>OX387376.1:38972339-40371581 GCA_947563715.1 Lycia hirtaria | reverse complement strand
ATTATTAATACCGAGTAATCGCGTAACAAACATAAAAAATAGAGTCGAATTGAGAACCTTCCCCTTTTTGGAAATCGGTTAAAAGTCATGCATAGACTGAGCACAACTGTTACATAAAAGTTTGTGCTCGCGAGGTCTACTACTAGGATTTACTAGGACTTAGGACCACCAACTAGCCTGATGTTAAGCAGCGGTGTGCAAGCTCGTCAATTTAAAAGTACTTACTTGTGATTAATGAAATAGTTGATAGACATGCCCATTGCCCAAGTATATTTCGTAACAAATACACAAAGGCGTAAAAGCGATTCTATTCTCTAATATTTTAGTCTCAAGTGTGATATGAATGATTTATGTGTAAAACCACAAAATAAAAGCAACAAAACAAAGTTATATACGCTTGAAAGCAATTTAAAACCAACAAAAACCTATCTGGCCCGCGAACAATCTTTAAACATAAATCACTAACGAAATTATTGCCATTTTGCCAGACCAAAATGTGCTGAATTTGGCTAGTTAGCAAACTTCAACGTATTTTGTTGCCAGTAAATTACTGCGACATTTTTGGCTATAAATTTTGTTGTAGCGTCCAAAACAAAGTTTCAATTCGTAACTAGAATTTTATTGTCTGGCTTTTTAAATTGTTTTATAATTTTAAGCCGCGATCTTGTTATCTCTTTTAAGGTTCCGTACGACAATAGGAAAAGCCAACCCACATTTTTATCTGTCTCTTGTCCCTGGAATTCACGAGGAAAGTGCGCGTTTGAATATCGTTGGATGTAGAAATATTTGAACCTAAACGTGACGATACTTAATTAATTAATGAAAACTTATCGAACTAACTCGTTTTTGCAGTTGGAATATGCTTGTTCAAGTCCCATCAGATGTAAAATTTTTGAAATGTCTATAAATTTGCAGATATAGGTACTTAAGTGTGGGAAAACACTACAAAAATATCGAAAGTCAATTTTGCTAATTTTGTTTCTGCCAAGCTTTGTCAGAGCTTACGCATTTTGAAACGACTTCTAAAAAGGAGGTTGTTATGAATTAGGATCTGTTTTTGTTACCTTGTAACTCCGTAATTTATGTACCGATTTGTTTTTTTGTTTTTTATTTATTTAAAACAATATACCTACTTTCAGATAATTCACATAAAAAATTAATCTCAATCTGTTTAGTGGTTTGGTTTTTAAAATCAAAGAACGAAAGCAAATATGTAAATAGGGCGAATTCTGTGAACGAAAGAATATATTAATATGCAAGTTAACGAAATATCGTGCTTAGAAGACGGGTGCTCAAGTTTTTTAAAACTATAATTATCATATTCCCTCTAATAAACATCAGCACTCTACGTTTCCTCCATTATCTTAACGTAATCTTCACAGACCTTTACCTTTACTCTACTAAGTTCTGAGACCACTAATATAGAATTTAACAGCACCACATCGCCAATATGTAGCAATCTATGAATGGATAAGTAACAATAAATTACAGTTTAAAAAACAAAAAAAAAACACGCTCCAAATTATTGTATTGTCATAAACCTAATCGTGGTCAAAGTTCAATTACAAGACTTTTCTAACAAATCCAAACACAGCTATGATACTTCACGATGTTCCATCATGAAGTTCTAGTTCATATCTTCCGGCTCCAACATCAGATCAGTTCGACAGTACCATATTATTGTATTGTCATCAGAACTACATACAGCTGCCAATTTGCATGACGCTACGATCCTTGGAAGATGGTTAAATTAGTTACCTTAGATTTCATTACATACAGGTCGACCTCCGGCTCCATCATCAGATCAGTTGGACAGTACTATATTATTGTATTGTCATCAGAAATACATACAGCTGCCAATTTTCATGACGCTACGATCCTTGGAAGATGGTTAAATTAGTTACCTTAGATTTCATTACATACAGGTCGACCTAATAAAAGCGTTTTCATAAAAAAGTAAACAGTAACACGAATAAACACAAAAAACCGCCCCTACAAAAGAAATATAACATTCCACAAGTGAAAGTAACAACTGAAGCATCAAACCAATTATGAAGTGCTTATCTCATTGGAATCCGAGGTAAGTGGTGACCAGTGGAGCGGCAGACACATCTGGTGTGACATGCCATGCCGTGATAGGGCGAAACTTGATTCAACGAAATGATTAGCGAATTATCAGCACCGAGACACGATAAGAATGGATTCTTGGTAATCTTCATGAAATTCAAATAGACGGTGAAAAAAAATAACCCACAAAAGAGCTATTTTAGTACTGCAGTAGGCCGCATACAGAAAGAAAGCTGGAAACTTATAAGCGCTTACCGGCGCTTGACAGCGCTGGTAACCCGCGCAGGAAAATATATGAACGCGCGCCGATAAGCACTGAACGGTGCCGACAAGTTCCGACAAGTTTCAACAAACGCTGGTCAGCGCTGGGCGCTGCCATTTAAAACCTGCTTCCTTTGTGTAGAACGGACCAGCGCTGACTAGCGCTGGTAAGCGCTTATAAGTTTCCAGCTTTCTTTCTGTATACGGCCGTACGCTTGATATGTTGATCTCTCGCAAAAATAAAAATATGCGTTTTTACTTAGCCTCCAACGAAGTTTTTTGTAATAAATAAGTGATTTTACTAGAATTATTCTAAAGAATGCGCTATTCTAAAACACTCATTTGTGTAGTCGGGTGTTTTGTTTCAAGGCTCAAGGGAATAGATTTTCTTCTAAATTGAAATTCTTCATCCCTTACCACTCCATCCCTGACCATGAGGCGAGTTGGTGGTCAAATATAGATTTATTTCACGAGTATACAAAATATACTACAGATCAAGGAAAAATTATTACTCTGAAGATGCATAAAAGGGAAATTTATTTCTTATATTTAACCGACTGCGTAAAAAGAGGGTAATGTCTTTTGGATGTGTGTATGATTGTACGTATGTGGATATTTTGTATGTTTCTGTATTTCCACCTACAGCCTAAACGTTTTGATCGATTTTTATGTGATAGGTGTTGTTAGATTCGTCTTTACTGCCCAAGTGTCATAGGATAATTTTTTTATAATAGTAATAATAAAAGTGGAACCAAAATGCTTCCTATGGATTTTTGGAGTGTTATGTGCATTTTCCTCCACCATCGACTACCCAAGCCAGTCTAACTCCTTGAAATATGTAACATTCACACATCTTATATATATGTTATTAATAATCACAGGTACTATGGGGGTGTGAGACAAAGCCCATTAAAGGAAAAATTATGTATATATGTATATATGGAAAAATCTATTTCTCTGTACTTTTATTTATAAATTTATAATTATCCGCAAAAAGTATGATGTCCTTTACGAATTTCTGATTTTCCCTTTAATTTTTTTATTTCTCTCCCTGAAAAGAGAAAAGATGATCCTGTATTAAAATGTCTAAGCCGACCGTCTGTCCGGCGCTCCCGTCTGATTTGTAAAAAGCTACTTTGTGAACTTTAATTGGAGCTTGTTACAGAATCATAATATTTTTTTATCACAGCAAATATATCTCAAATATTGTAACTAAATAACTGAAAATGCAAGAAGCTATTTGTATTTGGGCTAACTTAAAAAAATGTATCCAATTGTTATTTTATTTTATGAAGAAAGTAAAATAACGCAATGGTACACCTTAACTTGTTATTGGTGTAATTTGATATAATTGTATTTTTATAAATTATGAGGGTCATAAATATTTAAAATGATCAGCTATTTAGTATGTAATTATAAATTTCTTCAGATATTTTTGAGATACTTAGTGAACGATGTTAAAAAGAAAATCCCTCACAAAAACACCGGCTGTTTTTGGCGAAAATGTGAAAAAATCATAATAATGCTCTGTTTACCTATACAAAATTCACTTACTGTTGATTCTCGTAGACAAAATGTGAATTAGTTTTTAAATGACGGAGTTCTGCGCTAACAAACATAAAAAGATACAACCGAATTGAGTAACTTCTCCTTTTTCGAAGTTGGTTACAAACAAACTAGTCATGAAAATGAGGCACGTGAAACTTAATTTTCGTTTTATCGCCTAACAATGCCTTATTTTTTGACTAGATAATAAATGAACAAAGAATTCCGCCCACCCTTTCACCTAAAGAAAAACATTCTAACAAACATTTTCAGAAAACCAAAAGCTCTCACTCGCGTGAAATAATAAAGTATATCCACGGATATTTGCGCCTACCTATTCCCATTTTACTTACATTTTCACCTAAAAGCATGTCAAAAAACCTTTCCACTTTTTCCTCCGCAAGGGATAAATTATATGGATGGGTGCTTGATAAAACTGCTAAAGAGCGTCTTATTTATATTTGTGATACAAAAATTTGAAGAATGTTTTTGACAAGGGAAGGAAAGGCATAAAAGAGATGAAAAGTTATGACATCTATACGCGAAATGGTTAAATTACATTTATGTTGTGGGTTTTTTTTTTGATATTTACGCGAAATGCTATGTTACATTTATAAGGCAGAAAGCGGTAAATCCAGATGATGTCTTAATAAGATAGTTCTAGATAATTCTAGAAAAATATTTCACTCCTAGTGTAGAAAATACTGTGTTTCTACTGTTAGAATGGAACCTTTATTTTTAAGTAAGACACGAAAATTAAATACATCAATTATTATGAACAAAAATGTAGCAATTAACATAATTAAGCCGCCCTACTCAGTTTTGTCTGAAATCGATAAATATGTACTTTCTTAGTACTAATTTAAAAAAAATGTAACAAATTTCATAGGGCTCCATTTCTCCAGCAGTTTGGGCTATCAGCTGACTGCGTTGTCAGTCAGTCGGTCACTTAGGGTCCCTTACGGTACTTACTATGATCATTCACACGTCCTTTACACAATACATACACATTACATATATTGTGTACATACTGTACACAATATATGTATAGGACATTTTTACGTTCTTTATATTTGCCGCTATTCAAATTTACATGTTCATGAATATAATTTTATTTTCATTTTGGTAATACAAAACTTAAAAGGCAACAGGATGTCTATGTAAAAATCTTACATTTAATTAATTTGAGAATTACCAGAATTTAGTTATTTACAACAAAACGCTTTGCTATTATATCATTACCTATATATTCCTCAAAAATATAGACTTCACAAAATGTTTGCGTGTATTTTATTTTAAACATTATAGGTTATTTGCATATGAATCCTATATACGTAATTTTTATTAGCTCAATTTATTTAACTGCCTAGACACGTATAGGACTTAACGCGCTTCTAACAAGGAAATCGTGATTATAAATTAAATGCGCTTAGCGCTTTAATAAAAAGCACCTTCCCGACTGACTGACTGATAAGACAAAATACAGCGTTAAAGCGCTTATTCTGCAAATATGCAATTTGAAGAGTTTCTCCCAGAGAACATACATTTCTTTGTTCTGTGGTTTCTCCCTTATTAAGTGTATGTATCTTCTAAGATAAACATCGAACGTGGGTTGGACCGCGTCATGAGGCTATGCATGAAAGCAGCCCTTAATTAAAAATAATACTTACTTAATCCCATTTTGGGCATTTTGTTTTCTTCTTTTTCTTCTTCCACCTTACTGCTTGATTTCTTAGGACTCACATCCGTTTCTTCTGAAAATGCCAGAAAAACTGTGTTACTGTTGAATATAAAACATTTTACAATAATGATCACTTTTCTATTTTCTTTGTGAAACATGTATTGGTACGCCTTGGTGGTCAAACTAACTCATATACTCGTGACGGAAAATGGAATGATGCTCTTTTATGCCATCACGCCCTGACTATCTTATATACTCGTATATATATATGCACGTATCATATACACTTCGTTGTAGGTATACTGCTTATGTGTATCTATAGTATAAGTATATGATTCGTCCACTTTATATCTAGAAGATAATATATCTCCGAGAGACTCTCCGAGAGCTCTCAGGAAACAAAAAAGACGGCAAAGAATTCCATTCCTGTACAGTAAGCACCAACAACGCGGGCCGAAATCGTTGAGTACGGATTTATATCACTTCTTTTACTTATAAAATATTTACTGTTTTTGCCCAACTGTATATGAAGGAGGGTTATATTTTTCGAGTGTATATGTGTTTGTATGTTGTAAGTCATAAAAATGCGCTTTTTTATAACCTCCAACGCACTATTTCGTAATAAATAAATGATCTAGATTAGCATTAAGCGCAATTTTACGCATACTTTCTCACAAAAAATGTACTCAACAGCGTATCAAGCAGAACGCAAACGTAAGTTAGACTGTAACAACCGCTTTCGTGCAGTCGGGTATTTTGTTTTTCTTTTTATTAAAGGTACTAGTTTTAGTGTAGGACAGACCTCCCGTAAGTAAACCTTAGTACGAAAGCCTAAAACATATTTTTAACCTCCGACCAAAAAAGAGGGGTGTTTTATGTTTAAAGTGTAGGTGCTGTCTGTAGCAAACTCAAACGGATGGACTGATTTTGATCTACTTTTATTGACGTGATAACGTCTTATAAATCGATGAACGCCGGCTGCACGCACGAAAAAGCATGACTCATTGTCACGTTACGCCTGAGCCGAGCGTGCAAGCGACAGCGCGGAACAAGCGATAGAGAGGCACGATCGGCCTAAGCGTTTAGTTTGTGACGCATCGTTATCACGTAAAATTATCGTCTGTAAACCAACTTTACAGACAACCATTTTTTGTTTTGAAAGAGGATTATGTCGAGAGTGTTCTTAGCTATATTTCATCAAAATCGAATCTTTCGTTTTTTTTTTGTCGAGGGTTTTTAAATTTTCTTAGCTTATACTTACTTGTTACTTAAAAGCAATGAATATTTCGAGGACTTCTATAACTGAATATTTATTTGTGACAGTCAGGGGAAAAGCTCTTATGTTACGATTGAGTTTAAATCTGGCTTTTTGTTTTACTTTTCCCTTTTACGAAAGTTATCATCCATAAAGTACAAACGTAACGATATTTGTGTGTTTGCTCACAAATGTACACGGCTTATATTTCGTATTTGTGTTTCTATCTAAATTAGTTTTAGACAGTTTTTATAAGTCTAATTAGATTTTATCAAAATTTAACACAAATATTTATTAACATTGTTTGAGGGAATAGATATTAATACTTTAGAACTTTTATTGAGTTTAAGCGGGAATATGAAATAGTCATGAAGTCACTCTCGTTTTATTTTCAATCAAAACTGGTGTTTGTTGAATGTTAATGTGTAAACATAGAAGCTTCCAGCAAAATCGCAACTATTTCCATGAAGAAAAATGGATTTCACCATGACTGGTTTTTCTTGACTCTTGACTCATATTTAAAAAATATGTCATATATATAATAGTTATAATTAAAATTTAAATAACTCCCCTCATATTGAGTCAGGGCTTAAAACGAATAAATGCTGGCAATAACCCCAGATGCATGATGCCATAAGCAATCCAAAAAATAAAATTAACAATATACAATGAACATACCTACGTTTCTATATCACAACAGAAATAAATATTTATTTCTAATAAAACTATCAATAATTACACAACTAAAAATTATTTCAATTGTTATGTGTAGAACGTATTTAATAAGAGCGTACGTTAGTTTTTCTTCCTTATTGCTACGAGAGTTTCATCTTAGCAATATGGCAACACTTATATTGCTTATACCATTGACATAATATTACCGGACATGCCCTGTAAACGTTTTTCACGATACCAAATTAAACGTTTATATTCGAGAGCCCAGGGCCAGAACGTTAATTATTTTGTGACGAACTAAATGTGTCGTATCGAGTAGTACTTGTGTGTGTAAACTCTGAAGGATACTTGACAACTTGTGTCGATGGTCAATTTACTTAAATTTGCCGCTAATGGTATAATAAATAAATAATAATAATAATAAATAAATATTTGTGGACATTTCACACAACACCATCTAGCCCAAACTAAGCAAAGCTTGTACTATGGAACTAGATGGCTGATAGAATACATATATACTTTTTTTTTGTAAATATATACATATGATACATAGAAACACCCAGACACAGAACAAACATCCATGCTCATCACACAAATGTTTGCCCTGGGTGGGGATCGAACCCACGACCTTTCAGTTCAGCAGGTAGACGTAAACACACTACCAACTGAGCCACAAGGCCAGTCAAGGTATGAAAACATAGCTAACTTTACTCACATTCTCGGCTGATTTTATGTATTTGTATTCATAATGATACTAATATATTAAAATACATAATTATTATATGACCAAAAACTTATCTAATACTAAGTACATAATCTACACTAAAACAATATCAAAAAAAAATTGTATTTATTTTTGTATATTGTACACAAATACAAATGAATCAATATTGCCAGATACTTTCCGTTGGCGGTAATGTCTGCCAAAAACTTTAAAGTGGGCAAAAATGACCTAAGCTTACATATGCGGGCCTTTCACGATCAAATTTAATTTAACTTATTTAATTTAAGCTTATTTAACGTGCGTCGATGCCAACTAACATCATGCATACTTGAACGCTTACACAGATCTTCCGGCCTTACCGAAACACGTTACTTAACTTTAAGCAATGCTTAAACAATGAAAAAAACCCTAAAAACTGAAAAAACCGACTTCAAAACACGTAATTAGTTTTTTTATACAAGATAGAATATCTACGATTGACCACCTGATGTTAAGCGATGATGTGGCCGAGGATGGAGCTCGTCGATCTAGAAGATATCTATTCTCTAGCCTTGAAAATTCCAAGATGGATATAGGTCTCAGGAAACAGAGATGGCGGCAAAGAATTCCATTCTTGTATTCTTGTGCTCAACAAGAATGTGGATCGATATCGCTGAGCACCGATTTAAGTACTTTTTTTTACGGCTGAGTCGTTTACTTGTATGATATTTTTTCAGTTTTGTTAAAAAACCAAAGTACTGAACCAATTTTAATAAAATATATATAATGTGGATTAACTTTTAATTGTAAAAGGGAAACCATGTGTTGCTCTGTAAACAAAGATTTTTATATTAACATTTTGTTTTCACAATTTTGACGTAAACTACACATAATAAATTATTGATCAAAACCTACCTGTAAACAATGTAACATTAAAGTTTATCTTTCCGTAGTAACTTATATTATGATAGTTTTACAATTTCAATATTCACCAACTTAACACTTGTACACAAACTCCATTTTAATATCCATCTTAAATTCCTACACGACTGCAGCCTGATTGGCGGCAATACGGTGCGATTTCAGACTACTTCATCGACGACGCGAGCGCGGCAATATTTGAAATTATTATCAAAGAAATATATTTTCTTTACATATAACTGGGACCACCTATGGAAAAAGAACGATCCGAATCTCATGTAACCATGCTCTTATAGGGCTATGTATACTTATTTATATAAATAAATAAATAAATATTGGTGGATATTTCACACAACACCATCTAGCCCAAACTTAGCATAGCATATTATACTATGGAACTAGATGGCTGATAGAATACATATAATTTAAATACTTTTTTTAAATACATACTAATGATACATAGAAACTCCCAGACACAGAGCAAACATCAATGCTCATCACACAAATGTTTGCCCTGGGTGGGGATCAATCCCACAACCTACAGCTCAGGAGGCAGTCGTACTACCACTGAACCATGAGGCCAAATATTAATTTTAAATGTAGATACTTATGTTGCAATAAATAAATGAGTGTGAGTATGGGGATATTTAAATATATCCAGAGTCTTACATGTAAGTCAATGGCTTCCTGTTATTGCCGGCAATCTCGTTTACTGAACAAGTTCTGCGCCGCCCACCGGCCCACCGCTGGGAAACGCGCTTCCGGTTATTTTTTAATATTATAACACCACAGTTTTTTTGCTGGAAAATCATCCTAATATAACTTTTACGTGACTTGCAAACTAACTTGCTGTTTCACAGGTGTATATTTTCAACTGACTTCAAAAAGGAGAAGGTTTTCAATTCTACTGTATGTATTTTTTTTATGTTTGTTACCTCAGAACTTCCGACTGGGTGAACCGATTTTGATGATTTTTTTTTATTTGAAAGGTGGTGCTTTCTGGGTGGTCAAATTTCAATTTTCAATTTGGTCCAGTTCTGACAATGGCATCCATAAGAAGTCGGTTGCTTGAGTTTTTTAAACTATAATAATTATTGTTTTCGTGTTCCAAATCTGTTCTCATGATGGGGTGGAAAATAAGATAATTTATTGTTCCAAAATGCAGTTTAAATTATACAATAGACGAAATACCAATCAAAGCTTAGTCAAAGATATTCTGAATTTCTGCCAGGCCCCAAACTATTATTATTAGGCCTGTTATTTGCGCACCAAAGGTTGACAATTTTATAGTGTGCTGAGGTTTGTACACATTAATTAATTTAGTAAGTATTTCTATATTAGATGGTACGTTGTTCTGTAGTATAATGTATAGTGAATGCAAATTTAAACAGATGTCTGAATAAAATGAAAATGGTTCATGATGATGACGTAACAATTGTAAAGTACACGTAGGTACTATGATTAATAACAAGTGTTCTCACTTGGATTGAAGTTACCTATATTGTTAATGATATCTTTGGATTACGCGATTGCTACTCATTGAAATTGAACACGTTTTAACGGATTTATTGTATATCTTTTACACGTTTGTGAACTGGCGTCTCAAACACTTTACGATGACCCGACTGCGTAAGAAGGAGAATTGTTCGTTATGAAAAAATGCATTGTTTTTATTTTTGCGTGCGATGTATTGATGATTATTATTACTACAAAAGTCTATAACACTCAAGGACTGAAGACAAATTTAACGACACCTCACACAAAATCGGTCAAGCCGTTTAGGCTGTAAGCGATCATAAATAGAACATACGTATATACTAAAATACACTTAAAAACATAGTCATCTCGAAACATCCGCTCTTATCATTATGTAAGATATATGCGATAAATCTTTAACTATAGATCTGTTTAGAAATTTAACCGTTTTTAGTTTTTCAAGCGACTTCAAAAAAGGAGGAGATTATCAATGCGACTGTTTTTTTTTACATGTTTTACCTCATAACTTTCGAATAGGTGAACCGATTTTGATGATTCTTTTTTATTTTAAGCTGGGGCTTCCCGTGTGGTCCCATTTCAATTTGGTCCAATTCTGACAATGGCATCCATGAGAAGTCGGTTGCTTGAGTTTTTTAAACTATAATTATTAACTAACCCAACGACCGATGAAATGACACACTCCAGATTCAGAGAATACAAAGCGATAATACATTCAGAAAAGACTAAGTATATTACCCTACTAACTTACATACTTACTTGCTAGCATAACTTACGTGATGCCCCACTGCATTAGAAACTATTTAATTATTCATTTTGCGTGATAAACTCCGGATCATGAAGAATGCGGGAAAAGCGTTTAAAATTAGATCTATAAATATAGATAGATAAACTCTTTATTGCTTACACCTTAACTAAAACACAAATTACATAGTGAAAAGGGCTTAAATGATAGTGAAACAACAGGCGGCCTTATCGCTAATAACGATCTCTTCCAGGCAACCTTGCAATAGAGTAAATTATGATGTTTATCTGTAATTCCTAAACCAAGTTCTAAACCCCACGCATCAGGTAGCGTATTATAAACACAAACGCATGCTCATTTAGTATTAGTTAATTTATTTTATCTATTGTGTTAATCTTTTAAAGGTATCTATATAAATACTTTGAAAAAATAAATAATAAACTTAATCCATAGCACAAAGGCAGCCGTATCGCATAGAGCTCTTTCATCCATCAGTTTCCTGGATGGATATGAATAGGTAATATTAATTGAATAGGAGATTTGTGATTACAGTACAAGTTAAACAATAAAATATATTATGATACTCTATGTACTAATAAAGGTTACTTTAAATATACACAAATACTTAATAAATCAATAAACAATAGTATATAATATATAAAGTATATTTTATGGATGTACAATATAGTTTTATTCTATTCTATATTTGCGCACCTGCCGGCAAGACAGGACACTTCAGTACTATAAATAAATAAATATTAGTGAACATTACACACATCACCATCTAGCCCCAAACTAAGCAAAGTTTGTAGTTAGGAACTAGGCGGCTGATAGAATACCTAGTTTTTTTTTACTTCAATAGTATGCCGCGTGCCAGACCATAAGAACTAAATGTATTGGTGTCTTTGGCTAGGCAATTCAAAAAAAATGTGGGTGTGCCAAAACTGTTTTTTGCTAAATAATTTTTGTTAGTCTAGAGTTTCCGAAAATAAAATTAGGCATTAAAAACACTTTTCCATAGATTAATCGTCAGCGCTATATGTATATGAAAATCGTGTACGCAGGTATAAATTTAGAAAACATAAAAACCCCCGTAAAACCAAAACGGCTGAACCAATTTTGAAAAAAACATAGCTAAGAACACTATCCATAAAATTTTCTTTCAAAAAAAAAAACAAATCTACATCAAAATCCGTTTGAGAGCTACGATGCCACAGATATACAGATACATTTGTCAAACTTATAAAACTCCTCGTTTTGGGTCGGGGGTTAAAAAAACTTAAATAATTTATGTACTATAAGAATTTAGGTAATCTATCTATCTTATCTGCTTAGGCATTTCGGAGTTTTCGAACAATACAAAAAACTTACGTTAGAAGTCTGTTACGAAATGTGTAGTTACGAAATTTTAAATTCACTGATATTATGTACAGACTACATTTATTTTGATTCATAAAAAAAAACTTACCAAATAAGTGTAATAGTTAAAAATACACACTTAATCTTATCAAATTATTGTATTGTCATTGGTCCTTCATAAGTATGCCAAATTTCGAGTTAAGCCGACGTTTTGAAGGGGGTCAAAATCATGTTCAAAGTTTCCGTTACATACATACTAACGTATGTTAGTATTGAGCTAATACAAGTGTGTTAAATCTGCTGATATTGGGGAGGCTTGGCCGCACCCTACCTCGAATGGATACTTATCCATTCTCGGATAAATACATAATTTCTCTGTGTGTTTTAAGTGTAATCAAGCGATAATAACTATTATCTCAATTATAATCAATCAACAATATAATAATAATTATGTGATCAAACGGTGCTCGATATAATTAAGCCCGCTTAGCACAAATAATCCATTAATACATTGGCAGCGGTTTAAATTACAAGGGCTTTGAGTTGTAATATGAGATAAGCAAAGACTTCTAGTAAGTATGAAATGTAGATAATTTGGAAAGCAACTACGAATAAAAATGATGGGCTTATATTTAACTCCGTGACAAATTAACTTTTTTATAGCTTTTGTGACGTGACAACGTATAATAAATAGATGAACGCCGGCTGCACGCACGAAAATGTATGACTCGTATTGTCCCGTTACGCTCATTGTCCCGTTACATCATCATTATCATCATTTCATCAATGTTTTGTTATGACGTAGTCACGTTAAACTATCGTCCGTAAACCGACTTTACAGACAACCAATTTTTTTTTGCAAAGAGACTTGTTTTTTTTTCATACGAATACGAGCCTGAAGACCTTTACAACCTGAATATACCTAATTGTTGCTAATTATTGTCTTACAAGAAGAAAATAAAATATCAGCACTCAAGGCACTTAAAAGGGAACGCCTAAAAACCACTAAACTATATTTACGGCAAAATCGTTAAAAGGATCAGTATTGTTTTCTCTCACGTTCAACAAATTACCAAAAAACCCTATAGACAAGAATCCAATTCGTTAAATAAATAAAAGAGCTAACAATTGAACGATCTTAACAGAATTCTCGGACGAAGACAAATTTTAGTCGATGTTGGCAAACACCTCAAAACGAGCCTTGAAGTTTTGGAGAAGCAATCAATTTGATGAATGGCTGAGTTGGAGCTGCTTATAAGGGTAAGAATTATACATTAGTTTTTTTTATTTCAAATAAAAGGAGTGTCTTGTATATTAACAACTTATAAAAACACTTTTTGAGACAATGTAATGTGGAATTGAATGCCAATGCATAGTAGAAATAACCTTCCCTTTTTCTTCGCCGTAGTCGGGTAAAAAGAAAAGATGACTTGGTGAGCATTACTTTTCAATTTTTTTTATTAAAAAGTGTTAAATTGATTGCTTTCCACGTTTATATTTCGAAAAGTTGCAGATAAGGTAAGTAATCCCAAAATATCCTAATATAAAGGTAAATATATCGCCTCTTTGTCTCTATGTCTGTGTACCTAAAATAAATAAATAAATGAAATAAACTTAACAAATTAAACATATAAAAAATACATGAAAAAGAATTAACCTGAAAGAAAAGAGCCAATATATATATATAAAAATGGCTAAAAATAGCCTGAAATATTTATTTTTTACAACCTTTTCACGGCTAAACTTCCGAACCTATCGTTATGAAAATGAGACAAATATAGATGATAACCTGAAAACGATAAGGCTACATTTTGTCATCATCATTTTCACTCTTTGAAATTATACACGTTTTGACGGATATTTTACAGAAATACATTACTGCCTGTTTTTATCACTAAGCTGGTCAAACCACGGCCATTATCTAGACGTAAATGTGTCAATTGTGTCGTCAAACGGCCTCATGGACTTTGCTGCTCTGCCTACCCCCAAGGGAAAATAGCGTGATTTTATGTATGTAGGTTTACTCTATTCTACTATAATACATACTCCCACTTATTACAAATTTATTTTCTGTAGCACTGTACCTATCTAAAGTTACTGTGGCATATAGACAAACGGACATGCCGAATTTATAAACAAAATTTTCAGTTGGATTCTCGTATGAAGTCGATAAATCCTGTCCGTATTAGTCGTTATCATCATCATAAGCCATCACATACCCACCTATAGCTTTCATCATTAGCGCGCGTGTTCTGTATTAGTAACAACAAAAAAAATATGTCAAAGAAAAGACGTACCATATAATATGTCAAGGTATGTGCACAAAATTGACCAGAAATTTTCAGACAAAGCAAAACATTTAGCCAAAGTACAATTTGTAAATTTAGTAGAAGATTCTGCATATAGGTACTGTAAATGTATGAAAGTTAAACTTTATAGAACAAACAATACTTACCCGAGCCGCAAATATTTTTCAAGAACAACATTTCTACAATAACAGCTAACATCATTGTGAAAAAAAATTGCACCAGATCAGTGTCCGCTGAGCGAAACGAAATTCCTGCGAAGGAAAGTCGGATATCACGGAATCACGGACTAATTACTGACTTGCATGACAACGGTAAAAATTAACAGAACGTGCACGCTGTGTATAAAGACACGATCATACTGAATCACATTTATGGCTTAGCATTAAATAAGGTATATTTTCATAGCAGTTTTGCATGTTGAGGGCACATAGCACATTGGGCTGATGGCTGATGTGAGTAGACATTCTCGAGTGGAGAACATGCATCGGCAAGCGCAGCGTAGGAAGACCAGCCACAAGCTGTACAGACGACCTCATATGAAGACGTGTCAGAGGCCTGTGTCTATCAAAGGGCTTCTTGTTTTTAAGATGATGCTGACGATGATTTTATATTAATTTTTCATTGCCGAAGTTAAATTCATGGATTTTTTTTAAATGCAATATACTTACAGTTTTTTGGTAGTTATTATATCATTAATAAACGTGGTCAAAAATAAAATTACTGTATTTATATTTTAATGGTTCATTTATGGAGTGAAATATTAGATTCTAATGATTGAAATACAAATAATAGAAATGTCCCGTAACAATGTTTTGACAACTGAGATGTAAGATAAAAAAATGTGTGTTAAAGACCACACAACAGGAGTGAAAACTTCATAAAGGCGAACGTTAGTAATACGAAACAGTAATGTAACAGCGGATCGATATAACATTCTATAATATATAGTACATATGACTATACTGACTATTATACTCTCTCGATCTCTTAGTCCACTCAAGCCGACTTTATCTAAACGAGCGTTACATAACCGAGCGTGAAGCATCAGTTTTATTCCATACCCACAAAATAAAATGTCAAGCGCGACTAAAGAAGTTTCCACTTCAAAAAGCTTTTCCAATACAAAAGCAGGATCAAAGAACAAAATACAAATACTAATAAATTTAGTTCCAAAAACTTATAAAACATTTGTAACTACCCTCATTTAAAATATTGAATAACAAACAACAGTTAATCCCAGTGGGGTGTTCCGTGAGCTGCCCAACAGCAGTAAAAAAATGTAAAGCAGGATGAGATAACATAATCTTAGGCTGTAAAATACATATAAAAGCAGGCATGACATCTGTTTAAATTTGTGGATTATATTCGTTCCCAAAATTCACTACAAACGTATGGATATTTGCATTCAAGCTTATGAAAGAATCTTAACTACAAATATATAGTAGGTATTTGTAGTTTAGTTTAGTATTTGTGAAAATGTCTAAAAAAATATTCATTCAAGTTTAACATAGATAAACTAATTTATGAAATATATTTCACCTTATGAAGCCGGCCCCTTATGTATTTAGCAAGAAAATGGGAAACCAAGCAATGAATTGGCATGGAATTTATTGCCATGTGCCAATTAACTTATTGTATCTTGATAATAAGTAGCAGTTATTAATTGATTGTAAATACACATATTTATATTTATAACTTGTATATGTCATTGCTATGCTACCGTGGGTCGGATGACACGTTAATCTGTAGGTCTTGGTTGTTTGTTCTCAAAATCCGCAATCATCAATCCAGGTCAGAGGCTTTCTGGCATCTTAGTAATTCTAACACTAGGGGCTGGCCACTCAGTCTCTACAAACTTACTTTATATGCTATTTAGTAACTGAAACTTGCTGATCTTATAATCTAACCGAATTAAAGTTGTTTTATTTTTAAATTAGTAGGATCATTTCTAAGTTTTATCATATTTATTTTAATAGCACTGAAACATTATGCGGTCGTTTTATTAAAATTACAATGATTAGCCTTACATTCACTGTCTCCATTATCTTACTTTTTCATTAACTTTGAGTATGGTAATTTTCTTTTATTATATAGCTTAAATTCACAACATAAATATAAATCGTAATTTTAAGAAAATGAATATCTAAAATACCTTGCTTATTACTTATTGATGATTATGTAAGTAGTAATATTATATTGTGTTGTTGTAATACATATTATGTATAAATCTTCATCTATAATCTTACCTTTAACAGATCGGTTTTCATACATCTCCAAATACAATGCATCGTCTCTTCCATCTTCAGGCACCGTTAGCCTGAACGTGAAGATATTCCAATCGAAACTCATCGCATGGTTCTGCACCAGCTCCCATAACCCTCTCGACCTTCCCTGTCTGCTCGACAAAGGCTCTATCGTTAAGAACTCAAATAATCTCACTGCCTTCTGTTCTCGTATACTCCTCACCAAGTCTCTTCCCATTTCTTCAATACACGTTGCATTATCACTACAGTTAAGGTCCACTATCGCCCGAACACCCCCTAACATCAAACAAAAGAGCAGCACTTGAACAGTCATTTTTGTCACACTTCACTACCAATCCATTTGGGTCACCTTTGTCTTCACCACCCTCATCGGTGTCTGTTAACTTAATGGGCTCGGCTGCAATTGTTGTTGATTTTTATCCATCGTCATGCTGCAGTGATCCCGGTTGACTATGTGTGCAATTTTTTACTAGCTATACGTGTATATTTTCTTTGTATTATTGTGTAGTTCCGTTCGATAGGTTTCCGTGATTCGTACAGTTAGAGTCCAATGTTGAGGGGTGGCTGCTGTCGATAATTCTCTAACACGTATGCGATTTGTTTAGTACTCGTTAATTTATATTTTACTTTCATGCGGTACTGGTTGCAGAAAAAATGTACACTGAATTTTAAGACATTTTGTTAAACATGAGACAAATATTGATAGCTTGATTTTAAGCCTTGAAATTTACCTTTAAAAATGCAATGCCAATCCGATTTTTGGATTTTATGTGGTTAAAATTGTATAGAGTAATGCGCTGGGCTTGTCACTATAAGATATCTATATGTATATAAAAATCAATTGCAGTTCGTTTGTCTCGCTAAAACTCGAGAACGGCTGGGCCGATTTAGCTGAATTTGATTTTGAAATGTTTGTCTTAGTCCAGGGAAGGTTTAAATGGTGAGAAAAGTTAGAAAAGTGTTCATTTTAGCGAAGGGAGAGTTTTAATGTCGTTAGGATAGGTGATACGAAGTACACCGGATCATCTAGTTACGTAAAAAAAATTGTTATACTTAGAATTTCACTGAAAATATTAAATCAATTCGGAATACCGTAATGCACTACTGCTTAATAGGAACTGGCAAAGGTTCTTGTCTTGGTTCTTCCCCAAAACAGACTAAAAAAGTTCTAGTCTTACAGAACATTGAGTTCAATATGTTATGGCTGTATAAATATACCCACATAAAATCACGTATTGTTTCTACTGAAGCTGATGGTAAGTGACGGTGTGGCCGAGGAAGGATCACGTCGATCTGATATTATGTTGCTTAGAAAACTCCAAGGGAGTTCCACTCCTATGCAATACGCATTAATAATGTGGGTAAGTAGAAAGAAAAACTTAGAACATAAAATTACCACGGTTGTAAAATTTGTGATGAGAATTTTACACGGTATTGATAGTCACCTTTAACAAGCACTAATTGTTTTTAAAATTATGGTGTTTGCTCTGTGTGGGGTTCGAACCCACGAACTACAGTGTAGCAGGCAGACGTACATCCAACTGAGCTGCGAGGCTAGGATAATGTGGTAAAACATTTGTATTTTACATGGCGTCGGAAACACTAATTTTAATTTTAGCTTAGTAAAATTTTAGTGAGATATTAACGTGACTGGTTTTTCTGGAGTTGACTTTCACAGTGACTATGACGATACTTTATTTAAATTGCAATTAATTAATTATTTTTATATAATTTAAAACTCTGAAAATTATTAATGCTTAACATTAACAAATGTATAAGGCGTGCATATTACATACATATTTCGACCAGGACGAAAAATAAAATAACTTTGTAAAGGAATACCGACTTCTTTCATAAACTTTTTTCATTCTGATGCTGCATGAAAGTGCCACACGTTCCTGAGATTTAATTTCGATATTGACGTAAAACGGTATTCATATTTTCTACCGTGAAAATGTTTTAAACGTGCTAAATATTTTCAAAAGAACACGTGCCAAAGTTTGATGCACTGTAAACGTCTTAAAATATGGAAACAATTTCACGTTTACGAAGGTAGATTTTATAGTAAAATATGAAGTATTAACTGAACTTATAATACGTTATCCAATTACCAGAAAAATATTAGTTTGTAAAATTTTAAGTTTCGTATATTTCGCGCCAGTTCCTGGAATGCATAGAGTCTTGTCAAAGTTTTTAGATAGATGCTCTAAAACGCTGATTATAACAAAATTCACTCCGCAAACTCTAACTACGATTAAAGCACAATTTAGCTTTCACGGGTGTTAAGTACCTACTAATTAATGTATTAATATATAGATACTTAGAAAATGCTCTTATGGCGGATGGCAAAGTAACTACTGAAGAGTCCGGCCGAGCCGGCGGCAGGTCGTATGTTGAAATCAACTCTAGTTTGATTCAATCTCGTAATGTTTCAATTTTAATGATTTCTGTTAAAATTCAACATTAGAAACATGCTAAAATCATCAATGTGCTTTTCCTAGAACAAATTTTGTCATATTGTCTTAGAATTAAAATAAAGTATCATGACGTCTACAAAACTATTAAATAACAGACAAGTAAAAAAAAACGCCTTCTCATCCTTCACATTTCGCTCCCTCCAGATTCGTAATAGAGAACCAATGAACACAATAGAGTAGGTTTTTCATCTACCTAACCCAAGAAGCGTGATTTAACCTGATGTGTTCTACCGAAACTCATCAGCGCCACACGTATTTTCACCGCCATAAAAGTAGCAATCTAACTTCGCCACAAAGCTGCGGCTGACGCAAACAAGAACCGGCATGGCATGGCATTACCTTTTTTGATACACCAGATACTTACTACAGCGATAACTGTGTGGTGTATCATATATAAATATAATTAATAAAATATTAAAACATAAATTCAAAATAAATATAATACATAAATTCATACTATCAAATAAATCGCTCGCTGCTTATAGCTGAGCCGCTGCGCAAGCGCTAGGAATGCGATGCACCGTGCGTCGCAGGGAGCTAACACAGAGTCGACACAGTGTCTCAGACAGTAGTCGCTCGCTAACAGGCTTGATTGTTTACGTTAAAAATATTGTAAAATCTAGTTGATATTTGTGTTGTGGATAATTTAATAGCTTCCAAATTACGTGTGAACTGTAATTATAATATAGTGGAAGCTTGAGATTACAAATAAACAGTGAAACCAAAGTGAACTTGTTTTGCCATACAAATCACCCCGGTGTACTTCTAGGTTGTTCCCACACTGGTGACCCCTCTCATGGACAGAATTGTGAGTCAAGGAAGATACTGAACTTATAGTGTCCTGTGAAGTGCATATTTTATAAAAAATATAAACATTACAAATAAATTAATTCGGCGGAATAACCGAAGTCACTGTGGGTACTTTAAAAACTTCTTTGGTACAAGTCACAAGCTGATAGCGATTTTTGCATTTCCGCTAACAACAACTATGTCGATGCAAAACAAAAACGAAGAACGTCTTCCAGCACACTCTTCTGAGTTATTTAGAGTGGGAGTACGAGTCCCCCCCTTCTGGCCAGATGAACCAGAGATTTGGTTCGCGCAAGTTGAAGGGCAGTTTTCAGTGTCGAACATTACTTCAGACGTTACGAAATTTAATTACGTCATTGGACAGCTTGACCATCAATTCTCCAAGGAAGTAAAAGACATAATTATATCCCCTCCAGCAACCGATAAATATGAGAAACTAAAGTCTGAGCTCATTAAGCGCCTAAGTGCCTCGCGAGAAAAACAAGTAAAGCAGCTTCTGATGCACGAAGAGCTAGGAGACCGTCGTCCGTCACAGTTCTTAAGACACTTACAAAGTCTTGCGGGACCTGATGTGCCCGAAGATTTCATCAAGACAATTTGGACGAGCAGACTGCCACGTAGCATACAGACAGTGATAGCCGCTCAGCCTACGGCGTCACTGGAGGTACTGTCAGACCTAGCGGATCGTATACAAGACATTGCTCCTGCCACACCTCAAGTATCAGCTGCATCCACACCTGGTTCGTCACTGGAAGCTATGGCCAACGAGATAGCCGAACTCCGTAGACAAATGAAGACACTGCTAGATCGTGAATCTCGCTCACATACCCGCCAGAGAAGCCGCAGCCGCTCTAAAACAAGATCCAACTCTAACTACAGGAAGTTCCCCAACTGTTGGTACCATTGGAAGTTTGGAGATAAATCAACACGCTGCATGAAACCTTGCAACTTTCAAGCGGGAAACTCTCAGGGCGGTCGGTAATGGCGACGAACGACTGTCCTAACTCGTCTGGTCGCCTGTTCGTCGTAGATCGTCGGTCGAAGATGCAATTTCTTGTCGATACAGGAAGCGACGTTTGCGTCTTCCCACGCCGATCACTACATGAGCGTCGCCCTAAATCAAACTTCGAACTTTCTGCCGCAAATGGTACATCAATCAGCACTTACGGATATACTCACCTGGATTTAGACCTCGGATTACGTCGCGATTTCCCATGGCGTTTTATTGTTGGTGACGTCACTAAGGCAATAATAGGAGCTGACTTCTTGAAGTTCTATGGCCTTCTAGTGGATATTCGCAACCAACGATTATTAGACAATACGACTACACTCTCCGTCGTTTGCTTACCTGCACACTCGTCAATTGCGATTTCTTCAATCAAGATACCTATTGGCGAGTCACGCTACAATCAAATCCTGAAAGAATTTCCAGAAGTTACTACACCATCTGGGAATCAAGCTGAAATTAAACACAATACTGTACACTATATCAGAACTACATCAGGACCACCGATATCATGCAACCCACGCCGTTTAGCACCAGACAAATTAAAAATTGCCAAAGCTGAAATCGAATCAATGCTGAAATCTGGTATCGCACGACCTTCAGAAAGCTCCTGGGCGTCACCGTTACATCTCGCACCGAAGAAAGACAACGGGTGGCGGCCTTGTGGAGATTATCGAATGCTGAATGCTCGTACCATACCTGATAGGTACCCAATCAGACATGTGCACGATTTCACACAAAGCATTTCAGGCTGTTCGATTTTCTCAACTATCGATCTCGTCAAAGCGTTTCATCAAATTCCTGTAAACACTGAAGATATCCACAAGACCGCCATCACGACACCATTCGGATTATATGAATTTCCGTTCATGACGTTCGGATTGCGAAATGCTGGACAGACGTTCCAGCGATTTGTTGACGAAATGACTCGTGGTTTGGACTTCGTCTACCCGTACATCGACGATTTTTTGATATTTTCAAAAAATGAGGTCCAACATGAAGAACACCTTCGTATTCTCTTCAGCAGACTGAAAGACCATGGAATCATTGTCAACACTTCTAAGTGCAGCTTTGGTCGGTCTGAAGTAAAATTCCTAGGCTATCATATATCGGCCAACGGAATTAAGCCTCTGGATGAGAAAGTTGAAGCTATCAAGTCATTCCCTGCTCCCAAGACAGTACGAGAGCTCCGTAGGTTTTTAGGAATGCTAAATTTCTATAGGCGTTTTATTCCTAATGCAGCGGAAGTCCAAGCACCGCTACATGCTCTCATGACCGGCTCTATAAAAGGTTCCCACCCTATCAACTTTTGTGAAGACACGGTAAAAGCTTTTGAGGAATGCAAAGAAAGCCTCTGTCGTGCAGCACTCCTTGCACATCCGGATTGCCAGTGCAAATTAGGCCTAGTCACAGATGCTTCAGATACTGCAATTGGCGCCGCCTTACAACAGTACAAAGATGGTGGCTGGCAACCCCTTGCCTTCTTCTCACGCAAGTTGAGTCCAGCGCAGAGGAAATACTCTCCCTATGACCGAGAACTCCTCGCAATATACGAAGCATTGAAGTACTTCAGACACATGGTTGAAGCTAGAGAGTTCACAATATACACAGATCATAAACCCCTCTGTTTTGCTTTTCACCAGCGTAAGGACAAATGTTCGCCGAGACAGTTTCGTCATTTGGATTTCATTTCCCAATTTACGACTGACTTGAGACACATCTCGGGGAAAGACAACCTGGTCGCGGACACTTTAAGCAGAGTGGAAGAACTAGAATTGGCGATAGACTTTCCTCAGCTTGCCAAGTCACAGGCATCAGACTCAGAATTGAAAGAGATGCTAGAACATGGAACCTCATTACGATTGGAGAAGGTGAAGATTCCAGGAACGCGTGCTGAATTATATTGCGACGTCAGCACACCCGTTTCAAGACCTTACGTTACGAAGCTTATGCGCAAGCAGGTTTTTGATAGCTTGCACGCATTAAGCCATCCCGGTGCCAACGCAACTATAAAGTTAGTAGCAGAACGCTATGTGTGGCCCGGAATAAAGAAAGATTGCAGAGAATGGACACGTACATGCCTACCTTGTCAACGCTCAAAGATAACTAGGCATGTATCATCCCCATTGGGCACCTACCAGCTACCAAAAGCACGCTTTATGCATGTGCATATTGACCTGATCGGACCACTTCCAATATGTAATGGAAATAAATATTGCCTTACCGCTATCGATCGTTTTACTCGATGGCCTGAGGTAATGCCAATACCCGATGCAACAGCTGAAACAGTAGCTAAAGCCCTACTTACTGGATGGATATCGAGGTTCGGATCCCCCGCAGACATAGTAACAGACCGCGGCAAACAATTCGAATCATCACTATTCCAGCATCTATCAAAAATATCGGGATTTCAGCACAAAAAGACTACTGCATATCACCCTTCATGCAATGGAGCTATCGAGAGATTCCACAGACAACTGAAAACCGCAATAACCTGTCATGCAACAGAAAATTGGATGGAAGCCTTACCTTTAGTGCTACTTGGAATCCGAAGCGCGTACAAAGAGGACATAAAAGCGAGCGCTGCAGAACTTGTGTATGGAGAACCGCTACGATTGCCGGGAGAATTCTTTGATCCAAGCACAGCTGGAACAACAGATGTCACAGAATACACTGCTCGATTACGCTCGTTCGCTAGTAATCTGAAACCTACGCCTGCTTCGAGGCACGCCAAGCCATCCATATTTATTTTCAAGGACTTGCCAACTGCCACTCATGTATTCTTGAGAGAAGACGCAATACGAGCTTCCTTGCAACCTGCATATACAGGTCCACACACAGTTCTGGAGAGATCTGAAAAAGTTTACAAATTATTAATAAAAGGAAAACCTGTCACAGTATCAGTAGACCGCTTGAAACCAGCCTACATATTGGACAACAGCATCAAAACGTCAGATAAATCTCCTGATGATACACCTCCACCTGAAAATGTACCTAGAAAAACAAGATCGGGACGTACCGTTAGATTTCCAGATTATTATCGCCCGTAGAAACGGTCTCTGGAAGGGAGTAATGTGGTGTATCATATATAAATATAATTAATAAAATATTAAAACATAAATTCAAAATAAATATAATACATAAATTCATACTATCAAATAAATCGCTCGCTGCTTATAGCTGAGCCGCTGCGCAAGCGCTAGGAATGCGATGCACCGTGCGTCGCAGGGAGCTAACACAGAGTCGACACAGTGTCTCAGACAGTAGTCGCTCGCTAACAGGCTTGATTGTTTACGTTAAAAATATTGTAAAATCTAGTTGATATTTGTGTTGTGGATAATTTAATAGCTTCCAAATTACGTGTGAACTGTAATTATAATATAGTGGAAGCTTGAGATTACAAATAAACAGTGAAACCAAAGTGAACTTGTTTTGCCATACAAATCACCCCGGTGTACTTCTAGGTTGTTCCCACAACTGCATATTTTTTAGACTCAATTTTATTTTTGTTATTTGTACTTGTGTTCTCTTTTTCTTGTAGTGTATCATCATCATCTCAGCGATAAGAAGTCCACTGCTGGACATAGGCCTCCCCCATGGATTTTCAAAAAGACCGATTGGAAGCGGCTTGCATCCAGCGTGTTCCTGCCACTTGTATGAGGTCATCTGTCCATCTCGTGGCTGGTCTTCCTACGCTGCGCTTGCCGGTACGTGGTCTCCACTCGAGAACCTTTCGGCCCCATCGGCCATCAGTTCTACGTGCTATGTGCCCTGCCCACTGCCACTTCAACTTGCTAATCCGCTGTGCTATATTGGTGACTTTTGTACGTCTACGCATCTCTTCATTTCTGATTCAATCTCGTAGAGAGACTCCGAGCATAGCCCTATCCATAGCTCGTTGCGTGACCTTGAGCTTCCTTATAAGGCCTATAGTAGTAGTAGCCCATAGTGTAGTGTAAGGTGTATAAAAATAAACTATTTTCTTTCTTTCTTTCTTTCATGACGTGGATACATACTGAGTAAACAGAACTTAAGTATTATTGTCGCTTTTAGGAAATTACTTAGATCAAACCCAAAAAACTTATACATTGTCTGTGACAGAAAATGACATTTAAAGCATTTGAATGACAGATGGATTGGACCAATCACTCGTCTGTTAGAAGTCCGCGTCATTGGCGTATAAATTTTCTCTTTGTCGCAGTTATTGTTAGTACATAACATATTAATTGTGCGAACCTTGTTGTACTGGTTCAGTAATGTTACTTAGATACAAACATGCAATGTGCACGATGTGATGATTTTGGGATGTTCAAAATATTTAATAATTTACATACCTAGAAATAGAAGCAACTAGGAAAACCTATAAAACAAATATGTAGCAATTTTTTAAAGTTGAATTAAGGAGTTTAATAAAAACGGAAAAATATATTTTTACAAGACCAAGAATTCAGTAAATACTAAGTAATTATGACTTTCAACTTTCTACCTCTTTGATTTTATATAGGATGTTTATGGGAATTGGTTTTAAATGAAATGAAATTTAAATTATAAGAATGTAGTTATGTAAGGTCTAATTTCTTTATAATATATTTATTATTGTTTCTATAAACTATGATCAAAATCGTATCATAAACGAGCCGGAATTAAACTTTCTCCATTTTTTACCCCCCTAGTAGGACGTACCTACTTCATATTTATCAAGACAGGATCAGGATGGCAGGATTTCAGCGTCCATGTCTGGTGGAATACATATAAAATAGACAAAAAAAATATATGCTAGCGGTACCTCAGGTAAGAAATGAAACTAATGTGCTGTAGAACTGCGCACGCGACCATGCCTGCGCGTAAAAGTTTTCAAGGTTTGTGGAGAGTGATAGTTGTTCACTTGTGAATGGCGTGGATCTCAACTCCTGTTATTGTCTCCAGCAGGGTTAGCATGAAATGTATACAAATAGTTTTTCCACGGATTTATCCACCTCTCAGAGGAAATAAAGTATGAATTTACACTGAAAACTGGCATAAAAACGTAGACGATAACGGTTTATCTACCTTCCATGCTAGGTCAGCTAGGAAACTCTGGATTTGGTGGAATTACAATACACAAGGAAAATAGCGATTGAAAAATACCCGTAGATGTGTCTGGTTAGTGTGTATTTGTTACATATTTAACAATAAGCTAAGTAGACCTTAACTGTTGCCAGTACCTAAAATTTAAAGGTTATATTCTATTTTTTTATCTTTTTTTTTGTGACGAGGGGGAAATATTCTAAAGATACCCGGCTGCGTGTTTTGGGTTTTTTTATCTATGGGGAAACCTATCACGACCGAAATCGAAAACATTTTAGATTAAAGTCAGGTTGTTAGTAGCAACCGAGTAGCATGTAATGAACACATTAATGAAAGTGGGAGAACAAAAGGACTTGTGTCAGAATTATAGCAATGTTGGGAAGATATAGTCTCTGCCTACACCAATAGGAAGAAGGCGTGATTGTATGTAATTTATATGCTAAGGATACGCCAATGTTTATCTGGGTATCTTCAAATCGTAAGCGAATAGGTTTCTTCTAGGCAAACGTGCTGCATCGTATATTGAAGATATACATTTATTTACAACAAATCGTATAGAAGTTCGTATTCGAATAATATTGTACATAAAACCTTGTTTGTATCAAAATAAGACTTTATGTGATATTTATAATATTATTGTCTAGAATTTTTATAGAATTGCTGTAAGTACTGTTAGTAATTAATTTTTAAAATATTCAAAACTGTGATCAAGTGGAATAGTGAACCCCAGAGATTTAAGAAAACAATTGTTCCTTAAATCTGTGGCGAACCCTTACGAAAAACATCGGTGTGCACTCTTCCATACAGAAAAAGTAGGTGAAGAGAACAGTTCTGTTTTATACCCATAAGCGGTGTTCAATTTCGAAAATCTTGACAAATATTTGTGTGATAAGCAGAGATGTTTCTTCGTTATCTGGGTATTTCTATGTATTTCAGGTATGTCATCATCATTGTCTTGCCCTTTTCCCCAGGTGGGGTCGGCACAGCACGTTTCCTTTCGCCACTTCACTCTATCAGACGTCATCTCTACACTTACACTTTTCACACGCATATCATCTTTCACACAGTCCATCCACACTTTCTTAGGTCTCCCTCTTCCTCATGTATTTCAGGTATGTACCTATTTACAACAAAAAAAATTCTATCAGCCACAGAATCCGTGGTCCATAGTAACAAGCTTCGCTTTTCTGCTTTTGGTGCTAGATGGCGTTACGTGAAAATATGCATCAATAATGTATTTATTTTAATGACATACTCATACCTACATAAATAATTATCATTCAATAAACTAGGTAAAGCGTAACACTTGTTATACACTTCACCGTTAAAACGCACACTATTTGCGTATCGGACATAATGTGAGGGAAGTGTTATTATTTGAAATAGGAATTGAATTAGTGCACGCATGGACAAAAACAGGTGTGCAGTAAACAGTTTCCTGAGACATCGATTATGTAGGGCAGAAGAGACAGTTGGCAATAGAACTGAATCAATTTACCTTGGGCCCTTATTGCGTATGACCGGCCGTATAACGTGAATTTGACGTTGTACGTCTGCAATGAAAATTAGACTTCTTTGGCTTCTTAAACTTAAAGGCTAATTTTCAATGTCAATGCACGCACGTCACGTACGTGAGCGCGGCCGATGGTCATACGGAATAAGGGCCCTGAACACGAAATTGTAACTTTTTGCTTGACTAAGTATATTTTCAAGTGAATCAACGATTATTCGTTAAATTTTATAGCATACTAATCTGTAATAGTTTTAGTAAGTACCTACTCTAAAATTTCGTTTTTAGGATTTAATTCTACTACTTTTTTAACCTATACCCGTATTAAATTACTAAGAAGTTTTCTAGTACTAAGAGACGTTGAGCTAAGCCACGAGCGGCGGACAGACAGACCGGGAAATGATGGGGAAATGACGGGAAAACAGGTGGGGAAATTAAAAGGGTTTGATATGCCAATAATACTCGTGATATCAAAAAGATACATCGATATTTCATAAATCTATTTGACAAAGAATCAGAGGTTTTCAACATTTTAAAATTAATTTTGTAAACCTAAGCTCCCATTTGAAACGTGCTTACCAGAAGTCATACAATTTTATCCAATTTAAGCGTGCGTTAGCGAATTGGCCTGACCGCTTTATGGCGCGAAGTGGGAATTGCTACAATTTGAATTGGAAGCCATAAAAACCATTATATATTTCATAGCGGTTCGACCCCGGATGGGCTTACAATATGTTGTTTAAACTTTTGTGTTACGACAGGCCTCATGGCTCAGTGGTAATACGACTGCGTCCTGAGGTGTAGATGTTTGTTCTGTGATGTATCATAAATATGTATGAATGAATATGAATATAAAAAAAAAGTATATAATGTATTCTATCAACCATCTAGTTTCCGTAGTACAAGCTTTGCTTAGTTTGGGCTAAATGGTGTTGTGTGAAATGTCCACCAATATGTATATTTACTTTTTTTATTTACATAATTTAATGGCGTTTAAGGCATTAAAGTTGAATAGGATTTTTATAGTATTCAAATTAGTCATCGTTTTTTGACGTGACAACGTCTAATAAATCGATGAACGCCGGCTGCACGCACGAAAAAGTAGGACTCATTCTCCCGTTATATCATCATCATCATTTCATCAATGTTTTGTTATGACGTTGTCACGTTAAACTATCGTCCGTGAACCGTCCTCGTCGTCGTGTAAAGTCGGTATACGGAAGATAATTTTACGTGATAACGATGCGTCACAAATCGAACGCTTAGGCCGATCGTGCCTCTCTATCGCTTGTTCCGCGCTCACGCTTGCACGATCGGCTCAGGCGGAACCTGACAATGAGTCTTGCTTTTTCGTGCGTGCAGCCGGCGTTCATCGATTTATAAGACGTTATCACGTCAAAGACATTAAAAGTACATGTTAAATATCACTTCTGTATAAACGCGTTGTAACTATTCTGTGACTATATTATTGCCTGTGGTAACAGTAGACAAGTGTCACCGCCACACGCACTCAAAATAATAGCTGCCCAGCATTGATATGAATTTCCTTAGGACAGTGGTTCTCAAATGGAATCCTGGTTTCAGTTGAAAAGAGGTTGAGACCTTACACACATTATCTTTATATTGTAAGTTTATTGTATTATTGTAGGTATTTATCACGCTACTGAGTACAAGCGTCTCTTATTAACAGACTTTAAATAAATGGCCGAGTGCATGCCGTGCAACGCGCAGGATTCCGTAATTACATAATATATCATAATTTATGTGACCTTAAAACAGGGTCTCTTGATTGATACTACGAACATATGAGTTAACTTATGTTAATTTAAATTAAATATTCATTCTTGTCTAAGTAATTTTATTTTAAGTAATTATTACTTATTTATTACTCGATAAGTTGTAAATTGTAAAGCCTACTTAGCCGTGATAGTTTTCCTTTTAATTTCATCATATACATATTCTACTATCATGAATTTTTAATAATATCTCTAAAGTCAACCGTTTAACCGTGACTCTAACAAATTGTATCACTTCAAAGCTTAATCTTTACAAAACGGATACCTAAATTGAAAAATGATATATTTTCACACATCCCCAATATTTTTTATTACATATCCAACGACATCCCACTGTCCCACATGATGGGTTAAAACAATAATTCACCCCTACTTTTCGTGTAGTAAAATTTTTTGAGGTGACAACGTCTAATAAATCGATGAACGCCGGCTGCATCCACGAAAAAGTACGACTCATTGTCCCGTTACGTTACGCTCCTTGTCCTTGGCTAAGGAAGCGGACGGGTGTGTGCCGCGCCCGCCAGTCCGCTACTCCGCGGTGTTTCAATTACCATTCCTCGGAGCTCGCGCGCGGACTCGTATATTGTCACGTTAAACTATCGTCCGTAAACCGACTTTACAGACAACAATTATTTTTTTCAATATTTTATTTTACAACTTTCACGGCATTATTAATATGGATAATACCTACTTATACCAAATTACAGATTACTAACACTTATAGTTTTAGCAAAGCCGTGGACGGACAGACAGACATGGCGAAGCAATAAGGATTCCTTGTTTACTACGGAACCCCAAAAAAGGAGGCATAGCCCCGATGCATTTTTTATGTTTATTTCCGCATAATTCCGTCATTTATAAAATGATTTCAAAAATTATTTTTGTTTGAAAACTTTGCCTTTCTGACAAAAAATCATTTAAAATCGAAATTGCGCATTTTCAAGTTGGTTGTTTTAGTTTTTTTTTTAACTTTAATTATATACCTAATAACGTTTTTATTTGCCTCGATAATACATGTACTTTATGAGCGTAGATTATTAGAGATTATTGTGATAATATTGATAACAATATTGTCAACCAATCTCGCATCTAGACATCCAATAACCGCCACAAAACTGTGCGTGTAGTGGTAGTTTTTCGTAACTTTCATAATTTCACGATGTTCAAGTGTTTGAGAAGCAGTGCCTTAGGGAAATGGAAGCGCTGGAGACGGGCAATTTTGTACGATTGTTTGTTTTTAACTACGGTCGCGAACGTATTGCGTTTTTGTAGTTGTTTTTGTTGGTGTGCTTGTGTTTTTATTACAGACATTTTTTAGGGACTGGCTCGAGTGGTTACTTACATAAGTCATTTATATAATTTTTTGTCATAGTTATTTCTTAGCATTGGATTAAAACTGTTGTGGGTCATTGAAAAATAGTTTTTTATTTTTCTCTCATATGCGATTTGACCACAATATCTTGTGGTATGAGTCTAAATATGAATATTGTAGATGTAAATTAATATGCTTTTTATATAGGACACCTCAAATCATTTAGTTTTATACAACTGTCCAAGAAGGAGGGTAATTTTTTTACAGTGTGTATTTATCATACTTTTTTAATAATTCGGTATTTCTATAAATTATACCTCATTTCTTGAAAGAAGCTCTCATAATCTCATTATAAAAGTTGCATTATGGGCCATTGGCGGGAATGTAAATAATCGGCCAAGTGCGAGTCGGACTCGCGCACGAAGGGTTCCGTACTATCATCTATAATACTACAAAGTTTAGTTCTGTTTATAAAATAACGAGAAATCAACGAAATTCCAAGTAGTAAATTGCAAACTTATAGGTAGGTTTTCGATACACATCCGGGCAACATGACGACGCTCGCGCGAATACGCGCGGCTATGGCTCGCTCCGTGATGTTACCTCCCCCGCTACCCGCGCGGCCGTTGCTTAGCAACCGCCTCGCGCTCGCCCCACCACCACACCGCGGCGCGGCGCTCGCACCGCGTTTAGATGCACGGATTATTTTCATTTTGTGAGTTTTTATGTATTAGATTAGGTATTTATTTTTATAGTTAATATATTTCTAAATACCTATTTACTTACAAATATTCAAGTTTCTACCTGTTAATTAAGATCGAGTAAAAATTGCTTAAAAATTACGTTTGTTGTATGGGAGCCCCCCTTTAATATTTACTTTATTGTTATCTAATTATTTATTTTGAAAGGTAATATACAAGTAAATATTCTGTGAAAATTTGAAGCGTCTACCTGTTACAGTTTTTAATATTGAGCAAAAAAATACGAAAAAAACACGTTTATTGTATGGGGACCCCCCTTAATATTTTTTTTTTAATTTTTAGTATTTGTTGTTATAGCGGCAACGGAAATACATCTTTTGTGAAAATTTCAGCTTTCTAGCTATCACGGTTTATAAGATACAGCCTGGAGACAGACAGCGAAGTCTTAGTAATAGGGTCCCGTTTTTACCCTTTGGGTACGGAACCCTAAAAAATCACAGCAACATTGTGGTTTGTTTTACTATACATTTGTGTATGTTATTGACCGACTTCCAAAAAGGAGGAGTTTCTTAATTCGTCGGAATCTATTTTTAATGCATGTTCCCCGATTACTCGAAGACACCTGGACCGATTAAAAAAATATTGTTTGCAATGATATACTTTCCAGGTGGTCCCATAAAAAATTTATCAAAATAGGTTCAGGGGCCCAATTCAGTTATTCAAGACCGCTCCATAGCCGAACCATATGTGGAGCGTTTCCCGTCGGCCGCCATAGTTTTTTAGATTCAGTCACTTTTATGTCATACAATTGACACATTTGATGAAACATGACACGTCCTTCGCTCGTTACTAAATCAAAAAATGATAGCAGCAGACAGGAAATGTTTCGTACAAGGTTCAATTAAGGATCGGTTTTGAATAACTGAATTGCTCCCCAGCCAGTGCACAGAATTCGCCCTATTTACATTTTGTTTCAGTGTTTTGGTTTTTATAACAAAACATCTGGAAGAATACGTCATCCAAGTAAACGAATTGCGTATTTTGAATCGTTTTTTAGTTTTTTAAACGATTACTTGTTTTACATATTAATGTGTAAAAATTGGGTGTTTTATCATATAGACAAAAAATAAGTATAAGCAAGTAAAATAATGTGGAATGTGTCAGGTAGTAGTTAAAACTCCTTAGAATCCTCAAATCACTTCTGTACTGAAACATAAATAGAACATGATCGTGTCTGTGACTTATTTTACACCTCAACGTGTAAAACTTGTTTAACGTTGTAAATTTAAATAAACTTGCACGAATTCTAAACTAATAAATCGGCAAATGCGTTAAACCTGTAAAACCAGTACTAAAATTGAATAAAATAATAATAAAAGAATCCACGGAGAATCCCATCCCATCCGGATAGCAGGTATTCGATGAGGTTTTTTCCAAGCGTGTAAGTAGGTGACTTTTATGATTCTCTATATTTTTTTCTTCTATCGGAAGTAATGATCTCACGCAGTTAACACATTCGCCGTTATGGCTATTAAAGCACGTGCAATTAAAGTAGATAACAATTATTCCATCCAACCCCACCAAAGGCGGCGTCCATTCAACTGCAATGACTATCCAAAGTTATTATAGACTGTTACAAATAAAATCAAAAGCATAGCACGAAAGAGACGCCGATATACTGCCAAGCTTCAACCAGTGAAAGTATGTTTCGTTTCTATAGAAAGCTTGATGTCGTTTTTTTCTGTTTTCTTCCTTTTTTATTATTTCAACAATAGTATCGTGATAATGGTTTTGCAATCTATTTGAAATTGAAAGTTATTATCGCGTTACGAAGTACTTGTTATAACGGATGTTCTGTAAATATAACCTGAATTTCTATAGGTGTAATAATATGCTATGTAAATAATAAATAGGCTGTTTTTTTACAATTAGGCCTGCGCTTGACTACAATCTCACCTGATGGGAAAAGACGGAGAGGTTGAAAATGTAGCATATATGCTTGCGTAGGAGATATCTATTTACCGTTCTTCTTATAAACGCATGTTGAAATCATTTTCATTGAATTGACTTGTCACTTTCTATCAGACGGGAACCTGACACGTGCGAAAACGGAACAAAATTACAAAACGCAGTTTATCAAAAATGCGCTCATTCGCCGTTTATAAGTAAGACGGGTAGTTTTTAAGGTTCGGTTGTCAACCCTTTTGGTTTTGCCATGTCTATCTGTCTGTCCGTCTGTAAATCTGCGGTTTAGCTCAAAGACTCATTTTAACAAGCTGTAATTTGGTATAGGTATATTTGATATAACATTAGGTAATCATCCGAAAAGGTGGTGAAATAAAATTTTAAAACATTTGTTTTTAGATTGTTTAACTTTTTTTCGTTCGGAAACCTACATGTCTGAGAGTTCCCAATGATCTTGAAAATGTGTGAAGTCTGCCAACCCGCACTTGGCCAGCGTGGCAGACTATGGCCTAACCCTTCTCACAATGAGAAGATGGCCCGTTCCCAGCAGTGGGACAGTTTGTACAAACAGGGCTGATAAAAAAAAAAAAAAAACTTTTTTCCCCTACACGTAAAGTGTGGGGAAAAAAAACAAAATTTTCTTGCACCATTTTCTAGCGTTAGCTGCACCTAATTATACCTTTCTAGTAGGTAGGTACTAACAGTTTGATCAAAGCTGCGGACGGACTGACAGAAAGACGGACAGTGCGAAACTGTAGATAAAGGTTCCTTGTTTACAAAACCTCCCCAAAAAAGAGACACTAACAAATCTAACATATTGCAGACCAAAATCCGTCAAGCCGTCTAGGCTTCACGAAGAATTATCAGAAAATATACTTTTACCCGAATTATCAGAAAATATACTTTTTATAATATAAATTAAACTCTTTCTTGTGGCGTCTGACAAAAATATCATTTTCATTTGTACAAAGAAATAAGAATTGCGATTATCTCACGTGACGTTATTAACGTTAACAAACAATACACTTACGCTAAATTACACGACACGAAGCGTCACATCCTTACATTATATTACTTAGTATGTGTTGACTTACAACATTTATGTCGCAGGGATATTGTTATGATAGAATGGTTGAATCGTGTATTGGTGCAATTGATTGGACTGATAGCTCTGTTGGTAGTATGTCTGACTGCTAAGCTGTAGGTCGTGGGTTCGACTCCCTCGCAGGGCAAAAATTTTGTGTGATGAGTATGGATATTTGTTTTGTGTGTGGGTGTTTCTATGTATCATATGTATGTATTTACAAAAAAAGTATGTATTTTATCAGCCATCTGGTTTCCATAGCACAAGTTCTGCTTAGTTTGGGCTAGATGATGTTGTGTGAAATGTCCACCAATATTTATTCATGTACCTACCTATTTATTTATTTGATACAACGATACGGCCACTGGGGAAACGAGAGTTACTTAATTAGTTTCCGAGGAATGAGGTGTGTAAGGCAATTATTTAGGTATTCATTTTAAGCTTTCATTGAAAATATTGAAGTATATTAATGAACCAACTTATTTTGACGCAGTTTTGATGTAGTTTTTATATTTTTAATCTTTTTCAAAATTGTATAGTGGGGCCTACCACCTTGATTTTATTACAAACTTTAGTAGTACCTACTTTTGACAAAAGATTTCCATTTAATTCCTACACTCGTACTTTGGGTTCCATTGTTGCTAAAAATACTTTGACAGTTTTAACACCACATTCTATATTTAATAAGTAAATATCTATTGACATTTTAGTAATCTATTATTTATTAATATTTATCAGATATATGATTGCTTAGCATAAACAAAATAGGTATATGTATACATAGTTCATTTACTCACTTGCGTAAACTTTTACATTCTTGAGGCAGTACGCAGAAACTAAACGTTACGAAAATTAGACATTTGAAAATACATAAGAAAACATACTTGCTGTTTGGCAATATAAAAACTATACTTAACTTGAATTATATATGAGTTAGATATATATATACTTTCAGAAGACCAATGACTTATTTTAAATAACATGATAATAGATATTTATTTGAACCAGTACGGACGGGATTTTATCATTTCTTCTAGATATTTGACTAAATACCTGTTTTTGTTCATTTCCTTGTGGCATATCCATCATTTTAACATTTATAAAATATTTAAACATCAAGTTCCATTTCCAAGGGAATTTAATATCTCTTTCAGGGGAAGCCAATTTATTTATTTTGACAACACACTTTGCGTAGGAATTGTAAGTAATTATATTTTATCATAAAATACAAAATGGCATTTTGAATTTTAGCTCAAAATATTTTGAGATATATTTAATTGCATATCAAAAAATATTAAGCGTAAATCAAATTACGTGCTAATTTCGAAAATATATAAGTAGGTACAGAGTATTTTTATACAGTTGTCGCAAAACGGTGCATTGGATAAAAGGCTCAACAGGCGCCTTGAAACTATAAGTACTACAAAGCTGTAATTTGGTATAGATATGCATATTATTAGTGCTGAGAAAGTAGTAGAATAAAATATGTTTTTCGGGTAAGTAAGTTCGTATAGACTCAAGTGGCCAGCCCTAGTGACAGAGTTATTAAGCAGCTGAAAGGCCTCTGACCTGGCTTGACGATTGCTGTTAAGAACAAACAACAGAGACCTACAATTTAACGTGTCATCCAACACACGGTAGCGCTCAGAAAGAAATGCCACTCACGGTTACCGATCCGAAAACTGATCGGTCCGTCCATTGCTTGACATTGGTGATAATTTGAGTCACGAGTGTTTTTTGGGGTTCCTCCCCAACACGTAAAAGGGGATGTTTTTTTTTATCTACCGCATGTGAGGTATCGATGGATAGGTAATCAAAAAACATTGGGGGTGTACACGAAGTAATAAATATATATATTTACTTATATCCGGAATACATGACCTATTTTGAGTATACAGATAAAAACGTATGAATTCGAGAATGTAGCTTCTGAATTGGAAATTACGAATTTAGCAACAACAAAATAAAATTTCCTTACAGAACAATAAAACCTCTAGCAAGACATATCTTTATGCAAATGTACCCCAGAGGAGCATTTCCTACTCTAAACCAGTGCTTCTAAATCTTTTTCTGATGAGAGACCGGATTGGCATAACGTTGTACAAAATATAACCAATTGCTTGTCATGTCTAATTTATAAAACACATAAAGCTACCTCGTTTTTATGAATTTGTCTTAAAAAAAAAACATGTGGCAACAACTGTCATCTAGTCTCACTTGTGACCACGGATGCAGCAGTGTTCGAAACGTCAGGTCATAAAATTATGTGAAATATACGCCATAAATCCGTTAAACTTTGTTTTATTTCAATAAAAATTACGTGGTTCATCCTTTTCGACGGAAACTTCTTGCGTATTGGGTAAATGCCAGAAAGCGGAACTAAACTCGTCGACTACCAATATCACATTTCCAAGTTTTAAGAAGACAAGCTAGTAGTGTATGTTAGATGCCAACCTCCAACCCATCTACTTATATTAAAGGTTAAATTGCAAGCTAGCTGATTTCTGTGGTGTGTGTGTGTGGTGATTTTGTGTTTCCCTAGCCTTCCAGGGAACAAACATTTACTATATTAAATCGAACTTAGTTCTGTGTATCGGAGATTAAATAATACTTTGCCACCTCAGAACAGGAATGGAACTCTCTGCCACCTTGCCTGTTTCCTGAAAACTACAGCCCTGAAATTTTCAAAGCTTGAGTGAATAGATATTTTTTTAAAGCGACGATCTCCATCTTCGGCCATACCGTCGCTTACTATCAGACGAATGGGTAGTTAATGGTAGATCTATTTCATGTAATAAAAAACTACTTTAACTTTGAAATCCTCGTTTATTTATGGATATTTTTTAAGAATTTAATGATAAGAGTGTAATACAAAATTTTCAGACACTTTGAGAGACCAAATCTGGTACGCGGACCACCGTTTGGGCTCCACTTCTTTATATTTACGCATGTAGCAGGAAGTTGGCAATATCTTACTAAATGTACACTTGTATGGATAAATCTCTTTTATAGCATATCAGAGCACACACCCACTTGAGTGTTTATATTTTATTTTACACGAGAAAACAGATTATTTCGGTATTTGATTTCACTTTCTTTTTACTGTGGCTTAAGTGGAATTTCATCGCGAAAAAAAGTCAGATATTCAATTTTCTAAAAATAAAAACTAAATCGAGAAATTATATATATATATATATATATATATATATTTATCAGCCCTGTTTGTACAAACTGTCCCACTGCTGGGAACGGGCCATCTTCTCATTGTGAGAAGGGTTAGGCCATAGTCTGCCACGCGCGGGTTGACAGACTATTATATATTATACATTCCGCGGACCATAAGGCGCGCACCGCAGGATAGTGGATAATATATTATTCTTATATACAAAATCCAAAAAAATCATTTTATATTCTCAATTTCACTAAATCAAATATGGGTATATACATGTACATTCACTTTTTTAGGTCATCGACAGTCCTATACCTATCACCGACTAAGTCCTAGCCTAGTAGGTATATACTGGCATTTGAAAGTATTGTGCAATTTTATCAATATTACAAACATACGCATTGAATTGATAGCCTTTTTTGTAGTTGGTTAGAAACCTATTGCAAAATGTACTCTGAAAATCAAGACATAAACAACTCGCAAGTCAAAAATAGTTAAATAACTAGGCCACATGGTTTTATACTTAATCAATCAAACATTCTTACCTTTCTTCTTAGTCAGTCGGGTAAGTTCGTATAGACTGAGTGGCCAGCTCTAGTATCAGAGTTATTAAGCCGCCGAAAGGTTGACGATTGCAGAACAAACAACAAACAACCTACAATTTAACGGGTCATCCGACTTACGGGTGAAAATCTAAGACTTATATATGGAGTAAATAAATAAGAGGTGGAAATTAAATAATATTTGGACAGCAAACAAAGGTATTGGCTTTCTCGACGTATCAGGATATCTATGGAAACCCATTGCTAAATAAAGTAGGGTGTTGGAGCAACGACTTTTTACTCTATAGACGGCTAATAAAAAGGGATAAAGAATTAAATAATTAAATAAAATAGAACAACCTTTTCTTTTCTTAGTATTTTTTCATATAAAAGTATTTTAAGTGATCAAATTCGATTACATATTGTGTATTTATGTACGTAAATTAGGATCCTTACATTTTGCCTTATAACGCATTCGATCCATGACTAATCCAATCAAGCCAATCGATGAATTTCTTATTTTGCATTCCACGATTCACCCTACGTCAATTTTGAGATATGATCAAATTTTGAATTTGAAAAAAAATATGTTTTTTTTTTAATTTTTAAGATTTTGACTTTGATGATGAGATGTCAGTTGCTCAGAAAAGCTTGATCCCCATTACCGGTCGAGTAGAGTGGCGTGGTACTAATCTAATGTGAACAGTCAAGTAGCGAGTAGACGGCCCGTCTAATGGATAATCTACAGTGAACAGTTAAGTAGGCGAGTAGATGGCCCGCTAATGGATAATCTACAGTGAACAGTTAAGTAGGCGAGTAGACGGCCCGCAAATGAATAAACTACAGTGAACAGTTAAGTAGGCGAGTAGACGGCCCGCTAATGGATAATCTACAGTGAACAGTTAAGTAGGCTAGTAGACGGCCCGCTAATGGATAATCTACAGTGAACAGTTAAGTAGGCGAGTAGACGGCCCGCTAATGGATAATCTACAGTGAACAGTTAAGTAGGCGAGTAGACGGCCCGTCTCATTGATAATCTACAGTGAACAGTTAAGTACGCGAGTAGACGGCCCGCTAATGGATAATCTACAGTGAACAGTTAAGTAGGCGAGTAGACGGCCCGCTAATGGATAATCTACAGTGAACAGTTAAGTAGGCGAGTAGACGGCCCGCTAATGGATAATATACAGTGAACAGTTAAGTAGGCGAGTAGACGGCCCCCTAATGGATAATCTACAGTGAACAGTTAAGTAGGCGAGTAGACGGCCCGCTAATGGATAATCTACAGTGAACAGTTAAGTAGGCGAGTAGACGGCCCGTCTCATAGATAATCTACAGTGAACAGTTAAGTAGGCGAGTAGACGGCCCGCTAATGGATAATATACAGTGAACAGTTAAGTAGGCGAGTAGATGGCCCGCTAATAGATAATCTACAGTGAACAGTTAAGTAGGCAAGTAGACGGCCCGTCTTATGAATAATCTACAGTGAACAGTCGAGTCAAGTTATGAATGTCTAAATATGCGGTTTTTGCGACAAAAACGGCTGTAACTTTTTTTTTCAACGATTATCGTTGATTGAGAATTTTGATTTTTTCATAACTGCAATGGATTGCAGATCTGCGTATACGGTTTTAATTTCAGCTCGATAATTTTCTACGCGTTCCCGAGATAGGTCTTGACAGACGGACAGACAGAGGGACAACAAAGTGATAATATAATATAATGTAATCCGGTTCCATTTTTTCCTTTTGAGATATGGAACCCTAAAAACAAAAATCAATGGATATTGAAGCTTCATTTTGACAGATATTTTTTAACGGCATCTATTTTGACTAAAATAAACTAATTTTATTTACCAATATTATATATACCAATAGTAAGAAAAAGACCCAGCTCACGACGTCTACCGAGTATGAAATCATTGCCATGAGATGACGAACCATAAAACAAAGCCGCAGCAGGAAGCTTCTTGAAAGGAAACATTGGTCGACCCGAGGCTACCCTACTTAGCGGGTAAAAGGTAGGATAGTGGGAAGGTTATTTGTCATTTTGATAGACCCGCGCTGATATGACGGGGGTCGAAACTCGGGATATACCTATAGTAATATGATTGTATTGCAGTGAGCTAAGCTCATCTCTTTCATGAGGTATTTTATATAGTGGTGGGTATGACATAACGTTTTCTAAATTTAAGCAGTGAAATTGGAAAAAAGAAAAATAGTTTGTTACACACGAGTTTGAGTATTAAACTTTAAATTCCCATTCATTTATTTATATCTTCTTGTTGAAATCGATTTAATTATTATAATTGATTAGGTATATTTCTGGGGGATTAGTTGTAGTGATATAAAATGGGTAGGAGCTAAAAAAGAGTAACGACTCATCATTACTATCATCATCATCTCAGCCACGATAAGTCCACTGCTGGATATAGGTCACCCATGAATCATGAACGACCGGTTGAAAGCGGCTCGCATTCAGTGACTTCCTTCCACTTGTATGAGGTCATCTGTCCACCTTGTTGCTGGTATTTCTACGCGGCGCTTGCCGGTTCACCTTTCAAGAACTTTTCGGCCTCATCGCCCTTCAGTTCTACGTGCTGTGTCCTGCTCACAATGCCCCCAGCTACCTCAACTGGCTAATACACTGGATTGCCTTTGACTTTCGTACATCTGCAGCGGAATTACATCGTACAATTGCTCATTTCTGATACAATCTTGCAGAGAGATTTAGCCCACTCCATAGCTCGTTAAGTGACTTTGAGCTTCCTTATAAGTAAGCCACGTCAACTACGATAATTTGACGAAAATTAGGTATTGAAGCGACGTTATCATTCACTGGTAACACATGTTTACTATCACAGTTTACTATGCTAAAAATAAATCATTGAGCTAGAACGGCTTATATTTTAAGCCTATTATTTCTATGGATGAAAGAATAAAAATTTAAAAAAATATTGTTAAACACAAAACCGCCTGATGATCTTCAGCAAAACAAAAAAATATATCGTGCACTAATTTACTATTTGTTATATTCAATTTTGAATTTAACGACTGTAAAATAAGGTTTAAAATTGTATTTAAAACAACGGTTACCGTTTTTGTTACTTAATTTTCCGTGATGCAGTAAAATACAACTGTTTCGTCGCATTCGATTGCTAGAAAGTTATTCCTGCTTAGCATTTAATAGGCTATAAAATCATGCACTAGTTAATTAAAAATTATGTTGCTTTAAATTATTGCATTTGGTAAATTTCACATTCAGTTTTCACTTTTGTTTCTATCACTGCTTAAAGTGAAGTGACAACGGATTAGCAAGTTGGAGTGGCAGTAGGCAGGGCACATAGCACGTAGGACTGATGACCGATGTGGCCGAAAAGTTCTCAAGTGAAGACCACGTACTGACAATCGCAGCGTAAGATGACCAGACACGAGAAGGACTGATGACTTCATACAAATAGCAGGGAGACCCTGGACTTCTTGTGACTGAGATGATAATTACTGTTTAAAAAACAGCAGGACAAGCAAAAAATCGACAAACTACTATTTATATGCACAAATTTCATACACAAAAATTACGGTAACATTTTTGATGCGTACTGCATATAACTGGACGCTGTCACCTATTCTTGTTTCCTGGGAACTATAATGTTAGGATCCAATTTCAATTGATATCTTATAGATCACCGTACTCCATCCCCAGCCACATCGTCACTTACCATTAATCTTCCTACCTATATGTTCATATACAAGTAGGTATAAGTTTAGGAAACCGATAAATCTTTTTAAATAAAAACTACGGGTCACTCACGTCTGGTTTGAGTCGAAATATCCTGCTATTGTTTATATTTAAAACCTAATTTTTATTTAAAATGTGTGAAAACCACGTTAGTTTCCCTGACAAAAAAACAAACTGAACCGATTTTAATGACAAAGTTAAGAAAACTTTCAATGAAATCTGCTGTCAAACAAAAAATAAACTAAAACAAAATCGGTCGATCTGTTTGTTGGCCACAGACAGACACTCAGATATACAGATACTCAGATACACACGTCAAACTTATAACATCCCTCTTCTTGGGTCGGGGGCTAAAAACGAAGCTAAGTTCTCGAAGCAATAGAAGCGCGATCTTACCTAAAGTTTTTACCACCCAATAAGTTACTATGAAAACATTCTCGCTAAACATGCCATCAATCTTGAATCATAACTATTATATTGGTCGTTAATTTATCTAAATGATACCTACTTACACATAATTATTTTGATGAACCATTTTATTAGTTTTGGTGCTGAAAGATATTAATGAAGTAAACATGGACAACACACGTCGCAGAAAATATTTTTTTATTTATTAGTGTTCCATAATGTTACATAGGTTAAATAAAATAGCAGTTACAATTGTGGATTCCCTCGGGCACAGCTAAATATGTAGTTTTAATGAAAGAGAGAGGGACAGCATTACGTTCTAATATATAATTATTTTTTTTACAAGATAGATCTACGATTTAAAATGTACACGCAACATCCATAATAATTGTGGTTTAAAAAACTGACACAACTAACATTAAAACGCGTAATTTTGTTTTAAAAACCACACAACTAAACTAATTTTGATTCTATGGGACTAATCTGAAAGTATATATATTCAAACAAAAAAAATAATCAAATCGGCTTATAAATGACGGAGTTATGCAGTAACAACACAGTACAGTAGTAGTGTGCAGTAGTATATAGCCATAGACACATAAACTTAAATTAGTACAAATAAATCGTTGAACATAGACATGTTTTTATTTGCGACAAAAACAACCACAACACTTAAACGCATAAAATAAACAACTCAGCATTGGCTGGTTACATTAATCAATTCTGAAAAAAAAATAACAAAAAATACAGCATATAATAAAGAAGACTCAAAGACTCACATGCAGTCGGGTATTTTGTTTATGTTTTGTTGCACTAGTCTATATAAGTTCTTTGTTATAAATGGCAAGCGCCTTTATTAACTACAACACAACAATATACAGACTCAACTAACTAAACTACTTACTACACAAAAAGCACATCGATCACCCCAGACCGATAAAGGTCTAAAGATAATCCAAATGCTCAAACCCACTACCAGTTATTATTTTGTTATTATTATTATTTTTAAGGTGTGTACAATAAAGAGTTCATCTATCTATCTTTCTATTTTAAAATAGTATAATAGTAAGTTATGATAAACTTTTTTTTTTAGATTGAACTATTTTAGTTTATTACAATTTCTTAGAGTAACTACTACAAAACATTATGTACCTATTAGTTAAGTTTCAAAATTTTATTTGATATAAATGATCGGTTTCAGAGAGCAAGTGAAAATGTGATACGTAGCTATTATCATAATGTTGAAGTGTTCTTTTTACATTACCTGCTGGGAGCGCATCTCACGATCCTGAATAAATTCTGAAATAGGAAATAGAGCATCATTCCCGTTGGGAGCGAATTGCATTTGCCATTTCCTTCGGAAACGAGAGCATGTCTGGGGAAATAACTTAGTAGGAATAACAATACATTCTAAAACTAGTAGTTCTACGAACAGTAGACCTCGCGATAGAGCTTATTTGGAGCTCACCTTGGGGTCATCTGTACATAATACCTACATAAAGTTGGCTAATGGGGCCGTATATAACATTTTGGCCGATAGACGTTATTTCACGATCAAAATAAATTTTTTCTATAAGTTTAAGCACCTTGAAAGATCAATTTTATTTTAATACAGACGTTATTTCACGATCAAAATACATTTTTTCCATAAGTTTAAGCACCTTGAAAGATCAATTTAATTTCAATACGTAATAATGCTTGGCGTTTCTGGGAGTGATATATTATGTATAGTTGGATTACATATACATTATATTCGTTGTACCTATACGTTCTGGTTAATTACGATAATATTCAGCGCTAAAAGACCGTTAGCAGCGGGAATCGTTCCCAGGATGCTGGCCTGTTGACTACAATTATACAATTATGTATATACTACTATTTTTGGGTTATTTTGTTACTGCAGGATTGGTATTAAAATATACCTTCTTATTTTTCAACATTGCATTGGAAGCCTAAATTCTTATTTTTCAACACGGATGCATAGGAAGCCTAAAAACGCAGATAATTGAAAAGTTATGAGCAGGCATATCAATCCCTTGTAGTTTGTAGGATTTATTTTTACTACGTGAAACATTTACAAATGCGTCATCTTTTTGTCGATCTGTCCGTAAAATTGTGTCCTAACCTGCATTATCTAAATCCACATTAACCATAGTAGTACCTATAACTAATCAAAAACTTTTCTAGAAATTATTTGAACACTGTGATTATAACTCTTTAAGATATTGCGATAAATATTATATAAAACATTTAAACCGTTCTAGTAAAAAGTTCATTGCCTTCTTAAAAGTGATCTCGACACGGTCTTGCCGTCACTTATTTTGATATCAAACACAATGTACCTATTTACACGTCACAATCTTTTTTACTGTCATTCATCATCATCGTCATCATCTCAACCATAAGAAGTCCACTGCTGGACATAGGCCACCCCCATGATTTCAAAAAATACCAATTGGAAGCGGCTTGCATCCAGCGCCTTTCCTCCAATTGTCATGTCCAATTGTCGATCTCGTATTGCCATTATTTTTTTAAATTAACTTAATCACTAAATACATAATAATTGGTCTTCCAGTAACGTTATTATAATCTATCTCATCACAGTAATAATGATGAATGAATCGATACTCCATTCATCAAAATCTAATAGTTTGATCAACGTCGCTTAACATCAGGCGAGTAAGCGGTCAAGCGCAAACCTATTTCTATTCAACATAAATACGAACACATACTGTTTGAAATCATAACCCCTCTTTTTGGCTTTGCAGTTAGATAAAAATAATGCTCACTCCATACAAATCTGAACCGATTTCCTCGGTACCAGACTGTGAAAACGTAACACTCTACGCAATCACGTTTTTTTTTCTTCGCCGCTTCAAAGAAATTGCTCCGTCGTTGTCATTTTTTTGAAAGCAATCACTATAAAACTGTTCACGTCTCCCTTTCTATCTTATTGCTGGTTGACTGTCGATCGAAGATGTATCGTTTATTATTATTATTAGCCCTTGGTATCCCCGCTTTAGGCTCCTTCCTGGACGGAGACCTAGATTTAACAGATGGAGTGAAATTAGTTAGTATACCTGTGGAGAACAGTCTAGAAGGTGAAGGAAGGTCGTTCGGAGATCATTCTGTTTTGTACAGGATGGCCAAGTTCCTCCAAGGGCATGAGTTACATGTGAAGTTACCGAATTTGATAGAGAAAGACAAGGTGACGAAGGTTTTGGCTGAATCGCTGAAGGCTGTGGACGAGACGTATAAGGAGAGTAATGGTAAGTGAAAGTGAAGTGAAGTTTAAAGTGATTGGTGGATAAAAGTGATTGTAGCATAAAACTGAAAAAGTGTTTTTTGTTTTTTTTTTATACAGAATTCGGGATACGCTGAGTGGATCATTTACGATAAATACAATTTGGATATTTCTACATCGCGAGTGAATCTATTCCTTCTTTTATAGTTCGTGTGCACAATGTGAAACAGCTTCATAGCTTGAGGCATATAAAAATGATTTACAGTTGAATAAGACTAACATACATTTTGGTTTAATGTATGAAAATACCAGCTGTCACAAAAACTAAAAATCGCGATTAAAAATAAAATAAATGTTAATTAAAAATATTATATTTGACAAATTGGCGGTCAAATGCAAGCCAATGTAAAAAAATATATATTTATACAATAGTTTATAATGTTCTATAATCGATGCACCAATTAAAATATAATAGGTACATATATTATTTATTTTAGTTTTTCAGTCAGATTTTCTCAATTTCAAGGAATGAAGGATTTTTGATGAAATTGTGTGTGTTTATGAAATCGCAGTCAAAATCAAAATTATTGGTTCTAAGCATAGCAAACGATAAATTATAAAATTCTCTCACAAAACAGTACTTGTCTTTGGCAAACGTATAAGTCGTGCAAAGCCAACATGTGATAAAATAAAGAAAGACTTTCAATTAGACTAAGAAGATAAATAATATGACACGCTAAAAACTATTCTTGACTGTTGAATCAACTATCAAGCAATATATAAAAAAATCTAAGCTCAAAAACGTATAAAATAAGCTAAGTGCAACTTTAACTTGTACAGGTTCCATAACTTATTTAAATTAGATTTATTACGAAAGTAACGTTGATAAATAAAGTTATAAGGAAAGATAATTGGATTGAAATTGCGTAACGAAAAAAATGTCACAATATTGACATATTATTGTGTAACAAAAAAAAATATCAACAGTAATTTTGACATACTTTTGTGTAATGAAAACAATTCTGACCAACAATATTGACATTTATCAATACTATTAACAGCAAAAATTAAAATCTCATTAAAAGTGTGAAACTACAAAATAACATTTTTTTGGATTATTTTCTTTGTTTGCATTGTAAATCCTTGCTTTTTGCTGATTCCACGTCAATGGATATAACACATAATACGTATATATTGATTTACTTGTGTCAAAATATAAGATCCAAATGCTTTGATAAAGTATCAACGGGATGTAGCGTCAGTTATCAAATACGTTCGAGCTGAATGAGTCTAACTAAACCTCTTAAACGATTAAAATAATTCGTAGCAGCAAAATAGACGTCTCTAGCCTTCTCAATCTAAATTAAGCTTTAGCGCAGCGACATAGACTTTTAAAATCTTTAAGTTCGTCATTGTTGGTATACGAGTATCGGTCAACCCAGGACACTATATTCGTGAGTTTTATTTTACTTTACGTCCACGTGATTGAAAGTCATTGTCCAAATGGCCTTTTTTATGGAGTTAACTTAAAAACTTGGTTTATCTTTCTTAGAGACTGCCAACTTAAATATTTGATAATAATTTCAACCCCCTTCACAGGTTCCTGATAAAGAAAAGGGTCTTGAGTCTTGACTGACAAGCAAACAGAAGAATAACTAAGTGATCATAATTATAAGGGTTATCATTTTCTTTTTAATGTGCGGAATCCTATAAACCACATAATATATTCATCATTGACATGTTAAAATCGACTAGCGAGGCCACGAAAGTGAGTTTTGGCGGGAACGTCTAAGTAACGTGTTGTTGCTTTGTTTTATTTTCTTAAACTTGTGTTATTTTGAACATTAATGCTATAAAAATGGTGGTGTTTTATTCATTAAGTGTGCGATAAGGTGCGTGAGTGTGGGCAAGTGAAATAAAGCAGTAAAACGTGTGATTTTTCGTTGTCGGCAAAACTCCATAGAAGCTTCTAGTAAAGTCGCCACCACTTTACTGAAGCAGGACTCGACTTATAAAATGACTGTATACGTGATTTAGATTGTGACTAGAACATTTACAACTTCTTTTATTCAAGAAACTTGAAAAAATCCTAATACTTTGATACTGGCAAATGCTTTAATGCGGGTCCAATACAAAAAAGAAGAAGAGGCCACGAAACTCACTGTCTCGTTCAGATTGATCAGAAAAACACTCGAAGTGTTTTTTTATTGATATATATTATTACTTATATATTAGGTATATATATATATATAGTTAACACAAAATATCCAATCAAATACATTATTCCCTTAATATGTAAGTTCGTAATAAAACAACGATAGCGCTTTGTTCCAATTTAGTGGTGGTTATTATCGTCGTTGTATACTGACATAGAGCCGGTCCACACGGCACGTTGCGTCGGTGTTGCGTCGACGTAGCGATGTCGCTGCGTCGTTTTACATACTAATAATCATCGTATACACACGGCGCGTTGCGTCGACGCAACGCACACACGACTGAACTGCAGCCCCCAACAAACTTCACTTTATAAGTTCGTTTAACCTTCAATTTAACATAAATATTTTACAAAATAATATTGATTAGACTGGCCTCGTGGCTCAGTTAGTAGTATGCTGCCTGCTGAGCTGTAGGTCGTGAGTTCTATCCCCACCCAGGGAAAACATTTGTGTGATGAGCATGGATGTTTGCTCTGTGTCTGGGTGTTTATATGTATCATTATGTATATATTTACAAAAAATAGTATATATGTATTCTATCAGCCATCTAGTTCCGTAGTACAAGCTTTGCTTAGTTTGGGCTAGATGGTGAAAAAAAAAAAAAACGTTTATAAACTTCAAATCGGTCCAGTACATTCAGCGTAAAACACGATTAATAAATTATCTCGTTATTGTTTAGTTTATCTCACAGGAACTGACATATTTTTCAGTATTTGTCATAGTGTATGTAATAACTCTGCCAAATTTCGCCCAAATCCGTTTAGTAGTTTCGGCGTCCATCAGACACACCGTACAGACAGACACACAGACAGATAGACAGACAAAATATTTGAAAATTGTAGTTTTGGCTTCAGTATCCATAGTAATGCATCCAATCAAAAGTTTTTTGGAGGCTATTTAGGAATCAACCATATAATTGAGAAATTAATCTATCATATCATTTAACTGATAAAACATATTCGTTTCAAATTGAGATTTTAGGACTTGACCTCTTGATCTATTTTGCTTTTGTTTATTTTTTATGACTAATATAACTTTAATGCTTTTATGCCCAGTTTATTTATTTGAATAATGTTATTATTTTCTTTCGTGAGGGTACGGAAGCCTCAGTATACGGTGAAACTCTGACTTGGCCAGGTTTTTGCCCTAAGCAAGATAGGAAATACTTATTTCTGTTAATAATATTCATGTATTGTAACATTTTTGATACAAATTTTCTTTTCACATTCCGTGCAAAACCGTTAATGTAGTTAATTGGTTCTTACCACGTTTTTCCAGTGACGGGTCGAGGAAAAGGCGGCGGGGGCGGCGGCGTAGCGCTGCTTGGTCTGATGTTCGCGAAGGCTCTGGGGGCAGCTGGAATAGGGGGCCTTGGTCTACTCACCATGAAGGTAAGTAATTGAAACAATAAAACATCAAATGAATTAACAATATTACATATAAAACAAATATCACTAAAATATAATTTTACAATCTAATATTTTGAACACAACAAAGTGCGCTAGATAAATGGGTTCAATTAGGTATCTCAATCATCAAATAGTTTCCTTAAATTATAATTATGCCGTCATCTTTGTATGCATATTTCCATCATCTAATTAATATAAGCAAAGAAAGCTAAGAACTCCACCTCACCCCTGTTTTCAAGATCAATCATCTAATATACAAACTACACATACTTAACTAATTAACTACTACACTAAAAGCAAATCCATTACCCAGACGATTAAGATTTAAAGAAAATAATTTAATGACATGCTATATCATGAAAACGATGGGAGCTCCATGGGAGTAACAATGGTTATATTTTCTGAGCGTCTTCAACTATAGCACCAAGCATGCAAGCAAGGGATTCTTAGATGGGTCGGGCATATGGAGAGAATGGATAAAAGAAGGTTGACGAAACAGATTTATAAGACAAATGTGAATGGGCAAGTTTTTAAGACTCAACGGCTCTATCTTCACACCGCAAATTTCTCTTATCACATTGTAACTTGCGGCCCCAGTAAGAGCCCCTGTTACGGTCCCTGTAACAGTGTCTCTGAGTTAGTCCCTGTGTTGTGATATCTTGGAGCTTATTTGCAGTTAGCGATTCCGTCTAACAGCTTAGTATTACAATTCTAAACAAATCCTCCTCTCTGTAAAGATAAAACGGCATACCTACTCGTAAGCTCGTACTAGTGCTTCTGAAAACTTATTTCTCACTTGAATTAACATTCTCGTTTTATCTAACAACTCTGAAATACAAATACGAGTAATACTCATATCTCAAAACACAAATAATTAATTAACTCACGAACAAATAGTGTAAAATTAACTAACGTTACACTAATTATGCTCTATCGCGTTTTTTGTTTCGAATGACTAGTTCATAAAAATAGAAGCCATTTTGACGTGACAACATCTAATAAATCGATGAACGCCGGCTGCATGCACGAAAAAGGACTCATTGTCCCGTTACGTTACGCTCATTGTCCGTTACGCTCTTTGTCACGTTACAACCGCGCGCGGTGATGGTGAGGCAGCGGGCGGGTGTGCACCGCGCCCGACCGTCGCTTCATCTCACTCTAGCTCATTACGCAACATTCCTCGGAACTCGCGCGCGGTCGATATGTTGATAGTTGATAGAACGTTGTCACGTTAAACTATCGTCCGTAAACCGACTTTACAGACAACCAATTTTTAGCAAGTACCTATATTTTATGTTGAACTCTGTGTCGTTTTTGGCATTTCCTTTCATCTAACCCTAAAGTACCTTAATAATTATGAAACTTCTTCCTGAACCACTTTAACCGCAGTTATACTACTATTGCTTTGATTAAAATTTAATCGTACGAACTCTTAACTGTGAAATATGTTTTTTTTTTACATTTGATTGATTTACGGTTCACCAGTAACTCGCCGTGATGGTGTGGCCGAGATTGAAGCTCGTCGATATAGAAGATATCTGTTCACTTTAGCCTTGAAAATTCCAAAATTATAGCTGTCAGGAGTAGTATTTCCCCGATGGGTATAACGTAGCAATACAATAAAATATTTAAATGTGGCATGGCGTAATAGTGTTCTGGCTGATTATATATCGAATAAGCCAAGAATTTGTACAAAATGGTAGACCTATGCATTGATGCGTAGAAGACATGTCAAAGAGGGTGGCATAGACAATAGACAAGTATGACTAAACCCTCTCTAAACTAATTCTTATTTAATATTATATTATGATAAAAGCGAAAGTAAGTCTGTCTACTTGACACCTTCTCACGACCAAACGGTTAGACCGATAAATATGAAATTTTGTAAAAAGATAGCTAAGATACTGGAGACTGACATAGATTATATGTATTTTATCATCATCACTGTTTTTCATCACTACGAGGGTAACGCGATACCGCGGAGTGCAGGTAGTAAAAATGAAAAATCTTCAGTCTCCTAAAATCATGAGTAGATAAGTTTCTTCTAGGCAAACGTGCTCTATCCTGCACTACTCAATACTAAAGAAGTAAGTATAAAAACTATTTTATTCAGATTCGATGCACGTATTCCCTGATGTTCGAATCTTGAAACCAATAAGCGAGCTATAAACTGCAAGCTCTCGATAGTTCTTATTTAAACGCTCATCAAAAATGAACTTGGTAAAAATAGATTAAAGTTCAGTTAACAGTATCCGTTAGTCCAGGATTATATCCATATCACATGACATTCCTTTTAATGAATTTAAAACATAACTTGTGAATTTTTGGTATTTACTTATTAGTATATGTTATATTTTTCTTGTAATATTAAATTTTATTATTATGATTATATGCAATATATAATTGCTTTCAACCGTCCATTGTAAATAAATAATTAAATAAATCACTCTATAAACACCGAAATAAAGCCATTATACGTGCTCACTCATTATCTAGTTTCTGCTTATAGGGCATTCACATTGAAATACCAAAAATCTATACTCAACGGAAAATCTATACTCAACGGTTTCGGTCCACTTTCTTGAATAATATAATTGTTTGCTATCTGTTTCTTTCTTAACTTTAATATTACAATTTTCAAGGCTGGAGTGAATAGATATATCTTCTAGATCAAGAAGTTCCTCGGCTACACCGGAACATCAGGTGAATTGGTGGTAAATTGTAGATATTTAACTTACAAAAATAGAATGCACAAAAAAAATTACTCTCGTTTGTTGGTGATACGTGACCGACAAATTAGAGTAATATTTTTTGTAGAAATTGATGTATAAGTTTTGATGCGCGTAAACAAATTCTGGTGCACCACAAATTATTCCCCCATACAATATCAACATTCCCTTATCACGTTAGCCAACAAACTTTTATAGGCGATGTCTCAGCCATAAACATTTTTCATTTCTCGGCGGAAATTTGATGAGAGATAGGAACGCTTGTGATTTGTCCGGACTGACGGATAACAGCGTTTACTGCTTGAACCTACGAGGGAGAGATTAGACCGCCTTGTGTACTTGCATTTTCGGCTGGGCTCACACTTATTTTGTTATTTACGTGTGTGTTTTTATTTTTATTTTTGAAACTTTTCTTCAATAAGTATAGATTTTAAAATTTTACGTTTTAAACTCTATATAATAGGGCCTTGAATTCTGTGACGGTGGACTTTAGTACTCATGGTCGGAGCCAAAACTTTTGTTTCAACTTGTTTATTTTTTCTGACCAGTAATACTGTAAAGTACTGAAATAAAGAAACAATAAATAGGTATATACTGGTGTTCATTTTTACACTGCGCCATCTAGATCCAAACTAAGCAAAGCTTTTACCATTAAAACAGTATCCAACTGTAACTAGGTAGCACCAGGTGAGTTGACGGTCAAGCGCAAGCCTATTTTCGCATAAAAAAGAAGAAAAAACTTGATAAATACCTTGTATCGTTTTTCTTAATACATACGTGTAATACAACCAGACACAGATCAAAAATCCATGTTCATCAAGAAAATATTTATCCTGGGAACCTTCAACCTACAGCTTAACTTAATAAGCAGTCATATTGAGCTAATTGAGCTGTAAGACCTATGTCTCCGTTTACTGACTGCTATACTAACTCATTATATTTATTCTGGGTAAAGACTAAGCCATCACAGAACACAACATCTGATATTTTAGCTCTCGCTGGCTAACCATTTGAATAACGAATAACTACGAGTAATAAGGTATCTAAAAATGCAGTTACAGATCTCAGAAAAGTTGTGAGATCTTTAACTGCATTTTTAGTTTATATTTATAACAATAATATTACAAAAACAATCTCCTTGTTAAATAAAACTGATTATCATTAAAACATTGTACCCATGTCTTTAGTAAGCAAGCTTATGCTAATGCTTAGGTTGTTAAGTTCTGTCTCTTTTTTAAGGTCATTGCCCTATTTCGCCGAAAATATGCCATCTTTTAAGCCAACAAGGCACAAGCTTGTTTTATTTACTGCTAAAAGTCAGTTCCTGTCATCACCTACTTTACAATAGATAGTACAACAGCAGTCTTATCGCATAGAGTAATTTCTTGCAGCAGCCTTAGAGTGGATAGGAGTTATGAGGCGGCTTTCCGGCGTCTGTGCTCACAAGGTCTAGTGCTCAAATTTTAAATTCTTATTTATAATTGAGTATCAAATATTCCTGCCAAATATTATCAAAATCAACCAGCAAATTTGTAAAATCTGTGTATTTACAAAGTATTATCAAGATTGGTTAAAAATACGACTTAAAACACCGTACTTACCAAAAAGTACCAACACACATCCGAATGAAGAGAGAAAATTTTGTTAGTTCATGTTGAGACATTTTGTTTGACATAGAAAGAAAATATTTTATTTTTATACACCATACACTACAACAAACTTAAAAGAGAGAACACAAATACAAAGTAACAAAAGTAAGACTAGTTTTCTTCGCGCACTCGGTCAATTACATGAAATTCTGGAGATAAAGATGAATCTTACAAGTTGTTTAGGCTACAGAATATGTTATGTACATGTACACAAAATCTTACCTTCCTTTTTAGGCAGTCGGGTGAAAATTTTAATATTTAAGGTTGAACGACCAAGATAAAAAAGATAAACGAAAAAAGGTTTTCTTTAAATTCGATACTTTATTATTAAAGTTACTAAAATAATTATATCGGCTATAAAAGACAAGTTGATCTTATAAATTAGTATTTTGGCAAACTCATCTCTCTTTAATATTAAATACTTATTAGAAAATACAAATAACTTTCGGTACTTTTTGGGCTATATTATATTTACGCTAATAAAATAACGACTTATTCGTACGTAAAAGAAAAGGGGACGAAAACACATGTTACTGTTGGTTTACATCACTAGTAGTGTTGGCTTACAGCTGTGGTCTTGCTTGAATCACGACACTCCTCGCGAGCACATTTTTAAACGACATAAAATTAATAGCAAATATTTTCACACAGCATCATATTATAGCCCCAAACTAAGCAAAGCTATGGGAATTGGGAACCAGATTGTTGGTAGAATTCTTTTTACTTTTTTGTGGAGACTTTATCTTTTTTTCTTCGGGCGCCAATAAAAGATTGAGCGATTGACGCTGTAGTCCGTCACAATCGGTAATGTGGGTCAAAACGTGGAATTCAAAATATGACTTTCACCAATTCGCCCCATAGATCAAATACGTCACAGGGCGAATCGGGAAAGGCCTCGACTCTACTGAGTTACTGAGTGAGTACGACAAAACTGAAGCAAATCTAATGACACCTCATATGTTTAAATGACTATAAACTGTGAAAAAAATTACATATATACACATAATATACATACATACAATCACGTTTCTTCCCATTGAGATTGGTAGAGATTATTATCTTTCCCAAAGACTGTAGGGTCACAAATTCTGTGATCTTTCCATATTGCTACGATCCTGATACACGTATTTCGGTTCTTACACTTTCAACTACATCATATTATTATCTAACTTCTTTGTCTAAAACATCTTGGATTTCATCGCCATATAAATCTTTTTCGTCAAGCTTTTATCCATTCTCTCCACATGTTCATGTGTCATACATACGCTTGAAAAACATACCCCCCTACAGTAGTTGGATAAAAACGTTTGTATTTAGATCAATAAAAAGTATTCGCGAGCGCATCAGTATACAATTTTCACCGCGGCACGGCTGGTGGCCATCCAGGCTTGACGTTCACAATTACACTTTTTCCAATTAAGACAATCAAGACACGATTTACTTTGACACGATTTGATCATCTCTTTCTGATTCAAATGATTATTTGTCATCCTTTATCGATTCACCTTAGGAGTATTAATAATTTAGAAGTAGATCCTGGAGTAGATTCTTGGGTAATATACAGTAAACTGGCTGTTTTGTTATGGCGGTGTATTTAAATATATATTAAAATTCGAACGAAATGCGTTTGTCTGTTTCGGTTTTATTGCGTAGCGTACTATTAAAAAAACACTTCCTGAGTAAGTCATATAGTAGTGATTTTAATTTCAAAGTTTTCGAAATTTTATCTATGATATTTTTTATTAAGTTGTATGTCTATGTACTTACGTACCTAAGTAAATACACAGGTCAAGTTTTTTTTTAAATTTATAGTTCCACAGACTCAGAGGTCTGTGACCTTTGTCAGAATTACAAACTAATGTTGACTACAAATTGCTACAAACAAACTTGCTACTAATTGCTTGGAGAAATTGCTATCGAAGTTGGATGGATATACGACCTTTTTTTTTATTCATATCTTTTTAGGGGCTTTTAGATTACAATTCTATTCCAGCATTATCGTTACCATATAATATTGGTACATTATTAACTTGGATATACAACCTGAGAAGAAAATACATATACACAAATGAAATCAAAATCGGCCACTTCTAAGGACGCTTCGCTTTCCCGATCAATAATCTGGGAGGCTTTAAATCGCTAGTAATCCAGAATAAAAGACGGTTACAAAGACTTCAAACAAGTGCCAGGAAGATGCTGGATTCAGGCCGCTTACAATCAGGGTTTTGTAAATTTATGAGGAGGCCTATATCCAGCAGTGGAGTTTTTGAGGCTGAGATGATTATGATGACGATGAACGGTTACAGGTTGATATTATCAAATACAAACCTAATAATCTATTTCAATTATGTCAGTATTGCTCGAGTTAGGGTGATTAAATTGGCAGTAGACATGGGGCCGGGCTCTGTCCCTATGGCATCCTCGATACAAAGAATCCTAGTAAAAAATATAAAAAAACCTAATTCATTCCCTATTTCCCATCACAGGCGTTAGCAGTATCAGCGCTAGCCCTCATGCTGTCAGCAATAGTGGGGGTGAAGAAGCTAACCTCCCATGATGACCACGACGACCACCAGGTCATCTACGCAGACCACCACGGTCACCACAGAAGAAGACGAGACCTGGACACCACGCCGCTACCTTACCAGGGGTGGGCGGAATACGCGAGAAACTCTTAAACTCTTAGGTGCTCTTAAACGTGCAATGTTTTTATGGCAATGTTTAGCTGCAATGTAATGCCTACATTGACCTAAATGTAATAAGAGTAAAACTAGACAATTACTGCAATGTTTTAAATATGGCGTACAATATTTTACGGCAATGTTTGATTGCACCGAAGTAGAAAATAATGTTGAATGCATTAACAAACTAAACCATGCAATTCGCTGCAATATTTAATTATAGCTAGTCCTTAAAGCAACACAATATGTAATTTTCAATCATGGAATTTTCAAGACTAGAGTGAATAGATATATAGATATCTTCTAGATCGACGAGCTCCATCCTCCACCTTTGCTTCGCTTAACATCAGGCGAGTTGGTGGTCAATCGTAGATCTATAATGTATAAAAAAAAATGTTCGATAAGGCTCATGGATGTTTATATATTGCCAGCAGATTATTACAAAACAAAATTATAATCCATATTGTTCCAAATATTATATTCTCCACACGTATTATAATTTATAATGTCTTTGTGATACTTGGCAATGTTGTATTCACAAATTGTAGTAAAAATATTGACCGTTTAGGAGCAATTTTCGATGAACGAGAGGGGTAGGAATGCAATTTATTGCTTTTCGTCGAAATTGGGTTACAGGATCCTAATATTACGAGTATGGAGCCATATATTCACTAAGCAATAATCAGATGCAACATGATGGTCAACGTTGCACATTAGCACGCAACGTTGCTAGATGACACGTGTCTTGCTATTGTCTCCGAGCTGCACATTAATGTTATCACGTCTATAGACGTGATTTACAGCAATGTTAATGCGGACTATGGCAATGTGCAGACTTACAACGTCATGTGTTTTTTTTAATTTAATTGGTACAAAACTGTGATTTTGTACCAATAAAATTTCATAAATCGCTGTTGATAAATCATGTATGAACAACGTAGCTAAATAAACGTGACGAACAATGTTGAGCGACAATTACTGTTAGTGAATTATTATTTGACAATTACTGCTTAGTGAATATATTAAATACTTAGTACTTGCTACTTAAATTCTAAAACCGTACAAATATGTGATTAACGTACAAACATTTATTATTATAGACGTAGATACACCAGTTTTAGTGTTTACAACAAGTACTAAGTAAAATAACTAGAAAAATGTAACCACAAAACGAAACCTGCGAATGGTTGATTTTATTAAAAATTTAAGGCTGGATATTTTCAATATCTAATCTAAGATTTAGTTTGTAATATAATAATAAGCTTTGAGACTTTATAATCAATCTAAAATTAAATGTTGAACGTAGTCCGCTGAAAAGAATGGCTACAGCAAAAACTTAATCTGATTAATAAGCACTTTTGTTATTCTTGAAAATACTGTTCAGCCAATTAGTTGAATAATATCTTTAAATATTTTGATAGGCATAATAATAATGATTAATTTAAGGATTTGTTATTTTTAAAACATATTATAAACCTTCTCAGATTTCAGGTATTTAGTTTTTTGGTTACATTTTTGCTAATTTATGTTGTAAATAATTTTACGATAATTTATCGAACGACGACTTTGTGTTGAAATAATTTATTTTTCTTATTTATTGTAATAAATTATTCTGAAAGTATTTTTTTTGTATCAGTTATACTGCAAGTGGTTATCCCTGGATATAGAAAAATGATTTCACTAAAATAAATTCTCGGGTTTCGGCCTATTTTAAAATAACCTATTTTATGTTTGTCTTTGTTTCAATTTAACATTTGGACAATATGTACGAATATAGGGGAGTAAACATATACCTCAGGAAAAATTACGGGGAAAATGTTCATTGACTTTTTTGAAAAGACCAATTTAATGTTAACACAAACAAAGCTTGCCAAATAGTTTCCTTCCGTTTTATGGTATTTGCTACAAAATTCTAATACTTTCGTGACTCGACACGCGACTTGACGGCCAATTAATTATAGATTAGTGGAAATAATCAATTCAAGTAATTGATTTGAATTAGGTATCACAATAATACACTTTAGGATCGTCGATATTACAAATAAATAATAAATTACATGAAATAATTATATTATGAATGATGAATCATTTTCTAAATACAATTTGGCTACAGAACCCAGCAATATGCGTGTATCGACAACTTATTGACACATTAGTTTCGTTAAGTACTAAAATTTTAGTTTCTTTTTTCTTTATAAATATCCTTACAGCCCCTTAGTTTTATTATCTGTTCTGTGCGTCTCCTTCTTTAGTAAAAAATCACGATGTACAAATATTACCATAACTTTTCCTTTATATAAAAAACACAGACCGCAAATGGACGTCTAACCTTTCTTGACTTTTCTATAACGAAAAATCTTTTTTGTTTATTTTTTAAAGAAAAAATAATGGTGTTTGTAAAGGTGACCTTTCAAAGTGTTTCCGCAATCTATCCGAACATCCTGTACAAACACTCATCCCACGCACATCCGAGATCTAGCCCGCTGCCCGAATATCTTGTTTAAAAAGACAAAAACTTTGCAACCCAAATAATGAACTTTCTTGACCTAAATTACTTTTGTTTCGTAGTTTGTATTAAGTAAATATTTAGAAACTGTGTTGCCAACTTAGCAATTTTATTCGAGCTAGAATTAGCTACAAATGAAATTTACCAGGTAGGTACCAGATTCAGATTCAGATATATTTATTGATAGCTAATACAGATATGCTAGGTGATAGTGCATTATATAGAATTATCAGCTTACCCTCATCGGGCATTCAACATTGTCAGAAATTTATAACATGCTTGATTAATATGATTTAATATTCATAAACGATCTCTAAACTGTAGTAATGTCCTATATAATAATGTCCAAATATTACAGTATACAAAATACATAAAAACAATTTCAAATATATAATTGGAGATACTCATTTTTACTCAAATACTGGAGCAATATTGATATTCATAATTATTTATATATATAATACATATATAATTATATGTTTTTTTTTAATAAAATTATGGGACCACCTTGAAGCTATGAGGAATCCAATGCAAAAAATAATATTCAAAATTGGTCTACAGTTGACGGAGTTATAAATTCAAGTAGAAAAATAAACATAGGTCGTACCTACTAGGTATATACAGTCGAACATAGGACCTTCTTCTTTTATGAAATCAATTTTTTAACACATCTACACTAATATTTCTATTTAATTTATCGCGAGTGAATAGGTTCCTTCCAGGCAGGCGCGCTCCATCGTAGACCGTAACTGTCGCTTAACATCAGGCGTGTTGACGGTCAAGCGCAAGCATATTTTCGAATAAAATAATCAACATGAGTTCTGAAAAAGTATTTTAAATTTAAATTTGAATATTTGAAATAGAACTATCCTCCAAATACAAATTTCATAGCTAATAATAAGACTCTCTATCAAATTCTCACATCAAAGGAAGCCCCGGGCCCAAAAATGGGGTGTATGTGTTTGACGTGTGTCAAACACTGTATCTGTCAAACACTGTAATAACGTATCTGTCTGTGGCATTGTAGCTCTCAAACGGGTAAACCGATATTCATCTAGTTTTTTGTTTTTTTTTTTGTTTTAAAGAGGAATTTATAGAGAGTGTTCATAGCTATGTTTGATCTAGTTCAGCTTTTTTTGCCAGGAGATTTGAGTTCTAAACTTAAACTTGTTGCGATGGGGTTAAAAAGCGCCCTTCCAGCTATTTTTACAGTTACAACTAGCTATTCTTATGTGGCAACACTGAATAAATACGTAAGTACCAGGCTACCAGGTTTTGCTGACCTTTTAAGAATACCTAAGTAAGTATACAACAAAGATTAAGGTGGGATGAATTCTGATACCTATTACTTATAAAGTTATCCTATTCCAAAAGATTAATATTTGACCAACTACGACATTATTAAAATTTGTCAAGCCATTTTAGTTACGGAAATTAATATACACCATTACACATAATTATTTATTCATTAAACATCTAAGTTTATACAAAATTTCTATAAAAAAAGTCTTCTGTGCTACAGCTAAAAATAACTGAATACTTTGATCATGAAAACTAAATATAAATAATTGAATTTTTATTTCACAATCTCTCACTATTTTTTAACAAAACAAAATCGTCGAAATTTGTTCATAGCGAAAAAAAATACTAGTCACTCTATAAAAGAGAGCGGTATTATTTAGCAACAATAATTTTATTATTATAAAATATTATAAGAAATTTAATACATAAAAATTATTATTTATTAATTCACATTAACATAAGTATATATAAGTCTAGTATTAAATAAACTTTATTTTTCAAACTAGTAGATAAAAGGGGGAAATCATATATTTTTTTTAATATTTTCCTTCTTATACTGAAAAATATACATCGTAAAAATATTTAAAAACCTGTTTTAACGTATGCTAATTAAGCTCTTTCATATGATACCCCACATGATACGGTTAAAGAACTTTAAAATGTAGACCCACCCTCATTCCTTACGTAAAAACACGATTTTATTAAAAATGTCCAGTTTTCGGATTTTTTCCTATTTTTTACTCTAACACAATGCTTCTTGCCAAATTTCATAGTTACGGGAAGTAGTGTGTGTTGAAATTTGCGTTTTTTACAACATATTCGGCTGTAACTTTTTTTACGAAAACTGAGAAATATGATTTTTCTTTCTGCAGGAAGAGACTATGGATCTGCGTATATATGGTTTTGATTTCAACTCGATACCTTCACGCGTTCCCGAGATAAAGGTCTTGACACCCAGACGGACGGACAGACGGACAGACAGACAACAAAGTGATCCTATAAGGGTTCCGTTTTTTCCTTTTGAGGTACGGAACCCTAAAAAATAAGATTGTTTTTTTCGTTTAATAAACTATTTTCCATGGGAGAGGCCTATTTGTCCAACAGTGCACTTTTATGGTTGAGATGATGATGATGATTGTTTTCGCGCCATCTGTGTAAAATGTTGATAATAAATAATTATTATGTCCGTGGTTACCATAAATTTTATAGTGCGCCATCTATGGTAAATAACATAAACTAGCATGTATAACTTACACAAAGGAATTTACAAGACAAGTGCTCTGATTCTGAGAGAAAGTTTGTTATTAAGGACAAGAATAATTCTGAATTTTTACACTAGATGACGCTATAATAAAGTATTAAAACTTCACTCGATGTCAGTAAAACTCCGTAGAAAAATAACTTCTATTCTTTTCATTGATTCTAGTAAAACACTTATTTGTTATGATACAGTTTGTTGAAGGTAACGATAAAAAGCAATTTTTTAGTGCGACAGCGAAGTTATATTATATTATTATTGTTACAAATAATTTAAGTAGTCAATGAAACTCGGGAATTGAAGATGAATGTAAAATAAAAACACCTCGCACATTAAAATCGATCAAGCCGTTAAGAATGAAGTAATACAAAAACGTACATATACATATAGTCGCGTTACAAGAAATACGAAACTTTTCGTGTACTGGTTTTCGGAGATTATGTTCGAGCTGCTGTACAAGACTAGTATCTACTTAAATTAAAAGATTTTTTTTTTATGCAAGATAGATCTACGATTGGCGACGATGTGGCCGAGGATGGAGCTCATCGATCTAGAATATATCTATTCACTCTAGAGTGAATAGATATATTCTAGATAGACCTTGAAAATACCAAGATTTATAGGATATATAGATACCAGTTTAGCCTTAAATTCAAGGTAGTCCTTAAAGTGCATTGAGTCCCAGCAATTCAAGACGGCCTGTTAATGATAAAGATACATTTCAGAAAGTAGGAGACATACAATACAATACAATACAAAAATACTTTATTGGCACCATACTATAATAACAATATGTACATGATTACATAATTATTATAGTTAAAAAACTGAGAAAACCGACTTCAAAATACGCAATATACGCGACTTGATTCACATTTTTACAGGCGCATGGATGATATTTTACCAGTTATTCAGTTATAAAAACCAAAATACTGCATCGCTTTGATAAAATTTATATGGGACCACCTCTTTAGTATGATCTACCAAATACAATATGAATCAATCAATCAAAAAAAAAACAATGCACAATTTGCTGAGTATAATCAGTGAACAAACATTTAAAAAAACATGCAGACCGAATTGATAACCTCCTTCTTTTTGGAAGTCGGTTAAAAATAAACTCACTCTTACCTCATACCTAAGCACATACAAAGTGAAAATTGTCTTATTCATTTGAGCCATGTTTATTATTTTAACCGAAAAAAGAAGAAGAAAAGAACGAATCCAAAAAGGAATCGTTTTTTTTTATGTAGTTAAGTATGTTTTCCGATTACTCGAAGGCCCCTGGACCGATTTGTATTTATTTTTTTATTTGAAAGGCTTTTCAGGTGGCCCCATAGAAATGTTATCAAAATCGGTTCAGTATTTTGGTTTTTATAACCGGAAAAATATATCATCTAAGGAAATGAATTGTGTATTTTGATGTTGTTTTTTTTTAAGTTTAGTTGTTATCTTAAATTTTTGTAAAGGTGAGATGAGGGGTGGAGGTAGATACATCGATGTATGACAGAAATTCATGTTTGGTCGTTCATTTTATTTTGTTTTTGTTTTCTAGTGAAGCTAAGCAACACTTTCTTCGCTACATCCGTGTTAAGTTACAATAAAAACTCAGGCTCCGCATTGATATGCGATGTTCAATGGGGTTTTACTATGCGATCAAGGTGAACCGTCGACTACGCTCCATAGACACCGCATCACATTGATCTCGTATATTGGCGAACACTGTAGTGTCCGTGGTCACAGGGAAGACTAGGTATTTACTGATGTCTTTTTGACGAGTGAAGTTTTGTTATTAAAATTTAAAGATCTATCATACCTACATATCTTATAATAATAATAATAAATAAGCCTTTTATTTCCTTAATAAATATTCAATTTAAATTATACAAAAAATTCATTTAATTATATTATCATGCATTAGTTTATTGTATTTATTATTTAATCTTCTAACAACTAATATTAATTATTCATATATATGTATATTTTTAATGTCATATTATTATATTTTTGTTTTTATTAAGGACCTCCCTAAAGAGTAAATACCTACCTACATATCTTATTTTAAGAAAAATGTTCAGCACATTAGACGTTGATACCATCACAGTGTGTTGTACAAAGAGCGCAAGCTATTTGTGCTACACCAATTTTGTTACAACTCTGAATAAAAAAAAAAAAATTGAAGAAAAAATTTAACTAACAAAACAATTAATGGTTCCAACGGTTCCAAGTATATAAAAAAAGAATGTAATCTGATAATAATTTGGGGTTAGAAAACTTTCTTTTTTTTTCTCCTATTGTATGAAAGTTGCCGCGACAAATATGCTTTTAAAACAAATATATTCTTTAAAGTAGCTAGCTGATTTTCTTATCAACATGTAAGTATATGTATTATCTATATCGATTCGATTTGTATATCTCCGTCTCTGTCATTCTCTATGGAAATGACAGAGAGGGAGATATACAAAACAAATCGATTCCGAAACCGAATGGGTTCAGAATACGGGGGCTGAGCAATTCTTGTTTCAATGTATATTAATTAATACTCTTATACATATTATTAATTAATAATATGTATAAGAGTTTATCTATCTGTCTATCTATATAATCTGAATCTCGGAAACGGTTCCAACGATTTTAATGAAATTTGGTTTGTAGGTAGATTAGGAGACGATAAATCGATCTTGCTACGTTAAATTTTTAGTGAACCCGAGTTTGCTCGTATTTTCAGTCATAAAAAATCCGAATGGAGCTCGGTCGTCCAGATACTTTAGTTTTAATTGAGGTAATGTCTACTCAATAGAGTCTATTGAGTAGACAATCGCTAGCAGTGTGCGATCCCTCGTACTTTATAACCTCATTGAGCAGTTGTTAGGGCGTGCTCATCACATATCCGATTTTAGTGATGTGGTAGTAGTTTTATTGAATATCTATAAAAATATTATTGGATAAAAGAAAGATTTTGAAACATAACCAAAGTCTGTTAAGTAAGCAGACATCGTGTGATTTGATGACACATAGCAACACCTACCGGGAAGTCACCGCTGTTTCACAATTCTGTTCGATCGCCGCAAGATACTAAGAAACGAACTCCCATGTGAATCCAGGATTCATGAATTGCGAAACATAAAATTACTTTTAAGTTATAGGTCACTAAGTATGTCACTTTTGTTCTTACATCGACATCAGTCACATGTAAATTAGTTGTAATTAAAATTAAATTTATATTACTTAAATAATCTTTAAGATTAATTCGTTTTTTTTGCATCCTCAACGACAGCCCAACATAATTAGTCTAATAACGTAATTAGTCATAAAATTCTGGCTGCAAAATGTAGCTTAGTTATAATATTCCGAATAGTCAAGCATAAAAATATCTACGCCACAAAGCTCCATCTGCTGCTTTTCATGTTCCAGCACTGTGTATGTAGTTCGTCATTCTATCGTATCTTATGACGTCCTACACTACGTCTGCGATTTGGTCTTCATTCTAGAACAGGATTACCTACTATTTTTTTATTTTTGAAGTGAAAACTTCTTTAGCGGCATTGGGTAGGTATTTTTGGGACGGGTAAATTTTTTTAAACTCGCGTCAGATCGTCAGATCGTCAGACGGACAGTCAGAAACCTATTCTAACGTTCTGCATTTAAAGTTCATTATTGTATGTACAAGCGCCATACACGAAGCGTTAGCGTTTTAAGAGTATACAGCGCCATCTAGTACGTTGTTTTAGAACTAACTTTATTAATAATTTAATAAATAATTTAATAAATTTAGTTTTCACTTCTGCCGGCACTCTCGGAGTGCAACCCGTTGTTTTTTTTAGGGTTCCGTACCCAAAGGGTAAAAACGGGACCTTATTACTAAGACTTCGCTGTCTGTCTGTCTGTCTGTCTGTCTGTCTGTCTGTCTTCAGGCTGTATCTCATAAACCGTGATAGCTAGAAAGCTGAAATTTTCACAAATGATGTATTTCCGTTGCCGCTATAACAACAAATACTAAAAATTAAAAAAATATATATTAAGGGGGGTCCCCATACAATAAACGTGTTATTTTCGTATTTTTTTGCTCAATATTAAAAACGGTAACAGGTAGACGCTTCAAATTTTCACAGAATATTGACTTGTATATTACCTTTCAAAATAAATAATTAAATAACAATAAAGTAAATATTAAAGGGGGGCTCCCATACAACAAACGTAATTTTTAAGCAATTTTTACTCGATCTTAATTAACAGGTAGAAACTAGAATATTTGTAAGTACCTAAATATTTAGAAATATATTAACTTTAAAAATAAATACCTAATCTAATACATAAAAACTCACAAAATGAAAATAAGCCTCCCCCGCTACCCGCGCGGCGGTTGCTAAGCAACAGCCGCGCGGGTAGCGGGGGAGGTAACATCACGGAGCGAGCTATAGCCGCGCGTATTCGCGCAAGCGTCGTCATGCTGCCCGGATGTGTATCGAAAACCTACCTATAAGTTTGCAATTTACTACTTGTAATTTCGTTGATTTCTCGTTATTTTATACGATTTTCTATTATAGATGATAGTACGGAACCCTTCGTGCGCGATTCCGACTCGCACTTGGCCGATTTTTTTTATACAATATAGGTTTGCGCTTGCCAACTCTCCTGATGCTAAGCGATGTTGCAGTCTACGATGAAGCGCGCTTACCTAAAAGAAACCGATTCACTCGCGATTTAAAGACACCCATATACTATAATTATTATGAAGGTTTTCCCATATTTTTCCTAATCAAATTGATGGTTTGCGTTTATCGACAAACACATCGAACCTCGTCACCGCACTAGGGATCAGTACCTGCTTCACACAGCGAGTGTGGGATGAATACGAGATGCGCCGTTGTCGCTTTTGACATTCACTTTAAGACCACTCACACGAGTGACTCAAAATTTGCATGGAATGTGAATTAGTTCTACGTCATGCATGTGAAATTTTCTTTAATTATTTTTTTTCTTCTAGATCGACGAGCTCCATCATCTTCCACACCGTCCGATTGACCACCAACTCGCCTGATGTTAAGCGACGGTGTGGCCGAGGATGGAGCTCGTCGATCTAGAAGATATCTATGCACTCTTGCCTTGAAAATTCCAAGATTGTAGGTCTCAGGAAACAGAGATGGCGGCAACGAATTCCATTCTTGTGCAGTACGCAACAGGAATGTGAATCGATATCGCTGAGTACGGATTAATTAAATTAATTATTAGTTTAATGTAAGTCAACCGATTTAGTCAATCTCCCCAGCACTTTCAGGAAACGCTATAAACACATACATCCCAAATCTTCTTCTTGGTTTGTCGGGTAAAAAGCGGCATAATTACTCATTGATGCCAGCGTAATGTTACAAACTACCACGTTTCTCCACAACACTCCACTTGTAGAGTTCCGGTGTGGCCTTGTCGCGAGAAACGTGGTCTAGATCTAGTGTAGGCTGGAATCTAGGTAATTGAGGCGCTTATCACCGTGAGTGGGATGACTGGAAAAAATACCTAAAAAATAGATACAAACTTGTGTAACGCAATGAAAAGCGCTTACGTGTCTGGAGTGAATGTTTTTCTATAATTCTTTAACATTTGAAAATTATTGTTGCTTGTTGTTATTCTGGTAATAATACTGGCCAAGGATGGGGCACGTCAATCTAAAAGATTCACTCTAGGCTTTTAAAATTGTTAGAAAACAGAAGATGGTAAGTATAGTTCCTGTGCAGTACGTATACAAAATGTGGACTTAAATAAAATTGTTGTAAACAAATTTTGGGCATTTTAATGAGAAATACAAGGCACTGTGTTTTTTGTAATTGATAAAAAAAACGCAACCAAGTATAATTTTGACTCGCACATTTTCATATCCCTTTAAAAGAAGCAGTTTTATTTGCAACAATTTTGTTAAGTCCGCGGATGATTTATTTTAGAATTCCGTTCCCACTTATCTTAACTTAAACAATTTTGGAATCAAACACGGCGCTCAATAAGCAGCGTGAAAACGTCGGGTTTTCATTCTTCCAAACATCACCGATGACAAAAAAGTCTGTATAACTTGCCTACCAAATTTGGCCAGCATTAGTTGTCAAATAAATTAGGACGAAAGAAAGCAAATTTCGCCATGGAACCCTAAAGTCTTGATGGTTAAGAAGGTCATCAAACACAATGGCCTTCATAATGTTGCATCAAAATAGAAAACAAGTGAAAGTTACATCATTCCAGCTCTGCGCGGTCATCGGAGTAAGCGATTCAAGCTCTGCGCGGTCATCGGAGTAAGCGATTCAGCTCTCAGGTTACTGGCGGTGACTCGCCTAACCATGGGTTTCACTCACTTGTTCCGCTTCATTGAAATCTCTTCACGAAATCGCTATTTCTAATTAAGTACACTTTTATTTCTTTCAGCTCAGCTACAAGAAGTCCACTGCTAGACCCCTATGGATTTCAAGAAAGCCCGGTTGTAGCTCGGCCTGCAATCGGCGCTTTTCAATCAATGATGTATTATTATACGTAGATAGGTTATCCCCGGCTTTGCGTGGCAAGCCTCAAGTAAGGTAATCGCCCGACTCGTCTTCAGTCGCGATAATGGCATCGCTGTTAGATGCGTGTCGTGATTTGTGAACAGTGACAATGCCATCATGTGTGCTTAGAAAGTGCAACACCAAGATATTAGCTAAGGCCAATATACTAAAAGGCCTTAAAGATGTGGTTTTATCCTCGAAAGTGCTGAGAACTAAGATTTGCCACGCTTTTACTTCATATTCAATTAGTATAAGCTCTCTATAGATAAAATCTCATTGTTTTCAATCATCTGTATGAGGTCGCCTGTCCTCTTTGTGGCTCGCCTTCGCGCACTTCAGCTTCCAAGTCTACATTTACTAGTGTAAATGATCAATTGTTTTAAAAAAATTAAGTAAAATTTAGTATCTAAGACCTAGATTTTTTTCGATATCTTCCTAGGGTAGGGTATTAGAAACAGTGTCAAGAAAAGTAAGTCACGAACAATTTAATCTTAGTAAAATAAGTACCTATCTACATTAAAAGAACAACAAAATACCTGACTGCATAAAAGCAGTTTTTGCAGTGTTACTTATGATTTCTTTACGCTTAATACGTTGTTGAGTGTGCGTTTTTGTGAGAAAGTATGCCTAAAATCGCTGTAAAAGACTATAGATGTGCGTTCTTTAGAATAATTCTAGTGAAATCTATTATTTATTACGAGAAAGTTCGTTAGAGATGACGAAATAGCGCTTTTTTACGAAAGTCGTATTATTGATATTACAAAAAAAATATATGACACTAAGGAAGAGAAGACGAATCTAACGAGACCTCGCACATCAAAATCGGTCAAGCCGTTTAAGCTGTAGGCGATCATATAAAAACATACTCACATGTATACACACATACATACATAAACTCGAAACCCTACTTCTTACGCAGTCGGGTGATAAAAAGGTGCACGTTTGTAAAAATAAAAGTGCATAGAGTATAACTGCCACCTGGTTTCCATAGTATGAGGTTTGCTTAATTTGGGCGAAATAGTATTGTGTGAAAATGTCCACCAATATTTATTTTTACATAAAAATGGGGACTCTTTCTAACAATTCTTTAATCGGTAATTTTCTCGCCGCGGTTCCTATTCCTCAGCTGCAATTCCGATAATAACACATCACGATCCACTTTTGTTACATAGGGCTCAGTCAGCATCTAAATGTGGGATTGACAGCTGGTAACTCTTAAAGCTGGCCTGTTCAGTGTTCACCTTGCTATTACAATCCTTAAAGGTTATTCGTATAACCCTGGAAGCCTAATTAAGCCACAGTTATTAACCCTTTCCACCCCGACTAAACGATTACTTATGCGAGATTGTTTTATTCTACCTTAGATTTAGCGAAAAAGTATATTTGGTCTAATTGTATTTTACATTAAAATACTGCGATCAAAAACTAATAATTTTATGATTTTGAATAAGCTCAAAAGCCAAAACAATCTGTAGTGACAATAGTGACGGTCAATTTGAACCAATGTTGAATATGGCCATATCCAAAGAAAACTGGGTACTTGCATATCATGCTACTTGGCACAAACAGTACAATCAGACCAACCGTCGTGTCTACAGCATGGTATAGCGGCACATCTGGTTACTATGTTACGAGGTGAATCGGCTCTCACTTTCCAAACAGATTGCTGCAGTTGGAAACATCGCACGAGCTATACGAGCTGCCGTGATTGGGTCGTTGATTGCTCTTCTATTGAAGCTGGCTAGCACGATATCAATATACGTGTAACGTTCATGCAATTTCTAACTACTTATTTATTGACTTCAGCTAAAAAACAGGAGGATCGACTGTTTACAAAAATTTATAAGGAATAAATTAATATTAATAATAATAAGTATGTATTTACGAAAAAAAGTCTATATGTATTCTATCAACCATCTAGTTTCCATAGTACAAGCTTTGCTTAGTTTGGGCTAGATGGCGTTGTGTGAAATGTCTTCCAATATTTATTTATTTATTATACTAATTATTTAAATTAAAACTTTGTAAATGTACTTTTTGTTTCCACCTCTGGAAGAAGCTGAATCTGATAAGGTGTGTCAACAGATCAGCTTATCGAGCCATTAGAATATTGTTGACGATCCCAAGCTACAAGCTTGACCCACTTTGTCTGAGTAGAGATGTGGGATCACTTTGTATCTTCTACCTCTTGTTATTCGGCGAATGCTTTATAAGACTTTATTTGACTTAATTTCTTCGGAGCTCAACAACACACTTTACGACACTTCCAAAAATCTCACCACTCCATTCAGAATAACTGGAAGTACCATATACTCAAGTTTTCCGCTTTTTCCTCCCGCGGACAAGCAAAAAGTAGAATATCCTTCCTTAAAAGTTTTTCCCGTCGAGCATCAGAGTGTTTTAAAAAGTGTCTACAAGCACCTGTCCAGGCTAGCAAAGTAAAACCAACACCACTAATCTTGCAGTTGCCCACCTGTCCAGGCTAGCAAAGTAAAACCAATGCCACTAATCTTGCAGTTGTCCACCTGTCCAGGCTAGCAAAGTAAAACCAACACCACTAATCTTGCAGTTGTCCACCTGTCCAGGCTAGCAAAGTAAAACCAACGCCACTAATATTGCAGTTGTCCACCTGTCCAGGCTAGCAAAGTAAAACCAACGCCACTAATCTTGCAGTTGTCCACCTGTCCATGCTAGCAAAGTAAAACCAACGCCACTAATCTTGCAGTTGTCCATCTGTCCATGCTAGCAAAGTAAAACCAACGCCACTAATCTTGCAGTTGTCCATAGACGACGGGTATCATGCGAACCGTCTTGCTGTTTGCTGCTCTTTGTATAAAATACTTGCTGTCTATAAGTAGACTTATTTCGTCAATAAGCGATCAAAAACTAAGAATAATGACGGTGTAGAAAGTTAATATTACACCATGAAGCACCAATCCGCCATTAAGATATCTAATAAGCTTGAGAATGACGTGAGAAAGGGCTGGAGCGTGTATGGATGTTATATCGATGGTTTCAGATTCACTCTCTCTTGCAAACTGTCGCAAATAAGAAACTGTGCGATCGAATTGAAAAAAAAAAAACCCGCCTATACTTAAATAAATATAGAAATCGAACCAAATTTGTTAATTGACAAAGTGGAAGATGCGTTTTTATTCCAAAACTGGCGAATGTTGCTTATCACAGACATCTTTTTTTTCTACTGCTCATCTTGTCGAAAGTTTATATTTAAAATCCATCATAATTTAGTACACGGATATAAGCAGTACCATTGATTTTCGCAATTTGGTGTCTTAATCATATGGGTAAGTTGCTTCATAGCACTACTTTGCATACCTATAAACTATAAAAAGGTTTATGAAGGTTTTTAACGCCAAATCCAAGGTCCCACACTTAATTTCAAAGTTTTCAGAGAATATATTTAGACGCACTATCCGAAACGCGTGATAGTGCAGTATCGATCGCCCAAGCTAAGTGCCAAGCCCAAAGTGACCAGCGTACCTTTTACCCATAGAACACCTGTAAGTGGCACTTGTGCTTTGAATATCGCAATAACCACCGTACTGATGTGTCGATTTATGGTCGATGCCGATATATTTCAGATTGAGTATGACCACCAAGTCACCTGATGCTAAGAGACGTTGTGGTAGATATAGCGCACCTACTACCTAATATTACACCTACAGCCTTGCTTAACTTGATCATTATGTTAATTTTGAGTCGAGTGTGTATACCTAAAATAACATTAGTTGAAATTATTTCCATAATACTATCTAGAAGAGAACAATTTACTGACATGAATTAATATGTCACTGCTCTTTCTCATGTTGTACTTTGTTTGCGACATCCATACGCAAAAAGCTTACAATACCTTCTTACTCACTTTTACTATTGTTACAATTGAATTAAACCATTGACACTTAATCTTCATCAATGACACGACTGTATTGTTAGTGCTAGTTAATTGATATTGTTATCGTATTTTAGTAAAATTTTAAGTAGATGATTAAAAAGGAATCTGAGTAAAACTTTGAAATCGTGTGCACAAATTGTATAACACTTATAAACTTGTTTATTTATAAATTTACAAATTTATAGACAGTACAAAAATTCCGCACTCAATTATTGTAATTGTTGGTGTTTGTTTATTTATGTAAATTTATTGTTCTTGATGTCCGTAAATAAACAAATTTGAAATTGGAATTTTTGGGAATTTATTAGTTAATAAGACTATGTACATGTAGCTTGTGAGGTCACAGCGTCCCCGCCGCAAAATTAAAAAGATATATCAAATGAGATCAATCGCATAAATATTGAAATTAGGTTTTTATAATTATAGTTTAAAAAACTAAAAAACCGACTTCAAATCAATTTGTTTACTTGGATGCTATTTTACCAGTTACTTTGTTATGTAAAAAAGTTATAGTTATAGTTACCTACATTATATAAAATATCTAGACACGCGGTAGCGTGTCAAGCCAAATACACACAAAACACATACAAAAAAACATACAGATTAAAAATAGTTAAAATAAAAAATTGTTAAGTTGTTTATCTAATTAAGCTTTGTAAATCATTATTCAACTCTTATGAAATAAATTAATTATTATTATGTAGTGTAAAATTATATTCATTAAATAAGCCAAATAAACGGGTAACTAATAACACATTTTAGACCCCAGTCTGAAATGGAGACTTGTTTTGTTCGTTCAGTCAATTATATCACAACAGTTCTATCAGAAAAGTAGAACTTTGAACTTGAAACTCCTCCATAATTTCTAACAATTCCTTTGTATTCGGCACTATCTAGCAATTTCATCTGGATGATAACAATCGAATTTCATTTGAAACGTGTGAATTTGGTAAAAAAACTTTCTTCCGGCGCGTGTGAGGCGTAACCTCATGTAATCATAGGTTTTGATCGAGCATTATGCGTACTGAGAGTATAGACACAAAAATACATAACTTATCTATGTTTATGATTAGACAGCTTTTTTGTTTTTCGACATTTAATAATACACACGTCTGTCTATCTGTCTGTCTGTTTGGAAAGAAGTTATCGTGGCAAAAGATGGAAACTGACGTTTCGATTATATTGTTATTTGAACAAAATAATGAAATAAGGACAACAGCGCCCTCAATGTCACATTAGTTCTCTTTTAAAACAGTTTCTACTCGTGAATATTCTGAAAGTCCGAACAACACGCTTCCACGACTGCTAGAATATGAAATAGAGGAGACGACTCATTTCCGCCCCAGATATCGTTTCAAGTGTCGGTAGCTTAATAACCCATACGCCACAATATAGCTATTTGTATAAAATATTATGTAAATAAATAATGCCATCAGTACGATACCATATTGACAGCGGAGATTGCAAAATTATAAAATAGAAATACTTCAATATTCAATGTAAAGCCAAACTATTTATTTCGGTGTCTGTTGAAGTATCTGATGACAGAATATTGAAGTTCAAGAAAAAAAAACGCTGTCTATAGTTTAAACAATCATCAAGGAGAATTGATGCAGTACGGTTTGACACGAATACGTATGTGACCTTTTTTACTCAATTAATAATATTATGTAATTTACGTTACATAAACTCCGGTTTTAGGTGGACAAAAAGTAATTTAAAAATTAAATTGACCTCAAAAATAGTTGGTTTACGAACCTACTTAGGTAGACGCCCAGTTTTAATATTTTTTTTCGTGTTTATCTTCCTCATCAGTTAATTAGATTGTTTTGAAGTCGGATTTTTTTAAATCTTATTTTGTTTATTCATTTTAATAGAATTTACACGTTTTGTTTGAAACTAAAAATTGACCGGCGTGAAGTTGGCGGCCAAAAAAATCTGCCAATATTACCCGACCAAATTAGAGAGGTCATTTTCAAAATTTTAAAACTGAAACAAATCTTGATTTTTCTAATCTATAATGAAACCTTAAAACCGAATAAACGATGCGATAAGTGGCTAGAAGCGATTTAACCATCTATTACGTCTTGGATTCGAATAAAGAATAAAATTCATTTTCAACATCGAGTTTCTGACAAAAGTTGTATGAGGTTCCCCTGAAATTAGTACTTTACAGTATGCCAAATCAAAGCCATTACAAATATACATAACGGATAAAAGCCACAGAGTGGCTAAAGAACTACTTCAGGTCGAAATCTTCGTTTGAAGTCGTGCGATTTGAACATTATCTCGCTATAGCGTTGGCTGATATTGTATAGCGACCCGTAGGACATTCGAAACTGCTAAAAACTTGGTGAAACGCAAAGTACTTAAAATATAATTTACGAAAAGTGGAAAACAAGTGTAGCTAATACTTTTCTTAACCCTAAAATAGGCGGGTAAACTTGTAACTTGGATTTTCAGAACGTAAGCTACTCGTTGATGAATTGAGACATCTAAACCCCTGAAAACTGAAACAAATCTTGATTTTTCCAATGAACATTGAAACCTTGTAACCAAATAATTTATGCAGAAAGTGGCTAAAAGCGAGTTTAACCGTCTATTATGTCTTTGATTCGAATAAAGAAAAATTTTCGTTTGATGTCGTGCGATTTGAACATTTTCTCGCTATAGCGTTGGCTGATATTGTATAGCGACCTGTAGGACATTTGAAACTGCTAAAAACTTGCTGAAACGAAAAGTACTTAATATATAGTTTATGAAAAGTGGAAAAAAGGTGTGGCTAATACTTTTCTTAACCCTAAAATAGGCGGGTAAACTTGTAACTTGGATTTTCAGAACGTAAGCTACTCGTTGATGAATTGAGACATCTAAACCCCTGAAAACTGAAACAAATCTTGATTTTTCCAATGAACATTGAAACCTTGTAACCAAATAATCTATGCAGAAAGTGGTTAAAAGCGAGTTTAACCGTCTATTATGTCTTTGATTCGAATAAAGAAAAATTTTCATTTTCAACATCTAGTTCCTGACAAAAGTTGTATGAGCTTCCCCTGAAATTAGTACTTTACAATATGCCAAATTAAAGCAAATACAAATAAACATAAATAATAAAAGCTACAGAGTGGCTAAAGAACTACTTCAGGTCGAAATCTTCGTTTGATGTCGTGCGATTTGAACATTTTCTCGCTATAGCGTTGGCTGATATTGTATAGCGACCTGTAGGACATTCAAAACTGCTGAAAACTTGCTGAAACGCAAAGTACTTAATATATAGTTTATGAAAAATGGAAAACAGGTGTGGCTAATACTTTTCTTAACCCTAAAATAGGTGGGTAAACTTGTAACTTGGATTGTCAGAACGTAAGCTACTCGTTGATGAATTGAGACATCTAAACCCCTGAAAACTGAAACAAATCTTGATTTTTCCAATGTACATTGAAACCTTGTAACCAAATAATCTATGCAGAAAGTGGCTAAAAGCGAATTTAACCGTCTATTATGTCTTTGATTCGAATAAAGAAAAATTTTCATTTTCAACATCGAGTTCCTGACAAAAGTTGTATGAGCTTCCCCTGAAATTAGTACTTTACAGTATGCCAAATTGAAGCAGTTACAAATATACATAACTGATAAAAGCCACAGAGTGGCTAAAGAACTACATCAGGTCGAAATCTTCGTTTGAAATTGTGCGATTTGAACATTTTCTCGCTATAGCGTTGGCTGATATTGTATAGCGACCTGTAGGACATTCGAAACTGCTGAAAACTTGCTGAAACGCAAAGAACTTAATATATAGTTTATGAAAAGTGGAAAACAGGTGTGGCTAATACTTTTCTTAACCCTAAAATAGGTGGGTAAACTTGTAACTTGGATTTTTAGAACGTAAGTTACTCGTTGATGAATTGAGACATCTAAACCCCTGAAAACTGAAACAAATCTTGATTTTTCCAATGAACATTGAAACTCTGTAACCAAATAATCTATGCAAAAAGTGGCTAAAAGCGAGTTTAACCGTCTATTATGTCTTTGATTCGAATAAAGAAAAATTTTCATTTTCAACATCGAGTTCCTGACAAAAGTTGTATGAGCTTCCCCTGAAATTAGTACTTTACAGTAAGCCAAATTAAAGCAATTATAAACATACATAACTGATAAAAGCCACAGAGTGGCTAAAGAACTACTTAAGGTCGAAATCTTCGTTTGAAGTCGTGCGATTTGAACATTTTCTCGCTATAGCGTTGGCTGATATTGTATAGCGACCTGTAGGACATTTGAAACTGCTGAAAACTTGCTGAAACGCAAAGAACTTAATATATAGTTTATGAAAAATGGAAAACAGGTGTGGCTAATACTTTTCTTAACCCTAAAATAGGTGGGTAAACTTGTAACTTGGATTTTCAGAACGTAAGCTACTCGTTGATGAATTGAGACATCTAAACCCCTGAAAACTGAAACAAATCTTGATTTTTCCAATGAACATTGAAACCTTGTAACCAAATAATCTATGCAGAAAGTGGTTAAAAGCGAGTTTAACCGTCTATTATGTCTTTGATTCGAATAAAGAAAAATTTTCATTTTCAACATCTAGTTCCTGACAAAAGTTGTATGAGCTTCCCCTGAAATTAGTACTTTACAATATGCCAAATTAAAGCAAATACAAATAAACATAAATAATAAAAGCTACAGAGTGGCTAAAGAACTACTTCAGGTCGAAATCTTCGTTTGATGTCGTGCGATTTGAACATTTTCTCGCTATAGCGTTGGCTGATATTGTATAGCGACCTGTAGGACATTCAAAACTGCTGAAAACTTGCTGAAACGCAAAGTACTTAATATATAGTTTATGAAAAATGGAAAACAGGTGTGGCTAATACTTTTCTTAACCCTAAAATAGGTGGGTAAACTTGTAACTTGGATTGTCAGAACGTAAGCTACTCGTTGATGAATTGAGACATCTAAACCCCTGAAAACTGAAACAAATCTTGATTTTTCCAATGTACATTGAAACCTTGTAACCAAATAATCTATGCAGAAAGTGGCTAAAAGCGAATTTAACCGTCTATTATGTCTTTGATTCGAATAAAGAAAAATTTTCATTTTCAACATCGAGTTCCTGACAAAAGTTGTATGAGCTTCCCCTGAAATTAGTACTTTACAGTATGCCAAATTGAAGCAGTTACAAATATACATAACTGATAAAAGCCACAGAGTGGCTAAAGAACTACATCAGGTCGAAATCTTCGTTTGAAATTGTGCGATTTGAACATTTTCTCGCTATAGCGTTGGCTGATATTGTATAGCGACCTGTAGGACATTCGAAACTGCTGAAAACTTGCTGAAACGCAAAGAACTTAATATATAGTTTATGAAAAGTGGAAAACAGGTGTGGCTAATACTTTTCTTAACCCTAAAATAGGTGGGTAAACTTGTAACTTGGATTTTTAGAACGTAAGTTACTCGTTGATGAATTGAGACATCTAAACCCCTGAAAACTGAAACAAATCTTGATTTTTCCAATGAACATTGAAACTCTGTAACCAAATAATCTATGCAAAAAGTGGCTAAAAGCGAGTTTAACCGTCTATTATGTCTTTGATTCGAATAAAGAAAAATTTTCATTTTCAACATCGAGTTCCTGACAAAAGTTGTATGAGCTTCCCCTGAAATTAGTACTTTACAGTAAGCCAAATTAAAGCAATTATAAACATACATAACTGATAAAAGCCACAGAGTGGCTAAAGAACTACTTAAGGTCGAAATCTTCGTTTGAAGTCGTGCGATTTGAACATTTTCTCGCTATAGCGTTGGCTGATATTGTATAGCGACCTGTAGGACATTTGAAACTGCTGAAAACTTGCTGAAACGCAAAGAACTTAATATAAAGTTTATGAAAAAAGGAAAACAGGTGTGGCTATTACTTTTCTTAACCCTAAAATAGGCGGGTAAACTTGTAACTTGGATTTTCAGAACGTAAGCTACTCGTTGATGAATTGAGACATCTAAACCCCTGAAAACTGAAACAAATCTTGATTTTTCCAATGAACATTGAAACTTTGTAACCAAATAATCTATGCAGAAAGTGGCTTAAAGCGAGTTTAACCGTCTATTATGTCTTTGATTCGAATAATGAAAAATTTTCATTTTCAACATCGAGTTCCTGACAAAAGTTGTATGAGCTTCCCCTGAAATTAGTACTTTACAGTATGCCAAATTGAAGCAATTACAAATATACATAACTGCTAAAAGCCACAGAGTGGCTAAAGAACTACTTCAGGTCGAAATCTTCGTTTGATGTCGTGCGATTTGAACATTTTCTCGCTATAGCGTTGGCTGATATTGTATAGCGACCTGTAGGACATTCAAAACTGCTGAAAACTTGCTGAAACGCAAAGAACTTAATATATTATTTATGAAAAGTGGAAAACAGGTGTGGCTAATACTTTTCTTAACCCTAAAATAGGTGGGTAAACTTGTAACTTGGATTTTTAGAACGTAAGTTACTCGTTGATGAATTGAGACATCTAAACCCCTGAAAACTGAAACAAATCTTGATTTTTCCAATGAACATTGAAACTCTGTAACCAAATAATCTATGCAAAAAGTGGCTAAAAGCGAGTTTAACCGTCTATTATGTCTTTGATTCGAATAAAGAAAAATTTTCATTTTCAACATCGAGTTCCTGACAAAAGTTGTATGAGGTTCCCCTGAAATTAGTACTTTACAGTAAGCCAAATTAAAGCAATTATAAACATACATAACTGATAAAAGCCACAGAGTGGCTAAAGAACTACTTAAGGTCGAAATCTTCGTTTGAAGTCGTGCGATTTGAACATTTTCTCGCTATAGCGTTGGCTGATATTGTATAGCGACCTGTAGGACATTTGAAACTGCTGAAAACTTGCTGAAACGCAAAGAACTTAATATAAAGTTTATGAAAAAAGGAAAACAGGTGTGGCTATTACTTTTCTTAACCCTAAAATAGGCGGGTAAACTTGTAACTTGGATTTTCAGAACGTAAGCTACTCGTTGATGAATTGAGACATCTAAACCCCTGAAAACTGAAACAAATCTTGATTTTTCCAATGAACATTGAAACTTTGTAACCAAATAATCTATGCAGAAAGTGGCTTAAAGCGAGTTTAACCGTCTATTATGTCTTTGATTCGAATAATGAAAAATTTTCATTTTCAACATCGAGTTCCTGACAAAAGTTGTATGAGCTTCCCCTGAAATTAGTACTTTACAGTAAGCCAAATTGAAGCAATTACAAATATACATAACCGCTAAAAGCCACAGAGTGGCTAAAGAACTACTTCAGGTCGAAATCTTCGTTTGATGTCGTGCGATTTGAACATTTTCTCGCTATAGCGTTGGCTGATATTGTATAGCGACCTGTAGGACATTCGAAACTGCTGAAAACTTGCTGAAACGCAAAGAACTTAATATATTATTTATGAAAAGTGGAAAACAGGTGTGGCTAATACTTTTCTTAACCCTAAAATAGGTGGGTAAACTTGTAACTTGGATTTTCAGAACGTCAGCTACTCGTTGATGAATTGAGACATCTAAACCCCTGAAAACTGAAACAAATCTTGATTTTTCCAATGTACATTGAAACCTTGTAACCAAATAATCTATGCAGAAAGTGGCTAAAAGCGAGTTTAACCGTCTATTATGTCTTTGATTCGAATAAAGAAAAATTTTTATTTTCAACATCGAGTTCCTGACAAAAGTTGTATGAGCTTCCCCTGAAATTAGTACTTTACAGTATGCCAACTTAAAGTAATTATAATTATACAGAACTGCTAAGAGCCACAGAGTGGCTAAAGAACTACTTCAGGTCAAAATCTTCGTTTGATGTCGTGCGATTTGAACATTTTCTCGCTATAGCGTTGGCTGATATTGTATAGCGACCTGTAGGACATCCGAAACTGATAAAAACTTACTAAAACGCAAAGAACTTATTATATAGTTTATGAAAAATGGAAAACAGGTGTGGCTAATACTTTACTTAACCCTGAAATAGGCGGGTAAACTTGTAACTTGGATTTTCAGAACGTAAGCTACTCGTTGATGAATTGAGACATCTAAACCCCTGAAAACTGAAACAAATCTTGATTTTTCCAATGTATATTGAAACTTTGTAACCAAATAATCTATGCAGAAAGTGGCTAAAAGCGAGTTTACAAGTTTACCTGCCTATCCAAGTTAAAAGTTTACCTGCCTATTTTAGGGTTAAGAAAAGTATTAGGCACACCTATTATCCACTTTTTATAAACTATATATTAAGAACTTTGCGTTTCAGCAAATTTTCAAGCAGTTTCGTATGTCCTACAGGTCGCTATATAATATCAGTCAACGCTATAGCGAGAAAATGTTCAAATCGCACGTCATCAAACGAAGATTTCGACCTGTAGTAGTTCTTTAGCCACTCTGTGGCTTTTATCAGTTATGTATATTTGTAGTTGCTTTAATTTGGCATACTGTAAAGTTCTAATTTTAGGGGAAGCTCATACAACTTTTGTCAGGAACTCGATGTTGAAAATGAAAATTTTTCTTTATTCGAATCAAAGACATAATAGACGGTTAAACTCGCTTTTAGCCACTTTCTGCATAGATTATTTGGTTACAAGGTTTCAATGTACATTGGAAAAATCAAGATTTGTTTCAGTTTTCAGGGGTTTAGATGTCTCAATTCATCAACGAGTAGCTTATGTTCTGAAAATCCAAGTTACAAGTTTACTCGCCTATTTTTGGGTTAAGAAAAGTACAAGCCACACCTGTTTTCCACTTATCATAAACTATATATTAAGTTCTTTGCGTTTCAGCAAGTTTTCAGCAGTTTCGAATGTCCTACAGGTCGCTATACAATATCAGCCAACGCTATAGCGAGAAAATGTTCAAATCGCACGACATCAAACGAAGATTTCGACCTGAAGTAGTTCTTTAGCCACTCTGTGGCTTTTAGCAGTTATGTATATTTGTAATTGCTTTAATTTGGCATACTGTAAAGTATTAATTTCAGGTGAAGCTCATACAACTTTTGTCAGGAACTCGATGTTGAAAATGAAAATTTTTCTTTATTCGAATCAAAGACATAATAGACGGTTAAACTCGCTTTTAGCCACTTTCTGCATAGATTATTTGGTTACAAGGTTTCAATGTCCATTGGAAAAATCAAGATTTGTTTCAGTTTTCAGGGGTTTAGATGTCTCAATTCATCAACGAGTAGCTTATGTTCTGAAAATCCAAGTTACAAGTTTACCCGCCTATTTTAGGGTTATGAAAAGTATAAGCCACACGTGTTTTCCACTTATCATAAACTATGTATTAAGTTCTTTGCGTTTCAGCAAGTTTTCAGCAGTTTAAAATGTCCTACAGGTCGCTATACAAAATCAGCCAACGCTATAGCGAGAAAATGTTCAAATCGCACGACTTCAAACGAAGATTTCGACCTGAAGTAGTTCTTTAGCCACTCTGTGGCTTTTATCAGTTATGTATATTTGTAGTTGCTTTAATTTGGCATACTGTTAAGTATTAATTTCAGGGGAAGCTCATACAACTTTTGTCAGGAACTCGATGTTGAAAATGAAAATTTTTCTTTATTCGAATCAAAGACTTAATAGACGGTTAAACTCGCTTTAAGCCACTTTCTGCATAGATTATTTGGTTAGAAGGTTTCAATGTTCATTGGAAAAATCAAGATTTGTTTCAGTTTTCAGGGGTTTAGATGTCTCAATTCATTAACGAGTAGCTTACGTTCTGAAAATCCAAGTACAAGTTTACCCGCCTATTTTAGGGTTAAGAAAAGTATTAGCCACACCTGTTTTCCACTTTTCATAAACTATATATTAAGTACTTTGCGTTTCAGCAAGTTTTCAGCAGTTTCGAATGTCCTACAGGTCGCTATACAATATCAGCCAACGCTATAGCGAGAAAATGTTCAAATCGCACGACTTCAAACGAAGATTTCGACCTGAAGTAGTTCTTTAGCCACTCTGTGGCTTTTAGCAGTTATGTATATTTGTAATTGCTTCAATTTGGCATACTGTAAAGTACTAATTTCAGGGGAAGCTCATACAACTTTTGTCAGGAACTCGATGTTGAAAATGAAAATTTTTCTTTATTCGAATCAAAGACATAATAGACGGTTAAACTCGCTTTTAGCCACTTTCTGCATAGATTATTTGGTTACAAGGTTTCAATGTACATTGGAAAAATCAAGATTTGTTTCAGTTTTCAGGGGTTTAGATGTCTCAATTCATCAACGAGTAGCTTACGTTCTGAAAATCCAAGTTACAAGTTTACCCACCTATTTTAGGGTTAAGAAAAGTATTAGCCACACCTGTTTTCCACTTTTCATAAACTATATATTAAGTTCTTTGCGTTTTAGCAAGTTTTCAGCAGTTTCAAATGTCCTACAGGTCGCTATACAATATCAGCCAACGCTATAGCGAGAAAATGTTCAAATCACACGACATCAAACGAAGATTTCGACCTGAAGTAGTTCTTTAGCCACTCTGTGGCTTTTATCAGTTATGTATGTTTGTAATTGCTTTAATTTGGCATACTGTAAAGTACTAATTTCAGGGGAAGCTCATACAACTTTTGTCAGGAACTCGAAGTTGAAAATGAAAATTTTTCTTTATTCGAATCAAAGACATAATAGACGGTTAAACTCGCTTTTAGCCACTTTCTGCATAGATTATTTGGTTACAAGGTTTCAATGTTCATTGGAAAAATCAAGATTTGTTTCAGTTTTCAGGGGTTTAGATGTCTCAATTCATCAACGAGTAGCTTACGTTCTGAAAATCCAAGTTACAAGTTTACCCACCTATTTTAGGGTTAAGAAAAGTATTAGCCACACCTGTTTTCCATTTTTCATAAACTATATATTAAGTTTTTTGCGTTTCAGCAAGTTTACAGCAGTATCGAATGTTCTACAGGTCGCTATATAATATCAGCCAACGCTATAGCGAGAAAATGTTCAAATCACACGACATCAAACGAAGATTTCGACCTGAAGTAGTTCTTTAGCCACTCTGTGGCTTTTATCAGTTATGTATGTTTGTAATTGCTTTAATTTGGCTTACTGTAAAGTACTAATTTCAGGGGAAGCTCATACAACTTTTGTCAGGAACTCGATGTTGAAAATGAAAATTTTTCTTTATTCGAATCAAAGACTTAATAGACGGTTAAACTCGCTTTTAGCCACTTTCTGCATAGATTATTTGGTTACAAAGTTTCAATGTTCATTGGAAAAATCAAGATTTGTTTCAGTTTTCAGGGGTTTAGATGTCTCAATTCATCAACGAGTAGCTTACGTTCTGAAAATCCAAGTTACAAGTTTACCCACCTATTTTAGGGTTAAGAAAAGTATTAGCCACACCTGTTTTCCATTTTTCATAAACTATATATTAAGTTTTTTGTGTTTCAGCAAGTTTACAGCAGTATCGAATGTTCTACAGGTCGCTATATAATATCAGCCAACGCTATAGCGAGAAAATGTTCAAATCGCACGACATCAAACGAAGATTTCGACCTGAAGTAGTTCTTTAGCCACTCTGTGGCTTTTAGCAGTTATGTATATTTGTAATTGCTTTAATTTGGCATACTGTAAAGTATTAATTTCAGGGGAAGCTCATACAACTTTTGTCAGGAACTCGATGTTGAAAATGAAAATTTTTCTTTATTCGAATCAAAGACTTAATAGACGGTTAAACTCGCTTTTAGACACTTTCTGCATAGATTATTTGGTTACAAGGTTTCAATGTTCATTGGAAAAATCAAGATTTGTTTCAGTTTTCAGGGGTTTAGATGTCTCAATTCATTAACGAGTAGCTTACGTTCTGAAAATCCAAGTACAAGTTTACCCGCCTATTTTAGGGTTAAGAAAAGTATTAGCCACACCTGTTTTCCACTTTTCATAAACTATATATTAAGTACTTTGCGTTTCAGCAAGTTTTCAGTAGTTTCGAATGTCCTACAGGTCGCTATACAATATCAGCCAACGCTATAGCGAGAAAATGTTCAAATCGCACGACTTCAAACGAAGATTTCGACCTGAAGTAGTTCTTTAGCCACTCTGTGGCTTTTAGCAGTTATGTATATTTGTAATTGCTTTGATTTGGCATACTGTAAAGTACTAATTTCAGGGGAAGCTCATACAACTTTTGTCAGGAACTCGATGTTGAAAATGAAAATTTTTCTTTATTCGAATCAAAGACATAATAGACGGTTAAACTCGCTTTTAGCCACTTTCTGCATAGATTATTTGGTTACAAGGTTTCAATGTTCATTGGAAAAATCAAGATTTGTTTCAGTTTTCAGGGGTTTAGATGTCTCAATTCATCAACGAGTAGCTTACGTTCTGAAAATCCAAGTTACAAGTTTACCCACCTATTTTAGGGTTAAGAAAAGTATTAGCCACACCTGTTTTCCACTTTTCATAAACTATATATTAAGTTCTTTTCGTTTCAGCAAGTTTTCAGCAGTTTCAAATGTCCTACAGGTCGCTATACAATATCAGCCAACGCTATAGCGAGAAAATGTTCAAATCACACGACATCAAACGAAGATTTCGACCTGAAGTAGTTCTTTAGCCACTCTGTGGCTTTTATCAGTTATGTATGTTTGTAATTGCTTTAATTTGGCTTACTGTAAAGTACTAATTTCAGGGGAAGCTCATACAACTTTTGTCAGGAACTCGATGTTGAAAATGAAATTTTTTCTTTATTCGAATCAAAGACATAATAGACGGTTAAACTCGCTTTTAGCCACTTTCTGCATAGATTATTTGGTTACAAGGTTTCAATGTTCATTGGAAAAATCAAGATTTGTTTCAGTTTTCAGGGGTTTAGATGTCTCAATTCATCAACGAGTAGCTTACGTTCTGAAAATCCAAGTTACAAGTTTACCCGCCTATTTTAGGGTTAAGAAAAGTATTAGCCACACTTGTTTTCCACTTTTCGTAAATTATATTTTGAGTACTTTGCGTTTCAGCAAGTTTTCAGCAGTTTCGAATGTCCTACGGGTCGCTATACAATATCAGCCAACGCTATAGCGAGAAAATGTTCAAATCGCACGACTTCAAACGAAGATTTCGACCTGAAGTAGTTCTTTAGCCACTCTGTGGCTTTTATTAGCTATGTATATTTGTAATTTCTTTGATGTGGCATACTGTAAAGTACAAATTTCAGGGGAACCTCATACAACTTTTGTCCGAAACTCGATGTTGAAAATGAATTTTATTCTTTATTCGAATCCAAGACGTAATAGATGGTTGAAATCGCTTCTAGCCACTTATCGCATCGTTTATTCGGTTTCAAGGTTTCATTATAGATTAGAAAAATCAAGATTTGTTTCAGTTATAAAATTTTGAAAATGACCTCTCTAATTTGGTCGGGTAATATTGGCAGATTTTTTTGGCCGCCAACTTCACGCCGGTTAAAAATTGTATTTACAAAAAAACTTCACTAGATAAATTCGTTTAATTTTCAAACTTCACTACTATTGTTACGCCTATTTTTTGCGTTTTATAACGCAAAAATTAGGTATGCTAGATGCTTTTACATAGTATGAGCGATAAACCTACCGAATTTCGTTAAATTCCGCCCAGTAGTTTATATTATAGCGTCGTTGAAACGCTCATATTTTAACTTTAAAAAGTCCATATCTTGAAAACTACTAAACCGAAGTTGATAAAACTTACAGTGACTTGTAAGTTGAGAGATATTTTATTCAATATATATTTTTCAATACGACTCCTAGTTTCTGCGTAATACGTGGACAAACATACTCACATACACACTCTTATGAAATTTGGCACACATGTTTAGAAGTATAGATACAGACTAACATATCCAAAAATTGTGCATTGTGCAGTTCTGACAATATTACATACATACAGGTCGAATTGATAACCTCCTTTTTTGAAGTCGGTTAAAAAGATTATCCCTTAGATCCCTTAGACTTCTCTCAAATCCCAACTTTCTTCTACTTTCACTGCTAGAGATGCGTCATGGGTCGGTGCGTCCTGTCTGTGTAAACACGGCCTTAATGAGACTAAATCACCGTACAAGTTGACAATAGGTGTAGTGCATACTACGATTAATCTGTAACCGCGTGTGGATTTAGATTACATCCAGCCGAGAAAACCGCACTGAAGTTGTGTAAATGGTCAATAAACATTCAGAATTAGAAAGATCCTTTAACAGATATTAAACTGGACAGATTGGTTTTAAAAATCATCTGTTTAGTTCTATCATAAGTAAGTTAAGTTACTTTTCAGGATACAGGATTTTGTTTTTAATGTACATTTTGTAACATTTACTTTCGTATTTTTTGACAGAAGCAAAAATATTTTTATATACTTCATTATATGTATTTTGTTCAATCTTCTTTGGTTTTCTGTTAAAGAATTCACAGTTGTCCCCTTTATTACTTCTAAAAATCGAAAATCTCGCCTAATTCAACGCCATTGAGGCTCGAGACTGATTTTTCTCCGCCAAAAAGAGTGAGTTTCTTTTGTATCCTTACTTCTCACCAGGACAGATATATGCTAGCGTATACATATGTGTATCCAGAACAGGTCCGATCGTGTGTGCAATACTGCTGCCACTTATTTGGCGGAGCAGCCAAGTATCAGCTAGAGCTAGAGCTAGAAACTACTTAGTCTCAAGCATCACCGTAGTCTTCGTCGCCAGGATTCATTTCAGCGAGTGTAAGAGATAGCAAGAGATCCACGAGCATATTCCACCCTGCCCATTCCACCACAAGGTAAGCAGAAAGTCAGTATACTACCATAACCCCAGATTTGTCTGTGTCATGTTGACATTGATCCAGTAACCCAATCTAGTGGTATAATTACTCGCTACACATTGTCTCCGTGTGAGTTCACATAAACTATAATGCTTGGGCGTTCCAGTCGAGTTTTTGTGCTGTCGTGTAAGGAGGTTAGTGGGGTTGTTCTTTTAATGTTAGCTCGAAACTACAAAATGCTTATTTTGTGTTCGGCTTCGAAAAAAGTTTGTTTAGACCAAGGAAGTTTTGTCACAATGAAAGGAGCCATAAACTTTGCCTCTTCTTTACTCAGCCGTATACAACGGGTCCGCTTCATTCCGACTTTTCGGTCATGCATCAAGTTGGCGTCACGTGAAGATAAATAAAATTAGCTAATTGCTTAAATACGCAATAATTTAATGCATTGTTTTACGCCACCAAACTACTTTTAGTAATGTACTAAAACGTACAAAAATATGGACATTTTTCATAATCGCATAACCGTCAGAAATATTTACATTTCGATATATTTTCGGCAATAAATAGTAGACATGGTGTGAAACACCATATATTCCGTCTATTGAGCGCAGCGAAAAGTTCTATGGTTTTGATTGTATTTTTATGTAGCTCGAGGCGCTGAAAAACCTAAGAAACTTAATTTTTCCGGTCTAAACTACAAAATTGAATATATCAACGCGAAATAGCTAGTCTATCAGTTCTATGGAATACATTTCAATGAGTGTGCATCGGACCTGTATAATCTTATTCCATTCTGCCATTTCTATACCGCATAAATGGAAAAAGGAAATAAATATTCCAAAAATCCGAACGAAGCGTTTTGGTTCCGTTATTAGTATAAAATACTTCAAAATTTTGGAAAACGCTAAGTAAATCCAAATCTTCGAATAGATTTTATACCAGCGTGATCAGTTGTGAACCTCAACATCGTAGCTGGCGGTCAAGTGCCAGCCTATCAATGAACAAACAAAAATACACTGCCTGTAAACTTATTAGCTAATGAGATGGCTATGCTTGTAGTCTCCTTGCGAGATCGAATCAGAGATGAAGAGATCCGTAGACGTGCAAAAGCCATTGACATAGCACAGTGGAATACTCGTAGTAAGTTGAAGTTGCAGTGGTCAGGGCACAGAGCACGCAGAACTGATGGTCAATGGACGGAGGATGTACTTCCTTCCAACAGATCGTTTTAGAAATCAATAGAGGAGGCCTATGTCACAGAACATAATAATACTACTCATATGTGTCTAGTAGTGGACTTTTTGTGGCTGAAATGATGATGATAATGTATCATTATTTCAATGAATAACAAAAATGATTGTTATTTTCTAATAAGTCGACCTAGAAGATTGATTTTTAGTTTAAGACCATAAACATACATTTAGATACTTTCAGGTGTTCTAAAGAAAAAATGTTCTAATAGACAATCCAAGAACAAAGTTGAAAGTTGAAATCAAATTGTTAAAATAGTTTAAATTTTCAAATAATATAAAACTCAGAGTCACATGTGAGTAAATACCAATAAAACTGGCCAAACAAGCAAGAACAAACTATTGTAGGCAAACACACTGCCCCAGACTTGCCGCAGACATAAAACCAGTTCGAACGGTCGAAATTCAAGAAATCATTTTAAAAGTGTTCTTAGCTTCTGTTACATCACCAGTAAACGCGCTTCACTTGCGTATTAACGGTTGTATATCAAATTTACAATAATTTAAATGCAGGTGCTGGATAATAGAATGTACCCACTAGACTAGTAGATTGATTGAATTGATCCGCCTGCGTAAGAAGGAGTGTTATGTTTTTCGGTGTATGTATAATTTTTAAATGTATGTGGATTTGTATGTATTCCTTTTACAGCCTGGCTTGACCGATTTTGATATGTTAGGTGTCCTTAGATTCATATTTACCACCAGATTGTCATTGGTTAAATTTTTTGTAATAATAATCTCTCGATAAAAATTAAAATTGTTTTTTTCCCCATAGGTATATCATTTTCTTCTTCGATATGATATGTGTGAGATAAATCTCCAACTCCATCGACGACGATGTGGACGAGCTCTATCCTCGGCCACACCGTCGCTTAACATCAGGCGAGTTGGTGGTCAATCGTAGATCTATAGTGTATAAAAAAAAACCCCATCAAAAATGAAAAAGTTGTGCCTTCCTCCTGCATATCTAAACTATTAGACCTAGTAGTAACTTTTGACACTTAGATGCTTAGAAAGTACTACACTACTACGAGTATATATCCATATATTTAAAATATTAGCAAGGAAACATTATATTTTTTATTAAAACACGCTAATCAACGCACTCAATGAGAATATAGCTTTTCGTACTGCAAATTAATTTGCATAAAAATGTAAATTAACTGTCTCAACGAAATTCTTTATGCTGTTTTGTATTTATTTTAGCTCATTAATATTACATTTCTTAAAAAGAATTAAATATTTATTTCTCAATCTCAAAAATCAGTCCACAACTCCAAAACTCTCACTGCACAAAATTCAACGCATAAATAAAATTAAAGTTACGTAATAAAAAATCCAAAAGCGTAACACGTCATAAAAACAAAAAAACATCAACACTTAATGGACAAAAAAATTAAAAGTAACTAAGAAATTAAAAGATGCATATACAACGCTAATTACTTGCTATCATGGTCAAATTATGTTTTGTCTATGAAAAACATTGGTTACTCGTGAGCTGGTGAAATATTGGTAGGGTTCTCTACAAACTAATTTGTACTTTAGTTTAGTTTCTTTACCACCTAGCAACCGTTTATGTCACATGAAAACACGAAATTCTATTTAATACGATTTCTGAGAAAGAAAGTAAAGAAAGACAAGTAAGTATCTATATTAATAGAAAAACAAAATACCTGACCACAGAAGAGTAATTTTTGTAGTCTTGCAATTTTGTTATACGCTCTTGAGTGTACGTTTTTTGTGAGAAAGTATACCCCAAGTCGCCGTAAAATACGGCGACTTTGAATATACTTATATGTGGGAGGTTACGAAAAGGCACATTTTTTTATTTTTGCGAATGTTGTATCATTATTACATAAGATAGCCTAATAATTTAATCTCATGACACCACACACCTCAACACCCCATTTTTCACGTTTAAAGTGTATTATGTATTAAACATTGTATGTAAAATTAATTATTATATGTCATTCGAAAACACACAGCGTTGAGGTGAAGAAAGCTGTTGAAAATTCGTCTTAAATTGCTTAGTTCTACGATAACTCACCCAATAAGTTTATGGTTCTTTATACTTATCACTGTCAATGTCAGCAGCCAGCATCTGTCAAGAATGAGATTTGACGCTTCTCCATTAGCGTTGAATTCGTCAAACATATTGGCTATTAAAATTAACAAAAAGTATATATTATGTGATAAAACATAAAGTTCATATCAGGCGACATTAGTTGCTAGTTGTATAAATGTAAAACACACAGTGTAAGCGGAAACGGCCTGTAATTTAAAGATGTTCAAAGCGGATTGTACCGGCGTTCGGCCGATGTCTATTCGGGTTGGTTTTTCCGCAAGGAAACAAACCTCGAGACGGAAAGGTAACTAAAAGATCATTTAGCTTCAGTGAATGAAGATGGCAGAAGAAGTCGTTTCCCAGTAACCAGCGTCGTTAGCGCCGTCAGAGGTTTCGACAATTTTGATTTTTTTGACATGCGAAAAGATGTCTTAGTTCAAATCTGTGCAGGTGAGCTATGAATTTATCGTTATACTTACATTAATGCAATGCAAACAAATCAGCAGGAAATTAATTCCTTCAGTTTAATGTCCAATAACAGTGTTTCATGTACTTACTTTCTTTCGGCGATCTTTGTACAAAATATGCCGAGAGAATCATTGTTGTGATAACTACTTATCAAAGATCGATTATCTACAAATTTTCGATTACTCTTATTGGTAGTAATTTGTTAAGAAATACATACAGAGATCAGATACTGTATAATACAATGTATCAGAATGTCTTATTCTGTTTATATTAAAGTTAACAAAGTGTTGAAAAAAGATGACAGAGATCAATTTAAAACAAAAGTACATAGTGTAAACACCGTTTATTTGGAGTTGATATACATATTAGATCTATTGGATGTAATCTTGTTTCTCTCTTTCAGCCCTAAAAGTTTAATCTTAAAGAGTGTTGTGGAAGGAGGACCTCGGAGGTCTGAATTCATATATGCATATATATTCTCAGTCAATCTTCCTCCATTACAAAATCATGATGGAAAAAAGATAGTGTAAATTGACATTTATCACATTTATCAGACACACTCCCATTTGTCATTCAGTATGTACCATATAGTAGTGTGTACCATAATAAATTACTATACTGGATTATGATATAATTGATAATATAAGACATTATTATGAAGTTATTTAATGTCTAAACAAGGCTTTGGCCTATCATTAGTTTTTAGTGGTATACCTATGTCTCATTATCAAAGTGGATCATATTGAATCAGATTCACTGGTGTAATTGTTTATTCAGAAGTCCTTTCTGTAAACTATAGCTACTAATGCTATTCATTTTATGAGAAACGGATCGCGGAGATCCTACAAAGATATTTACCACTTTATCTAATTGAGGCACGGAGACCTACTAATATGACATATATTATTGTTACATACTATAGCTACTAATGCTATTCATTTTATGAGAAACGGATCGCGGAGATCCTACAAAGATATTTACCACTTTATCTAATTGAGGCACGGAGACCTACTAATATGAAATCTATTATTTTTACATACTATAGCTACTAATGCTATTCATTTTATGAGAAACGGATCGCGGAGATCCTACAAAGATATTTACTACTGTATCAGAATGGATTACAGAGATCCACTAAGATTACATCTATTATTATAAATAATTGGGTTGCAGAGATCTCTCAAAGAAGTCTGTCATTGTATCAGAGTCGAGACTAACATATAATACTTATGTATCAGACAGTCAGGGCCGTCGCCAGCCCACGGCTGGTACAGGTACAATTGCACAGACTTAGGACTTTGGTTGCTTTGCAGTTGGCTACATTTTTTAAATCTCTAGCCCCCCCTTGGCAACGCCCTTGCAGACAGTTATACTACCATGTCATGTAGCGAAACACAGAATCTCAAGTTACAAAGTATGTCTCAATGGTTTTTTTCTGTTGATTTCTTACATTTTTTGTGATATATATCATCAATACAAGTCAACATAATTAAGACTGAAATACATAAAATATCCAACATAATCTTTATTCTTATTTTTAGGGCTCAAAATGTCAGACTGCCCATATTCAACTTACTTTCTAAGTAAAACTTTTATTATAGTTTTGTTAGATACAGTGTTTCGCCATTAAATGGTGTTTTGTCTCTCATGTTGTGGAAACACAGAAAGAAAACATTGAGTTGACATATAAATTACCAAAGCTTGTTTTTGAATTCAACTCAGGAGCTTGTCCTACCCTAATACACAATAAAAATACCTTATAATTATATTTATGCAATGCAATGCAGTTGCAATGGTTGTTGCAATTTGAAAATCATGCAGTCTTCTCCACTGTCAGGAGGCATTGACCATTAAAAACAAATTAAAATCAATATTAGGGGTTACCCTACCCTTATATTTTTGAATAACAATTAAGGGGGGGGGGGGGTACAAAATTATAGTGTAATATCACATTTCTTGTGAGGCTGACAAGCCCAAAAAGGTGATACCTATATGATGTGTTCATTTGTTCACAAACACACTTAGTCAGCGGATGACATTCAATAATCATTCTCAGCCTGTTATCGCCCACTGATGAGCGTAGGCCTCTTCTTGTATACATTTCACTCTGTGCCAACATTCAATAAATACTCACCTAATACCGTCAAGCAGAAACCGTCAGCTTGTTGTATACCTCAGTGATAAGAGATACATTATCTCTAAAAAAAAATATATCCAGACCTTAGAGAGCATTAACACTTAAGAAGCCACTTACCTTGCGGAAAGGTTTGAAAGGCATTGCAGATCACCTATCACTGTCACGGGGTCGCAAAATATCGAAAGTGGCACCATGAGCAGTTACACTGAACTCTTCACCACCACCTGCCTCACGGAGAGGTTCTTTGAAGATGGCAGATTACCTATACACTATTAAAGGGTTTTAAAGTATCGAAGGTGGCACCTTCTACCCCAAGCCGCGGAGGCAAGATTAAAAAGATGGGGCATCCCAGATTAAATAAACCTAGACAGAGTGGTTCAAGAGCCATGGCCATCATGTCAAACTATATTAAGTATATAGTCAATTTTTATCTGAGCTGGGCATTTTCCCCACCAGATCTCTTACCTTAATTCCTGACCGTCATTTGAACAAGGCATGAGGATTATACATTCGGATTGTATCAATGTGAACTAAATGTTTTTTGGTTGTCATGCCTAAAAACAAAAGTTATAGTGGAGTCTATACCCATTCTTAGGGAAAGTTCTCATACATCAGAAGAGAGATAAGTGCTCTTCTCAAATTAAAAAATTGTTCATACTTTTGTAAAAAAAAAAAAAAAAAAAAAAAGTCTAGCCAGATCACTCAAAGTTCTGTAGACTTGCAAAACTTGCTGAAAAGTAGCTGGCAATCATCTACCTAGCCCCTTACAATGCTCCAACTAGGTGATAATATTTATAATTATGAGTATTTCTAAATTTAGAATCTATAAAATTAATTCTAAGATGGTCAGATTTAATATGACCTGAGAGACTGCTAGGGGCCAGATTCTTGCAAACTAACCGTGCAAGATATGCTAGAGCATAAAACAGTACTTTTACTGTAAATTATCTGTATCAATTTACTGTACTGCATCAGGAGGAACGGCAAGGAAGTTGGTCATTCTTTAGGTTCAAAATACCAATCCTGAAGCACAATGTTGCTAATATGGCACACAAAAGATCTAAAAAAATTGAAACTCATTGTTCAATTTCTATACAGTATTCTAAACAGCTTTAATACTTTTTTGCCCATTTACATTCAAGATTAAAAGATTGTTCCAAGTTTGGTTTCAAAGACAGATTCAATCACTTACATACAGTCAGGTTGGATGTAGCGGAAACGTCCTACACATCACATCTGTCGTTAACATTTTAGAGACTCATTAAAAGTCAGGAAATATCTAATAGAAGTTATACCTAATAGTTATTAAATATGTATCTGTTTTTTCTATCAGAGTAATGTTTGGATACATGTATAGGATGGGATGCAAGTATAGATATCCCATCAGACTACTGATATCATATCAAGTCTGCTGTAGCCTCAAGAGGCTGATAGAACTGTAGATATTTTTCTTAGCAGAGTATAACTATCTCATCCTAATTATGGTATTGTGTATTACATAAACTTTTTGTCTGTAATACTGTAACCCCAATAAAAATAATAGTAATAAAGTTCATTTGATTTATTAAAAGTGTTTGTAAAAAGTGTTGTAATAGAAATTAATAATTGATTATTGTTTCTTTACATGTCTCAAGAGATTATTCATCATTAGCGTTGTCTGTCACCAGCAGATAACAAACAGGTCTTCACCTCAACGCTGTGTGTTTTCGAATGACATATAATATTACTGTTTTGCACTCCAACAAAACAGGTATTATATGTTGAAGAAAACACACAGCGTTGCAGCAATGCTCTTGCTGGTGTGTTGAAGACTTAATGGAGAAGCGTCAAATCTCATTCTTGACAGATGCTGGCTGCTGACATTGACAGTGATAAGTATAAAGAACCATAAACTTATTGGGTGAGTTATCGTAGAACTAAGCAATTTAAGACGAATTTTCAACAGCTTTCTTCACCTCAACGCTGTGTGTTTTCTTCAACATATAATACCTGTTTTGTTGGAGTGCAAAACAGTAATATTTTAACTAATACTAAAAAGCTACAGCTAAAGATATTATATCCAATTTCAAAATATAGCCCTTAATCTTAGCTATTCGTATTTTTGAACAAATTTAGTGAATTAAAATAAATTGTTATCATTTAATACTAATATTTTGAAACTAAAATTGATTTTATTGCAAGGATTTAAGTGCAAGGTTACATGTCTGTAACCTTTAGATTTATAACAAGCCCAAGAAAATTTAAACAGAATAATCAATAATAAACGATACAAATTTACAAGATTATTTAATGATTACTATAGATTGATTTTATGCAGTCAAACAACTACACTTTTTGGCACACAACTCTAAAAAGACGTTCAAGTCAGTGAACTCAACAAAAAGTGAAAGGACCAAGAATATAATTCCCAAAACACGAGTGAGCGCAAGTTATTTGTGAAGTCATCGAGTATCAAGTCTCGTTATTTGCTACTTTTTGTATGCAAACGAGTCATTTGAAAGAACTTGTTTTATTTGACAAGCTTTGACGTACCGACAAGAGATGTGTTATGCGGACATTTTTACCCGATTCCACAAGTAGAAGAATAATGTTTTCGAGTGTATATATTATGTTTGAAGGAATGTATGTATGTGTGAGCAAGCAGGGAATGCCTTTATGCAGTTTACAAACTATGTACATAATTAAATTTAAACTACATAAACTACTACAAGAAAAAGCAAACAGGTTACCACAGATCACAGATAAAGATTCGAATATAATCCAAATACTCAAGTCTTTTACCAGTTGTCAGCGTACCCAGCATGCTAACAGCATTGCTACGTTAAATGGCAATATTGGCAGCATGTGGGTATGTAGATAATATATGTACATCATCATCATCATCTCCGACACAAGAAATCTACATATAGACTCCTCCATGGATTGCCAAAAAGATCTAATGGAAGCAGCCTGCAATCTGCATCCAGCGTCTTCCTGCTTCTTGTATAAGGTCCTCTGTCCATCACGTGGCTGGTCTTCCTACGCCGCGCTTTCCAGTGTGGTCTCAACTAGATATGAGAACTTTTCGGAACCCGTATGTACATATCTATATGTACATAAATATTTCTAATATATATATATAACCGCGATATATAACGGTTAATATGATATGGTAGATATGTGATTTATTCGATAGGCGATAGTACAAAATAAACTCGTGGAAAACATTGAAACAGAATAATGGTCCTACATAACAAGTTGTATAAACTTTGTATGGGAACCCCAGCTTTTCCCCCTCTCCCCATACATACAAGCGCCCCATTTTGGGCAACATTGGCGTGGTTGGTAATACAAAAATGTATACCTAATAATATATAATTGTTGATGATGATGATGAAATTAATAGACCAGAATAGGTGTACCATATTTTCAAATGGAGCAGGAACACAATAATTATCACTTTTCCAATTATTTTGTTCTGTAAATTTTGCGGGATCTATGGAACTAATATGAAAGTATTTATAAATTATCAAATAAAATAAAATCCAAATTGTCTTATAAATGACGGATTTACAATAAAAAAATACGAATTTACAACCTCCTCCTCTTTGATGTAGGTTGAATAGTAACATCGTGTGGTTCTATCTCGAAAAGCCGAACAAATCGGCAAAAATGAAAACGCGATGCTTGCGTGGGTAACAAACCACGGAATAGCACTCAAATCATTACTCAATAAAGTGATTGTTAAAATAAATTACAGTTTAAAACACTAAAAAACACGCTACAAATTATTGTGCTCAAAGTTCATTACAAGATTTTTCTAACAAATCACAGCACAGCTATGATACGGCGTTCCATCATGAAGTTCTAGTTCATATCTTCCAGCTCCACCATCAGATCAGTTCGACAGTACCATATTATTGTATTGTCATCAGAACTACATACAGCTGCCAATTTTCATGACGCTACGATCCTTGGAAGATGTTTAAATTAGTTACCTTAGATTTCATTACATACAGGTCGACCTAATAGAAGCGTGTTAAAAAAACTGCACAGCCGATTTTAATCACAACATAAAACTCTCGAACACAAGATGGTTCCTAAACTACTGCAAATAAAAATAAGTTTAACCACACGTCGGACGCACAAGCCCTCACTGTTTAGTAACACATACGAAAGTTTTTTTTTATATCCACACACACTACTAAGAAGGAGGGTTATGTTTTTCGAGTGTATGTATGTTTGTATGTATGTATGCACGTGGGTATGATGTGTGTATGTTTCTATATTACCTCCTACAGCCTAAACTTGACCGAATTTGATGTTCGAGGTGTCGTTAGATTCGTCCTCACTCCCCGAGTTTTTTTTTTTAGATAATAATAATAATAAGACTGTCGCAAAAATAAAAACCGGACAAGTGCGAGTCAGAGTCGCTCACCGAAGTTTCCGTACAAACTAGTAGAGATAAGGGTTTTTTTTTTATATTTTCCTTCATAAACCGAGAAATATACATCGTAAAAATATTAAAAAACCTGTTTTAGCTTGTGCTAATGAATCTCATTCATAGGATACCCCACATGATATGGTTAAAGCACTTTAAAATTCCTATTCCTCCTTCCTTGCTTAAAAACCCTATTTTTGTAATTAAATTAAAAATATACATTTTTCAGATTTTTAGGCTTCCGTACCTCAATAAGAAAAAACGGAACCCCTATAGGATCACTTTGTTGTCCGTATGTCTGTCTGTCCGTCTGTCCGTCTGTCCGTCTGTCCGTCTGTCCGTCTGTCCGTCCGTCCGGGTGTCAAGACCTTTATCTCGGGAACGCGTGAAGGTATGGACAACTCCATACCTTCACGCGTTATGGTTTTAATTTCAACAAATTAAAACCATATACGCAAATCTATAGTATACCTAAGCGTTTTTGCGACATATTCGGCTGTAACTTTTTTATAAAATCTTAATACCTAGTTTGATTTTTCTCTCTGCAGCAAGAGACTGGATCTGCCTATATGGTTTTAAAAGACGCAAAGTTCATGGTAGATAAGATAAGATAAGATATCGTTTATTGCAGAAACTGTAGTATGGAAATTATATAAAATTTAGACTCAACAGCTTATCCTAACGGACATGCAATATTTCTTTTTTTTCCTTAAAATTAATCTACTTATAAGCCTACAAGGTCACATCCAAATGCAGACTTATTTGACATAATATAAGAAGTCTATAAAAACAATGATTTTTGTACCAATCATCGCCTAAATACCTACATGATATATTAAACCTATAGAACAACATAATAGGAGATCAATTTAACTAATTTTAAATATTATTCCAGATTGATCTTTTTTTTATATGTATTTGTATATTCATAGTACTCTTTGATATTATAAAATATAGTGAATCATAACGCCCTTATCGCTAAAACCTTTTCTTCCAAGCAACTTTAAAATGGAGAAATGTTCACGGGAGAGATGGATGACGGAGCAGGATGTAGTATTTTCTAGCCTAGTGGAAAGATTAGAAAGCACTCAGAAAATGTTCTAATACATGGTTTAACCTCTATGTTATATCATTTGGATTATAGTTTGTAATCTGTGGCGGCTCGCACTTGGCCGGTTTTATTTTAAGTCTGTTCATAATGGTACACTTTATATAAATAAATAAATATGGGTGGACATTTTCCTATGTGCTCCTATAGTAACACTCGTAGATACACTTCGCAAGTCACAGTCATTTGTAATTATGATCAATTGTCACTTTAGTTGTGATTCATTAACCAGAAATTGAAAGTTGGCACACTACCACCCAAATGGATGGTAATGAAATACCAAAAATCCGTACTCAACGATTTTGACGCTCCATCCTCGGCCACAGTGTCACTTATGTAATATGAAGCGAGTCAGTGGTCAATCGTATATTTCGTTAATTTCGAACTTTACCACAAAACCAAAAACCACACCAATTTTGTACCACAACATGTATAAAATGTGACTAATAAACGTTTTGAGTTTTTCATAAATACTAACAGAATTATCTAGTGAAACAGCCCAATAGTAGTGTGAATACTTTACTTATTACTAGACCAAAAAGTAATACATTCAGTGTAGTTGCTAGACCAGACAAAACTGGATTAAAATGTTGTGTTATCTCATTATGAAGAGCACAATAAATTGGTACAATGGTTTTAGAACTACAAGTTCAAAGAACAAGTGTGACTTTTGCTTGTTCCATTTAGGTACATAAAAAATATTATTCACAGCTAACTGTTCCAAAAATCAATCACGCAAAAATGATTGGACTCGCTACAAAAAGTTCACGAACAACAAACTCCAAACCAACAGTCCTACATCGAGACCCTAATTTCAATACCTTCCTAATAAGGTCAACAGGTTAACCGCAACTCAAACAGCTTACTGTCAGAATAATAAAAAATACATGGACACCAAACAGTTATGCTTAATTACTAAAACATGAATCATCTTCAATCGTTCATCTTAAATCCACTTGATATCAAAGTCATTGTCCTTAATTCACAAAGTTCTTTTGCTCCTCGGAAATTCCGCTACAGTGTGTCAATGTGTATAGAATAATAAATGAAGAGGCTTGGCCGCCAAAACAATACGTATATAAATATACTCCGCAAAGTGCAAGTTTAAGGTTCGTATACAATTGTCAAGTGCATAACTTAAGTAATGACCGTACATTCGCGGCCTTTCGCAATGTTATCCAACCTGGACGTTACTTTTACTCCCAGACTGAGAAAGTCCAGTTTTCGGTTAGTTTTTGCACCGCTGCAGTCGAGGGGTGCGGGCCGTATTTAAGATGACGCGATGTGCGCCGGCGCACAGTTCAAATCCGAAGTGCGCGCTATGTGGAGGACCGTAATTTTGCTCGCGCTTGCGATAGCGTGTTGTGCCCATCCCGCTCAAGACACGGGGCATACAGATAACGACATAGATAGCTTCAGTGACTGCTTCCGGAAGGATTCCACAACATGCCTCAAATACAAATTCTTCTCGTTCCTGGACAAAACGCTTGGACAGAAGGAAACTTTCTCGCTTACGGATGGAGTGACAGTCGTTAGAGCTTCCGACTTACCCGTCGAAACTGGAGCACCGCGATCTTTAGATCCTGTCACGAGATTGAAGAGCTACTTCAACACGCATTCGCTCCGGATCGAGGTCAAAGGCTCGGAAGTGGTCGACGCCGTGTCTAGTGCGGGAAGAGCTTTAGAAGACACCGTGTCATCTTTCACGGAAGACAATGAAATCACGGAAGAAGGACGTGGCAAGAAGAAGAAAGCGGCCAAAATTCTGGGACCTCTCATAGCGGTGTTGGCGTTGAAAATGATGGCTTTGTTGCCGCTAGCTATCGGAGCTGTAGCGTTGATAGCTGGAAAGGCTTTGTTGATTGGAAAGTTGGCATTAGTGCTTTCAGCGATAATAGGTTTGAAGAAGCTACTGGGTCAGCAGAAGCACGTGACTTATGAAGTGGTGGCGCATCCTCATCATACTTCGAGCCACACGTCGTCTTCTAGCCACGACTACGGCGGTACCAGTGGATACGGAGGCGACTCTGGAGGCGGAGGGTATTCAAGCAGTGGAAGCGGCGGGCACAGCGGTGGAGGCGGCTGGGGTAGATCGCTTGAAGCGCAAAGCTTGGCTTACTCCGCGCAGAAGCCTCAATAGCCGACCTAGTACAACGACCTCATTGCGATGTTTTCTCCAGTACAATTTCTTGTGTGCGAGTGAAGAGCGATTGTATTTATTATGCTGACTGATGTTTAGCCATTTGTATTCTTTAGTCACTTTGTATACCTTTGTGGGGTGCTCGTGTAACTATTGTTATAGTATCGCCTGTTATATGTACCTAAGAGTATTTTATTTATATATTTGTGTATATTAGTTATAGCAATTGTATGTATGGTAGTAAACCAGTACCTGGCTTTAATAATTCATAAGATTTAATATTTTATAATGTGATATATATTAGTGTCGTGTGTATATTTTGTAATTTTTTATATACTGTATACCCATGGGTTATGTCTTATATTTAACTCATCATTATTTTTATTTATTGTATAATTTTGTTATGTATGTCATATTAATTTATTTGTAAATTTAATTTATGAATTAAGCTACGGGATTATAAGATATAATTTATTGAAATGTTATTACAAGTTTAATACATGCTTGTTGTTTTATTTATTTTTTATTACGTGATGAAGGTGACAGGTAAATGAAAAATATTTACTATAAATATAAATTAATTAGGCCTACTTCACATAAATGCTTACATAAATTATAAAGACATAATAAAATTAAATTAAAATTTTATATAAAAAAATATTTAAATCAAATTTTTATTAGATTAAAGCGCCACAAAAATAATTTAAGCTTAACATAATTTAGTATATTAACAATTTTCGTTCCTTTTCTTAAATTTAATGTTTTAAGAATTGTAATTACTTAGTTTAGTGGTGCTCTCAGAATTGCTCCAATTATATACCTATATATGTCACGTAAACGTGAAAGAAACATTTTTATAGCTACAAAAATACTGCTAATAGTCATTACCACATTTCTAAATTATGCATAGACAGTTCAACGTTTTATTATAAGTACCTGGGCGACCAAAAATACGAGCAAACCCGGGTTCACTAAAAATGAAACCAAGGAAGTTCGATTTATTGTCCCCTAATCTATCTACAAATAAAATTTCACCGTTCCCGAGATTCAGATTATATATATACATATATATATACGAGAATTGCTCGTTTAAAGGTATTAAATAGATTAGATTTTATATATACTTGGAAGATTTCAACTCGTCAATCTCTTTCTTGTATATAAATGGTCGTTATAATTAACAGCGCTGCAAAAATAATCTGAGCTTTCATATTCGTATGGTATAAGTTATAAGCGAGGAAAAATAGTTTGTTCGTACATACTTTTTTAATTTAGGTATATAATATACCTAAATTAAAAAAAGTCTGTACTGTAGTAGACTACAATAATTGTAGTCTACTAATATTGAAGGTACCGATAGAAGACGGCATTCTTGGCCAAAGTTTGTTCGTGCAGATTTTTTAGGAATATTGAAGGTACTTACAGAATGCATTTTTGGCCAAGAACTCGTGGGAATGGTTCAGTAGTTCAGTTACAGTATCACCTTAATTTTTAGAGCAGTAGCCTCTAAAGTGAAAATTCTCGAATGCAGTCAACCTCCATTAGGATCAAAACGTAAAGAAAAAGAATTGTCTTCTCCAGATCTTAGGGTCAAAGTATTAGTATGTTTGTGTGTGTCTGCATGTAAGTTCAAGGACATAGAGTGTAGTTAGGTAAACGTGTGTGTTAGTACTTTGGAATTTCCTATACCTATTACTTAATTTTTGGCCATGTTATTGCTATACATATAATCATGCAAATTGGTTGTCGAAAAGAAAAAAAAAACTTTCATGTGTAAATCAGATGACAATGCAATATAGAACATGAACCTCATCTGATGATGGAACCAGGATTTAGAGACTACTGGAACTGCCTGATCGAAAGCGCTAAGATGGTTGAGTTTAGGCTCATTCGTTTTGTTGTCTTGGTTACCTCTCATAATAATTATTATTAGTAACGAGGGTCTGAAGCTGGAGCCGGGAGATTAGCCCTGGAACTCCCTGGCGGAAAATGCTAAAATAGTCAAGTTCGTGCTCATTCCTTTAGTTCCCGTAGGCACTACGTGTATTAATTACGTAGGATTTTACGTTTTTGGATTACCTTGTTCAATTGAAATACCAAAGATTAAGAATAGTAGATTGTTATACAAGGGGCTAAAAAGACCCATTGTAACGAGGTAGATTTTGACTCCCGAGCATTAGCGAGGGAGTAAATAGAAACTGAATTACAATGGGTTTTTAGTTCCGTGTGTTACACTCTACTTTTCACTACGATTGCGAGAAAATAAAATAATCCAATACAATAATTCAAAGTTTATTTTATTAAAAATGAAATGTACAATTTGTACAATTCTGGATATTTATCGATATGTTTGCAAAGAAAATGTAAATATATTCCAAAGAGATTATTCTACTTTTGAATAAAGACTGTTTCGTGCATGTAGGCTCTTTGGTAAAAGATAAAAATTAAAAATAAATACTTTTACCCTAGAGCTTAAAATGCTATTTTTTCCCCGCTTTACTACGCTACAATGACGGACTTTTAGAGCAAGAGGAGTGAAAAAACAATTTTAGTTGACTTTTTTCCTACGTCCTGCACATGAGTGGAAATCTCTGCCACCTTCCTTGTTTCTAGAGAACTACTATCTTCGAATGTTTAAGGCTAAAGGGAAATAAAATTCTGAGTCGTTATTATCTTCCGTCACAACGTTACTTACGGTCAAATGCAGATCTATATTTGATAAAAAGTCAGATTCAGATATTTTATTGCTATTCCATAGTACATATTACAAAATTGGTATAAGTAAACAAATAAGCACTAGTATGTATCATATGGAGTCGAGCAACATAGAAGAGAGTAGGACCACTATTATACACTTTGGAAAGAAAATAATTAAGAAATTGTATCTAATCACACATCAATTATGTCAAATTCGAAATTTAATAATACTAATAAATTCCATGTCAAAAATTTAATAACAATGTCAAATAAATAAATAATACATTTACTATCTAATATCAAATTCATTATTTATGTCAAAATTGTATATAGGTATTAAATATAAGTATGTCTTTATTTAAATTATTTTCCTTCATGTATTCGTCGATAGTGTAGTAGTCCTTTCGGTTGTAAATCCACTGTAGAGAAAATTTACCCACTAATAGTAAATATGTACATATTGGGTTATAAAAGATTATTTATTGCCTAATTAGTAATAGTTATTATATACAATGTTGTTGTACAATTTTTATAGTTTAAAAAACTGAAAAAACCGACTTTAAAATACGCAATTCGTTTACATGGATGATATTTGTTTAGTTATTTTGCTCTAAAAACCAAAGTACTGAATCGATAGGATAAAATGTATATGGGACCATTTATGAGGTATTACCTACCAAGCAGAAAAGAATCATCAAAAACAATTCATAATTGGCGGATTAATCGCTGAACCAACATACAAAAAAAAAAAACATACATTCAAATTGAGAATCTCCTTTTTTTTGGAAGTCTGTTAATTAAAGTGGATTTTTAACCTACTTCAATAAAGCAGAAGTTTATGTGGTCAGTTGTATATTTTATTATGTTAACAGATTTCTCCGTCAATTGTTGAGGGATTTTGAAAATCATTATTGTGTTCAGGGGGTTTAGACAGGTGGCATTCTAATTTCGTGATATAATATAATTTATAGTTGCATCTTCCGGCTCGTCCGGTTTTTTATATAATTGTAAGACTTTTCTGACAATGCAGTGTCCGTGGTCAAATCGAACAACTATCACGAAAATTTAACATTAATAACACCCTCTTTTAGCAGTCGGTTAAAACGGGTACCTCTGAGTAATTGTAGATTCCGTATCATAAGGTCTTGCCCTCTACATAGAGAAACGTATACCGGGAGAAATCCTAGTTTAGGTCACGTTTTCCACATCTAATGAAAAGTAAAATTTTGTAGAGATGCCACGAATTCTGCATTTAAACGATTATTCGATGATTGCTATCGTAGTTTTGAATCGAAAATAGACTTTTATATCTTTGTTTATATTTAGTTAATATTTTTTTAATAGAGTAGTACTGAAAAATAGTAGTACTACTGAACAGTAGTACTGAATATGTAGTTTTATTTTTGTCGCAATCAGTTGAATTAGATAAGTATTTAGTAAATCGTTTATTACACGTTTTTATTTTTGTACGATATTTACAAATTAACCCAAACAGTTGAATTATTCATTTACGTTAACACAATAGTATAATATTTTTATTCGAGTAAACCGCTAAAAAACCGATGATTATTCGTTTCCACCATCTCTAAAGTGTAATCAGTTGATTCCATGCGGTGATTTTGGATAACGAGAGACATAAAGATAATCTTCGCGAGCCACTTTCGAATATTCGAGTCACTTTGGAAGTTTTATTGTTAGTCATTCGAATACACTCAAATTTATGGTTGATTCAATGATGGTAATAAACATATAAATGTTGTAGATATTCTGTAAGTCAACTGCCAAGTGTGAAATTGTACTTGATTTGGATTTAGTAAAATGTTTCCAGTAAAAGCTGCGGGTAAAACGAGATTAAACATTCCGTTAAACCCGCAGTGACGAGCGTAGCACATTGCCATACAGAGTTTTAAACTTTTTTTTGTATAAAATTCAAGGCGGCAACGAATAAAAATAAGTTGCTAAGACGGTGTCGAGACACGTATATGGTAGGGTTCAGTAAAATTCCGTAGCTGATGCAGTAATCTAAAATAAAACCATTTGGCGAGTATTGTTCGATTAGACCACTTTAAAAAATCGGCCAAGTGCGAGTCGGACTCGCGCACGAAGGGTTCCGTACCATTATCTATAAAAAAAACGGCAAAAAAAATCACGTTTGTTGTATGGGAGTCCCTTAAATATTTATTTTATTCTGTTTTTTATTTTTGTATTTGTTGTTATAGCGGCAACAGAAAATACATCGTTTGTGAATTTTTTTATTGTCTAACTATCATGGCTCACACACAACCTGGCAATGACAATGGCCTGGTCACAGACGGACGGACAGACAGACCGCGGAGTCTTAGTAATAGGATTCCGTTTTACCCTTTGGGTACGGAACCTTATAAAGGTCAATGAGCTCTGTGCTATAATGACTTAACATATTTATCGCTATTTATAAAAAAAAAAAAAAAAAATGGTTGTCTGTAAAGTCGGTTTATACGGACGATAGTTTAGCGTGACAAGACAACATACGTCCGCGCGCGAGCTCCGAGGAATGATAATTGAAGCGACCGTCGGGCGCGGCGCACACCCGCCTGCTTCCTCAGCCACCGCGTAACGGGACAATGAGTCATACTTTTTCGTGCATGCAGCCGGCGTTCATCGATTTATTAGACGTTGTCACGTCAAAAATTAGTCACACAGTGTTCAAACAAATTTTCATTGTTTTTTTTTGATATGGGTAGGTACACAATTTTTTCATATTAGGCGGGCTATATCTCGCACACAATACATCTGAGAAAAGAAAATTATATAAGAAACCTTGACCCCAACGATACCTCACACGATAAGGTAGGGTTGAAAAAAAAACATCCCTTCTTTATAATTATTATGTATGGACCTTATTTTTTTATTATTATTTTATTACAGCATTTTGTAGCGGTTAACAAAACACATCGATGTCAAATTTTGTTTATGTAGGTGTGGTAGTCTTTGAGTAAAATTCCTGTGAATATGGACAGACAGACGGATATGGCGAATTTAAAAGGGTTCCTCGTGGTTACTATGGAACCCTAAAAAAAACAAAGGAACACTAAGTGTTATTCAGCATTCTGTAGTAGTTCTACCGCTTCAGTCTACTGTACTTATTAGTAGAAGTTGATATAAGTGGGATGTATGTAAAACTATTTTGCAGTGTGCCATAAAATATGGGACGGACATATTTTATGAGTTATTCAACCGCCAAGCAGTACACCTACATAAATATTTTGAATAGATATAATCTGGGTGTTCTTAAATTGCAAGAGAAGCGGTTTCGTCTAGGCAAACACACTCCATCGTAGACCTCAGGCGAGTTTACAGTCAATCATAAGCCTGTCATTGTAAAAACGCGTAATCGTTTCATGGTAGATTTCCCAAAAGCTCGAACAAAACGTTTATACAACATTTTCAGTATCTCTGTGGAATACGCTTCGTTAATGAGACTTCGACGGTAAATTTAATCTGGGTGTCTTTAAATAGAAAGTGAATCAGCTTCTTGTAGTAAATCACATTCCATCATAGACCGCAACGTCAAGTACAATAATTGTACTTAATTATTAAGCCAATCATAAAAAAATAATTGGTTGTCTGTAAATTCGGGTTACGGACGATAGTTTAACGTGACAACGTCATAACAAAACATTGATGAAATGATGATGATGATGATGTAATGGAACATTATGCGTAACGGGACAATGATTCATACTTTTTCGTGCGTGTAGCCGGCGTTCATCGATTTATTAGACGTTGTCACGTCAACAAAATAAAAAATAACTTGATCTCGCTTCACTTTGATAGGTCCAATAAAATTGACGTCCATGGTAAAAGTAGAAATATACCTACTTAATTACCTCATACACCTGTATATACATGTAGGTACTATACATAAACGGCGAAGCTGTTACTAAGTGCCCCAACTGCTTTTCCGGCCTTCTTATCCGGGATACATTTTCTATTCATGTTTGTCAACTAGTAACTCGACCAGTTTGAAAGTTTCTAGCTATTCTATACAGTTATAGGTTTTTTGGTACGGCTGGCAGCTTTTTTATTTTTTATTAATTGAGCTCCTTAGACTCCGGAGACAATGTAATAGTTTATAAAACACTGCTTTTCTGCAGTCGTGTACTTTGTTTTTCTTTTAATATAGATACTTTTTTGTTTGTTTGTTAAAAGGCAGTACAGATAAGAGCCACTCAGACTTCAGAGTAGGATGTAGTATTATTATATGTTCTTTGGTAGGGTAATAATTATCCTATAAAGAAATTCTAATTTCAATATTTCATCTCAACCAGACGTTTTGTTGAGTGACGACTGTTGGATGGCTAAGCAACGCAATGCAAACGAATTTCTAAAATATTGGTTATATTTTCAAAACCCTAATCCTTTCATTAGCTCAAACGTGGTTTTAAATAATAATAAAAATGACTAACCCAACAACCAAAATAACAAGTAAAACCCAACTAAAGAATACACAAACCTCTCTTTCCAAGGTCCGCGAAAAATGATTTATTTTCCACAATGGAATGAACGTAACCAGTGCCAAGGTTACAACTTACAACTACGCTCGTGACCGCGCACTCGTTTTATTTCCCGACGCCGCGGCGAGATGGCGTAACTGTTCTCTTGCTTTTATTGTATGCAGTTAACGACTTGTGTTTACAGTAACAAATAAAACAACGCTATGTTTACATTTTCTTTGTAATCTGTTTGTAATGTAGTATATACAAGTGAATACACTTTTTAACGTGATTACGCAAAAACTATAAGAATTAGTCAATTTATCGAAATTTTATGGATTTACAAATGTTCCAATATTGGTAAACGTTTTATCCCAATTTATTTTACTCTCCATAACTCATTGTTCATTATCCCGAGTGATGCTGATAACCTTAATCCACTGTTATTTATCTACGACATAACACTGTTTACAATACAAATATTCTAATAACGCCACTGACATCAAAATTATATTCCAGGCGTCCTTGTCTAAAGTTATACCTACTTAGTATAAAAGTTTAACAGTATAGGTACCTAATATATTTAATTTATTGTACTAATTTGAAAAAATTCTAATCACAATCACAAACCTATAAAACCTTGAATTTACCTTTGTACCCCTACTGCTCTATTTTAGCTAAAGAACTGTATATTTTATTTGCCTATGAGTCCTGTATCTAGGGTAGAATAGATCGAAAATACGTACTTGCTCTACTTTTACCTTTCTGAATTTGAAAATTGATTGAACAGCTCAGAAAAACTACTCACACCTGTAATATTGGAAAATTCTAGCATTTGAATTCAAGGTAAACCACTTAAGTTCGATGACACGCAAGCACGCCGTCGCGCGTCGCGCTGTCTGTATGTCTGGTGCGGAAAAACCTTGAACTTTTCTTTTGTTTGTAAACAAATATGTCCATGGACGTAGTACGTCGCATGAAACAGAGATGCCGCTAACTGACAAAGAATTTATTTTTATATCAACTTGGTTTTTGAAGGAATTTATTTTTTATAAACTCTGTTTAATTATGTATTGTAATAAAACATGCGTCTGTGCGAAAAGTGTATTACTATTGTATTTTACTTTTGGCAGTAAATAAAATAAATAATAAATATTTGTGGACATTTCACACAACACCATCTAGCCCAAACTAAGCAAAGCTTGTACTATGGAACTAGATGGCTGATAGAATACATATATACTTTTTTTTTGTAAACATATACATATGATACATAGAAACACCCAGACACAGAACAAACATCCATGTTCATCACACAAATGTTTGCCCTGGGTGGGGATTGAACCCACGACCTTCCAGTCCCCAGTCCTAGTAAGCACACCGCGCCGCAGAAAGGCTTTCACTTTAAAAGTTCTACTAGTATTTGTAAGATGTCGCTTTCTTTTTCCGTTTGCATTTTTGTCAAACTATCGATAAAAATGTACCTAATATTTTTTTTAAATATAAAACAATTCCTCTTATTTAATTTGGAGCTGTATTCTACCCGAAGTTTCAATACCGTCTTTCTTACCTTTCTAATTTATTTTTTAAATATCTCGTGCGATTGTATAGATCTTGTTTAGCGAGATAAGTATTGAGTTCTCGCGTTTAGTGCATTTGCCATCAATTCGTAAAACTAAGATTCAATAGTGGCTTAAAATGCGCATTTAGAGGCTACACTTTGGTATTTTACTTGGTGCTCTGTTGCATGGCCGTGGGTCACCAGAAGATTGATCCGCCTACGTTTTTCTAACAAATAAACTCTAATAGGTATGAAGCGTGCCTCTGATGGATGGATCAACGCTCTTACTTTACTCTGTTTTGATCAACGTCTCAAATTCTCTGTCTCATTTCCAGTTTCATTACATGTCAGCGAGAAGTTGACACAACATGTTGAGTAATGATTTTCGGTAAGGCCGGAAGTGTTTCAGATTCATCCCGATATTCTAGATTCTTGAATGTATGAGTGTCAAAGTCGTTTTTAAATAGGTACTCTATTCATATTATCCTTTCCAGAATAAAAAGCAAACACTAATATATCTACTAAATTTTGCTGTAGCAAAATAAGAAAGTGGTTTTATCGTTGAAATAGATAGAGTTTATTGTCACATAAATTTTATTACATTTTCCGTGTAATTCTTCATTTGGTGTATAATAGTTTATCCCTAAAATCTAAATCTAAATTTAATATTATGCTTTATTGTTGTTATTTTTTTGTTTATGTTGTCATTGTAATACTATTATTGTTGCCATTGAATTCTGTTTCAGCATATTATTATAATCTGTCAAGATATTACTAGCCAAGCTAGGATATGAGGCATTTTATATAAACAATATTTATTATTTCACTCAAAGTAAAATATGTTCATTCTTCCTTTCCAGAAAACTACATATCATCTGCCCATAGGCGTGTTATTAAACTTATATCTCAAATTTCACTGAGATATGTGGCATTTATAAAAAAATATAAGTAAAACAACGAAAATAACAATTGATAATAATTTAATTTATTTGGGTGGTTTCATAATAATATTTGTCATTATTATTACTAAGGAAACAAGAAGATGAATAATGGAGCATCATCAATGGAAATGATAAATAAATTCTAAAATATGTAAATATCAATAGTTGGTAATAATTATAGGAACATATATAATTATTAAATAACGAAATATTTATAATATATACGAATAAATGAAATGAAGATGCAATCAACAATGTTTTACATAAATACAAGTAATATGAAATGTATTTACAAAAGATATATAGTTCGATATATATAGTCAAGTTATTAAATGAAATGAAGTATCTACTTAGATGAGTAATAAAAATAAAATATTAATAAAAATGAAATAAGTACGACTAGTAAAATAATGAACACATAAAATTGTAACTAAAACAGTAATTAAAGCTTAAACAAATATTATAAGCTATTTGTACTATAAAAGTGTAAAATAAAACTTATAACAAAACAGGTACAATGCAAAGGATAGATGATGCTGAAAGAGACAAGATTCACACGCGCGCCGCATTTCAATAATTTAAATAAATTAAAAATAAATTAATATCGTTCAACTGAGGTCCGTTATAGACTAACGATAATAAATATACGATAACGCTATCTTACATTAAAGACTCGTAGTTACATCTCTGATCGAAACTTTATACTAAACTTCTCGATCAGCTGATTGGGTCATTGATTTTTTAGTTAGAGTAGGCGTTGTATGCCAAATTTTGTGCGTCTTGCGATGACCTGCCCCAACCACCGTGGCCACCACCGTGGCTGTAATGCTCCTCATGATGAGGGTGGGCTACGACCTCGTAGCTTTCGTGTTGTTCGCCCTTGGATAAGAGTTTCTTTAGGAGCAGAAGTGCGGAAGCGAGGAGAGCAGCCTTGGCTAGCATCAGACCCTTGACAGCAGCAAAGGCGATAATACCCAGGAACAGAGGAATAAGGGATTGGATCTTGAGCTGGAGTAGGGCGAAGATGGGCAGGAGCTGCTTGAGCTTCTTCTTTTTACCACGACCTGTAATAGAAAACAATTGAATATTTTAATAATCATTTTAAATAACAATTATTATAACATATCCAACAATTCAGTGTCCCATTTTTTTGTGAAGTACGTTTGTGACATTTGACAATTAAATATTTAGTTGAAGCTAATTCTTTGCATATAGCCGGTAAGTAAAAAATATTATTTGATGTATCAAATGCCTGAAAAGTAATTCTGTCATCTAATAAAAAAATAATTGAAATACAAAATTACAATAAATTATAAGCAGGATACCCGTTTGTAGGTAAATAGGTTGAGATAGGCATGCGGAATACGGTAATAGTTCCGATATTTCCATTTACAACATTGCATCACGGAATATTCAAATCGGCAGCGGCAGGCGAATGTTAATCATTCGAAATCTTATTCGAATTCTATTCGCTCGCGACTGAAATTCGAACAATGTCGCTTTCATTGTAATTCACTAAGCTACATCCAGTTTGCATAAGAACCTCATTCATCTAGAAAGTGATTCCGAATAGGTTTCGAAAGCTCGAGCCTACGTCCACATTTTGAGTCGATTCCGCCTAGAGCATAACTTTTACTCGGTTCTTGACATCCAAGTTAGATCCGTGGCACGGATCTCTAACCAGTCTCATAAGGCCTACATACATACTCAGTACTATCTAGCAAAAACTAGACTTACTTCGCCCGCTTTCCACCATAATCTCTTTAATAGGTTAGAGAAACTCACTAAACCCGTTCCAGTCCGATTTCTAGTAACGTCTCCGTATAAACTTCTAATTTGCGGATATCCGTCGTAAGGTTTTGTAATCACATAATAGTTATATATGTAATTACGTTTATAAACCTGAGCCGAAGAATTAAGTGTAACTTTCTATTTTTATATATTCTCATACGTAAGTACCGGTCAAACGGGTCGTGTATTTCTATAATTTATAATTTGGCGAGTTACAGCAGAATTCTGACACAGCAGTTTTTATATAACTACTTTTTACTTTTTATATCTCGCTCACGTAAGTGTTTGCAGAGTCATTGAAATCAAGACTTGACATCTTAACGAATTCAGCTGCCCAATTTTCACTACCAACTTCAGTTTTTAGTTTGTGTATATTAAAGTGAATGACTTGCTTATATTATTCTAAAGCGTCACTTTTTTATCTAACGGAACATTTAGAAGTCTATTTATAAAACTTTTTATAGTTACATAATTATGTTGGTTGGCAGCTGATTGGTAGAAAAATAAACTACTAATTTTACAATAGAACTAAAGAGGTGCCATTTTGTGGTAGTTAGCACATTGTTTGCTGAATGTCGGTTATTAGTGTTTGCTTTTTGTTTTAGCTCTTGGATGAGTTCTTTTGCGTGTTTTTTGTACATTTTGCCTTATGATCTGTTGTGTTGAACATTTTTGTTTATTTGTTTTTTATACTTGTTATTTATTTTAGTTATTATTTATTTGTTGTTATTTAGGCAAATTCTCAGACGTGTTTTAAACAATTAAATTATATGAAACTTAATATATTATTCCGGTGCGAAGACTAGCAATCGCCATTTAGCGGGGTAACGCGGGAAATATTATGGGTACCTTTACACCAGGAACAGTTAGGGGTGGGTTAAATGACTGATTTAGTTTTTAGCTTTCTCACAATTTGTAATTATATTTGTATTAGTTAATATAATGTATTATGATATTTCAAATAAATAAATAAGTTTTCTGACTCTAGCGTATTTTTTATTTGCATAGTAAGCTGGCCATTTAATAATATCATAGGCAAAGTAGTAGCGTAGTTGAAATTAATAATTATGCATAATTTGGAACAAGATTTGTCTATCAAGTGAGACTTCCGAAATAAATTGTTTGTGGCTATCAGCATGAAAAACAAATTTAACTAAGGCTAAAACAAATTAAATATCCAAAACTAATTCGAATTACTTAAAAATACATAATATTTTTTGGTACGATCATTCAAGTATCTACATATAGTAGTATTAATTTACGTAAAAAGTTCTATATTTATTGTGTACTAAAATAATGTTTCCCTTCCGGATTCCCACAAAGTTACCAATTTGAAGATAATTAGATGCCTTATTTCAGTAGTACGAAATTGGTGGTTATTAACGCAACGAGATGGGCATTATCTAAGTCTGTTCGTACACAAAACTACCGAAATGACTTAAACACACTTTTTTATTACTCGTAGATAATCTTACGCTTAAATTTAACTATCGATTCGCTATGATATGTCATGTGACCGTTACGGTCTGCGATGGAGCGTGCTTGCTTAGAAAAAAAACGAACCAATCGTGATTTCAAATCACCCAGATAATACTATCGGAAAATCCATTGGGAAGCATAAAATATACTCGTATGTACATGTACAGTAAGTACTCAGTGATTCCAATAGCATCGTGAGATGTAAAGATGTAATTGGATGAAGCAGCGTACTTAGTATTTTTGTTCATGATTAATTAAAGTTCCATGACTAACAACTCTCAATTCTAATGTAAGAGTTCTTATTAGTCATCAGTCTGTCGTTTTTATGCAAAACAATAATTTTTATTTTAGTCTGTTATGTAAAGAATATTTATAAATATAATAATAGCTATCTGTAGTTTTCTATGTATTATATATACATATAATATAAACCATTTTCATATATAATAATAATAATTTTCAGAAATACAATAGACAATAATGTAATATTTTCGAGTGAATTAGTTTCTTTTGTACAATTCATTTCATCGTGAATTATATTTTTATCAAACGAAAACTCATTTAAAATCATTCAAAAATAAATTAAATCTAAAAATAAATTAATGCTACCTAAATAATCTCATAAAATTATTTATTCTATTATTTATGCAATGCCAACAATTTGCTGGCACTCGCGTGGTTCAAACTTTGTTAACATCATAATTAGACGTTTTTTTAGACGAAAGTTTCATTCAGTGTCAGCCACTGACTTACATACCCTAGTGCACGAACAGTCTTAGGTTGTTTAATATAATTACGTTTCATAATTTAGCTTCTCAAACTTTCACTCAGTTTTGGGCATATTTTTTATTGCCCAGGCCGAAACCAGTTTGTTAGTGATCATTTAGACATAAAATCGGTTGTCGTAATTTGATCACGCTTGTCGGTAACATAAAAAGCATGTATTTTATATGCTTTTAATTAACTTGCAATGTTTGTATTTATGCATGTCGACATGCTTGAAAGCTAAATTAGAACCACTTCGTGCCAATACAATAATATGGTACCATGGACCTGTTCTAGAGATGCGAGCCGGAAAATGGCCATAAGAACTTCTTAACTAAACAAAACCCATTGAGTTTGGGCTCGTTTGTTTTGTCTTGGCAAGTACTTTGTTGCTACACAATATCAAGAGTCTGATGATGGATTCGGAAGGTGGCCATAGGAACTAAACAAGATAAATCCATCAAGTTTGGTCTCGATTGATTCGTATTGACGAGTACTTTTTGTCAAATCTTGTTTTAATATTATCATTTTTACAATTAATTTATTTAACTTATTAAATCTGTAATAAGGATAATTTTCAGAGTCTAACAAGATACAAGTATAGCTAGATTTTCAATCGGCAAGTATAGTCCCGTCACGTAAAAAGAACACTGATTTGTTAACGCTTACGAACAAACCAGCGTTCCGATCGACTGCGTAAGAAGGAGGGTTATGTTTTTTCGAGTGTATGTATGTATGTTTCTATATGACAGCCTACAGCCTAAACGGCTTGATCGATTTTGATGTGCGAGTCATTTGATTTGTCTTTGCTTCCAGAGTGTCATAGGGTGTGGGAGTGTCATAATATTTTTTGTAATAATAATAAAACATCTCTTTTTTCTCCGTTTCTCCGTTTTCTCGTAACCTCCAACGAACTATTTTGTATATAAGTTATTTTACTAGATTTTTTCTAAAGAATGCGCATTTATAATGATGGGCGCGGACCCGAATTGACTGAGCAAGCGAAGCGTCTCTGCATCAACTGGCCAAATTTTCTCTCATCTGCCAGTTTGTTTGTGAGTTTTTGATTTTTAATTTGTATGTTCGTACTCGCGTACTTACAGGGCGTGGCTTTGCCAACTGCGGGTTCATAGACTTCTTCAAGATTCGAGACATATAGGTATAGACCTAACAGTTTGAACCCAGGTCATGTGGATCGCAAGTCAGACTTCCCTCAATACACCAAATTAATAAAAGGTATGAAAATCTTAGAGTAACAGAGTTACAGTAACTCCAATAATCTTGATAATTAGACAATTCTATTTGAAGGATCATTTCTATGTGGTAAAACTTTCAAACGAGATCTTTTATCCGGTAGTTCCATTTAGTAAGTATACTGTCAATCCTCATCACGTCACTGTTCCGGAGATCTTACTTGAGTGGTGGAATGAGAGAGTAAAACATTTGATACGTGCAGGACTAAAAACTAGGTTATTTTATTTATCAATGTCAAGACGTTGCTTTTATCAAATCTTATTTTTATCTAGAAGATAAAAAGATTTGATAAAAGCAACAAGTATCTATGTTAAAAGAAAAACAAAATACCCGACATTAGAAAAGCAGATTTTGCAGTCTAACTTACGATTTCGTTAAACGTAAAATCGCTGTAAATATTATAAATGCGCATTCATTAGAATTATGCTAGTAAAACCATTTGTTTATTACGAAAATGTTTTTTGGAGGTTACGAAAAAACGTATTTTATATTTTTGCGAGAGATGTACCTATTATTACAATAAATACAAAAAATATAACCTGTGACACTCTGGAAGTTAATACGAATCTAACGACACCTCGCACATCAAAATCGGTCAATGTAGGCGATCATATAAACACAAATATACATACATACCCACATACATACATACATACAAACATACATACACTCGAAAACATAACCCTCCTTTTTACGCAGTCGGATAAAAATACATCCAGCCAGTTCTATTATTTTAACGAGTAAGTAAATTAAGTAAAAAAAAAATTCAGATGGTTTTTCAAAAAAATACGAAGGATACGCTTTAAATTAATATATTCGTACTTTCAATATGTCTCACTGTGGGTTTTAAAGCAGACTGTATCGTAGACCGCCATAGTCGCTGTTACCGAGCGGTCAAGCGCAAGCCCATCTAAGAATAATGTAAAAGTTTAAGAATAGCTATCAAATTTCTAATGGATTAACACAAGAGAAAAGTAAATGGTAAAAAGAATTTAGGTTTAAACACCCATGTTTTATGCAATTTGATATTAATTTATACACAAAACTACACGCAAATACGATATTTATCATCATGCATATTTTTGATAGGTAACAAGCAAATAGATCATAAAAAACGTCAAAGCTAATGAAAAATCTCACTGCATTAATTTACAACCAGTGAAAATGTATAAAGTGATTTGAAAACCCCTTTATTTATTCGAAACGATGTACTTTCAAATTAGTCCCATAGAAATTTCATCAACATAAATTCAGTCATTTGGTTTTAAAATAAAATAACTGCAAAAACTATGTCTTCCAGATAAACGAAATTGTTTAATTTAAAGTCGGTTGTTTATGTTTTTTAATCAATAATATATTTTTATCGCATAATTTTTCCTAATGTTCGCATTTTTGAAGTGCAGTTTGGTGGACTGCACAAGCCTTCAAGATTTAGCTTTAAAATTTTCATACATAGTTTTTTGCGACTTATTTATTTACGGTTCAAAGTTAACAATATGCCAAAAAAATATGAGCCCAAAGACAAACTTGGTGGATTTGAACTTAGGTGTTGCTGATCGTAAATCAGACAGTCTCCCAGCTAGGCTGCCGGAATTTCAATTTATTAACAGTAAAGAATTAATTGCAGGCTATTTATTACTAATGCTCTAAAGTTACGCCTTTATAGCTTTACAGGCCGTTACATACTTGCTAATAAAGTGTGAAAATTGGCAGAAGTTAAACGGAGAGTAATTAAAATTATAATATACACATAGGCCCTCTCTCTAATTATAAGTGAAAGAAAACGTATGAAAAGTAATGAGAACGTAACTCGTAATTTCTTTTATAATTTTTGTGTTAAAATTGTGAAGCTACCTTCCGCGGGTTTATTACGAAGAACAAAGTATCTTAATTTTTACCCAAGATTAATGGTTTCAAGTACTAATATAGATTGAGAGTGGTTACTTTTAGGACTCCATCGAACCGATGACAGGGGTAGGGGAAAATATATTGTGTACTTTTTATCTTTTCTTTACCAAATGGTGATTTAATCGTTCTATATTCAATGTTCGGTAAGTAGGTACTATTTTAGTTAGTCATTCAGTTATCAGTGTTTTTAAGTAATTCTCAGCTCATCATTAAAAAAAAACACAAAATGACAAATTCCTCCATCTAGATATAATTTTACGGGTAGTGATTTTAGATTCTATTGTAATTTTCTAAACTGTTCCTGCATCTTTAAATCGTTGTCTTCCGTTGTGTAAACTTTCAAAGAAAAAAAAAGGTTTTATAATTTTTGTTTTTCAACTAGTAAAAAAAAAACACTCGTTAGATATCAAATATGAAAAAGTCTTTTGTCATTAACTTTAAAATGTTTAAAATTATTAATTTATCATGTTTAAAATTATTAATTTATCTATCTATGACATGAAGTAAATATTGGGTACGAAAATAAAACGAAATGCGATTAAAATTATACTAAAAAATAATATAACAATTAATTAATTACACCGTAATTTTAATTACATATTTTCATTTAAAACTGTGCTTGCTGGCTTTTATATATATATCCTTAGGCACAGAATTGCCCCCCAAATTCCTCGAATCCTAAGTTAATTCGTAGGTTCACAGTAAGTTACTATTATATTGTTCTGTTGCTACTGTCACTACACGCCAAGATATCTTACATTTTAGGGTGCCCGTACACGGGCCACTGGCCACGACCACAAAACGCCGCCACCGGCATATTTCCTGTAGTTTTCATACATTTTGTATAGACTCGCCGCACACGGTAAGCGCCGGTGGTCGCCACTCGCTACAAACGGCGGCGGCGTTTGTGGCTGTGGCCAGTGGCACGTGTGCGGGCACCCTTACCCTCGAATGCTCTCTAACCATCTAATACCCTCTCCCTTCCAACCCTACCCGATAAGGGAATATAGGCGTGATTTTATGAATGTAGGTATGTATATTGTTCACACTGTCACTTGGCAGGTGAACTGTAATCATATTCCTAACCATCTGACTGTAAGAAACATCAAAGATATCATGTCTGAATCGGTCGTGCATGGAGTACTGTTCGCACCTTTGGGACGGATCTGCTAAGTACCACCTCGAGGCGTTAGAGACCATTGAGAGGCGTGCTAGGAGGCTCATTTGTGACGATTCCCTTGTTCGGACTAAACTCCAAAGTCTGGAGAATCGTGGCAAAGTTGCCAGTTTACCGGTTATCGCATACATTTCGGTGAGTGTGCGTTTGCTTTGCATGATCTCATTCCCCCATGCCCATTTTTCTATCGGACTGTAAGAATCACGAAATAGCGACATCGTTACATGGTTGATATTCCGAAAATACGTTCGAAACGCTTTGGCTCTACTTTCATTTTGCGTACGGCTAAATGTGGAATGCACTTCCTGAATGAGTCTTTCCGAATAGATATAATCTAAATGTCTTCAAATCGCGAGTGAATAGGTTTCTTCTAGGTAAGCGCGCTCCATCGTAGACCGTAACTGTCGCTTAATACTAGGTGAGTTGACGATCAAGCGCAAGCCTATCGTCGAATAAAAAAAAAAGAATGGGTCTTCCCCAGTGGCGGATTTACACTTTTGCCGCCAGTAGGCTATTCAATTTTTGCCGCCCCAGCGGCCGGCAAAAATTAAATCCTCTGAAATCTGCCGCCCTTAGGACGCTGCCGCCCCTAGGCCGAGGCCTATATTGACAAATCCAGGACTGGTCTTCCCTAGACATTTTTAGATTGAGAGTGAGTCAGCGAATGAGGTTCGCGACTGATTCGACAGACTTCGCGCTGGACGCCACCGTTGGTAGTTTTTTTTTAAAGATATAAATTTTCTAAAAGATATGTTCACAATGGCCGAAATTATGTTCAGTAGGTACAAGCTGACTTTACTCTTACGAGCGTACGGCATTGAGACAGAAAACAAAAGTGTTTGTGCTTTTTTCAGACTATTATTTAATTTCAAGTTAATTTTACTTTTCTTTTTAAATTTGAATCTATATTTCATTTTAGATTTCGTTATTTATTTGTATCAAAATGATTATATTTTTTTATTTCAGGCTGAGATGACAAACGTAAAACCCAGACTTTTTGTTACTTGATCATCATCATCATCATTGTCTTCACTACAGTTATATTTTTCACACGCATATTATCTTTTACACTCTCGGCTTTACCGCTTACCATCATGCTTTTTTACTTGACGATATTGAAACAAAAATAAATTCAAATTGTGGTTTAGAAAAATCTACTAACCTTCCTCCAAAGACCTCTTCACATCATCAACGGTGCTCTTAGGCACCCTCAATTGTATAACATGATTCTCCAAGAAGTCTGCAGCCGCGTCTATCAGCCTGTTCTCCACCTGGCTCTCCCTGGCCCTGGGCTCTTCTGCTAACGGCTCGTACGACCTGGCTGACCGAGGAGACCCTGAACCCAGGAGGCTAATGCCGTCTGTGATGCTTAATTCGCGAGCTGAGTTAATGTTCTCCACGTATTTTAGAGCTCTTTCCTGTGAAATAAAATAGATATTTGTTGGTCGGCAGTCTATATAATTACATAGAGTTTAAAAAACTGAATCAACTGACTTCAATAAACGCAATTTTGTTTACTTGGATGACATATACTTTCCAGTTATTTTAGTTTGAAAACCAAAGTACTGGACCGATTATGATAAACTTCATATGGGACACCCTCTGATGCATTCCCCTATCAAATAAAAAAAAAGAATCGTCAAAGCAATCTATAATTGGCGAAGCAATCGCTTAACACAAAAATAAAATTATAGTTTAAAAACTGAAAAACCCGACTTCAAATACGCAATTTGTTTACTTGGATGATACTTTTCCAGTTATTTTGTTATAAAAACCAAAGTACTGAACCGATTTTGGTAAAATTTATATGGGAGTACTTCTGAAGTATATCCTACTAAACAAAATAAGAATCATCAAAATTAATAAAGAATTGACGGATAAATCAGTGAACAAACATATAAAAAAACATACAGACGAATTCAGAACCTCCTTCTTATTGGAAGCCCTTGAAAATTATAAGTTTCATTTAACTATTTAATAAAGTATATAAATTAAAGTTAACACTTGAGACACAGTTTCTGTTTGAGGTCAAATATGGTCCTGATTTTTGAACACTTATTCTGTGTAATAATTATAACCACAATTTAGTAAACTGAAATTTACAATAAGATTTACAAATAGTTTCTTTTGTTTTAATTTATATGTTTCTAATGCAATTAAAAATTTATACTCGTCAAATAACAAGTTAAATAGATTTTGACACTTTGATTAATATCGACATTTGACATTTCATTAATTCTGATGTGCAGATAATTAGTTCTCATTATAATTATCTACTACGACCCGCTCGACATTATTTCTTTTGTAATTTTTCATGTATTAAAATTAATTTAATTATTTAACAGTGAATTAATTTTAAGTTTTTTTAGATTTTTATCAATGTAGGTTTAACCGCAACCTACGTTTATTTATGAAAAAGCTTGGGAGCATAAAATGCATGTTTTAAAATTATTAAACAGGGGAAATTGATTTGAAAAAAAAAACTGAGCAAAAACTATTTCAAAGTATGAAGCTTATTAAAAAATAAATGTTAAATAAACAAGCTTTATACAAGTTTTCTCATAAATTTTAAGCATTTTACAGTCTTATTAATTATTTTCTATACAACTGTCCGTAATAGGCAATAAGCAAAATCTTAATAGATTTTAGAAAATTTGAGTCGGTTTTTGTCCCGTTTACAATCAATTAAGTTTTTATTCTGAATTACTGAAAAAATCTTTTTTTTTTAAGTTTAACTAACTAATTGAAACCCATGGCTCAAGTTAATATATCAGAGCAATAACTTTGATATATTAACTTGATTACCAAACTGATTTGAATTGAACGTCCAAAAAACCAAAAGTCAAATTTAATATCTTAGAAAATTATAACAAATTGGAGGACCGCAAAATATGACATTGACAATTCACACTCATATTTAGATCAAACTTTGTAGAAGAGCAATTAACTTGCCGACACAAATTCTAACTTCAAAATCACTTCACAGCACACACACCTTCAAACACAAAGAGACGTCTTCCTCAGAACAGCTCTTGACCACACCAAGCACAGATCCGACCAGATCTTCTTCCCCTGTAGGTTTGCAAGCAACTATAGCTGCGCAGGCAAGTAATATGAAGGTCTTCATGGTGAAGCCAGGTAGGACAGTGCTAACAGGTGGTGGCCACTGGAATGCGGGCTGGAATGGAAGGTCGGTGGTTTTATTCAGGGTGCCCCCCCTGCAGAGGTTCCCGCCAAAATGTGCGCACGCGATGTGTACGCATGAGAGACGTGAATGTTTAGACACGGCTTTAATTGTAACAGCGTGATTTCACTGAACGATACGCATTTAGTACAATTTGATTATTTTTTTGATATTTTTACGGAATAAAAAAAAACTGGTAAAAAGATTATTATACTTCACTAGGAAGACATCCTCGAAATTTTACATCTCTAGGAGCAGCGATTTAGGCAGCACTTTGTCTGTTAGTCAGTGATTGGAAACAGAGCCTTTTAAGGCACAAATAAAAAATTACACAGATATAAGAAAATGAAATGTTAAAATTAGTACTTGTAGATTATAATTGGTGACTTTATCGCATAGAGAAATATCTTCCAAGCAATCGTTCATGGAGTGGAATTGTATGATAAGCACAGTGAACTTAAGAAAACAAACTCTCAATTCGACTGCTTGTATTTTTTTATGTGGTAAAAAACGCGTCCTATAAGAATTCATAAAGTTTGGTTCAGTCAGTGGTTTTTTAACCAAGTTTAATTGGATGGATATTTTTTCGATCGCTAATAAATTTTATTCATTTATATTTAGCCGCTTTCGATCGATCTTTTTAGAATTCCACGAGGGAAGCCTATGTCCAGCAGTAGATTCCACCAGGGCAAATAAAATTTCACATCGAACTCACAACTTACAGCTTAGATAACATACATACAGTTACCAACTGAGACACGAGGCCATTCAAATATAAGTAAGTCAGGAAGTATACTATATACTTCCTGACTTTGGCTTTTCGATAGAAATAATCAGGCACTCTTCAAATCGTGAGTGCATCTGTCTTATCTAAGCTTTATGAAACGCAACAGTCTGAAGAGTTGGTAGTTATACACAAAACTATCTATTTGACCTATAAGAACATCATAATATTGTTATACAAGGGGCTAAAACTCAGACCCATTGTAACGAGGTAGATTTTTAATCCCGAGCTTTAACGAGGGAGTAAATAGAAACCGAGTTACAATGGGGTTTTGCGCCGTGTGTTACACTCTACTTTTCACTACGAGTGCGAGAAAATGAAATAATCCAATACAATAATTCAAAGTTTATTTAATTAAAAATGATATGTACAATTTGTACAATTCTGGATTATTTAACGAGATGTTTGCAAAGAGAATGTAAATATAGGTATATTCCAAAGAGATTATTCTACTTTTGAATAAAGACTGTTTCGTGTATGTAGGCTCTTTGGTAACAGAAATAAAATAAAAAAAAACTTTTTCCCCTAGCTTAAAATGCTATTTTATCCCCGCTTTACTACGCTACAATGACGGACTTTTAGAGCAAGAGTAGTGAAAATCTTTTTTTTTTCTTCTAAACATACTAATGTTTTGTGGTTTACGTATCGCTTACCAGGCATTGGGCACTATTCAATAGCTATAAAATAAATGTCAGTAGCCCTTTACTCGCACTCTGATAGTTCTGGTAAAAAAAACAGTTTGTCTTACTGAAAAATCTTACTTAAATTTAATGAACTCTCATAAATTCTGGGAACTTCTTGCTGGTTCGAAATTGGTAATAATTGGGGAAATGAGACATACAATTATTTTTTACGGGTTTGAGACGGTTACTAGGTTTTTTATTTATTTTTTTGATACATTATAGATTTACGATTCACCACCAACTCGCCTGATGTTAAGCGACGGTGTTTTGTGGTTATACCGAGTTATATGCTTAGGTTCAGTTGTCTATTTAATAGTCCTTACGTTGCTAAGTTACGTTTAGTTGTCCTGTCTATATATTGGTAACACTAGGTCAAGTGCGCGGGCGCACGTAGAGTGCGCTGGGAGCTGTTTGGCCATTCATTCAGAATCGGAATGGAGTCTCTTCAATGACCATTTCTACGCAATTAAATATTTATGACGAACTTATAATAGTTATGTAAAGTAACAAAATTATGGCAGCTCGGTGAGTGTGTGGTGGGTTTTTCTTTCGGAGGGTGCGGGTTTCAGTCCCAAGATGAGTTAACAAAATACCGTTAAAAATTACCACGGTGGAAGGTTTAGTTTATAGTAGTTTATAGACTAGTTAGACAATGTGTTTTGCCACCCTGAGAATTAGTTCTTATCCAGGCTTACACTCATCTCTTAATGGCGATGCAAAGTTGTTTCGCGTTCGATTTTATTTTGCCTTTTCTACAATTGAGAGAGTGAAACAATAATTGAAATGATCCAACTTGCGATGTTTTTAATAATTGCGACAATTTTTGTGTCACTCTCTTAACTGTAGAAAACGCTAGGTATTAACGGTCGGGGAGCCAACTCTGCACCGCTATAGGAAATGAGAGGTATCCCCAAGGTACCCTTGACTAGATATACCAAGGCTTGCACCAAACTGTCACTATTCGATCTGCAGTCAAACTCCTAGCTTGATGACATAAATAAAATAGTTTACTTATATTTTAGTTAGTAGACAAAATGCTGTTTATGAATGGGAAATGTTTTTCGAATTAGCGAATATATTTAATCGAAACTAATGTTTTTCTACCAAACTTCAACAAGATTCATAAATCACTCTACATACATCTAATCTGATGAAACGACATAGTCTAGTCTATGTCATAACACTTTACACATTGTACAATTTTTATTTAACTTCACGGCTATATATAAGTACCATTGAGTTGGTTTGATCAGGGGTCAATACAGGCTGCAACTTTGTTTCTGGCTTACATTAACGATCTGATCACATCCGGTGGGTACGCAGATGACTGAACAGTTATGGAGAGATACACATGCAGTACCAGATCCGATAAGGCGTTGAGAAAGTATATAGATTGAGTATTTGAGACCATCATTCATAAACGTTTGTTAATTAATATTCTAACAGTCATGTCTTGTTTGATATAAAGTGTCCTTTCCACCACCCATAACACACAACCTCCTCATAACTTCCTGAATGGGTCTTTCCGACTGGATATAATCTAGGTGTCTTCAAATCGCGAGTGAATAGGTTTCTTCTAGGCAAGCGCGCTCCATCGTAGACCGTAACACTGTCGCTTAACACCAGGTGAGTTGACGGTCAAGCGCAAGCCTATTTTCGAATAAAAATAATAATAATAACACCCCTTTAATATAAAACGTTCCTGTACCTTTAATAGACTAACATGACATCTAAGTGGTACTTTATCAAAGCATCTAAGGATAAAAAAGAATATTTAGCTACAAGAACTGTGTATTCAAATATACCGGATTAGATAGCTGTATTAGTAATGGACACATAGCATGCAAAGCTGACAGCCGATGGGACTGAAAAGTTATTAAGTGGAGACCACGCACAACTTGTATGAGGTCGTCTAACCACAAGAGCATGGCAGCAGAGGGAATGTGTATACCGTTAGCGCTGAACCTCTGCTGCCTGGACCAAACCTCTACCACCATCCCCTCAACTCATTTATCTCAAAAAAAAGAAAAGAAAAAACACAAGAGCAACGATATCACACAATTGGCAAGAAGACGTTTTATGCAGACCACTTTAAATCGGTCTTCTGGGATTTTAATAGGCATAGGATGGGATTCCATAATAGAAGCCTAGGTTCAACAGTGGATTTCTTGTGACTGAGACGACAATGACTGTCTATTTTATCTTTCCTCACATAAATCAACATTCACAAATGAAGAGTTCTGATTTAACAAGCCTCAAGTGTCCAGTGCGTAAGCTCTGCATTGCTATTACATGAAAATTTTAATAGTCACGATGATCAGCAAAATTAAATCTACTTTTTGTCCGCATACCATACAACTATGTAGTAGCACAACATGTAGTATTTTACAAGCTTGTATATTATTATATTTTCTTATGTCGTTATTAACAGCATTGGGAGAAGTATGAATGAAGTGGGAATGTCATGACGGTCAGGTAACTTGTCAGGTTGTTGTTGATTATGGTCTGTATAATTGCAGATTTTGAATGTAAAATTCATTTTTAAATAAAAACTACGGGTAATTCACGTCTGTTTTGAGCCGAAATATCCGACTATAGTTTCAACCGCATTCGGCGATCTTTTTTAAAGGAGCAGCACACACGTCACTCTCGGTCGGTGACGCGTCTTGTACTCAAAACAAACAAACAGACAACACAAACAAAACAGACGTGAGTGACCCGTAGTTTTTATTTAAAAATGTGTGATAACCACGTTAATTTCCATATTAAAATGTAAAATTCATTATTATTTATATACATAATAAATTAAACGGGCAAGTGCCTTTATTAACTACAACAAAACAATATACAAACTCAACTAATCTGATGCATCATCGCCTGGGCCCAGGCGAATACAAGTAAGGATCCTGCGTGTCCTGCTCTTAAAAAGAAGTTGAATGCTGCACTATAAGGTCATGTAAGAGGGTAGTCGCCGAGGCCAAAAATCAGTATGTCAGCAGGATAGGCGATCAACTGGCGAGTCACCCTTCTGGTAGCAGAGCGTTTTGGTCACTTGCTAAGGCTGCCGAAGGGAACTTTTGCCGTTCCACATTACCAGCAATTCGGAAGCCGGATGACAGTTTGGCTCATAGTGCGAAGGACAAAGCCGATCTCCTTAGTTCTCTCTTCACCTCCAACTCTACTTTCGATGATGTGGGTGCGTCACCGCCGGTATTACCACGGTGCGAGAGTTCTACTCGTATACCAGAGGTACGCATCTCCCATAGAGCAGTACGGAAGGAACTCCTGTCCCTTGACACACGGAAGTTGAGCGGGCCCGATGGCATTCCGGCTATCGTTCTTAAAAAGTGCGTGCCTGAGTTGGATCCTGTTCTAATGCGCTTGTTTCAGTTTTCCTACACCTCGGGTAGTGTGCCATCCTCATGGAAAGTAGCTGTGGTACATCTGGTCCCCAAAAAAGGCGACCGCACAGACCCGTCGAACTACCGCCCTATTGCAATTACCTCCTTACTCTCGAAAGACATGGAACGTGTACCTAGTTAACACCCAGCTTCTAGGATACCTTGAGAAGCACCAGTTGATCAGTGATCGTCAATATGGATTTCAACATGGACGATCGGCCGGTGACTTTCTAGCGTTTTTAACACACCGGTGGGTTACAGCAATTTAGAGTGGTGGAGAGGCATTAGCGGTAAGTCTTGACGTTGCCAAGGCATTTGATAGAGTCTGGCACAAAGCGCTTCTTTCCAAATTACCATCTTATGGTATACCGTCTGGACTTTGCACCTGAATTTCCAGCTTCATATCAGGACGATCAATCAAAGTGGTGGTAGACAGATTCTGTTCCGATGCTATTTATGAAACTGCCGTTAAGACCATAAATATGAGTATGACTATTACTATAAATAAATAGTATTACATTTTGTAATTCGTATTTAACTTTATTATTATTATTTGCTTTTTACATGTTGACATTTTAATTTTATACATATTATTTATAATTTTTAAATGTAATATTATTACCTATGTGGACATTATGTACGATTATTTTTTTATTTTTCTATTTCTAATTTTAAGTTACACCAATGTGTGGTTAGTTGAAAAATTATGTTTATTTTTTTTAATCTGACGTATACTGATGTACGGCACTGAAACGTGGTCTCTAACTATGGGCCTTATAAGGAAGCTCGAGGTCACGCAACGAGCTATGGAGAGGGCTATGCTCGGAGACTCTCTACGAGATCGAATCAGAAATGAAGAGATACGTAGACATACAAAAGTCACCGATGTAGCACAGTGGATTAGCAAGTTGAAGTGGCAGTGGGCAGGGCACATAGCACGTAGAACTGATAGCCGATGGAGCCGAAAGGTTCTCGAGTGGAGACCACGTACCGGCAAGCGCAGCGTAGCAAATTCATGGGGGAGGCCTATGTCCAGCAGTGGACTTCTTATGGCTGAGATGATGGTGAAGATACTGATTTATGAATAAATGAATTTAAATATGAACACACGACAATTAACCCCATCGAATATTACGATGAAACTCATGTCATGAGATAGTATTAATAACCTTATTCATAAAACATTGCTTGACTTATCTTGGTAGTCCGTCGACTATGCAACTTTTTGGCCGACTTCGGCTTAAATTTTTTTTTCTTGCAGATGTTATGTGAAGTTAACTGTGACGTAATTTACATTCCAAATTCTATTCTATTTGGGAGAAACGTTAAATAATACTAACGTCTTAAAAATACACAGAGAAAAAAAATATACCTTAGGTAAAGATGGTCATAGCAGTCGTATTTAAGAAAAACAATAACTTCTCAATTATGGTGAAGTCTCAGTTTGAGGTGAACTACTAATTCGCAAACACCGCATAGGTGTCAAGCACATGCATCAAACTAAGACCCCTAACTGCCGTAAGTTCGGAAATCCGGTCCGGCTGACGCAACAGTTGCGTCACACGCGTATCTCGAAGCCAGTTCGGAAACCTGAATCGATTCGTGTGATATACATATATATTTACACTTACACACACAATAAAATGGAAGTAATAGGCTTAGATTGCGAGTTACCTCTAGTTCAGTGAAGCAACTTTTAGCCGGGCTTTTAAGGCGGTACGTCACTCTGCCTGTATACACACGACAGGTACCGGTAAGCAAAATTTAGTACAATTTCGAAGTAAATCTTAATGAGTACATCTACTTAGGACAAACAGTCCGATTAGGCCATAGAGAAAGCTCAAAGTCACAACGAACTTTGTATATAAATAAATGCTTGAAGTCTCTGCGAGGTCGAATCAGAAAGAAGATCTGTAGACGAAAAAAAAATCCTCATAATCGCAATTAGCAAGTTGAAGTGGCAGTGCTAAGGTAAAACTGATTGCCGACGACGGGGCTGAAAAGTTCTAGAATGAAGACCACGGACCGGCAAGCGCAGTGAACGAAGACCAGCCACAAGGTGGACAGAAGATCTCATACAAGTGGAAGGTTTAGAGTTGCTTAACTACCCAAGTGTGACATTTTTTTTTAAATAATAATAATAAGCCAATTCAGTCGTCCCAGACACGGCACGAATTATCAGGAGGTTCCAAAGTCTGTAGCCCTTGACGTCAGCAGCTTAGGCCTTGCCCCGCTGCCGGGGGGCACTCTAGGTATAATATTTGTGTTTTTATATTTTCATTGTAAAAAATAAGATGTAAGAAATTAAATAAATAAATAATTCTAGCTATTTATTGAATTTGGTACATTAATTAAATAATATTTCAATAACATTCTAGCAAAAAATAATTACATACTGATAGTTTATGATAGTGTTTTTTGACAATTATGTAACTTTACAAGAATTATTAGAAAGGGAACTCATTCTATTAAATTGTATTATATTTCATACTCGCGAAAATTCAATATCAAGCATATATGCAGGTGTAGGTGCAGGGTGCAATCGGATATTTTGTTACTTGTTAAAGTACTTACACTCATCAAAATTTCTTTCTAAATCGATTACATCACTATATAATATGATATGAAATACAGATGAAAGTGATTTTATCAGCAGGAAAGATTGAATGACTATTAATCACGAAAATATAAATTCTTCACGCTCTGTAAAAATACGTTTATGTTGGTTTGTCGAGAAACCTGGGGATTACTCTCATCTCTTATAGCGCTAGAAAGTTGATTCGCGCCCGTTTTTATCTTGCTTTTTCTGCAATTAAGAGAGTGACACAAAAATTTATAATTATAAATATGACATTTCCAAGTTGGTTCATTTTAACTTTTGTTTCACTCCTTTACTTGCAGAAAAGATAGAAGTAAGTCACATGTTTGCAATACCAATCAAACATAACTTTGGACTTCAGCATTTCAAAGCTTCGGTTCAGGTACTAGGATATCAACAAGCAACTTGTACTTGTACGTATCTAAATTGCATTGCTTGAATAAATACATTTTGGAATATAAATGAATTCAATGCTTTATGTTTTGGCAATTCACTGCGGTTGTCACTCTAATAAATTATATGAAATAATAAATAAAGAATTTTTATAGCCCGGCCTATTTTACGGGCCCCTGTCACTCCAAGGCAATATTACCATATCCCTTTCATGTAACTCACTACTACCAAACTAACCAAGGTCAAATGTGTCGTTTAAAGGTCTCATGACGCTCTTTTCCACTTTCTTTTCTTTTTCTTTTCTACGTACCGGCAAGCGCAGCGTAGGAAGACCAGCCACGAGATGGACAGACGACCTCATACAAGTGGCGGGAAGACGCTGGATGCAAGCCGCTTCCAATCGGTCTTTTTGGAAATCCATGGGGGAGGCCTATGTCCAACAGTGGACATAGGCCGAGATAGGCTCAGCTTATGGCTGAGGTGATGATGATGACGCTCTTTTATTTGACGCTCTACCTTCCCGCAAGTATCTATAAATAATTTTTTTCTTATATATCTTATTGTGTAGGGTATTGTTTCGGTTTCGGCGCGAAAACCATTTTTCATCTCAACCACAAGAAGTGAAGTCCACTACTAGACATAGATCTCCCTCATGAATTTTACAAAAGTACCTGATGCAATCAGCTGGTAACCAGCATCTTCCTGCCACTTGTAAGAGGTATATCCATATTGTGGCTGGTCTTCCTACACTGCGCTTGCCGGTGCGTGCTCTCCACTCAAGAACTTTTCGGCTATCAGTTTTCTGCCCTTCAACTTGCTAATCCTAGATTTTGGATTAAACTTGCTAATCCTAGATCCTGAATGAGGATCGTCTAGAAGATATTGTTACGGGAAGTGTGTGCAGAGATTTGACTATAAATAAGCAACTACGTCACCATCGTTACACTATCTATTAACATTCGTCTTGAAAACTCCAAGTTAGTAGATTGCAGCAAATACGCAAGGCGGCCGGGAGTTCCACTCTCGTGAAGTACCTATGCATCAATATGGTGGACCGAAGTTATATATATATTACCTACGGGTACATCCGGTATTGCCCATCAAATTATTAAGTTTCTTACGACATGGTGTCACTCAAGGTATTTTCTCTCACGTTTTTACAATCGATTTGTCCAACGAATATATATCATTCGATTATTCGGACATGATCGACTTTCGTTCGTGGTCGATTGGTTTCGATTATTTTACTAGCGTTTAATGCTAAACAGCTAAAAACGGATGTAAAGCACGGTTTGTAATCATTGAAATTAAAAATCCTTTAATGGATTTAGTTGGATTTTTAACGTATTCACATTTTTAACGTATTCATATTCACGACATCATTTTATGAACACTTTGCAGGGACCGTGGTCATCAGTTCAAAAGTGGATACAACGAAAGTGGAATCTAACCGCTTCGTACGGGTTTTGGAATCTACATTGAAATCATGTCGCTTTTTTATGCTTCTATCTGATAGAAAAAAGTTGATTTGTTATGAAAATATAATCGAAATATAATCTATATAAATATAATGAAGTCTATTATTTATATACAATTAACTAGCAAAATACAATATTATTAAATATTGTATAATATAATATAATATTGTATAATATTTTATAATAGACTTACCTTAAACCTTATAATTCTAAAATTAATATAGGTAAAATATAATGAAAATATAACCTATATAATCGCCGTATTATCTACATATTTTCCAATTAAAGCTTTCCAAAATCGGTCTTTTTGGAAACCCATGGGGGAGGCCTATGTCCAGCAGTGGACTACTTATGGCTGAGATGATGATGATGATCTACATATTTTATAATATTGCTCTAATTTCACCAGTTAGTCACTCATGGTACGGTCTTGCAAATCTGTGCTGGGGCTGCGATTTTATTAATTTGATGCCTTTCCTTCCAGGTGGCACCTGCCGACCATCTTTACTATTGAATTTCAGGTATTCTTCGAATGTTATATTGATATTCCATATTACCAGAATATCATCTAGTTAGGATTGCATAATCTATGATTACCTAACACCACGCGTGCAGCATTTTCTTCCGTTTTCCGTTGAATTTCATGCACGAACAAAAATTCATGCTAACTGCATATAATTGCTATTACTCTACGAAGTGACTCATGCAAATCAAATACGAGTATTTTTTATGTCAGTCAAACCAAATTTCTGGTGTGTATCTGCGCCAACGCATTGCGATTAAATATAGCAATGCTGACAGCATGCTAGGTCCGCTGCCAATTGTTAGTGGGTTTGATTATCTTTGGATTATATTTAGACCATATATCATGACTCCCGTTTTGAGTTCCGAGTCTTGGGTCCCTAGACTTGAGTTCGGAGTCTTGAGACCTGAGTCTTGAGACCCGAGTATTGAGTCCCGAGTCTTGAGACCCGAGTCTTCAGTCATGTATACTTGCCTTTATTCGAAATGAAAAGCAGAGTGTTTAACTCAGGTAAAGACCTATTTAGGCACTGGAATATTGGTCAAACCATCTCGTATCTAATAAGCTTACTTACTTATCGACCCTTTTGTAACAACTCCTTTATAAAAAAAATAATTAATACCTATATAAAGTTACATATGAAACTAGGGAAGTACAAAAAAATCTAACGACACCTCACGCGTCAGAATCAGTCATACAATTACTTATAGCATGTTTATTAACTTCGTTTATTAACTATAGGAAGTTTATTATTTATACACAAAGGACAACCAATTTTTTTTCTCTTTGGACTGTTTTACTCTGTGGGTTATGTTTGTCTGTGAGAAAAATGTGGTACAAAAATGGATCAAGTTCAAATTAAACACAGAAAAATACAATATAGGTCAGATTGTATTTCTTCAAATTCAATTTCCTAAAAACAGAATTAACTCAAATATAATATCGTGTAATTAATGCGTGTGGTCCGTGAAAGTGATCACGATTCAGACGCTGTTACGCGGCACTTATTTGTGTAAACACACGGGAAGGTATTACGTCCGACGTGTATCCGGGCTTGTTGGCCAACTTGCTTGACGATTTGTTTTTATTTTTATTAGAAGGTGTTACGTTTTCATGTAAAGCAAATTGAAAGTAAATATTTATTAAATTCATAGTTTTTATTCTAACACTAAAACATATAGAAATTAGAATAAACAAATATTAGAGGTAACAATCGGCCATTAAATTTAAAAGCTTTGTAAATATGTAAAGTTAATTACATTTCCTAATTTTTATCTACTTTGTACATTAAAGTCATAAAATAAATAACAAGTATTAAAAATAGCGATAATATTATGTATAAAAGTATTTTTCCAGCAAATCTAAGCTAAACTACATAGCTAAGGATGCACCCGATATCAACCGTCAATAGGATCGTTCCTTATTGGTCCGACATCCGATATGTTTAGAATACTTAGCTATATAACTTAGCTCTGGTAGAAAATCACCTTTATACTTGGAGAATACCTTTGCATACAATATAACTTATTTTATTTTAATTATACCATAATTATTATACCATTTGACATGTAAATTGGCTTTACGAAATATATGAATATGAAATAAGCATGTCTATTCTATATGTCTATAAAATTAATGCTTAGTAAATATGACGTACCTGTTAAATAATTGACATAGGAAAATATGAAATGAAATTTAAATGGCAGGAATTAGCACCTCCCCCCTACTACATAAAATTACTTACTTATATTATAATATATGATACACTTGTGTAATTTTCCTATTCACTCTTGTTTTATCTCATCCGTTTTTTCAATCTTTTTTGTCCAAACTCTCGACATATCCTAACCATCTATCTATATCTAATGTTTATTTTATCAATCAATCATAACATAATTTCCATCGCATTTTAAAATACAATTTTAACAACATATGAAAAGTAAATAGTAATGTCAATTTTTCAAAACAAAAAACTTGTTTTAAGAGTATTATACGCGATGCCAGTGAAATGCAGTTTTGTCACCATCAATTTTGCTCGTCAACAATCGCCGCACATGCTCGCCAAAGCACGCTATAGTATGTTTCCACATATACGTCGATGTTTCTGAACTCGCCGACCATGAGCCGGAATGAATAGGTTTTTTTTTGCCGCACGCGTTTCAGTTACATAACAGTCGTGTAATGATGACTGCAAGCTTATGGATATTTTGGAAGTACTTGTTAAGTCTGACTCTCACCGCGAGAGATACTTGCGGACCGATTTCCGGTATGTGTTTTTAAAAAATGACGAGTAACATTTGAGACAGATTTTTTTTAATTGAGTAGTAAATATAGTCCTAGTACTATATTTTTTTACCTGCACTCCGTAGTTCAGGTAAAAAAAAAACTATTAAGTATAATATTTTAACCGACTTCAAAAATGAGCTTTTCAATTCGAATGTATGTTTTTAGGGTTCCGTACCTCAATAGGAAAAAATTGAACCCTTATAGGATCACTTTGTTGTCCGTCTGTCCGTCCGTCTGTCCGGGTGTCAAGACGTTTATCTCGGGAACGCGTGAAGGTATCGAATTGAAATTAAAACCATATACGCAGATCCATAGTATCTTGCTGCAGAAAGAAAAATAAAATTTCTCAGTTTTCGTAAAAAAAAAGTTACAGCCGAATATGTCGTAAAAAACGCACATTTCGACACTCACAGAGGAATCAAAATCGGTACTTCCCGTTGACCTAGAACTCTGAAATTTGGCAAGAAGCATTGTGTTAGAGTACCTACACATATAGGAAAAAATCCGAAGAGTGGACATTTTTTATTAAATCACAAAAAAATAGTGTCTCTATGCAAGGAATGAGGGCTGCCTCAAACGTTCGCTCGCTCGGATCCGAGTGGGAGGCAGCGCTACTATAGCCCCTACTCGGATCCGAGTTATAAGCAAGCAATGTGTTAAATATTTTTACGATGTATATTTTTCGGTTTATGAAGGAAAATATAAAAAAATATATGATTTCCCCCTTTTATTTAGTTTGTACGGAACCCTCGGTGGGCGAGTCTGACTCCCACTTGTCTGGTTTTTTTTGTTACCTCATAACTCTGTCATTTATAAACTAATTTGGGAAAATATTTATTTGTTAGATTTCCAGAATGGGTCTATAGAAATTTTATCAAGATCGGTTCAGTATTTTGGTTTTAATACAATATAAATGGAAAAAATATGCCAACCAAATAAAAAAAACGTATTTTGAAGTCGGTTGTTTCCGTTTCTAAACTATAATTATTGCAAAGTATCATTGCAAAACGTTTGTGTTCTCAAAACTACTAGTTTATCAATGTTCAGGTGTTCCCAACATTGGGCACAGTTTTGACATCTCAAGTATTCGTGGTAGTAGAATTATGTGCCAGCGCGCATCCAACATTCTCCTGATTTACTGAGCTTTCTAAACACATTTCGTACGTCGAGCTAGGAACGCAACATTATTATCCTATCTATCTGTGAATTAATGACGATAGTGCTGAGGTAAATTAGGAATTGTTTCCAATGTAAATAATTCGACTGTAGAATTACAAAACTCATCGACATAGCACAGCGGAATAGCAAGTTGTAATGACAATATAAATAACGCACATAGCACGTAGAACTGATGGCTAATGGGGCCAAAAAATCAGAACAATCTAGTAAAATATTATTTATTAGAATTGGTATAAAATTGAGGTTTCGCATACCTGCAAATTCTTATTAATATTATAAAATCAAAAATAACCGTTTGTCACGACAAAGGTCCTGACCGCAAGACTGGATCGATTTTTATGATATTTGGTACAGAGGAACATAGGCTGCTTTTCATCATCATCTGTTCACCATCACCACCATTGTTCATTACTACGCGGGTGAAACCGTGGGGCACAGCTAACTAGCTGGTTCTAAATCTGTTTGTAAAACTAAACACTAGTTTATCGTTATTTGCTACAGATAAATGCAATGTTGCTATGAAAATGAAATCAAAGTGATGCCGGCAGGTACATCCTGTACGTACTTTTCGCCTTGGATAGGGTGTCCTTGAAACCAATCTCGGGCTCCGATTAGTAAAAAATGTCCGGCGGTACCTATCCAATCCGCTGCTGACACCGGCACTTCGTCACTTAGATTGGTAGCTTTTTTGTATAACAGCTATCGGCAATAACCACAATACTTATCGGCTATAGGTAAAACACTGTCTTGGAGCTTATGATTAATTTGATTTTAATAAGGTCACAATAAGAAAACAACTATCGTTCACCACACACGAAGTAGGTATATATTTTTTCACAACAACGATCGTTGGGTAGATAGAAAAGTGTTGCCACTTTGGACAGTACCTATAATCAGAATTATGAAATATCAAATACAATTCCCCTAAAACGATTTTTTTTTTTGGAAACTCCTAGAATTGTATAGTTCTACGAGATGGATTCGGACAAGACAAGTAAGATTCAAAAAAATGAATTTATATATCATATAAATCAACTTAAATTCTTTAAGGCAAGATGTAAAATAAGAAACTTATAAATTAAATGTCCTTATTAATATGTTAGATTAATCCTAAAATAAAAATAAAAAATATCTTAGTAGAAATTAAGTTAGTTAAGTAAAATCCCTGGCCACGTCAGGGCTAGCTCGGTCTGGCCTGTTACCAAGAGGCTGAATATTTAAAAAAATGTATTTCCTTTATACGAGTAGGATAACGTTGCCGGCACATCACTAGCTGATCAGGTGAATAATCAACTTTCCACGGTTCTCCACTTAGTACTAGTACTTAAGGCTCTCATTTGCAGGGAGGAACGTCGAAATTGGAGTAGTAAACTAGAAATAAAATATAATAAGCGACATGAATATCTAAATACCATTTAGATATTTATATTTGGGTTAAAAATATTTTGGCACCAAAACAAAAACGAATAGAATCTGTTCAGATAGAGAACCAATGTGGCATTGAGCGTGGCGTGTTACTGTCCTTATTTATTTACTTTGATAAATCCAGACGTTCTAACGTTAAATTTTTATGGCATAAAATGTGGACTCTAGTCCACATTTTTTGCCATAAAAATTGTCTATTCAAACAGGCTCAACCTTTATCATAAAAATTACTGAACAGATTTTTTAAAAGCAGCTCAGAACATTTTCGATCGATCAATTCAAAAGTTCAATAGTTTTGGTCTATGACACAGATAGATTCACAGTCACTACACACACTCATACTTGTCAAATTTATGAACCTTATTTTGCATTGAAAGTAATAATTCAAGTATTTATTTATAACAATAATGTAAACGGCGAAGAAACTTATTTATAGTGTGTGTAAGTACTTAGCCAAAATTATTTAAAAAAAAACAAAAAAGTGTTCAAAACTGCAGCCGTACTCTCAACTTTTATAGCAATGCAAAATTCGCTCTCCACGCTCGCTTTTATCTTGCTTTTTCTGCAATTAAAAGAGTGGCACAAAAATTTAAGTGATTATTAAAAATATCACAATTTAAAGTAGGCTCATTTGAACTTTTGTCTCACTCTCTTAATTATAGAAAAACAAAAGATAAAATCGGGCGCTGAATGAACTTTGCATCGCTATAAGAGTTGAGAGGAACCCAGCTGAGCAGCAGTACAAATTTCTGCATCAATTCCCACTGGGACCTAAAACAGTGAAATAATTGAGATATAAATTATTTATTTGTTTCTGTTTCAACAACGTTATTGTATAGGAAAACACCTGACGGTAAATTCTTGCAATCTCTCTTGAGATCCATACATCACAAGGTCAGGCGTTAATAGAAAATGTTATTTTATTATAACACACGACACATTCTATATTAGCTTGTTTTAAGTGTGTTATTAATAACACACAAATTAATAATACTACAAATAATAAAAACTAAATATTGGTCTTAATATTGGTTTGGTTGGTGGTTAATACTACAAATATTGGTCGTTGGGAGCCAAATCACTTGAAAACGTTTTGGGCTTTTTATAAAGCATTTTTTTAACAAATTCCTCTGCCTGCTTCGAGAGAAATACTACAAACTTTAGACTTCGCGAACACAATCTATCTATTCAGCCCGTGTCCACCCTCTGCTGAGTAAAGGCCTCCTCTTGTTCACGCCATCCTTTCCAGTCCTGTGCGAGCCTCATCCATTGCCAACCGACGTGTTTAACTATATTGTAAGGTGTCTGACAATCGGGCTGGTAGTCTGCCTCGAAGTCGTCGCCCATTCCCTAGATACCACTAAGTGATTGCCTTGGTCCATCTTTCTCTGTCCAGTCTCGCCAAGTGTTCTGCCACTCCACTTTAATCTAGTGATGCATTTGCAAACGTCCTCGAAAGTGCGACAAACGAATGCTAACTTTTGCAAAATTACTTGTTATAAAAAAATCTAAGCTCGCGAAGTCCTAATATTCCAAACTTTTGTTCAGAATTTATTAAGTATCAAATATGTTTCTGCCAAATGTTGATAAAAATAAAAATAAAGGTGTAAAACTTGCATAGGCACCTACCAAGTTTCGACAAGATTACTTGAAAATACCTATACGCGAATACCTGGAAGCATCAGGAAGGAAGAAAATAAATTTTCCAGTTGATGCAGAGACCTTTGTTTGCTTCAGTTACCCTAGTAGGTAGGCAAATCAGAGGACAACTTTAAATTCCCAAAAAATCATCTATTCACGATTTGTTCGTTCAACGAACTATTGTATTATACGAGTACATAATAATATATGATACATGACTATATTAAAAGCGCACTGAAATGAAACAAAATTTTACGGATTTGTTTCATTTCAGTGAGTGAAAATCGCGAAAATCTTAGAAAACATTATATTAAAAGGTGTTTCTAATAATGAGTACAATGACCTCTTTTCAGCGTACTACAAGGTGCCATAATAACCCGGTATAATAATCACCCAATCGTTATGGAGCTGTATAATTTATTATTATTATTCCCGTAAGGCATAACAGATTAAGCCAATTGAACTCGGGTGCACATTTTTTCTTATTTTAAAACAATTATGTTCTACTTTTTCTATCTATTACACTAACCATCCCATAAAAAGTGAGAGCTTGATTCTTAACCATGGATCAATTTTCTTGCATTCTTAAACCGTACTTATCAGAAAAGGTACGGTAAGCCGAAAGGGGTTAGTTGAGAGAACACTTAAATTTACGCTTGATCTAGTTTTGTCTCTAGCTATCAGTTGAACAAACGAAGGTTACATAGCTTATAACTAGTGGACTATAAAGATAGTTCTAACATTATATAGATCATATCTGCTAAATTAAGATTCGTACATAGTTTAGAATTTACACAGGAATAGCGGCTGAATATATGTACTAATTGAAATCATAAGCCTCTTATTGGTTTCGACGTAGTCAAGTAAATTATTTTTTTCCAAGAAAGTTTTTTTTTCAATCTTGACAAAATGTATAAAGTATTATTTTTAGTCATGATTTCATTCTTCATCTGTGATCTCAATGCTATAACATGCATTAGTCAATCAGAATTTACTAACGACTCTGGTAATATTAAACCTATGCCACGGTTCACGATTATTGTTTTTTTTTTACCAAGATAGATCTAAGATTGACCACCAACTTGCCTGGTGTTAAGCGACGGTGTGGCCGAGGATAGAGCTCGTCGATCTAGAAGATATCTATTCACTCTAGCCTTGAAAATTCCAAGATTGTAGGTCTCAGGAAACAGAGATCACGGCAAAGAATTCCATTCTTGTGCAGCACGCAATAAGAATGTGGATCGATATCGCTGAGTACGGACCATTATTCATGTTTGAACCATTGTTTGTTTAATTCCATATTTACTAATAGTTCAAAAACTGGAAAAATGATATCAAAAATAACATATACACAAACTACAGTTTTATCTATAGACAATAAATACCCTCCAACCGCTTTACAAACGGAGTTTCGCAAGCAGTTGCCAAAATGAAAATTATATCTTGTTACTCAGTCAGTTCTTAAAGGTGATATATTATTACTTTTCAACAACATAGTTTAAAAAAATCCAAATATTGCAAATGTGATCACAATTTAATTACTAGTAATGACAATTTCCATTTTAATAAGTAATTGAAAATTAACAACTCAAGTGGGCTTACTCCACAGGATAGCAACCCATAATAATCACAACGAGCCCCTTACGCTTCCGTATCCTTTCATAGTAACCCTGAAAAATTACTGCATATTTTTACTACCTATTACGAATCTGTTGGGACTGTTCAATGAATCAAAATTAATACTTTTATTATTCACAATGGCACGTTTTTGCTTCGCCTTGCTTCAATTATTAATTAAATTCATTATTATTGATTGGCTCCTCACGTATTGCTATACTTACAGTATAGTTTTGTATACAGTAAGATGAGATCTACTTTTACAAGCTTTTATTTAGTTTCACCTGTTCAGGGTCTCAAGGCTGCTATTGAACTATCACTCGTTCGCCACTCGCTGAAACCATTTAGTGACAATTGTGATAAATCGCTAGTCTATTACATAGAAATAAACAAAAAATTGGTCACAATATTCGCTGAATCGTTCAATAACAGTCTTGAGGCTCAGGTTTGTCTGTAATCAAATTTTGCAAGTGATCCACTTTTCGATTTCCGATTGAGCTGAGATTTTTCATGCATAATATGTACCTAAATCGAATGACCATGCAATCTTATTATAATGTGGAACTAATCTGGTGGTGGGACTGAGTTGTAGGGATTTTCTGGTGAAGAATGCTAAGATATTCGAGTTTAGACTAGTTTGCTTTATTATCTCGAGTACCTTATTGAGTCGAAAAGGATATAATTATTGTCAAGAAAACTGTATTTGGCGCCATTTTTTCAATATAGCGGCGCAAGCGGCAAACATACGAGGTAGTTAAAAAATCTGAAAGAGCACATACAAATCTATAAAATTACCAACACTACGTTTTCACACTGCTTCTCCATATTTGATGATCGAAATAGCCCACCGTAAATAAATAGGAACTGCATTCATGAACAAGTTATGTACAGACTAAACGCAATTTTTGCAAAACAGTTTGTGTTCGCGAGGGCTACTTTCGCAGTGCTATTAGTTTAATTGTGACAAAAATTCTTTCATACATGTGGATGAATTTGAGGAGCATGCATGCGTTACTTCACCAGATAGTTTTAACTGAAGACCAGCGCAAATAAACAATAATTTATTGAATAGTCTCTCTGCATCCTTACACTGCGCCATATTAACATAACACGTGAATATTCATAGAGCAAGTTGCAGAAATCTGCAAATGCAAACAGTGTTCAGTTGAACCGCCGGCGCGCGGCGCGGGGACGTTGATCTTTTATTTATAAGTTATTACTCAACGAGACGGATGTGCCGTTCGACGCTCGTGCCGGACCTCATAAGCAGACTCATGTTACGTATTCACTAATTAGGCAACGGTTGGGAGTGATCAGAGTTTGGATGGGTGACCGCTGCGTCGCTCATCCAACAAGTAACCCTTTATTATTTTCTTACAATGCCTATCAGCGCAGAGAATGTAAGAAAATACTTTCTTAAGCAACAATTTAAATGAGTGATCAAGCGATCAACCATCCAGAAAACTGACCGATAAAAAATTGTCCGCTGAATTTTTTCTTACTATGCAGCGCATATTGAAAGATAATATTTTTATGCAACGGTTGGGAAAGGTCAGTTTTTGGATGTGTGAACGCTGGCGAACATTTTTTACCATCATAAAAAGGACAGGTTTTTTAATTCTGTTGTAATTTTTTGTTTGTTATCTCATAACTCTTAGACTGATTTGGAAAATTATCTTTTATTTTTAAGAATATACTTTGAAATTTTGAATTTAGATATCGGTTGTTTCAGTTTTTTAAATACGAAAATCTTGGCTATTGGCGATTTGGCTATTGTGATGAAATGGTTATGAATTAGAAAACTAGTTTATTATTTATTTATTTAAGTCCATCAACATTGTGTACATTAACAATAATTTAAAAGTCTAACATAATAAAGAATAAATCCAAATGTCACAATAATTATAGATGGAGACGGCATGCATATATGGTTTATTGGCTGATGCTCTCACACAGTGAGTAAGATGAGGTGCTTCTGTGTGGGAGCATCAGAATGAGATAGCAACACCTGCCAATTTCGTCTCATTATGCAAAAATGTTGAGGCAGGTGATGACTCGCCACTTACAAAATGGGCCTTCCATAGTGGCGCCGCATGTTGGCGCCGGAGAAGCAATATCGGTGTGGGTGACTAAGGGTGTCGAGAGGTGTGCTGCGCGATCACTAAGAGTGGTGTTAACACTTTAACACTTCTACATTGGAGCTTAGGTACTTAGCTTTTGCTGTTTCTACCATCCAGCCAGCCAATTAAGGCAAGCTGGAGGTTAGGGGTCTCATTTAGTCCCAGGGAATCATCGGGGTACGCGGTGTCGCCACTCACCGACGACGGCTCGCCACAAAGCCGCCCCTGCGGTTTTATTATTATTATTGTAATTTTTTTTACGTAGTTTATTTGTCATAATACATCATTAATAAAAAATAAAAAATAGGTTCAAAAACTATAAAACTATATATATTCTCATCTGAAATGGTTATCCAGATGATACCATTATGAATATGTATGAAATACAATAAAATATTGATTACATGTAAGTTGTATATTTAATACGATACAAATCGAATAGTTTCTACATAACAATTTCAGAATGAGAATATTTTATTGTTTCATACATAAATAAACACATACCGATCAAAAAATATAACAATCCCTTTTGCTCCGCCGTAGTCGTGTAAAAAATACATACAATGGAACGTAAAACTTTCTTGAAGTCGGGTGTCAACAACGGAAAACTATGAATAAAACAGACATCATTTCATACACACTAGAAAACATTATCCCTTATTTGATCAGTCGGTAAATGTGAAATTACCATAATCATCATCATTTTAGCCACAAGAAGTCTATTTCTGAACACAGGCCTCCATGGATTATGGATTTTCAAAAACATCGTTTGGAATCGGCTTGCATCCAGCGTTTTCCTACCACTTGTATGAGGTCGTCTGTCTATCTCATGGTTAGTCTTCCTATGAAATATAAATAATAAATATAATAAAATGAAATGAAATGAAATTTTCCACTTCGATGTCAATGAACCTTTCAATGAATAGATAGGGACATTGATAATTATATTTTGCCATTCTCTCTATAACACAGAGTAAATTGAGAAAACCGAAATTGCGTCAAAAATTACAGCGACAGCGTTACCTTCCATTACATTGTACTTATATGTTTTCTCTCACAATAGTTTAGTGTGAACACGATTTAAGTACGATTTATCAATAATAGAGCCTTTGTACCTTCTTAAGTTTCTATGGGCTTTCTTGCTAAGTTCTGGCTAAGTCCCAGGCACCCAAAAAGAAGGTTATGTTTTTTGTATGTAACTAAGTGACGAGACAATGGTCCAGTCGCTTGCTTGGTGGTAAGCGTCACGCTTGTCTATATCTATCTATAAATTATGACTAAGTATTTGACCTCAACAGTTCAAAACATTATTGTTTTGATGAAGAAGATTATTGAATTGGCCATTATCGTCTTTAAATAGTTTGAATGCAAACTGATAATGAAGAAGGTTGCGTACAAAGAAAATAAACTCTTTCTTTGCAACTAGTTGCGAAACCACAGATGTAGGAAGAAAGGGGGGAAACTTTATAACCATAGCGATTAGTTGCGAACAAATAAACAAAACTCTTATACCGCGACCAGTAGCGTATTAAGAGTAGTAATTCTTCTATCGCATTTATTCGCAGATTAAGGTTGCGATGGCGGCCTAAACGGATTTAATTTATTCGGTTCTAAAAATATGTTATTTTGGTGTCAGTTTTACACACACTTATTTAATATTAGGAGGGCGGAATTTTATCCTACATGCAAAATCTTTGTTTTAGAGAGAAGCATGAAATTCTGCAGCATGAGTAGTAGTCTAAGATCCCGCTATAGGACGACCTTCACCGAGCTGGTTAATGGATGAAACGTATTTTATATTCAATTAAATATGTCAATAAATATATTGCAAATGGGTTGTCTAAAAAATTTCAGTCCAGAGTGTTTTTTTTTTTAACATTTCACTGGTTTGGTTAATAGAGAAATTCAATATATTTATGTGTAAATAATCTTTATTTTAATTTAACTTTAATTCATTAACCAGACTGGTGCAAGTTTGCTAGTATCGATTTACCTGTTTATACCTGCCTACCTAACCAAGAGTTGTGACAATTATCTGATGGTAATACTTGAAAGATTAGGTTCCTTAGAATATAATACATAAAGGCCTTTAATAGCGGGCTCCTATGTATTATCTTGAAAGAAACTGATTTTATTTCAATACAAAGAGACTATCTAGGATTTCTTAGTTATAATATGTAATTACTTAAGACTTAGTATTTCAATAAATTACAACAGGCGGGCAATTCAGTTATTCAAAACCTATTCGTAACTGAACCTTGTGCGAAGCATTTCCTGTCGGCTGCTATCTTTTTTGATTTAGTAACGAGCGAATGACGTGTTACGTTTCATCAAATGTGTCAATTGTATGACATAAAAGTGACTGAATCAAAAAAACTATGGCGGCCGACGGGAAACGCTCCACATATGGTTCGGCTATGGAGCGGTCTTGAATAACTGAATTGGGCCCCAGGGTTACGTTCGACACTTTTTTTTAAACAAACATTTCTTAACAGAATTAGAGATTACTTCTGTCGTCTCAGCTACCTACCAGGTTAAATAATATTAATTTCACTTTTAGTGGTAAAATAATTAAATATTTATTCTAGAACTGGTTTCTATATCTCAGCAAGTGGGACGAATATGAATCGTTAATGGTATAGGTGTGTTGCGTATAACGACGACCCAAAGTGAAAACTTATGAATTTATTAGGCGGAGGCATTTTAGGAAATTTAACTGTTTTTTAGATAGATAGATAGATAGATGGATGAACTCTTTATTGTACACACCTTAAAAGTACTAACAAAGAACTTAAATAGACTAGTGCAACAAAAGGCGGCCTTATCGCTAAAAGCGATCTCTTCCAGGCAACCATGGGATGGATAAAAAATATAAAATATAAATCAGACGGGGCGTGCAACGAGATATTTAACAAGTAACATTACTATAATCCCCGAAGATCCTGTACAGTCAACGTGCCATTTTAAGGATTCGCTCAACGCGTGCAGCTCTATAGCAGACGCTAGTAGGTGAAAATTTGTAAATTTCGTGAAAATCCGTACACCACTATGTGGATCCGTACGCACAGGAGTAGAACTTTTTTGTGCCACCTAATCTGTTTCCTGAGACTATCCCAGACTGTGATGTCATTCTTGGGAGTTTGACAAGACTAGACTGAATATATTTTATAGATCCTACGTGCTTTATCCTCGGCCACGCCGTCGCTTACCATCAGATGAATTGGTCGTCAAACTTAAAATGAAAAATAACGAATAAAAAAATAAGCATATTGTGTAGTTGGTGGCGCCTCCATCAATCTGTTATTCTAAAAGGTAGTTCTGATATTTTATATCCTACGTAAATACAACAGTTGTTAAAATCTTATAATATACTTACGAGTATATTATGACATCTAAATTACAATTTTTAATTGATCTATGCTTTACATCTATTTCGCTTAATAATTACATATTTTCTTTTCGTAGATTATGCATACCTAAGGTTGACATAATCTTTCTCAGTAAATTAAAAACTTTGAAACATGTAACACACCGTATTTTACTATATAAACAATTTTAATTTAAATTCATTGGAGGGCGTTACGGAAATTGTTGCGTTGAATTTTTCTACAGGTAACAGTTGTGAAAATGGTAAGAGAAACACTGAACTTTGATATCGTGTTTGTCTCACTATATTCTACTTCGCCTTTGACGCACGAATGAACCCGCAGGGCGCAACTAGCTCGTCATGCAAAGTGAAACAATTCTAGAAATGTGCCGATAATAACGTCCACGCAAAGGTTCGGCAAACGAAAGTGAGACTGAGTGTGTGTCGTGATGACTATGACTGTTCAAATTTGACCATACACGTGAGCTTTTACATCGGACGACTGGTTAGAAACGACGTCGACGACCTGGCGAGATAGCTCTCGTTAATTAAAGGTGAAATATCAGTATCCCAAGCCCAAATTTAATATATATAACATAACTATTGTTTATGTATTTAAGTAGTTATGTATGTATTTGTGATACTTATATACGGAAAAACTCGCCGGTTTCAGGATTATCTCTTTCTTCAATCACGCTCTTGAACAATGTCGTAAGTTTTTCGAACAGTACAATCATAATTGTACTGTTATTATTATACACTTTATTCATTTCAAATCTTAAATCTAAGTTTTTTACAATAGAAATACAAAAATATAAATATTATAAAAAACTTAAACCTAGGGTGCCGCCGGCAGCGGGGCGGGGCTCAAGCTGCCGGTGGTAGGCGCTACAGAGAGAGGAACCTCCTGACAATGCGTGCCGTGTTAATTGTTAATTTTAATTATTATTATGATTATTATAAAGAGATAATTATGGAATTATTAATATAATAATAATAATACACTATTTCATAATAATTAATTAAAATTTGTGTCATTTAATGTTTTTTTTTATCAGTCCTGTTTGTACAAATTGTCTCACTGTTGGGCTCGAGCCATCTTTTCATTATGAGAAGGGTAAGGCCATAGTTTACCACGCTGGCCAAGTGCGGGTTCACACATCTTTCAAGGTCATTGAGAACTCTCAGACATGTAGGTTTCCTCACGATGTTTTCCTTCACCGTTTGAAGTTGGCGGCAATCAACAATACGCACATAACTTCGAAAATACAGAGGTGAGAGCCATGGGATTCGAACCCAGGACCTGCGGATCGCAAGTCGGACGGTCTCGCGACTAGGCTGCCAGAAACTATTACTTAGTCATTTAATGTAATTTAATTTATTAAATAGGTATTTTATATTATTATGAAATTTGTAATGTGTATGACTTAAGGTCGAAATAAATGGAATTTGAATTTGGATTAATAAAGTCTTTGTTTTGTATTATTTTTTGGAACCGTATTTTTTTGTCAATAGAGAAATCTTCAAAAGATAGCCGTTGTGTCTGCGTTGAGAATAAGCTGGGTTATATAGAACTGTATCCACTATAAAATCAGCCAGCTTTATCACCTAATTGCAGGACTCCGGGTTTTCTACATGAACACATACAATACAACCGCAGCCTTCTAGTCCTGTATTTTTATATTTATAAATAGAGGCAAACAGGTCAAGAAAACCGTCGTTTTCGACAACTGCAACGTCTCTGGGGTCGCTGTTACTTTGCTAACCCAAAGAGGTGCCTGTAGACACCCTTTCTAAAACGCTCTTTATTGAAACTTGGCCGGAAAACCCTCCGAGGAAAGACATTCCACATTTTCCTGGTCCACGGGAAGGAGCGGGATAATCTGATTGTATGGAATTTCTGGTTATACAACATGTGGGGGTGAGCTTTTTGATGGTGGAACTCCGAAGCAGGAATTAGGTCAAAAAGAGCTTCAATGTATTGCCACCAATGACATTTCCATCACATTTATCAAAGATTGCCACATTGGGTTTTAGGCCTTTATTTTATTACTAATGTTACAGTTGTTCATAGGCTTTTCCATAGATGACATTTGTCGCTTACTATCAGAGGAACCATCTGCCTTTTTGCTGCTATATTTATAAATAAAAGATCTTGAATCTATGTGTGAAGTCTGCCAACCCGCACTTGGCCAGCGTGGTAAACTATGGCCCTACCCTTCTCACAATGAGAAGATAGCCCGCGCCTAGCAGTGGGACAGTTTGTACAAACAGACCTGATAAAAAAAGATCTTGACTCACAGATTTATTTGACAAAGTAAAATAGTAATGATTTTGTCTACATTGTAAAAAACTACAAATAGTTGGTTGGAGGCCACGCGACAACTAAGCGCTTGTAGAAACCCATGGGGGAAGACTGTATGCCCAGAAATAGACTTCTTGTGGATAAGATGATGATGATGAAAAAAACTGTAAACTACCTAAAAATATAATATAATTAGTAATTTTACCTTGTCCAAAAGTGTTACATTACCGCTAACAATCTGTTGCATCCGCCTTTGATATATCTCTACTTTCATCTCATAAATTACAATAATCATTAAAAAGAAAACAAAAGTTAATTTTCCCTAATCACTGCTGTTTATCTTTTTAGAAAGACAACGAAATTAACTTAAGTAATTATATTCTAATTAAAATATGTAAAATAAAAAACATATAGAATCACTTCGTTGGTCTGTCCTATCCTATAATAAAGACCCTTATTTAGGATTCATTAGTCAACAAGAAACCCTTCTAGTTTCGCCATGTCTGTCTGTCCGTTTGTCTGTCCGACTACAGCCTCGCTCAATGACTCTTAGTACTAGATACCTAGCATTTGGTTTTTCATCTAATATTTGTATAATACTAACTAAAGTTACAAAAAAAAACTGGAACGACAAATTTCAAAATATGCTATTTCGTTTACTTGGATGACATTTCTTCCAATTATTTTGTTTTAAAAACTAAACAATTAAACCGATTCTGATACAATTTTGTGGAACCAATCTGAAGGTATATCAAATAAAATAAAATGGATTCCCAAATGACAGAGTTGTAAGGTAAAATAAATATTGAGACCTTTTTTGAAATCGGTAAAAAAACAAAATACAAGAGTGATTTTCAAAATCTAACTTACGATAGGGTTACATACTTGAAACGATGTTGAGTGTGTCATTTATGCGAGAAAGTGATCGTAATGGAAAAATGCATTTAAATGAGCATTATTTTGAATAATTCAAGTAAAATAATTTATTTGGTACAAATAGTTTGTTGGAAGTTACGAAAAAGTGCTTTTTTTTTCGACAGTTTTATTATCAATACTAGCCCATCTAGATAAGTCAAGCCGTTTAGGCTGTAGAAAGTAATATAATATATAATAATAGCCCTCCTTCTTGCGCAGTCAGGTAATAACAAGGTGATAATTCATGCATCGTCAATCTTCGACGTTGTCTCTCACAAGCACAATTTTCTCGTAACATCGTCAGTAGATTAGAAAAAGTCGTACATTATAAATACGGATAACAACGTCGGTCATCTGCATCTTAACTTTCGATATCAATCTATTAATCGGTGTTTCTTCTCCCTCTCTCGTGTCACACACCACATACAACTATCTCATTCTTATCTACATGGCAATTGCTTCAATTATATTGCTTTCTAGATCTTGTACGGCTTCAGTGTCCGTGAATCTTGGATAATGTATTATACGAGCATTATGTAATAAATGAGTGTTTGTGTTTGATTTTATAATTTGAAGTCTAGATTTTAGCTATTGGCTGTTAAGCTAATTTGTGACTAGATTAATTATATGCTAAAATATTCCATTATTTTTAATTTGATTAGTTTATTTATCAGTGTCCTAAATAGTGGTGACTAATGTACTTTATGTAGGAGTAGGTACATGTGATAGGGTTGTCCTGAAAAGGTATACTAAGATAAAAAACTTATTCTATTTTTGATTTATGAATAGACTAACTGTGTTTCGCGGTTTCACTTGTATCGTAGTGATGAGAGTCGATGGTGATTGTGATAAAATGTAATCTATGTTCTTCTCAAGTTCTCAGCTTACTCCGTTCGGTCGTGAAAAAGTTACAAACAGATAGACAGAGTTACTTACACTTTTATAATATAAGTTAGGATTTAAATACGACACCAAACCTACAGTTTTGAAAATAAAATACCTAAGTATTCAAATAAAAAAATTCTAATACCTACTTGTTGTAAATTATTACACAGTAAAATTTGACTTGTCTAGTTCTGTTATTTTTTCATTAGTATGAATATTTATAAAAAAAAATGTAACTACGGCATACTCAGGAATTTCGTTTATATTATTCCATTTCAAAGTAATTGTATATTGGCTTAATTTTTTTTTTTAATTTAAATCCAGATCTATTGTAAAACAAATAATAACAAATACATAATTTATACTATAATTAGCTACAAGAAGAAATGGTTTGCATTGGATTTTTAGAAACATTTAATATTACATCAATGCCCTCATAAATTTGAATGAATCAACATTCAATTTAGAAAATTACGATCCAATCAAAAGATTAGCACGTGATTTATTACTTGTTTCACGTTCAATTCATTGATAATTTTAACGGAAACTCGAAAGTACTTATTAATAAAGTACTGCACAATCTAAGTAGCTCTATTAAAATTGCCATCAACAAAGCCTCTGGGGATAAAAGTGAATCAAATTTCATCTCTACGAGTACATAGATTAGACGAGAGGGCTAGCGCTCTCCGGACCATAAGCCGAGGAGGGGGGTCTTCATAAAACTGTATAGCGGAGCAGGCCTCGAGCCAAACATAACTTGACACGCCAAGAAAATTAAGTAGTAAAACTTGAAATAGTAAAAAAAAAAAAAAAAAATGAAGATCGCATTATTAGTGTTATCCCTAAGCGCCCTTGCATTGGCATCGGCAGAAGAAAGTGACAAGTCGCTTGAAACCGCCATCAACTTTGTGAAGGATTGCAAAGGAGATTATATTCTATGTGTGAAGGTGAATATAAGTGAAAGTGTTGTGAAGTGTATGGTTTCAGGGGTGTTCAATGCACAATTGAGCGTGTAGAAGAGTGTTGCTTTTTGTTCTCGTCCCTTTACGACTTTTCGATTGTTTATGTCGTAAAATTTGATCAAATAATTGATTTAATGTTAATGAAAGATAAAACCTGGGATGTAGCGTCACGTATGACGTCTCTTTATTTGTTGCCCTCTAATTATTTTCTATACTTTATTGAAATTTTAAAGTTGACTTTTAGTTTTAACTTTTTTTGTTACATTTCGCGCTAAACTACTGAATATAACTAATGTTATTATGGATCTTAAAATTATTAATAAGCATGTTTATTTCTATCAACGACCTTAATAGATAAAAAAAGAAAGAAATTAACCATGTCTAATATAAAAATAATAATAACTAAACAAAACAATAAAATTACAATTAACAAAGAAGACAATAATGAAACAATATTTAATTTTGGTAACAATGAAACTATGAAACTAGTAATTCAATTAGAGAATATTCAACTCAAAGTATTATCTTAAAATGTTACCTTCAAAGTATCATTGATTGTTTTTCAAGTCAATATATCTCTTAATTTTAGTTTGAATTCAATTCTTGACTTATTCTCAAAAATTTGTAACCCACTTTCAAAAAGAAGGATGTTCTCAATTTGACTGTGTGTTTTTTTAAATGTTTTTTCAGCGATTACTTCGCCAATTATGAATAGATTTTGATGTTTTTTTTTTGTTTGGTACTTCATACTTCAGAGTCCCACGTACATTTTATCAAAATCGTACTTACAGTTCAATATAACAAAATAACTAGAAAAATATGTCATCTAAGTAAATTAATTGCGTATTTTGTAGTCGGTTTTTAAGTTTTTTAAACTATAGGCAATAATTAACAATATGATAAATGTAACCAAATATTTCTTTCCACAGGAAAAACTTCTCCGGATAGTGGATAACCTGCGATCTTCAAGAACCATCACGATCGTGGACGGGGTCTACCTCAAGGGAGATCCAGAAGTGAGGTCTCCAAAGAAACTCGATGCCCTACCAGTAGACCCCACGGCGAGAGACGCTGAAGTCAACTACAGACTTCTTGATGGAGTCGTCAGCTTGTTCGAAACTCATGCCGTGGAAGTCAAGATGAACCAGGCTGATAAGGAGACCCTGCAGAGGTCTCTCGATGAAGGTAATTGATGAAAAACACTATAATTTGAAAATATACGGTTAGATAGTATCGCTATATTACCGATTATTTATCCAACTACTGAATAAATATTTGGTAATTATTTGTTAGTGTTTTCTAAGTTTCCGGCAGCCTAGTGGTGAGACCGTCTAACTTACGATCCGCAGGTCCAGGGTTCGAATCCCACGGCACGCACCTCTGTCTTTTCGAAGTTATGTGCGTATTGTTGATTGCCGCCAACTGCAAACGGTGAAGGAAAACATCGTGAGGAAACCTACATGTCTGAGAGCTCTCAATGATCTTGAAGATGTGTGAAGTCTGCCAACCCGCACTTGACCAGCGTGGCAGACTATGGCCTAACCCTTCTCACAATGAGAAGATGGCCCGTTCCCAGCAGTGGGACAGTTTGTACAAACAGGGCTGAAAAAAAAAATGTTTTCAGCGCGTAACTCCTAGGCATGCTCTATAGTCTTTGTAATCCCTTTCATGGATTTCAACATAAAACATATAATTAGATTTGTATCAATTGTACAAATGCCATAGGGTATACTATTTCAGCATAGCGTCCACGCATAAAATATCAGAGAGATAATTAAAAACAGTTTTTAATGATTAAGCAATAGTATCCAAGCATTATTGAGTACCAAGTTGAAGACTAATGCCTCCAGTAAAATTTTAATTGCAATAAGTTTTGATATTGAACATATCTGAGTGACAAGTACAGTTCCTTGCCTTGCATACTTTTAAAGATTAAAGTTCTGGAGCTGGGTGGCATTAGAATAATATGGACACATATGATTTAGGCATATAAGTTGATTGCTTTGTTGCAAATGAAATAAACTAATCTCTACTACAACAATACACAAATGCTTTCAAAAAATCGCAGTGAAAAAACATACTAAAATAATTACACCGATTTGAAAAAAAAAAACTAACTGGCTTATTAATTTAACCATTTAAATAATCCTCTTGAACTGTAATTATGATACATAATAAGTATTAATTAATAAATAAATATTACCATACGAATTATCGTTAAGTTCGTAACGTAAAATATCAATCAAAATCATCACACGCCTGCTTTCTACATTAGCTATATTGATTAGTTAGGTGCTCGTAAATAATCTCAATCGATATACCTAGCTAGATTCATGGCTAATCATACACCTATTAATAACTACACGTAATATAACTAAAATTACTGCAGTTATTCGCTTGGACTTTCTACAAACTCTTTTCTGAGTGGACAATTTCAAATTGATGACTTGCTTTTTAAAGGAAAAGCGTTCTCAATTTGACATTTTAAATGTTTTGAAATGCTTTTTTCTTTTATTATTATTATTTCTTATTATTTTATTTACTAAATTTTATATTTAATGTTATTATTTCTTGTGTAAAATATTAGACTTACATTTATTTAGTCATAAATGCACCTGATAAGGAGTAATCATATTTTTTTTGTGCTTCTGGTTGCTCATAATTCATAATTAATCATTATTTGATCGTAAATTAGTAGATGGGGTGTATTTTATTACACCTTACGTTGAAATAACTAAAATAATATGTTTTTTTTAACATTTTTTTTCATACAAGTTAAATCTACGATTGGCCACCAATGTAGTATCGCCTGATGTTAAGCGACGGTGTAGCCGAGGATGGAGCTCGTCGATCTAGAAGATATATATTCACTCTAGCCTTGAAAATTCCAAGATTGTATTGTAAGATACACGGATTGTATTGTAAATATTATATTATGTTCCCTAATTTTCATACATTTTCACACATACAATCTGCAGTTGTAAGTAAACTGCTATAACTTTAAATTTAATTTTCATTCTATATTTGTTATTCCTTAATTTAAATAATGAGTAGATTTAACATTTAAATTCAACCATTTTTTTTTACATTGTCTATTGTATATATTCGATGACTTTTTTTTTTTTTTTTTTTTTTTTTTTTTTATGACAAACTAGGCCTGCGTTGCGTGCTGTGCGTAGGACTTTCAGCTGCTTTAGAATTAAATGGAAGCTCATATTTACAGATATCGTAACACACTATAAAATTATTCCTGTCATCAGTCACTCTCACTGACATAAGCATGACAGCCATAAATCAAGCCTATGTCCGTTACATTGAAAGTGGTAAATTTTTCATGGACGGCATTTTGACCAAAGTTAATTTTCTGGTTAAGCGACTTAAGCGTGTATATAAAGAATATGGAAACACACTTTGCTTAGCCTACCGAATTGCCTTAAAATCAATTCATACACCAAGACATAAAAATATAAATGTATATATTAAACTTATAAGTGCTGGAATTTTCCATTCGTGTATGTGGGTTGATAGACCTCTTAGATTCACAAGCCGTCTTTTTTTTTCATCAGCCCTGTTTATATAAACTGTCCCACTGCTGGGCGCGGGCCATCTTCTCATTGTGAGAAGGGTTAGGCCATAGTCTGCCACGCTGGCCAAGTGCGGGTTGGCAGACTTCACACATCTTCAAGATCATTGAGAACTCTCTGACATGTAGGTTTCCTTACGATGTTTTCCTTCACCGTTTGAAGTTGCCGGCAATCAACAATACACACATAACTTCGAAAAGACATAGATGCGCGCCGCGGGATTCGAACCCAGGACCTGCGGATCGCAAGTCAGACGGTCTCCCGACTAGGCTGCCGGAAACTTATCATTGTTCTTGCAAGAAAATTAGTTCTCGACCATTCGATCTCAGTCTCCAGTATTTAAAAAATAGTTTATAAATAAGTTAAAATAATTAATAACTAAAGTAATTAAAATGTTTTATAGAGGTAATAAAACAAAATAAATCACATTAAATTTTAATAACAAAACAGATGAAACAAGGAAAATCAATTCAAATATTTCTGTTAGAAATAAATATTGTTTGCTTAACATACATCATATAATTAGTATAATATATATAATAAAATTTTCACTTTGCATAAATTTTATAAATTATTTTGAATTAAGTCATGACTTAATCTTAATGTAGAAAATAACACCAGCGTCACTATTACTGTTTTATATTAATAATAACATAATATTATATCATCACAATAGTTGTTATAAATAAATTTTAATTTTAATTATAGGTCGTGGCAAGAAGAAAGGCGGTGGCATGGGAGGAATCATCGGTCTCCTCGCAGCCAAGATCCTGTTCGGAAAACTCTTCATCGTAAAGCTGATCGCCCTCAAAGCCTTAGCCACAGCCAAGATCGCCCTCATCTTGGCAGGAATCCTCTTCGCAGCCTGGTGTTTGAAGCAGGATCACACCAAAACGACCTACGAGGTCATCCCCCACGCCCATCATCATGAATCTCACCACCCAGTCCATGTTGAGCACGTCTCTCATGACCACGGCCATGGTGGTGGTGGCTACAACTATGGATCAGATTGGAACAAAAACCTGGACGAAGCTCAAGGTCTAGCTTACAATGGCTATGCCCGTAGGAAGTAAATTTTAATACCAAAACTGACCTCAAATGCTGCTGTACAAAGACTTAATTTATTATTATTTATTGCTTAATTTATTGCCATTAAATTATTGATTTTAATGTTTTGTTTTATTTTGGGGTCTGGTGCTAAATTGTAAAGAAGCTACTCAGTGCAACGCCCCGTAAAGTAGCATGTTTGTCTATAACATCAATCTTAGCCACAAGAAGCTACTTCTGGAAAAATACCTTCTCCATGGATTAAAAAAATGATTGAAGCAGCTAGCATCCAGCGTCTTCCTGCCACTTGTATAAAGTCGTCTGTCCACCTAGTGGCTTTATTTCCTATATTTTTTTATTTCCTATTTTTCTATTTCCTGCGCTTGACACGTACGTGGTTCGAGAACTTTATGGCCATCAGTTCTGTTCTTCGTGCTATGTGCCCTGCTCACTGCCCTTTTAAATGTCTATATTATTCAGATTTAACTTGATGAGTATACCCAAAACTTGACTCATTTTCCACTGTCTCTATCCCACTTCAGGGCAATAGAAAGTCAGCACACAGTATTTCACATAGAAATTTTGAATAAAGTTATAAATCGATTTTGTTTCCACTTTAGAGGAACTCCCGCTCCCGCACCTGATTCCTATCAATTATCCTCTTAGCCATAATAATTGTACCTCTACTAACACTCAATGTTACTAAAGCTACTATTATACATTAAATATTAATAATATTAAACAAAACATTTAAAAAACCTCTATTAACTTCCAATCTTCACTCATATTAGTCACCGCATAATCGAATCTGCAAATTCAAAATTATCCTACTTATCGCTATTAATTTAAAACTTGTAATATGTAGGTGATTCTATTAATAACATAACAATTTTGTACTATCACACTGAATTGATGATGTTGCCAAGTATATAATAGAAGCCTTAATTGCAACTGTTAATTGCCTTAGTTTCCGGCAGCCTAGTGGTGAGACCGTCTGACTTGCGATCCGCAGGTCCTGGGTTCGAATCCCACGGCACGCACCTCTTATCTTTTCGAAGTTATGTGCGTATTGTTGATTGCCGCCAACTTATAGCGGTGAAGGAAAACATCGTGAGGAAACCTACATGTCTGAGAGTTCTCAAGTGTGAAGTCTGCCAACCCGCACTTGGCCAGCGTGGCAGACTATGGCCTAACCCTTCTCACAATGAGAAGATGGCCCGTTCCCAGCAGTGGGACAGTTTGTACAAACAGGGCTGATAAAAAAAAAAAAAAAAAAAGTTGCAACTGGCAAACCATTTTACTTGTTCCAAGATGACGCTTTACACACTTATTGCACTTGGTGATGGTCTGACGAGTGATTTGAAGACAGATAGATCGCTATCACGTCTGTTTTCCCTTGCGGGGTAGGCAAAGCGTCAAATACCATGAGGCCGCTTATCGCCATGTTTAACCGTGTTTAGAGGTTACATGGAAGGGAGAGGGTATTAGACGGTTAGAGTGGATACGAGGGTAAGATGTAATATTGGCTTGAAGTGATAGGGGGTCAACCAATCGCCTACATACATTCCAATTTCCCTCAAGCCCATTTACTGACTTTTACAGTATGCCCGGGAAGAGAAGCAGCTGTGAGCTGGTACATACTATGATTTTCTTTTTCTCCCAGTTCAGCATGGAAGGAGGGGTTGATCTCATTTGATTTAATTTAATGAGTGTCAGGCAAAACAATTAGCTTTAAGGGTCTGATGACGGATCTAAAGAAAATTGTGGAGCTCGTCTATGAATATTAGTAAGACCCTTTGACTTTGAGCATATTTGATTTGACAAGTCCTGTAAACCGTAGCAATAAGGACTTGGAGAAACCGGGAAGAAAATATAGAAATATATCAATAGTAACTAGTAAATACCTTGGGTTTGAACTGATTTAATTATTATTAATGTGTAATTAGTAGTTTTTTAAACTATGACCATAATATGAGCCACTTTGAACAAACATCTATTTCTAGTATCAAAATAGTAACAATAACAATTGCTAGGTAATAGAACACACATCCAGCCTCGGTGGTCCCTAATAAATACAAGTTATATCTTGAAACAAGAATGAATAGACATCTCATGGGCAAGCGTGCTTCATCCTCGATCACGTCCTCACTTTCCATCAGGTTAGTTATCTTCAAACGCTGGCTCAGTTAATGATATAAAAAAAAGATCTGCCATAATTAAAAAAAAAACGTAACAAAATTAAAGTAAATCAAATCTCCTAACCACCAAATTCAAATTCACCTGACTACCACATTTCAAACCCTAATTTTCTCATCAAATCCTCTAACAAGCATCTTAAGCAAGATAATATATAAGACGTCACATGTATGTCTGTACTGCCTCTATCATTACACGCTCTAGTACACAAACAATGATAGCCTTAACTGTCGCTACTTTAATCACAGAAGCAGAGAACATTAATTTTCTAGAAGATACGATCATTGCTTTCTCGGTTCTATGGGAAATGAGTAGATAATAATGACCCTTGATAATCTTTACCTGTGAAAGTCGTAGGAATACCTGTTTAAATGTAGTATCATGACGATGCCTAGTTGGACGTGCTTATTCTAAAGGCGCAACATTGCACACTAAACTTGTTATGAACATTTGATGCTTTTTGTGCCACTGATGTGACCACATCTGCGGTTCTTTCACTGACCTGTTGATTTGTTCCCTTTTCACAACCAAAAAACCGAACCGATTGTTAATTTGATACAGAGATAATTGAGGACCTAAATATATCTTCATACAAATATAAACAAACTAGCTTTACCCCGCAATTTCACCCACGTTGTAATTAAAAACGATGATTATGAAATATAGCCCATGTCCTTATCGTTCTCTGCTATTCTTGTTCAAAAATGTCATAATGATAAATTCAGTCGAATGGGCTCCCGCACCCTTAGTCAGGAGGCTTAAAAAAATGATGCGAAATAAAATTATTCTCTATCTCTCGTATATTTTACTCAGGCATGACCATAATATGACTTAGTCTAGTAAAAATAAGATTTGTGACAACATAAAAGACACCTAAGATTATTGTTATTTAAATGAATGTACTGGTGTTTTGAAATACATTTGACACAATTTCATAATGATATTATAAAAGCTAATTTTGTTACATTTACACGCTCAAACGGCTGAACCGATCGTTATGAAAATTAGTATAGAGATAGCTTTAGACCTGGAGACGGACATAAGCTACTTATCATCATCATCATAATCATCACCGTTTTTCATAACTACGCGAGGGAAACCGTGGAACGTAGCTAGTCTATAAATCGGGGATTATTGTTGATCTATGATTTTTAGTTATTTTCCTATCATAATTTCAAAGAATCCCCCCAGTTGCAAATACTGTGATGTGCTCCATACAAACGGATTTATTTTTACTAGACTAACTGGCCTCGTAGCTCAGTTAGTAGTATGTCTGACTGCTGACCTGTATAGGTCGTGGGTTTGATCCCCACCCAGGACAAACATTTTGTGACGAGCATGGATGTTTATTCTGTTTATGGGTGTTTCTATATCATATGTATATATAAGAAGTCCCGTTAGTACGGCGTCGTCCGGCTCCTGAGGTGCATGTGTACTTTGTGTACCCTAAGGATGGGACTCTGACAGTCCCGAAACTGGTTAGAAAACATCGATCTTTTGACCGATTAATATCGTGAGTTTTTGCCGGTTAATTAAATAATATACATGAATACTCACGGAAGTTTTAGTACTGTTAATCACAATAATATTAAAATTAGTGCTATAAAGTACAAAATTTTGAATAAAAGCATAAAATAACTTTACACACCCCATTATCTAGAGTATAACGTCCGTTAAGGGATCTTATTCAATGAGCAAGTATTTCATAATGGGTTCAACCCACGAACTCTCCAAACCATTAAAATCAATCGATGATTATACTGAACTTCTTCCAATAGCCAGTAATAAAAATTTATTTCCTCAATTATAGCCAAAGGTCTTTAATTTGATTCCTACGCCGGAGGCAAAGGTACAGGTGAAAGAATTTCACTCTCATTTTATGACCTGCTTACACGGCAGACTTTTTATCCGTAAGCTTTTTGTGTATTAATCGAATGAAGAAAGGGTTTGTTGAATCCATTCTGGAGTGTACAATGTACATGTTACATAATAATATTTATCATATCAAACTAATTAACAATAATGTGTATAATGCAATTTATTTAAATTAAAGACTACTTATTATATTCAATGATAAAATAAATATCCCAAAGTTATGAGAACAATGTATTATAGCGTTTTAAAATCATTTTTACTTTTTAAATTAAAACGAAAATAATTAAATACAGTGTTGGTAAAGCATTTTTGTGTTTATGAGTGTAAATGCTAAATATAAAGAACACGTGAACAAAGTGTGAAAATAGTCTTCACCTCAATAGATACCTACAATCAAAGCCATTGGACACGTTCTTAATCACATATTTACCTAGAAGTTAAAGATATATTCAAATTACCTACCAATTTAGGCAAAATTTTAATTTATAGAATGTTTGTGTTTCTGTAAAAAAAACATTTCACTTCTAGATTTAAAAAAGACGTGTGGCACTCGGAGACTGCCGCGGTAAAGCTATTGCATAATAGCTTTACGCGCGGTGTGTTAGGTTATTTTCGTTACGGAATTTCTGGATTCGGTCTCCACGCTCAAGGCCCGTGATAGAAGCTATGCAATAGCTTAAAAATAATCTAAATTTGAAATAGTAATTTATATAGCTCTATTAATAAAAAATTGCGAATATTTTCGATGTATGTCGATTTATATTGTAAAAGTGAGGCAGCAAATAATCGACTGAACTCTGGAAATAAAACTTACGGGCATATACTTATACGTTAATAAGTAATGTATATACGTTACTTATTGAAAAATATCCGAATTTTTTATCCCCAAACTTGAATTGTTTGTATCACGTCTGCGCTGACCATTAAGCATAACAGAAAGTCAGAGCAATGATCAGCAAAGGAAATCGAAAATGACTTGTTGTTTGATATCTTGACGCGTGTATAGAAAAAGTAGTTACATCTCAATTCAAATCGATGCTATCGATACCATCCATAGACTAACAACTGTATCTAATGAGATGAGTGTAACACAGAAAGACCAATTTGTTTGTAGAACCAGTTATTAGTCGCGATTTGGTATGACTCGGTACTAGAATTCTTTCAGTATTGGACTGGAACAAAGGGGAAAAAGAGAATGTACCAGCTGCTTCTCTTCCCGGGCATACTGTAAAAGTTCTTAGACTTGCATAAAAGAAATTGGCGTAATATAGGCGATATGCTGACCCCCTGTCACAACAAGCTAACATTTTGTACATTTAATGCTCCTATAAACCCTGGAGCGTTGAGACGCGTTGAGAAGACTATAGATGCACATTATTTAGAATAATTTTACTGAAATCACTTATTAATTACAAAAAAGCTCGTTGGAGTTCTAACGAATCTAACGACACCTCGCATACCAGAATCGGTCAAGCCGTTTAGGCTTGTAGGTGATCATATAGTAACATACCCATATACGTACATAGGTACATACACTTGAAAATCATAACCTTCCTTCTTATACAGTCTGCTGAAAATAATAGGAAATAATCAGGCGCGAGCGAAGCGAGCGCGAAATTTACATATTCATATGCTAATTTGCTGTTAATGTTGTCACAGTATTGACATGGCTCAAAAATACAAAGGGTATTAAATAACTTAAAGGATAGGAAAGATTTTTGAAAATCGGCCCCGAAATATCCCCCCCCCATCTGCCTACGGCTTTGTGTGTGGCCCGCATCGACTAGGCCCCCGTGGGCCCGTAGTCGGTGCGGGGCCCCTAGGCAGTTGCCTAATCCGGCCCTGATTAGGTACACAGTAGAGTGAGACTGACAGGTCAAGAAACAGTTGTTCCCAGCGCTGGGGCTAGCCTGATTAGGCGTGCCCACTATAGAGTGGGCACGCCTAATCAGGCTGTTAAGCCAACATCATAATTAAACGAGTTACTCTCTCCACTATTAATATTTACATATGTTCTACATTCACGTGGTCGCAGATGTGGTCGCATGCCTCTCCACAGCGAAACTGGAATCAGAACAGGTTGGGTTTCATTCATCAACACTTTCTACTAGTTTCTTGAGATTTCCTCTAATTTCTTGTGTATTTGGAACAATTTCATGGGCATTGAGGACGAACTTTTACGTCTAGATCTAGGTTTATTTGGGCAGTTTAGCAAGTTCAATTGTTAATAAGCTTTGATTGATATTTTTTTTAGATAAATGCGACGAAAATTGCAAATACAATATCACCAAAGAGATTTTGACGACCACGGTACTGCTTTGCTATTTTTTTTAATCTGTCATTTTTGTTATTATTAGTAGGTATATGTATTTTATAGTAAATAGATCTAAATTGGATGACAAACTCGCTTGATTTTAAGCTAGATATGGCCAAAGATCTCCGTCTTTGGCCATACCGTCGATCAAGAAAGATATCTATTCGCTCTAACTTTGAAAATTTTAAGTTTCTATAGTTCTCAGACAACAAAGAAGGTGACAGATAGTTTCACTCTCGTGCAATACAATATGGAAAATCAAAAATATGGACCAAACTTGTTGTGTACGGATTTTGTGCATTTTAATTAGGAATAGATTATAAAGTGCCCACCTTCTGCTTGTCCTGTGGAATAGGAAAAGTGGAATAAGGTCGTAAAACTCTTTCACACACGTGTCACACATCGTACTCATATGTAAGTATAAACAAGTATTAGTAATTTTGAAAACATTGAAAATGAGTCAAAATCATATTAAATCAAAGCATCTCAAATTAATTACCTCTGACATTTTAACATGTTTGCTCTTCACATCTTTTTCATACCTTGTAACACTAACCTCTCACCTCTTATAAATTTCTCGCGTCTAACTAATAATAGCGTTGAATTAATACAGCATCTCTCATGTCGCTATATAAAAATGTGTATTGGTAATATTTAGTGAAAGTGGAAATAGAAAATCTCTAATGTCGTATAATTTAGTAACGGGCGACAGACGGTCGGACAGAGAAATGTAGTTTTATATATCGGTGATGTAGGCTATGATATGATACTGAAATTAATATTTTTAACGGGACAGCTAAGATCTTACATCTAAATATGATTTATCTGTCCAGATATTAAATTTTTGGATGTTATGGATGTTTGTTTTTTGATGACAGAGTTTGGTTTCCAAGTTCAACAATTTATTAAATTTTTTGCCAATGTTTTATAAGATAGGTGTCCCTCTAAAAATAGTGAAGTTTATAAGTTGTTGTGGCATTTTTTACTGTCCAATTATTATTTTAGTAATATTCGGCAGATATATTTCGTACTTAATTTTATTCAAGAATTTTAATCACTTAAGATTTCAAGAAGTTATTGCTGGAGTTAAGGAGTTATTATTGTAAAGATTCTCCTGTCTCTATGTTTTTTCAAAAAAATATTATGACTTCAAAACTTTGACATTACGAATACAAAGTAACTCCACGAGTTGCATAACCTAAGCTAATCGGAGTATAATTTTTATAACTTTTTTTTTATAATTTTTTAGTTTCACAGACATTATAACATCGAAGCCATACAACAATAAGTATAGCAGTTTACTCTTAACTTTCATTTTATATCGGGCTTCGGCAAGGCGTGGAACAATTACCGAAATGGATGGGAGGCAACCATTGGCCATGTAGAGATGTGAAGATAGCTATGGTGACGATCACGTGAATTGGTGTATATGGCTCGCGATAAAGCGTTAAGTACATCAATTTGCTATTTGCCAGGTGCTGCTAAGATTATGATAATATCCCTTTATTTATTTTTTACCCAACTGCTTAAGAAGGTCGTTAATGTTTTTCGAGTGTATATTTGTATGTATGGATGTATTCATGTATGTACTTATGTATGTATGCATGTTTCTATATGACAGGTTACAGCCTAAGCGGCTTGATCGATTTTGATGTCCGAGGTGTCATTAAATTTGTCTTTGCTTCCAGAGTGTCATAGGCTATATATTTTTGTAATAATAGTAATACATTTCTTGAAAAAACAAAATATTGCGTTTTTTCGTAACCTCTATCGAACCCCTCCGATGTCCTGCGTCCATATGCTCGTAATAAACAAGGTAATTTTACTAGAATTATTCTAAAGAATGGGCATTTATAATTTTTTACAGTGATTTTACGCATACTTTCTTACAAAAAACGTACACTCAACAGCGTATCAAGCATAACGAAATCGTAAGTTAGACTACAAAAACTGCTTTTCTTCAGTCGGGTATTAATGTACCTCTAACTAATTATGACAAGCGATGGTGTGACCGAGGATAGAGCTTATCGATCTAGAAAATATCTAAATTTGAAAATACCAATATTGTAGCGCTCAGTAAACAGTCAATGTGGCAGAGAAATATGATCCTATGCAGTAAGCATAATGTACGTGGACCAAAACTTTAGTATTGACAATTGGGTACTACCCAATAAGTGCAGACTTTCTACTAGTCATGTAATAGAATTATGACGAAGGTGGAATAAGGTCGCAAAGCTCTTGTACACACTCGACGATTAATTTACTGTGATGTTTGAGACTAAGGAGCTTCTTGGCGACTACCGACTTCTACCGACTCCAAAGCTTCCAGATGATATGCTCCGTCAAAAATGTGGCAGCAGTACTTCATATATCGGACATGTGGCTAGTACAAAAAAGAAACGAAGAAGTGCCAATGAGAAATAACGTCTAATAGAGAATGATAAATATTTTACTACCCAGTTTAGCTTGTCTATGTAGGCTCCATTATGTTAAGGTTAACGTAAGTCCTAGCAGCTCAATATGATCTATCCATGGTACAGATACATTCTGGACAGTAGGAAACATAGGAAACTGACTCGTTTTAACAGAAAAAAGGCAGACTTGAGTCTTGTTTGCGTTATACTTGAAGAGTATTTATAAAGAACTTATATGACACTATATTTTACTTTATCATCAATAACAATCAATTTCAAATTGGTACATAGAGTTTGGTACACTTTTGAACGTCATACATTCATAACAACTACAAATAATATTAGTAAAATTCTACTATCGACCACATTCAATAATGATAATTCAAATTTAGTACACCAATTCACGTCACTCCCACTACCGTGCCATACTATTTTCTACGAGTGCTTCATAATAGCAATATCTCCATAACAGTTCGTTTACCTCCAACTGTAATTATCTATTTTTGTTCTGTTGTTGAAAATATGAGGTTTATTGCTATTCATGCCTATAATTTTGTAATATCAGTTTTATAATACACCTAAGAGAAATCTGAGGCGTGAATTAGCCATAGATTAGGTCTTTTTAGTAAATTGTTAAGTATTTGGGTAGTTATCGTCATTAACAGTCCATTGTAGTCTTATTATTAGGCAGGTCCACAACTACAATTAGTTAACATAATCTAACTATGTTTTGTTATACCTGCCATATTGGGAGATTCCACTTGAACCCCTACGTCCCCCTTCGTCGCCCTAGGCTAGGGGGTTGATTCCCAAATCCAATGTGTGTCTCTTGATATATATTATGCCCTTATATATTTTTTTTATGTAGGTATTTTATTATACTCTTGCATTTGACCACTAATTTTCTTTTTTTTTATTTAGCTTTTTGTCTACGATAGAGATTGCTTGCGCCTAGCTTATTCACTCGCGTTTCGAAAATACCCGGATTACCAATATATTTGTTTGGAAAGATAATTTCTGGGATCGTATTCAAAATTTTGGCGGTACGTACATTGAAAGTTGAGCTAAAACGTTTCTTCTTATGAAACGATGACGCTTCTTTCTCCTTCTGGCCATCTGATATGAAATAAATTAGGATAGAACAGGATTACGCAAATTAGATGCACAATAACCAAAATAATATAATACTTTTTTCTATTCAAATTTTTTATCACTGTAAACTTGAGAATTTATGAGTTGAAAAACATTATTTAGTTTTCTATTTATGTGTATATTTTTATGCTCTGTTTTTTTTGTTACAATAGATTTGTCTATGTTTGTGTCGATATTTATGTATTCGATTAAAAACCGATAAACTTACGAACTTTGCAAATATGCTCAAGGGCTTAGTCGGGACAATATAATAATATGTTTATTGTAACCATTATTCTATGTGTAGTTGTGTGTGTGTGTGTCCTATCATAAATCTATGATAAAATATTAAAATTATTTTAATACCGAGCAGTTAATTTAGTTTTATAAGATATATTATAGTATATTTTCGCAGATGTCATGAGGAATAATAATTAAGCATTTAAATTTAAAAATATATTAAAAACGAATACTTATAGAATCGTTTTTTAATTTAGCTTATAATTATTTCAAATATTTTGCTTAAGAAACTGCCTTCGAGAGAAGTCATAGCAACCGCATGAAACGTGCTTGCACAACACCAAAAGAAAGTGGAGATAGCTTTCACACTCTCAGGCGAGGAACTTGCTGTTATTAAACTGATAGGCGTTTTTAGTGTGAAAAGTTAAATGTAGCAAAATTTATTCTATTTACCTGATAGCACAGGATTGCGTATAATATTATATGTTTATTTATTTTACTGGCTGGATTGATTTAGACGTTTCGAGTATCTTTAAAGTATACAAGCAACATTTTATTATATAATCATTATAGTTTGAAAACTGAAACAATTGTCTTCAAATGCGCAATTTTGTTTACTAGGTTGACTTTTCCTAGTTGTTTTGCTTTAAAAACGAAACAACTAAACCGATTTTGACGAAATTTCAATGGGACCAATCAGAAAAAAATACACGTTGGTTAATAAAAGTCGGAGTTATAAACAAAAAAAAACTGAATTGAGGATCCCCTTTTTGAAGTCGGTTAAAATTTTAATACATAAATTATTTTTATTCCAGTATTGGTCAAATGAAAAGAACTAATAGTCTAATACCTACATAATTTTTTATTTTATTTTTTTATGATGATATAACATTTGATCACATGCTCTCCTGATGGAAATTGATGAAGTGGTCAAGATGGAGCACGCTTGCCCATGTGATACTTAATCACTCTGGACTTGATGATGCATAAGTTTTATTTATTGCGTGCATGCATGAGGTGCGTTCCACTTTAGCAATTCTTACTAAACTTATTTTATTAAACTTTAAACAATCTAATTGAAACGGGAGAAATAACGCGAAATGTAATTTGGCACACATGCTTAGAAGCTGGTATGGACTAACATATACAACAACTGTGCAGTTCTGACCATATTACTTACATACAGGTAGAATTGATAACCTCCTTTTTTTGAAGTCAAATAAAAAAGAGTCCCGAAATCGCTTTATGCGGGCCACAGAATTCATGGCCCTACTTACATAGAAACGCTTTAGTTCCACTTTCATCGTGCGGACTGCTAGAATGTGGAATACGCTTCCCGAGTGGGTCTTTCCCGATAGATATAATTTGGATGTCTTTAAATCACGAGTGAATTGGTTTCTTCTAGGTAAGCGCGCTCCATCGTAGACCGCAACGTCGCTTAACATCAGGCGAGTTGGCAGTCAAGCGCAAACCTATTTCTACATTAAAAAAAATAAAAAAATAAGGCAATTCGGGCTTTTTACCCGATTGCGTAAGAAGGAGGGTTTTGTTTTACGAGTGTATGTATGGGTATATATGTATGTTTCTATATGATCGTCTACAGCCTAAGCGGATTGACTGATTTTGCTATGCAAGGTGTCGTTAGATTCGTCTTCACTTCCAGAGTGTCATAAGCTATATTTTTTTATAATAATACTTTTCTCCCAAATATAAAAAAAAATGCGTTTATTCGTAATCTCCATCGAACTTTTTAGTAATAAACAAGGGATTTTACTAGATTTATTCTAAATAATGCACATTTATAATCTTTTACAGCGATTTTACGCATACTTTCTCACAAAAAACGTACATTCAACAGCATATCAAGCGTAACGAAATTGTAAGTTAAACTGCAAAAACTGTTTTTATGCAGTCGGGTATTTTGTTTTTCTTTTAACCTATATACCTACTTGTTTAAAGTTCACAACGTAAGAATGGAGCGGAAATCAGATGACGGTATCTGCTCATACAATTTCTACGTGCTCATTTTTCAAAGTGGTGGCGGGTTCTTTTGTATGCTAGTTAAAAAAAAAAGTAAACCTAGTCAAAAATCAAATGTATTAGCCTATAAAAGGCACGGACCCTGGAGTCTGCGGAGCACTATTTTTGGAAAAATAAATTGTTGCATCGAAAATTTTGCAAATAGGTTTTTAGGGTTCCGTAATCAACTACGAACCCTTATAGATTCGGCATGTCCATCCGTCTGTCTGTCGCCTGTCCGTCTGTCCGCGACTTAGCTCAAAGACTATTAGTACTAGAATGTTGCAATTTAGTATAGGTAAACATATTAACTATGCCAAGTAAGTGATAAAATAAAATAAAAAAAAAATTAAAGCCTCGTATATTTGGCGTCCCCCGCGAATGTCCTTATAACCTGTCCGGATTTGCGCGATCACCGAATTAGCGCAATTATAAATTGGTTATATGTTTATAATTTGCTACATTTATAATCTGCATTGAGATATTTGTCAGTGAACCATCCACAGACATAATTTTTTTTGCTACGCTCAGGAATTATCATTTAAGTCAACTGAGTTCTACAAATTTTATTGTTTTCTACTGTTATGCTAATAAGATGCTAATGAATGGGTTTGGTAATGAAAACTGGTGTATAGTAAATTACCAATATACCATCAAATATAACAATATTATATATGAGTAGGCTTTTTAGATAGCTAGATTTTATAGACCGAAAATGACGACTTAAATCGTATGTAAGTATTGTAATTCTTAGATTTCTCGAATAATTTAAGAAAACTAACTTAATTTTTAACTTTGTTTTGTTGTAGTTCTTTTTTTTATACTAGATAGATCTACGATTGACCACCAACTCGCCTGATGTTAAGCGACGGTGTGGCCGAGGATGGAGCTCGTCGTCACTGTGGTGGATATACTTAGTTGCACTAAAGGCAACGTAAAGGTAAAGCACTTGCCTGTAATGTATAAAAAAAAGGAAAACTTGTTCCTTGTCATTTCATCTTTAAAATTAGAATTTTTTGTTTATGTTTAGGTAACAGAATAAATCAATTAAAACTTTGTTTTTTAATGCGATGGCTGTTAGCGTTTCATAATAATAATAAACTAAAAATAGAAAGGAATAAAACAATTAATATTTTTCAATGCAGTTCAGTTTTATTGCTAGCAATAAATATACAAAATAATTTAACCCTTAAAATAATCTCAGTCATACACAAAAACAAAACTCACAAACAAAAGTAAAAAATATTATACAAACTCAAAAATAAAAGTAACAAGTATTATACAAATAAATATAAAGTATATAAATAATACATATTCAAACAAATATATAAAATAAAAATAACTAAAGAGATCAGACTTATGTATATAAAGTATCATAAAATAATTATATCCGTAAATAATACATAAATTATTAAAATCATATACGTATACATAATTCATAGGTAAACATAATAGAAAGTTTATACAAATGCAACAGAAATAGAAAGTTGTTCAAAAATATAAATAAATATTAATAAGATGATACATATTCATATTGACCATGTTCGAGAAAAGCTATTACATAAAATACCGTATAATACTTTCAAATATAAACTAAAACAATATATACAAATATACAACATTAATAAGATCTAAACCAACAACAACAACAAAATAAACTAAAAAGAAAACAGAAAACAAAAATCTCACATTCACGCTAATAAATACAAAATCGAATAAATTAATTGACCGTGGGTAATTCGTAGACTAGAAAACCTCGATTGGTTTCCCATCTTTGTGGTAAACTAACAATTTTTGGTAGTAGCTTAGTTGGCATACGCCGAGTAAGCGAGGTTGTTACCCTCTTTCCGTGAGCGAGACCAGCCTCCTTCCCAGCCGTGGCCGTGTTCTACGTGAGATACGTGCTCAGAATGAGGCTCCCATCCATGAGAGGGAGCAATTTCCCAGGTCTCCTCCTGGTGATGCTTCTTGGCAGCCAGGAGAGCCTTGATGATGGCAATAATTTTGATGATGAAAGCAACCTTAGCGAGGAGGGCCAACTTGAAGAGGGAAGCAGCGATGACCAGGAGGGCGAGGACGACTAAGGCTACAGCTTTAGCTTTAGCGAGAATCATAAGGGGGATGAGCACCTTCAGCTTCTTCTTGAGCTTCTTCTTCTTGCCACGGCCCTCGTCAACTGTGAAACATAACGTTACGTCAGTCAATGTAATTTTTGTACACCATGTCAATTGTTATTAATATCGTTGGATATAGTTTAATTTCATAAGAAGAAAATATTAAAGACTAAGAATTTTGGTGCAATATTTACATTAATGTTTTTTTTTCGTAATTCTTTCCAAATGTTATGATAAAACACAGTTTATATTTTTATAAGATTGCCAATTTAAATAGTTTAGGAATTTTATTTTTTTATTAAGGTATTTGAATTTACAGTTAATTTACCTTCGTTAATAGCCCTGGACTCTGACATGTCATCTTCTTCGCCGCCGAAAGTCAACTCTATGTCACCAGACTCCATCAGGTCAGTAGTACTCTTCCACAGTCTTTCGGAGACTTGCCTCTTCCTGAGGTCGGCATCATCAGACAAAGGTTCCAGGCTTCTGGATTTTCTTGGACCGTTGTTGAGAAGAGTGACTCCATTGAACAGTTTCAGTGATTTAGCGCCTTCAAGCCTTAAGACTGTGTCTAAAGCTTGTTCCTGTTGGAGAATAAAAAAAGAAAATATTGAGTTGATGAAGCTTTTAGATACAAAAAACATAATTCGTTGTTTTTTTTAATCTATTTAGTGAATTGAAGAAAAGGATAGATGACTGCAATTAATTTATTTACGTATAGTTGGTAGACTCATAAAATGGAGACGGGTGTTTTGTGAGTAATTACGTCTAATATTATAGGAAGCTTTTGAGCAATAAAATAAATTTTTGAGAATGCGTTAAGAATTTAAATGCAGCTTTATATCCCAATATAACTGTTTCCAGAGAAACTGAATTCTAATGTTAGGAATGGCACTTGATTTGATCCAACAATTATCACTTTTAGAATATTATCCTGCAGGATAAAATTCACTACACTTTTTCTCCAATTCCATATAAACTGCGGCACTATGTTGAGATGTTATTCACTAAATTCCAAAAGTGATCACTTTGCTGGAACTCCGAAATCCTTATACGGCACTGATATAAATTAATCCATCGCACTGCAAAATTTTGGGCAATCCAAATTTTCACTGTATTTTTCCACTTGATCACTTCCTACCTTGAGGCATGAAACTGCATCTTCACCGTCAACACAAGATTTGACTTCTTCGAACACATTGGCAGCCAGATCATCGCTAGATCCAACTGGGGTACTGCTGACCACAGCCACCGCACACAGTACACACACAAAAATCTTCATATTGAGTCACTGCGTCCAAGATCGATCGAACTGTGATGATCGCTTGATCGGTAACAGTTTTTTATCTCAATATCCCCCACTCAGATTTTTAGCCAAATTAACATTTTAAAGTCATATAGCGAATTAGTAACGACACTATGCCATAGTGCGTGTCACAGATATTCTTTCATTAATATTAATTTTTTCGGATAGTTCACGTTTAGTTTTACTTTCTTTTGGATGGTTTATACCGTATGTGACACTTATTTAATTTAGTTTGAAGGGTCAACTTTCTCTTTTTACGAAATTAGGGTGATAGTCTAGTTACTTTGGAATGTTAACTAAGTTTTTACAAATTATGAAGGAGAAATGTCTTAGCGTCTCTATTCTGCGGATAAATTTGAAAATAACGTTACGAAGAATATTGTTAGAAAGCCTCTAATCAATCTACACATTTTCTGCGCCGAAGTAGTTAAAGCCAAATATCTCGAAACTGGTTAAACAACACTCAGAGTTCAATCTCCTAGTGTATGTAAATCTCCCATGTAATTCAACGTACCTATCATTTATGTTGGATTCAACCAACAGATGCATGCAACTTTAGACAACCAATTATATAGAAAACATTGTTTTCTCGGTAATGAACTAGTTCAATAGTTCATTAACTAGTTCAGTAGTATAAATTTAAACTGTGAGATAGTTATAAAAGGGTTACAATTGCACATAACACCATAACAAAGTATCTATATGGCACATAATAGTATGAGTTCCGGTACGTTAAATTCATTCAAAGTATGTACTTGTATTGATATTCATGTATACTATGACCATAAAATGAAATATGAATGATAATGACTAACGTCTAAGAGCTGTCACATTTGACATACGTCAATATGTGCATCTGTGTTTTGATAAACAAGTACCTAATAGATTGATGATGTCTTCGATAGAGCTTCAACATTGTGGTAGATTACGTTTAGACTTTAGTAAGGTAAAATTATGTCCTATGCAGTGTGTTAAAGTACAGTTAAAGTGCTACTACAGGCTGTGAAATAAAACCAAAAGCTACTTTGATTTTTTAGCATGGTTCGTAAATTTACAAGGAAATTATTCCGGGTACTTTACCGTTTCACACTACATGCGCTTTAAACCATTATCAGTGGACTGTATAACGATTTATACGCACTTTTGTTTTCTTATGCATTCTTATTATTGGTTATCGTCTTATTATAAATGTTTAATAGAATAATTTTTGTAAAAAGTATATTGTTTCGTTTTTGCATGTGGCAGATGTCGCCTGGCATAACTTGACAGAGAGTATTTTAAACAAAATTGAATTATTAGACTACTGTGTGACAGGACAGGACTAGCGGACTATTCGCTTTGAGGAATTAGGGTGGACATACACATGCAGCTAGAAACAATAACAGTCAACTGCTGTGAGCTGCAACTGCATATTAAACTGTATACTTTAACAGACTGTACTCTGTTTATTGGATTAAAAGAAACAACTTGAGAAATCGTCATCGTTTTGGTCGGTAAGCAGCATGGTGAAATTCCATCTTGCAAATATGTGTAGTCAAACTGACTATGACTGCTCGACCAGTTGTATATTACGGCTAACTGCTCGAGTTCACCTACATGGCCGGCATGGCCACCCTTAGATGTTAAATCTGATTATACTTAACAACTTAGTAGGAAACTTTGGTCTTCAATCCAGAATACAGTAATGCTCGTACATTATTACTTAGTGATTTAATAACTGGAGATTTTTCAGTGGTTTTACTCCAACTTTCAGAACGAAAACGATGTAGGATGTAGGAAGTCTAGTGTATTAAAATTTAATCAATACAAAAACTAAACTTAAAAAAATAATAATTTATTCAGAAATATTTAACTGAGGTATCTCACACGGCACACATAAATAACACATCACACGAATAAATAAACACTCATACAATCACATTATTTGGTAATTTGGCTCGCGTAAGCTAATGATGACGCATCATTCGCTTGTCTGCTCCAGCCAGTCTGCGCAGGCTCGTAAGAGTACCCTGGATGTTCTTCGTGGTGATGAGGGGCAGCGTAGCTGATGCCTCCACCCGAGGAGTTGTTCTTGTTAAAAAGTTTCCTAATCAGGGTGATGGCGTTCATGGCGAAAGCGATCTTGCCCAAGAAAACAGCCTTGACAGCGACGATGGCGATGATACCGAGAAAAATGGGAATGAGAGCAGCAAGTTTCAGCTTCAATAGCAGAAGAAGAGGCAGGAGCTGCTTGATCTTCTTCTTCTTCTTGCCACGTGCTGTAACAAAATAAGAAATATTTTATTTTGTCACGAAACTAGTAACGTATCACGTTATGTTGCTATAGATCAAGCATTCTCATTCAGTGTCTTAAATCATATGTAAAATTCTGATGAGTCACTGCAAGGCCAATATATAGACGATTACGTGGTAAGCACAACCTGTAAAAAATATTATATATTCATCAAAACGAATAACCTAGATACATTTTAAAACGTTACTCAAAGAATCAATTACTTTGCACTTTTCAAACGCTTATATCATTTCATCTCATTGAGAATTAGTCATCCTTTTGTGAATTCAAAGCGGCTTTTTGTGACTAGTTGGACAATGTGGTCTTCTAAAACTCCAATATCATGACTAATCCCACTGAGTTTCGGTCAGTTCTTTATGCTTAACCATTATCAATGCTTGAACTGTGTTGGCTCAACACACTAATCTCCTTAAATACGTCTTTGTTAGAAGTCAACGTTTGTCATGGTAATTAAATACCCATAAAGGGCTGTGCGAGACCACTTATGTGAACAAATATGTAAGGAAGAGAAAGCTAGCGTTTGTCGCGAGATGTACATAGGTGCCGAGACTGTCGAGGTATTGTTTGGGAACCCACACATATAGCAGCTTCAGCCTAAGAGGCAAAAGGCCTTTGTGCTTAAATCTGAATAAAACCATTCAAAGGTTGCCTATTTGAGTGTCTAGGTTAACTTTAACTCTTATGCCGGTTATAATACTTTTAAAAGATTGAACAGTTAGTTTATTTTAATAATTATAGAACCTGTGAATTAGATTCATCTGTTTGTAATAGATTGTAAACATTATTAAAACTAATGCGGTGCTCAAACATAAAAACAAAAAAGAAAGATTGAAGTTAAAGAACATATTTAGATGAATTTATTTTATATCATTGATAGAAACAAATGTAATTTATTTATTTCTTTTGTAATAAAATAAATGTAATCAAATTCTATTAATTATCTAAGCATTTGGCACAAGTAAAACTTGGGAGATGAGTTTTAGAATTTTAAGTTAAATAATTTAAGCTAAACTATTACCTACTATACACTATATGTTGTCATTAAACATACCTTCCTCATCCAGACCCCTGGATTCATTGTCAGTTAGACTCAGTTGAAGTACATGATTGTCCAAAAAGTCAGCAACGTTGTCAGCTATCCTCTCGTCTAGCTGGAGTTCCCTGGCTTTTGGCTCCTCCGCCAAAGGCTCATAGCTTCTAGCAGAACGAGCCGATCCGGTATTGATAAGGCTCATGCCTTCGAAGATGTCCAAGTTTTTAGAGATGGCAAGCTTTTCTGTGAGCTTGAAGGCTTTTTCCTGAAATTAATCGTTAATATGAATATTCACAGCTAATTATGTTTCGATTTAATTACAATTTTGGACTGACACGTTTTTGATAAGATATTTCTACAAAAATAGGGATAATTATATATTTGATGTTTTATTAGTTTATTTTTATTCAGTAATAGACTTGTGTATGACCTCTAAAGAGATTTTTTTAAAGTAATTGAAAAAATAAGATTTTGTGATTTGTCAAAATCACTTTAAGAGGACTTTATAATTATCAAGGCAAAGTAATTTATTAATTAGCACTGCTATTTTTTGCGTCGAAATGATTAGCATTAGTCATCGTTTAAGGTAACTTTAGCCAAATCGCGAATTTCCTCCTTATCAGTATCACTATACTTCTATTATCACAACACTTCACAGTCACTGTCTAAAAAGTCCAAGGTTTATTCACCTTCAAGCACAAAGTGGTATCAGTATCGACACACTCCGATATGGCACTGACGAGATTTTCCGAAATTCCATTTTCTTTCACGGGACCACAGCTCACTGATGCCAAGAAGGCTAAAAACACTATTTTCTTCCACATAATTTCTTATTCTTTTGTACTTCAACTGCCAACGCTTGGCAACTTATGATATTTTTCCAAAATACTGATGGATTATATCCTTAACTCCCCACCATGATTTTGACAATATGACGTAAAGTATGTGTGCGCACTCTGACGTCTACCACAAACTGATGGCAGATCAAACGACAACGTAAGGATAAGTAGAAAAATAAATATTAGTTGTTAGAAAGCGCATTTTACGTTTACGACATAGGTATACTCTTACGGCGGCGCGTGTGAAGGTGCAAATGAAACGAGAGAAAAAGTGTGATAGTCAATTGTTTGATTTTTCGTAAGCCTATGCAAACTCCGGGTGAAAATGAATGTCGTAACACTGTAAATACGTCTAACATAAGCCATTCGTGCATTACATACGATGGACGTGAAATAAAATCATGTTTTAAAATACTGTGAGTTTATTTGATCGTTATTGTATGAATCTATCCTAATTTGATATGTAGCTATTTTATATTAATTCTCGAATTCGAGGTCGACCGTCCAAACCGGAACTGTTGAGTATGGAGTTCGGAACTCAAACTTTCTGTCGCGATATCACGATATAGACGTTAGGTTACAGTTTTAACAAATTCCTTGGCATTTTTTTTTAATAAGAAATTGAATTGTGACAAAAATCTGTGACATACATTTTGCTGTTGTTTTGATAAAGCATGATAAATCTTCTAGCAAAAAATGTGTTTAGTTGTTCTTTCTTTTTTATTCTTTTTAGATATCGTTTTGTTGGATTATATTCTTGATAAAAACTAGTTGTTTTTATGGAAAGATTTAGTTCTGAATCTTAGAAGCAGGTTTGGTACTTTAAAAGGTGGGTACTTATAGTTTATTTATAGTTATTTTGATTTCAAATGAACGATTCATTCGTTATCATTGTATGTAATATTAAATGTATAATTTATTTATAAAATTTTATAATCAAATATTCAATTCGCTTTAAAGATTATTTGACAAAACTAAAAATAGTGATGTCAAGCCTAGCGAAACTTAAAATTAGGTACGTGAAGCCAATTGTTTTTCTGTTTGTTAGTTCAAATTATTTCTTTGTAAGTATGTCAATTATGACTCAAAGTTTAATCCATTGCGTTAAAGTACAATTTGTAAAGTTTCGATTTGTCGACAAAAATCTTGAAGATTTGGGTGGTTTTTATCGTCGTTTGTAGTATAAACGACGATAAGAACTACCCAAATCTTAGACTACACTTAATTAATATTATCTAATTTCTTGAACCGGATTTTTTTAAAGATCTTGGAAAATAAAATACACTTTGCTTCATTGCCTTTACCATAAATGCCGCAACAAAGGTCTTCAAGCTGAATTGTCAGGTTTTGGCGGGATCGTCTTAGTAACGTGTTGTTGCTTTGTTTTATTTTTATAAACTTGTGTTATTTTGAACATTAATGCTAAAATAAATAAAAATGGTGGTGTTTTATTCATTAAGTGTTCGATAAAGTGCGTGAGTGTGGGCAAGTGAAATAAAGCAGTAAAACGTGTGATTTTACGTTGTCGGCAAAACTCCATTGAAGCTTCTATTAAAGTTGCCACCACTTTACTGAAGCAGGACTCGACTTATAAATTGCCTGTATACGTGACTTAGATTGTGACTAGAACATTTACAACTTGTTTTTTACTCAAGAAACTTGAAAAAATCCCAATACTTGACACTGGCAAATGCTTTAATGCGGGTCCAATACAAAAAAGAAGAAGAAGCTGAATTGTCCCTTTTATGTTTTTTTTTTTTTCGAGCTTTACCTCTTGATTTATTTTGATGTATGGGGTGTTGTTAGATTCTTCTTTACTTTTCTAGTATCATAAGTATTTATTTATTTTTGTAAAAATAATAGATATAAAACATTTTACAAAATAAAACTAGTAATTTCACGCGTAGTCTGTGTACATATCCAATAAGTGAGTTAACACCAAATTATAAAGGATTATACAATTATGATTATAAAGAATACACATTTAAATAATTGCTAAACGGCTCTGTAATACTTTCTCGTAAAAAACGTAAAAGGTACGTATCAAGCGTAAAAGGTAACGTTACGAAAAATGCTCTTATGCAGTCGGTAATTTTGTTTTTCTTTTAATATAGATACTTGTTTTGCAATGTTTAATATGTTACAGAACCATTAAATAAATATATATAATTTTACGTAATTTTTCGCGTAAGCAATACTGACACCCAATGCCAGTTGGCAGCGTACCCGACATGCTCCCAGTATTTCTACGTTGAATGGCAATGGTTATGCGTTAGACCAGGTTAGCATTTCGGTCACTCATCGTATTGATAATACTCATATAATTTTAAGAAAATCAGATGAGCTCACGGCCTCACAGCCCAAAATATTCACTTGAAAGATGATGACTGTTTGCATGTAAAAAGTAAGTATCATACATTTTACAGGAAAACAAATGTTGGCGTTATGTATGTGATGTAAGTATCAAAATAAAACAATCTATGAAAAATTTGGGCATGATAAAAATCGCTAACGGTGACTAAAAGAAGAACTAAAAGAAGCACAAGCGTTTTACGTTTAGGTACTTGTCATGTGTGATAAACAGTACTCAATATTACAAAAGCTATCCTAAACTCGCTTTCCGCTCGCGCTGTTAATAGAAGATCGAATTCAAGAACAGAATGTGTGTAGGTACGCATGTTCACCGAAATACTCTGAATGTTCGCTGTGCAAAAACTCCCGACAAAAACGGCTGAACCGATTTTGATGAAACATAGCTAAGAACATTCCCGACTAATTCACCTTTCAAACAAAAAAGAAAACAAAATCAAAATAGGTTCATCCGTTCGGTAGCTATACGATGCCACACACAGACACACACAGACACGTCAAACTTATAACATCCTGTCGTTTTTGGGTCAAGGTTTAATTATTTTTTTTGTATTACAAAAGCAATGTAATACTATTACTAAAGTTGTTATAAAGTAAAGTTGTTATTAGTTTTTGGCTATTGCAAAAATCCAGGGTAGTTTATAGTGTCTAGATTGCTAAGTACCAACCTCAATCTGTTGCCAAGCATCTAATGGTGTGCCCGAGCGGCATACCTTGACATGTGAACTTTTTGGCATAGATGTCAATAACGGGTCAGAGCACGTACTCATGTAAGAACTCATGAGGTGAGGTCAAACATCACCTTGTTGTATGTTTGAAGGAATAAGTAAATAATACAAAAACATTCTCGACTGGAGAAGAGCATTTTTGCCATGTCTTCTATCTATTTGTATGCCTATCCGCGGCTTAACTCAAATAAAAATTCTACTACTTTCTGGACCTGACTAATATCCATGCCAAATTAAAAATGTCTAGTATTATAGACTTTGAAAAAAACATTAGGGTATCTCCCGTACACGTAAAGTGAATATTTTTTTCTCATCTGCCCCATTGCGTGGGGTATTGTCGGATATATCATGCCTGCCATGTCGCTACAAAATGCAAGTTAAACATATTCAATAAACTCAATAATTATTTCAGAATGAATTGTCATGCTTTTTAAGTACACCAAGTTAGATTTTCACAATAAGAAACTTATATTCATACTTTACTTACAATTGAAAAACATAATTCTTCTTAGACAGTTGAGTAAAAGGTTCTCGCGTTGTTGTCGTCGTCGGAACAAGTAAGTGGTACCGACGGATTGTAAATCAAATTGACACGGCTCTAAAACTGTTCTGTGAAGGTACGTCTCCCGGATGTTTTGTTGTAACTTTCAAAACCTTAGAAAACAGTATTTAGCACTACTACTAACCTTCGGTACTTCTCTTCACAGAGTACGTTCGATGTAGGTTCGACTTGCCCCATCCTAGGCCACATTATCGCTTAACTTTAGTCGGGTTGGTTGTCAAACATACATCTATCAGTTTTCATAATTATATCCTCAGGGTTTTAGTACAGTTATTATGTTTTAAAAATAAACTACTAAACCGTATTGATTATTTTTTTATGGGATCAGTCTGAAAATATTCCCTTTTAAATAAAAATAAAAACAAATCTCTATGGCCTCTTTTGGTCTTAATGTCAATGATTTTCTTATATTTTGCTCTGTTTCTAATATCTTTTCGCACAGGTTGTGTTCTTTCCTATTCCCATAACGTCTTTCGTAATAAAATCCTTCTAAATAGCTTCCTGGTTCCTGGCAAGCGTAGCCGAAGGAAGATCAGCCACAAGGTGGACAGAAGACCTCATACAAGTGGCAGGCAGACGCTGAATGCCAGTTTCCTTCCAACCGTTGTTTTTTTGGAAATCCATGGAGCCATGTCCAGCAGTGGATTTCTTGTGGATAAATATATATATATATATATATATATATATATATATATATATATATATATATATATATATATATATATATATATATATATATATATATATTCACGCAAAACCATAAAACAATAAGTCGTATCGTATCCTTTAAGATACAACTTATTGTTTTATGGATTTCCATTTTAGACTTTTAGATAAATGTTTGCACATGGCCTTACAAGCGAAGGGACATTTCTAGCGATCAACTGACATTTAATTACTCCATTTTCAACCGACTTCAAAAAAGGAGAAGGTTCTCAATTTGTCTGTATTGTTTTTTGTTACCTCATAACTTTAGACTGGGTGAACTGACTTTGATGATTATTTTTTATTTGTAAGCTGGTGCTTCCCGTGTGTTCTCATTTAAATTTGGTCCAGTTATGACAATGGCATCCATGAGAAGTCGGTTGCTTCAGTTTTTTAAACTATAATAATTATAAGTTGTGAGAATTCAGACTGGACCCTTAATAGCGAAATATATTCACGTGCTTAATTTTACTATCTCACACTACGGTATGTTGAACTGATGGAGAGAACCGGTTGCTAAACAGTAATTTTTCTAAGAATGCACGTCGTGTGACACACTAAAAAATAATCATAGTTTAAAAAACTGAAACAGCTGTCTACAATATACGCAAGTTCATTTACTTGGATAACATATTTTGTCAGCTTTTTTGTTTGTTTTTTTTTTTCAGTTATTTGTCTTGAAAACCAAATTACTGAAGCGATTTTGATAAAATTTGTATGGAACCTCTTCAGATGTATTATCTATCAAACAAAAAATAATCATCAAAATCCATAATTGGCGAAGTAATCGGGCAACAAACATATAAAAAAGAGAACATACAATTGAATTGAGAATCTCCTCCTTTTTGGAAGTTGGTTAAAAATTCATCGCCGTCGTAATTTCCTGAACATGTAGTGCTTGTGACGTCACAAAGTCAACATGTCTAGGTCACATTATAAAGCGATTAAATAATTACGTATGGCAGCGGAGTAAGGCTGATGTAACATTACTTCAGCCGTGTACAGTGAAAGTACGCGTATGTTTGATGGATCCTCTGCACTGGTAGGATGACGTGTGTCAAACTCACAAATTGTTTAAACAAGCTATAGGTTGACAAGCTAGAACTTAACTACTCCCTAGTGCGGCTCCGCATATTTTCTTGAATATTATCTGACAGAGAGGGTGAAGCGACTGCGCGAACTGGATTTTTTTATTCATTGATAGACTTGCAATTGACCGCCAGCTCGCCTGATATTGAGCGTCGCTGCAGTCCACGATGCAGAAGAACGCTTGCCTAGAAGAAACCTATTCTTTCTTAACCGACTTCAAAAAAGGAGGTTATCAATTCGACCTGTATGATTGTAATATTGTTAGAATTGCACAGTTTTTGTATAATTATATTAGTCTTTATCAGCTTCGAAACATGTGTGCCAAAATTCACAAATGTATGTATATTTGTCTACGTATACACAGAAACTAGAATTTGTATTGCAATAATTATTTTTTATTGAATAAAATATCTCTCAGTTTACTAGTAAATGTAAAATTTATCAAAATCAGTTCAGTAGTTTTCAAGATATGGACTTTTTAATTTTAAAATATGAGCGCTTATACGAAATTATACAAACTACTGGGCGGATTTGAACGAAATTCGGTAGGTTTATTACTCATACTATGTAAAAGGAGATATGCATACTTTATTACGCAAAAAATAGGTGTTACATTAGTAGTGAAGTGTGTTTGAAAATTTAACGAACTTACCCAGTGAAGTTTTGTGAATACAATTTTTAGTTTCAAACAAAACGAGTAAATATTACTAAAAATGAATATATAAAAGTAATTAGTATTAAGTTATTAGTAAAAATGAGCGTCTACCTAAGTAGGTACGTAAACCAACCATTTTTAGGGTCGGTGTCTGTATAGGACCTAGTTGATGATAGTTTAGGGTCTGACACCACGGTCCAATAGACGGGAACAGGTCTAATAGAAAAGAAGAAGAAGAACTAGTATAATTCTTATTTTATTCGCATCGTAACAGTTTTCAGTAAGAATGCTAGCATTACAGAAACTTCCAGACGCGCTGGAGTCAGGTGACCCACAAAAGGGGCGTAGTACGTAACGTAGTCCCACGCATGAGAAGAAAGTGTGATGAGTCACTTCCAGTGACCTTGAATTAAGGTAGTTTGGGTGACGCGGGGTGAAACACACGGGGTGAATATTTATATTGGATTCAGTTAATGCTATTTTAAGTTTGGTCACACTTGATTGATGTTTTGGTGTATGAGTCTACACCGGGAAGTGGATCAAATTAAAATCACAAGCTTCGAATACAGACAACAAGACAGTTGAAAGTAATAAAAAGCTTGAAGTTAAACATATGCGTACCAAATCGAATTTCCATATTTTAAATAGTAGGTACCGTAAGTATAAATAAAGATTTACCCACTACTCTCCATCTTTCTAAGAACTATTTTGCCCGAATGCGTAAGAAGGAGGGTTATGTTTTTCGAGTGTATGTATGTATGTATGTTTCTATATGATCGTCTACAGCCTAAACGGCTTGACCGATTTTGATGTGCGAGGTGTCGTTCGATTCGTCTTCACTTCTAGAGTGTCGTAGGCTATATTTTTTGGAATAATAATAATTCAGCTCTTGCAAATATAAAAAAATTATATTTTTCGATACCTACAACGAAGTTTTTCGTTATAAACAAGTGGTTTTACTAGAATTATTCTAAAGAATGCGCATTTATAATATTTTACAGCGATTTAACGCATACTTTCTCATAAAAATAAAATGGTTGTCTTTAAAGTCGATTTACGGACGATAATTTTACGTGATAACGTCATGATAGATGCGTTACAAGCCGAACGCTTAGGCCGATCGTGCCTCTCTATCGCTTGTTCCGCTCTCTCGCTTGCACGCTCGGCTCAGGCGGAACGTGACAATGAGTCATGCTTTTTCGTGCGTGTAGCCGGCGTTCATCGACTTATAAGACGTTATCACTTCAATAACGGACACTCGATAGCGTATCAAGCGTAATGACATCGTGAGTTAGACTGCAAAAACTGCTTTTTTGCAGTCAGGTACTTTGTTACTCTTTTAACATATACACTTGTTACTACAATAACCAAAATAATTCACCCCGTGTGCGTGTATGTAACACAATAGGCACGCCACGAGAACTTTCGAGCCGCACCTTGTAGTTTAACGGTACACCTGCATCTACTGCGGTGTGATCATACAGCATTGTGTAACCCAGCACATCCGCTATAAACGTAAAAACATAAAATACCAGCCAAGTAGCAATGAGCTAATTGATTGATGAGTTTGAATCCATTCAGACGGGTTGACCAAGTTGACCAGGATGACGGAATCACACCAAGCAATGGGCCGAAGTACGTGAGGAATCGGAAACGTAGTGATGGGATATTTGCTAGTAGGCGGTTGGCTAGCTAAATTTAATAGGTGTTTTAAAAGATTTGACAATTATTTTCTTTTACAATTGTGTATACGATTTTAATATCGTGTTATTTGGCTGGTTTATCAATTATAAAGTGCAAGACAGATGTTCGCACAGTTCTACCTCACCCAATGATACTATACGTAGATTATTATGATATTATAGTTTTTTTTTTTAGAAGATAGATCTACGATTGACCACCAACTCGCCTGATGTTAAGCGACGGTGTGGCCGAGGATGGAGCTCGTCGATCTAGAAGATATCTATTCACTCTAGCCTTGAAAATTCCAAGATTCTAGGTCTCAGGAAACAGAGATGGCGGTAAAGAATTCCATCCTTGTGCACTACGCAACAAGAATGTGGATCGATATCGCTGAGTACGGATTTTCGGTATTTCAACGAGAAATGGGTGGTAATTCTCCGACTTTCTATTAGTCCTGTAGTGAAATGGGGATGATGGAATACCGTTATCGAAACTAAACGTACGTAGATAAGTTTTCCCCGGCTTTGTGTGGCAAGCCTCAAGTAAGGTAGGTAAGGTAAAGCCTTTCAAATAAAAAAAATATAATTTTCCAAATTGGCTTATAAATGATGACGGAGTCATGCGGTATATATATATATAATATACGTAATATATATAAAATATACGTAATATATATATATAATATACATGCGAATTGAAACCCTCTTCCTTTTTCGAAGCCGCTTAACAATAGAATGTTTAATACTTCAAATTATGCAGGTTACAGAACAAAAAAACGGACCAGTGCGAGTCTGACTCGCTCACCAAGGGTTCCCTACAAACTAGTAGGTAAAAGGGGGAAATTATATATTTTTTATTATATTTTCCTTCACGAAGCGAAAAATATACATCGTAAAAATATTTAAAAATCTGTTTTAGCTTGTTCTAATGAAGCTCTTTCATATGATAACCCCACTTGATACAGTTAAAGCACTTTAAAATTTGGACCCTCCTTTCTTGCATAAAGACCATTTTCGTGATTAAATAAAATATGTACAGTTTCCGGAATTTTTCCTTTATGTGTACTATATGACAATGCTTCTTACCAAATTTCACAGATATGTTAACGGGAAGTACCCCATAGGTTTTGATTCCCTTGTGAATATCGAAATGTGTTCTTACGACATATTCGGCTGTAACTTTTTTTTTTTACAAAAACTGAGTAATTTGATTTTTCTTTCTGCAGCAAGAAACGTATGGATCTGCGTATATGTTTTTAATTTCAACACGATACCTTTACGCGTTCCCGAGATACAGGTCTTAACACCCGGACGGACAGACGGACAACAAAGTGATCCTATTCGGGGTTCCGTTTTTTCCTTTTGAGGTACGGAACCCTAAAAACGAAAGAAAACATAGTAAACACTGTTCCATGATAGTTGAGTTGAGTATTATCAAATTCATAAAACAAATTTTTAATAATAACAAATCTGACGTGTTCTTTCGATTACGGTATTGTTATTTATTGAAATAAAACAACTTTCTTCTAATTTTTCAAAGTTATTTTCTTCGTATATTTTTAATTTTGTAAGAATAACACACCAAAATAATTGTCCAACTTACATTAATATGTCAAATCGTGAGTGTCTCAGCTTCCCATAGTTATTATGTCGACATTTTCTACATAACACGTGTGAAGATATTTCAATTCTTTACATCGACAGGAATCGTGAGTCTCGTAGCTTTCCATGTTCATTTATTTACATGTGAAGAGATACATTCCTAAACTTTATAGGTTAACATGTACTTTTAGAAGTAATAGTATCATTACTCTCTGAATGTACATACCGAATAGTAATGTAGATTCAATGTGTAAAGCTACTTGTTTGTTTATTCATAACATTCTTTTTTAAATATGCTTATCACTTTATGTTTTCTAAATAAACAAGTTCAGAAAACTAAAAAAGCCTGCTGAGCCGATTTTTATGAATTACAACTAAGAATACTCTCGAGCAAATTTATATTTCAAACATTAAAAAAAAAATCTTTAAAACAGAATCACGTTAAGTTTAAACTATAGTGTAAATTCAGAAAAGTGCTGACAATACTATAGATTTCTCTCAAACGATCTAGATTTTAGTATGATTACCAACTCTACCAACGTGATGGTAAGCGGCGGTATGAATGAGGATGGAGTGCGTCCATTAAAAAAATATTATTCATTTTAGTCTTGAAAATGTCAAGAATGTATGTCTCAAGAAACTGAAAGAGTCAGGCAGTTTCACTTCTGTGCAGATATCAAGATTGTTCAAATTATTTTGTTGAAAAGTGGGTGAATTTGGAAGGTAGAATAAGATCGTAAAGCTCTTGGTCCATTTGCCCAAATTATTGTGATATTTGTAGAATGTTTAATAATATATGAGCCTGTCAAGTTTGACATCTGTCACTTTGACAAGACAAGTGTCAAACTTCTTTATAGTATTGAACTGGTATACATTATGCAATTTTAAGACTTACGCGGCTTTGATTTACAACTGAATTTCAGACTTGAAATTTTGGGACTTGTCATTTTGACCCTCTGGACTTTTTGACTCAGTGTCAACTCAGCTTTTGGCCCACTAGACTTTGTGACTGAAAGACAATTTATATATTTGCTAGGTTGATTAAAACAACTCACTATAAGCTTACAAAATAACTACTATACTATCTAACTATAATTTCTTTTAAAACTGCTAGAAAAATTATACTTTGCTCAAAATAAGATTAATAAGAGAAATCAGAAAACTAACGTATTTTGATAATTGTAGTAAATTTTCTATTTTTTACCTATCAACAAACATAATCCAATTAATCGTAAATATATAATGAATAAGGGAAGTAATAATAATCAGTCATGAAATATTAATCGTTTTAATGACTTTTACGAGGATCCATCGCAAAATAAATTACTTACAGATATAAAAATATTGACAAACAGCATAGTTTCGGTATACATGGTCGCGGATATATTACATGACTCTTGTACACTCATACACACACATTGACAGTGACTTACAGTATACATATATAAATAATAACTAAAAGATAGAAATAATAATATCTTTGGAACAGAAACTTAAAAATATTTTGTCACAGAAATCATACTAGTATTACTATTTAATAAAAATCATAGTATCAAAAAAATACTGTTAAAATATAAAAATAATAAAATATACGTTGAAATAATAATTACATAAATTATTAATTTGATATCACAATAAAGATAAATATTTAAAGACCAATACAAAAATCAGTCATGGTAACCAAAATAATAAAAAATAAGATGAATATAGGTATTTACATATAATCATATTATTGTTATAATCGTACGTAAGCTAAATAATCAATAATATTCATAAAATGTGTAATAGATTAGTACATAAAAATAATACACATACTATAAAAATATACTTAAATTTCGTACTTATAATTACAAAATTATTAGGATATTCATTATATATATATGATGTGATGATAAATATATATAATATGTTATTATAGATGTATAAAAGTTGCTAAATATATTGGTATATAGAACGGTGGAATCAAATATACAATATTAAAGCATGCACAAGTATAGAGAGTTTAGCATTCGTCGTGTAATAAATTACTTACAGCTAGAATAAATTAATTATATAATATTACTCGTAGCTTATAACTGCTTCGCGTGAGCTGAGTAAGCAATGTCGTGGCCATCTTGTGACCTGCCCCAGCCTCCGCTGTTGCTTTCCCAACCGTGGTGCTCTTCATGGGCTGGTTCAGACCAACCGCTCGATTTGGACTTGGATTCGAGAAGCTTCTTGATAGCGCCGAAGGCAGCGGCGATGAAGGCGATTTTACCGAGAAGGTAGGCTTTGAAGACAGCAAAAGCAATGATACCAAGGAAGAGGGGAACGAGGGCAGCAAGCTTGAGCTTGATCAGGGCAAGGATGGGCAGGAGTTTCTTCAGCTTCTTCTTTTTCTTGCCACGGCCTGTGAAAAAAAAAAACAGATTTTAAGATAAAAGTTTATAAGTTGCTAGATAAAAAGCACAAAAAATTGGCAACACTTTTTGCTATGTACTCTTTAGCACATTAATTATAAGATTTGGTTTGAATAATTTGCAGGTCACAAAACACTGTATTATTATAATCTGTCAGTCGTTAAGATTGACATTAAACTGTACAGTGTCTCGAAATGGCTTAAAATCTTGTACAAATTTCTAAACCATGATTCTTGACTAGTTAACTATCTCATTCAACAGCTTTTGTTGCAGTTATGAATTTATGAATAGCAGTTAAAAATAAAATTAACTTTTGTATTAAACGTCGTTTTTGAGAAAGTGAAACTTTAGTGCGCCAAGTCAAAGGTCATCGAGACAAAAATGGTAAATGAAAAAGAGTCGAAAGCTCTCTTTATTTTTCATGACTCAAATATGCCGCAGGCAAAATCGAGGAAGAGAAATTGAAGATTGAAATGTCAACAAAGTTGATAACAAAAACACCAAATTAACGTATGCACAACGCTTCAATAATAGAATTTATTGGCCTGTAAATTTATGTGAGTGACAAAGTTAAAGGTAAATATTGACACTGATGACGTCACATCAGTAACTTTGTAACAAATAGAGAGTTTATCTTTGAAAAGTTATATAACAGCTCATGAATAAGAATTAGCGGAATTAGGAAACAAACTTTCCTTTTTAAAGCTTCAAGACCAAATTACATAACATGGTACGCGTAGTGAATTTAAAACAGGTTGTAAGTAGAACGCCTGAAGCCTTGAGGCTGACAGTTTTAGGCTTTCTTTTGTTAGCTTGACAATTACAAGGAATGTTGTGAAGTATTGTAGATACTAATATTTTTTAATGTATGTTGATCTAAAACATAACTATTTTATTGTATGAATAAGAATTGTGTCATTGTACTCGATAAGTAAATAAACTTCAATTTGAAAGTTTTTGAATTTTAAGTATATCTTATGGCTTAGCTGGTGCTTTAGCAAAGAACACAATGCATGACTTGTACTTAAAATTAAATGATATAGCGGTAATGTCTGAATGAGAGAGTATTGAGAAAAGTTCAATCAATTTCTATAGAAATTTTTAACATTATATTTTATTATTTATGAACACTCGTGACTTTTCTATGTGATCATGGCATCGAACTGAAGGGCTTTTTAGACTTTGCTATGTGTTTTATATGATATTCTTTATCCTAATAAGTAAGGTTATATAGAGTTATATAAAAACAGAGTTGTCCTCTTCGAAATAATATTAAGTGTTGTATTGTCTTTTAGTATTATCAGTGTAAATTATATTCGAACTGTAAACTATCACATTATTCAATTCGAGCTTGAGAACCAATTATATGTGTATTACACGAGTTTTACAATCATTTACGGTTCCGTGTTTTACCGGTTGGATGTGATCAAAGGCGTAACGTCTTGAATATATAGAGCACTCTGCAAAATCTTTTCGACACTTGCCAACATGATCTCAGTTATTGTTGTACAAATTTCACACGTTCAAGATGGCACATAAAACCTGAGATTTTAGAAGATAACATCGACGATTAACTTTCCTTTATCACAAGTTTGTACAACAATGATAAATACGAAAGTATGAGAATGTTTTAATCTCTACTATCTCTCGGTAGTGTGCGAATACACACTTGACATAAAAGTCTATTGACAGAACGGTATTGAGAAACCTGTCTGGTCTTTGTGTGGACTTTAGAAAGAATCTGTATAATATACGATCTACTGCTATTAGTTTTATATGAATATACCAAAAGGAACAAATAATCGTCCGGCATATAGATATAATGATATATGTTGTTGCATAAGTAAGAATTTTATGTCATCTAAACCCAAAATGTTATAACTAGTTCCTGAATTATTTTTTTAACGAATCTCAATATTGTTTTTTTATATTCTTGTAGAAATATATTTCAAGGTATCAATGTCATCATCATATAATTAATTATGTAAGAACATTTTTATTAAATCTATACTCATTATAATGACTTCTTTTAATTCAATTCATTCATATAAGTCTGCCATTGGTTCATCAATGCATCTGATTAGCCTAACATCTTTATTTTTCAACCGGTTCAATTCATTTTGGTTTTTGTTCTTTTATATAATTAATTGATGTAATACTGACCAAATTCTTTCACAGTATCTGTATGGTTGACCAAGCATTTTACTGTCTTTAGATCAAGTGATAGTTTGGTGAGGATTTTATTGTTTTGTCTATACCATCGCTACAAGTGGTTGTAAAAAGTTATTGTTTTATAAGCTATCCGACATTTGTTTTATTGTCATTGCTACTCAATCAGCTTGTAGTATTTTCTTTAATTTTACTGTAAGTCGAGTTAAAACTGTTTTGGTGATTTTTTTATACCAAGTCATTTAGTTTAGTATTTGTATGTCTAGGTGGATAAATAGATCAAAACTTTATTATTTTTGTTTAACACAAAATATAATTCGGTCATAATGAGGTGTTTGTTTTTTGTATTGTATTTTTCTGAGTAAAGCAAAATTTTTAAATAGCAGTTCATTCAAATAGAAACAAATAAATTAATCTTTAATATTACCTTCTTCTTCGACAGAGTTGTCCTCTTCGAATGCTTTAGGCATCCTTAGCTGAAGAGCATGACTGTCCAAAAAGTCCACGACATTGTCCAATATCCTCTCTTCAACTTGCTGTTCCCTTGCTTTAGGTTCTGTAGCTAGAGGTTCGTAGCTCCGAGCTGACCGAGGACTGCCAGTTCTGGAGAAGCTGATACCATCAACTAGGGTCAGGTCCTTGGATGAGGCCAAGTTGTCTGTTAACTTCATTGCTTTTTCCTGTTGGAGAAATGTTAAGTTAAAACTTACGTTTTTACTAGATTCAATATAATTGGGCCCAGAGAACAAAACAGGCATCATTTAAAGTTATCTTAAATACAAAAATGCTAATGATTTTTACTTATTTTAAATTAAAAGTAATATATTTTAAAATTTTAAATAATTTTAAGTCGACAATGGTCGACATATTTTAAAAATTAAATCATTCGAGTAAAAAATGACGTCTGACTTAGAAATAGGTCAAAAGCTTTGGGTACTTGTTTTCGATATTTTTTGTCTACATTTTCTCCTTCATCAACATAGTCAAAATTAGTAATTTAGAATAAACCAACATTTGACCCACTTTCGTAAAATTGTTTTAAAAATGTATCATTGACATTTTTGCTAAAAATAAATGCACTATAAAATAGAAGTAGCTCCCAGGTCAAAATTCCACTATAAACAGAGTCCTGGAAATCGAACTCTAGTGAGAAAATCCAGGTTCCACTGATCAAAGGGCAAAAATCCAAAGGGCACGGTTCACAAATCACTTCACGAGACACTTCACTTCACACACCTTCAAGCACAGCATGGTATCCGTTTCCACACAATCCCGAAGAGCTGATATGAACCGGTCCAGTCCATCTTCCTTGGCTGTGGGCATGGCCCCAGCTACAGCCACCAGACAAAGCACCACGTAGGCTTTCATGTTGGTAACGGCTAAACTCAAATTGTTGAGGATGATAGCAACACCGTCAGTTTTATTTTGCGTTCCCCCTCTTAGCAAATTCCATATGTCACTGATCAGACGTGCTTGTGTGCGTGGGGTCGCTTAAGAAATTCAAATATGCCCACGTGAACATTAACTGCACTTAGCACGCACTTGTAAGATTAAAAAAAAGTGTGTTATTAAGTTAGGGTCAGTCTATGTTTGGCTGTTTTAGTTTTACCGGATTTTCTATTTTTTATGAGTGAAACTCGGATGCCGTTGTAATAATGAACGTTATGCAAAAATGAACATTTTATGCCTCATTTCTTAATATCGCTTGTTTTTATTTTAAATTAAGGTCAGAATACCTAACAATTTTTCTATTACATGCAATAGAAAAATTGTAAGGTAAATAAGAATAATTCATGAATTATTCTTATTTTCTTTAGTTTTAGTGTCTTCGAAACTCTTTTTGATTTCATGTAATTAATTGTAATCAAAATTTTTGTTATAAATACTGTATTTCATCATCCACAGCATTCTCTATCCCACTGCTTGTATTATGAATAATATATTCATTAACAAATACAATTAATTTTATTTTAAGAGACTATGAATTATTATTTTACACTCGCATTTTTAGAAATAAGGTCACGTTTTTAAAATTATTAAGTATTTGAGTAAATTTTAAGCAAGTAATTTTTTTTTATAAGTAAGACGAAAACATGTTTTGGTTTACATTTCACGGGATATTTGCCACGAACTATAACATAGCAATTGTTTTGTTTTGTACCGAACCATGAAATGCGAACGATCTTTAAATTGAACTCAAAATGGAAACTTATTGAGGATATAAACCATAAAAAATACAAAAATAATTTTCTATAATATTTTAGAGAAAATAATAATTATCGTTTTCCATAAGCAGTATTGACTTTTCTTTTAATTATTGGCTGTATTGTTTATCATAATTCTTTCATAATACTGTTCACATAATTTTTTTCTCATCTCAGGTCAAGTTAGAATAATACAGCTACAAAGGAAATAACAATCAGATAATATTAAAGTTTTGCCATAAATTTTGAAATCACTAAATGAATTTACAATGAATACATAAAAAATATTGCAATATATACCTAATTATAATAAAATAAAATAATCCTTTTATTACAGCATATTAAAAAAAATAAAAAATATTCGACTATAGACTTGCGCTTGACCGTCAACTCACCTGGTGTGTTTTACTAATTCATTTACATTTTACAAATAATCCTTTATTTGTAAAATGTAAATGGTCAAAAAATGTATGGAAGCTGGTACTAAGACAACTGACAAATATGCGCAAAAACATTATTTGATGTGAAGAAACAACATTTGTCAAATTATGAAAAGTTTTTTTTAGAAGTTATGAGGGAACAGATGATCATACATACATACATACCCACATACCGGACAAAAACATAACCCTCCCATTTGCTTCGCCGTAGTCGGGTAAAAATAGAGTAGACGGTATATAGTGTTAAAATTTCCGTGGTTAAAGAAAATAGGATGTATAACACTTACTTATTTGAACTTGTACTTGAAAATATGTGAAGTTACAAATATTCATGTTTTTTTTACGGAAGATAGATCTACCATTGGCCACCAACTCGCCTCATGTTAAGCGACGGTATGGCCGAGGATGGAGCTCGTCGATCTAGAAGATATCTATTCACTCTAGCATTGAAAATCCCGAGATTGTAGTTCTTAGGAAACAGAAATGGCGGCAAAGAATTCTATTCCTGTGCTATACGCATCAAGAACGTGGACCGATATCGCTGAGTACGGGTATTTAGCATTTCAACGAGAAATGGATGGTTCGCCGACTTTCCGCCAGTCCTGTAGTGAAATGGGGAGGGTGGAATTAGGTTGTGAAACTCCTGAATCCTGTGGAATATAGACAGACATGCTACTTTACGGCGGAGCTCGAAGCTAAGTAGCTTCTTGGCAATTAGTTTATCTTCCCCGATTAACCTCATAGTTCGCCGGACCACTGACTCTAAACTAAAGCTTAGATTTATTGCACATTTTGTAGAGTAATTAGCTCAGATGTCAGTGTTCATGTGTCATGTATAAGGAGCTCGGAAGCCTCGATAGCGAGTGAAACTCGTACTTTGCCGGATTTATTCAATTTTGTTTGCTTTAATTTGTATTTTAGTTAACCTTTGTGTATAAGATATAATTATTATTTTAAAAAAAAAACTAAACCAACCGATTTCAGGGCAGTACGCAATTTTGTTTGCTTTGATGACATATTTTTTTTCAATGAAGTACTTTGTGTAAAAGCAAATTACTGAATCATTTTTGACAAAAAATTAAAGAATATTGAAAGTTTATAGTACTACATAAAAAGAACGAATATCCATTTAAATAAAAAATAATTTTCAAAATCAGTTTGTGAATGACAAAGATATTAGAAAACAAAAAAAAACAAGTATCTATGTTAAAAGAAAAACCAAATAACCTACTGCAGAAAAGCAGTTTTTACAGTGTAACATATATAGGATTTCGTAACGCTTGACAAGCTGTTGAGTGTACGTTTTTTTTGTGAGAAAGTATGCATAAAATCGCACTAAAATACTATAAATACGCATTCTTTTGAATAATTGTAGTGAAATCACTTGTATATTACGAAAAACTTCTTTGAAGTTTACGAAAAAAGCATTTTTTGTGTTTGTGAGACATGAAAAAATATAGCCTATAACACTCTGGAAGTGAAGACGAATCTAACGTCACCTCGAACATTAAAATCGGTCGAACCGTTTAGGCGGTAGGCTGTCATATAGAAACATACATTCATTCATATATACATACATACAAACATACATACACTCAAAAACAACCCTCCTTCTTACGCAGTCGGGTAAAAACTGAACTGAGAATCTCCACCTTTTTTGAAGTCGGTTGCTAATTGAAGAATTTGTTGGTAATGGACTGCTTTGAATCGTATCAATGGTATATACAAATATATACAAATTCATAATTTATAATACTGTACGTGTGTATTACATAATACTGGCCATATTTATGTAATGATGACAAATTCAAATATCAGTGATCAAAGTAGGTCAATAGTTAAGGTTTAATTTTGTTATCTGAATAAATCTCGCAGACATTTAATGTTCCAATCGGTATATTATACTAATTATATACTATACACACCTTTATTTTTAACCAACTTCATAATAGGAGGAGAAGAGTTCCATAGTTTAGTTTTGAATACAATATAACTGAAAATAAAATGTCATATATGGAAGTAAAAGAAATTACATATTTTGAAATCGTTTGTTTCAGCTATTTAAACCATAATAATTTGTGACAGTCTTGCGTATAAAACTAAAAGTCTGAAACTATTTACTAAAACTAAATAGAAATCGCTTAAAGTTATAATAAAATTTAACATATTTCATAATTATGTATAAGTGTTATAAAAATTAATGGTGATGCTTGGAATAAGGAAGGCGGCCGGCAGTATAATTTATGCACACAGCCGTAAGACTTTCATTGCGTATAATCTAGTCATACCCACATTGACATTTTTCGAATTCCATCCTCAAATTTCCGGTCGTTTCACATTTTTTTCGATAGGCAGTTGCAAAAGCAAATCGCTTTCTAAAACCGATCAATAACCTTATATCACATCTCACTGGTTTCCTATATTTCGACCCATTTGTATTCTAAAGCAAACGATCAAACCGTTTGGAAGCGTACTATGTATATTGTTTGAGCGAAAGTTACATGGAACCGAACAAAATAGCATATAAAGTGTAGTATTAAAATCTTGCCTCATAGTACTTGCTATAAAAATCACTTTTAATTTCATCATGGCGGTTGACTGACCCGTGAATTCTTCAGGTTACATAACCGCAGCTTTCTTTGATTCATGAATAAAATTAAATTACATAATTTGAATTTTTAATGTTTTTTCGTGTATGAGTTTCCTTTCATTTATACAGTTGATGAGTGATTACTGTCGGTGCCTCCTTCTTTAATAACAGTTGAAGGAACAGGTTTCAAATTGTCTTGTGCAATTTTGTCTGAGCTTTACGCAGAATGTCTCTCGTACGCATACTCGTAGCTTTCTGCTTACAAGTTTTTACTTGTGCTTTTTGACTTGGCTTCGCTTTCATTGATCATTGCATCTTTTAATGTTTTTGTTGATGTCATAATAATTACAATTTAATCAAGTTTTGCATTCGTCAGTTACAATTAATTTCTCAATTTCTTACAAGAACGTTCTTTTTCAGTATTAAGTTGATTAAGAGGTATTATAGTTTTAAATACTGAAAAAAATCTATTTCAAAATACGCAATTTGTTTACTTAGATGACGTATTTTCCAGTTGTTTTGTTATAAAAACCATAGTGCTGAACCGATTTTAGTAAAATTTATATGGAGTCACCTCTGCAGTAAACCTACCAAAATCATCAAAATCAATTCATAATTAGCGATGTAATTGTTGAACAAACATACAAAACAACAATCGATTTGAGAACCCCACCTTATTGGAAGTCGGTTTTTGTTCATGTATCTGCTTTTATTTTATCTATTTGTTCTATTTAAAGAGAATCTGTTCAGCCACATAACACATTTAGCTCATTCTTGATTTGGTCAAAGTGTTTTTAAGCAGCGCAATAAATCTACAGTAAAAAAATAATAAAGTGAAACCTCGATTGTGTTCTTGCTTTGCAAGTCACTTATTCATTAATAATTTATAGCTATCATTGATTACAAAGAGTGAGTTTTATTTTATTGTAGCCATAGAGTTTTATTTGTCGGTTATCGGTTACTGTATAAATAGCCACAAGTGTCGTTTTGTATTTCTGAACTGCAAGTATAATTTATTTTATGACTTTATACTTTACTTGTGTTTTCATTTGATTTATATCGTGTCTAAATGCATCAATAGTTCCCTAAACAATACTTTCAACTTGCAGCTTTATGTATATCAACATTAAGTTAAAATTAGTTTGTATTTTCCCCGTTTTCTAGTGTTGGCTTGCAGGATGAATTTATCACGATGTAGGAAACCGGTGAATATAAAGTACAACGGGCTTTCACTATTATCTGAGAATAAATGATGTATGAGATGCAGTTAGGGATTCCTTTTCTGTACCTTGTCTGATGTGACTTGACTGAATGCATTTTGAAAGTGTTTGTCCCTTCACATCCAAAGTAAAAATAAACGTAACAGTGAGAAGCTATTCTTAGAGAAGAACAGCTGTAGGTACGTTTTCTTTATATGTATTGATATGTATAACTGTAATTTTTTAAGTATTATATTAAATTTGTTCACCCTTCTCACAATGAGAAGATGGCCCGCGCCCAGCAGTGGAACAGTTTGTATGAACAGGGCTGATGAAAAAAATATTAATTTATTTTTCTATATTAATCGAGTAAGCGAAAATATTTTATATATAATTATAGTGACATAATCGCCCCTTGCGCCATTCTCTTTCTTGTTTTTACATTTTATAAATTGTTATTAAATTTTAAGTATAGTATCAATAAGATGTTTTTGATGATTGATTGTTTAATAGAGACACTATTTCAGAAAAATCTGATTTGTGTTATGGGGAGCGGGATGAGTGGATCTTTATAACATAGGAGAAGCAAAAAGGCTGACGGCTCGCCTGATGGTAAGCGATAACCGTCGCCTATGGACAACTGCAACATCACTGACATTAATGTTGCTTTGCTAACCCGGAAAGGTGCTTGTAGATACCCTTTTTAAAACGCTCTTTGTTGAAGCTCGGCGGGAAAACCTTCCTTCTGTACTCGTATTTTGGTTGTTCCCTTTTATAGGTTCCATTTTCAAACTGTAATAGGATACAACAAAAACTTAACGCCACCTCGCAGCCTCGCACATCGCGATGAAGCTGTTTTAGCTAAGTATAGGCGTTACAAGTATAACTTTAGAAAACTCAAAAACCCCCGACAAAAAAAACGGCTGAACCGATTTTAATGAAACATAGCTAAGAACACTCCCGACTAATTCACCTTTCAAACAAAATAAACAAAATCAAAATCGGTTCATCCGTTGGGAGCTACGATGCCACAGAAAGACACACAGAAACGTCAAACTTATAACATCCCTTCGTTAAAAAATAAAATCAAACATACATAAAGAAAAACATAATGTAGGTACTTTATATATTAACTATTATTCTTGTGCTGGCGGATAATAAGTAGCAAGAAATTCCAATTTTTTTGAAGTCTATATAGATAATTAGTATTGGTTAAATCTGTAAGCTCGTCAACAAAAACAATTAACACTGCTCTACTTAAGTCTTATGAATCATTTAATTGCTGGTTAAATGTTCTCTTTCGACGCCCATAAGACACTAGTCCCACCGCAAAGAAAATGACTAAGCTAAGCTATATACATTTATTCGCTTGAAAAATATCCAACAGGTGTAGATACCTTCTCAATAAAAAGGATAAGTACGTTACGTGTTTTAATAATTGAGAACAGTGTGAACTTTCAGTGTTCTCCATTAGCCTGTCGCAGCGAAATTGGCAACAATTCGGGTACTTCGGCGTTTCGCTCTACAATTCTCGCGACGGTCAAAAATACTCGCTTATTTAGTTAATGTTGAAAAATAGTATTTTTTACAAGAAACTCACTTATGAATTAGGTATTTACAAAGTAATCTTAATTTTTATATTATGTTTTTTTATTTTAGTTTTACAAACTAGTCAGTTCAGCAAAATGCTGATTAATTCCAACCGGCACGGCGCTGGTCATTCGATGGGGCTGACAAGTGACACCACGCTCTGCACTATGAAATGAGTCTGCTGTCATCCTTATTTCTTCCATAGAACTTTGATGGATAAAGCGAAAAAACATCTTTTAGTGATACCTGTTTTATCCTTGGCCATATATCGTCGCTTACCATGAGTAAGGCCAGTTGTTGATCAATCGTAATTCTATTTAATGGCTGTTCCCACCGAATGATACGAGCAAAAGCCCATTCCACACGTTTATAGCCCAGCGATAAAGCTATACTAATAAACACTAGATTCTCGTTGCTCGCCAACTTTCTTCTTTATATTGTAGTTTAGGTATAGTATTACTCGCTTCGCGCTAAATTGTCGGCGGTGGGACAAGTACCTACTTGTTCTGAAAAAGTATTTTATATTAAAATGTTTTCAAAACATTACAAATTCAGCCCTCTCTAATTTATTTCAGTATAAAAAAATTATTAATTAAAATAAACACTTTCATTATTTTACTCGTTTGCAGTTCCGCGTGCCTTAATGCACTTTAAACACTAATTACGCGCCATTATCATTATTTCTACAAAGTAGATATCTTCTGTGATAAATATCAATAAAATTATAAAAACATGATATACATTATTTATATACATATACATACGGGCTGAAATCATAAGTCAAGGAAAAATGTAGGGATAAGCCTATAAGTTAAGCTTTAAAACGTATGTCAAAAATAAGTTACGTGTAAATAAATAAAACTTATGCTACAAAACGTCCGTTCTGTTAAAAGCATTGACAGAATCTTCTGGTTGTAACTGTCAAGTATATGAAAAAATAAGCGAACTTGACACTTGACATCAATATCGAGCATTAATGTCACAATAGTTGTAGAAGCCATTAACCAATAAGGTATGTCTTGAATTGACATCTTGGTAAGTAGTTAGTGAATTGCTTTTTATATTTTATCTTACACTTAATTTCAGTGTAGACGTTTTGACGGGAATGTGAGGATAAAATGTCGTCAGTTTGTCTCCTAAACCTGCGTTATTTCAAATGTCAATGGCGTAAAGTAAAAAGGGTGGTTTCATCTTATTATATTTATGTGTGGGCAAGTGAAATGAATTGGTGAAACGAGTATTTTCATGTTGTCGACAAAACTCCGCAGAAGCTTTTAATAAAGTCACCAGAGTCTTACTATGGCCTGACTAAAACTTGAGCACGCCTTATTTAATTGATTTGGACTATGACTAGTACTTATATAACTTGAATTATTATTAAAACAAGAACAAAGATTAATAGTTAACAGCCTAAACGGTTTGACCGATTTTAATGCGCAAGGTGTCATTAGATTCGTCTTTGCTTTCAATGTGTCATTTTACTAGAATTATTCAAAAGAATGCGCAATTATAATCTTTTACAGCGACTTTACGCATACTTTCTCACAAAAAACGTACACTCAACAGCGTATCATGCGTAACGAAATCGTAAGTTAGACTGCAAAAACTGCTTTTCTGCAGTCGGGTATTTTGTTTTCCTTTTAATACCTTGACGACCGAGCTCCACTCGGATTTTTTATTACTAAAAATACGAGCAAACCCGGGTTCACTAAAAATGAAACCTAGCAAGATGGATTTATCGTCCCCTAATCTACCTACAAACCAAATTTCATTAAAATCGTTGGAGCCGTTTCCGAGATTCAGATTATATATATATATATATATATATATATATATATATATATATATATATATATATATATATACAAGATTTGCTCGTTTAAGTTCGTTTAAAGGTTGGTTATATTATTATTACTAGAATAGATACTTGTATCTCACAATAGTTTTCTTTCTAAACAGACTACAGCGCAGTGTATTTCGGGGCCGCAACATCTGGGACTGTAACCTCCAAAGTTCCGGTACTGTCCAAATAAAGAAAGCGTCATCTATTTCGTAACGTGTGACATGATACAGTGACATGTGTTTCGTGGTCCGGCGCCTCGTGACTGAATTTTTAGTGCCTACTTGACGCGGGATCGTGACTGCGTATGTACACCGTTCATTCAGGTAACTCTTTGAAGGAAATTGAGTAGTCAAAAGTTCGGTTCAATTAGGGACGTTTTAATTTATACCCGATTGAGAAAGAAGGTGAGTAATGTTTTTCGAGTATAAGTATGTTTGTATAAATGTGGCTGTGACGAAGATGAATGTGGACAAAACGCTAAAACTGAAAACTTCTGCTCTGCTGCCGAGTCTCTTTTTTAACCTAGATCCAAAAAGAGGGGTTGATCTAGTTTATTTTGTTTGAAAGACGACTTGTTCAAAAGTTTTCGTCTATATGTTTCATCAAAATCTGTAGAGCTGTTGTTTATAAGTCTTGTTCCTTTTTAAGCTGGTGTTTTTAAAGCCCCGTTTATAAGTTTTCTAAGCTTGCTTGATATACAAATAATTAAACGTTTGATTTGGCTCTACATAGACAAATTGGGTAGGTGTTAGGTTGGAGCGGGACGGAAGTGCGGCGAGAGTGAGTTAGGACCGAAACAGGAGCGGGACAGACGCGAAGCAGAAGCGGAGTGAGTGCGGTACTGGAGCGGGTTGTTAGGTGGGCTAGAACGCAACGGATGTGTGTGGAAAGGGGGCAATATAATGAAACCTCACACATCACTATCTGTCAAGCCATTTAGGCTATTTCTATAATAAATCTTAGCCGTTTAAGCTAAGATATTTATAGAAATATACACAACCCCGAAGAACTATACTCTCTATTCTCAGTCGAGTAAAATGTTCTTAAAATTATAATGAACCCTAATAAGATAATAAAACCGCGATCAAACAGCGACCTACCAATGTTCAATTTTAGGAAGAGGCCGTTACAGTGTAAATAATGCTTGCTTGCAATAGCAAGCAACTGTAAGCTGCAACTGTAATTACAGTTAAGCTGTCATTGTGTACATCACATACCGTAGTACTGTTACGACATATTATGGTAACGACTTTCTTATTTATTTATTTAAGTATTGCCCAACGCATAAACATTGCCATTCAACGTGGCAATGTGGTCAGCATGCTGGGTACGCTGCCAACTGGTAGTGGGTTTGAGCATTTGGATTATCTTCAGACCTTTATCGGTCTGGGGTGATCGATGTGCTTTTTGTGTAGTAGTTTAGATAGTTGAGTATGTATATTGTAGTCAACATTGTGTACAATAACAATATTCGCAATAGTTTTATATAATAATAACATAATTACAATTGCCACAATAATTAAAGATGGAGACACCATGCATTAATGGAGCGAACAAATAAATTAGGTATAAAATATTGTAGGTACGTCAAAAAATAATACATAAAAATAATCTAATATTGGTCAATAAAATAAAATAAACTAAAATCGGTCAACTTAATTAAAAATATTGGACAGAATTAAATTAAAGATTCAAAAAATTCATCACATTATTTGGATGGAAATATACAACAAATGATTATATAGATATATTGCAGCGACGACACATAATGATAAATAACATCAAATTTAAAAATATATTTAAATTTGATGTTATTACTTTCGAGTAAGTACCTAGATTTATATCCATTTTTACGAGGAACATTCGTCAGCATACAGCTTTTCTTCCTGACGTGTGGTGAAAAGTTTGAGGTTGGATAGGTTATGTAACTTTAGTAACTTTAAATAGGTACATAATATACAATCATACTACTTCGACGACGTTGCTTGAGATCTAGTACTAGTTGCTGTCTGTCTTGTTTTAGTTTTTAATGTTCAAAGCAGTGGAAGAGTGGACGGAGTAGATAACAAAGAAACTTTGTAGTCTTAAGTAGTTATTTTAGTACCTTTATAGGGACTAGAGAGACAAAAACGGAATAGTAGTTCCTCTGCTAAGCTTCCTCAAGCTGTGTCAAGTAAATTAAACATAAATAAACTTATGTAGCAGTTACATGTTCGATTATTGTTTTTTAGGGTTCCGTACCTCAAAAGGAAAAAACGGAACCCTTATAGGATCACTTTGTTGTCTGTCAAGAAGAAGGGAATCATAACCTATTGGGTACTTCCCGTTGACTTTAAAATTTGGCAAGAAGCATTGTCATATAGTACACATAAAGGGAAAATTCCGAAAATTGTACATTCTTAATTTAATCACATAAAATAGGGTCTTTATGCAAGGAAGGAGAGTCCAAATTTTAAAGTGCTTTAACCGTATAATGTGGGGTATTATATGAAAGAGCTTAATTAGCACAAACTAAAACAGGTTTTTAAATATTTTTACGATGTATATTTTTCGTTTTATGAAGGAAAATATAAAAAAATATATATAATTTCCCCCTTTTATCTGCTAGTTTGTACGGAACACTCGGTGTGCGAGTCTGACTCGCTTTTGTCCGGTTTTGAACTATAATATAGTAAAATTATACATATTTGACTAATGTCCACACAAAGATGTGAATTTAAAGAAAGTACTTAATTTTCTTCTAACCTAAATTTCCACACACCCTAAATTTTCGACCCCGTTGAAAACTCATCCGGTATGGTAGGAATACTATGTAGTATTACTATTGCATAATATTTGACATTTAACTAACTAGGCTTTGCTTCATTTCCGTTTCATCAATATAAATTTAAATAAATGAAATATAAACTAAAAATTAACCAAGCTACGTCACATAATCATTTCGTTATATTACGACAGCGGCCTACGCTTTCATTCAAGAATTTTGCATATTATATTAAATCATGATGATATAACTTCTGAATTTGTTTAATGATCAATGCAGCGGTGTTGCCATGTTGCTAAGCAATTTAATCTTCTTCCGGTCCGTTGTGTAATTGAGAGGTTGTAAAATTGTGATATCAGGGTTGCCCGGTTACCGCGATTATGAAAAGATGTAGAAAAGCACGATGAAATAATCGGCCAAGTGCGAGTCGGACTCGCGCACGAAGGGTTCCGTACTATCATCTATAATACTACAAAGTTTAGTTCTGTTTATAAAATAACGAGAAATCAACGAAATTCCAAGTAGTAAATTGCAAACTTATAGGTAGGTTTTCGATACACATCCGGGCAACATGACGACGCTCGCGCGAATACGCGCGGCTATGGCTCGCTCCGTGATGTTACCTCCCCCGCTACCCGCGCGTTCGCGCCACCACCACACCGCGGCGCGGCGCTCGCACCGCGTTTAGATGCACGGATTATTTTCATTTTGTGAGTTTTTATGTATTAGATTAGGTATTTATTTTTATAGTTAATATATTTCTAAATATTTACTTACAAATATTCAAGTTTCTACCTGTTAATTAAGATCGAGTAAAAATTGCTTAAAATTTACGTTTGTTGTATGGGAGCCCCCCTTTAATATTTACTTTATTGTTATTTAATTATTTATTTTGAAAGGTAATATACAAGTAAGTATTCTGTGAAAATTTGAAGCGTCTACCTGTTACCGTTTTTAATATTGAGCAAAAAAATACGAAAAAAACACGTTTATTGTATGGGGACCCCCCTTAATATTTTATTTTTTTAAATTTTTAGTATTTGTTGTTATAGCGGCAACGGAAATACATCATTTGTGAAAATTTCAGCTTTCTAGCTATCACGGTTTATGAGATACAGCCTGGAGACAGACAGACAGACAGACAGACAGACAGACAGACAGACAGACAGACAGACAGACAGACAGCGAAGTCTTAGTAATAGGGTCCCGTTTTTACCCTTTGGGTACGGAACCCTAAAAAGTAAAAGCGGAGGTTTTTAGTGAGTAAGCGAAATGAGCTAAAAGTTTCTTCGTGAACTTTGAAAAAATCCAAATTTATTTTCACACGTACTAATAATCATTTTTGCGTTAATTATTTCTAAAATTTTTGGATCAAATTATTTTTTTTGTCGAATATTTATGATGTTGTTTTCTAGTTTTACAAACGACAATTTTTTATAAGTTCGTTTAATCATTTTATATCTTAAAAAATGTGGGTATGCGCAAGCGAGGCGGACGATAGTCGGACTACGGACTCTTAACAACCTCTGGGTTGATTTTTGCGATTTGATAACATTTTTTTGTCAAAAGATTGTTTTTTTTTTTAATGTAGAAATAGTTTGTCAAGATACAATAAGGATGAGAAACCCTGAAATTAAATTAATCTTAAAATATTATTACTACTATAATAATTGATTGGCTATTGATAGGCTTGCACTCTAAAAAAATATAACTGGACAAGTGCGAGTTAGACTCGCCTACCGAGGGTTCCGTACAAACTAGATAAAATATCTACCGGGCAACGCTAGGGGATTATGTGTACCATAATAATATAATTCTTCTTGCTCAATTTCATATTTATATATTAACGGGAAGTTACCCTATAGGTTTTGATTTCTTTGTGAGTGTCATGTCAAATATTCGGTTTTTTGCGACATATACCTACGGATAAATACGGCTACTAATTTTGATTTTTCACAGCTGCAAGGGATTACAGATTTGCGTATATGATTTTAATTTCAACTCGATACCTCCATGCGTTCCCGAGATAGAAGGTCTTGAGAGACGGACAGACAGATAACAAAGTGATCCAATAGGGGTTCCGTTTTTTTCTTCTGAGGTACGAAACCCTAAAAAACGTATCATTCTTGTACAAGTCAACACAAAGTAAAGCTACTTACTACTACTACAACTACCTACTACCTACTTAAGTGACTACATAATAGCCGCTGGTATGTAGCATTATCATGAAACAAGTTTCGCGGGCTCCAAGCAGTCTATAGCTGTAGAAAGTTCTTTTAATCAATAGAACTCGATATATTTTAAGGCAGTTGTTATGCAAGAATCGAAGATGGTAAATCTATAAATGCTACTTAGATACTAACCGTTGCGTACACAGTATATGATTTCATACATTGTCAGTTTTATTAAGTGCAAACCTATTTCTGCATTAAAAAAAATCAGCCATTACACTTCCCATTCACAAATTACTATTGATTACAATTGATTACAATATACCCTATTGATTAACGCACACGCCCAGTTGTCGCAAGGCTAGCATCCAGCGTCTCCTACCAATTGGAAGAGGTCATTTTGTCTACCTTGTGGCCGGTCTTCCTACGCTGCTTTTGCTAGAACGTGGTCTCTTCTCGAGAACTTTTCGGGTCCATCGGCCATCAGTTCAGCGTGCTATGTGTCCTGACCACTGGTGATTTTGATACTGACATTTTAAGAATGGCTAAAATTTCGAATGTGGTTATCTCCGCTTGGACGCGTCCGATTTAATTAAACTTAAAATAAATAAATAACCGACTTTAAAGTCCACAATTTTATTTCTAAAAACAAATCCTTTTAAATAAAAAAAGATATTTTGAAATCAGTTTAAAAATGACAGAGTTACGCGGTAACTAAGAAACATCAAAAAATATAACTTCATTGAATGCCTCCTCTTTTTGAAGTAGGTTAAATAACTAGAGTTAGACGATCAATATTTTTAAAATAGGCGTATAATAACGTCCTGAATAGATGTCTCATTCTAAATTAGGGTTTTTTGTCATTTACAGATATTTAATAAAAAACTTTTCTGTTAAGCTCTTCAAAACAAAAATTGTTTGCATAGAAATATGGGAAAAGTTGTTGTAACATATCGTCTGATAAATTAAACTAGATTGTATTTTTTATGTAATACTTTACTGAAAAAAAAACTTTTTTTATCTCTTTTCATTTTCAATGTTAAAAGGTAACGGAACATTGCGTATGTACTGGTAAATAAAAAATATTTAGTTTATTTTTCAACTAGGTATACCTACTTGTTTTTTTTTTTTTATCAGCCCTGTTTGTACAAACTGTTCCACTGCTGGGAACGGTCCATCTTATCATTGTGAGAAGGGTTAGGCCATAGTCTGCCACGCTGGCCAAGTGCGGGTTGGCAGACTTCACACATCTTCAAGATCATTGAGAACTCTCAGACATGTAGGTTTCCTCACGATGTTTTCCTTCACCGTTTGAAGTTGGTTGAAGTATACTTGTTTATATAAAGACAATTACCGATAGATACCCACCAATATTTTAAATACATTTAATTATAAACTTTAATCATAAAGAACCTGCGGTGTTAATGTCTAACTTTTATTATGAAAGCAAGCTTCTGATAAAGTCAATAGATTAAATCTGAGATTATTGAATAATTCAATATTACCGAAATTTTCATCAGAGGACTTGAACTTGGGAACTTGGTAGAAAGGAGACACGCCAAAATAATTCTCCTTTCGACCAAGTTTATTTTAAAACGTAACAAACTTTAAGTTTTTAAAACAGCGCCATCTATGAAACTAGTGGGAAACCAATTCAAGCACAAGCCGTGAACTTGATTCAAGTACGCAAGAAGGCTGTTTATGCGGAAATGCAAGCACCAAAGCACTTTATCGTACAAGTGCAGTAGAAAATCTTACGGGGAGTTTTGGCGGGAACTGCGCTCTGATTTAATTTCTTGTGCGTGTGTTATCTCGAATATTAATGTTGTAAAAATTGTAGTATACGTGCGGGAGTAAATGATGTATTTTTTATGTTATCAACAAAACTATATGAAATTTAGTTAAAAATATAATAATAATGAAATGAAATGAAAATTATTTATTCCAGATGTAAATCCATATCCATTAAATTAACAAATCATAAAATCAATTAAATAAATAATAAGTAATAATAATAAATAATAAGTTCACAGATGTATGTAAGTACATTTTTTGGATAGATATAGAATGTACCACCTGCTACTCTTCCCGGGAATACTGTAAAAATCAGTTAAGGGAAATTGGCGTACCTACGAGAATATGTAGGTGATGGGCTGATCCCTTGCCACTACTAGTCTCTCTGTCTGACTGTCTGCCTAAACTTAAATGGTAGTGTCTTTTGAACGGTATCAAGTCTCAAAATTGGCACATTTTTAGGGTTTACTTTGATGGTAATTTACAAATACTAAGTACTGGTCAAGAGCGAGACAATAAAGCTTGCGTATTTTTTTTTTGAAAAATGGTAAATTATTGTGCAAGTTAAAACCTCCTTGTTGATTCCACAACAAGTATAAGCTTAGAAAACTCTAAAACACCCGAAAAATAGACGGATACATAGACCGATTTTGATAAAACATAAGGCACCGAAATTGGGCCATCCGTTTGAGAGCTAAGATGTCACCGAAACACAGACTTTAGTGAAGTTATAAATTTTCTCAGATAAAAAGCACATTTTACTGAATAGGTAGCCCAGGTTTCAGTGTTCAGGTTCATGTATTGTGTCATTCATAGGAGTACGGAAGCCTCGGTGCGCAAGTGAAACTCGTATTTTGCCGGATGTACCTATTTATATCTTCGTTCAACGTTACTGACTTAATTAATGTGAGTAAAATTTATTAAAAGATGTACCTATATATAATTTGTGCGTGTCCAATATCCCCGACGGAGGACAAGAAGTAAATCTTTTCTAATATTAGCGAAGAAATGTAACTTAATATTACTTATTAATTAATGGGATTATATTACAATACTTATAATATTTTACTTAGATTTTTCTATGATTATGAATTTTGGTGTGTGTTTTTACAGATTATTTTGTCAAAAATAATTACAGATTGAGCTTGAGCTATTAAGTATGTTTAATAGTAATTCTGATTATATATTTAAGAGAATTAGAAATCAAAACCAGTAATAAAGTGAAAAAATTACATTGCACGTAACTTTTATTTTGGAAATTAAAATGATACTTAGCAAAAAGAAATGCTTTAAAAAAGGGGGAAAATAAAATTAAAATATACAACATTAGAGTTCTTTATTTGTACGAATCTTTGATCAAATTAAATTAAATACATTACAAAACAAAATAGTAGGTACCTAACAACAATTATATACAAAATGCATAATATTATGAAGCGAATAAACTATGATAGTATAAGATGAATTAAACAATATTAATGTTTGTATGATAAATAATATACTAAAAATGATTAAAAATACGTGTATATATAATACATAAATTACAGTGAAGACTTTTGGCAAACAGATACGAACTAATAAATATGTAACATGAAATTAATATATAAATGATTATTATAGTAAATATATTGGTGCAATATGATGAATAGTGAAGTGCAAATAAATCAATGTATATTATAATTAATGAATAAGAGAAATGATAACGAAAATATACTTACAAATAATAAAATACAATAAGAAATCACAAAATATCACAAAAATACATAAATATACTATTACACATATGTAACATAATATGGCTTTACGCATTCGTAGCCTATAAGGCTTACTAGTTTTAATACATATATACAGGACTTAGTAAAGAAAAGACTAGATTACATTAAAAAAAACAACACAACTTTAAAAAATAAAAATACACAAATACGGATACCGTATAGGGTGTGAAAAAGTATACTAATATAGTATAGAACAGACCATACAAACTCAGAACCACATTTTTGGGAAAACAAACAACAACAACATTCGCATGTCACTTCCCTTCCAAAGGGAATTTAAAATAAATAATAAATCAATAAATACATCTTAAAGCTAGTAATAAATTATCGTATTCGAGTATTAAATATAGAGGGTCCTTAGCGATCTGGTAGATAGGGCCCGTTTAGTCGGATTTTGCGTGAGCTCCATATGCCAAGTTTTGTGCTTCATCTATAGCTCTGCCCCATCCGTGACCACTGCTGCCTGCGTAATGTTCTTCGTGGTGAGGATGAGCTACGACTTCGTAGCTGGTCTCTTGGTGTTTGCTTGCTAGGAGTTTCTTCAGAGCAATAATACCAGCGACGAGCAGTGAGATCTTGGCCAGGACCAGGGCTTTAGCAGCGGCAAAGGCAATGATACCCAAGAAGAGAGGGATGAGAGCCAAGATCTTCAGTTTGGCAATAGCCAGAAGAGGCAAAAGCTGCTTAATCTTCTTCTTTTTGCCTCTAGCTGTAAAAAAGAAAATTTACATCAAATTTGTGGAAAAGATGGTCAAATTAGACTGTCATTCGTAGTAAAAATAACGAAATTATGAGTTACATGCTAAAAAAACACACCTCTCATAGTTTAAATATCCCTGTACACTAATAAACGAGGCAAATTGAAGAAAAATAACTTGCTATATAAAGTGCTATGCTACTTATTCTGCTACTTAGTCAAAAGAGCGTGAAAAGTTAAAAACTTTAAATAAATTATAAGCAAAGTGGAAGGTTATCATTTGCATCGTACTGATCTCTAAAGCGATTCCAGTTTGCCCATGATCGCACTTTCACGTTATCTTGTTCGTAATGTACACATGTAGTCAAACAGCACTGTTATCCACTTTCCTTGCTCAATTTATTACTTCTACTGGTCTGTTAATCGTTTGTAGTCTTTTTATTCTACATACTTGTTCTTTGGTAAATTAAGAGTCATCCAATGGAACTACTAAAAACGGCACACGCATTTTCTGAACTGCTGCGTTACACGCCGAAACTGTTATTGCATGTGTACGTAATATACCTATACCTATATTATATATATTTAGTCGGATTTTTGGTGACAATCTATAAAGGAATTTACTACAAAGACAATCCACGTGACTAGTAAAATTTGGAATGCAAAAAAGAATTTCTCTCTCTCTTTATTCCCACTACAATGAAAGTTTACATGGCACTATGTGCACTATTACGATGATAATATGATAATCTACATTGTAATAAATTACCAAAATTATGAGACTTCGTTAATATACATATTTGCTTAGGTAGGTTAAAGAAAGTGTCACGCCAAATGCCTCTGTTTTCAACTAGATAAGGATCAAATTTGCATTTCAAATTGGAATCCGTAATAGAAGTCTGTTCGAGAGTCCAGTTACTCATACAGCATGTAATATTTATTATTGATTCACCCACATAAACATCAACTTGATAAGCCGTGAGATGGAGTGGGTGTAACTTGAAAGAGTAATTGCCACGATCGATAGCAAGATCATCTAGTTACTCACAACCGATCTCATCAAAAACCAAAGTATAATGGTACATTGGAAAGGCAACTTTCTTTAAAGACGATTTAGAGGAGTGGCTGGTTGGCTTGTTATAGCCACCTTTAACTCGATTTCACAATGACTTGCTCTTGAGTCTCACAACTCAGGTGAAGAGCCGGTTTGCTCAGGACTTGTACGGTATAATATGACTTTATATCTAATGACCGTACGTGGCACTTGCTCCCTCAGTGCTACTTTCTTGTCCTACTGACATGTTGACGTGACAAGTGTTGTACTTGATACCGCTACAATTGGATGCAACTACTGCTAAGAAATAAGGTGATCTTTAGTTTTAATAGCACATTCTTTGACGTAAATAAGTATGTAAAGATCTCAATTGCATACTAGAAGAATACGTGGTTTAATAGATTGGATTATTATATAAAAACTTACAAAGTATATGCTTACAGGACATGGTTCAAAATAGTTCAAATGACTTTTAGTATTAGTTAACTACCAACAAATTCGAGATATTTTTGTGATATCTTTAAAAAATTACGTCAGAAACAAATTAACTTTTATAATAAGTACATTGTGAAAGTCTTTCAAGAAAAGAAACTCGAAACTCCATGAAATCATGATAAACATTCCGTGATTACTGATTCAGATGTAATAACAGCAGCCATGAAAGTTCACAACAGAGTCTGCCATAATTTTTTATTGTTCAAAACAAAAATACAAACCTCTGTTATGATGCAAATGAATAAAATAGCGATACATAATACGATGAACTTGATAAAATACGTGTCGAAAATTCAAAGCACGTGAACTTAACGTTCATTATGATTCTACAATGAAGTCCTTGACAAGGATCAAGTCGGACTTGTTTTACCGCTAGCTTTAATAATTTATTCCAACCTATATATTTGCAAATATGTAAGTTATGCGTGTTTACTATACTTACGCATTTATTTCAATGAAAGTCTAGTCAATAAGTAAAGTTTAATATTGTCTACTAAAACAAATCAATTGTATATTATGATACATTGAACTGGGAATTTATAGAGCCGTTTAATCTATAAAAAGTAAAAAAAAGTCAAGCATCAAGCAATCAAATCAATAAAGGATCAAGCAATCAAAATTGAATTGAGACTGCTTAGTTAAAAAACTCAATAAATTAAACAGAAATATAAACAAAATCAGGGCTTTCGTGGTAATATTTTGGTCTATATGGTGCCAATATGAGATTATAACGAAAATAAGAGATTTAAAAATAAGAGTAACTAAGTATTAGATATTTTGCATTTTTCAGAAAAGTAAAAAGAAATTCATTATAAAAATAACAACATGTAATAAATAAGATAAGTAATAGGTATTACTCATATATTGTTGTGTATTACAATCATAAAATTAAAAGTGAAAGCAGAACCGGATCTGATTCAGAAACTTCGATGAGTACACATTTGAATTTTACAACGTTGTCCGTCGAACTAGATTTTACCTCATTAGGAGTCTATGCAGATCATTTTCTGTGCTCTTTTATGTCTATTGACCTAGAAATTTTATTAGGTACTTTTGCATTTGCTTAAACAATGTATGTTGCCTTTCAAACTACCATATTTGTTATTATGTTTATTATCTTGTAATGTTAACGGGTATTTGTGTAAAATCATATATTACGTTTTCTTTTACTAATCTTTTAAATAAAATTACTTAAAATAAAAAAAAAGTTTATTTAAGCAAATTGAGTTATTTTTATACATTTTAACATAATAATATTTTCAGGCTATATTTATTAGGACTTAAGTTTTTTTTGGCAATTTGACTTTACCGCTAGATTAAAATATTTGCATTCTATCTGCAAAATATTTAATTAATCTATCAATAAGTAAAAGTGAACTGGACTGTCCTCAGAGCTTTGAAATCAGTAAAAGAAATTACGTTATGAAAACAAACACCTCTACGTGCTTCTGAAGACGACCGTGGCTGACCACATTATAGTTTTGCTCTATTTCTTTAACATTGAATTACACTAACCGCTACTTATTTTTTTACTTTGCGTGAGATCAACGTGCTAGTTAAGTTTTTCTTTTCTTTTACCTCCGGTTTCTTTTTTGTTGTTTATTGCAGCGTGTCTGCACTATACATATGTAAGTGTAACAGTTTTTTCATACGTATTTAGTACAGAAAAATGTTATTATTATATTCTTAACCTTTTTTGCTTTCAAAAATAAAGGAAAAACACATTAAAATAACTTAAATAAAACGTTAACTTAATTAAACTTTATAATAACTTTTTATTTCTCTGTGAAACTAAATTGTCTAAATTTAATAAGAAATTGATATCGAGGTATGTAGATAATACTAAACGGTTGTACATATAATATGACGTCGTTTCTTCAGTTTTATTTATACTATCATGTAAAATAAATCATAATTGATTAATATGATTGTAAATCTAAGAATAAAAAAACAATGCTACTGAATGAGTTATGCATTTTTTTACTAACCAAATCATCTACATGCTTTTAAATCATCGTTCAAAAGAATGACATAATTATTTAACCTGTATCTGTGTCAAACTTAAGCATCTTTCGTTCGGTTGTTACCTACACAAAAGAAACTAAAGACTACTTACAACAAAACAAAATAAAACAAAAAGACAACTTGCCTAACTCTTATTTAACAACTGATCATTGTGTTTCTTTTCTTTATTTAGCTTTATTTATCGCATCTTTATTTCCTTTAGTATTATTTGGTAATACATTCAGGTTATGTAAAGTATAACCATTGAAAACGAAAGCCATTACGATAGTGGTTTCGGATGTGGTGTTTTTGGTTTCTGTGAATTGATTTTGCGTAATTTTTACGACTTTAGTGTAAATTGGCAATGTTACATAATTTATAAATTGTTTCTAAAATAAGCTTATTGTCTTTAAAGTACAATTTAATAGCTTTATTGGTTTTGTTTATATCAATTTCCTTACTTCCATGTTATAGACATGCGACAATTGTCTCCATTAAATTGTTTTATTTCTTTCGCAACATTTCTAATAATACCTTTTTTTAGCATTGTTAAATATATTTTTAACAAAAATTATTCAAATAATGTTTGCCGTTATGAAATTAATCAATCTATTATTATGTAAGTAAACTAATAAAATATATTTAAAAAAAAACTAAAAGGATAAGAGTAAAAACTAAAAGGATAGAGTATTATACTTAAATGTTTCATTCAAAAATAGTAAAATTTGAACCTCAGTTTGCAAACAAACAATTTAAACAATAAAATTGCTGAAATGACGTTATTATGCTAATACAAAACATATTCATTTTCAAGTATGCAATTACCGTAGCGAAATGTATTATTATGCTTTTAGCATTCATTTAGCACATGCTTTTATTGCTTTACTTTTCACACTCTTTTCTCACTCTAAATATTGTTAGCGTAGTTAAAGTTAGCGTTAGAATAAAATATTGTTGAGAATACAATGTTTTATACATAAATACAAAGCTCCCAAATATTTTCATAGAATCATCTATTGTAGAATTGCAATCCTCCATATAAAACAGGAGTTACTTTTGGTAGTTTTATGAAAATCATATATCTTTTTAAATATAAAGGTAACAAACAGGTACAAACCTTCATCAAGAGATCTCTTCATGCCTTCAACAGCAGATTTCGGCAGTTTGAACTGGATTACATGGTTCTCCATAAAATCAGCAGCAGCATCGATAAGCCTCGACTCCACGACGGCTTCCCTCGCCTTAGGCTCTTCAGGTAGCACCTCGTAAGCTCTGGCAGACCTAGGTGATCCATTATTGAGCAGGGTGATACCGTCAGCCAACGTTATCTCCCTCTTAGACTTCTCTAACAAATATGACAAGGATGTCTCCTGCAACCAAAAGGAAAACTTATAATTGACGTCACACTGATCACTTCACTCAAAAATCACTTCACTGTATCCCACCTTAGCGCACAAGGTCGGGTTTTCGACGTCGAGGCACTTTTTGACTGAATCGATGACGCTCTCATCCTGGGCTGGGTCCTCGGGGGCGGGCATCGCCCGAGCCACCGCGACCAAAAGTAGGGCAAATAAGTAACTCCTCATGTCTGCAAACAACCCCTACCGAAAGCTTAGCACAAAGTGTGGCCACAGTGTATAAGTGAGCCCGTTTTAAGCACCTCACCCCACTACTTGATGCGGACGGGCGGTCAAGAAAAGTAAGCCCAAAAGCGAACGATTTAACTGAACCAACGAAACAATTTTATGTTAATACGCTATAGTGTTGCGTGTACGCACGTTTTTCGGGGATCGGTTACGGTGTAGGTGGGCTGTTTGTGTGAGTGCGTTGTGCGCGTGTGCGTCATGGATCATTGATGCGCGCGGCACTTGTTTGAGATGCGCAAGCGCATAGGAAACTGTTTGCTTAGCAATTGCTAAGACACACACACCCGTCTTAAGACTTTCCGATTGAACTACATATATCAGTTTTACCACAGGTTCATCAATTTTAATTGTTTCTTGAATTTATACTTAATTTGCGTGATATTGTAGTGTAGGACTTTGTATTTTAGTTATTACATGTGTTCTTTGGCTATTAAAGTGTATTTTGCCTTCTGTAGATTGAAACCGATACTAATAATGACTTATTTCCAGTAAATTGCTTAAAAACCGGAAACTACGAGTTTTACTCGTACGCCTAGGCTTCTGTACACCCATAAAAGGTACATACTAAAACTAGGGACTAATCACTTGGCAAGAAAACTGTGTATATTTCTATATTAGTTTGTGGCAAATATGTAGCAAATACATTGAATGTACTATTTTCTAAAATGGCAGATTTCAATAATTATTGTTGTACTATATTATAGTACAATAATAAATATAGTAACTATAATAATATCAACTTGAAGTTTCTGTTCTTGCTATAGAGCGAAAGTAAAAAATCTTTCGAAAATAATACGTCTGTTGTTTAAGCACTTGTTTGAATATTTTGTTTTTGTAATTAGTATAACTGTTCTGTTATCTTAATAATATTACATACCCTATAAAAATTTCATATAACATAGCAGGATCAGAGCAAGAATGGAACGGAAGCTTGTTTTTAATTCAAATAGGTTTACGTTTGACCACATGCTCGACACAAACAGATTGAGTCGGAAGATAGGTTGGAACGGGACTGAAGCGCGGCGAGAGCAAATTAGGAGCGAAAAAGAAACGGGGCAGATGCGAAACGGGAACGAGGTGAATGTGGTGCTGGAGCGGGTCATTGTAGCTGGGCGAAAGTGAAGCGGGTTTGCTGGGAGCGTGACAGAAGCGGTTTTCTTAATGAAAAATAAACACCCATATCTTTCTCGTCCCGCTCCTACCCTGCACCCGTTCGGCTCCCAACTTGTTCCCGTCCCGCTCTTGTCCTAATCTCATATCGCTCTTACTCCACTTCCACCCTATACTCACTTGGGGTTCTGCCTCGCATCTGTCCCACTTCCACTCTATTCTCGTTTTGCTCTAATCCACTCCAGTTTTGTATCCACTCGGTTCCACTCCAATTTTGTATCGCTCCTGTCCCATTCCCACCTCGCTCCGATCTGGCTACAGTCTCACTCTCATTCAAATGTAAATGTATTCTATGAAAATACGCTACAAAATGCCGTAAGTAAATTAAAAAAAAATTAAAAACAAAAAAAAACATTATCCTTTCTTTATATTATGTATGAAGTGTCACCCACTTCATAAATATAAAGAAAGGATAATTTTTTTGCGACTCCATCGTGTATTCTCAGATGTGATTTGTGAGAAATGTAGCCCGCCAAAGGTGAAAAAAATTGTGAGAGGTCTGAGGTCATTGACCTTTTTGCAAAGTAGTCTAAATAAAAAATACTCACCATGTAGTTTTCTTTTAAATTGCAGCATTTGCTACAAAGCCCTACTATTCGCGTGTTTCGAAACGGTTTTGGCCATTTATTTTGTCATCAATAGTTTTTGCAACGTATGTGATGTAAGGAGTTTTATCTTAATTTTTTTCACATCTTGAGTTTCATTATTGGAGTTTTTGTAGAGATCTTTTTTTTTAATATTAAATAAATCAACGATTGACCACCAACTCGCCTGATGTTAAGCGACGGTGTAGCCAAGGATGGATCTCATCGATCTAGGAAATATATATTCACTCTAACCTTGAAAGTTTCAATATCTCCAAGTTTTTACTGATAATAATACTATAATAATCTACAATCAACCACTATAATATCTAAATACCAGCTACAATGTGGGCAGAGGAACAGGCAGGTGGCAGGAATATGCTGGATGCAGGTCAAGCAACTTTATTAAAGAGCATGAGCTATGAAATACATTTGGAAAGCCTGTGTGCAGCAGTGAACTTCTTGTGGCTGAGATAGTGACTAAAATTACATCATGTTACTCTGAATCATTTATTAAACGAACTATCACCAGACTCTAACTATCGTGAGTACAATTCAAACACCTGTCCAATCACATCATTATCACTTTCCATAGATCTGCGATAAGTAACAGAAAATTGTACATGATTAAATAGTGAGATTGTTAAAAGCCCACTTGTTGACCTAAAAACATTTCTCTTCCCACGAACGTAGAAACAAAGGCCTAAGTGATCACTGGTTGATCATGGGATACGTTGGTACTTTCCATTTCATAACAGACAATTGGATTATACGCACTGGGTTGGGATAGATAAATTTTATTGTATTTCTATACTTACAAAATGATGTGATCTTTATTTTCTCTTTTGTGCGGATATTTGTTTTGCAATTTGCTGGCAATTAACTAAATTACTGTAAAGTGCGTCTAGCCTGACATGACTAAGAATGTGGCGTGGTGCGTGGCAAAGATTATGACCACACTAGTAGTGTGCCTGCTATTTAAATTACTTAACATTAGATAAAATACCACAGAAGACTAATAATACCTAACCGAACCAAACGCGTAACCAAAAGCGTAGTTTGAAGTAGTGAAACATAAGTACGAGTATTTATGTTTCTATTTCCATTACCAGACGAGGTGACATTTTGAAGCTAATGCAGTTCTTCTACAGAAATCCTGATGTGGGTATGAGGGATGGCCTTTTTGAGCTTAACTCAAGTTTTGGTAAGTACAAAAGAGCCCAATGGCTCAAAATGCTTCCGGCAACTGGACCCCAGAGAAATAAAATCTTCCTTCCTGTCCGAAATTATAACCTGGGCGTCTTCAAGTCTAGAGTAAATAGGAGGTCCATTCGCCCCTAGTAGGTATAAACGGAGCTGCTTGCTTCCTTTATACCTACTAGGCTTGCGTGCTTCATCTTCAGCCACGACGTCGTTTTCCATCTATTGAGCTGGTGGTCAAACGTACAGCTATTATCTACATACATTATTCACACATATACATACATATTCACGCGTATTTTCTGTTCTGAATTAAAATAAGTCAAAAAAAAACATTCAAGCAACAAAGTATCTGAGTGCGTACTGCGTACATGACTCATTTTTGTTGTCTGTTAATTTTCACGCAATTATGAAGATACAAGTCGTGATTAATGGTCTTAGTAATTAGATAAAACGAAGCAAGTCGCTTTTTATAACAATAAGATATTTTAGAGGACCGTAATAAAAATATTCCCATATAGCGTAAAATGCCATTATGATACTTTAGGTACTTACTTTGATTGTACATTGTTGGTTTAAGTGAAATATGTGTACTAAGTAAAAAATATAGAACTATCAGAGTGAAATTTGGAAGAAAAAGATATTATATTTTGGAATTCGGAATGAATAATATTCACGACTAAACAGCTGAACCGGTTATTATAAAATTTTGTACAGATATAGGCTACAGGCGGAACCGGACATAAGCTACATATGATGATCATCATTACCTATCACCGTTTTTCATCACTACGCCGGTGAAACCGCGAGGCACAGCAAGAATTTAAATAAATATAGACTTTTACGATTCAACTAAGAGCAAATCAAGTCACCAGTGCATTAATTTACTATCCTAAAATACAATATAATACCTACAGACAGAGTGCATCTCATTCTATCGTTTAGCTCTATTTTTTTCTGGTGCGTGTCATAGTAGGTAGGTCATACTTGAACTGTAGTGCGCTTGGCCCAACAGTGGGCAGCCTACTTGACACCGGACTGTCAAAAACACGTTGCAAGATTCACCGGGAATACCTGAGGAAGCTTGGATGCTTAAGACAGGTGACCTATCTTGAAGAAGAAATTGGATATATCATGTTATTTTTTCTCATATTTACCTAACGGTACTCATATTTTACTTTTAACGGAAGTATACCCTTCGTCTATATCTCTGATGGAACATCAGATGTAATCTTTTGGAATATGCCAGCGAGAAATAAAACTCATTATCTCTGCGGCCCTACTTCAAACTTTAAAATTGTATTAGTAATATTATAGGTACTTACCAATAATTATAGTTTAAAAACCGGCTGTAAAATTCGCAATTTGTTTACTTGGATGATATATTTTATATTTATTTGGTTATAACACTAAATCGATTTTGATAAAATTTATATGGCCACCACCTATGACCTACCAACAAAAAATAATCATCAAAATCAATGAACAATTGACGGAGTAATCGGTGAACAAACATACAAAAAAACATGCAGTCGAATTGATAACCTCCTTCTTTTTGGAAGTCGGTTAAAAAGGCTCAAATCGGAGGCGTTGAGAGAAGGTATGGTTGTGCGTATGAATCAAGCTGTCCGACTGGGGTGACGAAAATCTCGCCAAATTCAACGCCAACAAAACTCAAGCCTGGCTCAACTCAACTTTTCATTGTGTTAAGAAAAACTTGTGCTCAAAAAGTATATTTTTAGGGTTCCGTACCTCAAAAGGAAAAAACGGAACCCTTATTGGATGACTTTGTTGTCCGTCTGTCCATCTGTCTGTTTATCTGTCTGTCCGTCCGTCCGGGTGTCAAGGTCAAGACCTGTATCTCGGGAACGCGTGAAGGTATCGTGTTGAAATTAAAACCATATACGCAGATCCATATGATAGTCTCTTGCTGCAAAAAAACAAATTTCTCAGATTTCGTAAAAAAAAGTTACAGTCTAATATGTCTTAAAAAACCGCACATTTCGACACTTACAAGGGAATCAAAACCTATGGGGTACTTCCCGTTGACTTAGAACTATGGAATTTGGCAAGAAGCATTGTGTTATAGTACACATATAGGAAAAAATTCGAAAAATGGTCATTTTTAATTTAATCACAAAAAATTGTGTCTTTATGCAAGGAATGAGGGTCCAAATATTAAAGTGAATTAACCGTATCGTGTTGAGTATCATAATTATGAAAGGGCTTCATTAGCACAAGCTAAAACAGGTTTTTAAATATTTTTACAATGTATGTTTTTCGATTTATGAAGGAAATTATAAAAAAATATATATAATTTGCCCCTTTTGTCTACTAGTTTGTACGGAACCCTCGGTGGGCGAGTCTGACTCGTTATTGTCCGTTTTTTATCTTATTTTTCTCTTTCATATTACTTAATTTTTATGTACGCAAATGTATCTCAATCATTAACTTTTATTTTGCTGATGCTACGTACACACGTTTTGGAATATGATCTGGTACCTAAATTATTGTCATAATGTAATATACCTTTAGAACCAACTCACCTCATGGTAAGTTACGGTGTGGCCAAGCATGCATATCAATCTAAAAGATATATACTATATCTTTTTACTATAGCCTTGAAAATTATTATATAGTCAAAAGATTATATTCCGTTTATATTGTGTACCTACCTAATTACATACATTGCTATCTAGCATATCCTAGCCTGTTTATCATGAAGCTGTACGCATAAATATTTATCAAAATTCCGTGACACAATGTCCTCGTTTGCCATATAGTCGACATATATTTCGGCACCAACACTACCTTGCATAATGCATGAGTGAGACATTGAATTCATGCGGTTCTCCGTGCAAAAATTCTCAAGCGAAAGTCTGCTGAAAGTATCACGATATTGTATACTGTATATTTATATCGAGTTTTGTATGTTTATAAACTTTTTTTTTATACACTATAGATCTACGATTGACCACCAACTCGCCTGATGTTAAGCGACGGTGTGGCCGAGGATGGAGCTCGTCTATCTAGAAGATATCTATTCACTCTAGCCTTGAAAATTCCAAGATTGTAGGTCTCAGGAAACAGATGGCGGCAACGAATTCCATTCTTGTGCAGTACGCAACAGGAATGTGGATCGATATCGCTGAGTACGGTTTTTTGGCATTTCAACAAGAAATATGGTAATACGCCGATTTATTTTACATAAAGCTCTTTTTACAGATATTTTTGAAAACGACCGCTACTTTTTAACGGCTTTAGAACGATTTTTTTTTCAATCGATTGTATAATTTTTATCTATATTTTTGCCAGTTGATTAATCAATTCCAATGATTATATCGTGAAGGATTTTTTAGAGATGTCAAGTTTGTTTTTGAGTTTTTTTTTTATATTCCTATTCGGTTTTACAATTTTGCTGTTTCAATTGTTTTTTGAAAATTTCCAAATTTCGACAGAGATATTAGAAGAGAACAGTTTATTTCAAATATTTTTGTGTTATATTTTCAACTTAACCGTTGCCTTTCATGATGTTTTTGGATGATGATTATAATGATAGTTTTTTTTTATAATGCGATAAATATCCTGATGAATAAGTGCAAAAAAATCTACTATTTCTTAGACTAGACCTTAGAAACTATTTCATGTAGGTATGGCTTTCAATACAGACTCACAAATTCGTGATTAAAATTAGACACAATTAGTATTTTTGAGTACCAACAGTTTATTGATAACATTTAGTTATAATTTTACTAAGTTAGATTTTAAACAAACCAAAACATGAGAAATTATTATAATGTTGTTTTCTATATTTACATAAAAATATTAATGAGCACCACAACAATAAATATGAGATCCATAAACCTATTTTTTATTATACATGTGTGTGTGACATTATATATTTGGCCACTGTAATACTTGCTGATATTGTCAATAGATATTTTGGCAAATTATACATTATTGTATACTACATACATATATGTAATACAATTTATTTACATATTTACAAATATATTTCGACATATATAAATTTCATAATTACTTGTATACACATACAATGTTTACATATTATTAGCAATTATATACATATAGATATTTTATGTATTATTTTATTCCAGTCAAACAATAAATAATTGCAAAATGTAGCAAAATTTAATACAAAATACATAAATATGTTCAAATAATAACTGTGTGATATATATTTGTAATAAATAATTTAATTTTTTGTAACTATTATAGCGTGTATAAAATATAAATAAATACATACATTTTTATCAATACTGGTACTTTGCATTGTAAAATAAATTAAAGCAAACTCCAAAGTCTTATTTCACATAATATACGAAATAATTATATAGGTTCGTATAATTATATATACAAATACTATATACAGTAACAACTAAATATTATTTAAAGAATAATTTATTATTATAGGCAGTTTAAGAGTATTCTGAGGTACACACAACAATGCTTATAGAAACATAATTTATACATTTTCTCTAACTCATTTAACATTTTCGTCGTTTATTGTTTCATCATTATATCCATTCATGCTAGCCTCTGGTCGCAAAACTATATATATAATACATTCAAACATATAATATATTTATAAAAAAAAATTATGACGTTCTTGACATTTTGATTTATCAGTCTATATCATCACTTGCTTCAAGTGTGTACTTTTTTAAATCGACTTCTTTGTTTACTATTTCATTTATCACTATTTTAATTCATTAGATTGTTTTTTGTCAAGAATCAGAATGTGTCGTCATTATATTTGATATATATCGGTTATTAATATATTCTGACCGTTCCTTTTAATTTTTCCTGGCTATTAATTGTATGTAAAATTTAATAACGTTTGAATCTATTACAGATTTTTATAATCTATCCATGATAAAACAGTGTTCATAATAAAATAACCGTTTTATAATTTCAATGATTTGTATATATGCTTTAAATCGGAAACCACTGATAAACCAATATTATGATATAACTGTTTAAAAAAATGTGTAAAACAGTTATATCGTTTTCAAATTATACAACGTCAGTTTACAAAGATTCTAATTTGATTTAAAAATATGGAATCTTTTTGGCTACCCTCTTAAATTAAATAAATAATTAAATAATAATCGTTAGTTTAAACTAGTTTAAGCTAGTTTAAACTTCATTGTTTCTCCCTTTATTCTTGCATTATATTAATGTATGTATATATCGGTGGGTTCGACTATTGGGCGTGTGCACTGTACGCTAAGTCTTGAGCTTTCTCCAGCGACCTGAAAATAAATAAATATATCAAAATAGATAAGTTTTATTGTCTCTGTTTTGTTTCATTGACAAAAAATCTTTGGAACTGCCACAGAAGGCCGGTTGATTTTTTACCTATTCTATACCAGCTAATTTGTCAACAAATTTGCATTTAAATGAATATGTAGAAAATTAAATTTGATTAATGGAATTACAATGTATTTGTTCATTGGAAATTAACAATTTATCGGACTTATCGTGTATATTTTACGTTATTTTATAACCTGACATTTCGAATAATTTGCAGCGTCCGTGGTCACAGGGGAGACTAGATGACAGTCAGTTTTTAAGCTATTGCATATCTTCTATCGCGGGCCTTGAGCGTGGAGACCGAATCCAGAAATTCCGTAACGAAAATAACCTAACACACCGCGCGTAAAGCTATTATGCAATAGCTTTACCGCGGCAGTCTCCGAGTGCCACACGTCTTTTTTTGTTATGAAAATATTAATTAATACCGCTTATTATTATAATGCAAGACGTTCAAATTAGTTACCTTAGATTTCATTACATACAGGTCGACCTAATAAAAGCGTGTTAAAATCGCCTATCGTGAACACTTTTAATATAAATCTAATACAATTTTATGTTTCATGTTTAGTTTATTACGCCAGTGAAATTAATTGTGCGAGAATAAACCCTCGCGGACCCTCTTCTCATTGTGAGAAGGTCAAGTTCATAGACCATCACGCTGGCCAAGTTAGGCTGGCAGATTTCAGAACAGAACTCTCAGACAAACAGGTCCCCTCAGAATGTTTTCCTTAACAGTTTGAAGTCGCCGACCATTAGCATACTTCAAAATGATAGAGACCACTAGATCTCAGCCATAAAATCACACGGCTGGCCGTAGGGTTCCTTCATATTTTATTTACAAAAAGATCGGTTGGACACGGCTTGCATTCAGCGTCTTTCTGCCACTGTCTGTTTGAGGTCCGAGTGAGGTTGTCTGTTCACCTTTTGCCTGCATTACCTACGCTGCGCTTTCCGGTGCGTGATTTCTACTCGAGAACTACTCGTTCCATCGGCTATCAGTTCTACGTGCTATGTGCCCTACTCACTGCCACTGCAACTTCCTAATTAGCTGTGCTATGTCGGTGATTTTTATGCTTCATACGTAGGAATCTATTTATTTCTAATTTAATAACACAGAGAGACTCTGACCATAGCCCTCTCTATAGCTCATTGCGTGATTTTAAGATTCTTTTTATGGGCCATAGTGAGTGACCACGTTTCAGTGTCATATGTCATAACTAGTAACTAAAGACGATTTATAATATCTGGTAACACACAATAGTCGTAAACTTTCGACTTGAGGCACTGAATTATATTGGACCAAAAGACGATTTCAATTTCTAGGTATACAAAAACGATGCCCAAATCTTATAGTTTAGATTTTTTTACATTAATACTTGGAATTTCCAAAGCTAGAGTGAATAGATAGATATCTTCTAGATCGACGAGCTCCATCCTCGGCCACACCATTGCTTAATATCAGGCGAGTTGGTTGTCAATATAGATCTAACATAAAAAAAAAAATATATTATAAATTATTAAAGATCGTTTTGCAGCGTAGGAAGACCAGCCACGATATGGACAGATGACCTCATACAAGTGGCGGGAAGACGCTGGATGCAAGCCGCTTCCAATCGGTCTTTTTGGAAATCCATGGGGGAGGCCTATGTCCAGCAGTGGACTTCTTATGGCTGAGATGATGATGATGATGAAATATCGTTTTTACCTGCTCCACCCAGAGCCTCCGTGTCCAGCAGATACCACGACCTCATGCGACTCGTGTCCTCCGCCACTGGACGACAGTAGTTTTTTCAGCCCAATGATTCCAGCCAGGACTAGAGCCAGCTTCGACACGATTAGAGCCTTGCCAGCGAGCAGGGCCAACGCTCCGAATGCCAGAGGGACCAGCATACCCATGATTAGGATTGGGATCGCGAGGAGAGGAGCGATCTTCTTCTTCCTGCCGCGGCCTTCTTCCACATCGTTTTGCATGTCTGAAGATGGGAATTTGACCTGGAATTTGAAAGCAAGATTATCATTAGAATCGCTATAAATCTTTAAGAAAAATATATAATTTATGTTTTATTGCGTAGTATTTTCGGCAGTATATAATAGAAAGTAAAAAGTAAAAAAAAATTAAAAAAAAAACTATCAGGTATATATGGAAGTTTCTCAAACTTTAAATCCTACAGTAATTCGATCGTTTCTTTTACTATAGTTTCGAAGCGCACCCAACATGCTGTCAGCTAAGATTTGTATTATATACTGATATTGTAGGTCTGAAAGGTTGTCTGGAAGGGATCGCTATTAGCGATAAGGCAACCTTTTGTACCTGATTCCCAATATGTACATGATTAGGGCGTAAGAAACGCCCAAATCATGTACATATTGTTATTATTATACTATGGCGTCAATAAAGTATTTTTGTATTGTATTGTATTGTATTGTCACAGAACTACATACAGCTGCCAATTTTCATGACGCTACTATCCTTGGAAGATGATTAAATTAGTTACCTTAGATTTCATTACATAGTTAGTTACATACAGGTCGTCTACAGGTCAGGTAGAGTAATAAAAGCGTGTTAAAAAATTAAATGCTCGTGCATTGAGTCACTGTATCCAGTATTTCGGTTATACGTCGCATCGTTCAGGCGCTCAGATACATTTATGAAAATAAAATGATCTACCCTCCTCTTTGGACCAAGTCTTGAAACCAAGCGGCCCAAATGGGTAATCACAATCGAAAATAACATAAATATGGTTAGATACCAACGAAATCACACTACTGATTTCCGTACTGCTGCCCGCCATGCGACCCAACGAAAGTTACATCATTATTGTAGCATTACTACTCCATGCAAACTATCTATAATACAGGTAAATAAATGGTTTTGGGTACAATTGGTTAACCCATAGAAGATTTCGCAGAAATTATAACGATCAGTCGGATGTGCGATAGATTTCCAAGCTGAAGGACGTAGTTTCGAAACTTTGTAGAACTTCTAATTTATTTATAAAATAATATATTAATGCATAAGTAATTTAAAAACTACTTTAAAACAAATAAAATGACAACAAAAATTCTTCAACTTATTATGATAAATGTCTTTTGTGAAGACGTTTTCAACTCAGCCAATATCATGCTTATGATATACCATCCATAAGTATAAATATGCTAAGATTTACAATCTATGGTCGATGCAAGTGAATTATTTGATTACGTGTTAGTAATGGCAGTTCGTCAATGAAGTAAAGTTTATAAACGAAACAAACGTCAAGACATCCGGCCCAGAAATGCAACAGGAACTAAACTCGAATGTCTCATTAACACCAATTAGCACGACGGCTAAGTAGGTTGGATTCAAGAAAACTGTTTAATAGACTGTGATGAAAAAAAAAGTGAAGATGCATTAATTACATGCAATTACCAGATGCAACTAGAAAGTCGTCACGCTGCCACGGTCCAGGCATGCGTTGTATTGAATTACATTTCGTATCATTAGTTCCTAATACAATACTGTTAAATTGCGTGTGATAGTTTATTTATAAGTAAATATTAACATACGCACGCGAGAGACTGCATTAGCAAAAAATCTTATTAGAAACACGAATAATGTAAATGTTTCTGTCAATGGAGGAATGAAATTCATGAATGTTTCTTACTGATTATGATAATTAATGTAGTTTATAAATCTGAAAGCAAGTAGCAAAATTAATGTTAAAACTAAAGATAATATAGGCGATATAATTGATACGGCATATTATGGTACAGTTAAACATTACGTGGAGGACAACATTGTTCTTCTTCACGAGGTTCAACTATCTGGTTCAAAAATTATGTATTTTCTCTCATATTCTTTGGCGTTACAATAAGCGTAAGAAAACAAGATCATATACTCAAATGTTTAAGTATGTTTTAATAGTTATTAAGACAAATATTGGTGGTTCCATTTGAATAAGTAATAGTGGGAAAATAATATTCTGAATTACAAACAAATTTTGGTTCAAGATGTAGAAAAACTTAAAACTTTCACAAATAACTGATTAAAAATCCAAAAAAAAAACCTAAAGATGATTCAAAATACATATTGTTATTCGAATCTATTTATCCAACTCCAGTACTTAAGTAAAAATAATGTTACATGAAGATAGAACATTATTTTAATTTACCTAACTTTACTATCTTGTGTGTAAACCACGAGCAGACCAGCAACCCGCAAGCAGCACACGATCTCGAGTATGACGCATGTGCCAGCCATCGTCCTCCTCAACCATAATATGTTAGGGAAGATGGCGACCCGCCACACGACGCCGCCGCAAGAAGGAGCCTTTGATGGTGAGCATGAGCGTGTACCCACAATCCTTATTCCTAAATGCTGAATTGCCAGTTTCTCTGTGACACTAGTAGAGCCCGGTTTTAGACGCGGCTTCCCAGATAAGTGGTATAAATACCAGTTAATCGGACTTTAGCAATGGCTGCTTTCACGTCGTCTAATTAAGGTCTAGGGCCTACATAACTACTGAGTTTCGCCTAGAAGCTTTAGTATTTACAAAGTCTCGGTTATCAGACTAGTTGTCAAGTTAGCCTGTGGGATTTTGATAAAATGCTTTTTAAAAAACAAGTATAAGTTTAGAAAACGCAAAGACTTCTGTTGCCAAAAAAACGGCTAGACCGATTTTGATGAAATATAGCTAAGAAACTCTCGATAAAATTGTCTTTCAAACAAAAAAAACTAGATCAAAATCGGTTCATTCGCTTGAGAGCATAGAAGTTACAGACAGACACACAAATATACAGATTTCAATCTGTATAGGTTAAAATCCCAAAAAGAGCGGTGCCTCTTTTTGTGTCGGAGTTAAAAATCTTTATTAGGGAAATTTAATTTGGTGTTTCTTGCTTCGGTATATAAATAAAGACTACGGCTAAAGTTGAGGATATAGGTACAAGCATGACCATGCTGAAGTATAATGAGCAAGAAAGAGTGGCCCAACCAAGGGTGTCATCGAGTGGTACCCGAAATACGGATGACGACATTGAAGAAAAACGACAGCTCAATAATAGCATGGCAAAGCACGTCGGCTGGCAATAGATAAACAGGACTGGGAGAAAGGCGTGAATAAGAGGAGGCTTGTACTCAGCAGTGGGTGGATACATGATTAATACAATTGTAGATAGATGGATATCTCAAACATAATAAAACGAATTCAGCATCATCATCATCATCAATTCAGCCATAAGAAGTCCATTGTTGGACATAGGCCTCCCCCATGGATTTCCAAAAAGACCGATTGGAAGCGGCTAGCATCCAGCATCTTCCTGCCTCGTATGATGTCATCTGCCCACCTCGTGGCTGGTTTTCCCACGCTGCGCTTGCCGGTGCGTGGTCTCCACTCGAGAACCTTTCGGCCCCATCGGCCCCATCGGTCATCAATTCTACGTGCTATGTGCCCTGCCCACTGCCACTTCACTTAAACTAATTCATATCATAATGAAAAATGTATAAATGGAGCTTATTGCCTTTGATTTTGTTAGAAATAGGAAGAAACATAATAGAAACATAATACATAAACTTATTAAAATTTTACAAATATGTGTTTTATTATATTTTTAACTGATATTTTGTATTTGGATAGCTTTCAATTTATTTCTTAAAATACGAACGAATTATTTTTGGTAACTTATTGAAAGTTGAAAACCAATGAATCTGTTAAAAAAAGTGTAATACTTTGCTCTTTTGTTTGTTGTTATATGTATTAGTATGGAAGTATAAGTTCAATGTACTCGTAACTGCATTAATTATCTATGGCTACATTAAGTTTAATATTATATGACTTTCTTTTTTATGATAACCTATATTTCACCTTTATCTCTAAAACATTCTAACATGTGAATCAGACAATAAATATTATCATACTTATTTACTAATTTTTAACCGACTTCTAAAAACGAAGTGTTTTTTGTGTTTATTCAGCGATTACTTCGCCAATCACTATTACATTATTAAGTTTTTATATCAAACTCAATTACCTGGATGGTATGAGACTGCATAAATCCGATGATCTTGTCCATGATGAGGTTGTCAAGGGAGCTCTCATCCAGGCCTCTCGGAACCGCTGTCTCCACTTCGTTAACCTTCGCATCTTGGTCTTTCTTAATTGTAACTCCATTTATTAACGAAAGTTCTTCACTTCTCCCTAGCCTAGTCAGGACTTTAGCAAGCTTCTGCTTAAGACAATGAGCCATGTCATCTCCACTGCATTCTTTGTAAGTATCGTATGCAGTTTTTAGATCACCGAAGGTGTCTTCGACTGTGTTTTGGGAAGTGATGGCGGTTCGAGCACTGACAGAGATCGCCAAGGTCAGTATGAGGATATAATGTGGTACCATTTTGAAGTCGTTCTCACTTCGATAGCGATATAGGCACTGTGTTCGAAACTAGATCACTGTTTGCGTTTATATGCGCTTCGTGTCACGGTACACTGGATGCACTCGAGAGGGATGCACCGACGCATTTATGCAGTCAATGGATACATGGGAACAGAAGTGTGGAGTAAATTTTGTCATTCTACATAATAGAATTCTTCAAAAAATATTTATTAATTATTAGCGTTGATTAGACAAGTAGAGCCTTACTTAACTTTGATCAACATCTCAGATTCTGTACCTTGTTTCCTTGTTTCCTTCGATACCCACGTGAACCTTATGTGAAGGTATAAGTAAGGTCATATGACCGACACTCGGCTCTAGACCCGCTCAAAATTGACTTATTAGCTAACAATGTATTAATTTAAATAATAAAAAACTGGTTATATCCATTTATAATCACTTTCAGACCTACTATAGCTGATACTACAGACGGATATAAATACAAAGGTTATTGTGTTTTAATATGGTCATAATAAAAGACAATATGATCCAACTGGAATACGTATGACTTAATTAGAAGATAAAATGGTATGACTGAAGATGAGAGAATATCAAGAGTGACGGTTCTTCCTTTTTAGAGTGGCGTACTGAGGGTGCGCGAGCTTATTCGTGAGACTACGTTGTCTGTCTGCCTGTCTGTCTGTTTGTCCTTAAGAACTAAAAATATTTAGTTAAGTGTTAACACTTAAATTACTGTACCTATCTTTTGAACGTTACTAGAATTGGCAAAATTGCAGGATGTACTCGTACTTTGATGTAGATGTACAAATACTAAAAACTGATCAAGACTAAGAAAAGCTTGCGTAAATAATTTTGAAAAAAAATAGGAAATTATTGTGCGAGGTAAAATCTCCTTCTTGATTCCACAAATAATTATAGTTTAAAAAACCTGAAAAAAAAACCAACTTCAAAATACGCAATTCATGTACTTTAATGACATTTTTTCAGTTATTTCGACATAAAATCTAAAGTACTAAACCGATTTTGATAAAATTTATATTGTCTCCTTTCAGAAGTATGACCTACGGAACAAAAAAAAAACAAAATCAATTGACAATTGGCAAAGTAATCGGTGAAAAAAATTCCAAAAAACACATACAGTAGAATTGAGAACCTCTTTCTTCGAATAATGTCGACTGACATAAACTTAAAACAGTAGTGCTAAAATCTCTTTGTATAAATAAAATAGGTATGTAACCCTTACTTATTTGAACTTGATATTATATTTGAACGCCTAGCATTTCAGGCTATTCCTACTGTAGAAAATATGTGAAGTTACAAGTGTTCTTAGATATAATATAGGTATATTTTGTTGAGTAATTAGCCCTGGTGTCAGTGTTCATATTCATGTTGAGTACAGAAGCCTCGGTGTGCGAGTGAAAGTCGTAATTTACTGGATTTATTTTTTAAACGAAATAGATCTACGCTTGACGACCAACTCGCCTGATGGTTAGCGACGCGACGACGTGGCCGAGAACAGAGAACGTCGATCTACAAAATTAATATTCTCTATATCTATAGTCTTGAAAATTCCAAGAAAGTAGTTCTTTTCTTAGGCAACAGAAAAGGGAGTTTAAATCGTTCATCTAAATCGTGTAGAATCTACGAATTTCTGGCATTTCAATGAGAAGTGGATGGTAATATGTTCCGGCTTTCTGTTGTCCTATAATGAAATGGAGATGATGAGATAAGGTCGTGAAACTTACGTTAGTGACAAGTTTTTAGTGAATATGAACAAAAATTATGTCAAAAACGCGCGCGACGCCGTCTATGATTCGTCTAATAATCAAAAATAAGAGCAATTTCTCCTTTTATTCGGGTCAAGCTGTCACAATACAAAGGACACCCCCTGTGACCCAGTGAGAGTGAAATTCAAAACTATTTGTGTATACATATTGTGGACTTGCCACCAATTAACCACCACGGTGTCAAGCACCGTGGCCTCTGCTCCCACCACCAACAAGGATCCTGCCGGAGACCAGGAGGAAAAAGGCCGAGGTACGTACTCCTTTCTTCCTACCATTTCTTACGGTGCAAGTTCAAGGGAACATCCTATTTTTTCAAACAAGCCCAACAAAGCGGCATCAGTATGATTCATAAAAATTTAAAACAGAGACACTTCTGTGCTCGCCTATACTATCACCGTACGCACGTCTGAGGTCTGGATCAAATTTGATTTAGTTACTTAGATTAAACATAGTTAATATGAACTAACTGTATTTCTTATAAATTGACGTCTCCATAGATAAATGACTAGCTTCATTTCCGATAAGAAAGACGAAAAGAGAAGAAGACAGGAGTCTTAAAAGAGTTATCTTTTAAGACTCCTGTCTTCTTCTCTTTTCGCCTACACCTTCTTTTTGCCGACGTGGACGAATACGTCTACCTAGGACAAACAGTCCGACTAGGCAGATCCAACTTTGAGGTCAACGAGAGGCCAACGAGAGAGGTCAATCATCGAATCTAACTCGACTGGGCAGCGTTCGGGAAACTCAAAAGCGTTTTCGCGTTTAATATACTCCAGTGCCTCAAGTCGAAATTTACGACCAGTGTGTGCTACCAGTGATGACATACGGCACTGAAACTTGGTCACTTACTTTGGGCCTTATAAGGAAGCACAAAGTCACCCAACGAGCTATGTAGAGGGCTATGCTCGGAGTCTCTCTACGATATCGTATCAGGAATGAAGAGATCCGAAGACGTACAAAAGCCACGGACATAGCACAGCGGATTAGCAAGTGAAGTGGCAGTGAGCAGGGCATATAGCACGTAGAACTGACGGCCGATGGAGCTCAAAAGTTCTCGAATGGAAACCACAAACCGACAAACGCAGCGTAGGAAGACCAGCCACAAGGTGGACAGAAGATATCGTACAAGTGGCAGAAAGACGCTGAATGCAGGGCGTTTCCAACCGGCCATTTTAGAAATCCATGGAGGAAGGCCTATGTCCAGCAGTGGACTTCTTGTGGCTGAGATGATGATGATGTGTCGGCACATGTAAATCTTGGCAGGTAGTACGCACTGAGTGCTACTGGTTAGACTTTCATCATGATACTTTGCGGGTTGAGAGTGCTAAGATAATTGAGTTTGCTCTTTGTTTTAGTCAATGTAAGCATTTTTTATTACAATAATAAAAGCTCATGCTCAAAAAATTTCTTTTTAGAATATTCTGTTTCCAATATTAGTGATGCTACATTACAATGACATTCCCATTGCATTATATATTTTTATCATAAATATAGCACACACGATGCTTGTTTATTTAGTAGAATTACAAAATCACGAAATTTTGAGCTTGGTTGATTGGTGCTCTTTATCAAAGCCGGTGCTATGAAAATTCACGTGTATGTTACTTATTTATTATAATAACTTTCTCATAAATCGACCAATCATCGTTATCTACCGTTTCACAGGCAAAACGTATTCATGGCAACCACAACGTTTACCACCATTGATCTCAAAGTTACAAGTCAGCGTTGTTGAAGAAAGGCTTTCCATTTCTTGAGGTTTATGGCATACGCTATTATATCATACGTCTATAGTCGGCTTACGAACGAAGTCCTATCTGATCTTAGGAATTGGTCAGACGGAAAGCGTTCACACGTTCAAGCGTTCAGCGTTCGCGTTCTGTGTTCAAAATTCGTCTTTACTTTCAGAGTGTAACAGGCTACTTTTAATAACAATAATACATTCAGTGAACGGTCTCATAGCAAAATAGTCTCGACTAACATCTTAGGAGGCTCTCGTTAGAAGGTTGGGTCAAGAGTGAGATACAAAAGTCATCCTAGACACGGCACGCGTTGTCAGGTTTCTAGATACCACCGACATCTTGAGCTTTTCCCGCTGCTAGCTTAAAGTTAGTTTAAAGTTTTTACAATAGTTGTTATTCTTTTATATGTATGTGATAGTTTGTGTTGTTAAAAAACATACATTATGTACATAAAATCAACCCTATTTTTCCTTACGGAGTACCTAGGCAGAGCCTCAAAGACCATGAGGCCGTTTGACGTCAAATTTTCCTTGGTTAGAGGGTTAGAGGAAAGGAGAGGATATTAGAGGGTTAGAAGGGATACGAGGGTAAGATGTAATGTTGGTCAGCAGTGAATGAAGGTCAACCCATCGCCTACATACCTTTTCCCACAATAATTTCCCTCAAGTTCCTTAACTTATTTTTACAGTATACCCGGGGAGAAAAGCAGCTGATACATGCTATGTTTTCCTTTTTCTCCCAATCCAGGATGGTCGAGAGAAAATTAAAATTAAGAAAACAAATGGATATGTGAATAAAACTCGCGCAAACAAATAACATTCCTATCATCTTAATAAAGCGCGCAGAAATAAAATTGCTCTTTCTCATAAACGTCAACGGGAATATTCTGAATATGATGCAGTTTTTCTTCACAAAGCCTCATGCGGATGATTATAGAATTAGGTGAATTCATATTAATATAAATGATTCTGGAAGTAATAATCTAAACATAAAATCACATTGGCTATACGCATTCTTTATAGCGAAAATTTACACTCAATCATATGAAGCATAACACATACCAATATTATTCTAAGAAAGTACTATATTATGCAGTCACGTATTTTGTATTTCTTTAAATATATACTTGTTGACAAGTATTTTAATAAATAATGCAAAAAAAAACCGGACAAGTGCGAGACAGACTCGCCCACCGAGGGTTCCGTACAAACTAGTGGATAAAAGGGGGAAATCATATATTTTTTAGATTTTCCTTCATAAACCGAAAAATAAACATCGTAAAAATATTTAAAAACCTGTTTTAGCTTATGCTACTGAAGCTCTTTCATATGATACCCCACACGATACAGTTAATTCACTTTAAAATTTGGACCTTCATTCCTAGCATTAAGACACAATTTTTTTGTGATTAAATTATAATGTCCAATTTTCGGATTTTTTCCTATATGTGTACTCTAACACTTTGCTTCTTGCCAAATTTCATTGTTCTAGGTCAACGGGAAGTACCCCATAGGTTTTGATTCCCTTGTGAGTGTCGAAATGTGCGTTTATACGATATATTCGGCTGTAACTTTTTTACGAAAACTTAGAAACTTTATTTTTCTTTCTGCAGCAAGATACTATGGATCTGCGTATATGGTTTTAATTTCAACTCGATACCTTCACGCGTGCCCGAGATAAAGGTCTTGACACCCGACGGACGGACAGACGGGCAGACGGACAACAAAGTGATCCTATACGGGTTCCGTTTTTTCCTATTGAGGTACGGAACCCTAAAAAGCTAACAAGCTATGGCCGTTGCATGTTGAACTAGCTAATTGTATTGGCACCGATCAAATAGAGTTCAACACGTTTTGGTTCTTTTATATCCATTGTTAGCCTTCTGCAGTAATCGACTAAGAATAAGAATGAATACAAAATAACAAAACTAACAATGAATATCGATGACTAGCTTGAAGACAACCACCTGCCGCTGTGATCGTGCTACCAATACTTTCTATCTCTAGCATGCTCTAATCAAAGGGTATTATATGATTATTGATGAATATGTATATATCACGATAATTACATATACAGTAAAATCTGTAATTATAGTTTAAGAATTTTAATGAGTAAGCGTCGTGTTTCTAGTATGTTCTAGTATGTACTGGAAGCAGTAGATCTGGTGAGCTAAAAAAATTCTTTGCAGCAATAGTGTACAGTTTGTGCATAATTTCTTTAAAAAACAGTTTCCTATCTAACAGACTTCTAAAAAGAAGGAGGTTCTCAATTCGACTGTATGTTTTTAGGGTTCCGTACCTCAACCGTCCGGGTGTCAATACCTGTATCTCAGGAACGCGTGAAAGTATCGTGTCAATATTTCAAACCACATAGTCTCTTGCGGCAGAAAGAAAAACAAATTTCTCAGTTTTCGTAAAAAAAGTTACAGCCGAATATGTCGTAAAAAATGCACATTTCGACACACAAGGGAATCAAAACCTGTGGGGTACTTCCCGTTAACCTAGAACTATGAAATTTGACAAGAAGCATTGTGTTAGAGTACACATAAAGGCAAAAATCCGAAAATTGTTTTTTTTTTTTTTAATAACAAACAAATAGTGTCTTTATGCAAGGAATGAGAGTCAAAATTTTAAAGTGAATGAACCGTATCATGTGGAGTATCATAATAAAGAGCTGCATTATCATAAGCTAAAACAGGTTTTTAAATATTTTTACGATGTATATTTTTCGGTTTATGAAGAAAAAAAAAATGAATGATTTCCCCCTTTTATCTATAAGTTTGTACGGAACCCTCGGTGGACTCGCACTTGTCCGGTTTTATTTTCTAGTTTATTCACCTATTACTCCGCCAATTATGACTTGATTTTGGTGATTATGTTTTGTTCAGAGGTGGTCCCATTTTTTTTTTTAACAAGTATGTATATTAAAAGAAAAACAAAATACCTGATTACAGAAAAGCAATTTTTGCAGTCTAACTTACAATTTCGTTACGCTTGATACGCTATTGAGTATACGTTTTTTGTGAGAAAGTATGCGTAAAATCGCTGTAAAAGATTATAAATGCGCATTATTTAGAATAATTCTAGTAAAATCACTTGCTTATTACGAAATAGTTCGATAGAGGTTACGAAAAAATGCATATTTTTATTTTTGTAAGAGATGTATTATTATTATCACAAAAAATAATATAGCCTATGACACTCTGGAAGCAAAGACAAATCTAATGACACCTCGCACATCAAAATCGGTCAAGCCGTTTAGGCTGTAGGCTGTCATATAGAAACATACATACACTCGAAAAACATTACCCTCCTTCTTACGAAGTCGGGTAAAAATGGATTCAGTACTTGATTTTTATTTAGACAAAATAACTGGAAAAATATAATTTAACATTACGTATAATAGAAATTAAAGAAGATCAAGGTCAAGATCAAGAAAAATAAGAATAGGCCGACCCCCCCCCCCCCCCCCCCTGTGTAATATTTAAATAAAACTACAAATACCTAAAGGAAAAATGAATACACGTTTGGTTTATTGTAATGTTTATTTCATAAACTTCAATAATTCAATTACTTTTTATTTGGAATTACTGAAATTACTTTTAATTTTTCAATTACATTTTATTTTGGGCGCATTTAGAAATCTATGTAATATGTTGGAGGTTATGTCCAATACCTGTTCTGTTGTGTGTAGTTACATTGGAGAACATTTTTACACAATACCAACAAGCCCAAACTAAGCAAGCTTGTACTATGGGAACCAGATGGTTGGTAGAATACATATATACTTTTTTTGTAAATACATAAATTTTATGAACATAATAAACACTCATGCTCAGCAAAACTATTTGCCCTGGGTGGAGATCGAACCCACGACCTACAGCTCAGAAGGCAGACGTATTAGCACTAAGCCATGCGGCCTGTCTTTTCTTGAGAGTTCTTGTGGCTGAGATGATGATAATGATGATTGTCAGTTTACAGTAAACTAGTTGGTGTGCCGTTGGTTGTATGTAGAACGACCACGGTAACTACATTTATAACTGAAACGAAACGATACTACTTTCAGCTCTGCGTGCGCGCACTATACACGCAGATATTAGCCGCTGCGATGTTTACATTCTTTTGTATGATTTGATATTGTATAGTGTTTACAATGTTTGGATAGAGAACTGTCGCGGCAAAAAATGGAACTAACATCTTGATTACACAAAATAATAAAATAAGGACAGCAACGCCATTATTATAGTTCTTTAACATTAGTTAGTTAACATAGAACAGATTCTAAAATTGTTTCTATAATAATCAGAGATTAATGATCATACTTTCTGAAATACATTTAGAAATAGAACCGGCCAAGTGCGAATTCGAATCGTACATAATATGGTACCGTATGATATATTTAGGAGAAAATCTCTGACTCCAAGGTGAGCCTTCTAACTAGGTATGCAATAAACATAATAGGAAAGATCAGAAGAATAAGATAATGTAGTTCAGATACACACTCATCAAAATGAATTTAATATAAAATCGATAAACTAGCAACTTTGAGGCAATTTTTTGGGGTCCCGTAGCTCAATAGGAAAAAACGGTACCCTTATAGGATCACTTTGTTGTCCGTCCGTCCGGGTGTCAAGACCTTTATCTCGGGAACACGTGAAGGTATCGAGTTGAAATTAAAACCATATACGCAAATCTATAGTATCTTGCTGGAGAAAGAAAAATAAAATTTCTCAGTTTTCGTAAAAAAAAGTTATAGCCGAATATGTCGTAAAAAACGCACATTTCGACACTCACAAGGGAATCAAAACCTATGGGGTACTTCCTGTTGACCTAGAACTATGAAATTTGGCAAGAAGCATTGTGTTAGAGTACACATATAGGAAAAAATCCGAAAACTGGACATTTTAATTTAATCACAAAAAAAATGTGTCATTATGCAAGGAATAAAGGTCCAAATTTTAAAGTGAATTAACCGTATCCTGTGGAGTATCATATGAAAGAGCTTTAGTAGCATAACCTGAAACAGGTTTTTAAATATTTTTACGATGTATATTTTTCGATTTATGAAGGAATATATAAAAAAAAAAACCTTTTATTTACTAGTTTGTACGGAACCCTCGGTGGGCGAGTCTGACTCGCCTTGTCCGGTTTTTTAAATCTTTGTAGCTGATTTTTTACAATCGACTTATTTGTGAACCGTACCAGTAACGATTCACAATGGATACGAACACCTGAATTGAATATAAAATCTGTATTTATATTAGCTCGCTAATTAAAAAAATGAAAAACCATAACTTACGTCATCACTAAGCCTAGTGTATAATTCAAAGCTATAATCAACCGTAACCCAAATATGGGTTATAAAATGTGCGTCCGAGTCGTGAGAAACTATTGCGTAACGCTGTGCATACATCCTGTATAGTATAACCATGTCACTTTCCATTCAGTGCGGTAGTTGGACGACTTGGCAACCGTCGCGTCGCTTGGGCGTGGACGCTACGACCTTAGGTTTACTATAGACGTAACAAGTATCTATACTAAAAGAAAAAGAAACCCGACTGCAGAAAAGAGGTATTCGCAGTCTAACTTGAGATTTTGTTGGGCTTGATACGCTGTTGAGTGTACATTTTTGTGAGAAAGTAAAATTACTTGTTTATTACGAAAAAGTTAGTTGAAGATTACGAAAAATGCATTTTATTATTGTTGCGAGAAATTTATTATTAATATTATTGCAAAAAATTACAACCAATGAGTATGATTCTCAGGGAGAGAAGACAGATCTAATGACACCTCGCACATCAAAATCGGCCAAGCCGTTTAGGCTGTATGCGCTCATATAGAAACATACATACATACATGCAAACATACATACACTCGAAAATCATAACCCTCCTTCTTACGTAGTCAGGTAAAAATCATTATTATTTTAATCATTTTGTAATGTAAGCATGCCACTTATAAAAATTAAACAGTTTTTTCCGTTATCTGTTTTAATTTCCGATATTCTAGTTTTATTTAATAGAATTTATTGATATAATTGGAAATATTTCAGAATGTAACACATAATAATATATTATTACGCTTAATAAGATAATTATAGTTTATAAAACTAAAAGAACCGACTTCAAAATATGTGATTTCGGTTACTTGGTCCCTGGTTGGTTTTCGGTTATTTTGTTTTAAAAACCAAACTACAAACCGATGTTGATAAACATTGTGTGATTCTAATCCGAAATATTTTTTTTTTCAAACAAAAAATTTATAAATTCAAATAGGTTTATAAGTGACGGATTTACGAGATAACAAACGTAAAAAATAAAACCGTATGGATAACCTCCTCTTTTTTAAAGTCGATTGTGGTGATCTAACCGGACCTGTCGTACTACACTCGTATACACTTGACACTACAAATGAATGAACGTAAAAATATCAATTTTATTACCATTAGTTCCTAAACGAATATACGTAGTTTGGTTCATAAAACTGAAAAAAAATAATAGTAATGAAATACACTAACTGTTGCCCACGACTTGTAGAAAAATTTACCGAACTAAAACCATAAATAATTGTTTAAGTTATTTCTACTTACCTAATTGACCGAGCGAGCGAAGCGAGCTAGCCAAATTTTCTTTCGTCTGTCAGTTTGTTTGTGAATTTGTTTGTATGTTCGTACTCGCGTACAGGGCGTAATTTTGAACCAATTTTGATAAAACTTAGCGTATGTTCTACGATCTTTAATAGGAGAGGTGGTTCCCATAAAAAAGGGGGAAGTTTATTGCGGCGCTAATTACCAACCGATTTTAATGATATTTGGTAGGTAGATAAAGTACATATTTATTACTTGTGATAAAAATGAATAGAATTGGTCAAGTGGTTGTCGAGATATGATGAACTTGAGATTGCGTGTAACAGTGAGGGCGCTTGGATGTGCTTGGTGCATTTTAGCGATAAATAATTTTCTTGATACATTGATAAGTACAGATGACCTTAGATGAGCTGCAAATAAGCTTTCTCGCGAGATCTACTGTTCGTAGAACTACTAGTGTAAAGAATCACGGACGCAACCCGATCTAGTGCTGCTGAATTGGGGGATATACCCTGATTTCTGGGGTTTCAGCCCGGGAATCGAACAGAGCGAGGTGACTGGGGTTGCAAAAAAATTTACCATACGAGTATGTACGACGAAAGTGAACACTTTATCAATGCAACGTTTATAATACGAAAAAGAAGTATAGCAGTGACGAGTTAATTCTCTTTCGGTCTCTTAGTCGACTCAAACGACATTACCCGAGCGAGCGTCACACAGCCGAGCGTGACGGCCACGTGACGGCTCAATCTTATTCAATACCTACAAAATCAAGTGTTCAGCGCACCTAAAGGACATGGTGAATTATATAACTTACACATTTCCCTTTTAAGAGTTCGTAGTCCGATCATTGACATACATTAAATTCATTTTTACATTAAGTAATAATTTTTATGTATGAAAATTAACTTGGATTAAATTGAAATTTTTGTCGAATATTTGTGATGTTGTTTTATAATTTTACAAACAATTTTATTTATAGACGATTTCTGTATAAATACAAGCGACCATTTTATATTTTCAAAAATGTGGGTATACTATACAAGAGTGAGACGGACGATGGTCGGACTACTGACGCCTGTATATACCTCTATAAAGATCATGAAGGAAATATATGTCTTAAAATTTCTCGCTCGCTTCTCTCGCGCACAGTTTCGCACTAACTTACGTAATGTTGTTTAATTTACATTAATTTATATAGAAAATATAGTATAAAATATTCTAAAGCAATTTAGAGCTGCTATAAACTTTGTTGTATAACTAATTAGATTGATTAATTATTGGTTTATTGATCATTCATTTTAACTAGCTCTCTCATTAGTGTTTATGATAATTATGCAAGTTGAATAATAATTGTTATGCATTAAAATAATTATAATTATTATAAAATTATGCAATTTCTATGACAATAATTATGCTTAATCAAATGATGTATAGCATCGATGATATAATTATATACTAGCTGCGCTTCGTAGTTTCTCCCACATTGTGATAAAAAACGGTGATAATGAAATGTAGCCTAATCTCCTTCCATCCCTTTTCATTAATTTCATCTTTCTCCAGCTTCACAGTTATCTCTGCACCAAATTACATAACGTTTGATTCAGCTATTTAGTCGTGAAGAGGTAAAAAACAGACGGCGAGACAGACAGAGTTACTTTCGCTTTTATACTTGTAAGTGAGTGAGTAAAGATATTAAATCATAAATAAATATTTGTGGACATTTCACACAACACCATCTAGCCCAAACTAAGCAAAGCTTGAACTATGGACCTAGATGGCTGATAGAATACATTTTTTTTTTTTTTGTAAATATGTACATAAATGATACATATAAACACCCAGTTACAGAATAAACATCCATGCTCATCGCACATATGTTTGCCCTGTGTGGGGATCGAACCCACGACCCAAGCTCAGCAAGCAGACATACTGCCAACTGAGCTACAAGGCCAGTCACTACTAGAAGTCTTTATAAAACCGAAAATTTTAAGTAAACTTGTTAAAACTTATCTATCAATCCCTCTAAGTAATCAAAAAACATCCAAGTGTAAAAAAATCACACTCTAGGTAATAAATATAATATAATTACTCACGCAGTATTATAATAATGATTTCTGATCAGACATAAATAATGTAGGCTGAATAATTAGGTTCTTAAGGCACCATTAAAAGGATGTGGCCTAAAGATCCACTGACACCTAAAATGTGCTAATCTGAATACATTATGACATTGAAGACTCGACTATCCAGACGTTGCGTCACCCAAGTATTCGTGTCAAGCGCACCTACGACATCCTTTTCCTAAAAGAAAAAGAAATTTCTCTTCACACGCGTTCCTGTGTCCGGTTCACATCCGAGCTTTTCCTTTAAAATACCATAAACATGCCATGATACCCATAAAACTCAACTATTGCTCAATTTAAAACTCTATTTCAACGCCATAAATTCTAATCAAAACCAACAACCAACTTTCTTGACAGCAAATCTTAAATTTGTCATTGCCACTCGATGACCAAGGCAAAATACCGGTTTTAGAAGACACTTGTTGTACCAAATTGAACTTTAAGACGTTGAAATACAAAAAAGAAGAAACTCACGTGCTCAAGCTACCACGTGAAGGTGTATGAACTGTGGACGTGCTGTACTATGGCAAAGTTAAAATTACAGATAGAAAAGAGAACTTTCAACCGATTATGAAACTTATATTTGAGAGAATAGATACTAAAGATGGTGTTAATTGAGTGAAAGATGAAGCGGAAATATTGAGAGGGGGAGGTTACATAAAACAAGTGAGATACAGAAATCTGATGGCCCTCTGGCTATGGCAGCGAAAGCAACCACGTATGATAGATCATACGCCAAATGAGATGAAACTCTTAATACTGGAGATGAAGGACTCATAGTTATTTATTAATTGTTAATTGAATCATAATTGTTTTTTTTAGATAATTTAAATAAACATACATCTTAGGTTTTGTTATTAAGTCTTAGTCTAAGAGCCCGCTATAGGACGACCTTCACTGAGCTAGTTAATGGATGAAAAGTATTTTATATTCAATTGAATATGTCAATAAATATATTGCAAATGGGTTGTCTAAAAAATTTCAGTACAGAATGATTAATTAATAATATTTTTTTTAACATTTCACTGGCTTGGTTAATAGACAAATTCCATACCAATCGAAAGTATGAAGCCCATAGAATATGCAAACGTTATAGGTTGACTATTTTTTCCCGTCTCAACTCTTGGGTAGACAGGTATATACAGGTAAATCAAATACTAGTAACTTGCACCGGTCTAGTTAAATTAAAATAAAGATTATTTACACACAAAAAATATATATTGAATTTGTCTATTAACCAAACCAGTGAAATGTTTAAAAATAATAAAATAAAAAAGTATTAATCATATTCTGGACTGTTTTTTTTTAGAAAACCCATTTGCAATATATTTATTGACATATTTAATTGAATATAAAATACTTTTCATCCATTAACCAGCTCGGTGAAGGTCGTCCTATAGCGGGATCTTAGACTCTAGAAATTAGAATTTATTTCGTTAACTACATAATATATACAATTTGTTAGCAAAGGAATTTCATAACTTATATGTTAAATGTAGTAATTAACAAGTTAAATTAATCCATTACTAATATTATTACACGCGTAGATGATTTAACTGTATTAACTGTAGCCAAACTATAAGTATTACTATATACAGCATTTTTGTGTATTATAAAATTTCAATATAATTTTTGTAAATACATGCACATGTATAACAAAATATCATTCATTACCTTTACATTTATTTATGCCAACTTCTTGACTTCTTCTTCTTCTTCTAAGCCTCTATAATTGATATCAATAAGTGATAACGACCTGGTATCCTGGTGTTTATCATTATCACATTTACAAAGTCCTGTATAACTAAAAGCAATTCTTTATTACATCAGATGAAACTTTTACCACAGAACCGGACGTTCAAGAAAAATAATACTTTCACTTCTAGTACGGGTTGTTTTCTAAAACAATATTTTGACCATAAATGTGTCACAGAAAAATAAACTTTAAATTAATTGCTTATGGAATAAAATTGTTCAAATTTGTAACTACTAGAAACGTTTTTATTAATACTAAAACAAGCATAGTTGTAAGACAATACATGGGTCAAAGGCTTCGTATGATTTTATTTGATTGTTATTATGGTATTTCATATAAGTAAGTATATACTGAAAAGTTAACTATGTGGCGAAATTTAAAATATAAGTTTACGAGACTTAAATCGAAAAGTATATGACAAACATAATGACAAACTTGTGTTTGATTATTTATAAAAGAATTAATTTAATTCTGTCTCTATGGTAATACGAAAATTTGGTATACTTATATATTTTATATTTATTTATTTAAGTATTAGACATTTTTGAAAGATAATACTTTCAAAAAGTAGGCTAATAAAAATGTATTTTATAAACATTATTCTCGTTTTGATGAAACTGCAGGACATTGTTAGTCTAAATTAAAATTATTACAAATAATCCACTCGTAGCCAAACATAATTAAAGCAACAAATCTTGATATTGATACTCACATTAATCAAAATATATTTCGGTGTCCTATATCAATGCCCGATGAAGAGTTTCAATTCAGTCTCAAGACAAACTAATCTGGATACAATTTAATGTGCTTGTTTTCAACAGCTATTTTGTCCTTGGCTGCAATAATATACTATAACAAGATGCAAATTACTATTACGTGTATGCACAAAATTTAAAGATAAGAAAATGTAAGTTTAAAATGTTTACGAGTTCCATACGAGTACACAAAACAATTTGCATTCTCAAAAATTACCTCACCATAACATAAGAACCGAAATTACACTTCTTACATCACACTCTGTAACATCGAGCACATTCTCAGAAATCTAAATTATCTCCATCGAATTTTCACCCTATTGTCGATCTGTGGGAACATACCGTGAAGCTCTGTTCCTTACGAAAACAATGGCAAAGTTCAGCGAGACATAACCAGGAAAGTCTATAAAACAGACGGACAATTGTTACAGTTTCATACGTAACCTTTTCTTCATTCAATTCGGTTCTTTTTTCACTTAAATCAACGCAAATTTAATATTTTATTTCTTTTACTAATTAAGTGTCATTTAGTAAATTAGCTGGATGTTTTTGTCATGTAGATCGTTAATTTTGTTAGTACCTTCAGTAATTGTTTCAAATATGTATTTTTCGAATGTATCATTGCTTGTACTGATATTTTTGCTAGCTGAAGTATTATCAATTCAATTGCAAGAAGGTGAACAATTAAATGAGAACGAAGTAAATGATTCACAATTGAATGAGTGCATCAGTGTTCAAAGGAGTTCAGAACTTGGAGTGTGCTTTGGGAAAGAAGTGCTGAATAGATTGAATAAATATGATGAAGCTGAATCCTTCAGTTTGGCGACGGGTATCTCGTTTGTTAGAGATGAGAAAACTCCGAGAGATATTGGCAGCTTTTTGGATAAAGATCCTATGGATTTTCGGTAATTATATACCTGCAAAACCGTAAAATGTTTTACTTTTTTGACCGACTTCCAAAAAGAAGGAGGTTATCAATTCGTCTGTATATGTTGTTTTTTTTGTATGTTCACCGATTACTTCGCCAATTGTGCATTCATTTTGATGATTCTGTATTCTTCAGAGGTAGTCCCTTAATTTTTTTATCAATGTCGGTTCAATACCTTGGTTTTAATAACAAAATAACTGTTAAAATATTATCCAAGTGCCTGTAGAAAAGTGAACAGAAAGTCGTGTGTGTATTTTATTGCGTATTTTGTAGTTAGTTTTTTCAGTTATTTAAACTTATTATTTTAGCTTATAACTTGTTGGCCGCATCTACAATCAGTAATATATTTCAAATATTTCTCGCCCTCATCAAAAATGGATTATCCGTTATAGAGATGACAAATATTGATAGTTTTGCTAGATAGCAAAACTATCAATATTCGCTGAAACGCTGAAACGCGGAAAAAAACTACTAAAAACGCTGAAAAACGCTATTATAAAGCGTTTCAAGTACCTAACTTTAAAGCAGCCTATATTTGAAGGACACGGTTTCTCTTTAATTATCTATTTTGGCATGAAAAAAATTATTAGGATTATACAAATATGTAAAGATAATGTTAACAAAACATGTTTGAATTTCAATCGACATGACAACAATTCAAATCTAGAAAAGAGTCAGGCACCATGAATATAACGGTATGTTCCAGCTTTCCAACATCTTTCTACAGAAGCCAGTTGCTATTATAGAATTAATATATTTATCAAATCAACATCGACCATCGTCATACAATATCAGCTAAGTTTTAAACAAACTCCATGCTCAAAGAAGTTGGAATGTAAACAAAATCTTTCTTCTAACTTAACAACCAGAAAAACTATCTCAGTAAAGTTTATTCAGCATCACAAAGTGGCTGGTATATAAACTTGTACTTACATATAAACATAACTAAAAGTCACATCAATGAAATTCATTCCCCCATTACTACAGCACTGAATCGACGCCATTCTAACAGAATGGCAAATGACCAAGTTACGCGAATTCCAATATTATTTCACTTTTTTTTTCTTTTAGCTCCATAATAGAAGATGCAAGCAGTTTGATATCGAAACGTTCTTTTCACTGGGATCTGAGTGCGTTGTATCCAGGCCTGGTGATGAGGATCGGACCTACTCTGGCTAATGGTATACTGGAGTTCGTAATGGATCCGAGAATTAAAGACCGCACTTACAATCATCAGCCGCATCATGGGGAATTATCGACAGGTAAAATACTAAGACGATAATCTAAAAATTTACTTTTTAGACACAACAATTAATAAACATAAATGCTTACATTACTTCGAAAAATAGTATTTATGCCATCATAAAATTACAACTAAATTGTTAACTATTTGGCTACCTCGTCGGAGCAGCTGTTACTATTATATTAATACATTTTCACCAAAGTTGCATAGATATTATGATAAATCCTAATATTACCAAACTAGTGGAAGTTTTCCGGGACAGAATATTTTGTTTGTTAGCTCGTCAAAGATACATTTAACATTAAAACACCTATGTAGTTGTTACCTATTTATAGTTTTTTGGTAGTGACGCGGTCGATTCGAACAATACGTCTCCGTGCATAAAAATTATTTTTAAATATAAAACTGTAATTTTTAGATCAACAAACTAATTAATCGTGTAAAACTATTAATAATAGTAATGTGATAACGTTATCTAGACGTGGAAATAGTTAAAACGTTTTAAAATCATCGCGAAATAAAGTGATAGTGTTAGCTGCGTATTCTTGCGTTGTAAATTGTAAACATCGACTGTGGACCATAAACTGAATAGTGTAGTGATATAAACAATAATTATTGAGGGAACAGTGCTAAAAACTGAGAAATAAGTGATAATCATAATAAAATAAACTGATTATTTTTCTATTACCACCCTCATTAATTTTTATTGTAGTGAACAAATACAATCAATGGAGTGTTATTAAACCAGTGCTAAAAGTGTATGAGTCACCGCTAAACTGTTTTTGACGATATTGGCTTACAAACGCCGATATTACAAGCAAAAATATTTTAATATTTTGCCTGCGGTCACGTATGTACCTAGATATAGTTAGACATAAATATTGCAGTTGAGACCGCTACAGACCTGCGGCTGCAGCGAGTGACTCATTGCATACCAATCTTGCCGTATATTGTACCTACTCATTAACAGCTGTGTTTCTGCTCACTAAAGTACACACATTTAAGACGATAAACCATTATTATCGTTTTTTGTTTTGACCTGCCATCATTACAATGCAGTGCGCTGGCTGTTGTAATATCATTCCGGCCACTGAGGAGAGCATGCATTGTACAATATCTAAGTGCAATAAAATCTATCACCTTCTATGCGCGGGTGAGAAAAAGGCAGCTGAAAGCATCAAAAGCGTCTGGGTATGCCCTGAGTGTCGCTGTTCAGCGAAAAAGGGTGGCGATAATAGCCTGACTCCTGTAGGCTTTTCAAAGAAATCCCAGGATGCTAATGTCACCATCCGTAAGAAAGTAGTCTCTGCGTCGTCCAAAACTACGGCAGAACAAGTTCAACACTTTAAAAAAGGAGAAGATGCCCCAACTGAGGATGTACATGGTCTTCGGCAAGAGATTCTGTCGTTGCGGCAGTTGCTTATGCAATCTATTGCTGTCACAAAAATTAATGATGCTCGATTAGAAAGTCATGCGGTTCAAATGCAACAACTACAGGAAAAACTGAACCACTACGAGGCTGCGAATACGGCTTTGTCCTCGGAAATGAAGAGATACGCTGCGCAAATAGAACTCCATACGTCTAATAAGTGTTCAGCAGTTTCTAGCGCATCAGTTGTGCCAGGAACTCCACCCAAAAACACATCTTTTTCTCTTAAAGAACCAGATGTTACTCCTTTGAGAACAAAAAAGCAGAAGGAGAGGATACAGGGAAAGGGAAAGGTTGAAACCAAAAAAGTTGCTCCCACTGCCCCATGTCACTCGGTTAATCGAGACAATGGGTCGCCACCGCGACGCTCACTCGAGCCCGTCAATATCCTCGATACATCACCATCCATCAAACCGACGACACCAGGGGACACCGAACGTTATCACGGCATATCTACAAAGCATCAATTAGAAATGAGTACTATGCCTAAATCCCATCTCGATGACGAAAGCTGGACGGAAGTACGATACAAAAAACCGCGCCAATCGGTATCACTGCGCTGCGTCGCCGGGCCTACAGTGACGTCACTTAAAGCGGCCGAGCATCGGAAACACTTCCATTTATGGAATATGCTATCTGGATTAGATGAAATAAAGAAATATTTGAGCGATCTTTGTCCGCAGAAGGCAATTACCGTTGAACAGTTGAAGACGACTCATAATTATAACTCATTCAAAATAGGAGTACCTGAGGACTGTTACGATAAATGTTTCTCAGTAAATGTTTGGCCTGAGAATGCGCGAGTGAAAAAATGGATCAACTACAGAAAACGTTCTCCTACCTCGGACGGACAAACATTTCGTCGCGGAGTCGGCGCCCTGTGAGCCGCGCAATCAAGAATCTCTCATTAACGTATTCTATCAGAATGTTAGAGGACTGAAGACAAAGCTCCGAACATGGTATACAAGCTTGTCACTCTCGGATCATGTGCTCGTCGCGGCTTCGGAAACCTTCCTCGACGGGTCAGTGGGGGACGCCGAGGTAGTACCAGACGGATGGACATGATAAATGATAAATTCGTTTATTGAGATAAAAACGGAAAAAGACCAATTACAATTATCTCACAATATTCAAAAATTATTCTTAAACAATGTCTTAAACAAATGTCTGAGGATTACAAAATATTCATTATATAAATACAATATCATTTAAAATGTCAATACAAAAATGTCAAATGGGCAATACGCCTAGCATGTCATTACAAAAAAAATAATTATGTCATACAAAGTAAAATATACCGTTCGGGTAAGTACTCAGAGTACCAAGTCAATAAACTCAAAGGTTATCGTCAAAGTCCAATGAATCATCAGGCTTTTTACACCTGTCCCATTGATCCAATTGATTTTCACAATAAGTCAAGGAGGTATTTAAAATAGTCTTCCAGTTATCACAAAAGATGTCACAATCAGGGTTGGCAGCAAGGAGTGCGTTTAAGTGGCGACGGGCACGATTCAGGGGCGACATAGAACGTGCTACTGTGCGACCGCGATCTACGTGGAACAGGTCATGTGGGCGACCACGTCTGTTTGCTGGAACCCCGGGCTCGTCCGGTACGAACAGTACGCATAGCAAGTCGTGCAGACGTATAGAATCGACGGACCCCCTAAGCGCCTTACAACAGATAGTTAGCTGGTCTAACATCCTTCTAACTTCCAAAGAGTTGTAACCAAGCTGACCGAGCAGGAATTTAGTTGGATACAGAAACGGATAGTAACCATAAATTTTCTTATACAGTGACCTTAAAAAGGCCTTTTGGACTTTTTCAAGCATTCGCGCGTAGGTGACATGATAGGGGTTCCAGACACAAGCACTCGATTCAAGTTTGCTTCTAACTAAGGAGTTATATAATGTTTTAATTACTTCAGGATTTTTAAAGTCTCTAGCATTCCGTAGGACGAAGCCAAGGCGCCGGTAAGACTCTTTTGCGAGTTCTGATATATGATCATGAAAAGTTAGACTGCGATCAAAATTTACCCCCAAATCTTTGATACAGTTAACCCTATTTATAGGTACGTTGTTTAAATGATAATCAAACTGTATTGGATTTCTTTTACGATCAAAGGTCATGACGTTACATTTACTTATATTAAATGTCATTTTATTTCTCACGCTCCATTCGTAAATTTGATTGATATCATCCTGCAATTTCAGGCAGTCACTAGAAGATTTAATTTCAAAAAATAGTTTAAGGTCATCCGCATACAAAAGACATTTGGCGGTAGATAGTACATTAGGTAGGTCGTGAATCATCATTTGAAAGAGTAACGGACCAGTGACAGAACCCTGGCTTACACCAGAACTAGTGCAATATGGTTGAGATACATATGTACCATGCCTCACATATTGACACCGGTCCCTCAAGAAATCGGCCATAAAAATTAAGAAATCGCGAGTGAAGCCAAACGTAGATAACTTATGCAATAATATATCATTATCAATTTTATCGAAGGCCTTTTGAAAATCGAAATATACTACATCAACTTGTGATCCACGATCCATAGCGCTAGATATATAGTCTAGACATTGCTTAGACGAGACCGTGCTTCCCCTTGTGGGGGAGTTTTGCTAGCTGCGAGGCCGGGTGTTACCATATGTCGGCGACCTGAGCTCGAGTCTAAACTAGGAGAAGATCTTTGGGCGTCTGTGACATATCGCGGTGTTTCTTTTATAGTTTGCGTCGTATACATTAAACCAAAAGCTATCGACGCCGTGTACATGAATGTATTTAATAACGTAGAAACATTTTTAACTGATTCAGACACAAGAATTTTTATTCTTGGTGATATTAATATGAACAGTGCATCTAATAATATAAAAAATTATTATTGTTACTTTTTGACATATTGTAATCTAATAGATTTTAATGGAATTTTTAATTCTCACGGAGGTATTTTGGACGTAGTGTTGGCGCAGGAGTGCTCTGAGACGGCGACGGCGGCGCAACCTGTTTGTGTGCGAGAAGCCGCCGACGGCTTCGTACCTATCGATGTATTGTACCATCCTGCTCTGGAGATAATGCTCCCTTTACGATTACATAACAGCTGTGCACGGCTACAGCCTAGTAACTTAGATACATCGCGCGACTGGAACTTTAAAAAGATGGATATACCTCTTTTTCACTCATTGCTTGCCGAAACCTCTTGGGCACCTGTACTTGAATGTAGTGATGTCGCAACCGCTACTGATATTTTCTATGATACTATCTATACATTATTTGACTTAACTGTTCCTAAAAAGAAAAGACAATTAGTAGCTAAATGCAACAGATTTCCGGTTTGGTTTGATGCAAATATTATAAAGGATATTCGGCGTAAAAAGAGATTACATAGGGTGTGGTTGAGGTCGAAATGTAATACATCGTACAAGTTATACACAGATCTTCGTAATAGCTTGAAGAACCGTATCTCAGACGCATATAAATCGTATACTGCTCTTATCGAAGAAAACTTACGGCTGCGCCCTCAGCATTTTTGGAGCCACGTGCATAGACTTAGATCCAAGGGTGGTTTCGAACCCTGTGTCTCGTATCAAGGTGTTTCTTTTACTGGGGTTGAATCTGCAGAAGCGTTTGCAAACTATTTTTCCAGCGTCTTTTTAAATAACACGCCACTTTTAGATGTTGACGAGTGTTCTGCATTAGGCTATCAAGGCGGTTACGTTAGTTTACCCACGGTGATCCCCCAAGATATCGAACGAGCCCTGAATAAGCTCAAAATAGAAAGCTCACCTGGTCCGGATAACTTACCTAGCTTTGTCCTTAAAACTGGTAAAAAACATTTAATTCTTCCACTACACCATATTATAAATCTTTCGCTTAAAAATGGCAAGTACCCCACACAGTGGAAATTATCAAGGGTAACCCCCATCCCAAAGAATAGTAAAAAAACCGTAGTAGAGGAATATCGTCCAATCGCAATTCTATGTGCGCCTGCCAAAATCTTTGAGTACATTCTGCACAATGAAATATATAGCCAGGTAAAACAACAGATAGGCGAAGAGCAGCACGGATTTAGGCCGGGCCGATCAGTAAATTCAAACCTGTTGTGCTTAACAGACTATATATCTAGCGCTATGGATCGTGGATCACAAGTTGATGTAGTATATTTCGATTTTCAAAAGGCCTTCGATAAAATTGATAATGATATATTATTACATAAGTTATCTACGTTTGGCTTCACTCGCGATTTCTTAATTTTTATGGCCGATTTCTTGAGGGACCGGTGTCAATATGTGAGGCATGGTACATATGTATCTCAACCATATTGCACTAGTTCTGGTGTAAGCCAGGGTTCTGTCACTGGTCCGTTACTCTTTCAAATGATGATTCACGACCTACCTAATGTACTATCTACCGCCAAATGTCTTTTGTATGCGGATGACCTTAAACTATTTTTTGAAATTAAATCTTCTAGTGACTGCCTGAAATTGCAGGATGATATCAATCAAATTTACGAATGGAGCGTGAGAAATAAAATGACATTTAATATAAGTAAATGTAACGTCATGACCTTTGATCGTAAAAGAAATCCAATACAGTTTGATTATCATTTAAACAACGTACCTATAAATAGGGTTAACTGTATCAAAGATTTGGGGGTAAATTTTGATCGCAGTCTAACTTTTCATGATCATATATCAGAACTCGCAAAAGAGTCTTACCGGCGCCTTGGCTTCGTCCTACGGAATGCTAGAGACTTTAAAAATCCTGAAGTAATTAAAACATTATATAACTCCTTAGTTAGAAGCAAACTTGAATCGAGTGCTTGTGTCTGGAACCCCTATCATGTCACCTACGCGCGAATGCTTGAAAAAGTCCAAAAGGCCTTTTTAAGGTCACTGTATAAGAAAATTCATGGTTACTATCCGTTTCTGTATCCAACTAAATTCCTGCTCGGTCAGCTTGGTTACAACTCTTTGGAAGTTAGAAGGATGTTAGACCAGCTAACTATCTGCTGTAAGGCGCTTAGGGGGTCCGTCGATTCTATACGTCTGCACGACTTGCTATGCGTACTGTTCGTACCGGACGAGCCCGGGGTTCCAGCAAACAGACGTGGTCGCCCGCATGACCTGTTCCACGTAGATCGCGGTCGCACGGTAGCACGTTCTATGTCGCCCCTGAATCGTGCCCGTCGCCACTTAAACGCACTCCTTGCTGCCAACCCTGATTGTGACATCTTTTGTGATAACTGGAAGACTATTTTAAGTACCTCCTTGACTTATTGTGAAAATCAATTGGATCAATGGGACAGGTGTAAAAAGCCTGATGATTCATTGGACTTTGACGATAACCTTTGAGTTTATTGACTTGGTACTCTGAGTACTTACCCGAACGGTATATTTTACTTTGTATGACATAATTATTTTTTTGTAATGACATGCTAGGCGTATTGCCCATTTGACATTTTTGTATTGACATTTTAAATGATATTGTATTTATATAATGAATATTTTGTAATCCTCAGACATTTGTTTAAGACATTGTTTAAGAATAATTTTTGAATATTGTGAGATAATTGTAATTGGTCTTTTTCCGTTTTTATCTCAATAAACGAATTTATCATTTATCATTTTATCATTTATAGTTTAAAAAACCGACTTCAAAATACACAATTTGTTAACTTGGAATATAATATTTCCAGTTATTTTGTTATAAAAACCAAAGTACTAAACCGATTTTGATAAAATTTATATGAGGTCAGCTCTGTAACCAACAAAACAAAAAATAATGATTGAAATCAGTTTCCGAGTGGCGAAGTAATACACTTTAAGTTAAAAACAATATACTCGAATTGAGAACCTTCTTCATTTTGAAAGTAGATTAAAAATAATTATTATTAATAATATTGCAATATTTAATTCAACGCCATCTATAAGTTAACCGTAGAACTAAAGTGAAAGGAATGTATGGGTATCCCAGCATTGAACTTGACATTGCTATGGCCTTACACCATCTGTGGCGACACCCCTGAACTTCTGTGAAACATACGTTACTGGCTGTTATCGGCAAATTTTGTTTGTAATGTTTGTGTGAAAAATTTTCAGAGGTTAGCCTAATATTTATTACTAATTATTAATTAGGTATTAAAAATAAGCAGTAAAAACAAAATACGTGCTAACTATCTCACTTTTCAGGACGTCTTCTAGCTAGAAACCTTCTTGTTCCATTTTTACTCGGCTTCAAATTCCAATTATCAACCTTACTGCCGCTACTTTTGGGTCTACTATTGATTGCCAGTAAGAAAGCCTTTTTATTGGCCAAAGTGGCTCTGTTAGCAGTTACGGTGTTTTCTGGCTCTGGATTTGGCCAAGGCTTTGGTCAAGGTTTCGGAGGTTATGGCGGGCCAGCTGTCGCCTCTTACTCCTCGGGCTACGAGAACCCAGGACACTATTATGATCATCACAATTCTGGTTAGTGGTTATTTTTTTTACAATAACATACCTACCCGACTCTCGTACCGACGTACTCGCGAGGTCTATTGCTCGTTTATTGAAATATTTAGTTAAAATATTTCTGTCTTACTTAGTTATTTTTTCCCAACTCCCCAAAAAAAGGGAAATATATTTATGATAGGTATATGTATGTTTTTACGTTTATAAAACCTCTTCTAACCTAAATAACTGACTGAAGCGCGAGGTGATGTTCATTTTGGTGAGTGTGCATCTGGTCTGGATCTTTTAATTCCCCCTTGCCTTTTTTACTATCGGACAGTCAGAAACACGAAAAAGCGTAAACGGTGACGCTTTTTGTGGTTTTACATGGTGGATATTCCAAAAACCCGAATTAAAACGCTTTAACTCAACTTTCATAAACGGTTGATATGACTGTTGATAGAAATTTCACGCGCCCCATGATTTTATTTTCGAACCTGATAATATTGATCAGGCTCAGGAATAAAATCTAGGGCATTGTCATCTACATCAATCTAGGGCATCAGCCCTAGATTGATGATGAGGAGAGTGGTGATGACTGGTACTTGGAACCTACCTAACCTACCTTTTCGTAAATTATCTACATCAATAACTTTCTTTTTAACCCCCGACCCAAATCAGTCATGCCGAGTTTTTCTCTGGAGTTTTTGAGTTTTCTAAACTTTAACCTGTCAATAAAACTTGCGCATTACAAACGTTAATTACGTTTAAAAATTTAATTTTTTTAATTTTGTGCTAAAGCACATAAAAATAATCGGCCAAGTGCGAGTCGGACTCGCGCACGAAGGGTTCCGTACTATCATATTCTATAATACTACAAAGTTTAGTTCTGTTTATAAAATAACGAGAAATCAACGAAATTCCAAGTAGTAAATTGCAAACATAGAGGTAGGTTTTCGATACACATCCGGGTAGCATGACGACGCTCGCGCGAATACGCGCGGCTATGGCTCGCTCCGTGATGTTACCTCCCCCGGTACCCGCGCGGCCGTTGCTTAGCAACCGCCTCGCGCTCGCGCCACCACCACACCACGGCGCGGCGCTCGCACCGCGTTTAGATGCACGGATTATTTTAATTTTGTGAGTTTTTATGTATTAGATTAGGCATTTATTTTTATAGTTAATATATTTCTAAATATTTACTTACAAATATTCAAGTTTCTACCTGTTAATTAAGATCGAGTAAAAATTGCTTAAAAATTAAGTTTGTTGTATGGGAGCCCCCCTTTAATATTTACTTTATTGTTATTTAATTATTTATTTTGAAAGGTAATATACAAGTAAATATTCTGTGAAAATTTGAAGCGTCTACCTGTTACCGTTTTTAATATTGAGCAAAAAAATACGAAAAAAACACGTTTATTGTATGGGGACCCCCCTTAATATGTTATTTTTTTTAATTTTTAGTATTTGTTGTTATAGCGGCAACGGTAATACATCATTTGTGAAAATTTCAGCTTTCTAGCTATCACGGTTTATGAGATACAGCCTGGAGACAGACAGACAGACAGACAGACAGACAGACAGACAGACAGACAGACAGACAGCGAAGTCTTAGTAATAGGGTCCCGTTTTTACCCTTTGGGTACGGAACCCTAAAAATATAACTTAGCCCAATCGATCCCGTTATTTCAACAAACAGATTGTCAACATCAGATTATTAGATTATCAACAAACAGATTCTAAATACTATTTTTAATATTGGAAGTATCCTTAAAAGCAATCCAAAGGCATTTACAACTTCTCCGATGGCAGGTTCAATGACCTCATGCCGATGCACTATTACGAAACCAACCTCTGACGCGTTCTCCTTCAGATACAAAGGACTCTAACCATTAGCAATAAGGTCGACATGCCTCGGACAAGTTGTAAGTATCAAGCTCTTGACCTATTTTATTGGGATGGTAAATGAGGGCTTTTGAAGGGACTTTCTCCAATTTATTTTGTAATCTCTTTCGATAGACTTTCTTATTGTACGATTATTTTGTATAGTGTTGTAATGTTATATAATTTTGATCTGTCAGCTTTAGCCTTTGAAATATGTAGAAGCATTGTTATATTAATACAATGCTATTAAATATTTATATTCCACGAATTTAAAAAGATATTATACACAATCTTAAAGTTTTCTACTATTTTAAAGTTGAAGCATCACATTTTATATTTTTGACTGACTTCAAAAAGAGGAGGTTCTCAATCCGGTTGTATTTTGTTATGTTTGTTACCGCATAAGTCTATTATTTATAAATTGATTTTGAAAATTATTTTTCTGTTTGATCACTTTGACATAATATACTTTCAATTGAATCCAAATTCAATCAAAACCGGTTTGGTAATTTGGTTTTAGAAACCAAAACTGCCCATTTTGAAATAAGGTTCAATTTTTAAACTATTAAATCTCTTCAATTTATTTTAAGTGCCATTTACTTGCTTTAGTTTAATATACTTACCAAACATATTTTCTCCAGGAGGTCACTATAGAAACCCTCATCACCAAGACATCTATTACCGTGAGAAAGCATCATCAACACCAGATACCACCGCGGCTCCCATCACCCCGGATGAACTGCGAGACAGACTGGAGAGGTTCTTTATTACCAAAAAGGATGATGATAAAGATACCAAGATCAGGAATGCAAGAAATTTTGCGTGGACTCCCATAAATACTGGATAAATCTAATTTTACTAGACAGGGTAGTACAACGTATGACAATATGACTGACTGAAACTGACAATATGGGCGACACAAGTGAATATGAACTAAAAGTTGATACAGACGAAATGTAATCATATTGCCATTTAGTAGATAGATAAATAGATATATAGATAGATAAACTCTTTATTGTTCACATCTTAACTAACTGTACTGAAACGTACTGTACTGTACCGTACTGTACATACTAGTATGTACACAACCTCCTATAAATCAATAAAAAATGCTAAATTCACTATTTTCACTATAATAAAATTAACAAGATAGATAAGTAGTTATATTTAACGAAATTGTCCTTCTTATATTAGTAGGTCAATAAAAATACCTTTTTTTTTTTCAATCAAAATAAAAGTCGTAATCTGTACAAAATTTCTGACATATTGAAATTTTATCAACCGTAGACTTAATTTGTCGTTAATTTACTGCGTTTACAAAAACCGCTATAGTTTACGCAAAGAGGATAAGTAATTGAAGGAAATATTAATTTATTGACGCTTGACTCGTTAAAATGGCGTTTCAGTAAGTACCTATAGTCTAGTAAAAATAAATCCGTTTGTATGGAGCAGATCGCAGTATTTGCAACTGGGGGGATTCATTGAAATTATGATAGGAAAATAACTTAAAATCATAGATCAACAATAATCCCCGATTTATAGACTGGCTACGTTCCTCGGTTTCATTCGCGTAGTTATGAAAAACGGTGATGATTATGATGATGATTAGTATCTTATGTCCGGTTCCAGGTCCAAAGCTATCTCTATACTAATTTTCATAACGATCGGTTCAGCCGTTTGAACGTGTAAACGTATCAAAATCAGATTTTATAATATCATTATAAAATTGTGTCAAATGTATTTCAAAACACCAGTACATTCATTTAAATAACAATATACTTAGTTGTCTTTTATGTTGTCACAAATCTTATTTTTACTAGACTACTACTCGAGTGGCGTATGACAGTCATATTAAAAATAGGTTTTATTTGTATTTGTTTCTATCGTATATTCTGGTAGTTCAATAAATTCAAAAAATGTTGATTGATTGATTGATGAAAATATATATATATATTATATATATATATTTGTGGACATTTCACACAACACCATCTAGCCCAAACTAAGCAAAGCTTGTGCTATGGAACTAGATGGCTGATAGAATACATATATACTTTTTTTTTTTTTTGTAAATATATACATATGATACATAGAAACACCCAGACACAGAACAAACATCTATGCTCATCACACAAATGTTTGCAATGGGTGGGGATCGAACCCACGACCTTTCAGTTCAGCAGGTAGACGTAAACACACTACCAACTGAGCCACAAAGCCAGTCTAAAAATCGAATCGGATTCTAACTTACTGACAGTATCCACATGAGTCTGCTTAACGTTCATATCTTCAAAACAATGTCGTATAAGTCGGTTTTTTATTTTTTTTATTTTTACGCCTTTTGAATACTTATTGCAAATATTTTATCCGAGAATACTAGAATTATAAGAATTTAAGTAAGTAATTAATTATAAGAATGTGCATTTATAACCTTTTACAGCAATTTAACGCATACTTTTTCACAAAAAAACGTGCACTCAACAGTGTATCGAAATGCGTAAGCGTAAGGAAATGTAGGTTATATAAAACAGCTTTTCTGCTGTAGGGTATTTTGTTTTTGTTTTTGTAAATAAACCTATAGTTTATATCATAGAAAAATGTTTTCTTTTTTCTATGGTTTATATAGACTGTATCACTCATATCGTCAGTCCAGACTTGCAGCCCTGGACTGATAAGTTGAATATGTATAGCCTAAATTATAACTAAATATTTTATACCGAAATATAATTTGTGAACCATCGTTACGTAGTTCTAGTCAAGATTGGATAATTCATAAAATAATTCTAAAATGTTATTGGTTGAATTTTCATCTAGATTTTTCATGCAACCTGTGATAGGTTACTTCTATTACATTGATATTAAAATAAGAATATTAAAATATTTATTTATTCTTTTATTTCTTATGATGACGTTACGATTGATTTTAATGACACATCGGTCCAGATAGGTTTGTGACACCTTAAGGACCGTAAGGCACAGAGCCAGTTGGTGCAGCTGTCTAGCAAGCATGATAGTTTATTATAATTGGACAATGGGACTTTAACATGGTTCTGTGGTCCAACTATAATCCAACTCGTTGGACAGCGCAGTTAGACCACTGCCCGTACTCTTTCTAGATATGAAATTAATGTCATATACTTTTGATTAATTTGAAATTGAAATTTCAGTCTCTTGAAAACCGTGTTACAAAATATTGAGAACAATTTTATATATTTTTTTTTTTATTTGATATTTTTATGAATAATTTTATATTTTTTGTAAATACTTAATGATAAATAGAAATATCCAGCCACAGAACAAACGTCCATGCTTATAACACAAATATTTGTACTTGGTGGACATAATGTCCTTTGTGGAAATTAAGTAAACCCAAAGTTTTCAAGGATAAATGGCTAAGTGCGTGCCATGCCACGCGCAATGTAGGGTTCCATATCATATCATAATTTAAAAACTCGTAAAACAAGGTAGTATTCTTGTTTAAAACTACGTACATATTTAACTTATGTTAATTTAAATGAAATGTTCATTTTTGACTTGTATAGGTACGTAATAATTTGAAGTTGATCGATTATAACTCAATGACTTGTAAATCCTACTTAGCAGTGATAGTTTTCCTTTTAATTTCATCATAATATATCCTACTAGCATGACATTTTTCATATTTCCAAAGCCCACAATACCTACGTAAGCAATGTCCGTATTTCTCGTAGTGAATTTTCTCAACAAAAATTCTATCCACACAGCGCAAAGCATAGCTAAAGGTGGATTCAGACATTGCAATCCTTATCATTATATTGTGTCGCACACGGTGTGATATGCATGACTCGGCTTAAGGCTCGTGTACCTACTGTGTGATTAACGGCGCACGCTCAGCCAAAGCGGCGCATGCTCAAGTCAATCTATGAAGACGTCGCGTGCGAAGCTTACCTCAATATCAATACAAAACATAGGTACCTACGTCTTCTCTTTTGTTAGGGCTTCCGTACTAAGGGTGTTACGTGTACGCCTATTCATGAGGCTACGGTGTCTGTCTGTCTGTCCTACACTTAAATGACTATATCTCTTGAATCGTTATAGGTAGGATGTTGAAACTTTAGCAGAATTATGGTTCTTGGACTAATAAATAATAAAAACTGTTCATAAGTACGACAATCTAACGTAAATAGTTTTTGAAGAAGAATGTTCGAGAACTGTGAAATAAAACCTATTTATTGATTCCAAAAAAGAGAAAATGTCCACACATATCGCAATGTATGCGCTGAAGCGGTTTAATCGGTGAGCGTTTACCGACGTTTGCTGGCTAATCCTACACATGTGTAGGATATACCGTGCCACGAATATGAAGGTACACACATTTCGAGGGACTAGTTTTGCACGCGCTATGTCGCACGCCTCGCAATGTGTGTATCCGCTTTAAGCCGTCTATGTCGCATGTGTTCGCGATGTGTGGAGCCACCTTATACGCATCATTACCTACTCGAGTGCTTTAATTAATCACTCTCTCCAGTTTCCACGTGATGCGTACATCCTGCTCCGGTACTATTTCATGCTCTGATTGTCACCACACACACACAACACACTCACTATGTACTTAGTTGGCGGCTCTTCACTTGTTTCAGCCAAGTTCGATCACAATATTTGGAACAAGAAAAACTTAAAACTTAGTAGGCAAAAACTCTTTAATAAACCTTTTTATCAATGACAGAAAAAAACTGGACGAGTGCGATTTATATATTTTTAGGGTTCCGTAACTCACTCGGAAAAAACGGAACCCTTATAAGATCACTTTTTTATCAATCTGTCCGTCTGTCCGTCCATCCGTCAACCAAGACCTGTATCTCGGGAACGCGTGAAGATATCGAGTTGAAATTAAACCATATACGCAGATCCATAGTCTCTTGCTGCAGAAAGATAAATCAAACTCAGTTTTCATTAAAAAAAGTTACAGCCGAATATGTCGCAAAAAACGCATATTTCGACACTCGCAAGAGAATCTAAACCTATGGGGTACTTCCCGTTGACCTATTACTGTGAAATTTGGCAAGAAGCATTGTCAAATAGTACCTACACATAAAGGAAAAAATCCGAAAACTGTAAATTTTTAGTTTAATCACAAAAATAGGGTCTTAAAGACGGTTTGCGGTAACTGCCATATCCGGCGACCGTTACGATCTATGATGAAGCACGCTTCTATAGAAATAGCCAATTCTCTGGAATCTAGATTCAATTTATTAGATTATGTATAATTATTCAATATTATGGAATTATGGATATATCAGATAAATTAATAGACACATAAATGTTAGCTCCAAGAACAATATTTTGACAAGTGACATTTCGGTCCGTAATACCTACAGATTAGATTCAGATGACAGGACGAGGAAATGTCACGATGAGGAAGGATAACATTTGCGAAAAGTTGTATAAATTCTATCTACACCTGAGTTACTCAGAAAGGATAAAAGACTGCAGGTAAGTACAAATATGTTCTTTCTCATACAAAATTATAAAATAATTTTACGATGTAAAACATTTTTGGTTTATAAAGCATAAAAAACAAATTAATTCGACTTATACAATTAGTGGTTAGAGGGTTAAATGGAGATTCATGCTTTTCTTTATTATTGAATGTTGGATTTGTAATTTTAACATTATACATCTCTATTTAAAACGATTTCAATGGTATTCAGCTGGGTATGTAATACTGATGTAAAATTGTTATTTCTAAGTAAGTAGTGAAATATATTTTTACCAAAGATATATTGAAAAATTTCAGCCCAATGACCTCCTATTAGATTATGATACCCTTTTTGCATAAACTTGTTTTAATATCGAAGAAAAATATTTACCAAGTTTTTCATTATGGCTAACTCTACCTACAAGATATATCGGAGTACCTACATGATGATATACGTTGGTATTCATTTGCTGTTTCAAGGAAAACCAGCTTAAAAATGACAATATATAAAGAGCCTTCCTGTTGAATTTGCACATTCTTGAGTTGAACGCACTGAGACCAGTTCAAGATGAAATATTTAGTTTTCATTGTTTTAATTTTGGCTTGTATTGTTATATCGCAGGCGTTGCCTCAATGTAAGTGGTTTTTTTTTACTGCAAGTTTTACAAATACAAATACAAATAATTTATTCATAACGCCCAAGTTACAAGTCAAGTTCATATTAAATCATGTCAAAGGGTGGTTGACAGAACTATTTTCATATTGATATTTAATTAATTAATTGAAGTGATAAAAATAATAATAATATAACAAAAAATATCATAATAGTCAAAAATAAGTTAAGTTTTAAGTTTATATTAAGTTGCCGGGCTTGTACGTCTGTCTGTATCTATGGTTCAAATCCTGGATCCAAATTAGACCCACTTTGTGATGTTCGATTGAGCGTTAATTTGCTATTCTTGCAAATTTTTGGTTATAATGCAATAATATGATCCCTTGGAGCTGGTCTCATGATGGAGTCGGAAAGTCGTCATAGGAACTCCCAAACTAAACAAGATAAACCCATCGAGTTTGAGCTCATTTGTTTTGTCTTGGCAAACACTCTAGTGTTATATGGTACCATGGACCTGGTCTGATGATGGAGTCGGAAGCTGATTATAGGAACTACCGTACTCAGCGATATCGATCCACATTCCTGTTGCGTACTGCACAAAAAAGAATTCTTTGCCGCCATCTCTGTTTCCTGAGACCTACAATCTTGGAATTTAGGCTTGAGTGAATAGATATCTTCTAGATCAACGAGCTCCATCCTCGGCCATACCGTCGCTTAGCATCAGGCGAGTTGGTGGTCAATCGTAGATCTATCTTGTATAAAAAAATATAAAAACTCCTAAAATAAATTTGATAAACCCATCGAGTTGAGGCTCATTTGTTTTATCTTGGCAAACACTCATGTGCTACATGATATGTAAGGCCCGAAACGGAAAATGACCATAGTAATAAAATAAAAAAAAACTCTCTTTCGTTGTCATCCTTTATCGAAATGACAGATAGAAATATAGTTTCCAGCCCGATACCGAAATTCCGAAATTCATAAGCTTCCAACTTTCGTTTAAATTTTTTGGTGTGGAATGCTCTGTCCTGTTTTCAGAAACGACAGTTTGTATTGAATTTGTACGGTGAACACCTTGGATGACGTCAACTTCCGCGATTGTGTGGTCTCTGTCTAACTTGAAATTGAAACGAATACTGGAATTGAAATGAGTGCTATATTTTACTGTATAGAAAATATGTGAAATTACAAATACTAGTCCTGTTTTCTGTGTTCATATGTTGCATGGTACGGAAGCCTCGGTGTGCGAGTGAAACTCGTGCTTTAGCGGATTTATTTAAATGTATAATTTATTGTTTTTTCTAGTCGGTGTATGTGCAGAGTTGTGTACAGGACAAGGTTGTGGCCGCGGCTGCCAGTGTGTCTCTACCGGCTGTGGACACAGCTGCGTCTGCGGTGGATAATATCAACTACTTACATTAAAATGATCTCTGATGTTTTGCTATGAAATTAGGTAACATACATGAGAAATAAAATTTAAAATAAAAGTACCTATTGTTATTGTTATTAGAGTTTTCCCAAGATTTTATTCTTATACTTAATTTTTTTTCAATATTCTCCCTACTCCTCAGGAAACTGTTTTTCAATGCGTGTGTGTATCTATGTTACCTCTTGTAGCATAATTGATTTAACTGATTATAATTTATACGCGAAAAAAAAACTCAATTCAACTTTTCTTGGTCCTATAGAGATATCATCAAAATCATTTGGGTATCAGAAATATCATCAATCATCAATCAATCATCACCAACCAAGTAACCGAAATTACGAACATGTTTTGAAGTAGGTTGTATGAGTTTTTAAATTATAATAAATATTAAAACATTCAAAGCAATCCTGCTTAGTCTTAAGTATACTGTTGTAAAATTGATAATTCAGATCAAGATGCCCTATTTGGACAACGTTATCTAATAGGAAATATGCGTGTATTTTCTGAATAATAGTTTTAATTGATAACATACTAAATTGTTGAAGTTTCCGGCAGCCTAGTCGGGAGACCGTCTGACTTGCGATCCGCAGGTCCTGGGTTCGAATCCCACGGCACGCACCTCTGTCTTTTCGAAGTTATGTGCGTACTGTTGATTGCCGCCAACTTCAAACGGTGAAGGAAAACATCGTGAGGAAACCTACATGTCTGAGAGTTCTCAATGATCTTGAAGATGTGTGAAGTCTGCCAACCCGCACTTGGCCAGCGTGGCAGACTATGGCCTAACCCTTCTTACAATGAGAAGATTGCCCGTTCCCAGCAGTGGGACAGTTTGTACAAAACAGGACTGATAAAAAAAAATTACTAAATTGTAATACTCCTCCTACTCCGCACCATCCATGAAGCTCAAGGTCTGACGTACGAGTCGGTTATCGTGTAATTGTAATTGAATAATTATCAATAAAATATGTCTATGTCTATGTCTGTGTCTGTGTCTGTGTCTGTGTCTGTGTCTATGTCTATGTCTATGTCTATGTCTATGTCTATGTCTATGTCTATGTCTATGTCTATGTCTATGTCTATGTCTATGTCTATGTCTATGTCTATGTCTATGTCTATGTCTATGTCTATGTCTATGTCTATGTCTATGTCTATGTCTATGTCTATGTCTATGTCTATGTCTATGTCTATGTCTATGTCTATGTCTATGTCTATGTCTATGTCTATGTCTATGTCTATGTCTATGTCTATGTCTATGTCTATGTCTATGTCTATGTCTGTGTCTGTGTCTGTGTCTGTGTCTGTGTCTGTGTCTATGTCTATGTCTATGTCTATGTCTATGTCTGTGTCTATGTCTATGTCTGTGTCTGTGTCTGTGTCTGTGTCTGTGTCTATGTCTATGTCTATGTCTATGTCTATGTCTATGTCTATGTCTATGTCTATGTCTATGTCTATGTCTATGTCTATGTCTATGTCTATGTCTATGTCTATGTCTATGTCTATGTCTATGTCTATGTCTATGTCTATGTCTATGTCTATGTCTATGTCTATGTCTATGTCTATGTCTATGTCTATGTATATGTCTATGTCTATGTCTATGTCTATGTCTATGTCTATGTCTATGTCTATGTCTATGTCTATGTCGTCATTAGGACCAAAGGTAAACTGCAGCTGCATGACAGTGTCTCGCACGCAGTCGTGGCAATTTCGAGGCACACCGGAACCTTTACTTACTACACCGATGACGAAGGGGATGCCATCAGCCGTTTTGTACGGCGGGCGATGACAGCCACACCAAAGGCCATTTTTGAATACAACCTAAAAATGGCCATCAAAGATCGTAACGTGGCGGTAGTGGAGGCCCTGAATAGGAAAATTAGTTAAATCATTTTTGTCCCATATAGTATTAGGAAAGCGTGTGTACCCAGAGCACTCACGCTCGCCTTGCGGCGGCGTTGTGTGGCGGGTCGCCCTCTTCCCTCAAATATGGTTGAGGAGAGCGATGGCTGGCACATGCGTTAACTCGTGAACGGGTGCTGCTTGCGGGAGCTGGACTGCTCGGCGTGCGCATGTTAGTTAAGTGTTAATGTTATATCCGTCTTCCTCTTGTATGCTAGCTTAAAAAAAAAGTAAACTTAGTTTAAAAATCAAATGTATTAGCTTATAAAAGGCACGGACCCTGGAGTCTGAAGAGTTCAAATTTTTTTTAAATAAAAAATAATGTAATACTTATAGGTATTAGAAAAAAGTATTTCAATCGGCTAATAACCTTCCTAGATATGTATACCTAGTCTTGCCATAAATATTGTCACGAAGAAAAAAAATATTTTTTTATTGCAAATAATATTTATTACTTTTACAGTGTGTTAGTTTAATATATAAATATAAAACAATTTAAAATATAAAAGCTTATTCGAAGTGGTCTCCATTGGCTGCAATACAGTCCTTTAAACGTTGAGGCCAGTTATCAATAGAAGCACGCACTTTTTCCATGGGAAAATTCTTCACTGCCAATCGTATGGATTGTTTTAGGGACTCCAAATTATCATGGCGTTTAGAGCAAGCCATACTCTCTAAAACTGACCATAAATCATAATCCAGCGGATTACGATCAGGACTAGACGACGGCCAGTCTTCAGCTCTGATGAAGTCCGAAACGTTCACTTCCAACCAAGACTGCGTGGACCGAGCTTTATGACCTGGCGCCGAGTCTTGTTGGAAGGACCATACTTGGATATTGAACATGGTGTTGTTAAGGAGCTTAACTACCTTCTCAAGAATGGTATTTTGATACAATTGTGCCGATGTTTTGATACCTTTTTCACAAAAATATGGCTCAGTCACTCCTTCATAGCTAACACCCCACCAAACCATCACTGAAGTCGGATAATGTCCACGTTGCACTCTGTCGACTAATTGGGAAGCTTCCTTAGAGCTTTGAGCATAAATACGGTCATTTTGTTTGTTAAAATGTTGCTCAATTGTAAAGATTTTCTCATCCGTAAACAAAATTTTTCTGTGACCTCCCTTTGCGTACCGCTTCAGTAGTTGTTTCGATTTTACCACCCTATTCTTTTTTAAATTATCAGTTAAAAAATGACCAGTGCGTCTCTTATAGGCTGCAAGTCCTAAGTCATCTTTTAAAATACGCGACATGGTTCTGGGTGCTATCTTCATCTCCCGAGATAAAATCTTTTGCTTTCGGACAGGATTTCTTCGAATTCTTTCCCTTACTGCTTTGACCACCTTTTTCGTACGAACACTACGTGGACGGCCAGATCTTTTTCTGTCACAAACAGAGGAGGTCTCATTGTACCTATTAATAGCCCGGTACACAAACATTTGACTAATACCAAGCGTATGGAGAGTTTTAAAAATTGCATTTGGCTCCATACCAACTTTGTGTAATGCAATCACAGCGATTCGGTTCTCTTAATCACCCCACTCCATTTTAATATCGATTTGGATAATTATTTTATTTGGAAAGATCCGCTAGAGTGTGTAGAGTTTCAGAGTGGCAATTATTTTTGTAAAAATCGATTGTGTATTTAGTTTGGTTTTTATGATAAAATAACAGGTTTTTTTTTCCTGTTATGTTAAGTTACCGAAATGGAGTATTTTGGAGTCGGTCGATTCAGTTATCAGTTTACTTGTTATTTTATATAATAATGTACTTATATATTTTTTCCTGTAATTATGTCATTTGAATTCAGTTAATTCAGTTTTGTAAATTATAATACAACTATTATCTTAAAACAATTTAACTGGCCTTACAGGTGAGTTAGTTGAAGTTTAGACTTTTGTGGTAGTAGGTAATAAGGGGCCAAAACCGTGTCGAGACACGCGTATAGTAGGATTTGTTTATTGTAGATAATGCTGCAATTAAAAACTAACTACATAACAACTACAAATAAAGACTATGGTGGTGCTGCTGGTCGCTCGCACGCGTCACCTTTTTTAGTTATAATATTATTGAAATTACTTTTGATAAATATTATTTATTTAGCTTCATAAAAACACTATTAAAATGTATTAAAAATAGTTATTATGTTGTTATTTTTTAAAGGCACTGATTTAAAGAGGCAGTTGTAAATAGCAGTTTTGGTATGTTAAAAATTATAAATGGCACGTTTAATAACTAGTTCATCAGTTAAAACTAAGCAGTAAAGTAAACAAAAATGAGTAATAAAAAATAATGAAATGGATCAGTGAATATATAATTGAGCAGGAAAATAATTAAATGGGCGGCAAAAATTATATGTATAAATTTGTATAAAAAAAAAACATAACCTAATCTCTGAAGAAATTATTGCTTATACCTATATACATAGATAACTTTCCATCATTTTTACCGCTCATTCAGTTATTGGACTGCTCAATTATTTTTAGAATTTACATTGTATGATAAAATAACCGACTAATTGATTTTTTATTACTGTCCATGTTTTACTGTCGCAATAATTAACCGCCATTAAATTAAATAACTGCTCAATATGTTTTTGAACTGATCATAATAACATCTCGAATATTTAATTAACAGCTCAAAAAATTAGTTCTGTTTTTTAAATCTGTTATTTTGATCTAAATATACGTGTAAGAGTTTCGGGTACGGCTGCTAGTGCTTTTACAATGAATGCGGCCATAGATGCTACAGCTGTTATAGCTTTTAAAAATACCAACTTCTTTGATGTTTTACAATTTGAGTTAATAAATTGTTTTTAACGGTTCGGCATTGTTTTATTTATCTTGTATTATTTTACTATTAGTAACGTTATAAGATAATTATGTTTTTTTATGAAAGAAAATTACATTGACAAACAAAAAACATGAACAGGAAAGGCCATTTACTCTCCACAGTAATCGGTCCTAAAAATAGTTTCTGCGCATTCAAAGTCAGCGCTATTTATTCATGACAGGACCTATCCACATACCTACCAATCACCGTCAAAATAATCTTGATGCAGAAGATACCTGTTCCACCTCCGTGCATCCATCTTCAGCGTGTATATATCAGGTATCCCCCATCTTGACACTTTCATATTTTTTTCGGAGCGTGCCAGCGTGCCTGCGCGCGCGCCGTTCGCGTGCCGTATCTCTCATCTACGTGTTTAGTGTTTACTCATAGCTGTTTTGCGTGTTCAAAGATATTTCTCATTATATTTCGTTCTAGGTATTACGTACAGGGCGACGACCCGGTACGTCCACTTTAGGGCCGTGGGTTCTATTTTCAGGCAATTGATGTTTGAGTGATGAATTTAGAAATAATTATGCTCAAGATCTGAGTGGTATTTGTCTTTTTACGTAGTCCATGATATTCTTGAAACAGATAATTCTAGTTAATGTTAACCGTCATTCAAATAAATGGCCAAGTGCGTGTCGTGCCACTCGCACCGTAGGGTTCCGTATTTGCATATCATAGTTAATTATGATGAATGTGAACTTAAAATAAGTCTCTTGTTTGATAGTTTAATACTATGAACATAACGAGTTAACTTAAATGAAATATTCACTTCTTAAGGTTACTTTAAACTCTCCAGATAATTTTTTAAGTTTATCGACTACTACTTGTTAGCTTGGAGACCTGGCTCGCTCTACAGATAAAAGGTGGACGAAAATCTCAACATTCTGGGAAGGTCCATACGGTACCCGAGCAGTGGGTAGACCACTAGAAAGATGGGCAGACGAGACCAAAAATATTGCAGGAAGAACATGGCAGAAGACAGCACAGAATAGAGATGAATGTGCAGCTCTGGAGGAGGCCTTCACCCAAAGAGTCCTCAATCAAGAAGATTACTAACACCACTGACGTAGAAATAAAGTATAAATATAAATTTAAATCTAAACTAACAATACTAAACAATAGAATAATAATAAATAATCTATAAATAAATTTAAATTTTAATTAATTAAGTAATAAAAATTGAACTAATAGAAATGATAAATAGGTTGCAATTATATTAATTACTTAATTCATGTTGTATAAAATTGAGGAAAATAAAAGGCTATTTTATTTTATTAACTCGTAAAGCCTACTCAGACGCGATTTTCATTTAATTCCACTATATATGATACTAGCATGAACTTTCACATCTCTAAAGCAACTGTTTAGCCGCCAGGGGGTGGAGACACTAGACTATATCAATAAATGTCACTTTAAAGCTTGTATATATTTCGGAAACGAAAATTCTGAGAAATAAATGATGCATTGAACCTTCGTCTTATTTTAAGACCTATTCAACGGTAACTCACACAATGGGGTGAAGTAAAAAAAATCATCCCTTCTTTATATGTAGAGTGCCAACGCTAATTTCAATGTTTTGGAAAGTTTTCAGCGGTTCACGGATCACTTTTACATGCAATTTTTTTATATAGGGCTGATAGATTCTGAGTAAAATGAATTAAATTGAATTGAATGTGACATATGGACAGACAGATATGGCGAAATTATAAGGGTTCCTTGTAGTTACTACGAAACCCTAAAAAAATTGGCACGCCTCATATTTTTAGCCATTTGTTGCATAATTACGTCATCATTTTAATTTCACAAGACTCACTTTCAAAGAGGGAGCAAAACGAACTATATGATGGTGGTTTTCTTTTTTTAGCTTTCAGAAATCGTTATGTTTTTGCACCCCTTTCAAAAAATACCTCAAAAATTATATTACCTATCTTATTTCATTTACATCAAAATATTTGCAATTACTCCTACATAGGATAAATGACCATACATGGGCATGCTTGCATGAGCAATTCTTTTACCGTATTGAGTGATCAAGTAGAGCTAATAAAATAATGAATGGTTGAAGAACGTATGAAATAGTTAGAGCACATCTAACCGTTCCTAACCATACAGCACAGATGGTTCATGAATAAGTGGTTGTTGAAGGAGATCAGGTGCAAGCAGAACATTATCTTAGAGCTGTTGCAAATCACGATTGCATGCCGCTTTTGTTTATGTTTGAAGTAATATTTATATAATTAAATAAATATTGGGGAACATTTCACACATATATGTATAAGCAAATCAGATAACTAACACTTACACAGCTTAGGTATTACACTACAAATACATACGACATGTCCTGCCTCGATTGGATGCATACTGCACAGTACTTTACCTTACGGCAGATATAAAAAAAAAAACAAACGGGTTGCACTCCAGGAGTGCCGAGAGAAGTGAAAACTAAAAAATTACATAACAAAAAGACTGATAAAAATTTACATACAATAATGAACTTTAAATGCAGAACGTTATAATAGTTTCTGACTAAAATAATCTGTCCGTCTTACGAGTTCGATCTGAGTTTATAATTTTTTACTCATCCAAAAAATGCACAACGCCGCTAAAGAAGTTTTCACTTCAAAAAACCTAAGTCTTTCTTGAGCCAATGGGGTCGAAAAGTTCTAATATCATAGTCGTTTCATGGAGGACATTCAAAAGATCCGCATGAAACGGTTTAACTACACTTTTGAAATGCTGATTGTTAAATTGTCGGCTTCCCGTGAGAATCGACCTTCCGCGAATAATTTTATCTGGATGTCTTTAAATCGAGAGTGAATAGGTTTCTTTTAGGCAAGCGGACTCCATCCTAGACCGCGACGGTCACTTAGCATCAGGCCAGTGAGCGAAAGCCTAATTTAATAAAAAAAAACTTTAATCAGGACACAAGGTATTTAAATCGGATGAGCACGAGTCAATCATTGATCCTAAATGTCAGCTCCCTGGAGTGACCCATGTCTTCGTAGCTGACGTCCCGGTACAGTATGCGGCATGCCCCAGACACTGACGTGCACTGGCTACTGGAGGTGCTCTAAAAGATGCTATTCCATGTAAATGCGTGTTGACTGTTCAGATATATGTAGGCTGTATCCCAAACTGCCACCATATTGTGTATATCTACGGCAATGAGCTTCTTTTATCACAATAAGTCCGCGTTTAATCACCATTACGCCTGTTGGAAAGCGAAGATATGATCGAAGATGAAGACCTACACTCTAACTTTGAAAAGACCCATGAGTATTTATTTTTCACATTAAACAAGCGAGCCGACAATGTATTCCTGTGTTTGGTTGTACGGAGTAGAAACGTATAATGACACCTTTGCTTTATTGCTAGACGACAAAAAAAACCCACTAAATATTAAGTGAACTTCATCATGATTTCCAGCAATCAAAACGGGTATTGACGTTGAAGGGATTGACAATGATATTCATTGCCAGAGTCAGTTAGCCGATAAGGCTGCAGGTACTTACTACTGTATCTTGTAGATAAACTAGTATTCTTTACGCAGCTACTCTTCTATTGCAACGATATGGTATCTCATTGACAACAACATTAAAATAACAAATTTACAGACAGTTCAAAAATTACAAACATCCGACGGGAATTGAACCCGCATATCCCGATCTGTAGGTACTTGTTAATTTTTGAACTGTATATAAATATGTCAGTACATATATACACATATAAATACTTTAGTGTGTAAAACATTCAAAAATATAAATAATAAAAACAATAAATTAAATTCAAGACCTTCTTTACTACCATGTTTAGCTAAACAATATGGGAAGGAAGAAGGTGGTGCATTTTATCGAGACTTTCAGAGAAACGGAAACATAAAAGACCCTGTATATACGTACATAATATATTTGGATTGAAAACAGCAATCGTCATGCCAGGTCTGAGGCCTTTCGGCGGCTTAATAACTCGGACACTAGGGCTGGCCGCTCAGTCTATAAGAAAATACTTATACTAAGTAATATATTTGGATGTGAGTTTTAATTTTTTTTGACAGTATCTGTAATAACATATAATAGTTGTATGGTACTCTTGTTGGTATTCTAATAATAGCTAACCATATTAGGTATTATAATTTTTATTTGTAGGTAAATGAATTATGAATAATAAAATAAAACACATGTTTTGAAGTTTCCAATACTTTTTCGACTGCTTTCACCTTTTTGCTTTAATATTTTAATAATTATCTCATAGTTACCATATACTTAGATAATAATGCTACATAGAGCTAGATTTGTTACACAACAATTGTTTAGATAATTATAAATAATACATTCATAAACAAAAGGTACTCTCGTAACCCCGCCTTATTATTAAAATGATTATGTTATTACATGGTTATAAACAATAATAATGATTATTTTATCACTTATTTTAAACAGCACCGTAATAGATAAAAAATATTACCTAAACTTATACTGTTTTTACAAAATTGGACAAACGGACGTTATAAAAACAGAAATGCACAAAACCCGTCGACTTAACCTAATTAACAATAATAAGCCTTAATATTTATTTCTGAGGTTAACTACTTTCTCTCTCAGAGAAGGTTTGTCCCATCGCTGGGATAAAGAGGCTGGTTACATAATAATAAATTAATTGTACACTAAATGCGACAAAACAAATATTTGGTGCCTTTAGTTATATCAAACTCAATAACATATCATACATACTTTCATTCAAATTCACACAAACATACACTTTACATAATTTATCCTTGTCACTAATTATGTAATACACAAAATATTCATGCAAAATCCATAACCGAAATAAACTAGTGAGTAAGCATCTTTGTGTCGTTTGAATAGGCTGATTATTATAACCGTAATATTTTTTACTATTTTACAGTGAATACACAATAGATATTCTTAGGATAGAATTGTTACCGCAAATCAAACCAAAACTTTAGCGCATTTTGGCCGTAATGCTGGATAAATGCCGTGTCGTTGTAATTTTACTAAGGAGTCGTAAGTTCGTGGTATTTACTGCTTCTATTTACTGTTTCGTGGCATACGCCTTGTAAGCCCTATCCTGGGCAGCTGCTTCATCCTCAACGCTTCTTCTATAGTGGCCGCCCGGGCCGGTAGTATCAAAGTCATTACCATAGTTAGATGAAGAGTACGTGTGGCTCTGAGATACCTGAGGATGCTTCACGATCTCGTACGTGGTCTTCTCGTGGGACTCTCCTGGAGACACTAGCTTCTTCAAACCAATGATAGCTGATAGCAATAGAGCAATCTTACCGATTAGCAACGCTTTCCCAGCGATGAGAGCGATGGCTTGGAAAGCGATGGCCAGAAAGCCACCTTTGATTGCGATGCCGGCAATTATCGGCCCCATCATCTTTTTCAACTTACCCCTTGCCTCATCCATTGATCTTCCGACGTCATTTCCAACGGTGTTCGGGGAAATTACAATTCTGTGCGTTTCCATCAGCTTTGAAGTCGCCAGTTGAAGGAATTTGTCGATCTGTTCTGATGGTATAGAATTCAAGTCACCGTCAGGTAGGGATGAAGGGAAAGCTCGCCCAGTTTCCTGTCTCTGGACGAGACTGATGCCGTCCATGACTGGAAGAGTCTCTGCTCGAGCCGCTCGGTCGATGAACTTCACCGCTTGGATCTTTAAACACTTGACGATCTCCTGCGACCTCTCGCAGTTGTCGTACATCCTGCCGAGGAGCTTTAAGCTGCTTTGGAAGGTATTGGCCGAGGTGAGGGAGAGAGCACTGAGGCACAGGAGGACGATGGCCCCGCGCCGCGCCATTTTGTTTTCGATGGCGGCTGTCCTGTCAGTCCGGGGACCGATGTCCAGCCAATGTGGTTGCGACTATTGAAATGTGCACAGAACACATGCGCACTGGCATTTATCTATTTTCTCCGGGAACTGCATTTATCTATAAATCTTTTAGAGCGTGCAATCGCTGCATCGTATCGCTGGCCACTGAGGCGTGTATATACAAGTTGGTGTGTAAAGTTGTGTGAGGAATTAGGGATGTGTGGGTGACTCATGCTGGCCATGTGTATAGTATGGTCATTCTCAAGGACACTTTGGTAAATGTCACTTCTGTCAGGGGTTTGAAAACACTTTTGTATAGGTAGAATTGGAAATAACTACACATCATCATCATCGTGCTGAAGGTATTCTGCAAAAAACTCACAATTTAGAAGTGAGCATAGGAACTATCTAATGTCAAAAATGCTATTTTCACATAAAACTATGGACACAATATGGCTATAATATTTTATCAAATACGTTTTAATTTTATTATTTTACCGCATTATACGGCTATAATTGACTTAGTGTGTGAAGCGACAAATAATACTTTTGCTACAACTTGGATACATCTTAAAAAAGAACATGCTTTTTTAACCTCGACGCAAAAACGACGGGGTGTTATAAGTTTGACGTGTCTGTGTGTGTGTCTGTCTGTGGCATCGTAGCTCCCGAACGGATGAATAGCTTTTGTTTTTTTTTTTGTTTGAAAGGTGAATTAGTCGGGATTGTTCTTTGCTATGTTTCATCAAAATCGGTTCAGCCGTTTTTTGTCGAGGGTTATGAGTTTTCTAAACTTACAGCTGTTGTAGTAAGTTTATATCTTCGCATGTATTTATTTACATTAGAATCACTTCTTTGCTACACCGCCATCTACTGGAAATGGATAGAATTTATTCAATAACTACAAAGCATAGCGCCGCTATTTTTAGCAAACTGCAATACAATGCATTGTCGTAAAATGGTAAAAATATGGAAAATTACTTTAAATTTTAATTGAATTGAGTGTATATTTTTTTAAAAAACAAAATCTTGAGATAAATGAATAAATAGATATGAAGCTTTTAATTATATTAAAAACTAATTTTCGTGATGTTTTTTTTGTTTAGTTTCTAAGTAAAACTTCAAGATTAGGTTCCCACTTAGTATGTTTTACACTGTAGCGCCACCATCGATTTAATTACTCAGCGTGTTAACAATTAATTAATTTAATTTAATTAAAACTGGAGATTGTTTGAAATATCCATAAGCTTTGTTGCCTATGGATATTTTAAATAATCTCCAATCAATCAGTTTTTTATTTTTTCTATTCCTACGTTGTTATGTTTATTTAAATAAAATTTTATTACTCAGCTACTCAAGAAAGAAAGTTTTTAGAGCGATGATCATTTGTTGATAAATTTATGTTTTTACTCGTATTGTCTTATCGTATTTTCATCGATTTTGATATTATGAGAGATTTAGATAATAGTTATCGATTTTACTTATTAACTAGGTACTTAATATTACAGTTTCGGCATGTCCTTCTGTCCGTGTGTCCGTGTGTCTGCGACTTTTTTCAACAACTCGTAGTACTAGAAAGCTGAAATTTGGCACAGGTAGGTACCTACAAAATACTCATCACGCTGACAAAGTGATAAAATAAAATCAATAAACAAGTAATCGTTTAAATAAATAAAAAACCTATTTCAAAATACGCAATTCGTTTACTTAGATGACATATTCAACTAGCTTATAATTAACTTGCCCTGTTAGTATGTATGGGACAAATCTTGCGAGTTAAATTAGAACCACTTCCTGTCGTTAGATTAGGATGAAATTTGGTTTACTTACGTAACTTCGGTGACAATGCAATAATATGGTACCATGAAGCTGGTCTCAAGATGGCGTCGGAAGGTGGCCATAGGAACTCCTAAACTAAACAAGATAAAACCGTCAAGTTTAGACTCATTTGAATAGTCTTTACAAGCACTCTTGTGTTACGTGATATCCAGGGTCTCAAGATGGCGTCGGAAGGTGGCCATAGGAACTCATAAACTAAACGAGATAAATCCATCGAGTTTGGACTCGTTTGAATAGTCTTGACAAGCACTCTTTAAAAGCCTTTTTTAGTCTAGTAAATAAAATATTAATTTAAAAAATGATTAAAAACAAACTTTTATTTAAATGCTCTAAAAGGAAGAAAATAAATTTTGAATGCAATCAAACCCACCATTTTATTAAATTATAAAATTTATATTGATATAAATAAAGCTTATTTGCTTGTCTGCCACTTTGACAGACTTCATGGTTCAGTGCCAGTATGTCTATCTTCTGAGCTGTAGGTCGTGGGCACGATCCCCACCCAGGGCAAACATTTCTGCTAAGTATGGATGTTTGTTCTGTGTCAGGGTGTTTATATGTATCTAATGCATTTATAAAAAAATAACGAACAAGAGCGAGTCAGACTCGCCCCCCGAGGGTTCCGTACAAACTAGATAAAAGAGGTTTTTTTTTTTATATTTTCCTTCATAAATCGAAAAATATACATCGTAAAAATATTTAAAAACCTGTTTTAAGTTCTAGCTAATTATGTTGTTTCATATAATACCCCACATGATACGGTTAAGGCACTTTAAAATTTGGACCTTCCTTCCTTCCTTGCATAAAGACCCTATTTTATGTGATTAAATTAAAAATGTACAGTTTTCGGAATTTTTCCTTTATGTGTACTATATAACAATGCTTCTTGCCAAATTTCAAAGTTATAGGTCAACGGGAAGTACCCCATAGGTTTTGATTCTCTTGCGAGTGTCGAAATATGCGTTTTTTACGACGTATTCGGCTGATTTTATGTAATTTAATTAAAAATGTACAGTTTTCGGATTTTTTTCCTGTATGTGTAGGTACTATATGACAATGTTTCTTCCTAAATTTCAAAGTTATAGGTCAACGGGAAGTACCCCATAGGTTTTGATTCCCTTGCGAGTGTCGAAATATGCGTTTTTTACGACGTATTCGGCTGATTTTATGTAATTTAATAAAAAAAATACAGTTTTCGGATTTTTCCCTGTATGTGTAGGTACTATATGACAATGTTTCTTCCTAAATTTCAAAGTTATAGGTCAACGGGAAGTACCCCATAGGTTTTGATTCCCTTGCGTCTTGACAGACAACAAAGTGATCTTATAAGGGTTCCGTATTTTCCTTTTGAGGTACGTAACGCTGAAAAGTATGTATGTATTCTATCAGCCATCTGCTTTCCATAGTACAAACTTTGCTTAGTGTGGAGCTAGATGGTGTTGTGTGAAAATGTTCTTCAATGTCCTCCAAATGCCCTCCAGATTATATGTGATTACGTAGACTTGCCGACGTCTGACAATGATGATGATATCCTAACTGCAACAGTTATATCTATTAGATTGCCGTATATAATTTCAAAGTTGTTTAATTACGAAGAGTAAAAGTTATTACTGCCATTTCTTTACATAATTTGGCTTTCTCCGGTAATTTTAAATTGCAACTGTATATGCTTGATACATTGTACATATTTTAGTCTCTAAAACTAAAACGGCCCGGGCCATTATCGCTGCCATTATTTTTAACCCGACTGCGTAAGAAGGAGTGTTATGTTTTTCGCGTATGTATACCTATAGGTATATCTATATTTGTATGTATATTTTTATATGAGCGACTACAGCCTGAACCTGAAGATTGGTAGTGGACAATTTTTTAGGGTTCCGTACCTCAAAAGAAAAAACGGAACCCCTAAAGGATCACTTTGTTGTCCGTCTGTCTGTCCGTCCGTCCGGGTGTCAAGACCTGTATCTCGGGAACGCTCTTAGGTATCGAGTTGAAATTAAAACTATATACGCAGATACATAGTCTCTTGCTGCAAAAAGAAAAATCAAACTTCTCAGATTTTATAAAGAAAAGTTACAACCGAATATGTCGCAAAAACGCATATTCCGACACTCACAAGCGAATCATAACCTATGGGGTATCCCGTTGACCTATAACTGTGAAATTTGGCAAGAAGCATTGTGTTATAGTACACATAAAGGAAAAAATCTGTAAACTGTACATTTTTAGTTTAATCACAAAAAATAAGGTATTTATGCAAGGAAGGAGGGTCCAAATTTTAAAATGATTTAACTGTATCATGTGGTGTATCATATGATAAAACTTCATTAGCACAAGCTATAACAGGTTTTTAATTATTTTTACGGTGTGTAATTTGCGGTTTATGAAGGAACATAAAAAAAAACTCCCTTTTATCTACTAGTTTGTACGGAACCCTCGGTGAGCGAGTTTCACTCGCACTTGTCCGGTTTTTTCTTGTTTAGTTGACTTGCGGGCCCAATTTCAATTTAAAAAAAATATTGTTTAGTGCTCACCAGGGGTCATAAGGTGGGAGTTTTCTACACAGATGGTAAACTAGTAACACATTGACACATTCTCTCAGCCTCAAGTGCCATCATCAACGCCGTCATGGGAATTATAATTTAAGACAATCACTTTTATTGTACTTTCACTTTAGGGTCTTACTGATAAGGTTTTTGATCAAGGTTAAAATTATGATGAGTTTCGCCCAACTGCTCAAGAGAAGGGTAAATTTTGTGATCATAATTATGTGTGTTGTTTCTAAAGTTATTTATCAGTGCTTATATATTTGGTGTATATTTTTTTTATTTTTAAGTCATCACGCTATTTTTTTGTTTAAATTATTTTTTATCTGAAAATGATCGCTGCTCGCATAGACATATTCAAAACAAATGGATGCATAAATGGATGATGGGTGAAAAACTATAATAGATATAATTTTATTTGTGTATGATTGTATTTTTCTTTTATTTTTAAATTATGAATTGATTTTATGGGATTTAAATTGGTATGATATTGATTAATTAACTATCTATGATCTTTAGAATTTTTAAATGTAAATTTTATGTGACTATGGATATTTTCCGAAATAAATAATTATTATTATTATTTATGAAACTTTGTTATCGGATTTTATTATTTATTGGATTGTTTTGAAGCAAAAATTCCCCCAAAAGGCGAATTTTATTCGAACTCTATTTAATTTCTAGCGAAAAAGGGGAAATAGCATTAAAGAGAAACTATAGGAAGTTAATTATAAACAAGCCCTTGCAAAAATATCAATTATTTTAGTGTTAATATATTTTTTGAAATCACAAATATTATATTCGAGGCGAATTAAACATAAAAATCGTTATTTTATACGATTCTAGTATTTAATTTATTGATGAAACCATCATTTCATGTGTTTATCTTTAGAAGAAATAATACCCAGAGCTCTCACGCTCTATTTAGAAAGACTTCTTGCAGCGCGAGCGGCGTCGTGTGGCGGGAGCGTCGCGCCCTCTTCCCGCAATAATACTTGAGGAGGTTGTGACTGGCACATGCGTCATCTCGTAGACTGGTGCTGATAGCGGGAACCTTCTTCCTGTATCTAAAACTGGAATAAATCTAAATAATTGAAGTTTTTCGATTTGTTTTAAATAATAAATAAACAATTATTGTTTTATCAATTTGAAATTCAAGCTTTACATCCGTAAATGCTTCCTTATTCTACATACGCAATGAAATAATATTTTTTAATAATAAATAAAGAAGTTTTATCAATTTGAAATTCAAGGTTTACATCCGTAAAGCATGGTTCCCTATTCTACGTATACGCAATTAAATAATAATAAGCATTAGACACTAGCGAGATAGTAATGATGATGTGTCTAACTGTAAAGACGGAAGATTTTGATGGAACGTAATTATCCGACTGCGTTAGAAAGAGGGTTATGTTTTTTGAGTGTATGTATATTTTTATGTATGTATGTATGTGGGTATTTATGTATGTTTCTATATGATCGCCTACAGCTTAAACGGTTTTACCGATTTTGACGTGCTTGGTGTCGTTAGATTCATCATCACTTCCTGAGTATCATAGGTTATATTTTTTTGTAATATGATTTCGAGGTACACATTTGCCCATAATTAAAATTCTATGTGACAATAGAATTCTCCCTCAAATTTTAAATTCCTTAATGCCAGAATATGTTGATTTGTTCTTAAAAAATAATTTGGTCTTGCACACTATTGCTTGACAATCGAATAACTGGCAAAAATACGATACTTCAGTCGGACCATGCAAGCTAGTCCTACCACTGTCTAAAATGAAAGTAAATATTTATATATACGTATAAATTAACATCATTATTTGTTAACAATAATAGGCCATTTATAATAGAAATTCTTTTTGTGGAACCATTTAAAAGGGTACCTTATTGTATTCTAGTACAAATAAACCACCGTATGCCGAAGTCGTGTAAACTTTCTACCATTGTAGCTATTACAATTTCTAAATAAATCCGGCAAAGTAAGAGTTTCATTCGTACACCGAGGCTTCCGTACATGAACATGCATGAAACATGAAAGCCGACACCAGACCTAATTACTCAACAAAATGTACTTTTTATCTAAGAATATTTTGTATCTTCACATAATCTACCGTAGGAATATCCTGAAATGGGTATTCAGATAATATCAAGTTCAAATTAGAGATTTTAACACTACCATCTATTCTATTTTAGGTTTATGTCACATGACTCCAACTGTCAACGACACGTTCACTTGTCATTTTTGTTTCTTTTTTGTGGAATCAACTAACTTTACACCAGCTTGTCTCGCACTTGACTAGTTTCTAGTATTCGTTGATTTACATCAAAATAAACACAACAATTTTGAATTTTTAGGGTTCCGTACCTCAATAGGAAGAAACAGAACCCTTATAGGATCACTTTGTTGTCCGTCTGTTCGTCTGTCCGTCCGTCCGGGTGTCAAGACCTTTATCTCGGGAACGCGTGAAGGTATCGAGTTGAAATTAAAATAATATACCCAGATCCATAGTATCTTGCTGCAGAAAGAAAAAGAAAATTTCTCAGTTTTTGTAAAAAAAAGTTACAGCCGAATATGTCGTAAAAACGCACATTTCGACACTCACAGAGGAATCAAAACCTATGGGGTACTTCCCGTTGACCTAGAACTCTGAAATTTGGCAAGAAGCATTGTGTTAGAGTACACATATAGGGAAAAATCCGAAAATTGGTCATTTTTTATTTAATCACAAAAAAATTGTGTCTCTATGCAAGGAATGAAGGTCCAAATTTTAAAGTGAATTAACCGTATCATGTGTATCATGAAAGAGCCTTATTAGCATAAGCTAAAACAGGTTTTTAACACATTCTTCACCCCCTGCAGACCCTTCACTTCAGCTGGGAACCAAAACTTTTTAGGAAAATTTTGATTAAGTACAGAGTGGCCGCGAAAAGCAACGTTGACTGCCTCAAACGCGGGCGGTTTACTGACTACTACAAAATGAACGGGTGGCTCACTCGGATCCGAGTGGGAGGCGCCGCTACTATAGCCCCGCACCACTCGGATCCGAGTGGTGAGCAAGGAATGTGTTAAATATTTTTACGATGTATATTTTTCGGTTTATGAAGGAAAATATAAAAAAATATATGATTTCCCCCTTTTATTTAGTTTGTACGGAACCCTCGGTGGGCGAGTCTGACTCGCACTTGTCCGGTTTTATTTTATATTCGTATCTATTACCGTTAAAAAAATACAGCCGTTTAAGTGTAGGACAGATACCGTAGCCTCACGAATAGGCTCTCGCACCCTTAATATGGAAGCCTTTTTTGACGAGGGGGAAATCTTCGAAAGTTACCCGGCTTAGTGCCAGACGGAGGACTCGGGTTCTAGTGACAAACACGTACCCGAGACCTCAGCACTGTAAAATAGTCCCTTCTCAGCCTGCTAGGCCTATAACCGCTTCAACTACTCTGCACGTCTATCTCGGGTCCGTTTGGGTCATGGTCCCATTCCCGACCAACCCCGGGCCCAGAAGTCCCCTTTTAGTAGCGTCTTAGTTTAGGTAGAGGATACCGATGCCGCATTCTAGTGCCCCGGGTACCAGAGTACGGAAGCCTAATATGTAAATTAATTAATTTTAAGTGGTAATTGAGCATGTAAGTACATCAATATTTTAATTCCTGTTAAACCTCCATGTAAGTACATAAGTACGTCCTAAAGCAATAAATAAAATATTGTCTTGGTGATTTTGTTCTTCACGATTTTCGGGTGTATATATAGCGTTGTAGTAATTTTGGGCAAATCTTAGGGTTCCGTAGTAAACAAGGAACCCTTATAGTTTCGCTATGTCCGTCCGTCTGTCTGTCTGTCTGTCTGTCGCGGCTTTACTCAAAAGCTATCAGTACTAGAAAGCTGTAATTTGGTATGGATATACAGATTAGTTATGCCGAGAAAGTCGTAGAATAAAATCTTTAAAAACTTTTTTTTGGTAACCAAGTAGTTACCAAAAAAAAAGTTTTTTTAGTTTTAGTGAGTTTTTTTTTCATCTACCCCATTGTGTGGGCTATCGTTATATCGGTAATAAAAAATCATTGAAAGTGTGGTGTGAGAAAATCATTTTTGAATTTAGAGTTTCATTTGGTAAATGTTGATTTGGAGCAGTTGATTTTGGAGATTTATAAAAAACATGCTTGTAACATATAATATGATGAATTAAAAAAAAACGAACGCTAAATAATCATATAAATTATGATATGCAACTACGGAACCCTACTTTGCACGGCACGCACTTGGTCGGTTATTGAAATAATATTTATCTAAAATATTTACTCTATCATATAAAATATCATGTAGGTACTGCATCTGTAGAGTACATAAAAAACAGCTAGATTAGCATTAATTTCACACATATAAAAAAAACAACTATTTAGGCTACAAAAAGTACTACAATCATTGACATCTATTAAAACATAATATGTCCTATCTGACAGACCGTCAACATACATACCTACTATATGAAATTATATAGGTATCTTATGAAGAGGTACATATGTATAGATACACACAAAAAAATTGCAATATTTACATCCTGAAATTGTGAACAAGTATCCACATTGAAAGAAAAACAAAATACCCGACTGCAATAAAGCAGTTTTTGCAGTCTAACTTACGATTTCGTTACGCTTGATACGCTGTTGAGTATACGTTTTTTGTGAGATAGTATGCGTAATATCGCTGTGAAAGCTGATATCGCTGTATTTACACACAAATACTCGAAAAATATAACCCTCCTTCTTACGCAGTCGATTAAAATAGGTACCAGCTATCCAACTGTTCATACTTATACAGTTATAGACGATTAAGTAAAAGTGTCAATAAAAATTGAAATAACTAGCAAGAGAGCGATAGTGATTGTAAAATTTAAATACTTTATAACGTAAAAACTTTAAAAAGTATTGTTAGAGCTGATGATAAGATAACTGTGGTCTTGGAGCTGGGAATTTTTAAGTTGATAATATGGATGTGGTAGCAATATATTTAGCTGAAATTTGTTGCATATTATTATAGTATTAGTTATAAATTCGACGTGTGTATTTGTGTATCTGTATATCTGTGTATTAGTGTGTCTATTTGTGGCATCTAGACGTAGCTATCAATCGGATGGGTCGCATTTGATTATTTTTTTGTTTGATAGAACATTTGATTGAGAGTGTTTTTAACTGTTTCATCAATATCGATTCAACAGTTTTCGATATCGGTAACTTGTTTTTGTAGTGCATTAGTACATATAAATACTTAAACAAGTATCTATGTTAAATGCTAGTTAGTTGAAAATATAAACCAATTTAAAATCACAATCAAACTAAAGACAAGCACAATAACATCCAACACGGAGTTTTAGCTATTAGAAATATTGGACTATACGTCAGCTCACAGCTGAGTGTGCGCATTATTTTAGAGTATAAACGTATATTGCAATCAATGTATATCGCAGGTATACTACAGTGGTAACTAAGTAACATTTCCCTGGCCATTCAACGTGGTAATGCCGGCAGCCTAATGGGCACGTTTGAGCGGGGAGATACCTCATCTTAAGTTTTTACGTCTAATTGTTTGTTTTTATTTTTTTATTATAGTTTTTAGCTATTAGTATTGTTATTTATTGAGTAAAATAAAATACATCAATTATTAGTTTTAAGGTTTTTTATAGTTTTATGTAAATATGTCATTATTATTAATTAAATTACTTAATTGCTACAATAATATTAAAATGTGAAAACGCTTCCTGGGTACCTTTCCTTAGCACGAGTGAATAAATTTCTTCTAGATAAGCATTAAGCGTCCTCCAAACGCGCTTAGCATCAGGTGGCTTGGCGGTCAATTAATTGCATAATAAAAAATGCTACAAAATAATTTACATATCTGCAACTTTTACTTATTTGTAAATCATAGTCTAAGATTCCGCTATAGGACGACCTTCACCGAGCTGGTTAATGGATGAAAAGTATTTTATATTCAATTAAATATATCAATAAATATATTGCAAATGGGTTGTCTAAAAAAAATTCAGTCCATAATATGATTAATTAATAAAATAAAAAATATTTTTTTTAAAACTTTTCACTGGTTTGGTTATTAGACAAAATCATTATATTTATGTGTAAATAATCTTTATTTTAATTTAACTTTAATTCATAAACCAGACTGGTGCAAGTTACTAGTATCGATTTACCTGTTTATACCTGCCTACCCAAGAGTTGTGACGGGAAAAAAATAGTCAACCTAACGTTTGCATATTCTATGGGCTTCCTTTCGATTGGTATGGAATTTGTCTATTAACAAAAACGAGTGAAAAGATAAAAAAAAAAAAAAAAAAATTAATCATTCTGGACTGATTTTTTTTAGACAACCCATTTGCAATATATTTATTGACATATTTAATTGAATATAAAATACTTTTCATCCATTAACCAGCTTGGTGAAGGTCGTCCTATAGCGGGATCTTAGACCATCACGAAAAATAGATTTACAAGGTTAAAGCAAAATTTAATCAATATATCGCTTAAATTTCTGAACATGCCTCATCTATCCGTTTCCTCTTACCACCTTCTTTACCACGACCCCACAAACACGTCAATTTTCCATTTGGCTACAGTGAAAAGTTAAAAAAAAAATTAAAAAAAATTAATCATTCTGGACTGAATTTTTTTAGACAACCCATTTGCAATATATTTATTGACATATTTAATTGAATATAAAATACTTTTCATCCATTAACCAGCTTGGTGAAGGTCGTCCTATAGCGGGATCTTAGACCATCACGAAAAATAGATTTACAAGGTTAAAGCAAAATTTAATCAATATATCGCTTAAATTTCTGAACATGCCTCATCTATCCGTTAACAAAAACGAGTGAAAAGTTAAAAAAAAAAAAAAAAATTATTAATCATTCTGGACTGATTTTTTTTAGACAACCCATTTGCAATATATTTAATTGAATATAAAATACTTTCATCCATTAACCAGCTTGGTGAAGGCCGTCCTATAGCGGGATCTTAGACCATCACGAAAAATAGATTTACAAGGTTAAAGCAAATTTAATCAATATATCGCTTAAATTTCTGAACATGCCTCATCTATCCGTTTCCTCTTACCACCTTCTTTACCACGACCCCACAAACACGTCAATTTTCCATTTGGCTACACCACACGCACACATATATGGCTAAAGCTACCTCCACATCAGTCACCACTCTATAGAACACCGTCGGCAACTTCATTCACTCCCGCCTATTGTGTACGCGCTTTACTTCCCTCGATTAGGCTTCCACAAGTCTTCTTACATTCGTAACTTAGCCTATAAATACTCGACGCGATTGTAGATAGACCGACAGTCTTTTTTTGATTCCCATTCAGCAAACATGTTTGCCAAATTTGTGCTTTTATCTATTGTGCTGGTAGCAGTAGAAGCCAGGGATGATCTGGGAGTAAAATACCTTACGAAGGTTTACGAAGATTGCTCAAAAGTAGAGGTCATGCCGTGTTTGAAGAAAAAAGCGATATTGTTCTTTGATCGTGCTGCAAGGATGGAGACTATACCTTTGGTGGACGGGATTGATGTTGTCAAGACTTCAGGAGAAGATGTGGTGCCTATAAGTGAGAATGAGATAGATGCGACACTACCGAGGAGTTTACCTGAAAAGGATACAGCGTTGACACAAATGCTGTGGGACAAAGTTGCTGCATTCGCGAATTCGAGGACGATTCAGCTGTCATTGCCGAAAATGTCAGGACAGGAAATTGGAAGAGGAATAGAAGAAGGTAATAATATTATCAAGTCAATCATTTGATGACACACCATTTCTCCTAGTTACAAATTAAAGAAACAACTTGTCTTAATTTTCCAGTTGAAAACTTTATCGGAGAATCTCGCAAAAAAAAATCAGGTAATTTTCAAAATTTTCTTCCAAATTTAGTCACGTAATAAGTTGATTTGAATTGGCACTTATGTAGAGAAGATAAGTGTTATTATTATTATTTATCATATTTAGACGGGTATTGGATATTTGTAGTATTTAGTTATTATAATTAGTAAATAATAATATAGCGATAATCGAATTGGCAACTGCTTATCGCTTTTTAAATTATTGACTTACCTGATTATAACGATATCACATGAAATAATTATAGCTTTAAACAATTATAATTATGGTTTCCATAAAAAAATCTTCAAGTATCTACTGTGATTTGGATTGCATGTTGAAATGTAGGTCATAAAAAATTCAAATTAGATTAGACTATATATTACCCAAATGCTTAGTAAGAGGGTATGTTTTCTGGTGTATGTAAATATATGGGTAACTTAGTTGGTTTATTCTTTAGTAACCTTAACAATTTGACTGAATTTGACGATCAAGGTATCTGTTTATTAATCTTCATCTTTGTAGTATCATGAGTTATAATTTTCAGTGTTTTATTTTATTTTGATTCCGATATTATCACGTAGAACTTGTATCAGAAGCTGAAATCTTATCAATTAACGATATTGTAACGTAATAAGAATTCTTCTTGCAAGTTAATTTGCGACCACGTGGAAAGAAATTATAGGTTATAAAACTAATTTTGAATGAACCCTGTAGAATTTTATTGATTCTGATAGATTTTGGATTCATTAACAAATTGAGTATTTTAAAGTCTACTATACCTATCAAGAATTCCTCGTTAGAGTTTTGGATTAATTTTAAATATTAATATAATTAATATGGGCTCATAAGTAGATCTTGTAATTTTTTTTAAATGTATTATATTCCAAACAAACTCTAAACTTGACAATTTCTTCTAAGTATTAATTAATACCTAATACTTAATTATGTTGCATGAAGAACTTACAAATAGAAATTTTTCTCTAAAAATTTAAGTATATACATTAACTTGTCTGCATCTTTCATCTCTTACTTTACAAAATACAATGTAAAATTAATTCAAACAGCCAAAGAACATACGTTTAATATAAAATTATTCAGTTTCATGTAAATCATCGTGTTTTATGACCTGAAAAATTAGATGATTTAATATGTATGAAGTTGTACATTATCATTAAATCAATTATTTTAAACAGATTAAAGACAAGAACTTTTACCATAGTCTACATAAATTTCTGGTGAAATATGACAGTCATCGGACAAGATTGTTTCTCATCAAGAAAAAGTAGATTGTTAGATCATTTCTCATGAAGAAAAAGTAGATTGTCAATGACAAAGCTTTTAAAAAATCCATTGTAATAATATTGTAATTAAATCAACGTTTAACGGAACTGTTGCGTATAAAGCATATTCCATATTATTCGTGGTCACAGGTGGAAGTGGATGGTTGGTCTATTATTATCTAAGGACAAAAGTTTCTTTCCACGCGATAGCAGCTTATGGTGTGTCAAATGTCTATAAGTCTTGAAAATCGGTGCTCAGGGGTTGCTATTTAAATAATTACAATTATCCTTTGATTTACTACAAATTTACCAAATCATAAAGAACTTAGTCAAAATATTGTGAATGTAATTTACGATTTAAACAGCAATAAAATTAGTTTATGTTTTCCTTGAATCTTCTTTAATATATTCCATTTTAACAAATAAAGCGTCAATCCATACGCCATATCATTCCATGTAACTATTATGATGATACAGATAATCCAAAATTACGTATTTTATAGCTTTATATCCAAACTTTTTTTCGAGTTAATTACATTGTTTCTAGTATTTTGGATGTTAAGTATTTTTAATCTAAGAAAAGGTGATACAGACTATTTAATTGTTTAAATGTATAAATTACTGTTTCATTATTTAGAATTTAACCGTTACTATTCAGAAACTAGGGGAATTAATCAGTAATTTGTCTAATTTTCTTGTGCAAGTCAAATTTCAGCACGATTTGTCCAGCTGTCTCTTCTTTATAATAGGTGGTAGTTTTATTACCGCATTTACAATATTGATTTTTATTTTAGTAGCTTTCATAACATTATTTTCACTTACATCGATTGTCATTACCATAACAATAACAATATATAAAATTGCATATATATAATCATCTACATACACTATTAATATTATCGAGAGAAATCCGAAAACCGCGAAGTACCGTTAAATTACATGGTCATTTCCGTAAGCTATGGGCAACCGTTTTGTTACTTTATCGCTGTTTTCTAAAAGTATCTACGCGTAATATAAATATCTATAATTTGATATAATTTCTTAGTTTTCACTATATTTATCGAATTGTCAAAAGGCTCTTGACAAGATCACTGTTAATATACATAATTACACAACCTAAAATTCTGTAAATTTTCATATATTTTAAAACCCGTGCTTTTTAGCGTTATACTATTTTGTCTTCATACTTTGCAGTTTATGTATTTATAGTATATTTTTTATAAAAATTAAAATAATTAATCAAAAAATCTAATTTTGTATTTTCGGTAAAAGCACAAAACGCAGCCAAAAAGTTATAACTTTTTAAAATTCAAAGATTTCTTCTTTATTACGCAAAAAGTAACATATCAAAATTGTAGGTTTCGATAACAATTTGAAGTAGGTAAACAACACTGCACCCTATCTCTAACACAATTAAAGTCAAACAGAGTATCATCAAAATTTGATGGACTTTAACCTGCCACAAATATTAATATGCATCTCGAGTACAAATCATAAAGATCTGCATCCTAGACAAGTCACAGAACCAATTACATGGAAACTGGTGAAAGTAACATGCACATCTTGGGAAAATCATTACCTTTGTGCGATCGTGACATCTTTGTCTTAAGGTCAAAGCATCTCTCTTCAATTGCTAAATTTTGGAGAGAGTACATCTATGAGTGTGCAGTCCTAACTTTGATGATAACAATAAAAAAAAAAAAATGGTTGTCTGTAGAATCTGTTTACGGCCGATAATTTTACGTGATAACGACGCGTCACAAGGCTTAGGCCAATCGTGCCTCTCTATCGCTTGTTCCGCGCTCTCGCTCACACGCTCGGCTCAGTCGGAACGTAACAATAAGTCATGCTTTTTCGTGCGTGCAGCCAGCGTTCATCGATTTATAAGACGTTATCACGTCAAAAATAATTGTCAAGTTGGTAGAATTATTACCTATTAACTATGATTATTATAATAAATTGATAAGATTCATTATCAAAAAGCTATTCATGGTATTGACATTCTAATGACTTAATTCGCTTGATAGCATAGTTATTAGGCTGTATATCATAAGGATGAAAAATCAACCCTAAGTTGAATAGAATAACAAAATAAATCATCAATGTCGTCATAATAAATCCTTAACAAATACTTTCCTGTCATTGATTTCGGCAATTCTAGTACATTTCATTTATCAAACATTAATACGACGTAAAATAATGCAGTAATGATAAAATTTCAGGAAACGTCACTATTTAAAAGAATACCGAGCGTGATGTCGCTAACGAGGTATTCACGAATGATGCAAATGAAACTAGCTCACGCACGATATTTTCCTTGATATTGCTATTTCACGTGACTTATCGCTGCATCTTTATGTTGGCTATGTTTTTAAAGAAAATATAACAATCATGAATAATTCATATTTTAATAATTAAAAAAAAACTTCTATGAAGCGGTGTGCAGATTTTTTTTTCATATAATCGGTTCAAAAAATACACAATCGAAGTTGAAGAAATTTTGAAGTTTAACTTCCTCTTACAGCAGAGAGTTCGCACGCAGATTCTACGTATCATAATAATGGTCGCAATCGGTTAATCCGCCTACATTTACAAAACTAAGCTAATACTTTATTTTTTCACAACTTTTAAATATTTAGATTGATCTACTACTAACAGCAACATCACGTGGTTCCAGGTCGAGGCAAGATGAAGAAGATGATGGGCATGATGATGATGGGAGCAGCCATGAAGATGGTAGCGATGACTCCGATAGCTATGGCAGGGCTGTTCGTGCTGGCTGGAAAAGCTCTAATCGTTGCTAAGGTACATACTTGTCAAATAGGAGATAAACTCCCTGTATAGTCACACGTCAGACACTCCGTACGATGGCGCACTAATCGGTGATACTGCAAACATTTGCTTAAAACATACACACGTATATGAAGTTATGTTATTGTTTGATTGCCATTCGCTCGTGATGTCAATTGAAATTCGAATGCTTCAAAACCCTTGTTGCTGGCTTATCTCGACTGACAACCGCACTCCCATGTTCCGCAAACTCCGGCAAACGACATGACGAGCGCGGGGAGCGGGTGAGGAACCCGAAATTAATGACCGAATTTTTGTTCTGTATATAATACCCAAAATCTTCACTTAAGGCTTCAACACCCGTATACACGAAATCGAGATAAAGTTCATGAATGATCATTGACATTACGACGTCTGGCAATAAAAACCATTGTCTGAATCAATCAGCCGATGAGGCTGCAGCTCCCAAGTCAAAATTACACATTTAATCTAATCTAATACCTTTAAATGAGCAGTTCTTGTATATATATAATCTGAATCTTGGAAACGGCTCCAACGATTTTAATGAAATTTGGCTTGTAGATAGATTAGGGGACGATAAATCGATCTTGCTAGGTTGAATTTTTAGTGAACCCGGGTTTGCTCATATTTTCAGTCATAAAAATCCGAGTGGCGCTTGGTCGCCCAGGTACTTTAAATAAAGCTAAATTTGCATATGATCAGACGAATCGAACTTTTTAATTTAATATAATTTCTGAGATTTTAATTTTTTGTCATAATGCCATTGTGTAAAATATGGGATAAAACATGCTTCAGTAAACAAAATAAAATTTGTTACCCAATTACCATTCTACAATGTTTTTGATTGGCGATTTTTGCGGTAGGGTAAAAAAATCTTTAAATACTTATTTTAAGCCATTTGCATCAAAGATATGTGTATTCATTCACATAAATCCATTGAATTTTGAATAACAATTGAAGGCCGCCACAAAAAAGAATCTAAACAGCAAAAAAGAACTCGAAACTTTTGTAACATAAAATTTTCACTTTTCGAAACGATCAGAAAACAATTTATATTTTAGGTCATTAAAAAGTGAAAATAGTTCTTTTCCATTGTACACACAATATACGTTATATTTTTTTTACGCTAGATTGATCTACGATTGACCACCAGCTCGCCTGGTGGTGCGTTTGAAGAAAGAGCTCGTCGATCTAGAAGTTATCTATTCATTAGAATGAATAGTTAACTTCTAGATCGACGAACTCTTTCTTTCTAATGAATAGATAACTTCTAGATCGACGAGCGCTTTCTTCAAACGCACCATCAGGCGAGCTGGTGGTCAATCGTAGATCTTGAAAATTCCAAGATCATAGTTCTCAGGAAACAGATGCCGGCATAGAATTTCAATCCGTTAAAATTTGTTTCATTTTAATGAGTAGTCAAATTTTGAGTACTAATATTTTGGTAAAAAAAAAGAACCTTTAACAAAAGCTATGTACAATGTTTGAAACAGAGTCAAAGTTATGCACGTCGACATTAACTAGACATTACTCTCGACTTTCAGCACTATAATTTATAAGACTAGGTACACAAAATAAAAATTATGGAAGTCTGATAATCTAGCTAGCCGAAAAAAGAAATTCAAAAGAAAGTGATGGAATATTCAATAGTAGTATTAAAACCTGTATTCCTAAAAATTCCGTATGTTCTGTAATGTGATGCACCCAAAAATAAACCTTTTCTATTTCTCTTTCTTTTTTCACCCTTTGACATTAAAGTCATTAAACTAGCACGGCTTACGATTAGCTATTTTCAAGTAGGTATTATGTGTATTATATTGTTAAGTCAATGAAGTCTTTATCACAGTCACGGTCAAGTCTTCCTCGAAGTAAAATGGCGGTGATTTTATTAGAAGCTCTTATAATTATTATTTTTATATTTACACTTATTTATTATTTTACTTCTAGGCACGTAACGAATCCATTTCTCATTTTTCTAATATCCTTAACCAATGATTTTACATGTTTAAAAATGTTGTGATGCGCGAGAGACATAGCTACACGCGTTCAGTGCCACTTTAATAGAAAACACAATGGCAACTTGCAGCGACATGTTTTTTATCTTTCCCGCCAAAACAGTATTCCGTAAGCATATTTACTTAAAAACTTTTTAATTAACTTTATCACGCAAGGTGCTAGATAGATTAAACAAACACTTGACACTTGTCTTCTACAATTAGACAGCAATAGAAAAAGCATATATATGGATAATGATATATGGGAGTGAAATTAGATTATATCTTCTAGTGTGTATTTCTATTCTGGTTTTATTAGAAGCAAGCAAAACTGAGAGCCAGTTTGACTTTTCATCAATTAGGCCATGCAAAAAAATTTGATTTTAAATTCATAAGATAACGTAGAGAAAAAAAACGCTAAGATTTTCCGGATGTTTTCTAATTTTCTAGACATATTTCAATGTTTTAGTTGAAAAACTGTATTGAATTATTTATACGTTTTTGTAAAAAAAAAAAACGAATAAATCCAGACTTTGTCAAGTGATAGAAAGAGACTTACGTTCAGCTCGTGAACCTACTTGATAAATAAAATACAGAATCGGAAAACAGGGAAGCAGAGAGTTTCATTACTATGCAGTTGACCAAAATTGTGGAACATAGATTTTAAGCATTTCACTTTATAAATGCATGTTAAAATCTTATTCACTGAATAAGGACTTGTCACTTTCTGCCAGTCGGGAACTGTCGCACGCGAAAACGGAACAAAACACTGCTTAAATTCAGCGTTTATAAGTAAGACGGACTATAATAATAGTCTAGTAAAAATAAAACCGTTTGTATGGAGCTGATCACAGTTTTTGCAACTGGAGGGATTCTTTGATATAATAGGAAAATAACTAAATATCATAGATCAACAATAATACCCGATTTATAGACTAGCTGCGTTCCGCGGTTTCACTCGCGTAGTTATAAAAAAACGGTGATGATTATGATGATGATAAGTATTTTATGTCCGTCTCCAGGTCCAAAGCTATCTCTATACTAATTTTTATAAAGATCGGTTCAGCCGTTTGACCATGTAAAGGTAACATAAATCTGAAATTGTGTCAAATGTATTTCAAAACACCAGTACATTCATTTAAATAACAATATACCTACTCAACGGTCCTTTTTACACAGTGGGACATTAAGGAATTAAAAGATACTGATGAATAGAATCATAAGCAGTTAGTCAAATCACAATTAAAAGTAGTAAATAAATCCGGAATATTATGAGTTTTACTCGCACACCAAGTCTTCCGTACTCCATGCAACATATTAATAATTACAGATAACAGGACTAGTTTGCTATAAATTTATAAATTTGTATTTGTTATTTCACATATTTTCTATACAGTAGAAATATTCTGAAATGGTAGGCATATACAAAGAAAATACTGATAAAAGCGCCATCTAGCGGACTTTGATAAAACAAGATGACTGTCTGGCGTGAACTATTACATACCTACCTAAAGTAAAAATAAATATATCGACTAAGACGTGAGTGAACGAGTGACCCATCTAGCGTCACTCATTTATGTCTGCTAGCTAACATTTTGATATTAACGAACAAATAATAATTAAATAAAAGATACAAGTCTCAAAATTACCGTTCGAAAGATACAGCCGTTTAAATGTGTCCTACATTTAAACGGCTGTATCTTTGCAGGCAGACTGATATGCGCCGTAGCCTTACCTTACGGCGTACGGAAACGCACCCTTAGTACGGAAACCTAAAAACCGCAATAATTTACTTTCCAATAACATTATTATTGTTGTAATTGCATACTTATACTTTTACTCAAGTCAAGAAAAATTATAAGCATTCCATGAAAGCTGCCACAAAAATTTATTTTGTGAAAATTCCTTTCATTCACCTTGATATGGTTAATTATGTAAAATTCTTTGAGCTTGGGAAATTTTCCTATGATTCAAATTAGCGACTATTGTTTCTATGATTCCTCAATTTGATAATGTTTTTCTTATAAATTCTTCATAGCTAATTACTTTTAATTAATATTAATTTTTTTAAAGTTATGTGCGGCATTGCTAATTGCATCCAACTTCAAGCAGTGAAAGTAAACTTGCGAGCATACTTCCAAATGTGTTTTCGATTAGTGAAATGTGCGATTTTCTATATTTCAAAAAGACTGTTTGGAAAGAGAACTAATGTGGTATCAAGTGTCCGCTGTCCTTATTTGAACGTATTTGAATAGCGACACATCAAGACATCATCGTCGGTTCATGATTTTTCTTTGTAAAAAGACTCTAAAGACCCAATTATTATTTTAGTGACGAGATTCGTTTTTTCACCGTACCTACCTATATACCTATTCATATAATCTTAAATTGGTATTGGGTATCTGAATTTTTAATAATTTTGTAGAGTTCTGCAAGTTCTCTTGGACCATAAAATGAGCAAAAATATTTTACCATTATATAGATAAATCCAATCAATCGCTTCTTTATTTCTGATTTTGCTTGGTTGCTGAAAGTTAGTTTTACAGTTTTTAAACCAAAATTTAAAAAAATCTTACACAGTAGTTTTCAGTGACAACAACAAATGTTAATCCAAGAGAAGCCCTAAGTAAAACATCGTTCTATGACACAGTTGCAAATAATAAGTCTTACTTACCTGCTGGTACTCGGTACCTGATGTAAACTGTGGTTAATGCAGAGGCATTTTGTGTAGTGGTAGCAAAAAAAAATTATATATTAATTTTTAATCTTGAAATTTTCAAGGCTAGAGTGTATAGATATCTTCTAGATCGACGAGCTCCATCCTCGGCCACACCGTCGCTTAAGATCAGGCGAGTTGGTGGTCAATCGTAGATCTATAATGTATTTAAAACAAAATGTATTTAATTTTTTTCTAAATATTCAAATAAATATTTATATATATACTACATAAATTTATACATATGCATTATTTTGTAAATTTCAGCAGCTTCTCAAAATCAATTCTGTTCATAATCAATTTCCCTAAAAGGAGACCTTAGGGTCATAATATAATATAAATTATCAAGTGAGAAAAATTGCATTTTTATGGCAAAAGTTTGAATTTAGAACGTAGAATATTCTAAAGTGGAATTTCGAGCATAACTACAGTAGGATAGTTTATATTAGTTTTGTTTAAAGGGGCTATCGCGTATATTTTGCACAGTTTGAAGACGAGCCGTAATGTAAAATTTACGCGATAAATTCATTAAAACTTATTTAATTTCAATGAGTGACAGTCGAGACAATCTAAGATACCATTTGGGTAGTAGAGGAGTTTTGTTACTAAAGCTCTGAGCAAAGCGAGGAATTCAACAACGGTGCCAAATGTATAAGATACATATTAAGCGCGCGCCTGGTTATAGTGATTATAATAAAATGAATATATCCGTGCAATATTCTTTTGTTCTGTAGTTCTTTGAATAACTGTAACTTTTAAAATATAACTATTAACTTTTTTTAATAGAGCTGTTAACTTTTCTAATATAACAACTGTAAATTTTTTTATATAACTGTAATCTGTAGGCCATAACAACTGTTTTTTTTTTTATATAACTGTAATCTGTAGGCCATTAAATTAAAAGTTCCAAAATGAAAGATTTTGTTTGGGATTTACTCTTTACACAGAAAAATGCTATTTTACACTTAAACTTATCACTTTTTTCCACAATTATAAGTTACATATATCAAAAACCTACGAAAAAAAACGACTGAACTGATTTTGATAACAATATAGCTAAGAACACTCTCCATGAAATTTTCTTTCAAAAAAGAAAAACTAGATCAAAATCGGTCCATCCGTTTGAGAGCTACAATGCCACAGCCAAACACACATATACACAGATACACACATCAAACTTATAACAGTCCTGTTTTTGGGTCGGGTGTTAAAAAGTGATGAAAATGTTTTATTTTGCATTGTATGTATTGCTTGCTTAGTGTTCTTAATCAGATGGATTTTAAATAATAAGCAGGGATTAATTTCTGTAACAAAAACATAATTCGAGTAATAAACCTTAAACATTAATTATATACCTACAAAACTAAATTAACCTGGTAACAACATAATAAGATAATAAGTTATTATAATTATAATAGTTAGTTGAGTAATAATAATATAATAATAATATTATTTTAGTTAGTTGAGTCTATATATTGTTGTGTTGTAGTTAATAAAGGCGCTTGCCCCATTATAATAATATTAATAACATAAAACAAATATTAATAACATATTATGTATATTAATATAAACAAGAGCATTAAATTAACGTTGTAAAATGACTGCTCCTAATTTTCTAACGGTACATAAGTCAGCTATATCGCATTAAAGGTAGAAAGGAGCAGTGTTCTGTTTTATATCTGGTACTCGACAGTCACGAGCGGATTTCCATTGTAGCCAGGAATCTGGAGTAAGCGAACAGTCACACGTCACCTGGGAACTATGATTAAAAAAATAATCTATATTTACGTTGATTGTTGTAATACATAGCCTAGCTGTTGTTGCTAGATCTAGAGATATGACGTTTTCAGAGCCAGATAGATAGAATTTTTATTATGCGTAGCGCCAAAATGTGGAGTACAATTCCTGAAGGGCTATTTCCCAATTGATATAATTTAGGTGTCTTTAAATCGCAAGTGAATAGGTTCCTTCTAGGCTCCATTGTAGACCGCAACCACGAGTTGGCGAAACTAGAAAAATATAATGGAAATCCAATTGTTTAATAGTGAGTTTCTTTGCATTGTTATTTTTCTGGTACAATCTTTAATGTAAAATATATTTATATATTTTATAGATTTTGACAATGAATCCCAATATTCTGTGAAATTCAGGGTGTTTTAATTTTTCTTATCATTATTTTGATCATAGTACGATATTGTCAATTGCTACAAGTCATCAATCAACATGTATTATAAATTTATAAGGTAGATAAATTATGAATTCATTTTATAAATATACGCCCATAAATACACATCTCAAAGATCACACTCTGTAACATATAACTACAATATCTCATACATACATATAAGTAAGAATCTCTCACACTTCCCCATATTGAACGCCATAACTGGGTGACCTTCGATGCATGATCTATGTAAAAACGATTCTCACCATTAACTTAACATTATTGTGTTCTTGTCAGGTGCTAACTGGGCTAGTAGAGCTGTGAGTCTAGTCTCAATGTCACTCCATTGTCGTAATTATACAAGCTTTTTTTATTAATTTCGCCCGGTGTCTGCAATCAAATCTTGCGTGTAAAATTTGTCCACTTCCCGAGTGGGCAAATTTTACATCATATAAATTTATGTGTCCGATTGAGCCGAAATTTTAAATTCTAATACCTTTACACGAGCAGATCGTATATATATATATATATATATGTATAATCTGAATATCGGAAACGGCTCTAACGATTTTAATGAAATTTGGTTTGTAGGTAGATTAGGAGACAATAAATCGATCTTGCTAGGTTTAATTTTTAGTGAAACCGGGTTTGCTCGTATTTTCAGTCATAAAAAATCCGAGTGTAGCTCGATCGCCCAGGTACTTTTATTGATGTTAGATGACGAAATAAAAATATCAATTATCTACTCCCATACGTACGTGACAGCTCGCAGATCTTTATTGGTTTCATGCTGGCAGCACCTTCCATGCTTCATGGATAAATAAAAAAACCTTTGAACATCTGGAAAAGTTACTTAAGTGCAGTAGTGAGCAAAATGCGACAAAATTCTTTCTACTATAGGTACATCAATTAGTTACAATTAGTAAAAACTAGTTTTTTCCTATCCACAATTCTAGTATCTACAGATTATCTTAAATCGATAGACAGAAATATTTGTTAATACCGTTTTTTATATTTTATGTATGTTAAGCGTGTCTATTTTTTTCACAATAACATTTTTTGTACTCCATTCAGTCTCTTTTTATTAAATAATCTTGAATATCTTATCATAAATAGAAATATTTTTGACAGAGTAGGTTTAAGTAGCGTTTTTATATTTTAAATCGAACTTGAACATAAAATAACGTAACTGGCAACATTATCATACGAAAGGAATATAACCTCCGCAAAATCAATCAGGAATTATAATTAGATAACTGTCTTACATGCAAACCGGTACTTTGTCTCTCAAAACAGACTCTTCTGATAAAGTAATAAAGTTCAAATTTGACAAAGCAATTTCTTAAGTTTTGTAATACAACTGTCCTTCAATGGACCATTTCGAGTTTGTTCGCTCCGCTTACGCATTTTGATAAAGTTCAATATTGCCAGTATAGTACATTTCCCAAAAACTGAGGATGATTTTGATTCGAAGTTTATGACACCTATATTGTTTACTTAGTTTATATTCAATATTACATGTAATGACTTATGTTTTTCTTTTTTATATCTTTAATATTGTTTTAATTTAGATTTTTTTATTATTTGACGATAGACTTGCGCTTGACCGTCAACTCATCTGGTGTTAAGTGACACTTACGGTCTACGATGGAGCGCGCTTGCCTAGAAGAAATCTATTCACTCGCGATTTGAAGACACCTAGATTAGTAAATTTTTTGTACGATAACAATTTGTGAGTCAAATGCCATCACTATGATTTTAAACTGGGTTTAATTATAAATTCAACTATATTATATTTTAAACAAAACATTGCTATATTTCTTAAAAAATAGAAATAATAACAAATTATGAATTTAAACAATTAATATAATAGATTATTTATTTTTGGTATCGCAACAAAGTCATGTTTCTGAAATACCTTTTTTTGTAGGAATAGGTAATAGGAAATGTTTAATTAATTAATTAACGATATTTTAACTAGTCCGATCAATGTTAATAAAACTCCATATTTATCGGCAAAATAATGTTCTAATAAGTTTTTTATTATGGGAGAATTAAAAATGTGCTGGCAACCAGAACGTTCTACCGTTACCTCACTCACTACCAGTTGCTATATTACTTCTACCGAGGACGCTTGTACAATGTAAATTCCTGTTTTAAAATTATTTTAACTTTACATTTTAGATATGACTTATTCGTTTTTCAAATGATTCAATTCTATTTCATAGACTACCAATTATTTTCTTATTTATTATTTATTTTATTAATTTATATTTCGAAGTCAACTAATGGAAAGTAATTTTTACAAGTCGCTCATCTTTTGTTTTATTTATTTTTGGGAGGAAACAGAAGAATTCTACAGCATTTCTACTCTTGTTTTAAGTAAATCTCGTGCGGCTTGTGTCCACACCGAGCCTTACGAGATTTACTTCGAATAATCGTAGAGTATTCATCAACAAGTTCCGATATTTTGGTGTTTGGTAAGAAAATACTTGTATTTTTATAGAGGCAAAGGAGATGGAGACGCAGTTGTATCGCTCGCACGTGACTAGTTTTTTTGTAGATATATAAATATTTAAATTTTTAATGAATATGCAAATTTCAGTCTCAATAAAAAAAAAACTTAAAAAAATATTAAAATCAGTTTATATCTTCATAAATTTAACACATATTATATTAACCTAAGTAATCTTTCAAAATATGAAAATTTTCACATTTGAAGCAGTTTTTTAGAAATAGTAGCAAAGTTTAAAATAGAGCAATGTTTTTTCTCGGCCACACAAATCATTGATGTAATTCAGGACATATATATCTAAACTCTTGTAAAAGTCATAATATATAATACAATACATGTGACTGAAAATTAAATCGCGAGTTACAAAAAAATATTATTTTATACATTTTTACAAACATTGAGTTGAAAGCGACGATTAAATTCAATACATTTCTGAATTCATCCGTTAGAAGAATAATAAATTAAAACTGTGAGGTACAAATAAATAAATGGGACCACATTCCAGCGCATTAAGTGGGTACCTACGCGCCTTATCAGCTGTACAAATTAAAACATGTGGCGCACAACAGTTATGCTTATCGTTGAATTAACATATAACTCTAATGGTCACAGAAAATCTTTTAATGTATATTATGTCAACGTGTTTTTGAAATCATCATCATCTCAGCCACATAGCCGCCGGACATACATAGGTCTTGACCATAATTTTTCAAAAAACTCGACTGCGCGCAGTATCCATCCAGCGCGTTCCTGTCACTTGTATGAGGTCTTATGTCCATCTCATGACTGGTCTTACTCTGCGTTTGCCGGTGCGTGGTCTTCACTCGAGAAATATTCGACCTCACCGGCCATCAGTTCTATGTGCTATGTGCCCTGCCACTGCCGCTTCAACTTGCTAATTCGCTGTGTTACGTCGGTAACTATCATACGTCTACGGATCTCATCATTTTCTGTTTCAATCTCGTAAAGAGACTCCAATTTTAGCCCTTTCCATTGGCCATTGCATGACTTTGAGGTTTCTTATATACCTATCAGTCCTATCACACAGTGAAAACCACGTTCCAGTGTATAGTAGTATATTAGTATAATATGTTATAATCCACATTATATCAAGAAAATCACATCCAAATATCAGTCTTCATCTATATTTGTTAAGTTTGACTGGCTTAGCTCAAATCAAATACATAGAAGGGTACAGGCAAATAACAGGGAATGTCACATTTTTTTTGTTGGAATCATATCTTTGTCTATGGTATATTAAATTCCAATTATTATAATTCAAGTCAATTAATTAGGACATTCCCTGTTCTTTGCCTGTACCCTTCAATATGTACATATTTGCCTTCTAAGCTGTCATGCTGATGTAGTGTGTTTCCCCATCCAGGAAAAATATTTGTGTGATTTTCATAGATTTGTTCTGTATCTGCATAATTCATTGTATCACTAGTATGTATTTTATAAAAGAAAAGTAGGTATATGTGTATTCCATCAACTATCAGAGAGTTGCTTCAGTGTAGGCCATCTAGCGTGGTATAAAAAATAACTACCAAATATTTATGTACATTCTTAATTACTAAAATATTTTTTTCCAATTCCAGATCGCTTTACTCCTCTCCGTTATCATGATCCTCAAGAAGCTGATGGGAGGCATGAAAGGAGGTGGCGGCCACAGCAGCGGAGGGTACGATAGCGGGCACAGCCACGGCGCCAGCAGCGGCTGGTCTTCTGGGGGAAGCAGCGGGGGGTGGGAGCGACGCTCGGCTGATCTCGCTTATAACGCCTATAAGAGGGATTAAAGCCTTGCAGTCGCTTAATAGAATTTAAGATGTTTTTTTTCTCGTCGCTCTTAAAATAAATTAAGTCGCTCAAGTCGCTTAAGTCGCTCTTAAAATAAATAATTTTGATTATGTTTCATAGTTTAGTCGCTTGAGAGAGAAACTTATTTCAAGGGAAATTAAATTCCAGAACATATTTAACTTATAAATACTTCGACTCAATTTTCCCTCGAAATTACAAAGAAAACCTTCGATAGATGTTGATAATGTTAATGTTCGTAAAGAAAAACCCAACATTATTTTTAAAGAATTTAGCATTTCGACGGAAAGACACGAGGGTTTTCAAAATTGTTGTGTTGAAACACGGGAAAAAACTTACGTTTCTCTTGCTCAAACTACTTGTAAGAGAGACTGGAGTAGATATGTTTTATTTTAGTTAATTTATTGAGAAACTGGATCAATTTAAGTAACTTATTTTAGACGATTATAAGAGAAGACAACATAAGATGTTGTTTCCTACGAGTTATAGGTAATTATTACTATTGAATCACGACAACGCCCACACACACGCTGTACATTGTATTTAGTAGATAGTTTAAAAGAGATAAACTACATATTTTCATACTTTAGAGACGTGAGTCATCTATACCAAAAAACTTTTTGAAGTGAAAACTTCTTTAGCGGCGTTGTGCATTTTTGGGATGGGTAAAAAATTTTAAACTCGCTTCAGATCGTCAGATTCGAAAATTCGTAAGACGGACGGATTATTTTAGTCAGAAACCTATTCTAACGTTCTGCATTTAAAGTTCATTATTGTATGTACAAGTTTGTCCTTCTAGCATGACGTAATTTCGTTGCGCCGAATGCTTATTTTCGACACATGCACGTAAGACTTTTAGCTCAGTAGGTTAGAGCACCGCGATAAATTTTAATTTGTCCATCGGAGGGCGGTGGTTCGTGGCCGTTGTTTTTTTTAAGCGCAAATACCGCAAATTCAGCAAATGTACATGACTTACTTACTAGATATATGTATGTGCTACTTTGTAAACAAGTATGTATATTAAAAGAAAAACAAAATACTCGACTGCAAAAATACAGTTTTTGCAGTCTGACTTACGATTTCGTTACTGTTGATACGCTGTTGAGTTACGTTTTTATGTGAAAATGTAAGCGTAAAATCGCTGTAAACGATTATAAATGCGCATTATTTAGAATAATTCTAGTAAAATCACTTGTTTATTACGAAATTTACGAGGAGGTTACGAAAAAACGCCTTTTTTTAATTTTTGCTAGAGATGTATTATTATTATTACAAAAATATATAGCATGACACTCAGGAAGTGAAGACGAATCTAACGACATTTCGCACATCAAAATTGGTCAAGCCATTTAGGCTGTAGGCTGTCATATAGAAACATAAATACATACCCACATACATACATACATACAAACATATAAACCTATACTCGAAAAATATAGCCCACTTTCTTACGCAGTCGGATAAAACGTAGGAACACTCCGAACCGATAAAAGTTAAGTACAAATATTAAACTCATAAGAAATAGCTGAAGACTATAGGGCGCCTTTTCAGTTTTTCGCCTATTGGCGAAAAGAAATACGCCCTCGCGTATGCTGTTTTTCGGGCGTATTCTGAATACGCTTGAAAATAAGCATCACTTTGGAATAATTGTCCTTATGGCTTAATAAAAGACATTTTAATAAAAAGTATTGTCTAAAACTCATCTATTAAAAGAAATTTATTTCTAAATAAAATGCTATGATTAGCAAAAAAATATCTTTTAAATTTTACATAAAAAATAGGAAAAATAAAAAGGATTAATATTAAAATAGCCCTTTGTTAACAAAAATAACGGAATATAGATTATAGAATAATGTTTACTAGACTTGTCCTTCTAAAAATAATTTTAGAATAAATCTGGTAAGCTAGAAAATAAATTTGCCGTATAAAGAAGAATTAAAATAAATGTTAAGGTTTAATACCACCGTTTCAATTGTGCTGTAAACGTGCTAGGTACCTATGTTCATGGTGTATTGATTTTGTTTTTGTTTTTAATTTTCTGTTTTAATCTTTTACTTCTCTCATCTCATTAATTTATTTGATCACCATTCTCATCTTTGCTTTGCGTAAAAGTAATAAAACTATAAATATGTTATTTATTTTTTCAATTTATGCCACCAAGTTTTAGTTTTTACTTTTCTTAAGTTAAGGTTCTTATCTTAAGAGTAAGTAACTCTTAAAATATATTGCAATTAAGGTGCCTGTTTCTGTAAACATCTTTTTACTTCTTTTGTTGTTTTTTATGCAACTGTTTAGGAAGTCAGGTAATATTTTTCGGGTGTATGTAGTTACTATGTATATTATATATTCTATTCCTGTAATATTACCTTCTATTAGTGCTCGTGGTGTAGCTAGACTAGGTGTTCTCGAACGATCATTAATGTCAAGCAACGGACGGACCGGTCAGTCTTCGGGTGGGTGACCGTGAGTGGCAACTCTTTCTGAGTGCTACCGTGGGTCGGATGACACGTTAAATTGTAGGTCCTGGTTGTTTGTCAATCGTAAAGCCAGGTCAAAAGCCTTTCGGCGGCTTAATAAATCTGACACTAGGACAGCTTATACGAACCTATTTACTTACTTCCCTTCTATTCACTAAACAAATTGATATATTTCTTGTTCAAGCTATTATTAACGAATTTTTAACTGTTAGGGTTAAAATATGTCGTAGTCAGCAATTTTAACAAAATTTGTTTTTCTTCTTTAATTTTCTTGTGATAATGTTTCTTATATTTTATTTTTTCTAAATTATGTTTCATTCTATTTTTATTTTTTTGCTTATCTTACAAAATCTTCATCATACCTGTAAATGTATTATAATATGATTATTGTACAACATTAAATAATCGGTGGTTTGTTTACTATATAATTATATAATTGTCCTATAAGGACGATTTGTGGTACTTTTTATAAAAAGGTGATTATTTATTTTAGTCTTAGATAATAGAATATAATTATTTTATATACCTATTACAAACGACCCTGTGCCTGAATGTGCAAATAAATTATTTAAATAATTGTGCTATTTTTCTTTTCTGAGATAAAAGATTAATCTAATCTCTCTAATCTAATAAAGTTAATCTAAGCATAATTATAAGCAAGAATATACAAGTCGATAAGGGATAATGTGCCAGTCCTTACGGACTTGCCTAATCAAACTCGTCCTCTTCAAGTTCGAATAAAGTTGTGATTATTTTCTTGGAAATTTCTAGGAGTTTTATAGACATCAATAAAACCGCCACAATTTTTACACCAATATCATTTGAAATAACACGAATTTAGAACATAAAACGGATCATCTACGAATGACACCATTATTAGTGAAATGAAAAATAAATTCAGTAAAACAGACCATAATGACTTTAAAAACTCAATAATATTGAGCATAGGACTATCTGGGACTATTGTAAAATGACTATTAGTCTATTTTAACAAACTGCAAGCTCTATAATTTACGCTTTGTGGTAACCGAAAGTCAATTGCATGATTTCTATTATCGTATTGATTAAAAACAATTGAAACTTAGGCCAATAGCAGCGGCATGTTTTTTTACATTCTTAACAAAACTCCACTGTGTTTCACACATGCAGCAAACATTAAAGATGTTTTCTAAGATCGAATGATAATTAGGTATAGTTTTAAAAAAGAAATAAATAAAAAAATAAAAATTATTTATTGCAGGCAACAAACCCATATCACATCATCATCATCATCTCAGCCATAAGAAGTCCACTGCTGGTCATAGGCCTCCCCCATGGATTTCCAAAAAGACCGATTGGAAGCGGCTTGCACCCAGCGTCTTCCCGCCACTTGTATGAGGTCATCTGTCCATCTCGTGGCTGGTCTTCCTACGCTGCGCTTGCCGGTACGTGGTCTCCACTCGAGAACCTTTCGGCCCCATCGGCCATCAGTTCTGCGTGCTATGTGCCCTGCCCACTGCCACTTCAACTTGATAATCCGCTGTGCAATATCGGTGACTCCTGTACGACTACGTATCTCTTCATTTCTGATTCGATCTCGTAGAGAGACTCCGAGCATAGCCCTCTCCATAGCTCGTTGCGCGACTTTGAGCTTCCTTATGAGGCCCATAGTTAGGGACCACGTTTCAGTACCGTATGTTATCACTGGTAACACACACTGGTTGTAAACTTTCGACTTGAGGGATTGGGGTATATTGGACGAGAAGACGCTTTTAAGTTTCCCGAACGCTGCCCAGCCGAGTTGGATACGACGATTGACCTCCCTCGCAAAGTTGGACCTGCCTAATCGGACCGTTTGTCCTAGGTAGACGTATTCGTCAACAACTTCAAGAGTGGAGTTCCCCACAGATATTTGGGTGGGCACTACATGGGCGTTCGACATAACCTTCGTTTTGTCCATGTTCATTTTGAACTGGAAAACTCTATTGAGGTCTTCGAGCATCGTACTGAGGTCTTCCATCGACTCTGCCATGACTACTATATCGTCGGCAAACCGAAGGTGAGTGATGTACTCGCCGTTAATATTGACATACATCGCCATATCACATACAGTAACTAAAACAAGATATACTAAACATAAATCAATCTAAAATTGCACACTTTAGAGGACTGTAGATCATGTATTAGAACACTGTAAAAGGGTGTTTGTCAGTATAAAACCTTGTAAACAGCATTTGCACAATAGTGCTGGGTCAGTTTTTGTTCCCGTCCATATGACTGAACAGAAACCACTTAAAAAACTGAAACAACCGACTTAAAAAATACGCAATTTCGTTTATTTAGATGACCTATTTTTCTAGTTACTTTGATATAAAAACCAAATCGATTTTGATAAAATTTATATAGACATAGACATAATTTTATTGTAACAAAAACACACAGAAAATAAAAAATCATACACACAAAATAGGTCACAAAATTATGTTTTTGTCACAATCCGGCCCCAGCTCAGCATAATGCTAGTTGTAAACAGCCAGCGCTGGTCTTCCGCTGGAACCGGTAGGCGACGCCACACACGAGAAAACACTTAAAAATAACACTTATTACGTATTCAACATATCATACTTGTTACGTATAGATAAGCTTAATAAACATACATATACAATTAAACACAAAAGTATAGTAGTAAAGTGTAGTAGTAGTGTATATGGGTCCACCTCTGAAGTATGATCTACCAAACAAATAAGAATCATCATAATCAATTCATAATTGGTAGAGGAATCTCTGAAGAAACATAAAAAACACATACAGTCGAATTGACAACCTCTTTTTTTTGGAAGTTGATTAACAAACGTCAAACAAAACATAAAATATGTATATTAAAAGAAAAAATAAGTTACCTGACAGCGTAATAGGTAACCAAAAGTCGAATTTAAAACCTCCTCTGTTTTGGAAGTCGGTCACAAAATAAAGAAATTATTAGTAAATACACGTAATTTACAAACGTACATAAAATTATAAGTAATAATTGTTCAGAAACAATCGAATAACGTCTTATTCCGCTTTTCTAATTTGCAGAAATTGTTAGCCAAATGAGTAAGGGCTTGTGCACACGTCACGACACGACGCGGTGACGATGCGAATCGTTTTCAACACAGAGTCTACGGATATTTATCAACAATGCAATGTTATAATATGATTGTTTGAAATTTAATTATCTGAATAGTATATATTTCGAAAACACGGCCAATCGATATTATGGGTCAGACATAAAAAAAATATATAATATTGTAGTAGTAACAGAACATTTTTACAAACGCTTGAGGATCAAATTATCATACCACACCTTTGCCAGTTACCTTCCAAGCTGTAGTACTTTAGTAGTATGTACTGCTGCAAGTATGTAACTACTATTTTTCGGGTTAAAATACAAGGTATCTAGCGAAGTTTCTATCTATCTAATACCTCTAAACAAGCAATTCTTGTATCTATGTATATATGTACATATATAATCTGAATCTTGGAAACGGCTCCAACGATTGTAATGAAATTTGGTTTGTAAGTAGATTAGGGGACGATAAATCCATCTTGCTAGGTTTCATTTTAGTGAACCCGGGTTTGCTCGTATTTTCAGTCATAAAATATCCGAGTGCAGCTCAGTCGTCCAGGTGCTAATTATAGTACACTTATACGTTTTAACATTTGATATGTCATGGTGTCGAGTGCAGTGTATTACCACTCAGGCCTTTCAGTTATTCAAATCCAAAGATCAGGAGAGTGACTTGCTTATCTTATCATTCAGTTTCCAAATTGTCGTCTTTGGGGAACGAAGTTGTTCTGAGAAGTTAAAACATAACTTACTTCAAGAGGGTTGGTAAGAGATTTTAAAATACAAATACAATGCAATCGGATTATGTATTTTTTTACTAATTTAATTTATTCATAGTCTTGGCTCGATATGCTTTGCTCGGTTATTTAAAATTCATGTTAAAAGATTCACGCTGCATTAACCGCATCGCATTATGTCACCGGGCCTTATACAAGAAAAGTGGTTCCGCGCGTGTCTTCCACTGTTAAACGTTAAACGCACTATGTATTATTGACATGAGAGTTTTTCTTTATAAATTATTGTTACTATAATACTATAGTAATGTGTATGAATATTCTGCTTTTAGCGATAAGCCCGCCTGTTGTTCCAGTAGTCTATTTAAGTACTTTGTTATTACTTTTAAGATATGTACAATAAAGAGTTTATCTATCTTATTTATTTATAGGGTCAGAAAACTTGTTAAATTGATGACGACACGATCAAACAGTAATATACCTACTTAGCGTCAAATAACTTGAACAACGTTTTATCATGCCCTCTCTTTTGTTTTCGACGAAAACAAAAGAGAGGGCATGATAAAACGATGTTCAAGTTATTTTCCGCTAAGTATACTTGGTATGTGATTAACCGTTTATGGGCAAAATTAATACCTATTTTTTAACGATTCTGTAACAGCGGTTTTGTAGGCATTGTTTTAAACTCGTAAGCATTTTAATATTTTTTATCCGATTGGGTAAAAGGAAAGGTATTCGGGTGTGTGCGTGTAAGGAAACAATATAGAAACATACAAAGGACATACGAGTAAACAACTTATGTCGTTTCTGTTTCTATATTGTCTCCCATAGCTTAAATATAACCTACCTATAAGCAGGAGAAGAGACTGACTGGCAGGAGGGACTGTAACAAAAATCCTAGATTAAAACTGATTTTCGCACCCTCAGATTATTTTATAATTAGGTACTTATCCAACTACATTTTGCTTACAAGCAAATAATCATCCCCATTTCACGTGTTATCATTAGCCACTTTGTCGGCGTAATTAATATGAATAGTTATATACCCATACTAATTACAGTTTCTAAGTAACAGGAATCTTTGAGCTCTGCTGTGGACGGACTGACAAACAGACACGGCGAATCTATGGTTCCTTGTTGAATACGGAATTCCAAAAACCGGAGTTCGGAGTTTTTGTTTTTTTTTTTGTGTTATATTTTGACACTGAGAAGCAAATCTATGCCTACAGGGTACTCCTATTAATCTATAATTACAAAATTTGGCACAAAAAAAAAAAAAAATATTATAGCTTAAATTGATAACCTCCTTTTTTGAAGTCGGTAAAAAAAATAAACATCTGACTTCAAATAAAATAAAAAAAATATATAATAATGTAAAATAATTTATAAAATAATTTTCTAAATCGGTATATAAATGATGGAGTTAAGCGGAAACAAACAATTCCCTCGTAACCTTTAGTTTGTATTTGTAAGCGGCCCATGCAGAGCCTTCTGCACTCGGCAAAGTCCGGTAAGATCTATAGGCCAACAGCTCTAGTCATCTCACAGAAAAAATGCGGACAAGTGCGAGTCAGACTCGCCCACCGAGGGTTCCGTACAAACTAAATAAAAGGGGGATCTCATATATATTTTTTATATTTTCCTTCATAAACCGAAAAATTTACATCGTAAAAATATTTAACACATTCCTTGCTCACCACTCGGATCCGAGTAAAGCGGGGCTATAGTAGCGGCGCCTCCCACTCGGATCCGAGCGAGCGTCCCGTTCATTTTGTAGTAGTCAGTAAACCGCCGGCGTTGGCAGTCAACGTTGCTTTGCGCGGCCACTCTGTACTTAATCAAAATTCGCCTAAAAAGTTTTGGATCCCTGCTGAAGTGAAGGGTCTGCAGGGGGCGAAGAATGTATTAAAAACCTGTTTTAGCTTATGCTAATGAGGCTCTTTCATATGATACCCCACATGATACGGTTAATTCACTTTTAAATTTGGCCCTCATTCCTTGCATACAGACACAATTTTTTTGTGATTGAATTAAAAATTACCAGTTTTCGGATTTTTTTCCTATATGTGTACTCTAACACAATGCTTCTTGCCAAATTTCAGAGTTTTAGGTCAACGGGAAGTACCCCATAGGTTTTGATTCCTCTGTGAGTGTCGAAATGTGTGTTTTTTACGACATATTCGGCTGTAACTTATTTTTACGAAAACTGAGAAATTTGATTTTTCTTTCTGCAGCAAGATACTATGGATCTGCGTATATGGTTTTAATTTCAAGTCGATACCTTCACGCGTTCCCGAGATAAAGGTCAGACGGACAACAATGTGATCCTATAAGGGTTCCGTTTTTTCCTATTGATGTACGGAACCCTAAAAAGTAACAAACAATAAAAAATATGCAACCTAATTGAATTAACCTTCTTTTTTAGTCGATTATTAAAATATTACTAAAAATATTAGTTTATAGTTAGACCAATTTAGACCAATTCGTACTTGGTGAGTATTTTTGGCCGACTTCCTAAAAGAAGGAGGTTTTCTCATTACAACTGTATGTTTTTGTTTGTACATATGTTTGTTACGCGATTACTTCGCCAATCATGAATTAATTTTGATCATTAATTTTTTTGTTTGGTAGCTCATACTTCATAAGTCGTCCCATATAAATTTTATCAAATTCGATTCAGCAGTTTGGGTTATAGAGCAAAATAACTGTTAAAAATATGTCGTCTAAGTAAACGAAATTGCGTATTTTTAATTTGTTGTTTCAATTTTTTTAACTATAATCATTAGGGTTTATAATTTGTTCACGTTATGAAGCTTGATTTTTTACAGATTCGAAGGACGATCAGCCTATAACAAACTAGTCTATAACATGAAATTCAGAAAGTAATTATAAATTCTACGACGACAAAATTAGGTTGATTCGTTGACGACAAAATGCATTAGCCTGTAGTGTAGGAGATGATAAGGAGAACAGATAGAAATACTAAAACAACTGTTTAAAGAATATGACACGCACTTGTCCAGTTTTTACAGTTCGTTTTTAGCCTATAAAATTTAAACTAAGTAAAAGTAGATTACCGTTGTCGTGATGTTGAAGCCAACCATCAAGTTTATCGCTTAATAGCATTGTGATCATATTACTTAATTGGTACAGTAAGCAACAACATCGTGTTTTTAAGTAAATAAATATTTGTTTATATTTTCACTCAGCAACATCTAGCCCACAAGCAAACCAAAGCTTCCAATATTGGAACATAATTAACTTTTTTTAATAGATTATCTATGAGGCACAGAAACAACCAGACACAGAACAAACATAACCTAAAACTCAAAATATGTTTATCCTGACAGACTGGAGACCTAACCCACGATTTACAGCTTAGAAGGCATATTAGTGAGTGTATGAGACTAATTATTTTAAAATACCTTGTCTATTTCTCTACATCACCAAATAAATCTCATCCCCGGCATAAATGTGCAAGAATGTTGGTGCCAAAGTAAAGTTTTTAAAACCGCTAAGCACGACTGATGGCAACTGGAATTGGCCGCCTGCAGAAACATAAGCAGCCTATGGCAGCTGTCCATTATAGTTTGCTGGTGATGGTAATGATCGTATATGATCATTCAAGTGTTTCAAAATTTTTAGATTACGCTACATTTTACTTTGTCGGTTGTACATAATAACAATAACAATAATAATAACAGAAGGCAGTCATCCTGGACACGGCACGCATTGTCAGGAGGTTCCTCTCTCTGTAGCCCCTACCACCGGCAGCTTGAGCCCCGCCCCGCTGCCGGCGGCACCCTAGGCTTAAGTTTTTTATAATATTTATATTTTTGTATTTCTATTGTAAAAAACTTAGATTTAAGATTTAAAATGAATAAAGTGTACAATAATAAAAAATTTAGTAAGACCAGCAAAGTGTATTCATATTTATGAATGCGAGTGTACAGCTGAGTGAATTACGTGCGCTACATTTACAGTTTCGTTGATAAATATACGAAGTTTGTTGCTAGGTAACGCTTCAATTTCAATTCAATCTAATTTCAGCGTAGGAATCAAAATAAGTTTGTAAACTAGATAGCTAAATATTCTGTTAATGTTTTAGAGGTATAAAAACAAAATTGTTCATTTTGTGGTTAATAAATTCAATTTTACCCAAAATTTCGTTATTTAAAAAAAAATAGATCTGTCCGTCCAGCGATTCGTCAGTCGGATGCTTTGCCTAGAAAATAAACTAATAATCTGATTTCCACTAAATGCCTTACCGAAAAACACTACTTAACTTTAAGCAATGCTTAACATATTTTGTCAACTTCTGGCTGACACGTAATGACACTTGCGGAAAAAAGACAAAGAACTTAAGACGTTGGTTAAAGTTAAGTAACGTTTTTCGGTAAGGCCCTAATTGTTTTTCACATTTCATACTTTATGATTTTATGCACGAATTTGGAGCGGCTTCTGCCATCAAAGGCTGACATAAAATAAAAAATAATAATAAATAGATACAACTCTCAAATATATTTCTAGTTAATATAAAATAATTACATTATTCATTACTGTAGTTGCTCTAGATTAGACCCTTAATAGTAATGTATTGTACTAGTGATACATATGTCATCAGTCATTTCCAGAAATTAGTCATAAAAATCTAATGCTGGCTCGCGGACTATAGGCTGGAAAGTTGTATTTTATTTTACTGCGTCTCTGCATCAACTGGCCAAATTTTCTTTCGTCTGTCAGTTCGTTTGTGAGTTTGTATGTTCGTACTCGCGTACAGGGAGTAAGTAATTTTGAACCAATTTTGATGAAACTTGGCCTTTAGGTTCTATGGATTATTTAAAAAAATATGTCGTCGGCGGTTATTGATAGGAGGGGTAAGTTCAATAAAAAGAGGGGAAGTTTATTGCGGCGCTAATTACCTACCGATTATAATGATATTTGCTAGGAAGATGAAGTACATAATTATTACAACTTAACGTAAAAAAAAAAAAAAACAGAATTGGTCTAGTGGTTGTCGAAATATGACAACCAAATTGAGATTGCGTGTAACAGTGAGGGCGCGTGCATGTGCTTGATGCATTTTAGCGCTGAATAATTTTCTTGGTTAAAATCAATTTTCGTCAATCAAGTCGTTTTCTCCTTTTATAAAATTATTTGATGATCGAGCGGAGGCAGAGAGCGAAGCGTCTCTGCCTCAATTGGCCAAATTTTCTTTCGTTTTTAATTCGGTTTCCTAAGCCAACTTTATGTAGGTATTATGTACAGATGACCCAAGGTGAGCTGCAAATAAGCTCTCTCGCGAGGTCTACTGTTCGTAGAACTACTAGTATTATTATTCTTACTCTTCAGTTCCTAAAGCAGCTTATTAGTTGTGCAAATGATATATCATGCGTTTAAATAAGAAAATACATGTAATGACGCTGTGCAAGTATTGTTATTATATATTTAATAAGTTGTTTTACTTATTTAAATATTACAAAATGTTTACACTATGTACGTACCTATGGTTAAGTACCTATAACATGTCAAGTTAAGATCTTCAACCCTTTGACTGACATCTAAATTTCAACAAATTAATCCGCCCAGAAAAACAAAATTTGGACACGAAAATAGCACAAAATAATGACACAATAACGAGACAAAATTACCCCTCCATCGGAGAAAAGCGAATCAGTCTACCACCATTAGCGGAAGAAGCGACGCGTGCCACCAGTTTTACTTTTCCAACTTCGGTATTTCACCCATATCGGAATCGCGAGCCCAAGGAAGCTTGTCCACCCGACCGCGACTAGACGGGAAAAACGCAACTTTACTTACACGTGTATAAATATAACGTGGAGTTACTACAGTGATTCAGTTTTACGCGATCGCTTGCAACAAAATGTCGGGACGGTAACAAAAGTGAATTAGAACAGAAACAATAATGAAGTGTCAAACTCTGGTGGTGTTGTGGTATGCAGTGTTGACAGCGGCGGACAATTATGAGAACAAATTGACGAAGCTATGGTCTCTATCAAGTGCCTCCAACAGTGACGGATCCGTGGTCAATGTTACCAGTGCATCTATCGTAATCCAGCCTTCTAGCTATGATGCTTCTAAGCCTTACGCTAGATATGCTTTCAAACCTCGAGCTATACCTCTGAAAGTGGAGCAGCAAGTAGAGAAGAACGCTTATTATTCACGGGATATGAAATATCAACCCCGTATGCTTTTCCCTGGCAATTTTTATCCAATTTCCAAAGAGAAAAGTAATAGAACTGAGAGACCGAGGCAGGCGAGGTTCGTGCCTGTGCCGATACCGCTGGTGACGAATGAGGAGTTCCAGAGGAGGTCCTTGGATACAGATGAGGAGGAAGAACCTGTTATTAAGAAGACTGGAAGGTTTACGGAGCAAGCTGCATCAAGACGGTCAATTTCAGGTGGGCTTAAAATTTCAGTTTCTTTTCATGATTATAGCTAGACTATTGGAAGGTGAATGGATCGTAGCAGCAGTAGTTAGCTTCTTCAAGGCTATATCATCCTATTTTAGGATATAGAGTTTGACAAATCTTAAATCCACAAGGAGAAGTATCACTTATTTGGCAATTATTCATTTGCCAAGCTGTAGTGTGCAAATATAATTAAGTAACCGTAGACGGTAACTGTTGCTAGACACCAGGTGAGTTGAAGTTTGGTCAAGCGCAAGCCTATTTAGGAAAAAAAGTTATGGATCGAACAGAATCTTGACTAGATCAAAATCGGTTTATTCGTTTAAGAGCTACGGTGCCATAGACAGACATATACGTACAAGCTCACGTCAAACTAATAAAATCTTATTTTTGCATCGGAAATTAAAGGTGCAAATTCTTAGCGGATCGCACGCAGCAGTGGACGATGTATCGCTGCGACACTACTGGTTATATATATGAATATATGAAATATCTTCCGTAACTAACGATATGTCGTTAGAGCTACTTCAACAACGTGTCGCGCGACCGCAAATTAGTAGTGCCGCCAACACTCAGAACCAACTTGAATACGTCTGACGCCACAACGACGAGTCGCTGCGACACATAGCGACGAAACGTCGCGCGTCGTCTGCTGCTGCTGTGGCAACGAACTTGCTACTCACGGAAGTTTTAGTCAAGTGTGATGATTGACAATGACATATTAGCAGCAACGCCTTCATATTTTTGTATAATCACGCAATCAACCGTGCGGACATGCAAACAGTTTTCACGCACGTTGGCTGCAGTTATTATCACCTCATACAATATTAATCGAACTTCACTTCAAGAAGTTCGTTTGATCAAATTTTTTGTGTTTTTTTTTCTACGGTATGTATCTGTGTGTGTGTATGTGGCATTGTAGCTCTCAAACGGATGGACCGATTTTGATCTTTTTTTTTACAAGGTTTTATTTAGTTTCACCTGTCCCGATGTGTGTCATCAAATCTTGCAAATTGATTTGATTCACTTCCCGGTTACCGATTGAGCTGAAATTTTGCATACATATATAAATCGCATGACAATGCAATATTATGATGACATGGTGCTGGTCTGATGATGGAGCTGGAAGGTGGCCAAAGGAACTATAAATAAATAAATAAAAATAAAAAATATTTGTGGACATTTCACACAACACCATCTAGCCTAAACTAAGCAAAGCTTGTACTATGGAACTAGATGGCTGATAGAATACATATATACTTTTTTTTTTGATGTAAATATATACATATGATTAGAGATTGCAACCCGGTATGTTTCTCAACCCGGCCGGGCCCGGCCGGGCCCGGTTTGCAATCTCTACATTATGATACATAGAAACACCCAGACACAGAACAAACATCCATGCTCATCACACAAATGTTTGCCCTGGGTGGGAATTGAACCCACGACCTTTCAGTTCAACAGGTAGACGTAAACACACTACCAACTGAGCCACAAGGCCAGTCAATGAAACGACACAACCTCAACGAGTTTGGGCTCATTTGAATCGTCTTGACGAGAAGTTTGTCTTTCAATGGTAACCAGGGTCTGATGATGAAGCTGAAGATGATGTCTGATGTTCCTATGACCATAGGAACTCTGTAATGAAACGACGCAACCCTATCGAGTTTCGGCTCGTTTGATTCGTCTTGGCGAGTACTTTATTATTAACAAGAACATAATAAAAGCTTGTTTTAAAAAAAAAAAATAATATACTTAGATACTTACTTGTTTTGTTTGAAAGAGGATTTCATCGAGTTCTTATCTATGTTTCATCAAACTCGGTTTAGCTGTTTTTGTTTATCGGATGTTTTTGAGTCTTCTAAGCTTATACCTGTTTATGACATTTTTGTAATTGACTATCTTTTTGTCGTATCTTGCTAAAACTGTTTTTATGCGTGAATAGGCTTGTGGTTGACGCGATGTTGTTGTGGTTGACCGCGAAATATCCTGATGTTAAGCGATATTGCGGTCTACAGAGCACGTGCCTAAAAATTTATTGATTTTTAGGGTACCGTAGTCAGCAAAAGACCCTTGCAGACTTGACCCTTCGCTATGACTGTCAGTCTGTCCGTGCTTTTGATCAAAGAGTTTTAGTACTAGAAAGCTGTATTTTGGCTATTCATGCCGACAAAGTGGTTAAATAAAAACTTAAAAATATTTTTTAATATTTTTTTACACACACGTTAAAGTGTCTGTGTCCGTCTAGGTCTTAATTTAGGGCCTGGAACCGACCTCAAAAAAATTGATGGGCTACATAGCTACATAGGTAGACGCCTAGTTTTAGTTGTTTTTCTTTCTGATTTAACAGATTTTATTTCTCCCTTTTCATTAACTGAATTGTTTTGAAGTTAATTTTACGAAAGCATTTTTAGCTGTTTAGCGTAGAAATTATTTGAGTAAAGATTTCAAATTTCTAAGAAAAAGAAAAGCACCATCCTCAGTCACACATCAGGCGAGTTGGTTGTCAATCGTAGATCTTTTTTTTTGTTTTTTTTTTATCAGCCCTGTTTGTGCAAACTGTCCCAATGCTGGGAACGGGCCATCTTCTCATTGTGGGAAGGGTTAGGCTATAGTTGTCACGCTGGCCAAGTGCGGGTTGGCAGACTTCACACATTTTCAAGATCATTGAGAACTCTCAGACATGTAGGTTTCCTCACGATGTTTTCCTTCACCGTTTGAAGTTGGCGGCAATCAACAATACGCACATAACATCGAAAAGACAGAGGTGCGTGCCGTGGGATTCTAACCCAGGACCTGCGGATCGCAAGTCAGACGGTCTCCCGACTAGGCTGCCGGAAACTTAGACCTATCTCCCGTAAAAGAAAGCCATACACGGAGAGCGAACTCGAAGCAAACCAATCAAAATTCATCCTATCATTAGTACCTAATAGCAGCCTCACTCTCACCGAAGCCCTGAATTTCAAAGACCAGCCATTATTTCCGGCTGCCTCTAATATCTATAACTGTTGCGGATGGTCCACTGAACCTTCACGGTACAGCGGACATAATGAACTGGAAGTATACCTGCAGCTTTATTGACAACTTGGGGAATTATAATCATTCGGAAATGTCGGTCGACCGAAATTATTGAGTAGCGAATGGTAAACATATGTACCTATAAAACGCTTTGTTTTGATTACTGACGGACAATGTACAGGCTAAAGCCCAATTAATTCATTCACTTAGTATGAAATTAATATAATAAAATATTCAAATGTAATATAATATTCAGCCATGCATCATCTCACCATGATGATGCATGTCTGAAGGTGCTGGCACAAAAACGTTGTCGCCGGCATAATATAGCCAATTCCACCAACTGAGTGCTTCCGACCAATAACCAAGAAGTTATCTGCCAGCGATGTAACCGAAACTGGGTTTCCCGAATTGGCCTATTCAGTCACCAACGACGGTGTAACTCTACTTTATGATGAATGTTCAAAACCAATCCATCCATCTCTTACAACAGGCGGCCTTATCACTAAAAGCGATCTCTTCTACGCAGATGAAAATATATGAAATTAATGCACTTGTTTTATACGTCAACTTTAGCCCCTGGCCTATTTCACTATCTACGAAAAGCTCACATAGGTAATATTGCTAGTTGTATGTTCGTAGCGCGCTACATTTATTGCAACGAATATCTTGCATCACACACATAAGTACACACGGACTATTTTATTACAACTACACTGTCACACTATACCAATATGTTTTTTTTTTTCTCACAAATATAAAAAAAAACAAGTCACTTAGATTTATTCAGAAATATCCTAAAGCAAACGTATACTGACCATTCTTAAAAGAATTAATTACCTCTTTTTATATTGATATTATTGAGCTCATCGATTTAGAATATTATATTATAGTTCTCAAGAAACAGAGAAGGCGGAAAATCATTCCACTCTTGTGCAGTATGCATCAAGAATGCAAAACAAACAAACACAGTAAACTAACCTAAACTCGGAGTTTTGGCGGGAACGTCTTAGTAACGTGTTGTTGCTTTGTTTTATTTTCCTAAACTTGTGTTATTTTGAACATCAATGCTATAAAAATGGTGGTGTTTTATTCATTAAGTGTTCGATAAAGTGCGTGAGTGTGGGCAAGTGAAATAAAACAGTAAAACGTGTGATTTTACGTTGTCGGCAAAACTCCATAGAAGCTTCTAGTAAAGTCGCCACCACTTTACTGAAGCAGGACTCGACTTATAAATTGGCTATATACGTGACTTAGATTGTGACCAGAACATTTACAACTTGTTTTATTCAAGAAACTTGAAAAAATCCTAATACTTGACACTGGCAAATGCTTTAATGCGGGTCCAATACAAAAAAGAAGAAGAACCTAAACTCAACTAACGTACCACTTTTAACAGAGTTCTTGTGGCAATCTCGTTATCATGATGTAATGGAACCTAAAACCAAAGACTCCAAACTCAATTCTCTCACTCTCACTTCTCACTAGAAAATTCCAGTATGGTTTCATCAGATCAGCTCCATATTATAGTACCTATTATTGCTTTTTAATTCTATTTACATAAGCATACGAAATAAGCATGCACTCATACTGAAACCGGGATGTTTTTTCTTGCAAGATTAGATAGATAGATAGATAGATAACTCTTTATTAAAAAACCACACATACACAAAAAGAAATACAGAGAAAACATAAATATAGCTAGGCTTTTAATTGGCGGCCTTATCGCTTCGAGCGATCTCTTCCAGGCAACCATGATTAGATTATAGACAGTGACCGGGATAGTTGAAACTAAATAATCGCATTCATAAAATCACGCCTATTTCCCCTTATGGGTTAGGCAGAGTATCAATGACCATAAAGCCGTTTAACGCCACATTTGACCTTGGTTTGGTTAGAAAGGATACCAGGTAACATGTAAATTACAGTCGTAACACAATTTTTCATCAATTACCCTAATTTTGTCACTACACACACAGTTCCGTTAATTATAATTTTCAAATATGTCGTGGTTACGATTTCTCAACTATTAGTCTAGTAAAAATAAGATTTGTGACAACATAAGAGACACCTAAATATATTGTTATTTAAATAAATGTACTGGTGTTTTGAAATACATTTGACATAATTTCATAATAATAATATAAAAGCTAATATTGTTACCTTTACACTCTCAAACGGCTGAACCGATCATTATGAAAATTTGTATAGATATAGCTTTGGACCTGGAGTCGGACATAAGCTACTCATCATCATCATAATCATCACCGTTTTTCATAACTACGCGACGGAAACCGCGGAACGCAGCTAGTCTATAAATCGGGGATTATTGTTGATCTATGATTTTTAGTTATTTTCCTATCATAATTTCAAAGAATCCCCCCAGTTGCAAATATTGCGATCTACTCCATACAAACGGATTTATTTTTACTGGACTATATTTGAAAAGACTGAAGTGAAAAATCAAGTCTAGCGTGAAATACGCAAAATACACGTATTTAAAGGAAATATCGTGTTTACTCGTCTTCCGGGACGTTATAACTTGTTGTACTAACCCAGTAAATACAAATGTGATGGTCTAGTAATTTTATTATTACAGTTTTTAAAGTGTGTTAACTACTCATTGAAATACTTAGATTTTTTAGTCAATAAACAAGGTGCGTGTCATTGAGATACATGTATTATTAAGATACTTATTACGTACATAATATAAAAGTACAATCAGGGATCAAAAAACAGACAAGTGCGAGTGAAACCCGCTCACCGAGAGTTCCGTACAAACTAGTAGATAGATAGAAAAGGGAGAAATTATATATATTTTTTATATTTTTCTTCATAAACCGCAAATTATACATCGTAAACATAATTAAACACCTGTTTTAGCTTGTGCTAATGAAGCTCTTGATACGACTAATTCACTTTAAAATTTGGACCTTCATTCCTTGCATAAAGACACTATTTTTTGTGATTAAATCAAAAATTACCAGTTTTCGGATTTTTACCTATAGATATGTGTACTATAACACTGCTTCTTGCCTAATTTCATAGTTCTAGGTCAACGGGAAGTACCCCATAGGTTTTGATTCCCTTGTGAGTGTCGAAATGTGCGTTTTTACGACATATTCGGCTGTAACTTTTTTTAATGAAAACTGAGAAGTTTGATTTTTCTTTCTGCAGCAAGAGACTATAGATCTGCGTATATGGTTTTAATTTCAACTCAATAACTTCACGCGTTCCCGAGATAAAGGTCTTGACACCCGGACAGACGGACAGACGGACAGACAGACAGACAGACAGACAGACGAACAGACGAACAACAAAGTGATCCTCTAAGGGGTTCCGTTTTTTTCTTTTGAGGTACGGAACCCTAAAAAGTAATAATTGTTTTTATTCAGCCAACTATTATTACTATAGTATAGTGTAGTTTCTTAACCAATTTATTTTTAGTATTACTTTTATAAATTCTGTGTAGCTCCAAAAACAATTTCTATTTCGGAAGCCTTAGCTGCAATAAATATTTACTTTTGCCAATCTCTATTAATAAACTTATTATTGAAAATAAAATGTAAATATGATATTGACTTCAAAAGTTTAAATATCGTTTAACAAAGTACCGTTTAAATATTTTGAACATGCATTCAATATAACTGTATAAAACTTGTTTTTCTTTAATAAACCTAAACTATCCTTAAAGACTACAGAACTAAAAAGACTATCCCTAAAAAACTCTCCATTTATGTTCAACTTTCAAACAAATAATTCAACGTAATCATAATCTAGATAATTCATTAAGTGACGGTAACAAGATGGTTAATTTTAACTTAGTGGATAATAAACCGCCATATTGTGCGTGTGATTATATCTGTACGCGTGCATGTAAAAACGAGAGTTAAGTGATGATACCATATACTATTAAAGTACACTGTAAGTAAAGGAAATTGAATTTGTAATTTCATCATCATCTACGCCACAAGAAGTCTACTGATGGATAAAGGCCTCAGTCATAGATTTCTGTTACGAAGTTGAAGTGGCAGCAGTAAGGGCACATGGACCGTAGAGCTGATAGCCGTTGAGACTATCAGCTCTGCGGAAAAACATGCATCGACGTACCCAAGATACGACCAGTCACAAAAATTGAAATGAAATGAAATATTCTTTATTTGGAACTGTAACAATGTTTTGGGAACAATAAAGGCGCGATGCTACCCGCAGTAGTTTAGTAAAAACTGTGTCACAGGTAACATCGCCCACCTCCGAAGTAACATTACATTATAAGTATTACATATACAATTATGCTTGTATTTACAATTATATTTGACATTATCAGAATATAGAACAAATACTTCAAAATTAGAATTTATAAGATTTCAAGAATTACATAAAAGATAGATATTTCATGATATGTAGGTTAGAGTGAAAGTGTGTATGTGGTGAGTGAATGAAGGTGTGTGTATGTATATGGGAGAGTGATTTGTCAGTGTATGAATATGAATATAATATAAATGAGTTGAGACTCTACAGGTCTCCAATTTGTTACCTAAAAGTTCAAACTTTTCCCCTCTTATCAGAACCTTGTATTGATTTATCTAATAGAGAGTCCTTTTAATTACTAATTCAATTAAGTCTACCTCAAGTAACCACATACTATGAAACCATAAATCAAGCACTGGGAGTGGATATGTTACATCTATTCATATTTCTATAGTACATAAATATATATACCTACGCGTGTCAACTACAGTCAGCGGTATAATTACATTACTTTTAGTAGGTAGCAATAAGATTTCTTAGGTACCTAGATATTTTGAGGATGACCAAATATATTTGATTGCACAAACAATTTTGCTGCATCAAACTATCAAAACGAAAATGCTAAAACGTTTTTGAACATTATTAAATACAAGAATAGTTTTAAAACTAAATAACGACAGAATTAATTATTTCCATTAATAAAATGTATATTTTTCAATTTCAGATATGCTAGGCGTGAATGATGACGATGATGAAGATGAAGAAGACGAATTGGAAGGAGAATATGAAATAGACGAAGTCGAGGAAGGAAAAAAGAAAAACAAAAGAAAAAGTACCAAACTAAAACCGCAAAAAATAAAAAAATACATGCTACCACTACTCCTGGCCTACAAGATGAAGTATTTCGCTTTAGTACCGGTTATGATTGGTGGTCTAGTTTTACTAGTTGGAGCGACAGGAATGGCTGGATTCTTCTTTGCTCTATTCGCAGCGGTGATGGGGTTACAGAAAGGGGGATATTGACTATAACATAGTGAATGTTGACTATAATGTGACATAAAGTCGACGAAATCGCGGTTGCCATCCAAGCTGTAGAAGGTTTTTCATTTCGAATTCGTTGATGCTCAAGCTGTTAGCTAGTCTATAGTGATGAAGGTTTAATATAGTCTTGATTTTCCAAGACGAAAATTGTCTGTTATCACTGTTCCAAATATTTCATTTAGTTTCGTTGGATAACTGATTATATATGATTTAATTGTTCGTAATTATTATATAATAATACATACATGAAGGTTTTTATAAATATTTATAAGAAACCTTACTGTTAAATCTTGTATTGAATTAGGATTGATAAGATCTATTTTTGTACGACTCTTAATTTTTTTTATATCATCCACCGACATTAAGGGAAGACTTTGTGTATCTGCTGATTCATGTTTTGTACAAAACAGATCAGTTTGACTGTTTTTGTCAGTTTAATTTACTTATGACATTTTTAACTGTAAGGTTCGCGCTATTGTAAATATTTTCATTATTTGTAACATAATTTTATTTATTTATTGAGTAATGTGTAAGTTTATTTATTAAATTATTAAATTAAAGTTAGTTACCATAGTTTAAACAGTTTGTATTCATCATTACGTGATAAATATTAATTAAATTATAAACACCGTTATTTGATTGTAGGTATATGTATTTTTATTGAAAAAAATCTAAATTACGTCATAATAACGTCCATATACAAATATTAAAAAAAATGTGTTTGATTACATACAAATACTTTAACTTTAATATATAGACAAATATTATATTACTATGCAAACAAAACTAGTTGCCACGCATTTGTAAAGTTATGGGTCACCAAATAAATCACTAGTTTTACTATAGTTTCAAACTCTTTCGGCGGTTTTGTTCATAAAGATCTGCTCAGACCTCACTCAATTGTGTTATGACTATCTTTTGATATTGTTCATGATTGCTTCTGATGAAAAGCGACTATGCGTAACTATGTTGTAAAATAATAATGTTTGCCTATAAGCGTCATGACTGGGTAGCATTCATTGGAACCTCAATGAAGGATAGTCAGTCATAGCGCCAGTCAGTCAGTCATTAAGTCATGATAATGACCAAAACTTTTCAAGAAGGGGAAAGGGAAAACTGTGGCTCAGACAGTTTATTTCTTGACAATTATTTTAAGTGCAAACTTAACCTACGCCTATGTATCGTACTATAGATAAATAAACATGAGGTATCAAAATAAACATTAATACAAATAGAAAACTTAGCTTAAAAATATATACCATACTAATTAATTTACAGATACAATAAAATTCTGAAATACATTGTTATTATTTACAGGACATTTATTTTTTTATAAAATGGTTGTGTTGCGTAAACAACCAATATATTTTAGTTCAGATAGTTTAGATAGTTGTATTTTTAGATAAGAAAATATTAATTATTATTGCCTATTATTTTTATTCAAAACGTTTCATATGCACGCAGAAGTCGCTCACAGTGTTTAAAGGTAACGCAGATCTGTGTTGAGGCTGAGATAAAAATAATAGGCACTAGTACCTAATTACTCGTAATATTTTCATAGGTAACAAAGAATACAACTGTCATAAAGTCTCAACTGTGACCACGAACGCTACAACGTGTTCGAAACGTCAGGTCCTAAAATTATACGCTCGACTTGCCCGGGGCCACTGCCGTGCCCCCAGATAAAATATACGCGATAAATCCGTTAAAATGTGCTTAATTTCAATGAGTCGCCTAATCATGTAGATAATTTTTAACTAACACTTGGAGCATGCTGCTTTCTGCGAGAGAAAGAGAGCGAGAGATATAATTGCCGCTAATGGCCTCTACATTCTATATTCTCTCTCTCCAAAAACGGCACGGCCCAAAAGTCACGCCAGAGCCACAATCTCGTAGTCATATAGTAAAGCCCTTGTAATCTTAAATTTTATCATAAATGTACTACACTATTTTATTGCTATCCAGTCTGAAGAATTCATCAGGACTCACGGCAGCCATCTCTGAAATATAATCGCCTCTTCTTTTATAATGTTCATCATTGTAATATACGTGGTCTTCGCTCTTCGATGGTACCTGGTACAGAATAAACAAGTACTTATCATTAAAAGAAAACGAAATACCTGGCAAAATATCATAGCGTGGTATGATTTTCATACAAAAGTATTTTTACAAAATAACGTCGAAAAGAGTATCTATATTCGTTTCAACCGATGTCTAAGCAAAAAAAAAATACTAAAAGGAATTTTGGTTATCTTTGGAATCTGCCATTATTGGCGGTAAATAAAATTGTTGAAGAAAAGAGGGGATAAATAGCAAATTTAATTCAAATATATACCTATTTTTTATTTTTGCTATTAATCTCTTACTTTACTTAACCTTTTTCTTCAATAAAAATTATTTACCACCAATAAAGACTGATATATTCTTTTGCGAAAATCGTACCTCCTTAATTAAAAAAATATTAGCTTTAAAAGTTGCAGTTTCAGGTGACGTATTGTATTATAATATAGAGATAACTCTCTAACAGTTCCATTAATTATCGCTAGATGACGTTAATACGAATTGACGACGACATACAAACACTCTTATAGACGAATAAGTAGATACGAGTGTAACAACCTTAAATTGAATGGTATCTTCTGGGCAAGCGTGCTCCACCTTAGACTTAGTCTTCACTCTAGTGAGCAAACGTCAAACACAAGTTCATTCAACGTAAAAAAGAATGTTGAATAATTTAAGTTGTTGAATTCTTACATCACCCATAACCGCTACGTCTTATGTATGTCTCGCTCAATATACCTGGATGATTTCCACTTGTGTCTTGGTGTCGTCTTTTCTATTCTGGTAGCCGTGGGAGTGGTCGAACATACCCTTAAGGCTCAGGACGGATGCCATCACGGTGGAGAAGAAACCCATCATCAGACCTGCGGATTACAATTATATTACTAAACTTTATGCACTTTATTTCAAATATAAAAGACTTAAAAGAGACATCAGATGAAGAGTTACTTTTAGAAAAGCATTTATATGTATTTGAGTGAGCAATGTACAGAAAACAAGTCTTGTAAAATAACTTATTTAAAATTAACAAGTAGGTAAAAGTTAATAAAGCTAAAAACCCTCGACGAAAAAAATGGCTTAACCGATTTTGATTAAACTTACCTTGGAACACTCGATTGAATCTTCATTCAAACAAAGACAAAACTAGATCAAAATTGGTCCATCCGTTTGAGAGCTACGATGCCACAGACAGATACACAGATACACTGTCACACACACGTCAAACTTGTAACACCCCTCTTTTTGTGTCGAGGGTTAGGGGAGTCCAAACGAGCGCTTTGTAGCGAACTTTTGTTTAAATTTGCTAAAAATAGCTGAAGAATTGTGTTTGAGATAGTTTCTGACTGTTTCTGTGTTGACTGGCCTTGTGGCTCAGTTGGTAGTGCATCTACGTCTACCTGCTGAACTGAAAGGTCGTGGGTTCGATCCCCGCCCAGGGCAAACATGAGCATAAGCATGGATGTTTGTTCTCAGTCTGGAACCCAGACTCTGGGTGTTTCTATGTATCATATGTATATATTTACAAAAACAAAAAAGTAATTATATGTATTCTATCAGCCATCTAGTTCCATTGTGCAAGCTTTGCTTAGTTTGGGCTAGATGGTGTTGTGTGAAATGTCCACAAATATTTATTTATTTATTATTTATTTCTCTAGTACAACACAATAACTCGATGTGTAGAGCAGAAAAGCATGCTCTGTATGCTTTTCAAAATACAATGCTATCGTCATCCGGGGATTTTAGATTAATTTAGACTAGTTTAAGCTTCCAAATTTATAGACAGTTCAAAAATTACACCCATCCGACGGGACTTGAACCCGCATATCCCGATCTGTACTTTATCATTTTGGACACGGAGGTGTCACGGGAGGTGGTCAAAACTTTCAAAGTCTTTTTTTTTGCTTAAACCAAACAAGCGTTAGTGGCACCACCCTTAACAACTTAAACAGTTCAAACACAGATTACATAATATTTTTTTACAATTTAAACTTATTTATTTGACATTAGAAATTATTACTGACCTTTAGCTGATAGAAAAGCCAGTGCTTTTAACGCGATAGGTATAAGCAAACTCTTCGCAGCCAGGAGTCCCAGGATCATAGGCATTATGTACTTCTTCTGCATTTTCTCGTGAAACTTGGAACCTTTGCGCTTCTTATCTTGACCACTGCCGTCGCCTTTCAAGAAAGTTTTTGAATTATGACGAAAAAAAACACTAGTATAGAAATTAACACATTTTACAAATTTTTATCACGCTCTTATTAGGTCGACCTGTATGTAACTATGTAATGAAATCTAAGGTAACTAATTTAACCATCTTCCAAGGATCGTAGCGTCATGAAAATTGGCAGCTGTATGTAGTTATGATGACAATACAATAATATGGTACTGACGAACTGATCTGATGATGGAGCCGGAAAATATGAACTAGAACTTCTTGATGGAACATCGTATCATAGCTGTGTTTGGATTTGTTAGAAAAGTCTTGTAATGAACTTTGACTACAATAATTTGTAGCGTGTATTTTAGTTTTTAAAACTGTAATTTATTAATTAAAAGGTACGGGTCATTCACGTATGTTTTAATTCGAAATATCCGCTATAGTTTCAGTGCGGGGCGCGTCACCGGCCAGAGGGGCTACCACAATCGTAATAGCAATCTTATTTCAATATTACTTTGACCTTTGTTTTGCTCTCTCAACTGTAGGAAGAGCGAGACAAAAGCCAAAGTACGAGTAATATTGAAATAAGACCGCTTGACGGTTGTAGTACGGACCCAGGAATGACGTTTGCGCTGTTCCTTTGAAAAAGACCACCGGATGCGGTTAAAACTATAGTTGTAGACTTAAAACATACATGAGTGATCCGCAGTTTTTATTTAAAAACCAATACCTAGTAGTTGATCACATCTGATTAGACTATCTGCGCTGCAGAAACTTTGCGGTGGCGCACGGCCCGTGTGTCCGCCTAGAGTAACGCGCCTCCACTGAAGTCCGATAGTGAAATTTTAGAACTAAATTTGACAGGCCCACCATTGCTCTTAGAAACACAGAATACCATGGCCGAAATGTGAATGAAGTGCCACGTCTAGCGTAAGTACTTGAGTGGTACGCGGACTTTTTTCGGAAAAAAATGTTAACAAGCGACGACGCCGTGTTACTGAGGCGTCGACGTCCGTCGCAAGGAAGACTACGTTGGATTGAAAAGATAACAGCTATACGACAACAAGATGCATTCTGTCCGTAGGTGTAGGCATTTAGCGCCTATACATGATGACTTGCGCTTTATTGCGTCATAGCAGGTTAATATAGTAGGCACTTAGCGCCTGAATATGATGACTTGCGCTTTATTGCGTCATAGCAAGAGTCGCTGTTGATATAATGTATCGGGAGTGAGTTTCTATACTGTTAAGTATTCTGTGCTACCGTTGGATACTTGTATGTACGATGCTACAGCGGTGCCGCACTGCATCATTTGACCCGACTATGTCATTAAAATTCTTACCTTTGTTAAGGAATTTCACAATACATTTTTTGACACCCTTAGCTTTCCTCTTCAGCTTTTTCTTGGTGTGTTTTTGGCCTTTCTTGGAACTTTTCCTGCTGTTTACTTTGGGCTTCGCTGTCGTCACCTCAATAGTGGCGTGGTATTTTCTAGAAGTATCGTTATCATCTGAAACTGACAGACATAAAAATATGACTTCATGTCGTAGCTCACTTTTCAACTTCGCACCAGACCAGCGCCCGACCCTCTCAGTCAGGAAATCAGGATTTATGGAATAAAAATACTTATTAAACGGTTTATAATTATTGTTTTATATTAGAATAAATTGTTTTAAATTTGTTCAACAAAATATATAAACATTTACCATCCCCATGAAAAAACTTTAATATTACTGTGTGCAAATAAGGAAGCTTCTGTATAATCAAACTCGCATTTGGCCAGTTTTTTAACTAAAACACGCAAATGAAAGCATTTTGCGATAGCTTAGTAAACAGCACAGAAACAAAATAACCTCACATCAAGAACTATCCTTGTTAAAAGCAAAATTGGAATTCAATTTCAATTCAATTCATTCAAGATTAGAGTGAATACTTGAATAGAAATCTTATTGATCAACATACTCCTTCTTCATATCGTTGCTTACTATAATACAATAAGCAAAAAAATACAAAAAAAATCATAATACTACTCACCTTTTAAAGATCTCGGAGCAAAATTCTCGTGTGCGAAGATCCACTCTAGGGGTTCCGTAGCATTAATTTGCCTCACGTAGCTGTCTCGGTTGGGGCCAAAGCCTATCAACGTCTCAGTTTTTACTATACCATAGTTGTTGGTATTGTCGATTATCAAGCCACGCGAGTACGGCAGCATTTTACCACTGTTGTATTATATTTTTTATGTAGGTATTTTCCCTGAATTGTAGGGGAATTTAGTGTAAACTAAAACAAACTTGTCTGCTGAGCAGAAACAAAATCAGCACTTTAAAAAATATTCGGAGAAATAAAAAACTAGTTGCTTGACTTTTCATATTTTCCTATGAAAATATTAAAGTATTCATGTTTCAGAAAAATATAATTTGTTGTTTAGATTTTGTTGATTTAAATGAAATTATTAATTCAAATACTAAATATAACGCTTTTCGATATACCTATTCCGGATTTCGACACTTTTTTTTTCTAATTATGAAAGTATTAAGTGTGGTCGCATTTACTTTGAAAGAATTTTCATTCAATAGCATTGATAATATGCTGTTTAGATACCAATGTTTGAAATCTGTAGTAGAACAGATTTTACAGTTTTCGAAACTAAATAAATACTATTTTATAAGATATTTACACCTACACAGTGTTTATCTTAATAATCACTATACTTTTGAGAAGTATTTTAAGCAGGTTTTCAGATATTTTCCTAACGTTACACGTCACTAACGTTGGTACATAATTAAATGTTATTATGTATTTAACGGCAAATGTAAGCACACTGACACTGTTGTAGCCGTGAACTTGTGTTTTATACGCCTGGTGATATCTAGTCCGGAACCTATGAACCACGACTTTTTAATGACAAGTAGTTTTCACCTTAATTAACAATTAGCGTATGAAGGAAAGTTAATGTTTAGGTACATGACTGCAGTACTTTTGCTTTGTTTTTAGCTTTTTCACCGACTTCCCAACATTCAGCCAAATGTTGATTATATATATTTTACCACATTTTTTACATTAAATATGACTAAGTTTTATGAGACGGAGTGGCTAAGAACCGCACCCGTCTGTCTTGGAGTAATTTAATTGTTCAAGTCTTGAAAATTTCAAGATTATAGTTTTCAGCCTATAGCCTATTTCAGTTATAGGGGCTCAAACTTTGGGGTTATTAGCAAATCTATGATATGTTAGAGTCTGTTCAGCCAGAGAACTATAGTGGCATTGAAGGCACTGTTGTCCTTATTTCATTATGTTTATTCAGTCGAGAACACAGAATGCCACAGTATATATAACATAGTACTTCCACACGTTAGTTTCTCTGTTTTGCCACGATAGAACTATATAAGTAGCCAGCTAGGGCCTCGAATTCTGTAGTTTTTAGAATAAAAGTGTCCAAAATTTGTACATAAAGAAGCCAATCTACGTTCTAAATGCATACTGCGAAGCAATGGAACTCCCTAGAGCCATCTGTTTCTTGAGAACCACAATCTTTGAATTTTCGAGACTAGAGTATAGAAATATCTTCTAGAACGACGTGTTCCATCCTCAACCACTCCGTCGCTTACCATTATTTTCTTGGTGGTCAAACGTACGCAAATTTCATTAAAAAAAACAGTAGATATATAAAGATAGCCTAAATGCTTTGATGCAACAGTTGATAGCTTATCTAATATGCTGCAGCAGTGGCACATGGCAATGCTTTAAGCGTTGGGTCACCTAAGCAAATATGCAATTGTTTGTATTGAAACTCTAAATATATATGGAAAACCGTTTATTATTAAACTATTGTATATTACATCGGTCTTCGTAGAAATGAGCGCTGAAAGGGTTATCCAAAGCCATAGTACTTTCTGCTATCTTATCTCTAACCCTGTCCGATACTGTATAAATCCCTCCCACCATTTTCCTGACGCCTCTTTCTATCGCCATTTTTGGGTTGTGCTTGTGTAAGAAGGCTTTGACTCTTCGATGACGAATCATCATTTTTCTTCTCATAGGGTGAGGCCTGCTGAAGACTGATCTCTTCTTCTTTGGAGCTACCTTCTTAACTTTAACTTTTACTCGTTTCTTCTTCCCCATTTTGAAGTGAGATAAATGACTTGGTACCTTTTTGGATGACTTGGATGGCGGTTAGTCCCCTTTTGATGAAACCATTTTTGGATAGATTCTTTGTTCTGGGCGTCGGGTTTGTATTCGTTACTTTTACGGATTTTACGGAATATTTTTAGGTTTTCACATCTTTAATTTTTTTTTGCTTTAATGGTGTCAAATTGACAACGCAGAAGTTGCTTTTGTTTTGTGATTATACGGAATTTACAGAGGTTTCAAATGTATCTACAAAGTTTATAATGATGCGATGTGATAAAAATATTCACTATAAATAACACATTGTTTTAACCTCGAATTTATTTTTAAGCGCTGGATTGATTTTTTCCCATATAAATTGGCAGCTTCTAGTCTGTGTCCAATACGAAACTCTCCATGCACATTTCCTGAGGTCTTGTCACCAATATAGACTCCCAAAATTACAGACTACTGAGATTTAAGTTTTTTTTTTATCTTTATCATTGAATGTTGCGTATCTTATTCATTAATTCTATATATACTTCTGACTTTTTATATTGTATATTAATAATCCAGTCTCTAAGCAAATGACAGCTTGACAGTTGTTTCAATACCCTCGTAGTCGATTTTTGCTCACTGAGATCACCACCTTTAAACGAGCAATTCTTGTATATAATTGTATCTTGTATGTAACTTATTTCGCGAATATTGTTATAATATATAGAAAATTATAGAAAATATTTCAGATGTAATCCCATGTTCATTATTATATATAATCTAAATCTCAGAAACGGCTCTAACGAGTTTAATGAAATTTGGTTTGCAGGTAGATTAGGGGACGATAAATCGATCTTGCTAGGTTTCATTTTTAGTGAACCCGAGTTTGCACGTATTTTCAGTCATTAAAAATCCGAGTGGAGCTCGGTTGCCCAGGTACTAAGGTTTGTATGAAAATACACTATAAATCGATTTGGAAATTGTGGCTGTCACTGTTCTGTTATTGAGTGGGATTTTTGTATGAAATCAATATTTCAGTGTTTTAGCGAAACCGGAAGTTTAGATAGCAGGACACCGTCTGCATTGCTCAGTTAGTCTCGAATATAAACAAGTAAGTTTAGAAAACTAACAAAACGACATACAAAATGGCTTAACCGATTTTGAAGAAACATAGCTAAGAACACTCTCGATCAAGACTTCTTAAAAAAAACTAGATAAAAATGGATCCATTCGTTTGAGAGCTTCAATGCTACAACAGACATACATATACACAGATACGTGTCAAACTTAACACCCCGCTTTTTTGGTCGGGGATAAAAAAACATAGAAGTGAACCTTCTCACATCGTACGTCGGTTAATAAGTTATGGAACGATGTCCAAGATATGATATGATGTAAGAAAGTATGTCATCGCCCGGGAGCCGGTTGTTTTGTAATACTCACCCACTGCTTGCATACTGATACTGCAACGACGTAGTACACAGGGAATATACAGATAAAATAAAAATAAAAACTGTACTTCGGGAAAGAAAGATCATCAAGGGCAAAATATTATATTTAAACTTTAAAATAAAGATGAATAGTACGCCAAATTCAGAATAAAACTGTATTATTAAGTCGATATCGATAAAAGTGACTCTTACAACCTTTCTTCCCCGAAGTATCGATATAATTATTAATTGTTTTACTATATACAATACTACAACTTGCATATATAATGTGGATAGGGTGAAAGAGACGGAGAAATTGCAATCTAAGCTTACATCGTTAATCGTTAAGTATTTTAACCTTTTTATATTCATTCATTCATTAATGTGCCTATTACTTTAATATGGGTATGAATTTACACTTAAAATTTTACTAGGACTTAAATATGAATTTATTTTTTTCCTCAACATTAAATTAATTTTTGTTATCATATCGTAGAAAAAGTACTTGATTTGACAATTAATTATTTTTCTTGAGTATCTTCTTAAAATAATAATAACGAAAAAATTAAAACAAAACTTGTGTAAGTTATTTTTAATTTAAATATAAAAATAATTTTAATGACGCTTTTACCCTGTAAAGTTAAACCTACCTACTAAATCTTTGACAAAATACTTGAAATGCCTCACTGCGCGTACAACATTAATCATAATAAATAAATAAAATTGGAAGTCATTTCACACAACACCATCAGCTAGCACCAAACTTTATTCTAAATAACTAATTAATTTAAAATAAAGGCATACATAAATACGTTGTACGCGTAAGTAATTTATCTGATGGTTCCGTGTATACTGTATCCAATCCAAATAGAAAGTGGCGTCAGTCCAAGTTCAATGCCACAACCTTGAGGTAAGAGCAGGAAACTCCAGGGAGCGAGAGAAAGTGACCTTGGCCAGAACTAGCCTGCTTCTCCGAGGCATGGGAACGTGGGCGAGACGGGGACAAACCATGTACTTACAAGAACTAAAGCCTAGATCAGGGTTCCCTAATTTTATTTTGGTAAATGTATTACACCCCCCGTGACATCTCTCTACGCTCCCCTATGGAGCCGTGCCCTCTGAATGCGAACTCCTGGCCCACTCTACCCTAATAATGGTATTTCAGAATATATATATAATCCGAGTACCTATCTTCAAATCACGACTGGATAGTTTTTTAAGCAAACATGCTACATCGTAAATCACAATGGTCGAGTCAGACGAGTTAGCGATGAAGCTTAAGCATGCATTATTCTGGTTACTTGCTGCACCCACTTTCCTATAAAACCAATAATTTTTAGATTCAATGTTTTTGAAAGATAGCTGAAATCGATATTTATTTGACTGACCTTGTGGCTCAGTTGGTACTGTGTCTACGTCTACCTGCTGAACTGAAAGGTCGTGGGTTCGATCCCCACCCAGGGCAAACATTTGTGTGATGAGCATGGATGTTTATTCTGTGTCTGGGTGTTTCTATGTATCATATGTATATATTTACAACAAAAAAAAAGTATATATGTATTCTATCAGCCATCTAGTTCCATAGTACAAGCTTTGCTTAGTTTGGGCTAGATGGTGTTGTGTGAAATGTCCACAAATATTTATATTTATTTATTATTATTTATCATTACCTACTATTATTTTGTTAGTAAATTTGTGAAATTTCGACGCCGTTCTTACATTATAATAACATGAAGGCATCTCTAAATAAACTGTGTAAATAAATTAAGCCAATTTATGCTGCGGTCTACGATGGAGAGCGCTTACCTAAAAGATACGATCCCTTAACATCTCTCATAAATTATAATAATAATAATTTTTCATTTTTTATTTCCAAATTTCCAAATATTATTACATATCCAAAATTTACAGTAACCTTATTATTTAAATTCAGATCAGCATATTATACCACGTTATGGTTCCTTCGCATAGTTTTTCTTATTAGAAGCTCTCCCGCATTTTATATGTTACATATGTATTTCTCCCTCGTGAATCCTTGAGAAAGCGTAAATAACGATATGACAAACTGAGTAGGAATGTGTGAAAGCATCCTCGTGCCAAGTGACGCTAAATTTCTCTACATCTGGAGATACAAGAACAAAATTGGTGTTAATATCGAAAAATAAATAATAAAAACAATAGTGTCAGCAGGATTTTTTGTGTGTTTAATTGGTGTCAACATCGAAAAATAAATAGTGATAAGAGTAATTTAAAAAAATAAACCGACCGATTAGAGTAATATAATTAACTGAAAAGGGAGAAATCACAGAATTCGCCCTTCGGAGAAATAACACGAAAAAAATGTCCCAGACGCCCAGTTTTTTTTTCTCTTATTTCTCCCTTTTCAGGTTGTGAAATCGTTTTTTTTTTTTTTTAATTACTTTTATTTATTTATTTTTAATATTCATCATCTCATCATCTCAGCCATAAGAAGTCCGCTGCTGGACATACATTTTTAATATTAGTTACTCGTTTTGTTTGAACCTATATTGAAAAATAATATAAAAGAGTTTTCGGACACCGATTCAGTAAAACCCCACGACGGGGCAGATGAGAAAAAAAAATCCTCACTTTGTACTCCATTTTTTACGATTTGATTCTACGAGTTTTTTGGCATGATTAATATGTATGCCTATAAAATTACAGGTTTCTAGTACTAGTAACTTTGAGTAAAGCCGCGGACAGACATACAGACGGACATGGCGAAACTATAAGTGTTCCTTGTTTACTACGGAACCATTAAAATTGGAACTAACGTCTCGATTGAACAATATAATGCAATAAGTATCTCAAAAGAGACTACCAGAACATGCAGAAACAGCTTGTTGAGAGATTAAAATAAACTATATACATATAAAATTATATATTATGTTCTAAGTTACTCAATATCAGACAATTTACATTGTACAGCCTAATTTCCTACTACTTTTCTTGTGAAGTGCGTGGTGCACTAAGTAGTTATTAAGAATTTATCGACCGCAGTGAAAACGCTCGATATAGCTAGCCTAGAATAAGGGTAGCCAAGTAATGGAAAGTAACTAATCGCCGTGCTATCATTTCCTCACGTTTTCCTTTTGTATTATTTAGTTACGTAAACATTATTATTTTAGGCTATTTTGTCTGCTATTGTTAATAAACCTTTGACTTCGATCCACAACTTATTGGTGGCTGGACTGTTAGATGCCAAATTATGTACTACTTTATTTTATTGTCACGATGCTGCTATTGTGGACAAATGCAAATGTCCACATAAAATTAAAATAAAATAATAAAATAAAATTAAAATTAGTGGCTTCTACATCGACGCGTGCGTGATTCTGTGACGTTTGCGAAAGCCATTTTAAATTTACTTCAAACACGCGGGCAGCCGTCCAAGGCATTTTAGGTTTAATACGCTGTCAATTTAAAAAAAAAGACTTTCCATCCTTTTGAAAGAATATGCAGGGTTGATTAGTTTCAGTGTTTTTTACAGATATAGATAGATCATATTTTAATATTAATCAATGGAGTGACCAAGGATGGGGCATGTTGTTCCAGTCAAAATGTATGTACATAGCACGTAGAACTAATGGTCGATATAGAAGAGTTCTCGAGTGGAGACCGCACACCGCCGAGCGCAGCGTAGGAAGATCAGCCATAAGATGGTCAGACGACATAATACAAATGCCAAGAAGACGCTGAATGCAAGCCGCTTCCAACTGATCTTTTTTTAAATTCATGGGGTAAGCTTATGACCAGCAGTAGACTTGTTATGACGGAGATGACAATGATTTCTTATCTGTGCCTGGACTAGGACTTATGTACTGTAGCTATGAAAACTCCAACAATGTGGGTAGGTCTCAGGAAACAAGGAAAGCAGCAGGGAGTTTTACTCCTATGCAGTACGCATCAAGAATGTAGAACAAGATAATGAAATAAGAACAACAGAACCCTCAATGCCACATTAGTTCTCTATCCGACTAGAGTCAACAAGTAACAAAATATTTATATCTACGAGTTGGAGTACAGTCAGCGTGGGTAACTTTGACTCTGCGTCAAACATTGGACGTAGGCTTTTTAGAAGGTTCTCGATTTTTTTCCCAACAGATTAGTAGTCAATTTATTTGATTAATTAATTTACAGTTGTTTTAACTTCTAATCTCTTGAAAAAATAATCGAGAACCTTCTAAAAAGGCCACGTACAATGTTTGACGCAGAGTCAAAGTTACCCACGTGGACAGCTGTAGTAATCATAAACTTTTGGTAATCATCAAAATGATAAAAGATGAACCAGTTAGGCTCAAAATACCTAATAAATAACGACCTTGAATAGGCTAGATTATTTATCTTAACTAACAAGGAAGCATTTTGTCTTCAAGTGAAATAAAGTGCTAATCTATACACACGTACATCGAACTGACTCACAAAGCCTTATTTTCACCTATTACGTTTGAAAAATATCCAAACGTCGACGTACATTTGTTTTCGTCATGCCTTTTTGTTGTAACAACAGACATACCTACTTGCGTACGCGTACAATGTGTATGAATGGACGGTGAGCTTTTGTGGATGGAGCGTGGCTAGTCTTGATACTTGAGGATTTGATAAGATGACAAAATAAGTCAGCGATGTGCCGTGATCTGTGTACAAGATAAGTACTGTTCATGTTAAGTTATTCTTACGAGCCCAAGAGCGTACATTAGTTTATGGGTATTTTTGTATACGTGGTGGGCATATATGGTTGTCCCCTTATTCTCTCTAATCTAATTCTCTCTCCGTTCTATCTAACCCTTTAAGCAAGGTCAAATGTGGTGTCAAACGGCATCATGATCTTTGATGCTGTGCCTACCTCGTGATTTTATGTATGTATGTATTTATTGTTTTCTTCTACGTAATAAAGCCGCCGTTTCGTTTAAAACAAGTATTAAGATAAAAGTAACAAAAAAAAGGTAATGAAAAACTGCTATTATTTACATTAATATAATTATTATTTAAATAACTATAAAAACCTAACTGTCAAAATGTAGACTGCGATGTTTTTAGAGATAAAACCCTTACTTCATATGCTAAAACGTTCGAGTAAAAAAAAAAAACAAACAACAAACATAAATATAATTTAAGTCCCGAAAAACAATCTCATTCTTCTGATATATTAAATAAAATATACAAAATATATTACTTTTGTTTATTCTGCATTATACAGTCAATAAAACTCCGATAGATAAATAATACTATTTCAATAGTATCTCTCGTAAGAGTAAAACCTAAATTAAATTAATTACCAATAAAAATATAATTGCACTATTTCATTTAATCATTGTTTCTTTATTTATGTATTTTTAAGTATCTTCTAGACAAAAAACTATAGTGCTTGCGCATCAAGTATCAAAACCGTTATCGCCATCTGACCCAAAGTTTGAACTCTTGTTCAGAACTAATTCTTTCGTCACCCAATATAAAAAGCGGTAGTATCCCGATTACGTCTCATTTTATCCTCGTCGCCCGGCCGAGAAGGAGCGCTCATCTTCTAGAAGTACCTGTATTATTGAAAATGAAAGTGCTGTGTTTAGTTCTTGTAGTAGCGATAGTGGGGTGCAGTGCTGCTCCAGGAGTGACTGAAGAAGGTGACAGGATCGAACTGTTTTCGGGGGTTGCTATTGAGAAGTAAGTACTGCTACCTTTAAATAGGTATTTATGAATACCAATTTATGTGTGTGGAGGTTGAAGGTGTGCGTGTGTGTTTTACAGCATATTAGCCATTTCCACGTTTATGTTTTCACAGCCACATATATTTGGATTTTTCTGCATTTCCACCTGACTGGAGAAGACGATGTGGTCGAAGGTGAAGCGTACATTCATGGGTAGAATAGTAATTATCGCTTTTTATTTGTGTTAAATTTAGCTTTCATGTAAGAGGTAATAAAATAATTAACGGTATATTTTAATTCTGAAAACAGACAATTATTTTTCACAAATAACATTTTGGTACCTAAGAAACCACGAAGCGTGGCTTACACAGTGTAATACGGGTATTATAAAAGTGTGTAAAAATTTACACTTTTTACACAATCATGCATAAATTGCATGATTTTGATTAAAATTTACCACAAACTTCTCTGATGAAAATCAATGATGCGGTCAAAGATAGAGCATGATGGCCCATGGGAAGTATATTAGTTCTTACCTTAAAGTTATCCAGGTTGTAATTGCTGGGGAACATAGAAGCTGTAAGTGCTTTCCACTCCTTTTCAGTTCTTTTCAATCAACTTAAAAAAATTATATAATATTCAATAGTGGAGGTTCTCAATTTGTCTGTATTTTTAGGGTTTCGTACCTCAAAAGAAAAAAACGGAACCCTTATAGGATCACTTTGTTGTCTGTCTGTCTGTCCGTCTGTCCGGGTGTTAAGACCTTTATCTCGGGAACGCGTGAAGGTATCGTGTTGAAATTAAGACCATATACGCAGATCCATAGCCTCTTGCTGCAGAAGGAAAAATCAAAATTCTATGTCATACAACCGAATATGTCGTAAAAAATGCACATTTCGACATTCACAAGGGAATCATAACCTATGGGGTACTTCCCGTTGACCTAGAACTATGAAATTTGGCAAGAAGCATAGTACTTATATAGTACACTTAATGGAAAAATCTGAAAACTGTACATTTTTAATTTAATCACAAAAAATAGGGTCTTTATGCAAGGAACGAGAGTCAAAATTTTAAATTGCTTTAGTCATATCATGTGAGGTATCATATGAAAGAACCCTTGGTGGGCGAGTCTGACTCGCACTTGTCCGGTAGTTTTGATATTATCATCAGCAATATTCTTATTCTTATTTTATCTTACTCATGAATACTCTGTCAAATCTAAATTAAATAAATCTTTTAATCGCACAAAAGTGTAAGAACACACTTTTAAACGTAATAAAATTTTGATAAATAAAACGGTATCAATTTCCACAAGTGGTGGGAAGACGCTGAATGCAAGCCGCCTCCAACTGGTATATTTAAAAATACATGGGAAGGTCCATGTCTAACAGTGAATGTCTTGTGGCTGAGATGAATAAAGTTAATAAATCTTTCACATGTCACGTAAAATCCCAAGTTTTTTGAAAATAAAACAAAGCGGCGCCATTATATTCCAAAGTTCCCGCCAAAGCTATAATGACTTACTTATATTGAGTTGACAATTAGGAAATCCCAAAGTCGGCAATACCATCAGTCTTAGCGACTTTCACTAAACCTTTTTGTGTGATCCCATTCATCCGTCATTATTAAAGCATGGAGGGAAGCATTTGTTAGGTAATTAATAATAAAGTATTATACTTAGAAGCTGTCTCCACAATGTGTATTAGATACATACATAAATTATCACGCCTATTACGGGTAGGCTCATCAAAGACCATGAGGCCGTTTGACGCTACATTTGACCGTGTTTTTTTTAATATATATATAAAGGTGCAGCAAAACGACATGGACATTGTGGGTGTCGCATTCTCTCTTTCTTTGTTCAGGTATTTTTATTTATTGAAAATAAGTCCGCATTTGATCGTCAACTTTCCTGTTGGTAAGCCATGATATTGTCGAAGATGATGCACGCAGATTTTGAAGACACCTACACTCTGAGCTAGTAGTTATATTTCCCGCGGCTGAAAGCTTGGGAAGCTTGCAATTTATTCCATTCTTTAGCTGAACGGATTAGAAACGGACAATTCATTAATTTGGTATGAATCAATATTTTTTTTCGAATTCAACTCACCTGATAAAATATTTCGCGGTCTAATAATTATTTTTAAACGCGCTTACCTAGAATAAACCAAATTATTATCGATATAAAGACACACAGGTTTTCCACATTCCACGTTTTGGCAGTACCCACAACTAATACATATAAATCACTAATACAAATCACTAATACTATTTTCCATTTGACGACACATTTGATCGTGATTAGGGATACATACTCGTAGAAGGGAGAGGATATTAGGGTAAGATGTACAAATCTTACCCTAATATCCTTTCCCTTCTACGCTTGTAATTATAGTGAGACAACTCAACGCCTTATACGCCAGTTTTCCTTATGACTCACAGTGTGCCCGTGAAGAGTAGCAGTTGGTACCTACATCCTATGTTTCTCTTTTTCTCTTAGCCCAGCTTGGAACATTCTTTTTGCATGGACCATACGCACAATAATAGTGTAATAAAAAGGTTTCGTTCGAGTTTTAGAAACATCTAATCACAGGACAAAAATTAACTTATGACATAAAAAAATCGTTACTTGGAATATGAAGCTTTAGGAAATTATTATAATCTACAAAAATTTTAAATCAAACACCAAAATTTTATCACGAAATAGTTCGTTAGACATTACAAAAAATGTTTATAATAGTTGCGAAAGTAATAATGTTAAAATGTTATGAATTTAAATATTATCATTACAATTTTTTTTGTCAATGACACTGATGAAGTAAACATTATCTAGCGACACTTCTCACATCAAAATTGGTCGTCAATATTACCTCCATCAGCCATTTAAGCTGAAGGATATAATAAAGAAACATACATAAATCTCGCTCCATCGTAGACCGCAACATCGCTTAACATCAGGCGAATTGGCGATCAAGCGCAAACCTATTACTTTTTGCGCAGTCGATAAAAAATAAAAGAAAATCTTACTACATATTATAATCCTTTACATGTAGAGATGGCGCTTAAACCGAAATTTTACTTTCAATAAGTTATGAGTCAAACTGTAACCGTAGGTAACGGTTACAGAACCAAAATGAGAACAAAAAATGTGCTAAGTCGTTTGTGAAGATGACACATAACGTTTAGAAACTGTTACCTAAGTGTTCAAGTAGAACACAGAAGTAAACAAGATAGAATGGGAATTAGCCTCGCGTGCCACAGTTTTCTATTGTTACGACATTTTGGGTTGAAAAATAAATAATATTAACAGTTTGATGACGAAATAATTTGAAAATCTTACTCGCCGAAATTGTCTTTATTTTTAACCTAGTTTAAAAAAGGTTTATAATTCGACTGTATCTCAGATAAATGTGACCCGCTTTTGTAAATTAAAATTATATTCGATGCCTAGAATATTTGAAAGTGTATTCTCTCAAACAACAAAGAATTTTTCAAATCGTTTTTTAAATGACTAAGTAATGTGGTAAAAAACATTTAAAAAAATACAACCGAATTAAGAACATTCCTTTTTGAAGTCCATTAAGAAGATGAAATATAAAGCTGTATATAGTTTCCTACTAAAGGAGTAGACGTCTATGTAACGTCGTTTAAGTATTTTTTATAACTAAGTTTTTTTATAAATTTTTCCACGCTGAACTGGGAGTAAAAGTAATGTACCAGCAAATTTTTATCTTCTTGGTACTACTGGGTAAAGCTATGCATACTCCGTAAGGGAAAATAGTCGTGATGTTATGTATGTATTGTATGTAAGCCAAATGGCTAAATCCTAAAATCGAATACATGTAAAGAAAGTATTTCCTGTTACAGATTCCATTATATTTCCATTCGCGTCCAACGACATACATTCATTTTGTTGCTAAGAGTGTATTTATAGAAAACATATTGGTCATTTAACCTACTCTCTATCGCCAAATAGATGTAATGGATTGTAGTCAGATATCTACCTATATATATAGCTACCAGGCTGATAGAAAGAGGTGGGAAGGTAGGAAGATGAATTTAACATACAGTAGAGGAAAATACCAATAGCGAACAACGATTTACTCGTATATTAACTCTAAATAAACTAGTACTTCTACGGACAGAAGACTTCGCTACACATTTTTTTGTTGAGATTTCACAACCATTATACATAATTCTAAAAAAAACAACTTTCCTAAATCATTATCATTTAAGCCTTTATCTGTCAACTGCTGGACATAAACCTCTTCTTTACGATACCAATCTTCCTGGTCCTGCTCTGATCTTATCCAGCTCTTGCTCTCTGACTGGACGATATCTTCCCTCCATTTGGTTACTGGTCTATTTGCTCCTCTGGACCACCATTCTGTGACTTCGTCTTCGCCTTCGTCCACCGGCCATCTACTCATCTTGCAATATGTCATTGATTATAGACTCGGGTTTTGAGAATGTTCGGTGTACGTACATACTACAACCACACATTTTTCCCATCAGGATAGGCAGATGCTATATCTTTCCACATTGTATGATCCTAACACAAGTCTTTCGTTTCTTCTACTTGCATTAATGTCTTCATACATGCTCGTCAGATTCAGATATTTTCAAAACGTATTCGATTTGGTCGTGATAGGTTCGGTAAGGGTCCTTCGTCGACCCTTACCAACTTGCCATTCACTCTAGACAAAATATATCTGTTTCGGCAACCTTCATTCATCTATACTCTCCTATAATGTTCCCGGACAATATAAGCATCCTTTTCACTCATTATCACTACATCTTATACCACACCGCAAACATCCTTAGCGGTATTATATTTATTATGCATTTGAAATACATGTTTAAAATCAAGTACCTACCAAACATTTTAACTCCATATTATCAAACTCGGCAGGCAAATGGCGCCGCAGCAAACTTCTCCCCTTTTTTTGAGGGATCTCAGATACCTTGGTTCCTTTCCATTTTACACCTCGATAACTTCCTTGCTAGTGAATTTAACATTTCAAACAAGTTTCTGAAAGTTGTATGTATTTATTATTGCTTCAGTGAAAATAATAGAACAATAAGATGTTTGCGAAGTAATTTTCCAAAACGAGAAGACGCGTTATGCGTAGTTTGATATGTCAAACTACGCATAACGCGTCTTATCGTTTTGACAAATTTATATTTATTTACCTGCTGCTTATAGAAAGCGAGCACATTGTTTTCGTTGTTATACTTACTTATTATTGTTATGCTTTATGCTTATTTTTATGTTTTAATCCAAAACACACAAATTTGTATATGTAGATGTAATGTGATTTTTGTAATTAAACAACTCTTGACTTATTTATGGCACATTTATGTACGTAACAAAAAATAAGACACTTTCATCTGTTTTGCCTGTGATCACGACAAGAAGACTGAAAATTACTTGAAAGAACTAATACAAGATAGGATTTTCACGGAGTAAACCTAGAGTGAACTTTTAAAACGGTTCAGAGTGAACCATTGAAATCAAGTATTGCCCCAACTTTAATATGAAAAATAGTTGGTATGTGCCACCAGCATGGGAGCCAGTCACCAAATTAATAAAATCCCAGCTCCAGCACAGATCTGTGAGAATTGTCGACACCGGGACCTACTAACACGTGCAAAATATCAATTAGATAGCTTGTATTATTCTACGCTGCGTTCTCTCAGCGTTGAATAATACATATTTTACAGGCATAAGCCTAGCTCGGCTGCGGTCGATCAATTAATTAATTTCTAAGTTTACAACTTGTACACTGATCAATAAATTTATTATTATTATTTTATAACAAAAAAGACACCTGTCATCTAGCCTCACTTGAGACCATGGACTCCGAACTGTTCGAAACGTCAAGCCTTAAAATTTTGCAAAATAGACGCGATAAATTCGTTAAATGTTATTTAATTTCAACGTGAACAATAAGAACATTCTTTCGTGTGGAGGGAGTGTGGTGGGAACAGTACGCTGCATATTGCTGATTTTGACATTACGCTGTGACGTCACTCCAAACTATTTTGTAGGTTCTCCCGTAACAACATTATCTTCTCTGCTTGAATTTACCCACTCACCCAAAAAGAGAACTGTTTTATTCCTCACTGCGGTGCGAATCGACCTATTCCAAAATGCTATTGGTCGATTCGCACCGCGGTGCGAAAGAACCTATTAAAAAAGAGCTCTTGGGTGATTCGGACCGCGGTTCGAACCGCCTGCGGTGCGAAACGCCGAAGTACCCGTACAGATCCGATCGTGCACTGGTTCTTGTGTAATCTGATTTATTTTTATTTGATTTTCAGAGATGCGACGGGAGAAGAGAAGCTGAATGTGAAGTTTGCGCCCGGGGAACTGAGAGAAGCAGCGAGAACGTTTGAAGAAGGTAATAAATAGTTTACTCTTCTTTCCTTCATTCATTCTAGATATTATCCAACTCAAAAAGCATACAGAGAACAATAGGTATATTAAAACAGTAAGTTGACACAACTTATCTTTATTACCTAATCATATACTTTACTCATTTTGAAGCTAGGTCATAGAGTAAAACAATAACATAAATAGGTATTTGAGGAAAAAGAAAACACAAAATAGCTTTTAATTTATTATTTAACGGCTTCACCGATTTTGATGTGCGAGGTATCATTAGATTCGTTTTCGCTTCCAGAGTGTCATAGGTTATATTTTTTTGTAATAATAATAATACAACTCTTGCAAAAGTAAAATAAATCATTTTTTCGTAACCTCCAACGAACTATTTCGTAATAGTGATTTTACAAAAAAAAATCTAAAGAATGTCTTTCATTGTCTTTTGTCGAGAATGTTTTTACCTAAGTTTCATCAAAATGGGTTCAGCCGGTTTTTTTGTCGCGGGTTATTTAGTTTTCTAAGCTTATACGATCGAGCATACGCGCATATAATTATTTATCTAACGGATATCCTCTAAATTGACGAGCTCCATCCTCGGCCACACCGTCGGTTACCATCTGACGAGTAGGTCAATCGCAGATCTATTTCGTATAAAAAAATCCTTCCTATGTGCTATAAAGTAATATTTATGAATCTGTACCCAGTAGGCAGTCAGTAGGTATGAGAAAGTAAGGTCATTGACCGGTTACGTGGTAAGATGTAACCGCGCTCGGTCAAGGTTACACTCTCCGCGTAACGTTTGGTGTAAGTGAAAGGTGACCAATTACAGGTGGTTTGGTGTAATAAGTAAACTATGGGCGGGTAATATTACTTCCTCAAATCTAAGCCTATGTAACCATTATAATAAATATATAATTAATGTATCAGGCTCTGCTGATTCATCTAGAACGCTATCAAGACGTTTTTTTACGAATTCGAAGTTTATGTAGTCAACAATTAACCCTTAAAATATCGCGTTTTTTTTTTGTGTGATGTGGGTACAATATTAATCACTGCGACAAAGTGGTAAAATAAGATCTTGATTTTTTTTATTTATGTGACGATTATTTTTCTCTTTTACTCCATGGTATGAAATATCATCAGTTAGGATTCAAACATATTGCGGGTTTTAAATTGAAAACCATTATTCAATTTAAGAATCCATTTGCAAAATAGTAATAATCTTTGTCCCCCATACCAGATAAATGGCTGAGGGAACAAACATTATACTTATATATGTGTAATGAAAAAATCATGTGTTGCATTATTGAAAAGGAAAACTAATTAGTTTACTAAATAGTTTTCCTTTTTATTTTACCCGACTTTCAAAAAGGAGGAGTTTCTCGATTCGACTGTATGATTTTTTGTATTTTACTATGGAAATTAACGTGGTTTTCACACATTTTTAAATAAAAACTACGGGAACTACTGTATTTCGGCTCAAAACAGACGTGAGTGACCCGTAGTTTTTATTTAAAAATGTTTTTTTGTATGTTTGTTCAGCGATTACTTCGCCAATTATAAATTGATTTTGATGTTTTTTTTTGTTCGGTAGGTCACATAAATTTAATCACATATAAATTCTATCAAAATCGGTCCAGTACTTTGGATTTTATAATAAAATAACTGGAAAAATATGTCATCAAAGTAAATTTTTTTTTTTTTTTTTTTTATTTATTTATTTATACATAAAATTAATACACGTTGATATAAAATCATCTAAAAACCTAGTTAAGGTTTATCTAGATGACCCGTTCTCGTAATATTACATTTACTTACATTATTATTTACAAACAACACAACATGACCAAATGTTGTGCGCGATCACGCAATAAGACAGCTGATGTAGGTACCAAGCACTCATTTCCAGGAACTGTAGGTATCTATAGAAATATGCATAATTGTTTACTTGCAACCTACTCCAGCCGTCGCCGTGAGCGCGCACGACTCTCAATACAGGATGCTCCATATTATGTGATTTTTTTAAGATAATATTGCTTCAGTAATATTTTAATGTTCTTATAATTTATTTTATTCTTCAATTCAATTGGTAGTTTATTAATTAGGTTTGGTACAATATACTCGGATTTTCTTTTACCATAACTGTTTTTAAATCTTGGTACAACTAGTTCTCGTTTGGTGCTGCTTCGTGTGTTTACGCAACATGTTTTGAGGGTTTGTATTTCAGATCGAAAAAACTGTTCCACCAAAATAATAAACTCAACTTTTTGGTGAATAGGTATGATTCCACAGTATTGGAAAAGCCCTGGTGGATCGTTTTGGTATTTCTGTTTAATTTTTAGCGGAACTATTAGTTTGAGTAATCTATACTGAAGATTATAAATTTGGTCCAGGTAAGTTTTATAAGTGCGACCATAGCTACTCAAACCGTACGAGATAATACTTTCCACTAGGGCTTTATACATTGTTAATAATACACCAAAAGGAATTGCGTATATTGAATTGTTTTTTTCTTCAGTTTTTTAAACTACAACATATTCTACTGATTTGATATTTTTATATAATATCATCATCATCTCAGCCATAAGAAGTCCACTGCTGGACATAGGCCTCCTCCATGGATTTCCAAAAAGACCGATTGGAAGCGGCTTGCATCCAGCGTCTTCCCGCCACTTGTATGAGATCATCTGTCCATCTCGTGGCTGGTCTTCCTACGCTGCGCTTGCCGGTACGTGGTCTCCACTCGAGAACCTTTCGGCCCCATCGGCCATCAGTTCTACGTGCTATGTGTCCTGCCCACTGCCACTTCAACTTGCTAATCCGCTGTGCTATATCGGTGACTTTTGTACGTCTAAGTATCTCTTCATTTCTGATTCGATCTCGTAGAGAGACTCCGAGCATAGCCCTCTCCATAGCTCGTTGCGTGACCTTGAGTTTCCTTATAAGGCCCATAGTTAGGGACCACGTTTCAGTGCCGTATGTCATCACTGGTAACACACACTGGTTGTAAACTTTCGACTTGAGGGACTGGGGAATATTGGACGAGAAGACGCTTTTAAGTTTCCCGAACGCTGCCCAGCCGAGTTGGATACGACGATTGACCTCCCTCGTAAAGTTGGACCTGCCTAATCGGACCGTTTGTCCTAGGTAGACGTATTCGTCAACAACTTCAAGAGTGAAGTTCCCCACAGATATTGGGGTGGGCACTACATGGGCGTTCGACATAACCTTCGTTTTGTCCATGTTCATTTTGAGGCCCACCCGTTGGGAAACTCTATTGAGGTCTTCGAGCATCGTACTGAGCTCTTCCATCGACTTTGCCATGACTACTATATCGTCGGCAAACCGAAGGTGAGTGATGTACTCGCCGTTAATATTGATGCCGAGCCCTTTCCATTCCAGAAGCTTATAGGCATCTTCCAAACCGGCGGTAAACAGTTCCAGTTATATAATATACAACACCACAACCAGTTTAGTCGACTGGGGGCGACATATTTGAATATATAACAAAATTTTCACACACCCCCACCATAGAGTAAATGAGAAATAATGTTATACCTACTTTAAGTGTAGGGTAGGTAACCTAAAATTTGTTTTTCAAATTTTATCCTAACATATTTTTGGCGTGATTTATAATGTAGGTATACCATTGCCAAATTACAATGTTCTAATAGTAATTATCCTTGAGCTAAACCGCAGACGGGCAGATATGGCGAAACTATAAGGGTTCCCTTGTTGGAATACGGAATCCAAGAAAGTGTCGAGTGCGAGCGAGACAGCGGTGCCATCTACCGTTGCGTTCTACGAAACGCACTATTGTGAACTGCTTAGTTCCTGGACGCTTGCGTAGAAGAAACCTTTGCTTATGCGCGTTTTGAAATGACTCATATTATATCTATTCGGAAACACTTATTTATGACGCATATTCCATATTTTGGTGGTACGATAATTTAAATACCTTAAAATTATTTATAATATTTTCTCTAATGGCTAATAATAAACTTCTAAATTTTCCAGCGCGAGGTAAAATCAAGAAGTACGCTCCCCTCCTGACCGGCATCGGCGTAAAGGTGATAGCGGTGATAGGGTTGCTCTTCGGAGGGCTGACTCTGCTGGTCACCAAGGCGCTGGTGGTAGCCAAGCTCGCTTTCCTGGTGGCGGCCGCTCTCGGCATACAGAAGCTGCTGAGTGGCGGCGGACTCAACAGTATTAGTGGGAAGGTAAATATCACAATATGAAATATATAACAAGTATTTTTATTAAAAGAAAAACAAAATACCTGACTGCAGCAGCAGTCTGCGGTCTAATTCGGTTTACGATTTCGTTACACTGTTGAGTGTACGTTTTTTGTGAGAAAGTGCATATTTTCTCACTCAGCAGAATATGTTTTTTGAAAGTATGCGTAAAATCACTTTAAAAGAATATTAATGCGCATTCTTTTTTTTCATTCATAAAAAAAAACACAACCGAATAGGATAGGAGGTTAATAACCTCCTTCTTTTTGAAGTCGGTAAAATTTACATGAAACGATGGTCTATTAATTCACACATCTTTCTAAATATTTTGTAGAGTACTAAGTATCTCTGTTTTAAAAATAGTGCACATTTTGCGGTATCTTTCTTATCGAGCGAAACTCTTTGAATAATTTGTTGACAATCTTATATTCAATTCAATTCATTTATTTCAATTAGGTACATACATTTTGGTACACTTTTGAACTTTATATGATTCGAGCAAGTTTCTCCAAAAGATATATTATTTATTTTCGTTTGACGATTCCCAAATTGTAAATATGGAAATTATGAAATACATTAATAACAAAATCATTTTATTCTTTCAGATCGCTAGCATCAACTCATCTCCCCAGCAATGGTCACCGCCAACAGCATCAGGTTCCTCCTACCCATACGCCAGATCATCCAGTATAGCTCAGGATGCGAACGACTTAGCTTATAAAGCACAGCTCACTTCATAAGCCATTTTATGATGGTCTGTCTGTTATTTCGGATCATACAAAGAGAGATCAGATTACTATGAATTCACACAAATGTCATATTTAATAATGATAGCATGCCTTACGTCTAAATACCACAGAGTTGCATGCCATATTATAATTATAGAACATAACCGGTCCAAATGGTATGACACGCTCGTAACTGTAGCTTACTTCACAGCTTGAAAGAACACATTGATTCAATGACTGTTACAATCAAGTACTTGGTAGAAGGCTGACAATGTACACAAAAATATTTATAGTTTGTGAAGTCAAATTTTAAGTTTTTATAGCGATGTTTACAAAATAATTATGGGACCAACTTGGGAGCTTTCTCTATACACCAATTCAGGAAACACAAAAATTGGTTCTCGAATGACGGAGTAATTCGTGTACATACATAAAAAAATATATATACGGTACGAATTGATAACCTCCTCCTTTTTCGAAGTCGGTTAAAAATGAAGTTAAACTATCTACTATCATTCTATCAACTATTTTGTAACACAATCAATTTTTGTATTTTAGATGTCGATAAAATTGCCATGAAAATTTCAAGTGTAAATTGACTTTGCGTTTTATGACATTTCTCAACTTTAATAAAAATATAATATAGTAAGTATGTGATACATTATAAAAAATGTTATGTATAGAAATGATTATTCAAAGCTGCTGTCTTTGTTAATCATATCGTTAAAAAATATTTATTTTCCTTTTGGTGGTTGGGTATAAATATAATATCGCAAATTTTTTATTATCTAAGAAATGCAGTAGCCCACTCATGTACTATTTAGTAATTAACGTAAGTTACTATTTATTTTCATTATTAGTGATTAGATATTAATAATTTATAATAGTAGGTACTATTATTTTGTATTGGAACCGATTCTTTCGTTTAATACAAAACTAAAATACAGTTTTGAAATGTGTGTTTAAAAAAGATTTTTTCGATCGGCTTACAAAATAATATCACATAACTTGCTTCCTTAGCTACACAGTTGCTTACTATCAGGCGAGTTGGTGGTCAAACGTAGATCAATTTTGTACTTACTATTTTGTATAAAAAGTTACGCTAGAATTGGTGCCAATACCTTTAACATTAGCTAAGAAAGGTGTTGAAAAAGACAGATTTCCAATGATCTTTAGATATTACTATTACAAAAAAGTATTTAATTTATCTATTTAAATTTAAATAAAAGGCCTGTTACACCAATCGATTTATCGTGCCCTGTCGCCAGAGACAACATAGTGTTAGAAGAGACAGGGTCCAGATCTCCCTACTTCCCAGACAGGGACCCGATAGACAGGGCACGATAAATTGGGTAGTGTAATAGGCCTTTAAGTTTGAAATTGTTTAAAGCTGAATAATGGTGCGTGAATTTTTTATTATTACGTGAGAAGTATTATTTTAACTATTAACTTAGTTTAATTAAAAAATCATCTGTACAAATATCGAACATTTTGGATAGTACAGGGTATAAGTAACAATAAAAGGAAAATTTCAGGTATCTGAAAATTTTCGTATTTATAATAAAAAAAACTACGGGTGCTTGTGTCATAAGCTTTATTTATAATCTATTTATAATTGCGAAAACAGCTTAAAAATGAAGACTGTAAAGTATTAGTATTTTATTTGTAGGTTAAGTATTTACTATTATTTTAATGATTGAATAAATAATAACAATTTAAAAATACTTATTGTTTTATTTATCTCATTTTAGCAAAATTACTTATGTAGATTTTATACTACACATGTGACGTCATGCAGTGTAGGTATAGTTACTTATGGAAGATTAGAAGCAGATGAGGTTGGGCTAAGTGAAATAATTTATAATATAATATACACTTACTTATTTTTACTAAAGCAATGAAAAGTGCTCTCGGTGATTAAAAAATGAGCACAAACTAGACTATCGTAGTACCATCAGAGATCAATCTCCCGGCTCCATCTTCAGACTCTCGTTATTGAATGTAATAGAAAGTATTCAAGACAACAAGGCAATCTAGCCTAAACTAAAATATCTTACCACTTTCCGTAGGAAGTTCCAGCTCTTTAATCCCGTCTGTCATCAAATCAACGCCATGTGATAAGAATATTCCATTGTCATATGATTTACATACATATATTTTATTTTATTTATTTAAGTATACAAAACAGAATAGTCCTACATAATACAAGATAACACGTGACAATCGATCAGAACCAGACTATAGTCCAAAGCATGTATACATTATATGAGCAAACACATTTTAGGTATTCTATAGGTTCACGCAAAATTTCAGCTCAATCGGAAACCGGGAAGAGGGTGAAGAATTCAGCTTGCAAAATTTCATTACACACCGGGACTGTCCGCGACAGATGAATCTAAATAAAAGCTATAAACACATGCTCAATTGCTCAGTAGTGAGAACATTGGACTATATACATAAACAATCATGAACATTTTGTTCTCAGCTGTCAGGTGCAAGCTTTCTATAATTCAACAGACTCGTTTGCGACTACTAGCGCCATCTATTAGAGTTGTTGAAAACGAGGAAAAGTTGTTGATAAAATCGGTACATTATTAATTGTCAAGTTTTATACATAAAAAAAACTTGGGTATTTTTTGTAGGTTTTTAATCAACACATCCACTTTATGTAAAATATAGATACGCATAAATACATTAATTTGTTAAATAGTATCAATAATATAATTATATAATATAATAATAAATCAATATTTTTGTCTGGATATGTATTTCATAAAGAAAAAATAAATATAAGTACTAAATACTTTTCTTTTTATGCAATACATACGTTATTTTGTGTAAATAACTTATTGTATACGAAATTACATATAAATCATTTTATAACTATGTATGGTACATATTTAAGCTATTGTTTTCAAGATATTTCTTAGTTTATCGATATATCTTTACAATAAATTTAATAATTTATGTACCTATACTAAAAATAAAAATAATTTTAAAATTTAATTCTAAAAATAAAAATAATAAACATAATCATTTTAAGTTTAAAACATGATTAGTATAATATTCCAAATAATTTAATAAAAGCCATTTAATAAATACAGACCTTCTATTTTTTTCTTTATTTATCTTTATCTTTTATCTTTACTTATATTCAACCGCCTCTCGGCCTTTTGGCTAAGAACAAAGTGTATCAAAGTGTAATTATAAACGCTTAACACACATAGCTCATCTAGGATCCTCCATGTCAGAGATGACAATGTTAAAATAACACCGATATACCGTATTTTATTTACAAATTTCTAATTATTACTAATTACTTACTAACTTTTAGTCATAAGTAACCCTGACGCAGCGACTTGTTCCTTTCGTTACTCAGTAGTACTTATAGCAATGTTGTAAATAAGTAAACAGTTTGTATGTTAGTAAGCGTAATCCTTACGTGAATTACTACTACCTACTACTAGAGATATCACCACATACGTATTTAAAATAAACTAACAAAAAAAATATTCATAGATAATAATTGTTGCAAAAAAAAAACTAATTAGGTACATATTTTTCAATGATTTTATGGTTTTTGTATACCTTTAGGTATATATATACGGAACATAGCATTAGTAATTATATTTAATTAAATAGATTAGATCATAGTTACTGATTATTTATAAGTACTGTATAAATAATGAATTAGTCTCTCTGTTACGAAGCTGTTTTATTTCCAAAATAAAAAAGAAAAGAAAGTAAGATTCGTAATAGAAAGAAGCATTGACCAGAAATAACACATAGTACTCGGTTATACTCAGTCTGATCAAGTTTCGCATCATACTTTTCATCATCATCATCATCATCTACACCATCAACAGCCTCTAACCATGGAGGCCGTTTAGAAACTATGCGATACAAACGGATATACCCACTTTTATACTAGTTTCCATCGTAGGAGAATGTGGAAAAAAACTACATAGCATCTTCACACACATGCAGGAAACCACGTAGATACGACTGTGTACGTACACGTACACGCCTTTCACTTACACACACATACTAACGTAAACTGAGGACAAGAAATTTGTGGAGTTGTCATTAAAAGTTTATTTTTCATACATTTTATATGTAATTAAAATAATTCATTGAAACTAAAAAAAAAAAACAGATTTATTGCATATATTTTATATAATTTTATGACCTGACGTTGAACTTGTATAACCAAGTAAGTTTAGCAAATTTAAAACACCTAACGTAAAAGTTAACTAAACCTATTTTGATAAAATATAGCTAAGGGTACTCTCAATGAAATCTTCTTCCAAAGAAAAAAAAATCAACAGCGATCCATCCAAATGAAGTTACAATACTGAAAATACACACGTCAATTTATAACACACTACGCTTTTTTTGTCGGTATTTAAATATTGTTTTGATTATAATGGTATTTATTTTCAATTATCCTAATTTACAATTATGACATAATTTTTTTGATCGAAATTATAATCAATTTTACCATTAATATCAATATCAAAATAAAACAAAATACCCGACTGCAAAAAACCTTTTTTTGCAGTCTAATTTACGACTTTGTAACGCTTAATTTGCTGTTAAGTATACATTTTTTGCGTAAAATTGCTGTAAAAGATTATAAATGCGTATTATTTAGAATACTTATAAAAAAGTATATTGTTTTATTTTATAATACAGTAATAATTTGTAAATATCTATGCAAAATATTCAAAACTATCTTCAAATAATATAAACATTATTTGAGTAAATTTTCCTAAGCCAATATTTTTTGTATGAAACCGTTTCCAATTCTTTCTTATTCCTATTATAAAAACAGATAACTTTCACTACCACTACATGCACACTTTTCGTAGTGCGAGTGTTACTTTCACTCGTCTGAATTCTTCCCGTATTTTTCACCTGTTTTCTTCAAATCTACTCTTACGCACTTTTCTTTTACATAGGTATATAATTTATTTGAAAAAAATAAATGTTTTTATTTATACTGACTAAGAAAGCTTTATTCATACACACAGTTAATTTTTATTGAAATCGCTGTAAAATATATTAAAATGAACATTTTTTCGAATGATTCTTTTAAAATCACTTAAATGTTACAGGTGATATAAAAATAGTGATTTTTATCAGTATCCTCTGCCTATGGAAAGAGTCTACTAATAGGGGACTACGGGGGTATGGGATGGGAGTGGAACCCTGACCTTCCCATCTAAACAGGCCCGAGATGGAAGTGCAGTAGTTCACACAGCCATGGGTTGAAAAGGCCGAACACATCTGAAAAGAACCCGTAGTCCCTCATTAGGCGCTAAAGCTGGACAAAAGAAGGGCTTTGGATACGATCCAACATATCCCTGCCGTATCCACAACGCAGATCTTTCGAATATTTCCCCCGAGTCTATAAAAAAGGAGATGCATTCCATTACAGTTGGTACATCATAAAACCATATCGATGTATGTATACATGTATACATATGTGTACATTATTGTCATAATTGTGTTTATACAACACAATGAGAAGACGAGCAAGTCTCTAGCCTAAAATTAGCACTTGCTCACTAATGTATGTACTGCATATTCAAAAGATAAGTAGATCTACGTTTGACAACTAATTCGCCTGTTAATGAGCGACGGTGTGGCCGAGGATGAAGCATGTCGATCTAGAAGATGTTATTTATTCACTTTATCCTTGAGAATTCCAAGATTCCAAGACAAGGAAGGTATCATTGAATTTCATTCCTGTGCAGGACGCATTAATACGTGGACCAGATTTATTGAATACAGATTTTTAACATGGGTGGTAGTATGCCAACATTTTTGCTAGCCTATAACGGAATGTATATTTTAATATACGAGTATGTAAGCTATTGTATAAGCCTCACATATCATCCATTTTTACATTAGATAGATCTATGAAGCTCGTCGGTCTAAGGATGAAGCTCGTCGATCTAGAAAATTCCAAGATTGTAGTTCTCTCCATCTGTAGTTCATTCCATTACTGTGCGGTACACTACAAGAACCTGGCCCAAATTGGTTGAGTACAGAATTTTGGCATTTCAATGAGAAATGGGCTGCTTGTAAAATATAAAAATAGGTCTTATATTTGTTGCTCAATTTCAATCTACCTCGATATATAAATAAAGCCCAAATCACTGATCCTAGACATGAAAATAATATAATTCCTTCCTTGTAATATCTACTAAGATAATATTTCTTGTTTGATCGATTATTTCAATATACCCACCCATATTTTGTATACTAGACATTCTTATTTACCCACCTCATACATGTACGAGTATAGCATTTTCTCACAACCATTTTATTTACCCATTAACCGACAGCCATTTGTAAACAGCTCGCACCCAGCATCCGCACCTGTTTACAAAAATGCGTTTCACCACCGCAAGAATTCGGTTTCCGTCCACTTCGCCTTTCTCCCAGCTTTCTCGACTCCACTCCGTAAACAAAATGCCCTCAATCGTTTACTCACCATAAAACGACATAAAAACCACAAACGAACAAACAAAACTAACCTTTATACACACCGTTACGTAAGGATGGAAATCTTTTGAAACTTAAGAAAAGTCGTAATTGGAAAAGTCTAAGCGATTTAGGAAAACTTAAGAGACTATTGGTAGATAATTGAATATAAGCTTTATTGTGTTGGATGAGGGTTGAAAATGTTTTGGCGAGTGTTCGAACATGTGTTAATGGGAGACGGAAAGGTGGCAGTTTTCTTTTTATTTTCGAGTTCCGTGATGAGTGTTTTCTATGTTTAAAAATAGAAAAGAAAAATATTATCCTTGTAATAAAATTTATTTACATAGATAAACAGTTTTTTTTTTATTATCTTGATGTCTAAGTATTTCTTGCTAAAAAGTATCACGTAAGAACTATCGTATAAAGCTTGAAATCTTATTTCGATTATAAATGGGAAAACTTAAGTAAGGAATTAAGAAAATTAAAATACGGAATTTTATACCTTAAACACTCCGAAACAGTTAATTATTGGGTTGGAATACAATTTGAAATAAAGATAGGTATTCATTATATTATATTACCTACCTTATATTATTAATAACAAATAACGTTTTATCCTGGAAAATGTATTGTTCCTAGTGAGAAACGGGAGAGAAACAGCACGATGGAGCAAGTATTTTATACAAGGTGTTTTATTTTTAAATATTACATTGTTTAATTACGACTTCATGGTAATATTTAAATGAATGAAATACAAGCCGAGATAATAAAAATAGACTAACATAATAATGTGAAAATTGTGCAATTCTTACATTACATACATACTTATCAAATTTAAAATGTCCTTTTTTTGAAGTTGATTAAAAAAATACATATATTATTTGATAATGTTTACGAATAGAAACTCATTTTCCATTTAGAAACCCACTTTTTTAGATATTCGTCTATTATTATCCTAAAAAATATTATTCAACCGTATTAATATTAAGTAATTTGGCTATCATTTCCATTAAAAAATATAGAATTTTCTAAAACCAACAAAAAAACTAACAGGTCCAATATATTAATATGTACATTTATATAATACATACATATATCTAAATTTAATAAATGTAACTGATATTCCTGGGTATTATTAATTATATTTATAATTAGTTTTTTTAAAGGGCAACAGTTAGCGTAACTACAACAAAGTAACAAGCATATACGGTTGTTCTATCTAAGCAAACGCAGACAAAAAGTAATTGAGTTTTGCATATCAAAAGCAGCATATCTCCTAACACTAAAAGATTTATTGTCTTTTAAAAATACCTAAGCAATTGATTACATTAAAACATAATCTCTTTATATTTAAGTCAAGTAAAAGCTCAATTTTACAAAAAATAAGAAAACATCGAACTCTCCCCCAAAAATACGTAAAAAAATACAAGTGAGACGTCGCCACCCACTCTGAAGGTACTATATTAATCAAAAATCATCGTCTACAGAAATTACCGAAACACCGCCGCTAACGTTCACTTTCACACGACTTTCGAGTCAAGTGTGTGCCACTTTTGCCCACTTTCCCCTTCGGTGGGCTAAAAAATCTCATATCCGGTTGGCGAATTCTGTTGCGAAATCGAGTGATTCAGGCGTGATGTAACTGCAGCCCGCTGGGTACCTTGTCGAGGAATAACACTTATATTTGACTATGAAGACTTTGTTATCATATTACTATGTGATCTTCTTTTTACTCTCGACTGAATGGAGTAAATTAACTTTTATATAAAAATGACTTTTTAAAGACAAGTTTTTATTAATGCAGTGAAAAGTGTTTACGATAACTAAAAAAATGAGCCCACACTCAATGTGTCTACCGTGGGTCTGCTAGTAGGCGTTAGAGAGTTTCAACGTCTTGGTTTCTGTTAGTGAAATGTATTAATGCTAGCCAAAAGAATTAAAAGAGTTTTCTCAAGATATGTTGCTAGATATAATCCATGAGGACAGCGTCATTTAGTGATGAAGAGACTACCCATTTCACATTAAAATACCAATAACCTGTACTTAATGATTTTATCCCACGTTCTTGATGCGTACCACAATAAAATTATTTTCCCCCTTCTATGTTTCTTGAGAACTACAATTTTGGAATTTTCAAGGTGTGGTAGTGTTAGTATAGATATCTTTTAGTACGAGAAGCTATTGCAAAATTTCACATAGGCTTGAAAAAAAACGTACAAAATACAAGCTATTTCCACAGTGTAACTATTTTGCATTTTGAGTTGTTGAGTGTTCATATGCACGAGAAAGTATGACCAGTGACATTGTATAATTTGACGACGGAGATCAATGGCGCTGTCAAATTTGTGTTACGACGGATATCTACGAAATTTAACTGCATCCAGATTTAGTTGGGGTCTGTAGAGAAACCTCTGCACTAACATAACCATAACATTGATCACTGTAACTTAATGAAAAAGTACAGGTAAGTATATACTTAGTCTCAATATTCTTATATACTGAAATATTCTGAAGGAAACCAGAAGGAATCCTATTTTTTAGGAAGGAGTATGTAAACATTTCCTTGGCAAAGGACTTTTTTTCCTAGTTATGTTAAATATATTAGATCCCATTCCATGATACCTGAGACCAAAGCTCCTTCAGTTGACTTTTACAGTAGCTAGGTAATACTAAAATTAACGTTATGCCTTTAAAAAAAATAGTGCTGAATTTTTTATTGTGAAATATACTACATAAGGGCTACGTATAAGAGACATTTTTATACAATGATTGCTTCTCGAAATTTGAGAACTAGAATTATAGTACTTTATTTATCTTTTCTTTGCCAAAGACAAAGGTAGTGTCTCATTGCAATCAACTTATATCTAATCTTTATGCAAAAATATAGGAAATAGGTACCAGAAGTACAAATGTCAATTTATTATAAAATTTTTGGCCCATTTGGGATCGTTTATAAATACCATTTGTGTATTATTAATATTTATTTTACAAATTTCAATAATTAATTATAGGTAGGTGTAATAATATACCTACTATATTTGTGATGTTTGTCTACGATCAATAACTTACAATCTACTAGCTACAAACTTATTTTTAGTTTCGTTATTTTTATGAATGTAACCCTTTTTATTATGAAAACTGAAGCTATTGTCATAAATATAACATTAATTCATCACTTTTGTCCGATTTAGAGTCTAAGTATAGTAAATACTGGCATGCTCTAGGTAGCATTCTAAAAAAGACTACGACGTTGATAAACTGACTTTTCTGACTTTAATTGTTGTGACATACTTATTTACTTTTTTATGACTCGTAGGTATTTTCATATAAATAACTTCCAATACATTCGAAACTACAACTATATCACGCTACAATCAAACGGAAATAGTTTTCTACATGGTTATATCGTGTTGAATAGTGTTGAGTGCGTAAGGCGCAACATTTCTCCAAAGTGTGCCAGCCCGGGTTCAACGCACGACTTTCACGGCCGCCATCTTGTTATCTAACTGGCTGCAGGACAAGTGATGTCACTCGAAATGAAAGTCGAGTTTTTGTTTGAGTATTGGCTTGAGTCGGTAACATTATGCAACCATTTCAGGCTTCGTGGATCGGACGCTCCTGATTTTGAGGTTATGCAACTTTGAAAATTAAACTGTCAGAGTGATGTTTTTTTTAGGGTCATTTTTATAGATAGATATCTGAGGGAATAGAATCTTGAAAATTTTCAATTTTAAGAAGTTTTATTTAAATTTACGATCGTTTACTTGAAAATAAAGGTAAAGTAGTAATAACATACTAATTGTATATAATGTTCATATAGAAACATCAGCTACCTGCTGATGTCAAATGCATAATGTCAAATTTGCTACACCATAAGGATATAGCGATATAATATTTACCTACATAAACATAGATAAATATTTTTGGTACATACGAGTATGTTTTGATAATACATAAGTATTAAATATTTATGGCACAAAGGGGTTTTGATAATACTTATGTATTATAAAATATCTTTGTACCAAAAATATTTATCAATGTTTATGTAGTATTATATCCTTTTGCTTTTGATTTCGAATGTTAAACCATTATTTACTTTATTTTCACAAATGCTTAGTTAAACTTATAAGTGTAAAAAATAAACTCAAAAGCATAAAGCTTTTGAGTCAGAGAGGCTGGATGAGATCAGCGCCGTACCTACTGAAAAAATAATACCTAGTCTTAAAGAATAAACAAGATGCTTATATCAAGTAGTCCAGTAGATTGAAAAAGGCTGAAATGATGATGGTGATGCTGAAAAATATATACAGTCACATAAGAAACATCTAAAAATTCATCACCGGTTGACACCGTGCCCGGCATGCTGCTAGCATTGCCACGTTGAATGGAAATGATGGTGTATACTTTAATGTTCTTGAAGATGTGTTTGTGTGTGTGTGATTGAAGAAAATGCTCCTACCCGCTCTTAACCAGCTGGATTGTAGCCTAACCATTCTCCCAATAATAATGGCCACTGATCAGTAACATTAAAAAAAACCTTCTTTATATGACGCGCGGTAAAAAAGTCAGTGCAATGATTAGTATACGTATAATAAAGTAGTACCTACTACTTGTCTCGGTATTACTCCATACCTTGTTCAGTCAGGTGGAGACGGCGTACATGTGTGCGTTGAATGTCAATGACACCCACACACGGTCAAGGAGAGATTCTATAAACGCATAGCAACGTAATAACAAATGTTTAAGTATTTCTGTATAAATTAATTATATTCTAGGTTTTTGTAATTCATTGAAGTTTTTTTATTCAATATGGAGGTTAGACAAGCGACATTCTAATTTCGTGAACGCCAGTAGGTAGATTATATCTAAAATCTAAAATAAATGTACCTATGTAAAATTTAAACTTTTATTTTTTCAATTTGGCATTAAAACAGAATTTGAAAAAGCAACCTCTAGAAGCCTAGCTATTTATGATTACAATCAGATAAATATATTTTTATGTAAATCGGGAAATATTTAAGTGTAGAAAACAATTTAGTCCTCCTTGTTTGGAAGAGCGCGCGACAACGTTATGAAATTGTTTAGCTGTGTTTTTTTTTGTGGTCAAAAAACGTTGTATTTGAGCTCTGCATGCTGCTGATGTTGATTGACGGTGTGACCCAACATGATATACACAGCTAATCTGGAATTAGAACTAGCTTTCAAACAACATGACTAAGCTCCATCATATTTCTTTAATCATCATTATTTCAATCAAACGTATTCCACTGCTGAAAATGTTTTTTTTTTTGTCAGCCCTGTTTATACAAACTGTCCCACTGCTGGGAGCGGGCCATCTTCTCATTATGAGAAGGTTTAGGCCATAATCTGCCACGCTGGCCAAGTGCGAGTTGGCAGACTAGAAAATGGGCAATGAATTTACAAAAATACCAGAAGGAAGAGGCTTGCTTCCAGCTTCTTCCTGCCACATGTATGAGGTTCTGCCATTCGTCTGTTCGTGTCAGGCCGGTTTTCCTACGCTGCACTTGCCAGTGCTTGGTGTCCACTCAAGAATGTTTCGGCCCCATCGGCCAACAGTTCTAATTGCTACGTGACTTGCCCACTGCTACTTCAACTTGCTAATCCGCTGTGCTATGTTGTTGTCTTTACTTAAACCCGTTAAGCATCGAACCTACATTATCTGGCATAAAAGTCGAACTTGCTACCAACTGAGCTATCATCATTTGAAAATGGAACCTACTGACAGTGTATCTGTGTACCTAGTAACGGCACTGTTTATACCTTAGATACCATCGGCTAACCCGCATATATGTATGTATTTAGGACATCAAGTGGTATGTGACACACAGTGACATAGTTTGTGTGATCCTCGTGACATTTGTGTGGAATGTCTCATTTGTGGTCATAGGTACATACAAATCAAATGCTCATATACATAATTATATATAGCTTAAAAAAAAACTAAAACAACCGACTTCATAATATGAAATTTTATTTTAAAGACCAAACTACTGCCCCGATTTTCATAAAATTTCTCGGATCTTATCTGAAAGTATATCCTTTTAAATAAAAAAGTAAAGATTTTTCATTCAACAAACATAAAAACCACCGGATTAATAACATCCTCGTTATTTGGAATTAGTTTGAAAATATATTATTTAACATTATAAAACAACAAAGTGACGAGCGCAGAGCATTTCCGAACGGAGTTTTGATCTGCTGAAGTCCATAATTCTAGTTGTTATCTTTTACGGACAAGGAGTGAAGCTTAACATCTGACCAGTGTTTTGCTCGTCTCAAGACTCAATCACGTAAAAAAGGGGCTGAATACGTAATTTAAACAAAACTTGGGATAATAGTGTGAAATTAATTAAGATAATGAAAATACATACGCTTTCCATGAATCTTGAGCGCGTTTATGTCTTTTGTATTAAGAAAGCCGGTTCAAAGATCAACACTCCTTCCATAGATTTTAAATCTAACAAAATATTACCAAATATTTCTTATCACAAAAATAAACCAAATAATACCTATTATAATACCTATTTGAATTCAAACTCAAAAGTTACAAAAACATTTAAAACTTATAATAATACCTAATATTATGTTAACATGTTTTTTTTTTATAGCAAATCATGAAAATCAAATTTGAAACAAATGGACTTGTCCATTAATATAATAATTATAAATTATCTTATCCATCGGTAGTGTTATAAAAAATAATCATTATGTATTCGTTTATCCTACTTACCTCTAAAAATACATAGTTATTGTTGCAAAAAATATTCGTAGCATTTTTTCTGTGACTCTTTAATAACAAGATCACGAAAACTATTACTCGATAAAATAAAAGTTAATACCTATTTACGTTGCTTATCTTCTACGTTCACCGAACTTTTTTCTTCTTTTTACCAACAAATGAAGACTACTAACGCCACCTATTGAAACCGGCTATGAAAATTTGAGTGATTTAATAGTACGCCATCTATTGGTTACGGTAGAAACTAATGTAAAAGTTAATTTAGCAAAAAGGCAAATAACAAAACAATCTACGCTCGCCGCTAGAGTGTGTTTTGTTTTATTTTTAGTAAACGCTGTTTCTTTTTTCCCAAACTTTTTTTACTTTAGATAACAAAAGTGTTGCTAGCACTTCGCTAACAAAAGCGATACTTTTGCTCATTTATTTTTACCACGCTTGGGTGGCGCGGTAACCGTATACTGTATACTTTTTAAGTATATTTTTGATAAAAATCCTTTCAAATTCATTTCATTTCTCTCACTGTGGTATTTGTACGATCAAATCAATCTGTTCGCGACGACCGACGGATTTAATTATAAATATTAGTTTCTAAGATAGTTTTAAGTTATATAAATAAACGGATGTCGTAACGGCATTTTTAATGGTGAGGGAGCCCAACAGCGAGGCCGTAGGTAATAAAATAATAAATCGGCGAACGGTAATAAAGTACCGTGTGCGATTAGACTGACAATGGTGCGGGCGCAACAGACAGCGCCCGCAACCTTATCGCAGGTATACGACAGGGATCGCCGACGAGATTCACACGGTCCCGTTATTGCCGTTCGGTGATAAATACAAACGCAAGCCGCGTTCCCGACACATTCTGTCTTCAGCCTTCAGTCACTGCACTCTCTCAAGGCAGTCTGTCATTCCGTTCTCAGCCGACACTCTCAAGACGACATTCTTTCACGGACAACCCTTCATTTACGCCTCGCTCTTGGGTCACCTCGCCAGGGTGCCTTTACGACATCAAGAGCACACAAAAGCCTGCGTTTCTTCTCCGAGAAGCAATCCCAGCGCACGTTCCACCCGCCAACGACCGTGGTACTGGACACCGAGTCGGTCCCTCCGCCTACACTCCTCTAGCCACATACAGTCCACTCGACTGGCCCGGCTTGGAGGTACCGCGGTCCGGAACATTGGTCCTTCGGTAGCCGGATTCAACTTCAACGAGAAGATTCGCCATCTGCGACAACGCCCGCCTCCGGATCATTGGTCTTTCCGTAGCCGGATTTACCTTCGAAGAGAAGAAGTGCCCGTTCGCCATCAGTGTCACCGCCCGACTTCAGAAACATGGTGATGACACGCTCCGAGACGTCGAGGGCGTCGCGTCAAGCCGCCGCGGAACGCCCTCCGTCGACACGCTCCGAAAATGAAGCTGTCCTTATAGCGACGACATCGTGTGCGCAAAGGAATGCGCCGCTGCCGAGCGCACTTCCCCCGCGCACTGCTATCGCCACCGATGCCGCCTATCGCCTAGAAAGAATTCGAGAGTCAAGAGAACGCGCCTTCTGGGCTATCGGCCAGCTTGGACGAGCGACCGGCGCGCCACCGCCGCGCGCGCCGTCCTCTCACGCCATCTCGCCGTACCGTGACGTCACATCGGTTGCAGCCGCCGCCTCAATGCTGGGGGCGCCGCAGGGCCTACATTTGACAGGGCCCTCCTCCCAGCCGACACGCACCGCTATCGCCACCGATGCCGTCTATCGCCCAGAAAGAATCCGAGAGTCATCAGAACACGCCTTTCGGATTATGGGAGTGACCGGCGCGCCACTGCCGCGCGCGTCGTCCTTTCACGCCATCGCGCCGCACCGTAACGTCATATCGGTTGCAGCCGCCGCCTCAACGCTGGGGGCGACGCAGGGCCTACCTTTGACAGGGCCCTCCTCCCAGCCAACGCAATACCGAACACTGCCGTCTACATACTACGCGCAGTGCTCACCGACGCGACACAACAATGGGGTCCGATACTACACGTCACCTCACCTTCTACGCCGACAACGACGATCGACATTGCAACAGATAATGCCGCCGCGCCCCCTGCATCCGCCGACTTTATGACACAGCGCGCCGCCCCGCCGCTCACAGCTTCGGGGCGGACAACAACAAAAAAGTCAAGCCGACAGTCCGAGCGACTGCTGCGGATAGCACGCGCTAAAGAAGAACTCGCGCGCGCTAAGGAAGAACACGAGCGAGCTAAAGAAATGCACGCGCGCGCTTTGGAAAGAGAAGCACGGACGAATGTGCAACTCGTTACAGTGCAACTCCCGACGCCTGAAGTCAAAGCTCAAGCCGAAGACTAAGAGGACGCACGCATCACTCTATTTGAGCAAGACGATGCAGTAAAGTTACAGCACATCGACACCTGGCTGAGTGAGCAACAGATGGTCTCGATGAAAAACAACCATCACAGACGACTGACTGCACAGCCACTCATGCCGCCACCGACGCCGCAGTCGATGCCAGCCACTGCCGCGCAACTACAGCTGCCTGCTCCTGCCCCCGTGCCGACCGCGGAAGCTTATACTGAGAGATACAATATGCCTACCGTTACGCCGAGCGATCCGATCACCGAGCTCGCTGCAGCCATTACGCTCTCTAACAGCCAAGTCCGACCGAGCTTATTGCCACGCTGTTTCGAATTACCTGTTTATGATGAGTCGCACAAAGAGCGGCTATTATTCAAAGCCGCCTATGATGAGACAGCGACCTTTTACACAGACGCTGAAAATACAGCTTCGGTGCGGATAACATCAAAAAGGTCAAGCCGACAATCCGCGCGACTGCTGCGGATAGCACGCGCTAAAGAAGAACTCGCGCGCGCTAAAGAAAATCACGCGCACATACAAGCAGAGCACGCGCGCACACAAGCAGAGCACGCGCGCACACAAGCAGAGCACGCGCGCGCTCAGGAAAAAGAAGCACGGACAAATGTGCAACTCGCTGCTGTTCAACTCCCGACGCCTGAAGTCGAAGACAAAGAGGACGCATGCACTACTTTCACCGACGAAGACGTCGTAGTGCAGTCACAGCACCGCGTAGACGTTTGGTTCAGTGCACAACAAATAGTCTCGACGAGAGACGAACATCGTAAACGACCGTGTGCATTGCCACTCATGCCGCCACCGCCGCCACCGTCGATGCCAGTCATCGCCGAACAACTGCAGCTGCCCGTTCTTGCCGCCATGCCGACCGCGGGAGCTAACGCCATCGAGAGCCTCACTGTCGCTGCGAAAACGCCAGTCAGCGACCCGGAACAATGTGCTCTCGAGTCATTACAAGAACCGACAAAACAACAACCAGACGGGCGTTATGAGACTACGCTACTCTCTCGAAATAAAGATGAGATGCCCAACAACAGTGACGCCTCACTCCGACGAATCATCTCCGTGAAGCGACGGATGAAGAAAGAGCCGATGTCAGCCGCCAGACATCACGAGCAGAAGACTGCTTTAGTCAAAAGGGGCTACGCTGAGCACGCTACGCCAAGCAAAATGCCAAGAAAAGGACAGACGTATATGGACACGGTGGCAAAGCAGCGCGGTCCTAATGACCGCGCCGGAGATCGAAATCATCCGGCACGCGCGACGCGTGACGCGATACCTAACGGACATCTTCTGAAACCGCTACCTCCTCAAGTTGCAATACCGGCGGGAGTCCCACAGCCGCGGACCCGCCGTGCAAGCCGGCGACGCCGACGTCGTAAACGCCGCAGACAACACGCCTACTTGCAACATACGGTCGAGCGGGATCGAGAAAGCCATCCACCCGGGAGCCTACGACATTACCCGGGTGGTCGACGTCTGCACTACCGGAGTTCTAAGAAGACAAGGAAAAAAGTTGAGCATTCTACCGACTACGCCCGCCGCTCACGCTTTAGAATGCAGCGCCCTGGACGACGCTGCACGGCGGGAGAATGTTCGCGACGACCGACGGATTTAATTATAAATATTAGTTTCTAAGATAGTTTTAAGTTATATAAATAAACGGATGTCGTAACGGCAGTTTTAATGGTGAGGGAGCCCAACAGCGAGGCCGTAGGTAATAAAATAGTAAATCGGCGAACGGTAATAAAGTACCTGCTATTAGACTGACAATGGTGCGGGCACAACAGACAGCGCCCGCTACCCTTATCGCAGGTACACGACAGGGATCGCCGAAGAGATTCACACGGTCCCGTTATTGCCGTTCGGTGATAAATACAAACGCAAGCCGCGTTCCCGACACATTCTGTCTTCAGCCTTCAGTCATCAACATTCAGTCACTGCACTATCTCAAGGCAGTCTGTCATTCCGTTCTCAGCCGACACTCTCAAGACGACATTCTTTCACGGACAACCCTTCATTTACGCCTCGCTCTTGGGTCACCTCGCCAGGGTGCCTTTACGACATCAAGAGCTCACAAAAGCCTGCGTTTCTTCTCCGACAAGCAATCCCAGTGCACGTTCCACCCGCCAACGACCGTGGTACTGGACACCGAGTCGGTCCCTCCGCCTACACTCCTCTAGCCACATACAGTCCACTCGACTGGCCCGGCTTGGAGGTACCGCGGTCCGGAACACAATCAAACTTAATTAAAGCATATTTTTGTTCATTAATATGATTGTGCTTGACCCCAACGTGAAGTTCTGCCCCCGTATTCTGAACCCATTCGGTTTCGGAATCGATTCGATTTGTATATCTCCGTCTCTGTCATAATAGTAATAAAACGCGAGCGAAGCGAGCGCGAAAATTGTAGTGGTGTTTTATAGTAATATGTTTTATTTCTCGTATTAGTGAATCCATAGTACTTCCATGTCAACATAATATGAATGCTCGAAATTTGTTTTAGTAGTGTTTTATAGATAATATGCTAAGTTTCTCGTATTTGTGAACTCACAGTACTTGTCAAAATAGTAATAAAACGCGAGCGCGAAAATTTTAGTGGTGTTTTATAGTAATATGCTTTATTTTTCGTATTAATGAACCCACAGTACTTCCATGTCAAAATAAAATATTTTCTTAAAGGTTTTTAATATTAAATCATGGAAGTGATTTGATTCATTGATCGTGTTAGCGAGTCCTAGATTTTCGTAGACCAGATGAATGAAACAAGTAACTGTGTTAAAAGGAAATACCCGACTGGTAAAGAGCGACTTTAACGCTATAAAAAATTATAAATTCAACCATTTGAATGCATTGAAATATTCATAAAAACATATCACTTTATAGAAAATTACAAACATACCTACAAGAACGCGCAAAAATTATTGGTTAGTGGCTATTTTTTGTGAATTATTTGCTCGTATTAGAAAGTTCACGGCACTTTAATTATCAATATAAATAAAGATCAATATGAAACAATCATGCGCATGCGAAGCGAGCACAAATCTTTTTGAAGCATTTGATAAAATTATTGAAGCCTGGAAGGATTTTTGAATAATGGCCAGGATTTCGGGGGGGGGGGGGGGGGGGGTGAACCCCCCAAACCCCCTCCCTGCCTACGGCCTTGGAAAGGACAGTTTCAAAAAGAGCTCTCGGGCGATTTGCACCGCGGTTCGAACCACTCGCGGTGCGAAACTCTTAAAGACCCGATAGACTGACAAAGTAACGCCTGATTCTATCCTGCACACAATACGAATTTACGTGACGAGATTTCAAAATGAGTTGGTACTGGATTGGATACCTACGTGAAAAAAATTATGGCACTTGCATAATATTATATACCTATACAAATAAAAGTAGGTATACAATCACTTTTTTTTTGTAGTAAATAAACGTAGATCACGTTTGACCACCAATTCGCCTGATGGCGTAAAGCGACGGTGTGTAAATATAGAAGATAATATCTATTGTTCACTCTAGCCTGGAAATTCCAAGATTATAACTCTCAGGAAACAGAAAAGGTGGCAGGGAGTTCCACTCCTTTATTGTAGAATGTAAAAAAGGTGTGGACCTAAATCGCTGTGTACGTATTTTGCGCATTTCATCGAGAAATGGATAATATTGAGCCGACCTTCTGCTTGTCCTGTAATGGAATGGGGAAAGTAGAAAAAGTAGAATACAGTTATGGAGCTCTTGCCTAAATGGATACGATAGAATATTACTAGGCTTGCTACTTTGCGGCGATGTTCGAGACTAAGCAGCTTCTTGAATACCAATTATATACGGTCCGAGTCCAAGAGCTTCCAGATGGTATTTAGCTGATAACAGCTAATAAACCGAAAGCTATTCGCGATTCTCCAAGCTTTGTAGTTTCGCCCGAATGAGAATCGTTGCCCATGATTTTCTAGCACGTTTCTTTAGTTGTAATAACCCAGCCTCTGCTCAGGTGGTATTAGTAGCAACCAGCGCTAGTCTCCCGGCAGAACCAACAGATGACGTCACACACGACTGTACAAACAGATGGTGAACATATATTATACACACAATACATACATAATGCTCGTGTACAATGTACCTACAATCATTACACGAGTATACAGGCATACTAATAAAGTGGTGTTTCGGGACTTTGGGAGTGTGTGTGGCCGACGTAGAAACACGCGTTTCACAAAACCCTTATTCAGAAATACAGGTATTTGAATTCGAAAAATCCCTCACATAGTTTCTATTTTTAAAACAAAAAAAAATAAACAATTGAGATGTATAAGTTGTCATTTTCTTAAACTCTAAAGAGTTATATTTTATGTTTATTTTTCTTTCTTTAAAAAAATACTCTATACTTGTGTCATGCCTACAATAAGAAACGTATAAGCATAGGTATAAGCATTGCAATTCAACGTGGCAATGCAGCATTTGCATTATCTTTATATTTTTATCGATCTGGGGTAATAGATTTGCTTTCTGTGTAGTAGCTTGGTCAGTTAAGTATAATATTATATACCTAGTTTGAAATATTGTTTTGTTGTAGTTAATAAAGGCACTTTTGCCCGTTCTATAGTTACGTATCTTAAGTACGTGGCTGAAGCTTTAAAAACCTACAATAAGCTAATAGTTCTACAAACAGTAGACTTCAAGAGCACAAACTTTTTGTAATAATACTTGTTATAAAAAAGTCTGTTTTCGTGAGGTCTTATATTCAGGTTCTCATATTCGAAATACTTAAAGACTTCAGAATTTGAATACCGAAATTATCGAATGTTTCTGCCAAATATCATTAAAATTTACCGACAAATGGCTTCCTAGCAAACTTCTCTCTTTAATCGAGAATGAGATTTCATTTATCCTACTTAGTCTTTGCTCAAATTAAAAAGTTTATTTAGAATTGAGTACCAAACGTTTTTTTAGCAAATACATATAATATTAAAATTGGTCTCTAAATGTCCCCACAGCAAGCTTCCTCCTTTTGAAGGAAATGCCCCCACCATAAAAAAAAGTCTAGAAGATTGAAAACCATATACCAATTTTCGTAAAGATTGTTAGAAAAATACAACTTCTACTAGCGAATACCAACAAGCATCCGGACAGAAAAAGAAGATTTTGCTAGTTGTTGCAGAGAGCTTTGTTCACTTCGATCACTTGGTCAATAATATAACCAATGTATGTATATGTCACCGGTTGTTCAGCAATCGTCAAGCCAAGTCAGAGGCCTTTCGGCGGCTTAATAACTCTGACAATAGGGCTGGCCACTCAGTCTATACGAACTTGCTTACTTACTTGTCACCGGAAGACAACAAGATCCGCAAGTTTATAAACTTCCTAATTTTTTTTAGGAAATTTTAAACTTTCGTAGGATTCTAAACGAGAGATAAATTGTATTATTTAACGCCCACATTTTCGTAACTTTATCAATTTGCGACATCTCGTGGTAAATTTATATGGTTAGGTTAGGTTAGGTTAGGTTAAAAAAAAAACCTAACCTAACCGTAATATAATACAATTTATCTCTCGTTTAAAATCCTACGAAAGTTTATAAATTTCCTAGAAAATTTTAGGAAATTTATAAACCTGCGGATCTTGTTATTTTCCGGTGACATATATATAATACGTGTTATATTTATTCTATGTAATTACTTAAGAGGTATTTACAATATTTTTTTTTTTCAATCGAAACAAAAACATAATTAATGTGTATAATGTACCATTTACCCATACACACGTCTACCATTACACATTTAACGCTTTCTGGTCTCGAAAAACACGACATGACAATTTTGAAATCAAAGTCCATAATTAGTGTAATAAAAAGGTCAGGGGCACACCGCAACTATTGTACAAGGCTAACCATGTTATATCCCTACTCTTTGTAAAAGGTATAAATCAAAAACATAAAATGCAAAAAATAAATAAATAACGCAACGCACGCAGTAAAAATTAGTGAGAATAAGCAAATCGAATTATTTGGATGTACTTATTCACCAACCTTATTTTTAATATTATTATTTAATTAGTCATCTAAGTACCAACATTCATTTTGATAGTTATCATCATCATCCTCTCAGCTATAAGAAGTCCACTGCTGGACATAGGCCTCCCCCATGTATTCCCAAAAAATAACCAATTGGAAGCGGGTTGCATCCGGCGTCTTCCAACCACTTGTATGAAGTAATCTGTCCATCTCGTGGCTGGTCTTCCTACGCTGCGTTTGCCGGTGCGTGGTCTCCACTCGAGAACATTTCGGCCCCATCGGCACTCAGTTCTGCTATGTTCCCTGCCCTGTTACTTCAACTTACTAATCCACTGTGTTATGTTGGTGACTTTCGTAAGTCATTTTGGCAGTATCAATATTAGAAATATTTATTTCGGATATAAATATCGCACAGCAAGTCATTTATTTCTAAAAATTACTTACCTACTTATTTCTGTTTTAACTTTAAACTCCACCGGAATTCTTTGACTTTTGTCTTTTTTATTCTTTGACCAACGTAGCTATGACGTAAAGCTCCGTGGCCACAATTTTTTGCATTCGTTTGCCTTCGTGACAGTGGCTACTTCTAGTCATAGTCATTATGTTGTGGCCCAAGCCTAAACAGGTATTGTGGCTAAATTGTTTGCGTTACAGTTCTGACGAGCCATGCGTGTTTTCGTTTTCTATTACATTTTAACCACAAATTGTGTATGTAATGCAGTTAACGAAAGTGCCCGTTTTAATAGAAAAGGCAGAAAATATTTGAAGCTCTTGGTAAAAGTCACGATAGAGTATAAAATGAGTATTACGATGTACATACATATATTATGCCTTTTTACCTAACTGCGCAAGAAGGATTATGGCTCATTTGAGGTTGTGTGTGAGACAAAAATTCAAATGAGCCTACTTTAAATTGTAGTATTTTTAACAGTCTCTTTAACATTTGTTATACTCTCTTAATAGCAGGAAAAGCAAGATAACAAGTTTCTGAATAAAAAGAAAAATAAATATCCGACTGCTGAAAAGCAGTATTTGCAGTTTAACTTACAATTTCGCTACACTTGATATGCTGTTTAGTGTACGTTTTTGTAAAAAGGTTTACGTATAATTGCCGTAAATGACTATAAATGCGCATTCTTTGAAATCATTTCTAGTAAAATCACTTGTATACCTATTAAGAATAAAAAATAAGTTCAAACAGTAAATAGTAAATATTTTTTTCAGTAGTCTGAAAAAAAGTATGAAACAAGAAAATGTAATACCTAAATATAGAATTATTTTTCTTATATATTTATAGTGGTGTTCAGAGGATAACCGTAGTAGTGCCATCTACTGTAATAAAACAATATATCATGCAAAATAGTATACGACTTGTAAACTAAATGTACTTAGGTATGTATGTTAGATTAAATTTAGAATATGATGAATATTTTAGTAGAAATTAAGTCAGATATGTAAAGTTCCTGATCACGTCAGGGCAAACTCGAGGGTCTGACTTCGTGATGCCAGGCTCAATAAAAAAATAAAAATCCCTACAGGAAGCCCATTAATCCCGAAATCATCTGAAATGAAATATTTGCATGATCTCATTCCCCCATGCCCATTTTTCTATCGGACAGTAAGAAGCACGAAAAAGCGTCATCGTTAAATACATGGTTGATATTCCGAAAACACGAACGAAACGTTTTGGCTCCACTTTCATTGTGCGTACCGCCAAAATGTGGAATGCGCTTCCTGAATGGGTCTTTCCGAATAGATATAATCTAAGTGTCTTCAAATCGCGAGTGAATAGGTTTCTTCTAGGTAAGCGCCCTCCATCGTAGAACGTAACTGTCGCTTAACACCAGGTGAGTTGACGGTCAAGCCCAAGCCTATCGTCGAATAAAAAAAATAGGTATCACCATGGTAACAGATGAGGTAAGCTTTTTGCAGTACGCTCTTGTACCGTTATTGTATTAGATAAAGTATCAACAGGATGTAGCGACAGTCCTCAAAAACTCCGAGCTTCAATGAGATCTAATTACACGATTAAAATAATTACAATTATCAAAATAATTCGAAGCGACAAAATAGACGTCTCCAGACTCCAGTACCTCTACCATGAGTTTTTAGCGATCCAACTCGTTAGCGAGGGCGTGAACAACTTCCATGGAAAATAGTACCGTGCTGCCAGCGGTTACCTAGAGAACTAAAATCGGCACCATGAGTCACTAAGGTAAAAAACCTATCGAAATGAAACCACTAGCGTGTAACGTTTTTAGCAGTTACCATACTAAACGGTACCATGAGACACTAATTTGACAAGTGCTCTCGAGAAACACCGTCTCGATTGGTCGCAATTGTAGTAAAGTAACTCACCGGCATATTGTAGGGTGAATGATTGTGAAAGTGTATTTGTTTTGTTAAAGAAATACAATAAACTGATTAATTAGTAGTGATTTATGAAATATAAATAAATACAAATAATGTCTGGTAAGAGTTATTTAGCATGGAATAGGTATGTTAGCGACGGCTGCATATGAAGACGAACGATGTGAACAAGGAAATTTCCATGTAGTCACTAGGATGCGAAGGAGAATTGCAGATACACTTGCACATATTTGTGAAAATAATTATATAAAAGAAAATCAGTAAGGAGGGTTTTCGAAGATTTGTGTGACTTGGTATTACTTTCTTAGTACGCGCCCTTGAAATCTACACAAACAGTCTCACTTGAATCAAAGGTAGTTATGGTACCTAAACTTACATACATTATTATAGAAATTCCTATAAATGCATTCCTTATTGATAGGTATGGCTATTCAAGTTATATATATATTGTGTTTTATGTTTACGGTAAGTAGCTATCAGCTGTTATTAGCATAGTCCACCATTTTTCGAAGAAGCTATAGTTATCTTCTAGGTACATAGGTGTATTTGAACAAATATAACCAACCAATTTAAATTCTGTAAACGCACTATAGAATAGGCATTGCTATGTGACGCCATAAATTAGCCGGGTTATAGTGTGAAGTTAGATACCGATATGCTTTTGTACCAACATATCGAAGCAAAAACACTCGACTCGAGTTACACGCTAGCGAGCTCTCACTGGCGAGTCTGCATGTCTCATGGTGCCGCTCTAACGTAAAGTAACTCGCGGCGCGTTTATTCACTGTCAAGTGAATCACATGAGCGGTTTTTGTCGATACCATCTCATGGTAAGGGTACAGTACCTCTACCATGAGTTTTTAGCGATCCAACTCGTTAGCGAGGGCGTGAACAACTTCTATGGAAAATAGTACCGTGCTGCCAGCGGTTACCTAGAGAACTAAAATCGGCACCATGAGTCACTAAGGTAAAAAACCTATCGAAATGAAACCACTAGCGTGTAACGTTTTTAGCAGTTACCATACTAAACGGTACCATGAGACACTAATTTGACAAGTGCTCTCGAGAAACACCGTCTCGATTGGTCGCAATTGTAGTAAAGTAACTCACCGGCATATTGTAGGGTGAATGCTTGTGAAAGTGTATTTGTTTTGTTAAAGAAATACAATAAACTGATTAATTAGTAGTTATTTATGAAATATAAATACAAATAATGTCTGGTAAGAGTTATTTAGCATGGAATAGGTGTGTTAGCGACGGCTGCATATGAAGACGAACGATGTGAACAAGGAAATTTCCATGTAGTCACTAGTATGTGAAGGAGAATTGCAGATACACTTGCACATATTTGTGAAAATAATTATATAAAAGAAAATCAGTAAGGAGGGTTTTCGAAGTTTTGTGTGACTTGGTATTACTTTCTTAGTACGCGCCCTTGAAATCTACACAAACAGTTTCACTTGAATCAAAGGTAGTTAATATGGTACCTAAACTTACATACCTACATTAGGATAGAAATTCCTATAAATGCATTCCTTATTGATAGGTATGGCTATTCAAGTTATATATATATATTGTGTTTTATGTTTACGGTAGCTATCAGCTGTTATTAGCATAGTCCACCATTTTTCGAAGAAGCTATAGTTATCTTCTAGGTACTTATGTGTATTTGAACAAATATAACCAACCAATTTAAATTCTGTAAACGCACTATAGAATAGGCATTGCTATGTGACGCCATAAATAAGCCGGGTTATAGTGTGAAGTTAGATACCGATATGCTTTTGTACCAACATATCGAAGCGAAAACACTCGACTCGAGTTACACGCTAGCGAGCTCTCACTGGCGAGTCTGCATGTCTCATGGTGCCACTCTAACGTAAAGTAACTCGCGGCGCGTTTATTCACTGTCTAGTGAATCACATGAGCGGTTTTTGTCGATACCATCTCATGGTAAGGGTACAGACCTCTCAATCTAAATTAGACTTTAGCTCAACTGCATAGAGTTATTATATCAAAATCTTTAAGTTTGTCATTGTTGGTAAATGAGTATCGGTTAACCCAGGACACTATAATCGTGAATTTTGTTTATAACTTGAATATTTAATTAGACGGAGTAAACTGACAGACTGAAATGTCACTTTTACTACACGATTACTATTACTAGTTAACAAATACACAATTTAGACAAAAATTTAGATTTTTAGGAAGATCTAGAATACAACGTAATGAAATAGATCACATAAATGAATTAGTTAATTTTAGTAGCTCTTTTTAGCGCAGCACTATTTTCATCATAAAATAGTGGTAACATTCGATCTGTCAATTTACTCCGTTTAATAAAAAAAATATAGACTTTACGTCCATGTGATGGAAATTCATTGATTGTCGTTCTTATTTATGTAGCAATACACACATGAAGTCTAAATGTTAGTATGATGGGTTCTATCAGGCGTATCATAATAGCTGTCCCCCGCGGCTTCGTCCGCGTAGTCTGAGAAACGATGCTAAACGATGATGATGGTGATAACAAAGTTCAGTCTATGTCCGTATCCAAGTTCTCCGCTATCTTCGTACCAAATTTCATTGTACCAATTAGTTCAGCCGTTTGGTCATGAAAAATTACAGTCATTTTCTTGTTACAAGAATTATCCTGGAATTTCTCATTAAAATTTTTGGATTCTTCTCATGGAATTTTTCTTTTATTATACAATACATATTTTATGTTTTGTTTGACGTTTGTTAACCGATTTTATGTGTTTTTTTTATGTTTGTTCAGGGATTCCTCCGCATATTATGAATTGTTTTTTATGATTCTTCTTTTATTAAGTAAATAAATAGCTTATTTTGAAGTTGTTTTTTTTTCAGTTTTTTAAACTTTTCTTCGCATTGTTTGATGTGTAAATGTTATATTTTAATATAACATACGACTAAAATGTATATGAATATTATGACTACACCCACAGTCATAATATTCATATACATTTTAATCGTATGTTATAATATAATATAACATTTACATGTCAAACAATGCGAAGAAAATAATAAACCCTATCTATGGTGCTTTACTGTGTACATGAATAAGACACATTCATAACTTCGCTGGATTTTACATTAGTATATTCAAAAATCACTCGACTGTAGTTTTTTGACGCCAGTCTTTCATAAAACGAACTGAAATATAAGTACCTACAGCTGAGTGTGGGTGAATGTTCTCTTTCAAATAGATTAACGAGTAATACCTCGTTTATAGCGCAAGAAAAAGTTTGTATTAATACAAACTTTTTCTTGCGCCATAAAAAGATGCTAACTAAATATAATTAAAAGAGTAAATACGGTCAAAGACTCGTGTACTCATCTCAAAGGATTCATCAAGAATCGGGCTGTCTTTGACAATCGGCAATAAGCGGAAATGGATCTTTTCGGTTAGATCCATTTTCTTCGTTACAAATCATACGTTATTATCCAATATTGAAAGAAGGAAGGAAGTAAGGTTTTCGGGTGTATGTATGTTTGTTATGATCCAAAAATATCCGTCATTAATAATGTCAAGTGGTACTTCACACTCGATTAACATCAGCCTTTACAAAACTCAAATCCGATCGTGTAAAGCTATTTTTGGCGTTTCTCCTAAATATGTATTTATTTATTACCAGCTATTCAGGAGAGACATATGTCCAGTATTTGTATTATAGATGCTTCTTTTCTCTTTGTTTCTGTACAGTAAAAATTGTATATAACAATTATACTTATCTTCTTTCTTACAAAAATAAAAAATAAAAACACCTAAAACTTTTATGAGAACATATAAGGTGGTATGTCCGAATATATGTATATATAAACCAAGATAGACGTACTATTTTTTATCCTTACTTGCAATTCGCCGTTAGCTCACTTCTGGTCTACGATAAGAAACGCTTATTTCGAACTAACCGATTTACTTTATTACTTGATTTAAAGACACCTACACATTTTTTTTATATACATTATGGATCTACGATTGGACACCAACTCGCCTGATGTTAAGCGACGGTGTGGCCGAGGGTGGAGCTCGTCGATTTAGAAGATATATATTCACTCTAGCCTTGAAAATTCCAGGATTGTAGGTCTCAGGAAACAGAGATGGCGGCAACGAATACCATTCTTGTGCAGTACGCAACAGGAATTACAACTACATATTTACAAGAAGTCTTATTTTTTCAAAAAAATTTATCGATATTCGTCCTAAGCTATTCCACTTAAGTTCTCGACTTAAAAAAGAGTGAAATTGTATTGTTACTATAATGATATCTTGTAAATCTAAAACAAAAACAAATCTTTAGAACTAGTTAGAACTGAAACAACGAAAATAAAATAATCATACATGAATACGTTTTCAAATGCGTACGGAAGATCAACCAAAAATAAACTTCAACATGAGTTCATACATTCAAAAGAATTACAACTTTATACGAATGACTCAGAGTTAACTTTAGCTTAAATATAATTATAATCTTATGAAAATTAGTAGACCAAACATAGTTAGCATGAACTAAAGCAAAATTTGCACTCTAATATGTGCCGAGTGAAATTAAAACTTAAAAGCTTAAGAATAAAGGTCACTGCTTTTTCAGAGAAGGTTTTGTAACCGCAAACAGTGAATTCAGTTTTTGACCAGAACATGCGGTCCAGGGGTAATCATCTCACCACAAAATATGAAATATAAAAGGGTGGCAACATAATCGTAGAACATAGTTTCGTTGTTGATCAAACCAAGTGGACGTGTTACAACAAACATGTATCAATTATTTGCCATCCTGATCATTGTAGCATCTTGTGTTGCTCTACCAGCGGATGACAAAGTATCACGTGCTAAAGAGTGTGCCAATGGAATATTAAATCCTACGTGCTTAAAAATAGGAACCATATCGCTAATCGAGAAGCTGAACAACAAGGACGAAGTATCCTTATTTCCTGGAGTCAGTCTTGTCAAGGAAGCAAACGACAAGACTAAGTACGAAACAGTTGCTGCGGATCTTGCAAGATCTCTAAGTGGGAAACCTGATGAAAAACTTGACAAATATCTGCTGTATCATGTGGGGAATTTCCTGGATACCCATTCATTGAAGCTGAGGCTCCTGGATGATGAGACTGTGGAAGAAGCTCAGGATGCTATTGGAGAAGCGAGAGCGAAGAATGGTCTGGGTGGAGGGAAGAAAGGAGGAATGGGTGGACTCATCGCTATGGCTATGATGATGAAAGGTAAGTTTTATTTATAAATATATAAATAGGCAACATAGAATAATATAAGATGGGATGGGTAATATAGTGACAAACCCCATTTTTTTATAAGAATTTCTAAAAATATGATAATAAAATAACTACACTGATCATATAAAATCTGAAAATCTGAATGCTTACTGAAAGTCAATTTTCAGTAAGCATTAGTATCATATTTTAAAAAGTAGAGCACATTAGCAACATTGTCTGAAGTAGATCTTTATCTAAATGATTTTATGATTTTATTGAAGCTACATTTTCTAATACGCCAATCTTTACGCTTTTTAATTTGCTAACCTATAATACCTACCGAACATTATAACCTATATTTACCTATAATTTGCTTTTATTTTAATTAAGCAAATGAATTTTGAAACACCAAAACATAAGCTTTTGATTAATTTGATATTCAAAAGCCTTTGATCATTAATTTATTGTACCATGATACACAATTGGAAATAAGTAGAATGAAAAGCACAATACAGACATTAGTATATTAAAAACCCATAAAATAACTATACATTTAAATCAGTCACCTCTACTCAAATGAGTGCCTGCGATAATAAACCAATACTGACACAAACACTTCAAAACTCAACCAAAAGTGAAAACAATAAAGTTCAAAATTATATGTAAAGATCGTAACTTTTTGCAACCAGCGTTGTATGAAAATATAATGGACGTAGAGTACTCAGTACTAATCATCTATCTATGTGAGACATATATAAAGATGGTGGTTGCCACCGCCTTATCAAAGTGTAACAGAACTTGATTTGAAATAGACGCGTCATGATGTATCGTGTTTTTTATATAATAATACTTGCAACGGCACACGCACTTCCGAGTCCAGAAACAAAGGATTCAAACTCAATAGATTCATCGACGAAGCCTCTAGACTCTTCAAGAAGTTTCGCGAAAGACTGCTCGAGTGGAATCTTCAGTCCGATCTGTTTGAAAATCGAAGCTATATCTCTTTTGGAGAAGCTGAATTCTAAAGAAGAACTGAGACTCCTTCCCGGTGTGACGGTTGTTAAGGAAGAGAAGGAAAATGGAAGCAAAGCAGAAGAATTTGCAGCGGAACTGGCCAGATCTCTACCTACGAAACCTGATGAGAGATTGGATAAGTTTCTTCTATACAGACTTGGATCGTACTTGGATACCCACACAGTGAGATTACGTCTTCTTGATGAGAATACTGCAGAGGAAGCCAGATCTTTAGTTGACGAAGGGCGAGGAAAAGGGGGATTTGGTGGTGGTGGTGGAAAGAAAGGTGGAATGGGCGGTCTTATTGCAGCTGCTTTAATGATGAAAGGTACGTAGTGAAATTAAAGGATAATTACGTTTTGGATTAGAAAAGCGACAGAACTGAACGACGTTCATTGGTCAGTTGGGAAGGATTGAACCCACTTGGTTATTTTTGTAATATTATTTATGTGATGTAACGATACAACAAAATGTGGAGAATAGTTTTTTTTGTACTTCCCCTAAACGTACAGTTGGGATGATTTTTTTTATCGTTTATCATATGGTGTGGAGATTTGTTAGAAGATCATCATAAAAAATAGCCTGAATAAGTATGTGAAAACAATTTTTCAATTTAGGAATCCGTTTGCAAATATAAGCCATAAAGTGCTAATTTTCGTAGAACTAAACTACAGCTATAATTGCTTTTTTGTTTTTTAGGGTTCCGTACCTCAAAAGGAAAAAACGGAACCCTTATAGGATCACTTTGTTGTCCGTCTGTCTGTCTGTCCATCCGTTGGGTGTCCAGACCTGTATCTCGGGAACGCGTGATTGTCACAGGAGATCTACGAATAAGAATATTAATTAAACCTAGGTAAACCCACGAATTTAATTTTTTTCGACTATTTTATTTTCATTCAAAAAAGTTGCTTATGAGACGTAAAAAGTGAAGACAAATCTAATAAAAATTCAAAGTCAAAATCGGTTAAACTGTTTAAGCAGTAGAAGATAATATAGATACACACATATATACACACTTTAATACCCACATACTTACTTACACATATCAGAAAAACATTAACTTCCTTCTTGCGCAGCCGGTTAAAAAGGAGGACGTATGGTTTTTTTAAGAAAAAAGAAACACTGCACAAAACCACCAAACCAACATCTACAATGTACTCTAACATACTTTTTAATGCAGCCGTTGCACTTTCATGGTCAGGGGATTACTCTCTTCTCTTATAGCGTCGAAAATTGGCTGGTGCCCGTATTTATGCAACTTTGAATTGTTATATTATAAATAAGAGCTTCACTACTTTTGTGTCACTCTCTTAATTGCAAAAAAGCAGGTTAAAAACAGGGGCGAGCCACTTTCGCACCGAGTAGGTAATAGTAGTAGGGCTCCGTAGCTAATGCTGTAATTAAAAAGAAAATATTCTTGGCAAGTATTTTTTGATTAGACTACTTTGCGAAAAGGTCAATGAACTTTTCGCAATACTATAAAGATTTAAGTATTTTATATATTTATCGCTATATCTCGAAAAGTTGTAGCCACAGAGTGTTCAAAACAATTTTCATTGAAAATATTTAATATGGTCTACTATTATGGGTAACCGTGAATTTCTAGATTCAATAGTTTAGAAATACAGGCGGCACAATTTTTTCACCTCATACATCACATCTGAGAAAAAAATAATTAGTCTTATTTTAAGAGACCTATTCAACTATATACCTATACAAGATGGGGTGGGGTTAAAAAAATCGTCCCTTCTTTATTTTTTTTTCTTTATATCTTAAGCTCCATACAGGAGCTTCCCCTCCCCCCCTCCTATTTTAGTTTTTTTTTGAAAATTTGACTACGGCATTTTGTAGCGGTTTACAGAGCACATCTACATGCCAAATGTCGTTTATTTAGTACTGATAGTCTCTGAGTAAAATTACTGTGACATGGACAGACATACGGGCATGTCGTAATTTTATGGGTTCTTCGTAGTTACTACGGAACCCTAAAAACTAGATCAAAATAGGTCCATCCGTTTGAGAGATGCCACAGACAGACACACAGATAGCATCCCTTTTTCAGGTTGCGGGTTAAAATTTAAACAGTTCTAGATATATTTCGGCTCCGAAATCACATACATATATGAAAACACATTTATTTTTTTGCTCACACACATTTATTCCCGAAAACGTGCTTCTAAATTCAAGATTTCACCGTAATCTGACTGTTCCGATATAAAATTATAGTATTAAGTTATTTAGTTACTATCCCAAGTATATTATGTCACAAGATGGACCAACAATCTCACACAAGTGGCAGGAAGGAGGAATGGATGCAAGCCGCTTCTATCAGGCCCTTTTGGAAATTCATTCTATGTTCAGCAGTTGTGGACTTCTTGATGTCATAATCATCATCACGATGATGGTTATGCCTATGAGTGTAATGGACCGGACAGTGTATGTGTACTGAGTGTACTGAAAAACAGTTGGTCATTTATAGATCAAAAAAGGGGTGTTATAAGTTTGACGCGTATATCTGTGAATATTAAAAATATAAAAAAAAAAGTGTGAATTGGCTTTACGAAATATATGAATATGAATATTTGTTTGTGTTTGTGATATCGTTGCTCTCAAGGTGGACCGATTTTGACATAGTTTTTGTTTTTGTTTGAAAGGGGATTTTTCGTGGTGGGTTTTTAAGTTTTCCAAACTTATACTTGTAAGTAAACAGTTTTGCAAATTTACAGAGTTCAAAATTTTGATTTGAAGCCGGATATCCCAATGAGCACTTGGAGCCTTTACCAATTCGGTTACATGTGTTTCACGTGAGTATTACCTGTAGCTGAATCGATAAAGTCTTCCAAGTACTGATTGGAATATTCATAGTCTGTGGATTGTTCAAATCCCGTGAGATGTGAAATTTTTGAACTATCTATAAATTTGTAGTACTTAGGTACGTATAGTTCCCGTCACGTAAAAAGAACGCTAGTTTGTTCGCGCTTACGAACAAATCAGCGTTCTTTTTACGTGACGGGAACTTTATGGGTGGAAATACACTTCAAAAATTTTGAACATGTTTTTAGTTAAATTAACGGTATTAAAACACACCTTTGAAAAAATTGTAACAACGAAAATACTAGGCTTTGTTTACACCGTTCAGTAGCTCGAAAGAGAAAACAGACTAACACACTAAAAATACTCTTTTGCATTCAAAATTATTTTTAGGGAAGTAAAAACAAAACTATAATGGTATTGTTTACAAATGAAACAATATAAGTTAGGTACAAATAATATAATACAAAAGAAACAGAGCGTCACAATAATTGCAGAGTAAAGTATGACGGGTCTTTCTTTCTCCTCCAACTGTCACGGTCATTATCATTTTCGTAACTTGCGATTGGAAAAATTGGACAAATTCGTGACAAGTCACGCATGGTGAAAGAAAAGAAAATAAAATCACAGTTTTTTGTCACTGGGCTTGGCCTGTAGTTGACTATAGTATTTCAAGGTGGTAAACAAATCTATCGTGGAATAAGAATTGCTACTAAAGTAAGGATGCTGAAACACACCGCTACTAAACTGGCGATAAGTTTTTCACTACTAGAAGTAAATAAAAAAATAGTGGACATTTTCAGTTTTGACCGTTTTAGAGTGAAACAAACGATACACGAACATTACAATTACGCATTTTCTTTAAAATTTCAGTGAGATGTTATTTATTTATATACAAATTGTTCTACACAATGACTAAATTTATTATGCGTTATCTCAATTAAGTAAAACCTAATAAGCTGTAAATGTTATAATTATCTATATATAAAGTAACTTGGCTGACATATCACTACGATAAAAAGTTATATAAAATTTATTTTGTTTCAGGTACCCTTATGTCAGTAGGGTTGGGAGCTCTTGCCCTGCTCGCTGGCAAGGCCCTCATGACAGCGATGATGTCCCTTCTTTTATCAGCCATCATCGGCATCAAGTCTCTCTCGGGGGGACAGAAGTCTACCACGTATGAGATAGTTTCAAAACCAGTGTACACTCATTCTCATTCACATTCTACTGCCCATGAAGACGTTGGAGGCTATGGACATTCAGGATATGGAAGAAATTTAAACGTCAGACGACGCAAGTGATTAATTAAGTACAATGATCTTTATTGGGAATCATGATAATTTATTGGGGATCACGATAATGTATTAAGATTAATAATTTATTGAAAATCATAATTTATGTTATTTATTGAAGTGTTTATTGCAAGAATTGTGTTGTCACTTATTTATCTAGTCTTTCTATTTCATATTAGGTTCATTTTTTTTTTTAAGAATTATTTTTTATTTAAGATCATATAGATAATTTATTTATGTATTTCATAACGTATTTTAATAGTTCTTCAAATTATGGGTATATGTTCTAAATAAGTAGTTATTATAATCGTATATAGTAAAAGTTCATTTTATTAACTATAAACATATCATTATTTTATTATGAATTTCTGTACATACATTGAATATGTATTTTTTGCCATATTAATGTATTTATACTTATCCTAAATATTAAATTCATATTATTTATTATTGTATCACGTATAATTTATGTTATATGAAATTTATTTATATTGATCACATTACAATATTCTACTATGTTGTTTATCAATTTATGTTATTTATTTATTTTGTTTATTAAACTTATTCGTTTGTATTGCATCTAATTATAATATTATATTTTATAAATTATATATCTTTAATTGTCAGAAATATTTATATAATGTTTATATTTATTTATGTTTATGTACGTATGATTCGAAGTAATGTTTTTTTAATGTTTTATGTTTTTTGTTTATAATAATATTTTAGTTTTTGTATTTGTATTCATTAGTTACCTTATTTATGTGACGTATTGTATTTATAATTGCATCGACTGTTGACTTTTATTACTTGTATTTGTACACTCAAAGACAATTAATGCAATAAAATTCTATGAAACTTGATTACATTTTATTCATTATCTTTTTAACAATAAAGCGATTCATCTTCTATCAAGTGAAATCACTAAATTCCATACAAATATGTAACTATACATAAATAGTACAAGAATATTGTGATATACATCTAGGACAAGATAATTTACAATACTCTCTAATGTAAACCCTCCCCGAGCTTACAAACTTATACATATCCAAGTCAGCAAACTTATACAAAAAAACTATGATGATTTTTCATTATCAAAAACGTTCCTGGGGTTCCCAAGTAATTCCCAACCCTTAATTTACGATATAATTGCTCCTAGTTCCAATAAATTCTATGTAACATGAAGTAATTTTAGGTACTTATAACATGTAATAAAATGTATTTTGATACAGAATACAATAATTTGAAGATGTTATATTAATCGCAGCACTTAAAATAATTCAAATATATAGTCAAAATCACAAGAGGGACATTAATGAGATTGGTACAACACCGAGTTGAAAAGAAAAGAAAGAATAAAAGAGATGCAAGTCAAGCAAAGGGCAATAACAGGCTAAGCATGATGACACTGATGTGGACCCAATAATTAACGCTAACCTTGCTAAACCAATGACAATTTGACATGACAATGCTATGACAATTTTCATGATGCCATAGATCGTTCAGAGATACATTTTGATTGTCAAATAGTACGTACACACCATGAGATAGAAATAACATTCCTCACACAACAAAACAAAATGGACAGTCATTCAGCACTTGACCGTTTTTGCTCCTTTTGCAGTAATCAGCAGTAAGAGAAAGCACTTCGGTTCTTTTACCTTTTGCAAGATCTTCAACAACAGCATAATGATGAACGTGATATAATTGCTTTCTGGAATGAACACGAGTACGACTGTTTTAATTTACATAGAAAAAATGACATAAAATGAATTCGTCACAGAACGTATCTACGACCTTATCGCTAAAATCATCTTTTCCCGGCAATCTTCCAAGTTTCAAGTTAGTTTTTACACTTTTTAGGGTTACGTAGTAAACAAGAAACCCCTATAGTTTAGCCATGTCCGTCTGTCTGTCTGTGTGTCTGATTGTCCGTCCGTGGCTTTGCTCAAAAACTACAAGTACTAGAAAGCTGTAACTTTTTTTTTATACAAGATAGATCTACGATTGACTCGCCTTTTGTTAAGCGACGATATGGCCGAGGATGGAGCTCGTCCATCTAGAAGATATCTATTCACTCTAGTCCTGAAAATTTCAAGATGGTCTCAGAAAACAGATATGGCGGCAAAGAATTCCATTCTTATGCAGTACGCAACAGGAATGTGGATCAATATCACTGAGTACGGATTTTTGGCATTTCTGTGATCGTGTACTTAATTTCACGCCTGGTCCGGATTAATAATTTATTCATAAGGTGTGACAATATAAACCCTATTTAAAATAAAAAAAAAATCGGACAAGTGCGAGTCAGACTCGCCCACCGAGGGTTCCGTACAAACTAAATAAAAGGGGGAAATCATATATATTTTTTTATATTTTCCTTCATAAACCAAAAAATATACATAGTACAAATATTTACACATTCCTTGCTCACCACTCGGATCCGAGTGGGGCGGGGCTATAGTAGCGGCGCCTTCCACACGGATCCGAGCGAGCGTCCCGTTCATTTTGTAGTAGTCAGTAAACCGCCGGCGTTTGAGGCAGTCAACGTTGCTTTGCGCGGCCACTCTGTAGTACTTAATTAAAATTCGCCTAAAAAGTTTTGGTTCCCAGCTGAAGTGAAGGATCTGCAGGGGGCGAAGAATGTGTTAAAAACCTCTTTTAGCATAATGCTAATGAGGCTCTTTCATATGATACCCCACATGATACGGTTAATTCACTTTAAAATTTGGGCCCTCATTCCTTGCATAGAGGCACTATTTTTTTGTGATTAAATTAAAAATGTCCAGTTTTCGGATTTTTTCCTATATGTGTACTCTAACACAATGCTTCTTGCCAAATTTCAGAGTTCTAGGTCAACGGGAAGTAACACATAGGTTTTGAATCCTCTGTGAGTGTCGAAATGTGCGTTTTTTACGACATATCCGGCTGTAACTTTTTTTTACGAAAACTGAGAAATTTTATTTTTCTTTCTGCAGCAAGATACTATGGATCTGCGTATATGGTTTTAATTTCCACTTGATACCTTCACGCGATCCCAAGATAAAGGTCTTGACACCCGGACGGACAGACGGACAACAAAGTGATCCTATAAGGGTTCCGTTTTTTCCTATTGAGGTACGGAACCCTAAAAATATGGAATGATATATTAATTGCAGTTTCCGAAAGTTTCAAATCATGAAGATTCACGAATAAGATAAAACGCAAGTCTACGTTAATCAAATGCCATGACACATTCAATAAATTTTTATTCAGTTTTTTACATACAATCAATCCTACTTTTTACCTGTTGAGAAAAAAACTACATATACAATTATTTTCACACATTGCAAGTCTAATACACGTCTTTTGCTTTTCCTTATTTCATGCATGTTTTATATATACATATTCTATAATGGTGCGTTTTAACGATCTGATTTAGTTAAAACGTAATTTAGTGAAAATTTGGTGATTTTTTTACTAAAATTTGGTAACTTTTTAGAAAATATACCAGAAAGTCAACAAAACTGTGGCACAATGTATTTGTATTACTTTAACTTCAAGGCCTGAAAATGTATTTAACAGCAATTTGATACCCTTGATACTCTAGCTTGTCAAATTCTTTACTAGAATGTTATTTAATACCAATCAAAACCGGATTATCTCAAATCAACAAGAAAGCAATTCACTTTCGACTTTTCCATTATCTCGACCCTATGTTTTTTTGTTTCATACTCCGGCGCCACGCGAAAGTGCTTTTTCGCGCCAACAATGATCTACACCGGCTCAATTTATTCGTTTTACCTTTTCTTTAATGTCTTTATTTACTTTTTGCAGTCAACGACTATAAAATAAATTGGTAACAGATCAATGATATCAGTCTATGGAAGTTGCGCTAGAAATGTGCAACAGTTGAAAAGTGACAGTGGAGTGAACAAGTGCATCAAAATGTTTAGCAAATATGTCGTGCTCGTGGCTGCTATAGTGTTTTTGTGTTATGGACCTTCCCATGGAGCTATCGATGGAGCTGATCCTAATCAGCCGAACCTGATACTGGACACGCCGAAGACTCCTAACAATACGGACCGAGCTGGACGATCATTGAACAAAGAGTGCAACAGCTTCCTTAGTTCAAAATGTTTAAAAATTCACGTATTGTCTTTCATCGAAGACTTAAGTTCTCGCGATGAGCTTAATTTGCTGCCTGGATTGAGCATTGTGAAAGATAATCTCACTGCTTCTCCGAGCCCTGAAGAAATGGCAGCAGAACTGTCTCGTCAGTTCCCTGGAAAACCTGAAGAGAAGCTAAATAGATTCTTGTTGTATCGCCTTCAGGATTATTTAGACGGTCACTCGTTGAAGTATAAACTGTTGGATCCTCAGACGACGAAAGAAGCCATGGATATGGCAAAGGGTGATAAGGAGTCCGTTGCGAGGAAGTCGGGAGGAGGAGGTGGTGGTGGTCTTGGAGGTGGAAAAGGCGGAGGAGGCGCTCTTTTGGCTGCAGCGTTAATGATGAAAGGTAAGATTTCAAGTTTTCACGAAATGTTAAAACTTTAATATGGTGTAATCTTTTGTTCAAATAAAAATGTATCGAATTTATTATAAGTAAAATGTATAGCTTTTCATTCCATTCAATGAATTTGAGAGTTTGTAAATAGATTTTCTTCAATATAACATTTAAATATGGTTGAGTTGAAATTGTTATTCACTTATATTAAAAGTTTTTTTTGTTCCATAGATATAAATTCTTATTTTCTTAATTCTATTGCTCTCTATAATCTTACGAAAAGAAATGATCCCCATGTAGATTTTATTAATTATGTATATTTATTCTATGATGGGAAATTGTTTTTGTAACTAATGAGTCAGGTATCAGGTATCGGTATAGCAGCCCCGGATCTAGGAGGGGGCAAACCGGGGCACCCGCCCCGGGCGGCATTTTCTGGGGCGCAAAAATCATAATTAATATGATTAGAAATAAAATAAACAAGTTAACGGTGAGTCAACCAAGCTTTCGTATTCTAATACAAAAGCTTGGTTGACTCACCGTTAACTTTTAAGAAAAAAGCGCCACATAGATAATTATATTAAGTTTTTTTAAGTAAGTTATTTTAAGCGCTGGAGAGAGGGGCGCCACTGTCAAGTTTCTGCCCCGGTTCGAAAAAATCGTAGATCCGGGGCTGCGGTATAGGTCACTTTGCTAAATTTTTATCTTACGTAATATAATTATATTCTAAAAGCAAAAATTTTACAAAAGTGTTTCAATCATTCTGGTAATTTTATTCTATAACATCAAAACGCGTTTCGCAAAATTGATATACAACATGTTCTTCATAAGCCAATCTATATAAACGTTACAAAAAACACGACGTTCCTGACGAACCGTTCCTGGTTTACCAAAAATTTAAATTTGTTTTTCTATTTAAAAGTTTTCGTTATCTTTTAGAATTGGTGGTATTAATATTGTTTTTTACGGGCATGTGCCTTTATTAACTACAACAGAACAATATACAGACTCAACTAAACTACAACACAAAAAGCATATCGATTACCCCAGACCGATAAAGGTCTACAGACAATCCAAATGTTCAAACCCACTACCATTTGGCAGCGTACGCAGCATGCGGCTCGCATTGCCACGTTGAATGACAATGCTTATGCGTTGGGCTAGATACGCGCCAGCATTTTGTTTTTAATTATAATATTATTCAACACTTTCTGTTTATTTCTAGGCACTCTCGCAGCAGCAGCTCTCGGTGCCTTAGCACTTCTCGCTGGAAAAGCTTTGATGACTGCTCTGATGTCTCTCCTTCTCTCGGCCCTCGTCGGCTTGAAGGGCGGCGGTGGTGGAGGCAAGACTACTTACGAGATTATAGCCAAACCAGAAGTCTCCCATCATCACTCCCATAGCCATGAAGAACATCATGAGCATGAGCATGGTCATCATGGTGGATATAGAAGAGCATATGATATGGGATATAACTCCTACATGCCTTATGATACAACCAGTAGCTAATATTGTGGCGCCATTTATGTCTATTTTTTATTATTTATTGATTTATTTATTTTGTGTATTTATAACACATTGTGAATAGAATGAGTAGTTTAAGTTAATTTATTTATTTATGTTATTACAAAGTGGGTCTCTATACGTTTAATTTTAATTGATCAACTTAATATAATTATTGACTATATTTTCGAGCAATTAAATGCACTTTCAATTAATGCTATCAATAATTTGCGTACATCAAGTTGTATTATAAATTTGTATATCGACAATTTAAATTAACCGTAATGGGAATTCTTTGAAAATGTATTTTATAATATGTTTTGTTACTCAAACTATGAAAGTTTGAAATACGAAGTTTAAATTGTATTCATTGTATTTAATTTCTCATACAATTTCGTCATTAAGTTTAAATTAAAATATTAATGTAAATTATCTACATTTTAAAGATTTTAGTTTGTTTTGTTATTTGCTTTAGTTTTGATTTGCATTGATTAATTTATTAGTATATATACCTTGTTGATAACTTTTTAACTATTGCAGATTTCTGTGGGTGTGTTAAAGATTATATTTATTAACTCTTAGATTTATAAACCATCTTATGTTACAAGTATATATTTAAATAATTTTTCAACATTACTTATTTTATTATTATTTATTTTTCTATATTTATCAATAATATTCTTCCCACCGTACTTTCATTACATTACATTATTTACATTACATTACATCACTTACATTATTTATTTATTTATTTCATGATATGTTTCTATAATTTTTCTACTTATATTTTTTATTTGTATGTGTATATTTAATTGTAAGTATAATTTATTACTCTTTTACCTTCTATTAACTTTTATACGTGTTTGTATTATAATATTTTGATCAATGATTTTATTTTTATCACATACTACTTTATAGTATCCTAATTAAAATACCTTTTATGTTATAATTTCTATACAACCTATGCAGTATGTACAGCTGTGATATACATAGTGTTTCTTCTATCATTTTTTATGAAACCAAAAACTATATTATTATTGTATCATATATTTTAGTATAATATTGTTTGTTACCATAATATGAATGTGTATATAATTACAAGCTGATTCATTGATAGTGATTTATTTATTTTACCCGTGCTTATCGACTTTCACTTGTCATTAGATGAAAATTAAATTGTCGGAACAAATCTAGATAGTGACATTTTAAATACCCACATAAATATAGTAAGTGACTATTGATAACGATCAAATACAACAACTTATTTACAACACGTATCCACATTAAACGAAAAGCAAAATACCCGAATGCAGAAGAGCGAGTTTTGCAGTTTAACTTATATACGATTTCGATACGCTTGATACGCTTTTGAGTGTACTTTTTTGTGAGAAAATATGACCAAAGTTATTGTTAAAGGTTATAAATATGCATTCTTTAGAATTATTCTGGAAATCTCACTTATTTATTGGAAAAAAGTTGGAAATTACGTAAAGCGCATTTTTTATTTTTGCTACAGTTATAATATTATTGTTACAAAATATACATGTATATATATATATATAAATCTCAGGGAGTAAAAAAAATCTAACGATACCTCGCACATTAAAATCTGTTAAGCGGTTTAAGCTGTAGGCGGTCATAATACAAACATACTTACATACATATATAATATACTAACAAACACACATACAATCGAAAAACATAACCTTCCTCTTACGCAGTTGGGTAAAAAAGAAACATTTTTCACTTTATTATTATAATCCTTATCGTTAACTGCCATAATAAACCCTTTCATGTAATCATAAACCACACAACAGCTCGAACAGAATAACTATAGAAAATTATCAGTTTTCACGTTCACACCGCGACACCTGACCTAAAACCCTATTAACAAGAAAATAAATAACTTCTCACATCTAACTGCATTTTCATTCACCACACATATTTGCTCAGAATGGGGCTTCTTCAAATACTTCTTATCGTAATTTTTCTAGGACTTGCTAATACTTCGACTGTAAAAATTAGTGAAGATTTTGATAATAATACTAATATTGAAATAAAGGATATAGATAATCCAGATAATGTATTCAATGGAGTGTATACGGAGTGTTTCTTACATTTGTCTTATTCTTGCTTGCAAAAGAAAACGTTGCTTTATTTGAAGGAATTAAATAATTTAAGTGAGGTATCTGTGATTGGTGATTATGTAAAATTCGGTAAGTAAGTTAATTATGTTTAAAAATGGAACATGACTATTAGGAGATTCAAATTATAGATGCATACAAAAATATAGTGCAGCATGGAGTAAGTAAAGTTTATCAAGCTACATTAACAGATTTTTTAACTGTTGAATATTTTTGAATTGAATATTTTTGCGGTTGACTTATTTTTTGTTGAGAGCAATGCTTTGAAGTTAAAATTACACGGATTCTGTAAATCTTAATAAATTAAGAATCCCTAGACGGAGTTGTTTAATAACTACTTGATAAAATTATGTCAAAATCTGGGAAAATATATTTCTTGTAGTGAAACCTGGAATCTACTACTACGTAATACACATAAATGACTAATTTACCTCTTGTGGTCACAGCAAAACCAAATTTGTAAAGACTATTTTGAAATTTAGATAATTGTATAGTTATTTCTTTAAAAAAATATGTATAACTTTGGAGGTCAATTATGAACTAGATGAAATGGCAATTATTTTAAGGAACCATAAAAAATATGTTTTCAGTAAAGGTAAACACTACAACCTTTCATAATGACGAAGTCTTCGACCCTGGTAACACTGATGAGCTGGCGTTCTTGATAGACAAAGCAGTAGACGACTTCTTCGACAATCACGTCCTCAAGTTCAACGCACTCGGCAGGGATATATCCATACCACAAAATAGTAAGTATTATTTAATGTTCATCATCATCATCTCAGCCATAAGAAGTCCACTGTTGGACATAGGCCTCCCCCATGGATTTCCAAAAAGACCGATTGGAAGCGGCTTGCATCCAGCGTCTTCCCGCCACTTGTATGAGGTCGTCTGTCCATCTCGTGGCTGGTCTTCCTACGCTGCGCTTGCCGGTACGTGGTCTCCACTCGAGAACCTTTCGGCCCCATCGGCCATCAGTTCTGCGTGCTATGTGCTCTGCCCACAATTAATGCCCACATTTAATGTTATTAACTTTATATTACATACAAGCAAATAAGATCACGTTTGTTTGTTAAAAAGTAACGATGAGGTTAAAGATGAAACTTAAGGACATACAAAATACCTACACATTCACTCTGATCTTTTTTTTTTTTTTTTTTTTTTATTTGAAAAAATTCGAGCACCACAGACTCCAGGGTCCATGCCTTTTATAAACTAATACATATTTTTTTTAGCTAACTTTACATTTTTTTTTAAACTAGAGTACAAGAGGAAGACGTTAATACTTAACTAATAACTGTTAATACTTAATACTTAAGTAACATGCACATGCATGCGTGTGTACGCCGAGCAGTCCAGCTCCCGCAAGCAGCACCCGTTCACGAGTTGACGCATGTGCCAGCCATCGCTCTCCTCAACCATATTTGATGGAAGAGGGCGACCCGCCACACGACGCCGCCGCAAGAAGAAGCCTTTAAGCGAGCGTGAGTGCTCTGGGTACACACGCTTTCCTACTACTGTTTAAGGGACAACATACAACATAAGAACAATTTTTTTTTTTTTTTTTTACAACGTACACCGTAGCTTTGCATTCAGGGCCTCCACTACCGTCGCGTTCCGATCTTTGATAGCCATTTTGAGATTGTATTCTAAAATGGTCTTTGGTGTGGCTGCCGTCGCCCGCCGCACAAAACGGCTGATGGCATCTCCTTCATCATCGACGTAGTAAGTGAAGGTCCCGGTGTGCCTCGAGACTGCCACGACTGCGTGCGAGACGCTGTCATGCAGCTGTAGTTTGCCTTTGGTCTTGATGACGATGACCGATTCGTACGTCAAACCTTGAGCTTCATGGATGGTGAGGATTCGTGACCCTGTACCTCCCCCGTAACCCTGGTTGCTAAGGGTTATCTTTTCTTCTTGAGTATGGACCAAGAAAAGAGTTTTAGGGGCGGCTTTGGGTATTTGGGAACCCGTGAACCTTCTCTGCTCTAGTGACTGGATATGGGCGGCTGAGGAATATATTCCTGAATATATTTCTCTCAGCGCATATGCGACGTCCATCGGGTTCCTATGCGTGCATAACAACTCCTGGCTGATGTTGGTTACCAGATTTGGGCGATGGTACCTTAACTCAAACAGATTTTCTCTGTCAATATAAGGCAACTGGTTGATATCTCCAATGAGAACAATCTCGCCAGCACCAGACAGCCGTGTAGCCATTACTATGGCTCCGAAATGGTTCATGAGTGCTTCATCTACCATAAGGCGGAAGTAGCTCTCGTTTTTTCTGAAACCATTTACGAGAACAGAAGCCATGGTGCGCACTCTAGTCTTTACTAAGTTTCCTATGCGGTGCGCTAGCTTCTCTCTCAGATCTTTGGCTGCCTCTGTTGTTGTGGTGATGATGGCGTCCTTGCTCGCATCGAAGTTTCCAACTACCCAAGTTGTCTTTCCGCATCCTGGAACTCCGTTGACCCACTGTATATTAGGCACCTCCCAGTTTTCCCATAATGTGTTGACTACGGAGCTCTCCTCAAGAGATTCCGCCAGTTTGAGGATTCTGTCGTCTAGCATTATTTTGGTGTGCCGGGTTGTGACCACCACAGGGTCATTCAGTGGTGTCGCATATTTCGGTCTTCCTATCCGCTCCGTTTCACCCTCATCTAGAGCCACAAAACCACTCTTGTCACTGTAAGCTGCCATATGATGACATGACATTTCTCCCCTTATGACTAGAGATGATTCGTTGTTATATGTTATTCGCCTCTGCTTCATCCAGTTTCACCTTCAGAAAGCCTTCGGATCCAAGTCTGAATAACTGCAATATAGTTTCGCATATTTTGAGATTGACTTGTCTCGTTGCTCTTGTGATAGCTAGAAACTCGATGAATGCATTCCTGGCATGCTCTGATGGTGCGTGTACTGGGATATAACGGGGCGGACAAACCTGGCCCATGTCGGCTCTCGTCCGGACAGCTCTTGGTACCTGTTTCGGAGCTGCTTTCGCCACTGCTGGTGGTGATTTTGGTGTTAATTGGAGTAAGCTCTGCCCTGCAGCACTAAAAGCCGTTAGAAAAGCCGAAAAATGGCTCCTGCTATTATTACAACTGCCATTTTGTTGCTCTATGGCTCTTTCATTGGCTACTTTTTGCTGCGCCTGCTCGGAGCCACTGAGATTGGTCGAAGTCGGAATAGGATGCCCCCAGCTATCTGTTGTAGAAGGGCCGTCGTGTCTCTTGGGCTTTAAGTACGATAGGTTCTCGCCCCTATCTTCGTACACGACCACCTCATGATGTTCTGAGGCTTTCAGGCTACCTAGTCGATCTACCACTTCTCCTTTGTCAACCTGGACAACCATTGCGTCGACGCTTATAATCCGGGGAACACTGTCCATATTTTCACCAAGTTTTGTAAGAAGCGAACATACCTGCACGAAAGGTGATTGAGCCGCCCATTCGAATAGTAGGATTGTTTTATTTTTCAATCTTACTAGTCGACATCGGTAGCCAAGAACCTCAGACACCGGCATGGCATCGTACGTTTTTCGCTTCATGGTGGTTTTGGTGGTACTCCCGTTTAAAAGACACGCTAGTCCAGGTGTCAAGCGGACACGCTTCCTCTTATGAACCCGGCAGAAACTTACTCCGAATCTTTCCTTGGCATTGTCCATGAAGAAAGCCACTCCTCGTATACGAATTCCTGGCACTCCTTTGTCTGCGTTAGCGAACAGTTCTTCAATCGCTACGCTGTTTGGAGGGATTTCCAACCGAGGTGTGGTTATTGAGGCTGGTGTTGGTTCAGTTGTGTTCAGTGTATGTGATATGATGTTGGAGGGGGGATGTGGTGATACAAGTGTTTCTTTGTTTAGAGTGGAATTTCGTTTGACAGCTATACGAAAAGATTTCTCTATAAAGGACAAAAAATGTGATCTACTCAGTGGATCTGATATGATGTTGTGGAGATCCGATTTGTCGAGTTTTCTGTCCATTTGGATTTCAAGATCTTGTCGTGCTGCCATAAAACGGGGACAATCGAGAAGAATGTGGCTTACTGTTTCAGAGATGTTCGGGTCGCACTCACATCCGGGACTGTCTTTAAGCTTGCACCTATACAAGTACTCAGCTATTCCTCCGTGTCCTGTAAGAGCCTGCACATGGAAGGGTGTCAGTTTTATAGTTCGAATCAACCTATAAGCCTTGACTATGCTCGGGAAGAACTTTTTCGTTACTGCACCAGACCTGTGCTCACTCACTGTGTCACTCTGATCTTGAAAACACCCAAAAAGGCATATCTCTAGAAACAAGGAAGCCGACAGTTTGTATAACTCTTTGGTAAAAAATACAATTAAACTATTTAGTATGACTATTCGACAAATCCACATTGTATGGGTGATCTTGGACTGAATTTTTACTTGTCTAATAGCAGGTCAAATGTACGCTGTAGTTTATAAGTATATTGCTTAAATAAACCTACATACCTTACTGCCGGTTTGACTGGACATTTTAGAACTCTGTCGAGAGATAAAGAGACACGAGTCTGTTGCACTCGGTAATGTCTCACTTTAGGCATTTAGCGCCTGTGCAAACTGACTAGCAAAGTGCTGATTGCACAGGCTTGTCAGACTGCGTCCAAGGAGAAGTCGGTGTAACTAATTTAAAGTCTGAAGTAGCATTTCTATTTATTTTTTTGTTAAATGGATCTACGATTGACCAACAACTGCGATGGTGTGGCCGACGACGGAGCTCTTCAATATAGGATCTATTTCTGTATAGAGTCGTCACATTGTGTAGCGTAAGAAATATTTACAGTGTATATTTAACTGGTTTCAATAAGCAAGAGGTTGTATGTTCGACTGTGTGTATGTTTTTATAATATGTCCATTGTTCACCGATTTCTTAATCGATTGTAAACCGATTTCAATTTTTGTTTTTTTGCTCTGGATTCAGTATAGATTTGAAGAGGTAGGTACAAGGGCGTCGCCAGCCCAGGGCCCTGAGGGGGGGCAATGTTAATATTATGGAGGATGAGAAAAATATGAATTGTTGGTACAAGTACAATTGCACGGCCTTAGGACTTTGGTTGCTTTGCAGTTGGCTACATTTTTAAATCTCTAGGGGTGGAGGCAGCTGCCCCCTCTGCCCCCCTTGGCGACGCCCTTGGGTAGGTACTATAGGTAATATATTTTTTATCAATTTTGCTGTATTATTTTCATAACAATTCCCAGTTTTATTATCATTCTTTTAGAGTGTGTGCTGATTGAAGTCAGATGTTTCAGTTTTTTAAACTAATTATAAACGGCAATCATCAATCCATGTCAGAAGTCTTTCGGCGGCTTAATAACTCGGACACCAGTCCCCCTATTCACAATTATTCGGAATCGAAACTGGGTCAGAAACTATATCTCCATCTCTGTCATTATATATGAAAATGACAGAGATGGAGATATAGTTTCCGACCGATTCCGAATCAGATAAGTTGTGAATAGGGGTAGAGCAGGGCTGGCCACTCAATCTATACGAACTTAGGTACTTAACTAAGTTTAATACTTTTTGGTATCTCTGTCTATTCTGTGCCACCTTAGTACCACTTTAGTTTCGTATATTTATGTGATTCTAGTGGAAGTGTTCGTGGGTAGAAAGAAGCATAAAGGCGGCGGCGGCGGCGACATGATGGGTGGCCACGGGCACGACGACAAGAAGAAAATGATGATGATGGCCATGATGTGCATGAAGATGAAACTCATGATGGTATTATATGATTCTATATTTCAAACGGAAAATAAGAAAAAGACGTTAAAAAGATACTTATAGATTAAATAAATCTATGTCTTTTTAACCGACTTCCAAAAAAAGGAGGTTCTCAATTCGACTGTATGCTTTTTCCAGCGATTACTCCACCAATTATGAATAGTTTTTGATAATTGTTTTTTTTTTGCTTGGTAGATAATATTTCAGAGGTAGTCCCATATACATTTTATCAAAATCTGTTATGTACTTTAGTTTTTATAACAAAATAAGTGAAAAAATATCATCCAAGTAAACTAATCGCGTATTTTGAAATCGTTTTTTTTTTTTTGCAACGAGTTACGCGAGTAACCGTATTTTTAAAACTCAATAAGTTAACTATTTTTCTCACCATAACCAAAAATCTATACATATAATATTAAGGCTGTAACGGGTCAAAATCTGTACATTATTATGCAAGTATGCATTACTATCGATACAGAAGCCAAAACAGTAATTTTTAAATTTTTTGTCTGTCTTTCTGTCTGTCTGTCTGTGTGTGTCCAATGGACGTCGAAACCACTGGACGGATTTGGACGAAATTTGGGAGGATTACTACTCATACTATGTAGAAGGATCTGGCATACTTTTTATCCCAAAAAATTGACATTTCCTGTGGGATACACTAAACAATAACAACGTAATCGATCATCACGCGGGTGAAATCGCGGGGCGCAGCTAGTATTTAAATAAAGTCGTAGAAATAATAAATTAATACCAATGTAAAACAGCTGCTCAAATAAACAGGTTGAGATTTTCAGCGCTTTCAGTAATGTTACTTTCATCTGAGTATTAATTAGAGTGAGAGCCTTCAGCGGCGTTGGTGGTGTAATGGTCAGCATAGTTGCCTTCCAAGCAGTTGATCCGGGTTCGATTCCCGGCCAACGCACATTTTTTGGAAAAATACATTTTATTACTTAACTAGATGACCTGGCGTACTTCGTATCACCTATCAATGAGTGGACCCGATATTTTCTCAACGTTTAAACCTTCCCTGGACTACGACAAACATTTCAAAACCAAAATCAGCTAAATCGGCCCAGCCTAGTTCTCGAGTTTTAGCGAGACAAACGAACAGCAATTGATTTTTCTATATATAGAGATATAGATAACGGTATATATATAGAGATATAGATAACGGTATATCTATATCTCTATATATATATATATATATAAATCAATTGCTGTTCGTTTGTCTCACTAAAACGTCTCGTACACAAACTGGGTGTACAGACGACCTCATAAAGGAGGCAGAAAGACTGGATGCAGGTCGTGTGATAACCCGTCACCTATGGAAATACATGGAGGCCTATGACCAGCAGTGGACATCTTTTGGCTGAGATGATGGCGATGATGATGATTTTGTGTAGATAGATACACTCTTTATTGTACACACCTTAAAAGTAATGACAAAGGACTTAAATAAAAATAAACTAGTGCAACAACGGCTTTAACACTAAAAGAGATTTCTTCCAGGCAACCATAAAACCATGATATGTACCTAGTTCAAGATCGAAGGATGTCACTGGTCACTTTGCTCATCATCAGTGGACTTTTAGAATAAGATATTTATATATTTTCTGTGTATATATATATATTTGTTTAGTATTAAGGTGTAAATAGTTATTGCTTATTAGTTTTTTTTTGTCATAAATAATATAGTAGCTTTAAGAGAATCGTTATCGCGCGATCTTTTGCGCGCAAATTACGCGTTTTTTTTTATACAACAGGAGAAAACTGTTTTCTGCCCCTAAATATTACCCAATTTCATTTTTTTTTTTTATAGTTATGAGTGGAACCTATAATGGCCATGGTTCTACGGTTTTCTTTTCCAAAATGTAGGTACTTACTATACTTAATTTTCGAACTTCAGAACTACAACGAAATAGAAACAAAGCAAACCGTCGAGGCATAGACATTTATTTGGTTTTAATCGAACAAAAAAAAAACTAAATCGGGTAATGTTTAGGGGTAAATAACAGTTTTTTCTATTTGTATATATTATCGCGCGACAACATTATCTAAAATATCATTTAAAAAATCAGTTTATAAAAAAAAACATTGTTTTAGTTTGGGCACTGAACATAATTCATTATAAAAATTATTTAAGCTTCAAACTATTTTTTTTTCTCAGATGGTCCCCGCCATGATGGGTATGATGGGAATAATGTCATTCAAAGGGATGATCTTCAGTATGCTGTCGTTTTTGATATCCAAAGTAAGTACCGCCGACACAAAAATACTATTTGAAATTCGTTAAAACTTTTAATTTCAACGAGTGAGATTCGCAAAATAATCCAATAATGACTATTTGATAGATTTGGTATTGAGACCAAAAATGGCACATATTTTTTCTAAATATGGGTTTATTATCTTGAGAAGTTGAGAAGATTGTCTTCGAACAAGCACCCCGCAGTACCTTACTTATGTGTCTGACGGAAGATCTTCGTAATTAGATCTGCTGCCTGCGCATTTTTGATAAAGGACATTATTATGTTGTTTTAAACTATAACGCCTTATTATATTTTTGCTAATTTCAGTTGGTGCTTTTGTTGAAGATTTTAGAGAAAAGAGGTGGTGTGGGGGGTATAGGGGGCAGCGGGGGCAGCGGGGGTGGAGGAGAAGGAGTAAGTAAATAAGCCAAATAAGATAGAGTAAAGGTGATACTAAAATGGACTGGACATTCATTATCGGGAAACTTAGAAATTGTTTACGTAACTTACCTGCAATATTATAAGTACTAGTAATTCTTCGAATAGTAGACAATGCGAGCACATTCAAATTGTTCCAAAATAGTGTGTGCTCGAAAGGTCAACATTCTTGTTCAGAATCGACTGTCATTTGTTTTTCTTATCTTTTTTTTTTACTAATTTTGCTAATAGGTATTTAACAAAAAAAAAATTTGTAGGTACCAAACGTCTAAATTTATTATCTAAATCGATTAGCAAATGCCACTCTAGCAATCTCTACCTTTTGGGGAACATTCCCAAAGTAATATTATTAAAAAAAATATGCTTTTATTACTTGGACACTAAAGACAAATCTGACGACACCTCGCAATTGGCCCATTAAAAATATGCATAATCACTCGAAATATACACACTAAACATACCCACATAAACACTCGAAAAACATAACCCTTCTTCTTGTGCGATCGGGTAAAATATAATCTAAATCACGATGTGTATCACAGTGCCTTGCTAAGCAGAAGTTTAAGCCTAATAAGTTAACAAATTCATTGTTATCAACATTTATCAATGATAATAGAGTGTTATCAGCATGAAGATTACCAGATGAATGATTTAGTCGTCTAATTTCAAGTGAAATTAAAACATGTGATTTGATTAGATTACTTCCTCTTAATATCATCTGAGGTAGGTGGTGAGAGACACTTCATTGACGTAGCGCCTGATATAATCTTAAGACTATAACACTTGAGTGCTATTTCAAGTAATATTTAAGTAACCAGTTTCACTCATAACCCTAAATGTTAATCTGCCACATTGCAAGCTTTCATGGGGCTAAAATCTACCTTAACTATATACAACATTATTTCATCATCATCATCGTCATCAACCATTTACTACTTCAATGCTGAATTTATTAAGTCTCTTCTTTAGAGCCCTAAACCAAACTCGTCTGTTGACGCTATATCTTCGTCAATATCGTTTTTCAATTAAATAATAACAACATGCTTATATTTATATAGGTAAATACTAATTGTTTAGCCGTTTTATAATAATCGGCCAAGTGCGAGTCGGACTTGCGCACGAAGGGTTCCGTACTATCATCTATAATACTACAAAGTTTAGTTCTGTTTATAAAATAACGAGAAATCAACGAAATTCCAAGTAGTAAATTGCAAACTTATAGGTAGATTTTCGATACACATCCGGGCAGTACGACGACGCTCGCGCGAATACGCGCGGCTATGGCTCGCTCCGTGATGTTACCTCCCCCGCTACCCCGCTAAACCAGCGCTCGCACCGCGTTTAGATGCACGGATTATTTTCCTTTTGTGAGTTTTTATGTATTAGATTAGGTATTTATTTTTATAGTTAATATATTTCTAAATATTTACTTACAAATATTCAAGTTTCTACCTGTTAATTGAGATCGAGTAAAAATTGCTTAAAAATTACGTTTGTTGTATGGGAGCCCCCTTTTAATATTTACTTTATTGTTATTTAATTATTTATTTTGAAAGGTAATATACAAGTAAATATTCTGTGAAAATTTGAAGCGTCTACCTGTTACCGTTTTTAATATTGAGCAAAAAAATACGAAAAAAACACGTTTATTGTATGGGGACCCCCCTTAATATTTTATTTTTTTAAATTTTTTGTATTTGTTGTTATAGCGGCAACGGAAATACATCATTTGTGAAAATTTCAGCTTTCTAGCTATCACGGTTTATGAGATACAGCCTGGAGACAGACAGACAGACAGACAGACAGACAGACAGACAGACAGCGAAGTCTTAGTAATAGGGTCCCGTTTTTACCCTTTGGGTACGGAACCCTAAAAATGTAAGGGCAGCTCCTGAATAATATTCGCCTGATGATAACCGTGAAGCATACGCATAGCACTTCGTTGCTATCCGTAATTTTCCTTGTTTCATACTTCTCCAGTTTACGAGTAATAATCTACCTACTTTTTCCAGGGGTGGACAGCTGCAGGAGGGGGAGGTGGTGCTTGGATGCCAGCAGGTATAATCACAATATAACACTCCAACAGATCCTCATACAGATCAAACTGTTAATAAACCTTTTGCACCCAGGTGGTCAAGACTTTGGAGGCGGTGGAGGATATGACGCCAACGGACAATGGCAAAGCAGATCCATTGCAGAAACACTGGACATTATGAACAAACCTACAGTATATTACAAAGAACTTACCAAACCCCAATCACACTACAGACCAACCAGAGATGATATAAAACTCGTTGAGAATAATTTTGATTATCAAACTGTATTAGAAAGTCCTGATTTCAAACTTATGCCTGAAATGAGTTATGTAAAACCATTAGTAAGATTTAATAACAAAATTGAGAAAGAAGTTTTCAAAAAACCTGTTTTAGTTTATAAGAAATCTAATGTTGATTTTAGTAACTTTGGAAAAGAAATAAATGATAGATTTGAACGAATAGAAAATGATGTCAAATCTGATGTTTTTAGGAGAGCTAAACGAAGCTTATTTAAATTTCAAGATAAAACACTTGCTCTTAATATAAATAAAGATAAAGAAAACATTAATGACAATAAATCGAAGCCAAATGATATTGCAAGAAAAAAGCGAAGTATATTAGATATAATCCAAAATTCATACACATACTGGATGTCAACATTATTAGGCTTGAATAATAACAGACGAACAAATTTCCAAAAATATAAAACCGTCAACGGAGTTCGATACGTCTACTATCCGTTCAAACCTCAAAAAACAAAAACGCCCAAAGAAATTCAGCTAAATTCACTCATATTACAAGATGAATTGAAACCAATCATCACAGCAGAAGATTTTAACAGAGGTGAAATTGTAGAAGGCGGTATAGAAGCCAGAACGCATAGGAAAAAGTTTACCAAAATCAAGGATACGGTGAATGATACTGTGGACGACAATCCGTGGGAATGACTATATTATTTGATGAAGTTTTACGTGCTAGAGAACATTGTTGTTCCGGACTTTAGATCGTATTTATTTTTATAGCTGGTGAATAGACTACTGTACCAATGCTGAATTTACTATCTAATTTTGAAAAATTCAATATCATCGTCTAATCCACAAGAAATCCATTGCAAAAATTTCTGCAGGATCTAGATTACCTTCCCCATTATCAAAAAGATCGGTGGGAAGCAGCTTGTACCCAGCATAAGTTATGTATCATTATCATTGAGAATAAGAACTAAATAATTACCTAATACAGTGATAAAAAATAATTATAGTAACAGTTATGTTATTTAAAACCTATATACTTAGTATTTAAAATGTATATAGTGTTAAAAATAATTACGTAATTTAGAATAGCTTTAATTTAATAATAGTGGTTGCCTACGTTGTTGTTTACTTCTAATATATTTATGAAAGACTTTGTGTTATCTTGTTAGCTCTTTCTACGACACAATGTATGCACTAAAATCAATCAGATTTCAACGATTCCTCACAAAAATGGAATGGCAATGCTCGCTCGCTTTATTCATGAAATGCCATTCGTACCACTACGGATAGATGGCGTAAAAACATTTTTTTATGCGGGCCTATATCCAGCAGTACTTTTCATGTGGTTGAGTGATTTATGATGAAAATAGTGTTGATATTATGAAGAATTTGTCTCGTCTTGTTTTTTATAAAAAGTAAACAAGATTTGCTGTATAAACTTGAATTACATAGTTTTATTTATTAAATTCACTGTCACATGGATTATTACTATTTATATTGTTTTTATGATCTATCTCCGTAGCGAATTTTATAAAATTGGTTCTTACATTAGATTGTAAGAAGTTGACAAGCAAACAAAGTTATATTACTTTTGAAGTACATTATTATGGTATAATTGAAATATTATGAATGATGTATAAATTAATTTGTTAAAGCGCCATCTATACGTATCATAACAAACTAATAAATAGTTGCTCATCACTTTCCTGAGACAGCGCATTGCTTACACATATTAACAGTCAAAAGTTATAGATAGCGTTAAATAAAATATTTGTAATGTACCTATCTCAATACCAAATTATTTCTGTCAACGAACTCGCAGGTGTAGGTACTTAAACCTATGATAACCAACACTTGGGAGGAGGTTTTTGTGACCAGTAGGACAATACAGACTACCAAAATTAAAATATCCATTTTACAATTTTATCTTTCATTTCTTCTTTGAAATGGTAGTCTTCTAAATTACACCAGTTCCATTTAAAAATATAATATTATGGACGTACCGAAAAACGTTACTTAATTTTAACCAACGTCTTATTTTTTCGGTCTTCTTTCCGCAAGTATCATTACATGTCAGCCAGAAGTTGACAAAATATGTTAAGTTAAGTAATGTTTTTCGGTAAAGCCCTTTATCTCGAGATTTATATCAGAAAATCGGAAAACATTTGTAAAAAATTGTAATTAATAAACCATTTTTTGCGAACTGATGACATATTTGGAAATTGTAGTCGTAGTCCGATATGGTCTAGTGGCTAGGATACCTGGCTCTCACCCAGGAGGCTCGGGTTCGATTCCCGGTATCGGAATGTCTTTTTGTTAATTTTATTTACAGTCACCGAAAGAATAATAGATGCGCAGAATAGCTGATTTGATTTTTTTATGTCCGTGGCCCGGTACAGTAATAATGACAAACTACTGCTAGATGGAGACCGCATATTTGTTCACATGTGATTCTGTGTGGTCAAACGCAACCCTATTACACTAAATAAAACTGATTGTATCATTTTAATATTGGCTTGATTGACTTGTTCGTAGATATATTTTTTGTACTAAAAAACAGATGAGTTGTTTAGGAATTTAGCTCTTAGCTTTTGTGAACATGATAATTGTATGAAAGTGCGCCGAAATATAGGGAGCCCAACAAAATACCAAGCCATGTAATAAGTGTGTGAAATGTAGGGAACCCTTGAATGATGCATCTATTACACCAAAAACAGCTTGACGCGTCGTCGCTATAATAATGCCAATGAAATGATCAAGTTGAATGGCAATTTGTATTCAAGCAGCCAAAACGTAAGCAGCGCGCCCAGGTGGCTGTCGCTTTCGAAAAGAGGAGGGCCGGTTGCACTGACCGATTAAACTCCGGTTAAATGTTTTCTTCGACATTTTTTAATCAAGGACAACCACATTTTTGTTGAGGTACAAGTAAAATATAAATTTGTTTTATAAAAAAGTGGAAAATGATTAACTCACCCTATTTCTGTTTAATAATTCGTAGTGAGCATCTAAACCCAAGTTTATTGATTAACACGTTCGCTGACAGTAACCACTTGCTCTGACATTGTAATACGGCACTAAAATTCTCTATACCCCGTCTACTGACGTAGTTAAAGATTTAGAGGTATTATTTATTGCGTATTTGACACTACGTCGACAGACGTGAAAATTCAAGCGCGCGCTCACGCCTGTCGACGTAGTACTTGTGTGCGAGCGATATTTACGTGTGTGTGTGTGACAATATCTTGTTTAATTTAGATTTTTGTTTATTATTCCAGTTTTCGCAAGTTTGGGTGAAAAATTAAACCACTTGATAATTTTGCGCTCGTTACGTTCACTACCTTATTGTTACTGCGATTCAGATCAACCTGCTTGCCTTAAAAATGTAAGAAATAAAGTACCTAATTTATATTCATTTTACATTAATAACGAGCCAGTTCACATCTCACCAAAACATCACATAATATCTGGAGAATTTATGTGCTTAATATTTACCTTTAAGATTTCAATCAATAAAGATAATAAAAAATTCAAACAACAATTAAATTTGAATTATTCGTTAACCGTATGTAGAACTGGCCTTTCCCAGCTGCCACTACACTCGGTCAAAGACCTAGATCTTCACCTTGCTCTTGACGCGAACGTGGTTTGATAAATTTTAGTGTTGGGGCAACATAGCCATCGATAATTTCAATTTTAATATAATATGTGCATATTTACTAACCGATATAATATCTTTAACTAATGCTAGTAGACGATAAAAATATTTTTGCGACATTCAGCGTGTCTTTGTTATGTTTTTTTTTAACAAAAATATAAAGTTTGATACTATTAATAATATTATAAAAAAAAATATTATATTATTATTGAAACTATCAGTTCCCGAAAATATTCTAGTTCATTAATTTTAATTTAATTACTTAAAATTCGATAAATAAATAAAAAAGAGTAGATTTTTTTTTAAGTAATCTTAATTTTTATGAAACACTTAATTTAATATCTTACAATTTCATACACCCTAAAATTGTCTGGAATAGATCGCTTTCAGCAATGAATCCGCCGTTTGTGCCATTCTTTTATGTATATTTTGATATATTATTACTTTCTTGGTGTCAATAAAGTGATTGATTGAAATTATAATAAAATAATTAACCTCGGTTGTAAAGACTCATGCAATGAAGTTAATTAGTAAAAGAGGTAATTATGTAAAAAACCAACCAAGTGCGAGTCGGACTCGCAAACGAAGGGATCCGTACCATTATCTATAAAAACGGTAAAAAAAACACGTTTGTTGTATGGGAAAATAAATAAAAATATTAATAAGTATATAAATATTAAATATTATTTTTATTTTAATTTAACTATTTATTTTTAAAGTGAATAATATAACTCAATATTCTGTGAATATTTCAAGCGTCTACTTGTTGCCTGTTGCCGTTATTAAGATCGAGCAAAAACGAGCAAAAAAAAAATCACGTTTTTTGTATGGGAGCCCCTTAAATATTTATTTTATTCTGTTTTTAGTTTCTGTTGTTATAGCGGCAACAGAAATACATCATTTGTGAGAATTTCAACTGGTTAACTATCATGGTTTATGAGATACAGCCTGGTGACAGACGGACAAACAGCGGAGTCTAAGTAATAGGGTCCTGTTTTACCCTTTAAGTACGGAACCCTAAAAACAGATAATAATCTCTTCTTTCAGTGACAAAATGAAACTGATTATCGGTGGGTATTACCCCCACTTTTAAGTAGTCGGATCAAAATATCAAGTCTAAGCTAAACAAAATATATTACTTCTAGATCAAAGTGCTCCACCGCTTACCATCAAATAGTTAATCGCTTTAAACATAGATTTGTTTAAGAAAATCTATCGATAAACCATCTATAACCCATCACTAGCAGCGAACGCGCGAAAGAGAGCCTCTCTCCGCGCGAGATAACTCAACTCTTTAGTAAGTCATTTCGTTCGCTGCGAAGTGGGTGTGCGGATACTCTGTGACCTCTTTGGAAATACGACGCTGGAACTTACCGGGATCACCAACCACTACAGAATGGAGTTTGGTACGTACTTTCAAATTATTAATCATTTTATATTAAGGACAAAAAAACATTCGAAATTCGAAGAACGAAAGTTATTGACTTGATTGTTTTTTTTTTGGTGCAATTCGATTTCGACAATTCTTTTTCATACATACCTACATATAAAACAGTTTAAAAATCACGCCTAAATTTACTTCCGGGGTACGCAGAGCATGCATATTGCACGGTGGTCAGAGGGTTATATGGAAGGGACCTTCTCCATTAGAGGGTAGATGTAATGTTGACCTGCAGTGACAAGGAGACAGCCCATCACTAACGTAAACGCAATTTCCCTCAAGTCCCTTATTTAAATGACTTTTACAATATGCCCGGGAAGAGAAGCAACTGGTACATTCTGTTTTTCTTATACTTCACGTTCATATTTCATAATTTCAGTTTTTAACCAGTCCCAATTATCGACTTTTACCTTTTCCCCTTCCCTTCTCTCAGTTATTTGGGCAGATAAAATCTTTTATAGATTTTTTTGTTTTTTATTATAATAATTATTGATCTGGAATTTATTTCGTTTATTTATTATACCTATTTACTGATGACTAAATGATAAAGCATTTTCTACCAGCCAACCTCGTGGTTGAAGAAAGGAGGTTAGGAATATTAACCAACTTTCAATTATAATTTATGAGTCACATCAACTTGTCAAAAATTTCCGTTATATTGGAGAAAGAGAGGTGTTGAGATATAGTAAAATACCTTGTTAGCGAAGATACATTAAAATTATTAAGCCTCATATTATGTTTCTTAGTAAACATAAACAAAAATAAACCAAAATATTGATATGAAATCCAATTGTCGTAATATAATTATGCTTTGTTGATCATCCTAATCCAGACCTTGGTCTAATCAATTTGAACTTTGGTAACCCTAATCCTGTACTAGATCTAAGCAATTTAAACTTCTATGACCCTAATTCAGCTCTAGCTCTTAGCATTTTGTATGTTAATTAACATTATTCGGCTCTATGTCTAGGCAATTTGTATGTTGATGACCTTAATCCAGCTCTAGATCTAAGCAATTTATATGTTGATGACCCTAATCCAGGTCTATTATTATTATTATTCGAGGTAGGGTGGGAGGCCATGAGCCTCCCTGTCACTGCGACCCTCGCGGATCTATTGTAACTTCCCTTCTAAGGGTTACAGCACCTCTCCCAATCCCAGATGTGACATAAATCTCACTAGGGACTTTGGGGCGGAGGCCTTCACATCCTCAGGGTAGAGGATAGGTCCTCCCAGGAGCTGGCTCCTCTGGTGGTGGAGCGCCACACACTCGCAGAGGATATGGATGGGTGTTTCATCCTCTTCGAGGCAAAACCTACACTCAGGGTTCTCACCCAGCCCCATTCTGTGCAGGTGTTTATTCATTTTACAATGTCCCGTTAGGGTGCGAACAAGAACCCTTATTTGGCCCTTGCTTAAAAGAAGCGCCTCCTCAGAGAACTTTTTGCTGAATCCTGTGAGAAGCGCTTTGGAGTGAACCATTCCCGGGCTTTGGCTCCACAGTGCCAAGCACTGTTCCTTCCCCCAGGATTTGATGCTACTCCTTATTGTGGAGTCGGAGATGCTACAGGCGGGCTCTGGTCCCAGCAAGACACCTTCCGACCCACATCTTGCTAACTCATCAGCGGCTTCATTGCCCCTGATGCCACGGTGTCCAGGTACCTAGCCTAGTGTGACCTTGTTGGTCTCACCCAGGCAGCTTAGCGCCTGCACACACTCCTGCACCAGCTTGGAGCCTTTAGAGCTGCCTGGCTGTCGGAGAATATAATTATGTATAGTTTTCTTTGAGTAGGCTCTTTCCATGCTCTTATATGCACAGCCTAGGATGGCAAAGATTTCTATCTAATCTAATCCAGGTCTAGGTCTAAGCAATTTGTATGTTGATAACCTTTATCCAGGTTTAGGTCTAAGCAATTTTGGTGGTAATCCAGTCTAGATATAATCAGTCGTCCAGTTTTCAGATAAAATTTACTTTTAAATATCATTTTACAAATTTTCTTTGACGAGGGAATACATCTTTGAAATACATCTGGCTGCGTTGAAGGTGCGACTGGGCTATTTATAAGAAGATACCCATCAAATCAATGCTAAACTGAGGACTGTACACACTGTAGCCGTCAGTAATGCGACACTGCTTCTTCCGAGACAGCTGGCATCTTATCCTCAGCCTGCTCTGTCTATGAGCACGTGAGATACTCCACGTGGCCAGTGTACTTCGGATAGGTTTGGATGGAAGGTGAGGGTCTCATTAATTAACCTACGTACATTTATAGAGTGTATCTGATTCTATCGTGCAGCTCTTACCTCTTCCTACACGCGACGAAGTTCTGAAGTGTGCTGTCGATCCGGTCTGGAGTATTTACTTTATTACTAGTCTTGTATATTTATGTCATGTAGTGCCAACACCAAAGTGGATAGTAGTCTAGCCTCAGAGTAAGTTTTCTTAACAGATGTAACAATAAACATGCATGTTAGTTTGAACGCAACAGTTACCGTTAAGAATGGATTATTACACGGTTAATTACGTACAACTGTTATAATAATTAACCTACCTTTAATTAAAAATATGAGGTTAAAACAGTTGATGCTACGTGAAACGATGTTGTGACGTCACGGAGACACGGATACGTCACGAGGGTATGTGACGTCATGTCTTGTTCGTTTCTTATTGGTGAAGGAATATTACCGACTATAAATGGGTAAGTGCGTGTCTTGCAACGCGAAATATAGGATTCCGTAGTTGTTGCACATCATTATTTATGTGAACCTAAAACAGGGTCTCTTGTTTTATACTTTGAATATATGAGTTAATATGTTAGCTTAAAATACATTTTCTTTTTTTAAAATATTATTTATATGTTTATACATCAAGTAATATACAATTAGTTATAAATATTCACAACTAAAAATATTTTTTTTCATATTCATTTCTTTCGATTATTATTTATCTCTATTTCGAATTACAGCTTTCTAGTACTAATAGTATTTGAGCAAAGCCGCGGACAGAAAGACGAACAGACGGATATGGCGAAACTGTAAGGGTTCTTTATTGTTTACTATGGAAACCTAATAAAGGAGATTGATATATTTTCGGATATATGAATGTATGTGTTTTTTTTATGTCATATAATTTAAACAACAATGAAGAATTGTCAACTAATAAAGTTCACAATTTCGAAATCATGAGCTCTCAGTATTATGTTTACATCGTAAGAATGTTAAAGACTATAATAAAAAAATACGAGTCTATCCTGTCGTAGAATAGTCGAATCACGTTACGGCTAGCCAATTTACAAAACCACGTAGTTTTCTAACACGGCTATCAGAAAAATATTTAGATTGATTGCATTTCACAAAAAAAAACCGTAGTAACCAAGGAACCCTTACAGTTTCGCTATGTATGTCTGTCTGTCCGTCCTCGGCTTTGCTCAAAGACTATAAGTACTAGAAAGCTGTAATTTGGCACAGATATCAAAATCAAATTCAAAATCATTTATTTCTTGAAAGTACAATCATAAATAGGTACTTATTATGTAGGTATATTAGTTATGCTCAAGGGCGTCGCCAGCCCATGGCCCAGGGGGGGCAAGTTAATATTATGGAGGATGAGAACAATATGAATTGTAGGTATAGGTACAATTGCACGGCCTTAGGACTTTGGTTGCTTTGCAGTTGGCTACATTTTTAAATCTCTTTCCTACTGCCCCCTTGCCACCCCCCCCCCCCCCCTGGCGACGCCCTTGGTTATGCCGAAAATGCTGTAAAATAAAATCTTTCAAAAAAATTTTTTGAGGTACCTCCATATGTAAAGCGGGGATAAATTATTTTTTTCTCATCTATTCCATTCATCGTATCGTTGTATAGGATATCGTTGTATAGGTAATCAAAAAACATTAGGGGCTTACAAAAACTATTTTTCAATTTAGGGATCCGCTTTGCGAATTATAAGCTTTAAATTCACAAACTTCCTAAATACTCATTCTGGAAATCTGTGTTTAAATTGATAATTTTTGTTAGAGTCAAGTACCCTCTCCTAGCTAAACGGTTAATTTTGTAGATATGAAAAAAAAAACATGCATATAGCATATGCGATAGAAAAGAAAACTATCACAACTAAGTAGACTTTACAAGTTAACGACTAATAGTCGATTAACTTAAAATAATTACTTAGACAAGTCAAAAATGAATCAAAGTTTATTAAATTAACAATTAACTTAAATGTTAACTCGTATGTTCATACTTAGTATCAAACAAATTACCCTGTTTTAAGTTCACATAAATTATGATATGTTATATACATTGCGCGTAGCACGACACCCACTTAGCCATTTATTGAATACATACATACTTACAATATATAGATACACATACGAAAAACTACTCCTTCTTGCGCAGTCATGTAAAACGATCGTGAGTGAGACAAATTAACCGAAAACAACAAGCATAGAATGAATAAAGTTAAAGCTTACAAAAACATTAATCTACCAGTTAATTATAGCACATTGTGTGTGCATTGTGGTCACCCATCCATTCCGTCACGAAGCGCAGTGTAACCACGCGTGTTGGAATCTGGTATCGTGCCAGTCAATTTTCTTCAACATTTACCGATACAGTTTCTCTGTCTACACCATTTTAACTTTCATTTGAATGCTTGTATAAGGAATACATCATTCACTCCGAACTGAGATCAGACTCGCAATCAAAAGTCAGTAAAATTTATAAGTCTCGTTATCAAAGAGTCTCGAAGTAAAAGTCCAATCAAAACCAATCGAGCATCAAAACTGAGAAGTTGAAGGTGAAAATTACACGTATCATAATAATATTGCATTGCCATGGAGACTTAATATGCATGCCAAGTATCATGAGAATCTATTGAGTATAAATACAAATACAAATACAAATAATTTTATTGCAGTTTGTAGGTACATTAAGGATCTTAATATGGAATTATAACAATTCTAGATTTTCCCTATACAAACTTGCCTCTCCAGCAGGCATGCAATACTGGAAGTGGGCTCACCGAGTGATTTTAAAAATTGACATTCCAAAAAAAAACTATTATTACAGAAAAAAAAGTCAAAAATATGAAGTTATCATTTCAATTATACAATGTCAAATTATAATTACAATATCAAATTTAATCCATGTTAAGTTATAATTACAATGTCAAATTTAATCCATGTCAAGTTACAATTATAATATCAAATTAATCCATGTCAAGTTATAGTTACAATGTTAAATTTAATCCATGTCAAAATTATAATGAAATCATAAATAATTCAATGTCAAACTTCAGATTACAATGTAAAAACTATCAGAGATGCCAAGATAAGGGATTGTTGCAATGTCATAGGAGATGTCATAGGGTTTTATAACTTATAAAAAGATTGATAGCAAGATTTGAAACAAAGATTACTGACAAATATATGTACGTAATAAAACTAAATAAAACTGTTTACAAATTACGCCACAATATGACTGATATATCCCATAAACAAAGACTTAATATCAAAATAAATGATGCAATTTTAAAGTGGATTGACTTTTTTGGATCGATGCGCTACATCCTCGACCACGTCTTTGCTTACGAACAGGCAAATTGGCAAACGTAAATCTATTTCGTGCCAAAAGAGCACACTTCATATTCGCGAGGTACATTAAATAGTAACAGGACAGTAATATGTGTAAATTTAAATTATCTTCTGAAGAAAACTTTTCAATTATACTTTTAACAATATACAATATAAACTCAAGCCAATATTTCCAGAATTTCACGACCTAATGTTAATTTTGTTCGTCGTGTTCTAGTCATTCATCAGTCATTTCATTTCGTTTACATTTCCATTTGTCTGGACACTTTCTACACGGAAACGAACTAACATACGTACGGATTATTTTATGTTAATGATTTCTATATTCGTCGCTAATAATCTTTGCAGTATACAGGATGTTCTGTAAGTTTGAATCAAGATGCAAACCGAGTTGTTTGAATAAAAATCTACTGCTGAAGATTAGTTATCTATTAATACCTACTCCTCGTAAGATGGGCAAAGCGTGTGGTTACCTCATTTGCCAAGTGCAGGTTGGCAAACTTGAAAAATCTTCAAAAAAGTTAATAGAAAGCCCTCAGAAATTTGCGTTTCTACAGTAAGTATTTAAATTTATAAATAACAAGTGATTTGAACCTCGGACCGGTGCGGTGGATCGCATAACTCTTCCGAGATTTATGCGTGTGTTGCTGTTTCAAAATTGTGAATTAAGCTTCCTGAGTTGGTATTTCTGATAGATATAAACTGGGTGTGTTTAAATTGCGAATTAATCGCTTAATTCTAGATAAGTGCACTATATTGTAGACCACAACACAATTTGATCGTGATTGGTGATTTGATGGTCAGGTTTCAATCAAGGAAATATACAAAAAACATTTGGACATTAAAGCTTCTTACGCCATTACAAACATTTATTTATTTACAAACTTACTTGGGTATTTATACCCATAGTTGCTATTATAATATGACGTATGCCTGTTGTACCTATTGGCAAACGCACAGGATCTATAGCTACAGAACAGAACTAAATGTTTAATTTGAATGTCGACGTAAACCTCAACGTAATTCTCAAATGGATTATACTGAACACTATGTATAAAATTGTGAGTAGGTGAACGTACAGATGGTTGATAAAGAAAATGATATCAGGAAACGTGCCGACCTACACTAGCCGAATAAGGACAGGAAAATATAAACATAGAAAGTTATTTGCCCACGCTACAATTATGGTGTTTCGGCATTTCCTTAAAGCCTACATATATGTAGGCCTATTAATAAGTTCCAATTTAACGGTTGCTTACATTTTTGTTTCGGTGCTAAGTTTGTTTATACCAAATTGGTGTTTCATTAAGCAATTATATGCGTAGGGGGCTATACGTAAGACAACAGAAATAATTGGCGGTTAAAATTGATTAATAAAGTAATTTATACAATTTTTTATATATCATTAGAATTTAATTGTGTGTTAGTTTACTCTAATATAATTTGTAAAAGAATTGCTATTTAAAAAGCTATTTTTTTTATTATTATAATATTATCCTGAAGACGGACATAGACTACTCTTCATCATCATCATCACCACAGTTTCTTATTACCACGCGGTTTGCAGCTAGTAACAAAATTTATATATCTATGCTTAGTAAAAGTTGTACTTGTAACAAGTTAGCCATTTAACTAATAAAACCGGCCAAGTGCGAGTCGGAATCGCATACGAAGGGTTCCGTAGCATTATCTATAAAAACAGCAAAAAAAAAAAACAGGTTTCTTGTATGGGAATGTTAAATAAATATAAATTTAAATATAAATATAAATTTTATCTTAATTTAATGATTTATTTTTAAAGTGAATAATATAACTCAATATTCAGTGAATATGTCAAGCGTCTGTTGCCGTTATCAATATCGAGCAAAATGAGCAAAAAAATCACGTTTGAAGTATGGGAGCCCCCTTAAATATTTATTTTATTCTGTTTTTTAGTATTTGTTGTTACAGCGGCAACATAAATACATCATCTGTGAAAATTTCAACTGTCTAACTATCACGGTTCATGAGACAGACGGACGGACGGACAGACAGCGGAGTCTTAGTAATAGAGTCCCGTTTTTACCCTTTGGCTTCGGAACCCTAAAAAACGCCTAACTCAAACATTTGAACCGATTTTATATACTTATTTCTTTTGTTGAAAGAGGATTTTAATGAGAGTGTTCTTGGCTATGTTTCATCAAAATCGGTTCAGCTGTCTCATACTATGGTAATTTTTTTATATGAATAGTATTAATTAAATTTAGATAGCTTACTTACCTAGGCAGATATTTATTATGAAACCCTCAAATCAAACTTCGGGTGTATTTTATATAAGGCTGCCATAGCCATAGTTTGCGGATAACAATATTAAATTACTTTATCCCTAATATTATTGTCACTTGCATAGACATTGACATATTGTATGGCATTGCTTTCCGAATAAGCAATAGGTTGTTAAAATATCTGGGATGATTAGGACGACGGAACATTTCTGTTCTGTGATCTGGAAGATTAAAACTTGACATTCTTGACTTGATAACTTTGGAGTATATATAAACTTAAAGGGCTTTACAATTCATTAGACAGACCTTAGATAGACCTTGATAGATTACCTAGATCATGGACCAAATTAATTTAATAAATGAAATTGCGAGTAAAGGTTTCTTCTACACAAGTGCGCTCCATCATAGACCATAATATCGCCCATCATCAGATGGTTGGTCGGTTGGTGCAAGCCTACTATGAATAATAAAAAATATAGTCAACTTGAAGACAGAAGACAGCATTCCACAAATCCATAACATTTAGTAAAGGGCAGTAGACATACTTTCTCCGCAGACCGGTCACTACTGCCGGTAATGCAAAACAGGAACTTTAAGAAAAACATTTGGGAAGTGATAAACATTGTGTGAAGAGGTCGCGTTACTTTCGATTTCGATTTTGGTTGAACTGTTGATGATTTTGATGTGCCATTTATTACATTATAGGTAGTAGTCAATAATAAACATGATACATACATTCTAAGTACTTATTGAGTTCCGGACAATATAAATTATAATTTTCCTGGTACAAAAAACTTAAGGTTCTTAAATAAGCTACTACAAAAGTGAAAATATAAAATCTGTTGAAATAATACAACAAATTTCCAAGATACGCCATAGAAAATATACGAAAAAAATGTGAAGCACAAAACTTGAGTAAATTTTTATAACAATAATCTCAATTCAAAAAACATCTTTATAAGTTCTACTATAAAAAGCGGACAAGTGCGAGTCAAACTAGGAGGTCATTTTGCTGGCTGATTTTGATAATATCTGGCAGAAATATTCGATATCCAATTTTGTATAAAAATATCCAATGTGAGCTGTAAAGAGTAGTTACAGACATTTTTGTGACAAGTTTTGTTGCAAAAAAAAGTTTTAAAGTGATTAGCAAAAAGATGCACCCAGCAACAATAAAAGAACGTGGTTGAGGTTTAGTATGTCGCTTTATAAATTATTTGAGGTTTTGCCCACAAATTCATATTATTATAATCCCAAAGTACTGCAAGTAAGTACATTCGATTTCTGATGAAATGATGATAATGAAATGATGATGATGAAAGTTGTTCTAATTAAGATATTCGTGTTTTTAACCGACTTCCTAAATGAAAGGAGGTTCTCAATTCGACTGTATGTTTATTCAGTGATTATTCCGCCAATTGTGAATTGTTTTCGTTGATTTTTTATTGGCAAGTAATACCTCAGATATGGTCCCATATAAATTTTATCAAAATCGGTTTAGTACTTTGGTTTTTATAACAAAATAACTGCAAAAAATGACATCCAAGTAAATGAATTGCGTATTTCGAAGTCGGCTTATTCAGTTTTTTAAACTATAATTATTTTGTATATACATACTTATGATAAATAGAAAACATCTAGGCATAGAACAAATAAATAACCATCCTCATTTCACAAATGTATATTCTGGGTGGGAATGGAATCCACAACTCACAGAAGCCACAGCTCAGAAGGCAGACATAGTGCCAGCTGTGAAGCTAGTCGATGATAAACTTGCTATTGTTATATATATCACAATACGCATGGATTAAAAAAAAAACAGAAATCCTGCACAAACATCAACAGTCGCACAACATCATCAGAGCACAAGATAATAATAATAAATAATAAATTCATTTATTTCCAAATATAATAAAACTAAATATAATAAATAAAACTGCATTTTTACTACCTGCTGCACTTATAACTTGTACTTATACTTATTTACTACTGCACCCACCTTTTTCTTAATTGTACATAATGTTATGGCAACATTGTAGGCAGTAGAAACTGTAACCTACACTGGGACACGTCGAAAAATACATATGTCGCAAGCAATAAGCCAAAGTTGGAACCTGGTTCATTATGAGAAACTCATAGCTTTCTTGTGGTCAGGCGGCTTAACTTACGACTCACCTACAAACCCACTAAAGAAGTCTCCAATATGGACATAAAAATCGCATTTATTTGGCTGTAAATAACAAACAAAAGCTCAGTCATCATTCTTAAGATTCTACTTCAGTCGATGGAAACTATGCCTTTATCTCTCTTATGAGTACATAGTTGACTGTGCGATTTGCGATCTATTGGTTACAGGTTTATTTCACACAAACATAGGCGAAAATATATCTGAGGGAAACTTTTTAAATGTTGTCAATATTTGAGACGCATTTTGTTTCATACATAGAACAGGAAACATGCAGACTGTTCGCTTGATGGTAAGCGATAACCGGCGCCTCTGGACAACTGCAACATCAGTGTCGTAGCTATGCTTTGCTAGTCCGGAAAGGTGCTTGTAGACTAACTGGAAAACCTTCCGAGGAAGGACATTTCACATGTTGTTTGTCCGCAGGATGAAAGAGTGGGAAAAATCTGACTGTATGGGAACGCATATTCATTTTTAACCGACTTCCAAAAACGAGAAAGCTCTTATAACTGAGATTTCTTATGCTTTTACTTCATATTCAATTAGTATAATCTTTCTATATAAATTTCATTGAGTATACCAAAATCTATGCACCTAATTGTGTATACAATTATAGGTGCATAGATTAAATAGGTACATATTTTACTTTTCCAGGACAAAAAAAAAATTATAAAGTAAGGTTATTATTTGATGTTGACAAAAAACTAAATATTTCAAATGTTACTAATAACCATAAAAAATATAGATATATATAGAGTGATGATATTCGATAGAGGTCTACCATATAATAGATGATTAGCTCCCTATAGAATTTGCATTCAGTCGAGAATTAACTAAAAAAACTAAAAATTAAAATTACTTACAGTAAAATATGCAGTAGACAGATGTATTACTATACAGTAGACAGATGTATTACTATAGAAAAATATCAAATCATTCGAGTAATTTCATCGCATTTTGTTAGCATAACTGTAAATATGTAGGTACTCTTCAAATATACCTAATGGCATCTTTTATAGTAAAAAATCATGATACGCATAAACAGAGTTCAACAATGAACGTTGCTTATAGAGAAAAGAAATTTAAAAGAAAGTTAGGACGACAAAACTGCTCGATAAACCAATTTTAATTATTCAATTCCAATCAGGAATGGAAAACCTTACCACCAACCTTGTTTTTTGGAAACTATAACCTAGGTATATTCAAGTATAAAGTTAGGTATCACACATACATAGATATAATAAAGTATATACGTGCAGCTGTATTTTTGGCTGTATGTTTGTTACGCAATTACACCGCTAATTATAACTTGAATTTGAAGATTTTTTTTTTCTTTGTAATGCAACAATTGATGAATGATGATCTGAATGTTTTTATTTTATTTTTGGTAGCTGGTTCAGAGGTAGTCCGATATGCTATATCTATAAATTTTTATTTTGAACAAACGGGTTACTCACGTCTATTTTTGAGCTGAATTCGCCGACTATAGTTAATAAAAATCGGCCAAGTGCGAGTCGGACTCGTGCACGAAGGGTTCCGTACTATCATCTATAATACTACAAAGTTTAGTTCAGTTTATAAAATAACGAGAAATCAACGAAATTCCAAGTAGTAAATTGCAAACTTATTGCGTTTTCGATACACATCCGGGCAACATGACGACGCTCGCGCGAATACGCGCGGCTATGGCTCGCTCCGTGATGTTACCTCCCCCGCTACCCGCGCGACCGTTGCTTAGCAACCGCCTCGCGCTCACGCCACCACCACACCGCGGCGCGGCGCTCGCACCTCGTTTAGATGCACGGATTATTTTCATTTTGTGAGTTTTTATGTATTAGATTAGGTATTTATTTTTATAGTTAATATATTTCTAAATATTTACTTACAAACATTCAAGTTTCTACCTGTTAATTAAGATCGAGTAAAAATTGCTTAAAAATTACGTTTGTTGTATGGGAGCCCCCCTTTAATATTTACTTTATTCTTATTTAATTATTTATTTTGAAAAGTAATATACAAGTAAATATTCTGTGAAAATTTGAAGCGTCTACCTGTTACCGTTTTTAATATTGAGCAAAAAAAATACGAAAAAAACACGTTTATTGTATGGGGACCCCCCTTAACATATTTTTTTTTAATTTTTAGTATTTGTTGTTATAGCGGCAACGGAAATACATCATTTGTGAAAATTTCAGCTTTGTAGCTATCACGGTTTAAGAGACATTTAATATTATATTATGTTTATTATGTATGCTAATGCGAATTATTTATTAATGTCAATATGATGTAGTACTTAATCTGTTCAAATCTGTTGAAAAAGAGAACAACGTAGAATTGAGATTATTAGTTTGCTAAAATCCGTATTCTTTAGTATTCATGGACCTAACCTAGCCCATCTCGTCTCACCTAATAGCTTGTGCCATCATTTTTCACCTCATTCAAGCCGGGTTAAAAACTAAAATCTCTTTAATGTTAGTATGACGTCAATGTAAATCACTATAATTATCTAAAATTAACAGAATATTAAAATTTAAATTACCAGTTTATTCTTGCTCTGCTTATTTCAATTAGGTGTACTTTTGAAAAGAAAGTTTTTTATCCTTTTATTTTTTCGTTTTTAAAAACGTTTTATTCAGAACGGAAAACAAATCAGAGATATACATTATCAAACATCAGAGATATACATTATATTATAGTAGTTCTCAACCTCTTGATTGATTTTGTTCATATTCGAGTAGAATATGAACTATGATCAAAAATTGGCCAATAAATGGTATCGTGGAAAAAGTCTCCGTCTCACAACCTCTAATCTTGTCTCGAGAACGTCTTGACCGATATTGCACATAATTATTTGGAATTCTTTAGTATTCTAAACAAGAATTCCGAATATTTTACAAAGAAATGTACTTAGTTTTTTTCCCCTCTAAATAGGATTGAAATTGGTTAGTAATAGCGCCATAGCAACCTTCTCTTTTTTCGAGGGAAATTAGAAATTACAATTTCATAGGTTTTTTGTCGTAAATTTCATAAAAATATGTAAAAACAAGATCTGTGTGCGATAATTTACATCTAAAAAAAACAAACATCTGAAACATAACACTTCGCTCACTCGGTCAATATACTCGTATGTACCTATATATATTTATTATTTATTTTTATTACTGTGACAGCCTCATGGATATATTATTGTTCTATAATTAAAAGACATTTATACGCTCAACATCCGCCGATTAATATATCGTGTGAGGCCAAATAAAAGGTAGTATTCATAACAGAAATAAGAAAGCAGTTGCTGAGTCATATACCTAATCTGAGACGCGAATCCCGTTGGCCAAGGCCGTCAAAGTCGCATGTTTTTGAAAATTTTAAATTGTAAAACATTTTTCATCGTAGACCGCAATACCGCAATACTGGCAAGGATCAGCAACCGAGACATAAACTTGTGTATTGTGTATAGTAATTTGAATGATCAAAAATTGATTGAGACGTCTACCATATCAGAAACTTTCTCGTCTCATCTTTTCGAAATTACCAACAGAAAACAGTTGCACACATCATCATCAACATCATCCGACCCCCGCAAATAACCGATAAAAATACGAGTACTAAATCGTGAAATGACGAAAATATCTGAAACTACTTTCTTTCTTGAACCTCGCTAGACGTATTTGTAATACTTTTATTTTCTTTCGTCAATACGAAACACTTTCTCCCAAGACAAGTTATGCCATAACAGTTAAAAGATTTTGATCTATTACTTTGGAGGTTAACATTCCATGATATTTTGTAATTGGTTTAGTTTTTATAGTCTGTAATGGGATGCTTTATTATAAGTTCGATGCTCAATTTATTTTGTTTGTTTTGTTTCTCTTGAATTATTTAAATAAGGAATTTTGTAACTATGATTTATTTTAAGAGTCTACAGTTCGACCATCGTCCGTCTCGATCGTGCATACAAGCATTTTTGTAAGTAATAAATAATCGAATAAATTTATAAAAAATAATAGTCCCAGTCCATGTTAGTTATTAATAAAAGTCATTTTTGCGATAAAAATTCGTAAAAATAATTTTTATGTATGAAAATTAACTTGGATAAATATGAATGTTTTGTCAAAAGCTTGTGATGTTGCTTTCAAATGTTCTTTGGGACAATTCTTTATAAGTTCATTCAGTTATTTTATATCTACAAAAATGCTTGTATGCGCGAGCGAGACAGACGAGGGTCGAACTACAAGACTCTTAAGAACATTTTCTTAAATAAATTTTTACTCCTATAAAAACATCCAATTTCGATTGTCCTTTTTTCTTAATTTGATTAGAATAATTTAAATCTTGACTTGTTTTTGATCCCTTCAAAATTAAATTTAGATTTTAAATTCCAGGTTTAATTTAAAAAAGTACATATTTGTAAAATAAAAACAATATTTATCACTGTGTAGTGTAACTAAACTAAAATTCAATGATGTATCATATGCGTACATTGAATAAACGTGTTCGCGAATAAGTATGCGCAATACCACACATGAAATTAAATGATCATTCTTTAGAATAATTCTTGTTAAATTAGTGGTTAACAAGTACTGGTTTCTTATACCTAACACTCTTAAAAATAAACACAATAAAGGATACCTTGGATCAAGGATACCTAGGCACATCGAAATCGGTAAATCCGAGTAGGCCTAGAAAAATGCAAATAAAGGATACCTTGGATCAAGGATACCTAGGCACATCGAAATCGGTAAATCCGAGTAGGCCTAGGAAAATGCAAATAAAGGATACCTTGGATCAAGGATACCTAGGCACATCGAAATCGGTAAATCCGAGTAGGCCTAGAAAAATGCAAATAAAGGATACCTTGGATCAAGGATACCTAGGCACATCGAAATCGGTAAATCCGAGTAGGCCTAGGAAAATGCAAATAAAGGATACCTTGGATCAAGGATACCTAGGCACATCGAAATCGGTAAATCCGAGTAGGCCTAGAAAAATGCAAATAAAGGATACCTTGGATCAAGGATACCTAGGCACATCGAAATCGGTAAATCCGAGTAGGCCTAGGAAAATGCACGAAATATTCTTCTAATTAATAATAATGTCACGACCATTGCTCCCTAGTCTTCCTCCCAGTCCTTGTGCTGAGAATAGGTTCTCTCTCTACATTATCTGACTGATACAAGAGCCTAAATAAACAAATGAGTTTGAGCTCGGGAAGCGAGATTTGGTATCTTCCAGCATAACACAATAGATGACCACAAAATATACAAATTGAACACCTGTAAGCCTGTAACATAGACACGAAACAAACAGTCCCAGGTAACCGACTCATCTTCGAATTAATATTCGGTTTCTTACTTCCAGCAACTGCCAAATTGCTGTAAACGATTGTCGATAAGTCGTCTGTATTCGATGATTCGTGGTTCGTGGTGATGATTTTTTTCCAAAATTTATCCGTTCTACGAGAAATTTTAGCTATTGAGTTATTGTTCATCTCCATCATTTATAGGGATTATATCAATATAATTTTTAAGGTTATATCAGTTACTTTGATTCATTGATGAATCAGTTTCAACTTAATTTGATCTGTCAAGAAACAGAGCATATTGCTCTTTATATGCCTCGCTGGTCGACTTAGGTCTTGTAAACCATTTTTTTTGTGTTATTTGTAATATCTAATCATAAACAATCATCAAATAATCCAACTTATCATTTTACTAGAAGTTCAGGATATTATAGAGATGGTATGTTTTATGTATGCTAAAATGTTTTTTGTTCCTATGCCTATTTGTCGATACAATATCGTTGTTATTATTACTTTAAAATATCTTTAAGGCCTTTGATACATATTCAAAATATTTAATTAATATTGAATCAGCATGGTAGCTATGCTACCAACCAGTAGTAAGTTTGAGCAATGTTTGATCTTTAGACTTTGATTGGTCTGTGTAATATTCCATTCCAATTACTATTTTAATTAATTGTGTGTGGTTTTATTTTGCGTTTTTGTTGGTTGTTGATCATATTTTTTTGTTGGTAATAGCTTTATTATCTGGCTGGCCCCTATATTAGTCTGTATTGAAGTTGTGGTGATATTTGAAGGTCATTTAGTGACCTTCAAGTATGCTACAAGTATCAAGTATAACAACTAAAGAAATGGTCAAAAAACCAGATTCCCTAAACAGATTCTCGACAGACTTTCACTGAGCGCTGTCCGGTTTGGATTCCTCTCATTTTTGTTTACTTTGTCATTAGCACTTCAGACATATTGTGCTTGTTTGATTGTTTACTTGGTTTCTATGACTTTTCAATTGAATGGAACATTTTCTGTGTCCTAAATGAGCTTTTTGGTACTTAGATTAGCCTAGTTTGGAAAGCACGATTTCTTTATATTGCTGCCCAAGAAGGTTTGTAATGTTTTTGAGTTGAATGTCTGTCTGTTTTTTAGTTTTTTTTAATACATTATAGATCTACGATTGACCACCAACTCGGCTGATGTTAAGCGACGGTGTGGCCGAGGATGGCGCTCGTCGATCTAGAAGATATCTAAGTAAATGTTATTTATTTATTTTTAGTTTCTTGCAGCCTAGATGTGTTGACTGATTTTAAAGCGATAGTAGTTGTTTTAAAAAGTGTTCTTAAAAATTTTTATTCAATTGTCCTTTTTGTGTATTTGTTTCGAAATATCTTTTCTGTTTCTAACCAGTTAATTCAATGTGTAACCAGTTAATTTAGTGTTTCAATTTCGATGGATATATATTATTTCTAAATTTAGAAAAGAAAGTCGTGTTAGTTACACCATTTATAACTCAAGAATAGCTGGACCAATTTTTATGATTTTTGTGTTTTTGGATTTGTCTTTGTCTAGAATAGGATAATAAGTATTGAAAATGTGATATTCATCAATAAAAAACATATCAGTCAAAACATCAGTCTAGCCGTTCATCTACACTAATATAAAGAGGAAAGATATGTAACTCAAAAACTACTGGACGGGTTTAAAAAATTCTTTCACCATTAGAATGTTACATTATTCTTGAGTAACATAGGTTATATTTAGTATTAGAAAAAATTAGGGATCCCTACTAAAACTTCAATAATGTAACCCAAGGTGTAAAAAATTATATTAAAAATTGCCATAATATGTCGTCTTAATGTTAGGGACATGAAATGTAAGATTTAGATCAACTAATAGATATAAATGAATTCTGCCATTATAGTTTTGCAATAGGGATAAATTATTAATTAAGATTATACGAAAGTTCCAGGGTTGAATGTTGTGGTTCGGGAGTAAGGCGTGAGCGATGTGAGAGTGGGTGGGATTACAGCGGGAATGCGGAGCAGGCGTGAAATGGGAGCGAAAAGGGAGCAACAAACCTGAGCTGGGAGCGAGGTGGTAGCGAAACAGAAACGGGACAGGAGTCAGGTGGGAGTGCGGTGGGAACGAGGTAAGATTGGGAGCAAAGCAAGGTGTGAACGGAGCGAGGCGGGAATGGGAGAAGAGCGGAACGGAACGGGCTGGGAGGGAGGTGAAAGCAGAACGAGAAGTAAGTGGGAGTGGGACAGGTGCGAAACAGAATCGCGAGTGAGTGTAAGGTGAAAATGATGTGAGAGTAATCTGAGATCGGGAAGAGCAGAACAAGAATAGTTTGGGAGCCCCATGAGAGCAGGGTAGGAGCGGGGCGAGAAAGGGATGGGAGTTAGTTTTATTCAAATACATAAATCTACGTTTGACCACTGACTCGACAATAATAGATTGGGTCAGAAGTTTGGTTGAAGCAGGACGGCAGTGCGGCGAGATTGAGCTAGGAGCGAAACATGAGCAGGCAGATGTGGTACTGGAGCATTAGTTGGCGGGGATGCATTAAGTGCGGGTAGGAGCGTGACATGAACGATTTTCTTACGCGTACGAAGTCGCGGCGGGCAGCTAGTTATTTATTAAAAAGAAGATAAGATTAAGATTATTAGAAGAAGATACTTCAGGAACAATTCTGACAAAATATGTGTTAATTGCCTACTGTTTTAAATTAACTTTCTTAGTTCTTATTATCATTTACACGTGACTGTTTAAATCCGATCGGTTCTTATTTTATTCTAGACTTCTGAAACTACTTTGTTTATTAGTTTTTTTAATAGCCTGTTTTGATTTTAAACGAGGATTTGTATACAAACATGCACACATTCATATACAGACGCTAAAAAAACATGAAAACCTTACCTTCATGTACATACAAGTAAAAACAATAGAATTGTCGGAAGGTTCCAAATTGTTAATGACGGGTATCAAAAACATGCCTATTAAAAGAATCACGTATGTTTTCACCGATCATTATACAAAGTGTTTGAGATCACACGCCGGAACCAAGGTTACCGTTAATTTCACTCCAGCGCTGTGCGGAGTATGGACTTAAACTCGAAATCAAAACTCGATCACGGATACATTAGTTGGGATCTATAGACGCTAGATATGATTATTTTTAATTGTTAGTAAGTATCTATAGCAGTGGACTAAAGTAGGCTGATGATGACGATTAATAGAATTGAACTTAGCCAACTCTCTTGATATTTGCACATTTGTCTAGAAGGTACTTATTTATTTAAGATTTATAGATCTGTCGAAGCCCACTCACATAGCGTATTCTAAAAGAAGTTCATCTAATAAAAATGGGATCAAAAGCTAATGCTTGTTTTTTTTTTATATTCACAATATAAGATGGCGCTTCATTTCGATTATGTTTATAGTCATATGTGCAATGCAGAATTAGCGGCTGATTAGACCTCGAGTGGAGAGCACGCATCGGCGCACTTAACGTAGAACAACCAGCCACAACGCAGGCAGCTAGCTTCATATAGGAAGACGCAGATTGCAGAACGATTCTATTTTTGAAGTAAAAACTTCTTTAGGCGCGCTGGACGCTCTATTTTTTGGGTATTGAATGAGACTGAGCCGTCACGCTCGGCTCGCTAGTTCGAGTAAAGTCTGCTCGATTCGGCTAAGGGAGTGAGAGAGATATAGTCAACGCGTCACTGTCAAGTTTTTACTGTGTCGTGTGGTTTTAAGCACACACATTTTTTAATCTCTCAGTCTAGTTGTGGACTCTTGATGTTGGTACGTCTGTGATTGATAGTACAGATATAGTTAGCAAGGTTCACCGTTGATGGCCACTTCCAGATAAATAATGAGTACAGATGTGATAGTCGATAGTTATAAATAGCTTCCGGTGTCAGAAGGGCCGACAAAAATAAAAGTTACACTATGAGCTTTTTAGTTGTGGTTATTTATTTTAGTTTTACTTTTGATAGACATACAAGTAAAACATAAAGTTTGAAATAAGTAGTTGTTATTTTCAATAGAAAACAATTTTTACTTTTGTAAAGGCAAAAAAAGGCTGTTCGAGGTTTAGCTATGCTTGTCTTTTCCCGGATATATACAGGACAAGCAGAAAGTCTGCTCACTACCCAATACCCATTACCCATTCCTGATTGAAACGTCCAAAATCTTTACACGACGATTTTGATCAATTTTGATTATTACAGACTTTTATGTTATCTGATAACTTAGGTTTATTGAATTTTCATGGGTAGAGTTAATAGATCTTCTGATCAATATGTTTTATCTTCGGCCACACCCTCACTAATCATCATGCAAGTTATGAGATCAAACATTAATCTATCTTGTTAATAGAAAACAATAGATTGATAAAGGTGTTCTGTAGCAAAAAAACGGACAAGTGCGAGTCAGACTCGCCCACCGAGGGTTTCGTACAAACTAGTATATAAAAAGGGAAAATCATATATTTTTTTATATTTTCCTTCATAAACGGAAAAATATACATCGTAAAAATATTTCAAAACCTGTTTTAGCTTATGCTACTGAAGCTCTTTCTTAAGATACCCCACATGTTAATTCACTTTAAAATTTGGACCTTCATTCCTTGCATAAAGACTATTTTTTTGTGATTAAATTTAAAATGTCCAGTTTTCGGATGTTTTCCTATATGTGTACTCTAACACAATGCTTTTTGCCAAATTTCATTGCTCTAGGTCAACGGGAAGTACCCCATAGGTTTTGATTCCCTTGTGAGTGTCGAAATGTGCGTTTTTTACGATATATTCGGCTGTAACTTTTTTTTACGAAAATTTAGAAACTTTATTTTTCTTTCTGCGGCAAGATACTATGAATCTGCGTATATAGTTTTAATTGCAACTCGATACCTTTACGCGTTCCCGAGATAAATGTCTTGACACCGGACGGACAGACAGACGGACAACAAAGTGATCCTATAAGGGTTCCGTTTTTTCCTATTGAGGTACGGAACCCTAAAAATGCCGAAAAAAATATTTTATCTATTTTTTCGCTTATTTTAAATAATCTAACGTGCAAATAATAACAATTAACGAATTTTATAACTAAAAAATGTTACATGATCGTAAAATTCTACGCGTGACATGAGCAGGCTGATCAGGCCGATCCAGCGAGGGACAGATCGTTGTCGGCGTCAAATAATGCACGCGATACAAGAAAAGCGTGACGTCGCAGCTGCTTTAGATTCTGTAGCCAGACCATTGATCTCAGGTTATACATGAACTAACTGCAAATTCTGTGTCTCGGGTGCTAACGTCTTCCTAGACAAATAAACATACACTGGATTCAAACCACGATCCAGCTTGTGTTTTAAAAAAAAATTGTGATAAGATAAGCAAGTCACTCGCCTGTTTGTTGATAACAGTGCAATGCGACACAGAACTTTGGATTTCAATTTGTCTGATCTGAAATGTCTACAAGTGTCTATCTATTTGATACTTCACAGCACTTTTTTAACTTTTTAAGCACACTTGAAAAAAAACGACTTTTCTTTGATTTCGATTGTTCGGTATTTTCTGTAGAGTGTGTGTGTTTAGATTTTTTTTAGGAACCAATTTTGATTTTGAAGGATATACCCTGGAAATTCTCTCGTAAGAAAATCAATAACAGGTTCAATAGTACCTAGTTTAATCAGGTATATACGAATGTTTAGTTCGAACATATTTTTCAGTTTTGTAAACATTCAATATTTAGTTGTTGCATTAGGTACACTAATTTTTTCTGTTTATTTCTGTACCTGGACAGGGCGCCGAAGATATTCAAAAATCTTTAAGCGGGACTTCCAAACTTTGAAGTTCAGACCTAACAGGGGTAACATATCTTAAGCACCGTTGATTGACGAGATTAAGTAAGTTTTTAACCTAATGTTGAGTCTCATGACTGCTTCTTTCTATAAACTTAACTAATATTACTTAATACAATCATTATAGAATTAATATCAAGGGAAAACCAGTGAAGATGTCGGCAAGTGTGTCTCTCGGTCATAAGGGTAGCTAGATAACCAGTCTTGTTATTCCTTCACGTACTTTGTTAAACCAATGTTGTAGGAAAATATGTGTTATGGATGTGGCAGTTTTTTTTAACCTATTACGAACATAAATTACAGTTTAAGAAACTGAAATGATTATACAAGTTATTAGTTTAGAAAACTCAAAAACCCTCGACATAAAAAAATGGCTGAACTGTTTTTTATGAAACAGCTAAACCACTATCGATGAAATCATCTTTCGCACAAAAATAACTAGATCAAAATCGGTCCATCCGTTTGAGAGATATGCCATTGACACGGATATACAAATATACAGACACACACGTCAAACTTAACAAACAACCCCAAGGAGTTAAAAATAGTGTTTGTTTACTTGGATGACATATTTTTCTGGATATTTAAACAAACTATTCAATTTGACAAGAATATAATTCTTTGCCGCCATCTCTGTTTCCTGAGACCTACAATCTTGGAATTTTCAAGGCTAGAGTGAACAGATATCTTCTAGATCGACGAGTTCCATCCTCGGCCACGCCGTCGCTTAACATCAGGTGAGTTGGTGGCCAATCGTAGATCTATTATCTTGTATAAAAAAACCGTCTTTGATGAAATACCTATGGAACTAATAATGATTTATATGTACTAATCTTTTGAGATCTAATCTGCAAAGCAACAGTAATGTCAGTGATGTTGCGGTTGTCCATAGGCGACGGTTATCGCTTACCATCAGGCGAGCCGTCTGCCTTTTTGCTTCACATATTTTTATAAAAAAAAAAAATGAAAAAATACAATTCGCTTTATTAATGGCGGAGTTATGGGTTAAGTTTCAACACATCACCAACTTGCTCATGAAATGGAGAAACTTAGACTTGACATCTTGACACATATTTATCATTACTTTCCGAATATAAAACTCTCAAATCATCAAACATTATATAAAATGTATAATTACATTATAATATTAGATATATCACTTGAAAAGATACAATTCTATTATAATATATATTTATGATATAAAATCAGCAACATATATGTACATGATTGCAAAAAATATGTATGTCAAACTTTGAAGACTTAAATATTATATTGATTAATGTATGATTTAAAAAATGATTAATATGATGCCAAAGTATTATAACTTTGTGCAAGTCATGCGATCTGATAAGTTAAAATTTTTACTATTTATGTACTTTTTTATCTCTCGCTATCTCATTATTTCATTAAAATCACAGTTCAATCGATGCGAAATGCAATAAAAACCATCTTCTTTTTTATAACTATTGATATTCTGCCGTTAATTCACATTTAATTTTGCAAAAATTAGGTACTACGCTTTCTAATGTTTCTTGAATTTCATGAAAGCTTAGATGACCGCTTTAAATTTTGATTATATTTTATTTTTATGTGTTTATTACTTATTTTAGGCTTCCGTGCTAAGAGTGCGGGAGCCTATTCGATCGTGTTAAAATCTCTTTGTATAAAGATAATAAGTCTGTAACACTTATTTATTTGAACTCGATATTGTGTGTGAATGCGTTTCAGATTTCAGTCTATTCCTGCTGTGAGGAAATATGTGAAGTTACAAATGTTCTTAGATATAAAACCCTGGTGTCAGTGTTCATTTTCATGTGTTATGCATAGGAGTAAGGAAGCCTCAGTGTGCGAGTGACACTCATACATTGCCGGATTTATTTTATTTTAATTTATATGACCTCGCAACTCAGTTGGTGGTTGGTCTTTTAAGCTGTAGATCGTGGATTTGCTCCTCAACCAGGACAAACATATTTTTATGTTTGTTACGTACATTTTTTATTTTTATTTTTTTTCAACAAAATACAAATATGTATATCGATAAGACTAACACTAATTAATAAAAAATTGATAAGATCACGTTACATTATTTATTCAAAAGAGGAAATCATCATATTTTTGATGTCGCTGTTATAATTAGCATTTTTTTGCAATATAAATGTCTGAGTATCGTACCGCTAAGTAGGAGGACTTAGCGGTACGATCATATTTAGATAAATTCATGTCGATTTCAAGTTTTCGTCAAAAACATATTGCCTCAATTTTTTTATCACTTTTCGTAGAATAAAAGAAAAAATTAAAATATAATAATTTCGCACAATTTACTGAGGTACTGAAAAAGTAGCACGTATTAAACGCTTAGGACCACTGCGTGAAACTGACAAAAGATTTAACATCTAACACAATAGGATTTTTATTCTATTCAACAACTATTAACCTATTTTTGCATAAAAAACCATTTGGCATATCCATTTTTTTTTCTGACAGCGAAGTGACTTGAATGTGTTTATGGTCATACGAGGTTCAAGTTACGCTTCCAGTTATAAAATTAATGAGAATCTTATGAATGGTTCTGACCTAGTCAAGGGTCCGCGTTCAATCAAACTTGTCTTTTTTTAAGATGGGAATCTACCTCATAATAAAAAATAAAAATAAAAAACTCTAGTGACACTTTCTCATCTTTATTATATAAGCTATGTAATAAATTAGCTGATTAGTTTATTGAGCAACAATCGCGAGTAACAAAATTTAGATTTTGGAGTATCTATTTCAAATTTTATATTCTTAGTTTTGTTAGTAATGATTTCTCGTTTTTTTTTGTCTAATTGGTATGTAATTAATTGTAGTACTAGTATTTAATTGAAACGCGATGACTCGTCATATCCAGTTAATAGCGTCAACTGAAAATCGACAGCAAAGGGAGGGGAGGAAACTTAATGTGGTGAGGTAATTGACGTACAGCGGTTAGTTTGGGCTTAGCTTAGAAGAGATAAGTCGTTGCTTAAGCTTTTAATTTATTTTTTTAATAAAATGCGATGATGCACGGACTTATATGAACAGTTTTTTTTGTGATTTTATATTATACGTAATACATTGAATCATAGTTTATTGGGCTAGACTGATTGCAATGTACATTTATGTGGTGTAGATTATTTTGAAGGTTGCTTTTAATAGGTAAGTTTCAACTGAATTATCTAAAATAGTACCTACATTCAAATGTATAGCAAACTATTACATTTCCATTTAAAAATAAATTAATTCCACAAGTATCGTACAACATTTTAAAGACTAGAGTGAATAGAGACAGAATAGAGTGTAATGAATAGAGTGTAATTTCAATTACAAGCTTACAAGATAATCAGCTATAAGGGATTTTTTTAACTTTTGTGTAAGAAATTGCAAAAAAATCTAACCAAATCCGATCTAACGAATCCAACTCAAATACGTCCTCACAGTTTTCATCATTATATTCTATTGCACTGTGATCGCAATAATATATAAGTATAATAGTATTAAAGTATATTTGTATAAGTTTATAATTATTGGGGACATTTTAGTTCTCGGTATTGATAAACTCCAAACACAATCGAATCGTTGGTGGGCAATCGAAATAATTATATTTCATACAAAAAAAAATCGGACAAGTGCGAATCAGACACGCCCACCGAGGGCTCCGTAAAAACTAGTAGATAAAAGGGGGAAAACATAGTTTTTTTATATTTTCCTTCATAAACCGAAAAATATACATCGTAAAAATATTTAAAAACTTGTTTTAGCTTATGCTAATGAAGTTCTTTCATATGATACCCCACTTGATACGGTTAAAGAACTTTAAAATTTGGACCCTCATTCCTTGCAATAAGACACTATTTTTTTGTGATTAAATTAAAAATGTCCAGTTTTCGGATGTTTTCCTATATGTGTACTCTAACACAATGCTTCTTGCCAAATTTCATAGTTGTAGGTCAACGGTAAGTACCCCATAGGTTTTGATTCCCTTGTAAGTGTCGAAATTTGCGTTTTTTACGACATATTCGGCTGTTACTTTTTTTAACGAAAACTGAGAAAATTTATTTTTATTTCTGCAGCAAGAAACTATAGATCTGCGTATATGGTTTTAATTTCAACTTGATACCTTTACGCGTTCCCGAGATAAAGGTCTTGACACCCGGACGAACGGACAGACGGACAACAAAGTGATCCTATAAGGGTTTCGTTTTTTCCTTTTGGGGTACGAAACCCTAAAAATATAAAAAATACCACTAAAAGAGCACACTAGCTTCCTCATAGAGATTTTTTTTAATCTGGTCAGTATTTCCAAATATTATCCCGTACAAACTAACTTATCTCCGTACAAACTTTGTGCTTATAATAGATGTAAATTTTTTAATTACTAACTTTATTTAAGTATAAAAAGATTATCTAAAAAGTAAAGGAGAACGAGCAATGTATAGTGAATTGGCAAACCGATATTTTGTCATCACTCACATTCACTTTCGCTCATTTTATACTTCATCACTTTCTAAGAAGACGTGTGTCACATGCAAACTGTATCATTGCTTGATAACGAAAGAAATACAGATTCTACGATTACTTTGATTACGAAAGTTTAAATGTGAACTGAATAAATATAATATAACTATACTAAATATAACTTTGGTTCGTATTAATCACGATGCAATTTACATATTATATATGTTAGTTAACGTTAAATATGTAAATATTTGATAAAATTTATGAATGTAGAACATGGTACAGTTTCTATAGGCTTAATTTACAATAACAAACAACTTAACATAAGAAATAATTAGATATACATATATAAATCGTATAGTTTAAGCAACACTATTTAATTTATAAAAAATATAAGTTAACTCAGTCGATAAATTTTGATCATTCATAATATAGACTTATTAATCTGTTTGAACTAAGTATATAATTAAACCAAATTTGTGTACCAGGGAAAAATAATTATTTATTATATCTATAATATAATAATTCTATAATCTTATAATCAATAATTTTAATTCTCAGATTTCTCAGTAAAAAGAGTGCGCATTCTACTTAGTAATTATTCAGCATCGGACCTCAAGATACAGGCTTTGCCGAGTTTGAGGTCAACCGTTAACTGCAGTAATATGTAAAATTTCGTCTTTTGAGAAAATATAATTATTTGTATTTGTTTGTATTTGTATTAATTAATAAAAAAGTATAGGTGAAGTGATTTCTTTTTTGTTAACTCCAAGCGTTACATAAAATCATTACATATAACTCGTTAATTTATATTAACACGCTTACATAGAGTTGCAGTGCATATACTCATAGGTTACCTTACATATATAAAATCACGCCTATTTCCCTATGTGGTAAGCAGAGCATCAAAGAACATGAGGTTGTTTGTCGACACATTGTGTTCGTACTTATAGGGCTAGAATAAGAGGAGAAGGTATTAAAGGGTAAGATACGAAATATTGTCTTGCATTGACAGGGAGCATATCGCCTGCAAACGCCGATTTCCCTAAAGTTCCTTGACTGACTTTTACATTATGACCGAGAATGAAAGCAGTTGATACATTTCATGTTTTTCTTTATCTCGCAGACCAGTATGGAAAAGTTCCCCTAGTCCAGCATGGAAGGCATATTGTGGTGCCCGCACACGGGCCTCTGGCCACAACCACAAAACGCCGCCACCGGCATATTTCCTGTAGTTTTCATACATTTTATATAGACTCACCGCACACGGTAAACGCCGGTGGTCGCCACTCGCTACAAACGGCGGCGGTGTTTGTGGCTGTGACCAGTGGCCCGTGGGCACCCTTAAGTTAGGCATGGAGGTTATAAATCTATATACAAAACAAATAAATCTGAATGGTTTATTGCTTATATATTGATTTCTATTAAATATTTCTTTTTTTGTTAGAAATACATTAAAGCGGTCTCATGATTAAATTTAAATTACTTTAGTTTTATAACTTTTCAACCTTTTATAACTTTGCAACAATACAAATATTTTAGTAGTGAGAGTGTTTTTCAGTATTTTCCAATTAAAGTATTTCCTTGAAGACAAGATGTGCAGTACTTTGTTAACTTGATCCGCTACGGCTGGTGACCACGATTCATCAAATAATACAAATGATAAAATGGACTAAAATTAAATTTCTCTTTTTCATTTCAGATGATGTCGCGGCAGTTTTGGGTTGCTAAATCATACCCAATTTACTACCACATGACAACTGTCAAAAAATCAGAAAACCAGCTGCCGGAAATGTGACAGCGGATGTTGAAGACACATAATTATATGACGATAGAGAAAATTGAAGATAATGCAATCCTTTCTATTAAAATCATATAGATGACGCAAAAATACTAGAAACTAATGCTATTGAAATGGCAGCATATAATGAACACCGATACCGGAGAAGAAATTCTCAAAGTGAAATTCCAAATATGAATATAGCAAATATAGTCAAAGTAGTAGTGCTAATTTTAGTAATAAGTACAGCAGTGACGAACTCCAGTGATGTTTCAGACAAAGATGAGTTGACAAGGAGAATGAAAATTATCGAAAGTGTGTCAGGTAGATTTTTTAATAACGTTTATAGTAATGGTACTTTTAGAACTGGTAATCATTTGTGGGATAATATTCTGAATCAGTGCAGTGCTAAACCTTCAGTGAGTTGTTTACAAAAGAATGTGTACTCTTTCTTGAATGAAAAACTAGACTTTGATGGTGATGTTAATGTGACAAGTGGTATGAGTTTCAAAAAGAACAATGTAGATATAAATAAATATACGAAAGAAGCTAATATTATCTACCTCACCGGCAGCAAGGACAAAGAAAGTGAAAGATATTTGGACGAAGATAATGAAGTTGGTGACGACGATGAACCAGGTATTTTAATTATTGTTTATATACAAATTATTAATACTTTTCATAATATTCAATACTATACAATGAAATCTGTTTAGCTTATTGGCAATCGGGCAACTGGATTAGACCTTTATCAGCCTGAAGTATTTATTTGCCTTTTATGTACCAGTTTAGTTAGTTAAGTAGTGATATTTTTTTATATTATTTTGTTGTATCTGATTGACCGCTTTAGAAATCATAGTAATTTTTTTTTTTTTATGTTACTTAGCAATAGAAAAATTCATTACTATTTTGTGATTAACCATAACATTATTATTAACTACTTTTCCGTCAATATAAAATCATAACTAAATTGTGTTCACGGATATCCATAATCAGTTAAATCTTCAACATGACTAGACAACTTTAGAAAAGCTTTTAGCATTGTGAAAACAAGTTTGCGCTCAAACAAAGAGTCATCTATATGCATGTCATGTCACATCCGTAGAAATCTTTAAAGCGACTTCGTCCAGTCTTACAAGACCCTCGTGTCTAAATTAACGCCTAACGCATCAGTTAAAATAAACTGGTCCTTTAGAGCCCTCAAATTCACCTACTTTCTTTGGAGCACCTGTGTTATAAATTTTAATTACTAATAACTAGGTCTTTCCATTTGCATAATAAGAAAGGTCAGTGCCAATGCTATTGTCGTCTATTGATTATGTATTACTTTTTAACTGACTTCAAAAAAAGGAGGAGGTTAGGTATCAATCCGTAGTTTAGTTCTCGTTTGATTGGCAACTTGCCGTTTTATTCCCGGTTGGTTGCCTAAGTGGTTATATATTTTCATTTCGGAGCTTGTATTATTTGGAGTAAGTATTCAAATAAAACAATAAACATAATACTGATACTGCAACTGCTTAACATGATATGTTATTAAACAAGAAACCTGAAAAAAATACGAAATTTATAGAAGTAACTGGTCAAGACATATCTCACGAACTCAATAAAAGCTAACTAAATAACTTTCAAAGATTTGTATATTTGCAACAAATAAACTCAAAAATTACTGGACCGATTTAAAAAATACTTTCCCTATTAGAATGCTATATTATCCCTGAGTGACATAGATTACAAAAAGGGCCGAATTAAGGGGTCTAAATGAAGGGGTTAATTATGAAAGTTCTAGGGTTGTTTTGATGTTAGGCGCATCAAATTATTTTTTTGGGTTAACTAATAGAGATATAAACGTATACTTTTACTATACTTTTGCGTCAGGGATGAAGGGAATTAAGTGGTTGGAATGGGGGGTGCAAAAGTTCCAAGGTTTTATGAGGGGTGGGAGCGAGGTAAGAGCGAAATGAGATTTAAATGGGAGTAGAACTGATGCAAGGCAGAAATGCGAGTGAGTGTAGGGTGGAAGTGAAGTGAAATATCGGGACAAGAGGGGAACGGGAACAAGTTGAAAGTCGAACGAGAGCAGGGTAGGAGCGGAGCCAGAAAAGAATGAGATTGTAGTGAGTGCTGGTAGGAGTGAGACAGGAACAGTTTTCTTACGCGTACGAAGCCGCGGGGAACAGCTAGTACTATAATGTAGATTTTTGTTGTTGGAGATTTTCGTAATAAAGCAATTTGCACAGGAAAGGGGGAAGTTTGCGGCAGCACCATTTACTGACTGATTGTAATAATATGACAGAAACATTTGTTATTTAAATTAGAATTTCAAATATAAACAATAACAGTCAAGAGGTCATTGAGACAAACGAGTGAGAAGTCTCGTTTAAAAAGATAAGCTTGCGACAACGCTAAAACTTTCGCGGCCAATTTTGGTATAAATCACGATAAACAAACCAGCGATCTTTTTACATGACGGGATCTTATAGTGGTGTAAATATTTGGTATTCAATTCCAAACCGATATTTCGAATATGAGCAATACAGTTCAAAAGAGTTTTTTTTGCAACAGTAATAAATATTCAATCTATGCATGATATATATTTTTATATTAACTGCAACACAATTATTGCAAAAAAGTTTGTGATTGCGAAATCTACTGTTTCCAGAACTATGTGCTTTAAATAGACAATCGGATGAACAAATGTACAGATCAGTTGAATTTTAGCGTAGTCATCATAAAATATCTTCTCAAAAAGTACAACATATTAATAATGTTACCGTGTAAAGATATTGTAATAATTGTAATAGTCATACAAAACATATTGTGATTGAAGCAGACGTCTGTGGGTCAAGTTAATTTGAACAAGCTGCGAGTTGTTATATCACTTTAATATCAATTGTTGCGGTCTCAAGATCAACCTTGACCTACGCCGCCGGCACTAACGGTTTTTGTTCAGTTGCATCATCAAAGTTATCGTTTTCAATTTATCCATTTGTTTACTGGATATATTTTAAAGAGCATTCTGTTTAATTTGTTTGTTAACTTTTATGTCATTTTTGTTTTCATCAGCTAGGTCAGGTTAACTTAACATGGTTTCATTTTAACTATGATTATAATTTTAAATATTATCAGTTACTTCCGCAACTACATCGAGACCTACGTGTTTGTTCTTTACCTTAGCATACTTTGTCTAATGAAATTATAGTTCTTTATCACTTTCCACTTTCCTTTTTTTACACTCGCAAATGCTTGTAAACATAATATTCATCTTGCATTCTTAGGTGAAAGCAAAATAGTATAAAACAATAGTTACTATTAAAAACTTTATTCAAATCGGTATAAGATTCAAAATCGTCTGTGTGCTCGAGATGAATCTCGGATGGTCGGTTTCTGACCGTTGGTATTTATTGTGCAATAATTTGTTTTGTATTACGACGTAATAAGAATTATATTCGGTTGCACAATTGACTTGTAACTTTGTTTTGATTCAGATGATTGTGTATGAATGTAGAAGAAAATAGAGACACAAATGAAAATAACTTAGATGGTCCATTATAAAAACATTTGTAATATCATTGTAGTATTTTAATTATGTAACAAAAGTATTTTAGGGGTGGCTCCGGCAAATTACGTGAAATAGGGAATGATATTTTTTCTACTAGGTGTTATATAATTATATATATATATATAATAATGTCACTAGTAATTTTTAGCTCAATAGACATTTTGACACGTTGGACGTTGTGAACCTGAACATCAAGATGTCCTTTTATAAAGATTTTTACGCAAATAAGTCTTAAAATATGCTTCCCATGTGATTTTATAAATTATATTATGTTGGGATGATAGGTACCTACATTTCCGGAACGTTTTTTTGAAATCCCAAGAAATCTGTACGAACCTAATAACAAATTTAGCAGCGACTGTAAATATACATAGCTTCATATTCAAAACCTCACCACAGCGTGCCTCAAGTCAGTCACGCTTTTGACCATTTTGTCAGTATGTAACTAATTTCAAGACTTTCCCGCTGTTGCACAAGCGTTTTTCCAAAGCGCGCTAAGCAAGCGTATAAATAGAACATAAGGAGGGATGATAGTAATTTAGTAAAGTACCGAGTAATAAGTACCGCTTTAGCACGTTGAAACGTTAACAGATTCGTCTTGAATATTCTTATACCTATTCTATTTGAAAAATTATGATCATGATGACAAAATTCTATCCATGTACCAAATTTCTTACTGCCAAAAAATTGATAATATCTGGTGTTTGTAATTTAATAATATTATTTGTCCATTTACATCAAAGGAAACTCTATGAACTTACCAATTTTGAGACTTGTATCTATTACCGTTCGAAAGATACAATACAGTCGTTTATGTGTAGGACAGACAGACAGACAGAAACCGTAGCCTCACGAATAGGCTCCCACACCCTTAGTACGGAAGCCTAAAAATGAAATAAGGACAGCAACGTCCTCAATGCCACATTAGTTCTCTTCTCTACCCGAACAGACTCTGACTTCCGTCTAAATCACGGTATTCATTATGCCAGCAATTTAGAAGAGTAACTCCGTATTTGTACAAGCTTGTTTAGGGTTCCGTAGTAACCACGAGGAGCCCATGTAATTTCGTCATGTCCGGCTCTCTGCTTGTCTATCTGTCTGTCCGTATGTCACAGTCATTTTACTCAGAGACTATGAACCTTACATAAACGAAATTTAGCATCTAGATGTGTTCTTTATACCGCTTATAAAATGCAGAAGTCAAATAAATAAAAAAATGGTGTCTGTAAAGTCGGTGTACGGACGATAGTTTAACGTGACAACGTCATAACAAAACATTGATGAAATGATGATGATGTAACGGGACAATGAGTCATCCTTTTTCGTACGTGCAGCCGGCGTTCATCGATTCATTAGACGTTGTCACGTCAAAAAAATAGTGGTGGCACTCCGTACATAGAATGGATGAAATATTTTTTTCAACTCCACCCCATCGCGTGGGGTATCGTTGAATAGGTCTTTATTGTGTTACTCTGTGGTTACAACTTTTCGAGTTATAACGATAAATATATATAAAACACTTAAATCATAGTAGTGAGGTTATTGACCTTTTTGCAATGTAGTCTAAACAAAAAATACCTACTCGCTAAGTAGTTTTCTTTTAAATTACAATATTAGCTACGGAAACCTACTATAAGCATGTCTCGACATGGTCTTAGCCACTTATTTTAAAGTGAGCTTGAAATGAAACAAATGGTGTATCTATTTACTTGACAGTTCGCTAACGCGGGTAGCTAGGTGAATAAATAGCGGAAATCAAAAAACACATAAAAGGAACGTAAGTTTGTTTACAAAGTATGTTCTTTTAGTAGGTCAACAGGTTACAACTGTGGAAGTCAACCGCAAACGTATAGGAGAGACTGCGACAATCAAATAGATGTTTTGTGACCGCAACAACCGCAACAGACACTTTATGAAGTGGAACATTTAGTAGTAATTTAACAGTTTAAGTTTATTTTGGTTAATTTGACACATTTTTACTAGCTTTTCCATGCTGGACTGGGAGAAGAAGAAAAACATATAATGTACCAGCTGCTTCTCTTCCCGGGCATACTGTAAAAATCAGTTAAGGGACTTGAGGGAAATTGGCGTTTACTAGCTTTTATTCATTTATTTTGCTATAAGAGCTGAAATTTTGGACGGACATATTATAAAAGGGATGACAATGCAATGTTATTATTATGACATGTACCTAATTTGCTGATAGAAACGCGGTGTAATGAGTGGAACATCTATGGAAAATTATAAGAGTGGTCGTCGTTTGAGCTCGTTAATTTTGTTGTTTTAAGAACCTTCCTGCTACGAAACTGTGGTTACGTATAAGGAAAAACTTTTTTTGGAAATTATTATTTTTTTTATTATTTTTTGGAATTATTAGGAAAAAAGTTTTTTCCTAATAATTATGTTTCGTACGATACTAGTATCATACGAAGAAGTTTTTTCCTAATAATTATGTTTCGTACGTAACTAGTTACGAAACAATAGTTACGTACGCGGCCGAAGCGTGAAAATGTATCCGGAAGATACGTACTAACTAGTACGTATCTATCTTCCGGATCACATTTCTATCTTATCTAATCTATATCTATCTTATCACAGAAAGTAGCCCTATCAGAATGTGCTAAGAGAGTTTATGCTCCTTTTTAAGTCATTATTTAAGCACTTTGTATTTCATTATTAATATATTGTCTTATTTTTTTTTTTAGATTATCTTTATAATTATTTTTTTTTTGAAATTTTGCTGTCCATTTACACGATAAAAAGACTCTTCTGGCTTAACAATTGACTAAAAACCGGGACCTACAATTTAATGTGTCATCCGACACACGTATGAATTAAATAGAGAGAGAAAGAGTTACTAAAACTGACCAGTTTTATTAGGAAGAACATATATCTATCATCCCCTAGCTTTAATTTTCAAATTATATCCATATCTAATCCAAATCCATATTCTGTGATAATAATCCATATGTTTTACTTCACATTATGGTTACAATTGATTACTGTGAGATGTATGAAAAACAATAAAGTATTTTGTATTTTTAAAATAGTTTCTTTTTCCTTAAATTTGTTAGCCAACTTTCATTTGCATGAACAATCGACAAACGAACAATTTTGGTATTCCATAAAGCGGATCAGACATGTACTTAACCGTTATTAGGGGCCTAGCAAAGCACGCCGTAACAAAATTGTCTCTACTCTATTATTAGTAAATTTTACTATTTTATTCGCTCGGCAATAAAGTAGTGAAATATTCTGATATATCTGGAAAGCAGTAATTTTTATTTTTATTTTATTTAACTTACAGCCTAAATACTTAAATAAACTATACATTTATATAAATGACGAGGCTAATTACAAGTTTTCGCCTATAATTTGGAAAAATATGAAATACAGCTTGACGCTGTACGCGCCTATCTATATACCAATCTTAAAAATATTTGCAGATGAAAAGATACTGAGCGGAAAAAAAAATATACTTATAGACCAATTTCAAGTAATTTGTAAATTAATTAAGTTTGTGAATCAAAGAATTCAGAAGTTAATTGTGAACGTATTAACTTCACACTATTGAAAAATATATCAATATCATATTTTAATAAGTATTTGTTCATAGACGATGTGGTTCTGTGAAGAAAAGTACCCTCGATATAGTTTCTCTTAGCAAAAGATGATGTAATAATCGGCCAAGTGCGAGTCGGACTCGCGCACGAAGGGTTCCGTACTATCATCTATAATACTACAAAGTTTAGTCCTGTTTATAAAATAACGAGAAATCAACGAAATTCCAAGTAGTAAATTGCAAACTTATAGGTAGATTTTCGATACACATCCGGGCAGCATGACGACGCTCGCGCGAATACGCGCGGCTATGGCTCGCTCCGTGATGTTACCTCCCCCGCTACCCCGCTAAACCAGCGCTCGCACCGCGTTTAGATGCACGGATTATTTTCCTTTTGTGAGTTTTTATGTATTAGATTAGGTATTTATTTTTATAGTCAATATATTTCTAAATATTTACTTACAAATATTCAAGTTTCTCCCTGTTAATTGAGATCGAGTAAAAATTGCTTAAAAATTACGTTTGTTGTATGGGAGCCCCCTTTTAATATTTACTTTATTGTTATTTAATTATTTATTTTGAAAGGTAATATACAAGTAAATATTCTATATTCTGTGAAAATTTGAAGCGTCTACCTGTTACCGTTTTTAATATTGAGCAAAAAAATACGAAAAAAACACGTTTATTGTATGGGGACCCCCCTTAATATTTTATTTTGTTTAATTTTTAGTATTTGTTGTTATAGCGGCAACGGAAATACATCATTTGTGAAAATTTCAGCTTTCTAGCTATCACGGTTTATGAGATACAGCCTGGAGACAGACAGACAGACAGACAGACAGACAGACAGACAGACAGACAGACAGACAGACAGCGAAGTCTTAGTAATAGGGTCCCGTTTTTACCCTTTGGGTACGGAACCCTAAAAAGTGTCGTGTGTCTGGATCTGAACGATCCAGAGGTGTATGAAATAAAATTTTACTAAGTAATTCTGTATTATCTATCTTTGCGTTGAGTATATTGATAAAATAGGTTAAATCGGCTATAGTTCGTCTTAGTTCAAGAGGAAGCAGGTGATGACGCTTACATCGTTGGTCATAGTTGTTATCAAAAACTCGAGAGCGGAATTGCAGGAATCGCAGAAATTTGTGTTGTACTCGTTCGATACGTGATATATTACACTTATAAATAGGACTCCATACCTGTGAGCAATACTCCAGAATACTACGTACGTAGGCACAATACAAGATTTTCAATGTTTTTATGTTATTAAAGGGAGTTGATACACGAATGATGAAGCCGAGTGCTTGGATTGCTTTCTTTACAATATTGTCAATGTGATGATTATAATTTAGTTTAGAATCACGATGATATAAGTTTGTTTTTGTTTCGCGCTAAACTTCGAATTCTTCGTTAACATCATTAGATTCATTAGCCAGACGCTCTTGGAAAAAAATAAAGCCTATAAAACGTAACAAACAATTATTTCAACAGGTAATAAATATGTATATATCTCTTTACATAAATAAAAATAAAACAATAACCGTAATAATGCATCATATTTTTTTTTTTTTATTGCATATAAAACCATAACAGGCATGAAAAAGTGATAATTATTTCCGCATTCACTATGATTTCGTGTTAAACAATACTCAACATACTGTCTGTTCACATAATCTGTAATAGAAATCTGACGTGAGCGCGCGTAATAGTATTAGAGACATGGGAAAACAGAAAAATCGGGATATGTAGAACGTGTGGAAATTATGGTGACAATGATGGGGAAATGGGGAGTTTGTGGGGAAACTTATTTTCCTTTACACTTTCAAAGAATATATTGTATTGTATGGTCGGAGTGTAAATCATACCATATTAGACTACCTGTACGTAGGAGGCCATGTCGTGTGACTATCTGACCTGTATAGCGTAAGCCGCTGGACGTATACACTTGAAATTTGAATATTGTGTTTTAAAACGGTATAAACTGTGGTCTGTTCCATTTAGATTCTTCTTCTTTTTTGTATTGGACCCGCATTAAAGCATTTGCCAGTGTCAAGTATTAGGATTTTTTCAAGTTTCTTGAATAAAACAAGTTGTAAAATGTTTATTGGCAATAAAGTTGGTTGACCTTTGAGTGGTCTAGCAGAGATGACAAACCTTTTATGACAGTGATTATAATTCATTTAATTTTACTTAGCAGTATGTTTCATTTACAGGAGTTCGCGTAGATAGGCACCAGCAGAATATCAAATATTCTGCCGCTAAGCAGTACCTAGTAGGTAGTTTACAGTTTTTAAAAGGACTTTGTTACTCAACGTTGTAGGTACCTACTAGTGCAACAGGCTTGCGCAGCGCAGGTGTTATTTATAACTTACCATCAAAAGAGGGCCAAAAAATAGTTAGGCACATAAACAACGAAAGTACTTATTTAATGCCATTTATTTAAAAGAGAAGTTACACATATATTGTCGTAAATAGAGCCACGAATTTGATATTGTCATTCACTGCCACTACTTAATTCTTCACTGTCTGTGGAGCTCTCTGAATCAGACTAAATGCTCGTGACATTAATTATGAATCTGTCGTCAGTTCTATCTATTGTAGCATCAGTTTCACGCATTTTTTCAATAACAATAAATAAATAACAACAAAACAGTAACAAAAATATAACAGATTCAATAACTAAAATTCAACAAAAATATTTACGAAACAACGAGACCGAAGGTGACGCATCTCTGTTTGTCACTGTACGTCAGACGTAACAAAATCTGCACTTGAATGGAAAAGTGACTTAGCTCGCGTTTTGTGCTATTTTCAAGAAGTAGTTTGGCAAGTTTTACAATAGGTGTTGTAATGCTTATTTTTTTATGTTTCAAATAGAATAATTACAAAAAGAGATGTTCTAAATCTAACTAAATCATTAAAATAAAGTATAACATAGAACACTTTTAGTGCGTCAAACACCCATTTTACAAAAATAACTGACAATAAGTATAGAGATCATGAAAATATGACAAATAAATAAGTCAAGTGTGTTCTAATACTATGTAGAGTTGTAATAAAAATCGATGAAAATTAATATTTTTGTGATCAATTTTGGTAAAATTTGAAGTAACGCTAATTTTCTCTTAGTGGCTGACGTGGAGTCAACGAACTTTATTGCCAATCGAAATGGAATGTACTATAGTTTATTTATATAAATCTAAAAAATCTGAACTTTCATAAAAAAAGATAATTTAAAAAATACTTTTTAGGTTCTAGTTTTTATTAATTCAATAATAAATGATTACGATGACTAAAAATAAAAATGAGCACAAACTCAACTACTTTTTCACTTTCTATCAGGAAGTACCACTGTACCAGTTACTACATCTCAGTTCCATAGATAGACAGACAGACAGACAGAGTAGCCGTAAGAATAAGCTAAGTACGGAAGCGCTTTCGTACTAAGGGTGCAGGAGCTGAACAAGAACAGCTGTACCTATTATTTCTTGTTACTCTTATCTTTTTAAATAAAAACTACGGATCACTCACGTCTGTTTTGAGTCAAAAAAACCGACTATAGTTTCAACCGCATGCGGGGGTATATTTCAAAGGAGCAGCGCAAAAGTCACTCTCAGTCGGTGACGCGCCTCCCACTGACTACAGTCTGATTTTTCGACTCAAAACAGACGTGAGTGACCCGTAATTTTTATTGAAAATGTGTGAAAACCACGTTAATTTCCATACGCTCTTATCTTCTTGTTTATTTGTATGATACAGTTTTAGTGCACACTCTGAAAATTGTATCTTAAATATTTTAATAACTGTGACTGTTTCATTCCAGAATCCCCCATAGAAGAAGTGACAGACGCGTTGTACGACAAGGGAGTCAAGTTCCTAACCACACACGATATGAAGCTCACTCTACCAGAGTTGTTCTTCGATGGAGCCACGTTGAAGGTCTCTCCCAGAGCGCTCACTAAGACTGGAGCGTTGGTGCATATTGATCTGGAACCTAGGGAGGAGATGCACGGAACAAGCAGACTGTTTTTTCACAAAATTAGTAAGTATAGTCAAACATGCTTAATGTAATATTATGGTATCTTTTTGACGAGGTTCCCAATCTATGGTCTGGAACAATGTCTGATATATTCATAATTTATAAAGAGTCTTTTGTAGTCTATTATATTGTCATCTCTGGTTGGGGTATTTAATCCTCTGTGTAAGAGTCAAACTTATATTTGTCCGATTTAGATATATTATTTTCCGACAAACATTAAAATAAATAGAAAAATAGGTTCAGGTAACCTTACATAATCATTGTGATTTTCATTACTATACTTACCGAACTTTGATACATTGATAATTATTACCAGACACAATACAGACAAAGCCGGTAGACACATAAATGTGGAGGAAGTCTTAATTTTTAAGTGATCCATCTAATATCTACTTAGAAAGGATTACTGAATCACGGGTAAAACAGCGGTGTGTGGCTAGTGATAGAATAACAATAATTTAAAAAAATGTTTTTCCAGAAAAATACATCAGAAAGAAGCTCGTGACGGCGGCCATAGCAATAATACTAGTCATTAAGCTCATAGCATTAAAACTCATATTCGTGCTACCGCTCATCCTCGGAGTGACCACAGCCAAGAAAATGTTCTTGAAACTGTTGTTGTTCCTGTTTCCTGCGCTGAGCCATATCTTCAAGTTGTGTTCATGGTACCATCAGAACTACCACACTACGAAGTATCATCATCATCACCATCTGATCACTCATCATCATAAGGTATGTAGTCAATCCTCATTACATTACATACTACCCTCTTATCCCTTCTATTCCTTTAATACCATCTCCATTCTATCTAACTCTCTATTAACGGTCAAATGTGACGTCGGACGACTACTTTGATGCTCTGTCTACCCTCAACCCTGTAAGGGAGAGTGGGCGAGATTTATTTATGTAGTTATGTAGGAAAGAAAATAAAATATATTTGTATAAAAATTCTATTTTATTATGCTTAATAATGACTTCATATAAACTACAACAAAACAATATACAACTAAACTACAACACAAAAAGCAAATCATGATTTCATTATAATACTGAAATGGAATAAATTTTAACGGATTTATCGCGTATATTCGAAAGGTTTCTGTACAATGATTTCCTTTACTGTTTCAAATTGATTCAGAGGTGCAATGTGAGGGATTTGCACTGACAAACTGGTGGATCTCAAATCAGATTGTTTTCCAATTAGACTACCAAAACCACAACATAAATCAGAACAGATCCCTCAAAATGTTGTATTTTAGCAGTTACACATGTAAATTCCAGGTTCCCCACCACCCATACAGCGGTCATTCTGGTCATGGCTCCTCGCTGGTGGTCCGTCCCGGCACAGTGTCAGCGCCTGCGCCGACTTTCGAGCACTACCCGCAGGACTGGGAGCTCTCCGGACCAGGGCTTGGTTCTGAGTAAGTATATCTCAATTCTTTGCCTATATTATCCAAAGTTATTGTAAACAACAATAGTACAACATTGGTCCGTTCTTATTTTTATTGTATGTTAGTAATTATCAATCAAATTCTCTTTCAAAAAAAAGGTCGAAATCAGTCTATCAGTTTGAGAGCTAAGATGCCACAAATATACGCGCCAAATTTATAACACCCCTATTTTTAGGTCAAGGGTTAAAAAAAGGCAAGGAAGCTTAAACTATATAACCGTATCGCCATCTGTGATCATTTGATGGAACTTGTTGGTGAATTTAAAAAAATGCGAAATCTGTTGTATGCTCTTTAATCGCGGGAAGACTAACTGAATAATGAGGGTCGTTGGAGAAAAAAAAATGTAAATCGATTCTATCAAAATATAGAATGTAATAAGAAATATTACCCGTAACGCAGTCTTTGCGCAGTAAAAAGTTCTAAGATCTCATATTAAACAAGATCATTATTTACTATTTACAACAAATTCATCCACACTTCATCTAATTAGTTACTAATATTTAGAGTAATTGCATCTAAAATTTAAATGTATATAAAATTCTGTTTTCCAGATATCTAGCATCAGATATTCACCGCAACGCCATCGCCTCGTTCAAGCCGCACATGAATGACGCCAATGATATCAACGCTTGGGGACTTGGTATGCCTCCAGGTAATAAAACCCTTAGGTAACCGACAGCAAGTTTTACTTACCGTTTACCATTAAATTACATAGTCAATCAAAAAGTTTTCTATAGGGCAGATAGCTGACCAGTTTCAAAATATACTTGCATATCTTTCCCTGAAAGTCAACTGGATTTGAAGTGATGCTGGTGAAATACACCGTTATCTGGCAGATTACCTGACTTGATGGTACAAAAAAAGCTTTATGTCCTTGCTACGGTTCTATTTTTTCTTGGAAGGAACTTTATTGTTAGGATACAATCCACACCCTCCTACGCTAAAGATAAGCGCAATGCAGTTCTGCGTTGAGTATATATAGGTATAGGTAACTATTTTTGCTGTCCCTCATTTATTTTATCATTACTCTAACCTGCTTAACCATTGTTTACAATATTTTCTCTGGAATACTCCAGGGCCTTCAATGAACTTGGGCGAGGTAGCAGCACCGTCCAACAACGTGGCTTCCGTGGGAAGCCAGAAAATCTCAACCGGAGCTGGAAGGTACCCATTTTTGCTAAATATTCTCGTATCGATTTAAATTTTTGCCAATGTATGTAATACCAATGGCAATACAATAATGCAGTGCCATCGAACACGTCTAATGGTAAAACCAAGAAGTAGATAGTCGAACTCTTTTACTTAGTTTTCTGCGCAATTTTTAAATATTCTGATTTGACAATGATTTTTAATTCCCGGCTAAAAAGAGGAGTGTTATAAGTTTCATATGTGTAAGTATTGTATATCTGACGTGTCTGTCTGTATCATGGTAGCTCTTAAGTGGATGGACTGATTTTGATCTAGTTTGTTTTGTTTGATAGAAGGCTTGATCGAAAGTGTACTCAATAATGTTTTATCAATATCGGTTCAGCCGTTTTGTACGTCGGGGGGTTTTCAGTTTTCTAAACACTTGTACGTTTAAGTACATTCAGGGGCGAGGTCCTGATGATGTATCCTTTTTTGAATTATTGATGTGCTACGTGTATGTTTTGTTTTTGGTTTCTTAAACTGTAATTTATAGTCATTTGTATTTTTATTTCAGACCGGTCGGGCCGCCGAACCCTTACTATCGAAATAAGAAGACTGTACCGAAAGATCCGCTGCAAGCCGAAAAAGAAGCACTGGTGAGATATACTGTTCTCTGTCATATCTTTCTTTATAACATATTACTCTGATATGTTATAAAGAAGGGTCAATGTAGAAATAAAAGTCTATGAGCACTTCATTTATTTTTATTTAAAAATACTGTAGTTAAAACGACCAGTCATCCGTTGAAATCTGTGTTTTATTTCAATGTAATAATAAATCATATACAACCAGATTATGCCGCTCCTTTTTCCCGTGCTCAAGCAAAATGTGGAATGTACCTACTTCCTTGGAAGATTCATCAGTCTTTTCACTAACCTAGCATAAAATAACATTGACATGTGGAAATATCGGCTTAAGGTGGTATTATTACCATACAAAAGTATTTTTACCAAATAGGTACGATCGAAAAGAGTTTACAATGAAGAAATTTTCATTAACTTTAATATCGACCTTTATTGGCGGCAAATCATATTTGTTGAGAAGATAAGCCACAAATATTATTCAAACAATATTTTATCAAAAAAAAAAACATCTAATTTACATTTTTGCTATTAGTCTCAACTTTTTTCTTCAACAAATATGGTGTGCTGCCAATAAAAGCCGAATTATCTAACTACAATTATTTCATTGTGAAACTAATAATTTTTTTATTTATTTTATTTATCAGCCCTGTTTGTACAAACTGTCCCACTGCTGGGAACGGGCCATCTTCTCATTGTGAGAAGGGTTAGGCCATAGTCCGCCACGCTGGCCAAGTGCGGGTTGGCAGACTTCACATATCTTCAAGATCATTGAGAACTCTCAGACATGTAGGTTTCCTCACGATGTTTTCCTTCACCGTTTGAAGTTGGCGGCAATCAACAATACGCACATAACTTCGAAAAGACAGAGGTGCGTGCCGTGGGATTCGAACCCAGGACCTGCAGATCGCAAGTCAGACGGTCTCACCACTAGGCTGCCGGAAACTAATAATATTATACTTAAACTCTTTTCGACCACAAAAAAACATGTAGGTAAATAGGACTACGAATCCTGTGCATACTTAGTAAAAATACTGTTGTAGTGAAATCGTACCACCATAGTCCGGGTTTGATGAAATAGTGACAGCCGCCAATAAGTCCCATGTGTCCGTCCAGATCCGAGCGGCGTCGATCGCGGCCCGCGCGCCGCCTTCCCCCGTGCGCGACGAGATCCTGCGGGTGTCTGCCGTCAAGTTGAAGGAGAACAACCGCGTCAAGACCGAGACCGACCTTGTCAAGCACCAGCAGCAGATACTCGCAGCGCAGGACCCCGTAAATACCACTTTTTATCCCTGCTTTTCCACGGCGTACCTCCTGAGGTCCCAGGTGGTCCTGGGTGAGCCATAGGAAGATTTTTTTTACCCTTCACCTTTGTCTACTCGCAATTGTCTGTTTCTTTTCATTTATACAACCCCGGTCTGATGAATCGATTTGATTCCAGGAAACGATAGCAGCGGAGAAGTTTTACGGTGCCATCATCGAGAAGGTGGATGCCATCTTGTCTCCGCTCGCCGCTGCCGAGGGCTGCAAGGAGCGCGCCATTTGCTCCATGTACGGAGACCCGTTCAAGCACGCGCCGTACAGCAATCTGCTCTCAAACGAACTTAGCAAGTGAGTGCAATTTTACTACCACCAACAAGAAAATGTCCAAAAAAACTCCCACGAACAAGCAAAATGTGGAATGGACTTCCTAGGAAGGAGCTTCAACAAAGGACGTTTAAAAAAGGGTCTACAGGCACCTTTCGGGGCTAGCAAAACAACAGTAATGTCACTGATATTGCAGTAGTCCATAGGCGACGGTTATCGTTGTACAATGCTGGACACAGGCCTCCCCCATGGATTTCCAAAAACACTTGATAGAAGCGGCTTACATCCAGCGCCTTCCTTGTGACTTGTATGACGTCTTCTATCCACTTTGTATGAGATTTTATTTTATTTGAGATGGTCTCCCTACGCTGCGCTTTTCGGTGTGTGGCCTCCACTCTAAAACTCCGACAGGATAAATACTGATACCAACATCCGTATTTTAAAATCCAAAAAAAAGATAAGTATGATGTTTGTATCTGTGTGTCTGTCTGTGGTATCGTAGCTCTCAAACGGAGGGACCAATCTTGGTCTAGTTTTTTTTGTTTTAAAGAAGGAATTTAGAATTTTCTTACGTTTTGCATGTCTTTTATGTTTCGACAAAATCAGTTCAACCGTTTTTTATCGTTGTTTTTTGAATTTTCTAAATTTATACTTGTATTAATTATTATGTTACAGGGGATAAACAATAATTATACTAAAAAATATTTTATGAATATTAAAGAAGTTGTTCCATCAACAAAAAAAAAACCTTAAAAAACCTTCGGTGAAATATAATTATTGAGTTTTTTTTTTTTTTTGTGATTTGTACGTTTTATTTCATAGTAGGTACTTAATAGTTGATTATATCACTACGCTAATGAGTTTCTCCACGAATTCGTTTATACGAAACAGTTGATGTAGTCAAAGATGTACTGGCAAAATTTTCTTTCTTGTGTCCGGATGTACAGAGTACTAACAATACTCACGTACAGGTCGTAATTATTCACGAATATACAATTTTTACAATTATGCCTATTCTCTAATTGTCGTCGGAGATCTTTGAACAAGGGAGTTTTTCCGCCAATGTGGGTGGAATGTTGCTGTGGCACGATTTACTGGTTAATCTATATAATATTTGCTAAGATTAATAAAATATTATTATATTGTTCAAAATCGGTCAAAGATTTTTCGAGATAAAAGGTTGTGAAATCACGGGTCATAGAAGAGAAGTTTGTTACGAGGCTTCTTGTCGGTGGATTTTGTTAATATTTGGGAGAAACATTCGATACTGAATTATGAATAAAATTGTTAAATATCGGCAGTAGACCTTGCGAGCACATTTTTTCCACCTGGTATTTTTGCAAAAGTGTGTGCTCACATGGTGTACTGTTCGTAGAACTATAGTAGTTAGTCGACTAAATAAAATTTCATCACGTTCCAGAGACTCCACCGAGCTGATCCCGGCAGCGGAAAGCAAGATGGCGCTGCGTTTCTACCGCTACGTGCAAGCCGCGCGGGACGGCCAGGAGCAAAAGGACTGTTTCACAGCCTACCCGCACTGCGATGTCAACTATAACAAGTGATCTGCGATGTTAGTTATAATCGCAAGTGATCTGCGATGTCAATTATAATCACAAGTGATCTGCGATGTCAACAATAATCACAAGTGATCTGCGATGTCAACAATTATCACAAGTGATCTGCGATGTCAATTATAATCACAAGTGATCTGCGATGTCAACAATAATCACAAGTGATCTGCGATGTCAACAATAATCACAAGTGATCTGCGATGTCAACTATAATCACAAGTGATCTGCGATGTCAATTATAATCACAAGTGATCAGCGATGTCAACAATAATCACAAGTGATCTGCGATGTCAACAATAATCACAAGTGATCTGCGATGTCAACAATAATCACAAGTGATCTGCGATATCAATTATAATCACAAGTGATCTGCGATGTCAACAATAATCACAAGTGATCTGCGATGTCAACAATAATCACAAATGATCTGCGATGTCAACAATAATCACAAGTGATCTGCGATGTCAACTATAATCACAAGTGATCTGCGATGTCAATTATAATCACAAGTGATCTGCGATGTCAACAATAATCACAAGTGATCTGTGATGTCAATTATAATCACAAGTGATCTGCGATGTCAACTTTAATCACAAGTTATCTGCGATGTCAACTATAATCACAAGTGATCTGCGATGTCAACTTTAATCACAAGTGATATGCGATGTCAATTATAATCGCAAGTGGTCTGCGATGTTAATTAAAATCATTAATTATCATCATTGCGAACAATTGTTTGTGACATTCAAAGAATTAGTAGTTATGTCACAGTGTAATGACCATACAGTATTCATAAAGCTGAATTGTTTGTAGACCTTATGCGTTGTCGTTGCGTTAGTTTAACATTTGATTGGCAACACTGTAAGGTCTTGTATTTTATTAATCTCAGAGAAATATTCCACGATGCGTTTGGATTATTTCTTTTGGGTCACAGTGTGATTGAATGAGAGTATTTTTACTCCAATCCAAAAAGATTTCGAACAGAGCACAATAAGCAAAGGCTAAAGAGAAGATGAAAGTGTTTTTTCTTAATTCGGAGTAGTTAGAAGGTGGTGAAAAAAACACGTAGAATCATAACCAAATATAATTTGAATCAGATAAAAAAGAATTGCGTACTTATCTAAATTTGGTTATATATAGAAATCTGTTTTTTCTTTTTTTTATGGAAGAGCGTACGACAACGTTTCTCTTAAAAAAAGCTGCTTATATAATACTTCAATTTTTTTTAACATTTTGTTCATATAAGGCAGGTAGCGCAATTTCAATACTTGCCCTACCCGCCCGTCTCGTCACTCGCCCCTCGCTCAGCACGAGTGACCTGTCTAAACGTCGAAACAGTAAGTTGGACTACTATTAGTAGATTTATAAACTTTAGTAATACAGTAGTGAATTTTACAAAAGGTTCGTAACTGATTATCATAATTTTTTTTTAATAGTTGTATAGTTTTTTTGTTTATGTTGAATCTATAGTTTCTAAGTTATTTTTAGAAACGTAGTAATTTATTATAAATTATACATAATTATTTATTTTCTAGTTTTATGTTTAATCGACTTATGTCAAGTAATAGATAAAAACAATCTTATTCAAAAACTTTTGATAATTTAGTGTAAGTTGCAATTTTTTTGTAATACTTTCCATTGTGAATTTGTGATTGCATAATTATGCGCCTGTATAACTTCATACTTACCCTCGTGACTTCGTCCGATCAAGCGTAAATTCTTGCGATCACGCTTAACTTCATACGATCACGCGTGACTTCGTGCGATCACACTTAACTTCATACGATCACGCGTGACTTCGTGCGATCACACTTAACTTCATACGATCACGCGTGAATTCATGCGATCAAACGTAATATCATATGAACAAAGGCGTGAAGTATTAGAAATACGCGATTTTTATAGTACCTTGAATTTATCGATTGTTTTTGAATAACATAATCAATTTATATTTCCTATCTTCTAGAATAACAATTATTTAGTCATTAGGACCGTAGACTCTGCTCAAATAAAACCATTATTCAGTTTTAATATTAAGTGTATGTTAGAAATTATTTATAAAACGATAAAATAAAAAATATAAAATTATGATAATTTTATTTAATAATATTTATAAAACTTTCCTGTGTCTAGAAACAAAAAAAAAACACGATAAGCAATCACAATGCTTCTAAATTCTAATCATTTGCCGTATGATACGTTGTGGATATCATTTAAATTTAAAGTTTGAAATTTCGAAATTAAAGACTAACTTTTAATGCTAAGCAAATAACGAAAATGAACTGACGAAACAGAAATGGCAAATGGAATGAGTAAGTCAGCAATTATTGATGTAACCCAACTTAAAACGACCATATTGAATTTTCAAGAAAAGTTACGTTGCATACTCCAGCTTGATGTTGCGATGGTATCGACAAATAAGTAGGAAGACTTTGGATTAGATTGGCACAAGACTGGAAAGGGTGGCGCGCTAAAGAGGTGCAACACTACATACATATTCATCATCATCAACAACCAATATCGTATTCAACTATGCCGAATCAGCACTGCGCAAAGTACCTATATGATTGTATAAATTTAGCGTCAGCAATAGTGTTAGTCACGGTAGTATAATTATAAAAGCACAGAATTTGTGGCCCTATTTAGGTATAAAGGACCTGTAATAGTATTTGGAGTCACTAAGCCACGGGAAGGCCTCTGACTGATCTTGTTTGACGACATCGACAGCGCGCTAAGAGTTTAGCATTTGACGCACAGACGAGTAAATACATACATACATATTTTCTCTACGGTAACTCTTGTTTCTGCACCCTCAGTACAAGTTTTTATGAAGAAACGCGACGATGAAAGTTTTGTACGTCTCCATACCCACATTTTTTGAAAGCGCCCTCTATGGATTACGAAGAGAAACGTAAAAAATGTATGGAGACGTACGAAAACTTTCATCGCCGCGTTTCTTCATAAAAACTTGTACTAAGGGTGCAGTAACAGAGTAACCGTAGAGAAAATATGTACATAAGTAAGTAGGTACAATACCACATTAACCTTTTGGAGCGAGTTAACGAAACGAGTAAATTTATTTCGTGTAAAACCAAGTTTTTTTTTATTTAATAGATCTACGATTGACCTCCAACTCGCCTGATATTAAGCGACGGTGTAGCCGAGGATGGAGCTCGTCGATCTAGAAGATATCTATTCACTTTAGCCTTGAAAATTCCAATATTGTAGGTCTCAGGAAACAGAGGCTTTCCGTAAAACCGTCGACTAAGTGAATTTCCTCAATTATTAGGCCCTCCGAAGAACTTTCGACTCCAGTTTGACACGCATATATATGCAACTGCGATATATTTCATAAATTTTATAATTTCAATCCATCGCATTGTGAGCGAATAACAACAAAGTTGGATATATGTGGGTTCGATCCTTACCTAAGATAAACATTTCTGGTAAGCATGAATGTTTGTTCTGTGTCTGGGTGTTTTTATGTATCATACGTATGTATTTAAAAAATAATAAATCCAGTGAAGTACGAGTTTTACTCGCACACCGAGGCTTCCGTACTCCTATGCATGATACAATACATGAACATGAACACTGGCTGCAGAGCTGTCAAGTAAATCTACTTTATCTAAGAATATTTATAAATTCAAGTATAGCTTGAAATACTACGCGTTCACTTAAAATTAAAACATCAAGTTCAAATTAGTAAGAGTAACATACCTATTTGCTTTATCCAAAGAGACCCTATGGTCTAAGATCACGCTATAGTACGACCTTCACCGAGCTGGTTAATGGATGAAAAGTATATCAATATATTTATTGACATATTTAATTGAATATAAAGTACTTTTCATCCATTAACCAGCTCGATGAAGGTCGTCCTATAGCGGGATCTTAGACTACTATTATTCTATTTTAAGTTTATGTCACATAACACCAACCATCATAATCAGCTGTATAAAAACGGGTCCGATTAATTCCGTCTTTTCGGTCATACATTGCATCAAGTTGGAGCCTTAAAGTAAGTGAAGATAAATTAATTATTAGAATACGTGATAATTTAATATATTGTTTTACGCCACCTGAGATGTACTAAAACACACATACAAAAATATGGACATATTTTTGTAACCCCTCTGTCAGATATCCAGACTTAGATTTGTTATTGAAGCACAGCTCTGCTGAAATAATATTTATTGCTACAAGAGCTGTTATCGACTCTGAAGTTTGCAAACGTAGTTTTAGCTCCTATTGTATACGGCATTTCGATTACAAACAGTCAGTTTCACTATGTACGAGTATAACTCTATTTGGAATTTATTAATAGCTGCGATGTTAGTGGTGAGAGAGTTCTTAAGATTTTTTTCTTAACATATCAGAAATTGCAGAATCTTTCCTTCTAACCCCCGACCAAAATAAGAGAGGTGTTATGACGTGTGTATCTGTATATCTGTGTACCTATGTATCTGTGTGTCTGTCTGTGGTATCTTAGCTCTGAAACAGATGGATCGATTTTGTTTTCTAGTTATGTTTTTGTTTGAAAGAGGATTTTGTCGAGATTAGTCTTAGCTGTTTCATCAACATCGGTTGAGTCATTTTTGGCTAAAGTTAGGGTATACTTGTTGTTTTTATTTTTTATGTTTTTGTTTTTGTCACAATAAAGTATATGTCAATGTCTAAACTATAAAATAAATAATACTTAACATATTTCTTACCTGCTCAAGAAGAAATGTAATATTTTTAGTTGTATATGTTTCTATAATAAATCAAATTCAAATTCATTTATTTCGAGTTAATACTCATAGAAATCACATGGTAATAATATAATCACATGACATAATAATAATAATTAAGAAATAAATAAAGTGATAATAATAATAGAGTAAAATGTCAGTGAAAGACATAAAATTAAAATTAAAATTATACATCAATTAAAAATTATACAATAATTACAAAATAAAATAATAATGATCTTTCTAAACAGTTAAAGTGATTTTGATTTGCAATGTGCCGTTAGGTATATTTTATCTCAGGAGTATCTTTGGCCACATTGCTAACTAGCAATGCCAAAAATCTTGTACCTACTCATTGTCCTAATATGCATATTAGCTCGATGTACCTACTCAAGATTTCGTTCCTCGGTCTTGATGCGTACTGCACAGAAATTGAAGGCTTAGCGGCCTTCTCCGTTTCCTGAGAACTACAATCTCAGAATTATCAAGGCTTTTTTGAATCTTCTAGATCCACGAATTCCATCTTTAACCACACCGCTTCTTAACATCAGGCGAGTTTGTGGTCAATTTAGTAGATCCATCTAATATACTTAACCAAAAACAAAAATGTTGTTCTTTTCAAACTGGATATGAACAATCTATAACTTCCACCGTTTGTCCACCATGATAAATAAGTAAGTACTTATTTACTTACTATTTTTTTTATCATGGTAAGTATGTACTTACTTGCCATGATAAATAAAAGTATTTCATATTTCTATTAAATTGCAAACATATCACTGAAATACACATGTATTTTTATAGATATTTTAAATATTTACATATAAAGCCATAAGTTCTTTTTAACCAACTTAAAAAAAGAAGAGGTTATCAATACGTATCGTAAATTTATCTAGAAATGTTTGCCTAGCTATATGTCACAATTTTGTTCCATGGTAACTTACGTCTGCTTATAGTATAAGACGGTAATAATCACGACGGTAATAAGCAAGTGGGCTTCATCATAGATCATCAGGCGAGCCCTACGCAAGCAATTTTTTCAAACAATAAAAGGTTATACCACAATAAATTATTGGCATTGGTTCAAAAATGTGCGTTGGCCGGGAATCGAACCCGGATCAACTGCTTGGAAGGCAACTATGCTGACCATTACACCACCAACGCCGCTGAAGACCTCTATTCTAGTTTAGGATTGGTAACTAAAGCCGCTGAATACAATATTTGATCAGGTGGTCTGAAATAGAAATATTTGTAACGAATCTTAATGCATTTACTCGTAGGTGCCTTAGAGTAAGGCTTTACTCAGAATACTCGGTAAACAACAGAATTCACCGCGGTGGTGAATTAGGAAATATTTATTATTAATATGTGTTCTATCAGCCGTCTTGTTCCATAGTACAAGCTTTGCTTAGTTTGGGCTAGATGGCGTTGTGTGAAATGTCCTCCAATATTTATTTATTTATCTAACTAAATAGGCGGCATCTCATATTAGGAAAATTACATATTTCGGAATACTAAATGCAATTAAATAATTATAGTACAAAAAAACTGAAAAAACAAAAATACGCAATACAATACATGATTATATACGCGACTTGCTGTTCACTTTTCTACAGGCATTTAGATGATATTTTACCAGTTATTTTGTTATGAAAACGAATGTACTGCATTGATTTTGGTAAAATTTATATGGGACCACCCCTGAAGTATGACCTACCAAATTTAATACAATAAGAATCATCAAAATCAATGTAGAATTGGCTGAGTAATCGGTGAACAAACATACAGACCGAATTGATAACCTCCTTCTTTTTGGAAGTCAGTTAAAAATAAAGCAAGTTTCAAAACAAAATAAGTAATTGCATAAGATCGATTTCCGTAGTGTGACTATTAATGTATGATATAATGTTGAATGTACACTCAAGGTTTTTGCTAGAAATTATGCGCATGTGTGTAATGTAATATGTGCATGCAAAGAATTTTTTATGTGAACCACATTTCAGAAAAATTAAAGAAGTTTAATTCCTTTGATACGAATTCTCAGAGGTCTTGCTGTTTCCAAAGAACTATTATTATCAAGGCTCAAGGCTAGAATGAATATCTTCTAGATCTTCATGGTCTATTCTTGATCATAGTCGCTCAACATTAAGAAAATTGTTGATCAAACCTTGTTCTATAATTTAGGGAAAAAACAAATCTATTTCTTAAATTATACATCGATCCCATTAGTTGCAGTGATGTTGTAACTTACCTTTTGTTTTTCTATTTTTTTATTATATTATACCAATGGGGTAAGGGGCTAAACAGACTCGGCAAGTTACTGCAACTTTGCAGATCTATTGAGACATTTGTTCTACAAACCTTATAGAAATCCTTCTTTGGGTATCCAAGTCCTAAATACCGAGTACCCGCTAAGGAATAGGCCTCATTATTTAGAAAGGGAGAAAGTTAATTGTAAAGGCATAGGACGTATCAAGGATGCAATGTGAAAGTGATTTAAACTAAAACGTACCGGGTTAGACAGAACTGCTTAGCTAAACCGAAAGGAGGTCCTTAAACATTCTGTTTGTAAATTTTATTATAGGAATATAACTGACTATGAAATCATATTTTGACAATTATTTTAAATTAACTTACCTAAATCTACTGAAGTTATCTAACCTGATAAAAATACTTTACTATCTAACGGCCTTATCGAAAAACGTTACATCACTTTAACCATCGTCTTAAATTATCCGTCTTCTTTCAGCAAGTGTCAGCGAGAAGTTGATAAAATATGTAAAGCGTTGCTTAAAGTTAAGTAACGTTTTTCGGTAATACTTCAGACAATTTGATTCCGTGATGAAATTAAATAATATTTTCTTTTGCAGTCAACAAGCTATTCACACATTGGAACAACGAGGTTTAAAAGGTCTCAGTTAAAAAAATTTAATGTGTTACTGAGCTTATACAAACTGAATCCCTTGAACAGTTCGAAAGTATATAAAATGTTTTCTAAACGAGTATTGTTGCCAGTTCAAAAGAGTCATACGGGAGCAGCGATGAATTTCAATGATATTAGAACTAAGCATATAAAAGGAGAAAGAGTTTACGATTTAAAATACACAGAGAACGTAGATCAGAACGAAAATAATCATCAAAATGCAAAGCAAGAATCAACTACAAAACTCAATATCAAATATGATTCTGATAAAGTTTTTAATGACGGTAATAGAATATTTGAAAAACATAATAATGAGTTGAATTGTGCAATCGGAAGTTTGGAAAGTAATAGTTTGAATGCTATTCCTGACACGAACTTACGACGTGTCGATAATACTGCACCCGGACTGCAATCTACATTGAATGCTAATGAAGTTTCTATCAAAGACTTGAAAAAAATTAATCATGATCCTTTTTCTAAGCTTTCTAATATTTATAATGCATATGACAGTATCAATTTTTTAAAAAGAATCTACAATGAGTACACTGCCCAACGTGGTGTTGATAGCGTCCACGATACAGTGGAAGTTTTTAGGTAAAATAATTAACGCACGGTTAAATTTGAAACTTAATTTACATGTTTTTATTTACAACGTAATAATAAATAATTTAATAAATAAATAAATTAATCAGAGGTCCGTCGTTTTTAAAGCTAATTTGTTAGGTGGTTTATATTTGTCCGGAGTATGCGATTTCGTGAGCGTCTTCGTACGAGCGAGCCTGGTAGGGTCCGTGCGCGTCCCACGCAGGGGCGTGATGGTCCACGTGGTGTTCTACGTGATGCTGTGGGTAGTGGATGACTTCGTAGTTCACGACCTTGGGCTTCGTGAATTTGAAGATGACCATGGCACCTGATAACATAAAAAATCCCATTATAATACTTCGGGCTATTTAGCTCGGTTAGTTATAGTGTGTTTTTATGGGGGTTCTTACCAGATAGAACAAGAGAAATAAGACCAAGAGTCAGAGCCTTCCAGGTCTTAAGGGCAATGAGGGCGAGAGCAAGAGGAACCAGCACCGAAGCCTTGAATTTCAATCCGATGAGGAATGGCAGGATAACCTTCTTGATGAGTCCGTGTTCTGGAAGAAAATATATATTAAAACCACTGTTTATATATAGGAGCAATATATATTTATAAGTATTTTACTAACTGCTCTTGATTCTCAAAGGCTTGGGGAGCTTGATCTTCTTCTTCCTTCCTTCAAAAGTAGAAACTTCATCTTCTCCATCCAGAGGCATATTCAGCTCTGAAGGAAGATCAGCCAGGAGCGATCTCGGCACATACTCAGAAGCAGCACTCTTTGAGATTTCTTCGGGCACTTTAACTTTCAAGGTATGGGTCTGAAGGAACCCATCTACTTTATCCAACAAGGATAGAATGGGATCCTTAGCCATTCTCGGGTCAACTTCAGCATCTTCTAAAACCGCTGTCCTCGCTATAGAGAGATCATCAGTAATTTTGATCTCATCATCGTTGGCTACTTGCGAAATCCACTGCAGGGTCCTCGGTTTAACACACTCCACAGAATACTGGCTCAAACATTCGTTGTAAATGTTTTTCGCTAAGTTTGAAGCCGAGTAGGCATTGGCGAACGCCACTACTGATAGAAGCACTATTAATTTTGCCATGATCACTGACACTAATTTTCGTTTGACGGCAGAGGCGACTGACTGCCGTCCGATAAACGGTCACAATGTATGCCAACGAAGTTCAGGGCTTGGTTTATATACGAGCATTAATACGTGAGGTGTTATCAGAATGCGTGCTGACTATCTTCGGCGCTGCCATGTGCCTTCGCGGTACATTTTAATTGTGTTTGTGAGAAGTGACATAGTGTTGTAAAACTGTCACTTTGTTGCAGTTGGCCGAGTGGTAGGCCCTTCGATTAATCGCATAAATATTGAAATGAGATGTAGGAAAATACAAAGTTATGCAGACCAAGGGATCTTCCAAATTATTTACATGCTAGAACAATTTTATGGTCAAATTATGCGGAGCTAACAGAAAAAATAATCGTATTTCTTAATGAGAAATGTAGGAAATATGGCAATAATTAAACAGACATATAAGTAGTTATTTATACAGTGCACTTATTTGAAATATTATTTAGGTATTACGCTCTATAACACCTAGGGACTAGACCTAGGCCCTAGGTTCACAGGAGGTAAACACAAAAAACGTTATCAAATTAAACCTATTCCAAAATACGCCTCTTAACAACAAATTCATATTATTACTAGTAAATTTGTGTTTTCAAACATATAATAATGGCCTCAAAACTAACACTAGATATTTTACACACACAAATCGAAAAATATCTTGAAGCTACTAATAATAAATTATGATGATGATTCGACAATAGTACCTTTAATTTTAACCACAAAAAGTAGTATAAATGAGAAAGTAAATTCATTGTGTTAACGATGATTTGAAAAAAAATATCAATGAGTTTTTCAAAGATTTCGAAAGTTTAAAATGATAGATTAGTAATAAATACTATTAACCACTGCTATATCGTATTTATAGCGATTATGCGTAGTCCATTTGAAGAAGTAAGTATCACACTTTTACCAAGTAGGTACTAAACTGTTAAGTAGTAATGTGCAAGGAATACTACACTGCGGATTGATACATTGACACAAATTTTAATATCTAGGAATTAACGTAACTTAATTAATGAATTATTAACTTACATTATATTATTGTTAAATTAATTTAAATGTATTGTAATATAACGAAACTGATAAATGAACTATAATTTCATGTGAAGTTATTGTTGATTATATTATTATATCAGATATCTCTAGGAATAAAAATGAAACATATATGTAAAATCTTATAATAACGAGCATTATTGTTAGTTAAAGTCCAAGTTTTGAGCAGCATTTAACTGTTATTGCCAAGCGTAAAACTTAACATTAGGCGAGCAATTTGCTTACCTTGTCACTAAACTGCATTAAAAAATAGCGAAGTAACAAAATACCCGACTGTAAAATTCGTAAGTATATTGTTTTTCTTTTAATTTGGATACTTGTTTGCATCGTTATTTTTTATTGCAATTGAGTGACAAGATGAGCAATACTTACGATTTCGTTACGCTGTTGAGTATACGTTTTTTGTGAGAAATTATACGTACGCAATGTTTCTGTTATAAATTATAAATAAGCATTCCTTACAATAATAATTACTCGTTTATTTTTTAAGCGACTTCAAAAAAGAAGAAAGTTATCAATTCGTACCGTATATATATATATTTTTTATTACGAAAAATTTCGTTGAAGGTTACGAAAAAGTGCATTTTTTATGCGAGAGTTTTATTATTATTGTTAAATGTAGCCTATAACATACCTATAGGGAGTAAAAATGAATCTAACAACACATCTCACAACAAAATATGTCAAACCGTTTAGACAGTAGGCGATTATAGAGAAAAATACATACATAGTACCCATATACATGTATAACTAATAATAACACTCCTTCTTATGTATTCGGGTAAAGAGCAATGCATGGATTCAAATCCTAACAATAAAATTGAACTAGTGCGTTAATAGCTAAGGCTAAGGGAAATACTACTAGAGATGGGCAGCAGCATCCTCTGCGGAAAACGCTATCTACTGCGCTCGCCAACCTGCATGCCAAGCGTGGCGAGTAATGGCAAAACCCCCTGAAGACCAGCCACGAGATGGACAGATGACTTCATACAAGTGGCGGGAAGACGCTGGATGTAAGCCGCTTCCAATCGGTTTTTTTGGAAATCTATGGGGGTGGCCTATGTTCAGCAGTGGACTTCTTATGGCTGAAATGATGATGATGATGATGATGATGATGAGTGCGTTAATATGAAAGAATACGAGTACCTATTAGTATTGTGTGAAAAACGATGCATGCTAAGTAAAATAGTTCAAAGTGTCTATACTCACTAAGTACAGGCCTTCAACTAAGGCCTTCAGGATCAATTTGAAATGTTTTTGAAATCCTGAATCGAAAGCTAGCTCCTATTCTTGTATAGTGGTGCAAAATAATTCTTTTTGAAAGAGAAGATCTTTTTGAAAATCCATTATGAGGCATTATGTCTAGCAGTGGACTTCGTGTGGCTGAGATGAAGATTATTGGATCATCAGCCCACTGTAATTCACTGCTGTACACAGACCTCACCAGTCAGCCTGATCTTCAGCTTTTTATTTCCAGCCATTGGCCAGCCAACCAACTCATGATAACTAAAACCTGAGCCAAAAATCGATGGATTCGAATAACATTTCCTGTCAAGGGTTCCAATTTTCAGATGTTTTTTTACCCGACTGCGTAAGGAGGGTTATGTTTTTCGATTGTATGTATGTTTCTATATAATCGCCTACAGCCTAAACGGCTTCACCGATTTTGATGTGCGAAGTGTCTTTAGATTCGTCTTCACTTCCAAAGTGTCATAGGCTATGTATATATTTTTTGTGATAATAATAATACATTTCTCACAACAACAAAAAACGCGTTTTTTGTAACCTCCAACGAAGTTTTTCGTAATAAACAAATGATTTTACTGGATTGTCTAGCAATGTCACAATGTCTAGCATTCAACGTGGCAATGCGGATACCATGCTGGGTACGCTGCCAACTGATAGTGGGTTTGAGCATTTGGATTATCTTTAGACCTTTATCGGTCTGGGGTAATCGTTAAGATTTTGTGTAGTAGTTTAGTTAGTTAAGTCTGTTGTTTTGCTGTAGTTAATAAAGGCACTTGCCCTTTATAAAAAAAAATTACTGGATTTATTCTAAAGAATACGCATTTATAATCTTTTAGAGCAATTTTACGTATACACTTTCACAAATAACGTACACTCAACAGCATATCAAGCGTACCGAAATCGTAAGCTAGACTGCAAAAACTGCTTTTCTGCAGTCGGGTATTTTGTTTTTCTTTTAACATAGATCCTTGTTCTATGGTTGCCTAGAAGATATCGCTTTTAGCGATAAGGCCGCCTTTTGTTTCACTAGTCTATTTAAGTTCTTTTATATTACTTTTAAGGTGTGTACAATAAAGTTAATCTATCTATATAACTTGTTCTCTATTTCGTCAAAACAGTACGTCATGTTTGATGCATGTACTGTACTTACTATAAAAATGTTTTTGAGGGCGTTTCGCACCGCAAGCGGTTCGAAACGCGGTCCGAATCACCCAAGAGCTCTTTTGAATAGTTACACTTTCGGAATTTTAGCTGTCAGAAAGGTCCAGTTCGAGGCTTCCTTTTCCATCATCAGATTATAATTGTTGCATAGTCATCAAAGATATGACCGTCAAATGTCAGTGTATTTAAACCAGTTGAATTTGTCATAATATCTTTTGTGATTTGACATTTATCTATATTTTATACATATACCGCAAGATCCCAAATAAAAGCTAGCACAAAAATCTATTCTCCATCTGTCTGTACGTTCTCCTAATCGGACAGTAAACTATACTTCAGAAAACTTCAATTTTTAACCGAATTCCAAAAAGAAGGAGGTTATCAATTCGGTCGGTATGTTTTTTTATATTTGTTCACCAATTACTCAGCCAATTGTACATTGAGTTAGATGATTATTTTTGTATTTCATATGTCATACTTCAGAGGTCCCTCAATTTTATCAAAATCGATGAAGTACTTTGGTTTTTATAACAAAATAACTGGTAAAATATCATCCAAGCCTTTAGAAAAGTTAACAGCAAGTCACATACATATGTATTGTATTGCGTATTTTGAAGTCGGTTTTTTCAGTTTTTCAAAGACTTACTGCAAATAGGGCCCTGAATTCTGTGAGATTTTAAACTATAATTATTCCAACCTTGATTTATTTGTCTTAATAACTTTCTTTATAGGTCCTTACATAGAACTGAGTACTTATCAGTTCTCCCAAATCTAATAAAAATCGGTTAGTAAATTATATCCGAGAAGTGATTCAAATAAATTATAGAACCTGAGTAAAAAGTTGCATCATAATTGAATGAAAAAGACAACCTGTAGACGAAAACATGTATCAAACATGTACCTAAGGAAATTCGACCTTCTGAAACAAAAGCACTTCGCTTGCTCATTCAATGTTTCAAACACACGTGCCTTGTAACTACATTACGCTATGTTTACGCAGCTTACTAGTTTTACAATAGCCATTATATAAAAGAAAGTGAGACCGACAAAATAATCAGATCGGCAGGGTGTTGCGTTCCCATTCCTTACGTAAGAAGGCGCATTTCTTATATTGTTAATTCTGGTCATACCTAAATCGCAGGGTGGCAAAGAATTTGCATGTTGTAGGATAGTTGCGTTGTATGTTTAGTTTTCATTTTATTTTTATTGAACTGTGTAAGAAGAAGGGTTATTTAATTGAATTTATCGTTTGTGTCCAGTTACTATTAGGCAATCTGTGTCAGTACACAAATCAAACTTTAAAACAAGATATTAAAAAAACTTTTAACTTAGCAAAGAAAACTTGCTTAAACTAGACTGACTTAGCAGTTTTCACTAGAGTCCCACTAGCAATCTTCCTGTTATATCTTCAGACTATGGATATAATCCAGAGCCGAGCCCAAATTCAATGGCTTTGCGTCGTTGTATCCAAAGAGTTCCTCTGGCCACCTATCGGCTCTATGTATATATTACATTGTCATCCGCTTTACATCAGAAACATCAGGCAGAAAAGTCTTCGCACAAAGATTTCCAAAAAGAATATAGGACGAAAAGTTGTGAAATTATGGTATGTATATTATGTAAATTACGATATTGTGTAATATGCACACCATATTTCACTCGGACACCGGAAAAGTTGTAGGTCAAGAACTTGTATGATTTAAGTACAGACACTGGGACAGTTAAAATTATATAAAACTAGTAAAAATAATAGTATCCTCTGAAACAACAGTAGCACAGTCACCACAGGCCAAGTGAAAGATGTACGCGAAAAACGGATGCTCGTACGTGTGTATGGTGCCAAGTTGCTCCAGACAGCCGGACTGTCCGGCTGAGGAACAGCTGACGATGACGTCTGACTGATATACTGCTGGATGGCTAGTATGAATGATGTGCCATTTTCTAAAATAAATAAAAAAAAATGCTTCAGATGAGTTAAGTTTTCAGTAAAATAATAAACAAGTTTATACTTGTTTATTATTTTCAACTAATCTATTAATATTTTTTTTGTTATTTTTGTCGGGAGTTTTCTGTTACGTTTTTTTGTCGGGAGTTGTTGAAAAACTCCGACAAAAAAACGTAACTAGGAACACTCGATGAAATCTTCTTTCAAACAAAAAACTAGATAATAATCGGTCCATCTGCTTGAGAACTATAATGGCACAAACATATACACAGGTACACAGATACTTATTTATACAGATACACACGTCAAACTTACACCTCTCTTTTTGGGTCGAGGGTTAAAATAGATCCGGGGGCTTGAAACGAATGAAAAAAATACGTTTACAAGAAATTTAAAAGTAATTATTATTAAAATATTACATTTTTTTCATAAAAAACAAGTAATCAGAAATCAAGAAGTAGGAATGTAATGTGAACATAATAAGTCATAGGACAAGACGCAGTTTTGAGTTCAATGCGGTTGCTCCTCGAACAGGAAAAATATAATTTGGATTTACTCAGCATTCTTGCGGTATTATATTTAAATGTAATGTATTGAAACAAATAAATAATTGGCGCCTTAGGAAATATGTCTGCAAATCCTTCTCGCGCATCAAATAAGAAAAATAAAACGTAATTTACTTTCTAGACTTTTGTCTTTTATTCTGCTATTTTGTTTACTTGGATGCCATTTTTGAGATTCCGTAGTCAACTACGTTTATAGCTTAGATTATATACCTCATCTAAGGTTTATAGTTTCGCCATGTCCGTCCGTCTGTCTACGGGAGATTAAAGATTATAAGTAGGTAATACAAAGCTGTAATTTGGCTTAGCATATAGGTTAATGCCAAAGAAGTCGTAGAAGATCGTAAAAAATTGAAAAAATAATAATTGGGATACCTCCCATACACGTAAAGTGGGGATGAATAATTTTTTCTCAACTATCCCACCGTATGGGGTATCGTTGGATAGGTAATCAAAAAACATAGGGGGTGTGCGAAAACCATTTTTCAATTTAGGGATCCATTTGCGAACAGGCTAAGCGGTTGACTTCAACTTTGGAGATAGGAAAAAATTCAGACTACTAGCATGATTTTATCATTTATATACTACTAGCATGATGCTAATAGTATTAAGAATAAAATTATAAGGAAAAATAGCACGGATAAGTAGGTTTTACAAGTTCACGAGTAATAATCGATTAACTTAAAAAATGTAAATTGAGCAGTAAAATAATAAAATTTCGTGCAAATTTTATTTAAACTAACATAAGTTATACGAGTTAACTTATTTAGTTAACGTTCATAGTATCCCCATTTAAAGTTCACATACATTATGATGCGCAACTACGGTACCCTACTCAGCGCGTGGCGGGACACGCACTTTGCCGCTTATTTATATGAAACAATCGATTTTTACAAATTTAATAATTGTTCCCATAATAATGCAATAATCATAATAATGTCAAAATTCACAAAAATATTTTTATTTTCATCAGTGATCTATATGTACATTAAATTCTTTGATTTTGACATTACCTAGATTAGATTATATACTTTATTGACCTTATAACAGAGATTTGTTATACAAAAAAATACAACAATACAAATACATTAATTGTGTTGTAAGTGAATAAAAAGCGATAATCATTTAAATTTGTGTTTGAACTTGAAAGTGTTCGTAGTACATTCTAGCACGTTCTATCAGCTAAGACATAGACATAAATCAGTATCAATGAGCAATATGTATGCGCGCTAGATTTCTACACGAGCGAAACGCTCGCAATGCCTAATGCAGCTTAGGAAAATTACATTCAAATTAGCATAGCACGTTTTTATCTGAATTTAAAAATTTAAATAAAAAGATTCAAAAACAAAAAGATTCAAAAACAAAATTTTTGGAGCGAAGTGTTATAAGACAAATATATAAATTAAAAAAAAAAACACTCACGTGTCTGATATTGTAAAAATTGTAATGTCTGTCTTAGTAAAATAAATAAAACCGGACAAGTACGAGTTAGACTCGCCCACCGAGGGTTCCGTACAAACTAGTAGATAAAAGGGGGAAATCGTATATTTTCCTTCATAAACCGAAAAATATACATCGTAAAAATATTTTAAAACTTGTTTTAGCTTATTCTAATGACGCTCTTTCATATGATACCCCACATGACAAGGTATCTTTATGCAAGGAATGATAAAGTTCTTTAACTTTAAAGTTTGGACCCTCATTCCTTGCATAAAGACAATATTTTTTTGTGATTAAATTTAAAATGTCCAGTTTTCGGATTATTTCCTATATGAGTACTCTAACACAATGCTTCTTGCCACATTTCAAAGTTCTAGGTCAACGGGAAGTCAGCTGTATTTTTTTTTACGAAAACGAAGAAATTTGATTTTTCTTTCTGCAGCAAGAGACTATGGATTTGCGTATATGTTTTCAACACGATACCTTCACGCGTTCCCGAGATACAGGTCTTGACACCCGGACGGACGGATGGACGGACAGACGGACAGACGGACAACAAAGTGATCCTATAAGGGTTCCGTTTTTTTCTTTTGAGGTACGAAACCCTAAAAAGAAGTATACATTTAGAAAACTCGAAACCCCCGACAAAAAACCGGCTGAAACGATTTTGATGAAACATAGCTAAGTACACTCCCGATGAAAAACTCTTGCAAAAAAAAACTAGATCGAAATCTGTCCATCCGTTTGAGAGCTACAACCCCACAGACAGACACGTAGATATACAGATATACATTGTATCTACACAGACTTATAACACCCCTTTTTTTTGGGTCGGGGGTTAAATACAAAATATTCTATTGCAGAAAAGCGGTTTTTGAAGTCTAACTTACGATTTTGTTTCGCTTGATACGCTGTTCAATGTACGTTTTTTGTGAGAAAGTATGCGTGAAATCACTGTAAAAAGTCATTTATGCGTATTCTTTAAAATAAATGTACTAAAACATATCACTCATTTATTACAAAAAATTTCGTTGGAGGTTACGAACAAGCGCATTTTTTATAATTTTTTTATACTAAGTATTTATACTTAGCAAACATATGTTTGTGCTTGACCGCCAACTCACCTGATGTTAAGCGATGTTACGATCAACGATGGAGCGCGCTTATCTAGAAGAAAACGAGTCACTCGCGATTTAAAGACACCCAGATTGTATCCATCGGGGAAAATCCACTCAGGAAGCGTATTCCACAATTTAACGGTCCATATGATAAATGTGGAATTAAGACGTTTACAGTGGATTGCTTTATTTTTGCGATTAACATATTATTATTACTAAAAATATAGCCAATAAAACTTAGGATGTAAAGATGAATCTAACGACACCTCACACATCATTATTGGTCTAGTCGTTTAGGCCGTAGGAGGTAATATAGAATTATTCATAGCCACATATACTTACACATACATACAAACAGTCAAAAACCATGATCCTCCTTCTTACGCAGTCGGGTAAAAATACTTGCAACAGTTACGTTACTGCACAGAAGTCTTAGTTTTAGTTTTCGGCAGCCTAGTCGGGAGACCGTCTGACTTGCGAATCCCGCGGCATGCACCTCTGTCTTTTCGAAGTTATGTGCGTATTGTTGATTGCCGCCAACTTTAAACGGTGAAGGAAAACATCGTGAGGAAGCCTACATGTCTGAGAGTTCTCAATGATCTTGAACATTGAAGTCTGCCAACCCGCACTTGGCCAGCGTGGCAGACTATGGCCTTACCCTTCTCACAATGAGAGGATGGCCCGCGCCCAGCAGTGGGACAGTTTGTACAAACAGGGCTGATAAAAAAAATAAAAAAAATAGAAGTTACAAAGTTACAGTTTAGATGAAAGGGAGAGGCTAATTTATACTTACAATTCAACCAAGCTAAGTTTGCACCTCGCTGGAATGCGGTGCCCCGCCCGCTTCCCCGCTCACCTTCCCGCGATCGCCCTGTCGCGTCAGTACGGTTAGCATCTTTGTCGCCGACACGCGTCATACGACTTTTCGTCTCCCTATCCGTTGAATTTTTAATCTTTGAACTGTTAAGGCAACAATGGCTACGCGCTCATAACGTGGCATTTGAAGAAAATATGACCAAGCGAAGTGAGAAGCGAAACGAAGTGAGAGCGAAAGCTAAATGTCGGGCATCGCACTAATAAACAGTAGTGATTCTTATATGTATATATTTAAAATAAAATAAATAGTATATATCTATTCTATCAGCCATCTAGTCCCATAGTACAAGCTTTGCTTAGTTTGAGCTAGATGGTGTTGTGTGAAATGGCTACAAATATTAAGAGGCAGGTTTTTAAATTATGAATTAATATATTTATAAGTTGATACTCTATCTAAGATTTATAACATTAAAATTTGCCGTCAATTCACTGCGCTCATCTGGATACGTTTTTATTAAAGCTGCTTAGTATTCCGCGAGGTAATTCGGCGAAATCGTCCTGAATATTATGTCCTAATCAGTCCTAATAGATTACCTATTCGATTTACTGAGCCTGATTTAAAACATAATCATATTTACTACTTTTATTTTGAGGCTTCCGTACTAAGGGTGAGGGAGCCTATTCTTGAGCCTTCGCTTCGGTGTCTGTCTGTAATAGCTGTAACTTTTTAACGGCAATCTCTGTGACGGCAATACAGTATGTAGTTACAAATCTCAAAATTGGTATGTTTGTAAAGTTTACTTTTATGTAAATATACTAATACTAAAAATTGGTCAAGAGCGAGACAAGTATGTTGTTGTTGTAACTTCTTGTTGTTCCACAGAAAAAAAAGGAAAATGACTAGTGAACGTTTGCTGACAGTTGGTGTCTTGTGATATAAAATAAGGGTAGTGTTAGAATCTCTTTATATAAAAAAAATTGTCTGTAATAAAACTTACACATTTTAACTGTATGAATAGTTTTTTTTTAAATAACACAAGCAAAGACGATGGTTACAAAATAACAATGACTCATTAGCTTTTTGAAACAATAAAAAAATCAAAAGATAATCTTTAGATTATCCTTTGATTTATTTATTGTTGTAGAGAGGTCAAAAAATGTATGGAAGCTGGTACTAAAGTAATTGAAAAATATACGTAAAATAATTCTTGGACGTAAAGAAATAGCATATTATTCTAGACATACTGGCATATAATATAAAAGCACTGAACATATCTCCATATTTTTAAATCAAGTTTAAACAATATTACCAATATATCGTTATACAAGGTAACATTATTTAATACTGATAACACTGATTTATAGCTACCGCACAACTTCGCATAAATAATAGCTCCGAAAATTCACACAACCTGCCTCACAATGGGCTTTTGTAAGGTAAACAATAAGTATGTAGGGATTAACTTTTTGCACTCGAATAATGCTAATTAGTAATTACGTGAAAATGGACTAAAGGATATTTTTTAGTATCAAGGCAGTTTGAGAGGGATATAGTTATGAAATGAAGAAAATGGAACAAAAGAAAAGAAAATCTTCCACTTTCGTAGCTATTAACGAAATGAGAAAAAATACAGCCATTTTCGTAGCTGGTTATGAAAAGGTTATGGTTATGAAAAAAACAGTTACAAAAATGGGCCAAAGGTTGATCCTAAGTAAAGTATGATTGTTGAAGTAATTCGGTACATAATCTTCGATCTGAAAATTACAGTGACAGGTTACAGGATGACACTGACAATGACAGTTTATACTTGTAATACTTGAGGCTTTTCATTTTTATCCACAGGGATGATTTCATACCGTAGTGTTAACATGTATTATCCAAATTATGAGGCAGAAATATATTTAAATTTTCTGTTAAAACGGAGGCACTAAAATATTTTATATATCCATCCTCGGCCACACCGTCGCTTAACATCAGGCGAGTTGGTGGTCAATCGTAGATCTATCTTCTATAAAAAATAAAAATAACTAAGAACATAAGCTCTTAAATGAGGTATATATAATTTTGCGTATAATTTATTCTGAATAAAGTACCAAGATTTACCTCTCCTATAAATCTATTTTAAAAGACGTTACGTCATAAAAATATATTGTTACGGGAAGTGGGTATAGGGATTGGAAGGAAACAACGATGTTATTCAAGCCCGTATAATTCGTTGACACGTGGTGCCTTCCACAGAGCACTCACAGTCTATAACACAAACACCGACAATAGTTACGGAATCGACGCGCTACAAACACACAGAGTATGTGTTCCGACCAACACACTACTACTATAACGTCTCTTCACTATACTGTTCACTTCAACACTTCACTTTCAACATTTCACTTTCACTTGTAACTTTTCTTCTTTCCTGTATGCTACTCGTATCTGAACTGCCCTCTGTCCGCGACTGAAGCTCCTTATATACCCCGCAGAACCTTCTAGAAGCTTTTATTTCGATAGTCATTTCGTTCGTCATTTGTTTCGTTCCAGAATGTTCAATTTCGATCGTCTTTTCGTTCGTCTTTTGTTTTTATCATTTGTTTCGAACTTTCTAGAATGTTGACGAGATTCTTTATTTAAATAGTCGAGGAGCATTTCCTTCTAGAAATATCACCATCATCATCATCATCGTTACACTACCCCCTCCTTAGACATGCTCGTCTCGAGCATCATTAGAGCCGTAGTATTGTGCTAACCTATCCACATGCACAACTTTCGCAGGACTTCGTGATGTTTTCCGAATTCTGTAAGTTACGTCGTTGAGCTTTGTAATAACTTGATACGGTCCCTCCCAGCTTGGCTGTAACTTCGGTGATTTACCTAGCTTTCGCACAGGGTTGTGTAGCCAAACTAAAGAACCTTCTTCAAATCCTCCTGAGTTAACATTTCTGTCATATCGAGTTTTCATCCGATCGCTGGCACGCAAATTGGCTTCCCTCATGTGTTGATGTACGTCTTCCATACGCTTTCTTAGTTCATCTGCATATTCTGTGATATATCTTGGTGCATCCGGAGGACACCCTGCCAAAAGCGTTGCTGGAAGTCGAAGCTCTCTGCCAAAGTTCGCTCGAGCTGGCGTAGTACAAGTACTTTCATGAACAGCCGTTCTATATGACAAAAGAAACAGAGGAATATACTCGTCCCAATTTCTCTGATGTGAATCAACCACTTTTGCCAGATGCTGCTCCTTCGGAGATGGCCGTAAGGATACGGTCTTGCATAGCGCATTGCTCCTCTCGATTAACACGCAGCTGCTCCTCTTGCATAGCGCGCAGTTGTTCCTCCTGGCGGCGTGCCTGTTCCTCCTGGCGGCGTGCCTGTTCCTCCTGCAAGGCACGCAGCTGTTCCTCTTGGTGACGTGCCTGCTCCTCTTGCATGGCACGCATTTGTTGTAATAGCACACCAAGGTCCACTGGAGAAACTGGAGCACTTACAGTGGCACTGGCAGAGGTTCCTTCATGAGGGTTCATTGGAGAAACCGGAGTACTCACAGTGTCACCGCCGGAAGTCCCCTCACCGGCTTCCTCACGTGTCCGAGGATTTCCCGTACTAGCGGCTTCCTGGTCTCCGCCGCTTTGTTGCTGAGCGGCTCCCCTTGAGCGGGTGTTTGGGCCATCTCTAGGCATGATAGGCATCCTTCCTTCCAATCCCACTTCTGACACCAAATGTTACGGGAAGTGGGTATAGGGATTGGAAGGAAACAACGATGTTATTCAAGCCCGTATAATTCGTTGACACGTGGTGCCTTCCACAGAGCACTCACAGTCTATAACACAAACACCGACAATAGTTACGGAATCGACGCGCTACAAACACACAGAGTATGTGTTCCGACCAACACACTACTACTATAACGTCTCTTCACTATACTGTTCACTTCAACACTTCACTTTCAACATTTCACTTTCACTTGTAACTTTTCTTCTTTCCTGTATGCTACTCGTATCTGAACTGCCCTCTGTCCGCGACTGAAGCTCCTTATATACCCCGCAGAACCTTCTAGAAGCTTTTATTTCGATAGTCATTTCGTTCGTCATTTGTTTCGTTCCAGAATGTTCAATTTCGATCGTCTTTTCGTTCGTCTTTTGTTTTTATCATTTGTTTCGAACTTTCTAGAATGTTGACGAGATTCTTTATTTAAATAGTCGAGGAGCATTTCCTTCTAGAAATATCACCATCATCATCATCATCGTTACAATATATACAGGATGTAACGGTATTGGTAATATGGCAACATCGGGTGGCAAGAATGAGTGAGATAAACGGAATTTATAATCAATAACATGATCACAGCTATCGATATTTGACTGTACGTCTGTCCGTCTGTCCATCTGTCCATATAATATCTGTCTGACCAGACTCGAATCTTTATCAGGAACGTGTAGAATTATTTATCAAGATGAAATTAGTACAAAACCTTGACCGAAATTAATACGTACTCTTGAGTATTTTGCTCCATGCCATCGTTGTCCGAAACAAATTCTGACTCCGTCGGTTATTTTTGACCGACTTCCAAGAAGAAGGAGGTTCTAAATTCGACTGTATTTTTTGTATGTTTGTTCAGCGATAACTCCGCCAATTATAATTTTTTAAGTTTCTTGTATTGTTTGGTAGGTAGAATGATAGTCCTTTATAATTAATTATTTAATTAATTTTGCCTTGTAAAATGTGAAGACAAATGGGGAGAAAAATAAACTAAAAACACGGTTTACTTTTAATCTTGTATTTACTTATATTATTTCGAAAACAGTCACCGAAAGCCCTATAATTTTTGACTGGCCCTGTGGCTCAGTTGTATGAGTATGTCTGCCTGCTGAGATGTTAGTCGTGGGTTCAATGCCCATTTTTGTATTGAGCATGAATGTTTGTTCTGTGTCTGGGTGTTTCTATGTATTATATGTATGTATTTACAAAATAAAAAGAGTAGGTACATATATATGTATTCTATCAGCCATCTAGTTCCATAGTACAAGCTTTGCTTAGTTTGGGCTAGATGGTGTTGTTTGAAACGTCCACAAATATTTATTTATTTATTTAATTTAAGATCATGGCATTGATAATAACGTATAAAAATATTGCGTTTGTCTTGTCATGTGTCCACCAGCAGCTCTAGCGTATTATTTACTCTTTCCATTACATCCTGTATACAGTCCACTTTAGACAACAATAGTCTTGTATTTAAATAATGGGAATTTTTGTACCTAATTAAATTATGTATTTTAAATGAAAAATTCTAAAATTTCCATAAAGGCGTTGGATTTCGTCAAGAAAATAAGTTGTGTAGTTATAGAAAACTGATTACGCAGTAGTTTTTAATTATTTTTAAATAGGTAATTATGTTTTTCTTATTATTAGCGTGTGTATGTGTGTTGATGTGTGTGAAATATTTTAGTAAAAACAATGAAGAACCTCCAGGCCTGGGGCGAAGGTTGCCTGTTGTCGGCCACCTTCCTAGACTCTTTTTCACTAGTAAGTGTTTTATATTGGTTATTTTAACATGTTTGATTAATTATTACAGTTCCATGCTGGACTGCGAGACTACGATAAAGGAAAATATAAAATGTATCAGCTGCTTCTCTTCCCGGGTATCTTGTAAAAGTCAGTTATGGGTCTTGAGGGAAATTGGCATTTATCTAGGCTGTCACTGCAATCTAACATTACATCTTACCGTCTTATATCCTTTCCCACCCAACTAACCCTCTAACCACGGTCAAATGTGGCGTCAACCGGCCTCATGGTCTTTGAAGCTCTGCCTAACCCGTAATGGAAAATATGCTCGATTTTATGTATGTATTATTGATAATACGACACTTTTGTTCGTATTTCTAAGTTTACAAAATAATATTGTATACCTACTGACAACTACAGCCTTATTGTCAATAGTACCATTGATTTGTACCATCGATGGTACAATTGACACAACGTTGTATCCTTAGTACCATTAATGGTACTAGTGACAATTATTTAGGATCAGTAGTACCAACAGCGTAAGAAGTCCTGCCACAAGGTGGACAGACGACCTCATCCATAAATGTACTCTCGAAGAAATTAAAGCGGACATGACTTCTTAGATATATTAACTTGATACTCAATTCTTATCAAACTTAGTGATTCTAGGTGAAATATATTCGGAGATCTATATAATTGTTCACCGCATTTTTTTTTAAATAACATATGTCTCACGCTTCTTGTGTTCTTTTTGACATTCTTATTATTCTGTTTTAGGTAATCTGTTTGATTTTGTACAGAATATATCTACTGAGTGTACTAAAAATGGTGGAGTGAGTATGCTGGACCTCGGAATCAGGAAGGTTTGTGGTAAGTATCACGAGTGTTTATTTTTATCCGTCACCCTTGGCTTATAAAAAAATATTAATTGAAAATTCAATATTTTGCGAATGTATCTCTAAATTGAATTATTTTTTCGTACACCCGCGATATTTTTGTTTTTTCTATTTTACGACTCTACACACCATGATATAAGCAGGAAAAATCATGCCCAATTTTCACTTAGATCCACTATTTTTTTTGTCAAGATTTTATTTTACCATTTTGTGTTAGGTGATTAATTTGTACACCCATATCGGTTTTAAGCTTTTTAGTAGTAAGGGCTAAGTAAAAGACGGACATGGCGAAACTATAGTTATTTATTAGTTTAACATATCACACAATATGTGATATGAGGTTACAACTATTTACTCATTAAATGAGATTACGTCGGAAAAAATCGCTTTCGACTTGAGAACAGCATTTTTGAAATCGGTTAAAATGAATTGTTTCTAGTTGTTACAGACCCCGAAGATTGCTTGACGATAGCAAATACTTGTTTAGAAAAAGATAAAATTTATTCAGTTGGGCGATCACTTCTTGGGCGAGGACTTCTATTAGCTGACGGTGAGTAGGTCTCTGGACAAAATAATAGTTATTGTAGCTGTGGATCTGTAGATTTAGGGTCACGCATTCAAGCATTAGGCGTTCAGCCTTTTGTGTTCGTTGTCTACGTCCCCTGCGGTGGTTGTGAGCAACTGAGCGGTCAAACGCAGAATGAGAATGCCGAACGCTTGAACACGTTACCGCCTCAATAATCACTCACATACTAAGCGAGCAGCTTCGCAAGGCTGCCTCGGATGTGTATCGCGCGAGGCTGCCTCGGCCAGAAATTTAGCAACACGAGACCGCCACGCGCGGCACTTGCAAGACAAATTGAATATGCAGTTACATTCATGGTCCTTTTAAGGTACTCTCATTGTTTATTTTCCAACTGAAATTCCTCCGCGAGTTTTCTCTTATGACCATAATCTCATACTCCTATGTAGTCCACTACTGTTCCGTATACGAGATCTTTATTACCGTTTTGAATTCGTTCTAAGGCATTTTAGTAGGTATCGCAAAAAATCGACAACGGCTGGAACAGGTCGAAGCGGACTCAGACGAAGTAATGAACGCCATTTCCTTTCGAGACACATTCTGACTGATCAGCAAGCCTCACGTTTCTGTCTTGCGATACTATTTTCGCGCAGACTGTACTGTCTGGGCCTGTGCGACTGTCCGGGTGTCAAGATCTCGGGAACGCGTGAAAGTATCGCGTTGAAATTAAAACCTTATACGCAAATCTATAGTATCTTGCTGCAGAAAGAAAAATTAAATTTCTCAGTTTTCATAAAAAAATAGTTACAGCCGAATATGTCGTAAAAAATGCACATTTCGACACTCACAAGGGAATGGGGCAAAACCTATGGGGTACTTCCCGTTGACTTAGAACTATGAAATTTGGCAAGAAGCATTTTGTTAGAGTACACATATAGGAAAAAATCCGAAAACTGGACATTTTTAATTTAATCACAAAAAATTGTGTCTTTACGCAAGGAATGAGAGTCCAAATTTTAAAGTTCTTTAACCGTATCATGTGGGGTATCATAAGAAAGAGCTTTATTAGCATAACTTAAAACAGGTTTTAAAATATTTTTACGATGTATATTTTTCGGTATAAGAAGGAAAATATTTTTTTTTTAAATGTCCCCCTTTTATCTACTAGTTTGTACGGAACCCTCGGTGGACGAGTCTGACTCGCATTTGTCCGGTTTTATTTTGTGTTTGTTACGTGATTACTTCAACAATTATTAATTGATATTGATGATTCTTTTTGGTTTGGTAGGTTTACTTTAGAGGTAGCCCCATATAAATTTTATCAAAGTCGGTTTAGTAGTTTGTTTTTTAAAACAAAATAACTGAAAAAATTATGTCATCCAGGTAAACGAAATTGCGCATTTTGAGGTCGGCTGTATCAGTTTTTTTAAACCATAATTATACATATATGTTACACTACTGTGAAATGATAAAATTATTAGTATTGAAATTACTTTCATTTGTTAAATATAATTTTGCTATAGTACCAACATGGAAGAAGCATCGCAAGCTACTGAACACATCTTTCAGTCAGCCTGTTCTGAACAGCTTCGTGGAGACCTTCAACGCTCAGGCCAGGGTGTTGGTCACCATGTTTCGGGAAGGGCTGGGACAACCCATAGACCACGAGCATCTGCTAAGGATAAACAACTTGGAAACTATATGTAGTAAGATTTAGAGTATTATTTTCAATACAGTTTGTAAGTAAGCTCGAAAATAATTATATCATACTCGATTCCAACTTATTCATTTAATTATTATACACTTTATTCAATTTCAATCTTAAATTTAAGTTTTTTACAATAGAAATACAAAAATATAAATAATATAAAAAACTAATTATTATTATTGTTATTGTAATTATAACATGTTGTGTATACATTTAAGGAATATAGTTTAGGTACAAATTATGAATTGTACATTAGGAAAATTGTACAGACTGTATTCTGTTCGTGTACCAATAAACTAAATAAATTGATGGATCAGACAAATACCTGCTGGATGCTTTGGAGTCAAGGCAGGAGTTTGTCGTGGAACTCTTTGACGGAAAGTGTTAAGATAGTCGGGTTTATACTAATTTTTGTAGGCACATTAAACACTTTTTAACCGACTGCGCGAAGAAGAGAGTTATGTTTTTCATGTGTATGTATGTACGTACGTTTCTATAATACCTCCTACATCCTAAACGGTTTGACCGATTTTGTTGTTCGAGGTGTCGATATATTTGTCTTCAATTCTTGAACGTTATAGGCTATGTTTTGTGTAATAATAATAATGATGATATTTGTCAACATTTGTCGGGCATGTCACCGTCCCGGAGAGTCTCTCCGACACATTATTTCCGGTTGCGCATCTTGCTAACAACGAGTATTTTCACAAACATAATCAATCAAGTGGCCAGGATGATCCACCAGCAGCTTGCTCTTCAATACGATCTTATCGAGCCCGATTACGCACCAGTGCCAGTTCTTGAGGATGGCCATGCTTTGCTCTATTGGGACCGCTCTATTATAAAGTCTGATATCGTGATTATAGATCGTTTCCAACGCCGGGCAGTGTCGTTGACGTCACCATTACACATGATGAGAATCTCGTGAAGGCCGAGAAAGTCAAGCTCAGCAGGTAACTTGAGTTGGATCACGAGATAACAGCCATGTGGGATGTTGACTCGATGATCATTGTTCCGGTAGTCCTATCGGCAAACGGTCGCTATTAGCGAAGAGCCTCGACCAACATCTTAAGTCTCTCGCTCGATGGTTGGGTCAAGGGTCGGGCAGACACGGCACGAATTGTTAGAAGGTTTCTGAATCTGTAACCCCTACCGCCAGTAGCTTAGGCCCTGCCCCGATGCCAGCGGCACCCTAGGCTTAATTTTTTTATAATATTTATGTTGTTATATTTGTATTGTAAAAAACTTAAATTTAATATTTTAAATGAATAAAGATATAAAAATAATAATACAACTCTCGAAAAAAACATGCGCTTTTTTGTGACCTACAACGAACTTTTTCGTAAATAATAAGTATTATATAGAATGTCCATAAAGTAGCTTTGTGTAGGTACACTTTCTCACAAAAATGTACACTCAACAGCATATCAAGCGTAACGCAAGTTTAAGTTACAGTACAAAAACAAGTCTTATGCAGTCGGTTATTTTGTTTTCTTTTAATATATTTCATATTTATTTAAATATATATTTGTTATTGTTTTCATTGAAACTTGTACCTAAAAAGATTTATTTTTACCCTACTTCCGAAGGATGGTTAGGTTTTTATTATAATATATTTCTCAGTGACCACAATGGGCATAAACAGAAAGGAGCACGGCGATCTTCAAAAGCAGTACGTGGTACTCTTGGATGAAATTTTAAATCTATTCACTAAAAGGTTGCAACAGTTTTGGCTACAACCCGATATTATATTTAACATGACGGAACTGAAAAAGAGGGAAGATGAAATTATAAACACTATGAGAAAATTATCTAATGAGGTAGGTGATTTTCTTTTTTTACCTGATTAAATATATCTTTTTTTTTTCATTTCATTAGTACGCGTACTAACGAAATGAAATAATAAAATGGTTATAACCAGTTACACTAATTCAAATAAGTAAAGTAGGTAATTTAAAATAACAATGATAATAATAATGGTCTTAATTAAAATACAAAAAAAATATGAAGAATTAAGGTCATGAGATTTCTCAATTTGTCAAAAATTTGTATGCCAGAGCAAATATATTTTTTTGGCATTCACACAATTCTCTCACAAAACATCAGACACTCAGACAGCACCCACAACTTCCATTCATCCCAGAACACATTAAAAGTTAGGGTTGGCATCCAGAAGAGAATTGAGTGCAGAGAGGGTACGTGGGATAGGCGATCTTGAACGAGCAACGGTCCGACTTGTAGGAACCGCAAACAACTTATGATGCCTGCTTCGGCAGTACTTATCAGGGACATATTATAGGCGGTATAGCTCTCCACTGAGATCGGGGGCATTATTAGTTAGCAGTTATGAGTTGATCCTATGAACTTCTAACTTCGAGGGAATTGTATCCAAGACTTCCCATGAGAAACCTAGTCGGATATTTGTATGGATAGTACCCTTAAATGCTAATCTAATCTTAGCTTAGGGCTATGAAGGTCTGTTAAGTCAAGCAAATAAAAGTACAACCGCGGCAAGTTCTTTTAACGGAGCTACTCATAGCTATTTCGATTGACTTTGTTGTAGAAAAATCTACACGTGCAAAGTTTCGGTGACCAAAAAGATATACCATTACAACACTAACAACTATTATTAACTATTATTTTTAACTATGGATATACTGTGCTATAACTAGCTATATTTCTAATTGACCTACCTTATTTATATAATGTTTTCTAAAGTATTCGTTATTTTTAGTTATTGAAATGAAACCAACACTCATATTTTATAGCTTACCAACAGTCGCTAGTTGAAATTTTTAATTTTGTCACTGATACTCTCATCTTCAAGCAAATACACAAACTTCTTCGGGATAAAGTAAGTTCCTATAGACTGAGTGGCCAGCCCTAGTGTCAAAGTTATTAATCCGCCGAAAGGCCTCTGACCTGGCTTGACGATTGCTATTTTTAATAACAAACAACCGGGACCTCCAATGTAACGTGTCAAACGACCCACGGTGGCGCTCAGAAAAAAATTACACTCACGGTCACGCATCCAAAGACTGACCGGTCCGTCCGTTGCTTGAAATTGATGATCGATCGAAAACACTTCAAGTTACGTCACGAGCGCTTCTTCGGAATTAAACTAGACTATGATTAATTATGACTGTGATATATGATCGGAAGTATATTAGATATACAAATTGATACATTACTAGATCGTTTTAATTGTTTTCAGATTGTAGAATGTAAGAAAGCTAAGGTGAAAATTGAAAAGGAACGCTCTACGAAAAACATTTCAGGTAATATTATGAATTTGTAGTTCACTATGATGCAATTGAAAAACCTACCATTTAACACTTTTTTTTTTAAAGGAAGAAAAATAATTTAAAAAATGATATAGAAATACAAGTATCTACATTAAAAAATAAATCTTCAAGAAAAGAAAATACCCGACTGCAGAAAAGCGATTTTTGTAGTCTAACTACGTTTGATACGCTGTTGAGAGCACGCTTTTGGCGTAACATTGTTGTAAAAGGTTATAAATACGCATTCTTTAGAATAATTCTAGTAAAATCACTTATTTATTACGAAAAAGTTCATTGGAGGTTACGAAAAAGCACATATTTTTTTGCGAGTGTCTTATTATTAATACTGAAAATATAGCCTATAACATTCAGGGAGTGAAGACAAATCTAACGACACCTCGCACATCAAAATCGGTCAAGCTGTAAGAGGTAATATATAAATATACACCCACATACAAATATACATACAAACATACTTATATTTGAAAAACCTTCCTTCTTACGCAGTCGGATAAAAAAATGCAAATACAAACTTACGCCGTTGTTTACTACTTTTAATTATTATTCTTCTAATGTTATATTTTTTTATTTTAGGTAACATGAAACCGTTTTTGGATTTGATCCTAGAGCTCGCAGACGAGACAGGATGTTTCACAGATCAAGAAATTATAGAAGAAACCGAAAATATTATAGTAGCCGGGCACGATACTAGCGCATCTATACTCACTTTTGTGCTCACTCTGTTGGGATCCTACCCTGACATACAGGAGAACGTGTACAACGAGTGAGTTTAATTCAAAACAAATATTATTTAAGTTGTTTAAGTTATTTTAATTTAGTTTTATTTAAGTACAATGTACTTACAATAAAATATTTTTTTTTCCTTCTAGAGTACCTTTATTTTCTGTATTTACATGTGTACTTAAATTAAACTATTTAAACTATAAATAACCTAAACAACTTAAATATAAAAGATATACCTACAAATTAAATAAACTGAAATTTTAAATAATAAATTAAAAATCAAAAATGTGTTGATGCCCGTGTGGCAAAGTACCTAGAACGCTGCTGCATTCCCACGCTGAATCGCTAATGAAATTATTTGTGCGAGGAATGAGCCAGCTCTCTTAATTGAAATAAATAAATAAATAATAATTGAAAAGTTGAATAAATAATTATATGGAATAGAACTTAAGTACTCTTTCTATTTAACAAAGCCTTTCAACGCCGCGTTGCGCATGACTGTGTCTTTTTTTTAGGGTAAAGGACGTTTTCGGAAACACAGAAGACCTAGAAAAGAGTGCATTGTCAAAATTAATATACACAGAAGCTGTATTGAAGGAAACTTTACGGCTTTATCCGGTGGGAGCAATAAATGGAAGATATTCTGATAAGCCGGTCAAATTGAGTGAGTATTGTATAATATATAAGTATATATGTTCCTTCTGATAATGTCTTTAAATAATATCATTATTCTTCACAAGAAAGAAGCGCAAATCATTGCTAATAATTTAGTCGTGCAACTAGTTTTTTATAAATCATTGACTTGCGCTTGGCCGCTAACTCACCTTGAAGCAAGTAACAATGGAGTGCCCTTGCCTTAACTTGAAACCAGTTTACTCACGATTTAAAAATATCTAGATCTTCAAAATAAAAAAGAAATCTTAAAATGTAATCCCGAAATCGCTTAGTACGAACGATGAAGGTCCATTGCTGGTTATAATCCTTCTCCATGGATTTCCAAAAAGATCTGTTGAAAGTTGCTTCCACGCAACGTCTTCTTGCCATTTGTATGTCGCATGAACGTGGTCTCTACTCGATAAATTCTTTCTAGTAAATATATTATTATTAGTAAAAATATAGTATAAATAAAAAAAAACATTTTTTTGTTTGTTTTAGAGAACTACACAATTAAAGCTAACATGGGTTACTTCTTAATGCTGTACGCAGTGAACCGCGACTCCATATGGGGTCAGGACGCGAAGATCTTTAGACCAGAGAGATGGCTAGACACAGCCTCTTTACCTGATCTCAACTACTTTGGAGGGTTTAGCTTAGGCAGAAGAAATTGCATTGGTAAGATTCACTAGATTGGTAAGAGTGCTCTTTTCTATTTCCCCATTTTTATATAAGATAAAACAATTTATTTCTGTTTGAATTTTGTATTAGTAAGGAAAATTCATGGATATTTAGTCTTACTTACGCTTAGTCTAAATTTGATACACAGATAACTTTAGACTTCAATAGTTAAAAATTCTTTGTAATGTACTGCGTTTGACAAGAGCTACCTGGTAATTAAACAAAAATTTTATGTTAATTTTATTTTAAGAATACTTGCTTGATTAATTCAACTTTTTTATATGTGTTTGTTGACTATATTACCTCCATTAATCCGAAGACAGAAACATAAAACAAGTAACTTTCCTCGATAGAAAAAAAATCAGAACTTACCTCTAAAAATAACATTTTATGAATTTTGTGTCGTAGTCATGTACTTTTTGTCACATTAAAATAATTAAAAATGTAGATCATATTTTATTAAACATTAATTCGAAATCAGTTTTTAAAGAAACATTAAATAGAATTTTTAATTAATTTTTTATTTAGTATGGCGCTTACGTTATTTTTTTCGAGCAGGTTGCATGTTTCCTCTCTCTATCTATTTACGTTGCTATCGCACAGTTCTATCACTCTCAACCATTTACCCAGTTCGCCCGTGAACATCGTGCGAGGTATTGTCTTAGACGCCATGGCGACGTCGCCGGCTACGTATCCAAGCAGTTATATTGAAATGTATGGTACCTAACTCACTTGGCGACGCGACGGTTTGGCAACGTCGCCAAGTTTGCTAACCATGATATTAGACCATAATATGACAAACTTTCAATGAAACTTATATTTTCGAGATAAAATAAATACGTAAAACAATACGTTCGAGTCGAAGTCCAAGTGCAATACACGCCAAGTTGCCTTCTTTTAGATATCATTAGATAGGGAACCCTACCATTTGGTATGGTGATCAGCACAGTCTTATCCACTTATTGCATGTTTATTAATTGTTCCAGGTAAAGTGTACGCGATGATGACTATGAAAATAGTAGTGGCTCATGTGATACGTCGGTACCGGATATCCGCTGACGTCACCAAGATGGAACTCGTGTGGGACGTCATGACGAGGCCCGGTTCCGGCTCCGGACACTACATCACTCTAGAACTTAGAGAATAGAAGATAACATTCCACTGCTTCATGTTAATTTCTATTCACAATTATTAATAATAATTAAATAAATAGATTTAATAATAATTTGAAAAAATTACAGGTTACTTGCTTCTATTTTTGAGTCGAAATCTCCGACTATGGTTTTAACCGCATACGGCGGTCTTTTTCAAAAGGGACAGATAAAAATATAATAGGGTGACAAGGTAGTGATATTGTTATCTGTTTTTTTTTATAAAAAAGTTGCCAAGTACTAATTTGTTTCGTACTCTGGAGATTCCATCTCTCTTTTCCCACTCCACTTTATAAAAATGTTTTTTACCCGATTTCGTAAGAAGGAGGGTTTTTCGGTGTATGTATGAATACATTTATACATACACATATACAATTATACTTAAATACACCTAAAAACCCTGTTATTTTGTATGTTCTTGTATTACCTACTACAGTCTAAACGGCTTGACCGATTTTGATGTGCGAACTGTCGTTAGATTCACCTTCACTCCCTGAGTGTCATGGGCTGGGCTATATTTCTTGGAATAATAATGATACAATGTAACTCTCCCAAAGCTGAAAAAAGCGTTTTTTCGTAACCTCTAACAAACTATTTCGTAATAAATAAGTTTTTTTACTCGAATTATTCTAAAGAATACGCATTTATAATTTTTTACAGCGATTTTAAGCATACTTTCTCAGAAAAAACGTACACTCAACAGCGTATTAAACGTAACGAAATCATAAGTTAGACTGCTAAAATCTGTTTTCTGCAGTGGAGTATTTTGTTATTCTTTTAATATTTGTTAGTTGCTAGTTTGACTGAAGATTCAATCCACTCGGCTTCGTAAAAACATTGTTGAGTTTCTAGAAAAATCAAAATAACTAAGTTGTTAAATATTGCTAGAATATTTCTGAATAGTTCGGAGAGGCCACTGTACGCCGTAACATAGGCCGTGAGCCTAGTACGACAACACCAACCGTATATACTGGGTCAGTGATTCTACCCCATTAACAATGTAACTGTACTTTTGTGAAAACTTTAAATAAATGAATTTGAATTGAATTGAATTGAAATACTTATCCTAGAATACGTTACGTAACACTGACTGTGTGTGTAATCTTTTCTGAGATCTACACCGTCTACTTGCCTTGGCCGCTAATTAGAAACCTAGTGCCTAAACCAACAGAGTTTATCTATCTATCTATTCATAAGTACTTAATGTTATCTTTTTGTAATTTTGTTATTTTGTGGTTTTTAATAAAGTGTTAACTATATATCTGTCTACTTTCAAAGTATGTATACCTACTTAATTGTCAGTACCTGGATGGCCGAACTTTGCTCGGTTTTTGATGTATGTTTTAAGCTATTGCATAGCTTCTATCGCGGGCCTTGAGCGTGGAGACCGAATCCAGAAATTCCGTAACGAAAATAACCTAACGCTGTAACGCCGATACAACCAATACCACCTAGAGGCGATTTGCAGAACTAAAGAGACAAGCGTGATATTTCAAAAAGTCATTAAAAGTTCTGCTATTCATCGATAGATGGTAAAACTAAAAACTAAAAAGTATCACCGCTGTGCCGGTCGGAGTGGGGGGTGTTAGGAATACTTCATAAATAAAATAAATAAATAATTATAATTACATAAGTTGATAAAAAAATGCTATGCAATAGCTTTACCGCGGCAGTCTCCGAGTGCCACACGTCTTTTTTTTTTTGTAAAGGGCTCCCAATAATAGTTTTTCTCACAAAATGAGGAACTTGAAAAAAAAAAGTAGAAAAAATCATCTCATCTGGACTCGAACTGGGGTCTTCTGGATTCGGAACCGGATATTGTAGCAGTTTTTCATTGCCTGAAAACACGGATAAAACGACGTTTTCTAAAAATGAAACCTAGGTCGATCGATTGATCGCCCCCGAAACCCCTGCATACAAAATTTCATGAAAATCGTTGGAGCCGTTTCCGAGATTCAGATTTTATATATACGAGTATGTAAGAATTGCTCGTTTAAAGGTATTAGATACTCGTAGATGGATTGCGTAGCACAACTGAAGCGGAAATTGTGGGCGTTTAAGTTCAATATTTTAGTCCGTGGATATCAAAGAATCCGAGGGATAAATACAAATTTTCCTTAGTTTCACCCACTTAAAATTGTGGCTGTAACAGCCTATGTTAAGCTCTGTAATCTACTGTCATTTATTAGCTTCGAAGGTTTTAGGATTTTACTATGGAAACTTACTTAGTTTTCAGTCATTTTTGTATAAAAAATCCGACTATAGTTTCAACCTCATTCGGCGGTCTTTTTGAAAAAAGGCAGCGCAATCGTCATTCTCGGTCCGTGACGCACCTTGTCAACTATAGTCGGATATTGTTGATTGGGGCAACAATTTTAAGACGCAAAATGACTGGTGGATCGCAAGTGTGAAGAAATTTTACATTGTATTGTGAGTTCCGTCTACTGGAACGTGGCTGAAACGCATGAGAATTCTAGTGAAGAGGACTCTCCAGCTGAACAGCTGGAGCTCTTCACTCACGACGCAAGACGACCAGCTTCCCACCCCAACCCTTTTGCATCCGATGACGTCACGTGATTGGTATTCTAATTTATTTCTCTTTACCTGCACGTGCTGTTGCACGTGCATCATCAAAAATAATGAATTCATAAATTCTTACAAAGACGATAATATATTTCACTTGTACACTTCTATGTTTTTTTGGTTGTGGGAATTTTATGAACCTTTGTTTAACATAAAAACTTTCTGTACGCTTTAAAGTTTAGAAGAAAAGTTACAGCGTTAGTTAGGTAACGGGCGAGGGAGATAGGCTTTTTAAAAAGTACAATTGAGAAGTGTGTTCTACTTGAGAACTAAGTCGAGACTGATCTTTATTTTCTCACAGTTCTTTTTATATGTAACTTAAATAACATAAGTGGGTATTAATGCTAAGGTTACTTAATGTCTATCTCCTATGACAATAGGGCAATAAGGTTTCCTATTAAAGTCTACATGATCTCTATTATCTACTTATAACCAGACACCGTTGTGGAATGGTGTGGTTACGGCGACATAACTCCTCCCCCCTTAAGATGGAGGCGCATCGAAGGCTGCGGATGAAGTTGGAGTTCTTCATCTTCAGGTTGTTCTGCCGAGATTTGCGCCGATTTCCGGGGTTTCCACCAAAACTTGTCGACGGCTGCTCCTGTGACTGCTAGGAATAGTATGACATATAGTACGATTGATGGCCAGCTTGGTGTGTTGGGAATGGTGGTGAAGTCTTCTTCCGGGATCTTGATTTCCTCTGCTTGGTGCAAGACGTGCTTCAGGTTGTCTAGTTCTGTATTTTCCAAATTTATTTTTATCGGGGAAATTTTGGGTGTTTGGTATGCGCGTGGTAGCGGTATAGTTTCTCTGACGTTGACGTATCTCTGGTGTGTCGTTAGTGTTTTGTCCAAAATTTGTACTTTACAGTTGTTATCTGTTGTTACCAGGAAGACTCCTTTGTTGCGTTGATACTGTACGTCGTTGTTGCAGATGGTCTTCATTACCTCTTCGTGCTTCATGATGACTATCCAGCTGTTGTCTTTGATCTGCTGTATGATGTTGTCTTCGTACGTGGCTGTGGCATAGGTACAGTTGTGCGGCTCCTGGTGTTGTATGAGCTGAGCAATACAGTCGCTTGAGTGCTGCAGTGGCTGCCAATCCAGGTGTGTGCAGATGACGTTGTCCTCCACGATTTCGGTGCATGGCTCGTGGGGGTAAGCGAACTCATTATTTCCCAAGACAAGGAAAGGATTTTTAGGGATAAGGATGGTATTGTTGTCGTTAGGGATGGAATAAAGGTGTAGGAGGTTATAGGGCTGTTCTGTAACTAGTGGTATATCTAGTATAAAGTTAAGTGTTTCATTAGTACTATAAGCTTTTACTATAATGGCTTTTTCCCATAAGTGAATGTTTTCTAGATTTGGGGGAAAAGCCAGGTAACTATTGACCTCGTTTTGGATGTTGTTTAATTCTTCAATTAAGTAGGATGGCTCGATAATGCTAGGGTGCATCTTTTTCAGGTGAGAAAATGTTAATGCGTTTTCTAATGTTTCTAATCTATCGTAGAGTTGTTGAAGCGAAGTCTCTATGTTACTAAATATGGTCATGGTTAAGAAGTCTGTTTCAAATTCGGTGCTTTGCTTAGAGTACCTATCTATTGCAATATAAATTTCTTTTTGGTTATTTTTAATGTCATTTAAACTTTTTTCGTATTCTCTCATAAAATCCTGCATGATACTTATTGTCTTTCTCTGATTTAATTTATTGTTGTTGTTTGCCAATTGAATTGCTTTTATTTCGTTATCATACTTAATTGCGTCGCTTTGGTCTAAGTTTCCTGTGATGGCTTTTACTATGGAGCCTAGTCCATCTATTAGTCCTCGTTTATGTCTATATATTGACCTAAAACCTATGTTTTCTAATCCTAGGTACATTAACCTATTTTCTATAATATCGATAAGATAATCAATTTGCTTAATTATTGCTACTGAGCTGTTCTGCTTCAATCGCATAGTATAATAATTACTACATATATCTACGTAAACATCTCTTAATCGTGAGGTGTTATAAACTACAGCTAAGTGGTACGTGTCTGTCTGGTACTGTGCTCTTGCTTCTGTAAGCACTAAAATTCCGTTATGGCTATCTATTGGCTGTATGATTGCTGCGGTTGCTGCGAGTTGGAGCACTGCGGCGAGGGTGATTGCGTTTCTGAAACATTTTCAGGTCGCCTTAGTAAACGGAAGTGGACTCTAATTGTTTTTGCGTTTACATGTTTACCTACTATTTCGGCTATTTGTTCTGGGTGGATGCGTACTATGGTATAAGGTCCTAAGTATTTCGGCTCTAGTTTATTGCTCCTTGCTGTTTTAGCAACTTGCTTGTAAACAATGTCACCTACTCTGAATTGTGCTCTCTCTGTGTTTCTATTTGCTTTTTCTATGACCTGTTGTTTTTCGCTAGCTAGCTTGTTGTTTATAAGTTTTTGTGTGTTTTCCATTATTTGCCTGTGTTTTAAAACGTATTCTTGGTAAAATTCTTTTGGGCAGTATAATTCTAAAGGGTTCCTACTGTCCGTGTGTCCGTATAGTAGCTCAAATGGTGTAAATCCGGTTGCTGAGTGTATGCTGTTGTTATAAGCTATAATGGCGTATTTCATAGTGTTTATCGGTTCGTCATTGTCTGTTATTCTGTGAATTCTAATTATTTCCGCTAAGGTAGAGTGTAGTCTTTCTATTGGTGAGTTTGAATTCGGGTTGTAGGGAGTTGTGAAATGTATGTGTATATCGTGCATAGCACAAATTTCCGTAATAACTTCGTTGTCGAACTTTGAGTCTGAGTCTGTTGTTATTCGTTTTGGTACACCTATTACTGAGAATATGTTGAGTAGAGCTTCAGCTATATGGATACTGGTTGAGGCTGTGAGTGGCATAGCTTGTGCATATTTTGTAAAATTGTCTATTATTGTCAAAAATGTTGTACCTCCGCTACTGTACAAATCCATGAACATATGTTCCATAGGTTTGTGTGGAGTGTCTGTTAGGGATAGTGGCAACTTTAAAGGGTTGCGCTCATACTTGCTTTTCAGACATTTGTCACATTTATTTATGAATTTTTGTATTGTTAGCAACATTTTTGGCCAGTGGTAATTTCTGTGTATGTGTTTGTATGTTTCCTGAATACCTCTGTGTATTGTTTTACCTTCGTGATATTTTCTAATAATGTCTGTTTGTTCTGAAGTGCTGTCTATAAGTGTTACTCTATTCATGCATCTAATTAATTTTGGGCCGCGATTACTGAAAATATTTTTATACACTTCACAAAATATGGGGTAGTACTCTTCGTGATGGAAATAGCAATGAAATACTCTATTCGGGATTGTATTTTCTTTTAGGAATTCTATAATTTGTTCCTTTGTATTGTTAATGGGGATCCAAACATCTTTAATTATAATTTTGCCTTTTGACCTGTCATCTATCCTGTACGTGTCTCCGGGTGTCTTTCGTATGTGAAATTGTTTTAACTGTCTGTCAATTGGGTCATTTATTTGTGGTATTTTGTCTTTAGTATTTTCGATATTGGTTTCGGGTTGTGATGTGGAAGTCTGTGGTACGTCTTGTTGTTCCGGTATTTCTGGTGTGATGGGCATATCTAATAGTGTTCTTATATCTATATTTGCTAAATCCGGGTCTATAGTAGATGTGCTTGGTTGTGGATCATTTGTATTCGGGGCAATGGTACTTTCATTGTAGTGTAAAATTTGTACTCTCGATAATGCATCTGCATTGGTATTTAATTTTCCTTTTTTATACTGTACGTCAAAATTATATTCTGCAAGTCTCAAGCGCCAGCGTGTGAGCTTGGAATTAGGATCTTTTATGGACATGAGCCACGTGAGTGGGCGATGGTCTGTGTAAATTGTGAAATGTGTGCCATACAGGTATGGGCGAAAGTATTTGGTAGCCCATACAATGCTTAGTAATTCTTTCTCTATTGTGGAGTATCTTTGTTCTGTGTCAGATAGTGTACGTGAAGCGTATGCTACTGGTTTGTCTGTTCCTATTTGTCCTTGTGACAAAACTGCTCCTAATGCTACGTCTGATGCGTCCGTGGTTAAGATAAATGATTTTTCGAAATCTGGGTACTGAAGTATAGGTGCGTTTATGAGTACTTCTTTACATTTTTCAAATGCTTCAGTGTATTCTTTTGTCAGTTCTATCTTACTATTTTTCTTTAGACATTTTGTTAGTGGTTTTGTAAGTTTTGCGAAATCTTGTATAAATTTTCTATAATATCCAATCAGTCCCAAAAAGGATTTAATTTCTTTTTGAGTTTTAGGCAATGGGAATTTCTTTACTGCTGCTATTTTATCTTCGTTTGGCTGAAGGCCTTTGTCTGTTAAGGTGTGTCCTAGGAATTTGACTTGTTTTTGTAGGAATTCTGATTTATTAAGTTGAATTTTGAGGTTGTGTGCCCGAAATCTGTCAAATACTTGCTTGCATTTGTCTAAGTGTTCCTGTAATGATGTGGAATAAATAATTACGTCATCTAAGTACGTTAAAACATTATCTAAACCTCGTAACATTGAGTCCATAAGTCTTTGAAAAGTACTCGGTGCGTTCTTAAGTCCGAATGGCATTCTGAGGAATTCGAAATGTCCTCGGTCGGTTGTAAATGCCGTTTTCTCTACGTCTTCTGTCTGCATTTCCACCTGATGGTATCCTGAGGCTAAATCTATTGTGGAAAAATACTGTGCTCGTCCTATTTTGTCTAATATGTCGTCTATGTTAGGAAGTGGGTATTTATCTTCGATTGTTTTCTCATTAAGTTTTCTGTAATCTATTACTAGTCTATATTTTTGTTTTCCTGTTGCATCGATTTTCTTCGGGACGATGTGTACTGGGCAAGACCATGGGGAACTACTTTCTCTAATTATATTTTGATCCAATAATTGATTTATTTGTTCTTTTATTTCTTGTTTTTGTTTTGGGGCCTGTCTATAGTTTCTAACAAATATAGGTTTGTCGTCTGTTAGTCTAAGTTGATGTTTAATTTTGTGTGTGAAAGTTAAGGGTATTTCTTCGCAATGGAAAATGTCACGGTAGTTATAACAAAGTTTTCTAATTTCACGTTCTTCTTCAGGATTCATGTGGTCTGTTCTTAGTCTGTTCAGATTGTTTTTTAATAGTTCATCCAATTTTTTTGTTTTATTTTTAGAGTGCATAGCCTGTGGTGTTTCTTTCTTTGTAAAGTTTAGTTGTTGTAACTTCAAATGACAGCTATTTTTGAGTCTAATTTGTTTATCTGATGTATTAATTACTGTAGTTAAGGCGTTACCGTTTTTTACTGAAACTATTGCTGGTGGGAAAACTAATCCGCTTTTTGTTGTAGTACCTTCTGAGAAATAATCTCCTTCCTGATAGTTACACAAGAGGTTAACTACCTTTTCGCATTTTGATTCTAATTTTGTGTAAGATTTGATGTCATCTCTGATGGGGATGTTAGCCTTATCTGTACGAAGTTGCATGTTTTTAATATCTATCCTGCAGTTCAGTGGGACTAGAAAGTCGAGTCCCAATAAACCTATAAAATCCGAATCGAAATTAAAAATTAAGAATTTGTGGGTTATTTCTTCATTAAATATCCGTTTAGGTAATTTTACGTAAGCTACTTGCTTGTGTTTGGAAGTGGCATGTGCTGTTTTAATGTAATGAATTTCATTTTTAATTTTAATATTATTTCTTTCAATCGTTTTCAAAATTTTTGGTGCTATTAACGATTGAGAGGCTCCAGTGTCTACTAAAAATCTACCTCCTAATTCGCTAATATAAATATAAGGGAGGCGACTATAATTTTGAATGCTGTTCATAAATACTATATTGTTAGGTTTCTTTCTATTTCCTGAAAAAAATTTTCGTCTAGATCCTCCTCAGACAGATTTTCTTCGGGATTTTCCTCGGAGGATGATTGATCTTCATCATCATCATCTATTTCCTTTTGGAAATATAATCGTTTTTTATTGGATTCCGAATTTTCCGCATGTTGCTTCTTAAACTGATCTCTTTTTTTAAAATTGTTCGGTTTTTGTTGTTTATTGTTATTAAAATTATTTGCAGGGTTTCTAGACTTGTTTTGTTGTATGCGCCTAGCCCTGAGTTTAGCTTCCTCCTGTTTTGCTGCCGTAATGGCTTGCTCCAGAGTTTTTACATTTTTCAATCTAATTAAGATGACTGTAATTGGGTTTAATTTATCTAAAAAGGTTTCAAGAGCCATTTGTTCGTAATAAACACGCTTTACAGGTTCTAGTGATATGAGAGTGCTCATTATGTTCTGTATTTTATCTCCATAGGCCTCTAAGGAGCTATTTTCCCTATTGGTCTGTATTAATTCTTGGACAAGTTGTAATTCTGATCTATATTCACCGAATTTTCTTTGTAAAGCCTCCTTGACGTCTGACCATGTCTTGGCGCCAGGGCTTTGAGATATTGCTTCAACAGCTTTACCTGTTAATTTATTTCTTATAAGGCAGGTGACGCTAGGGTCGTCCCTGCTGTTTGTTATTAGGCTTAAGGCATTTTCTACACCCTCTACATAAAATGCTAGAGTTCTTCTATTTCCGTCATAGCTGGGTAATAGTTGTGAAAATGTGGAGAGGTCGGTAGGTACCGGTTTTTCCTCTGTAAAGGACCTTTCATCGTGGCTTTTCCTATCTTGAGACATTTTAACTCTTGATCGAAAAACACAACAAAATGAAAAAATCAGCAAAAATGCGTGTGCATAAATGTACACCGCTAGGTTAATACCTCGACACTAGAAACACCAAAAGTTGGATTATATTGTGCCAGGAAGAGAATAGGAATGTCTTGGGAATAACAAAGTTTACACTTACCCCAAAACCATTGCCGAATTTATGGCGTGATGAGTCTGACGATCTTCAACTGCTGCTCTGTTGCCTGCTTCTCTGTTGCGCTGCGCCCGTAGTAGGTTCTTTTTTCGCGCGCGAAACGAGGATTCGATTACTAGGATGCGATTATCCAACCAAAAACTGTTCCGGTTACGCGACTTTCCGACTGCGCCAGTTAGGTAACGGGCGAGGGAGATAGGCTTTTTAAAAAGTACAATTGAGAAGTGTGTTCTACTTGAGAACTAAGTCGAGACTGATCTTTATTTTCTCACAGTTCTTTTTATATGTAACTTAAATAACATAAGTGGGTATTAATGCTAAGGTTACTTAATGTCTATCTCCTATGACAATAGGGCAATAAGGTTTCCTATTAAAGTCTACATGATCTCTATTATCTACTTATAACCAGACACCGTTGTGGAATGGTGTGGTTACGGCGACATAACTCGTTACGGTTGTTTTTTGTTTAGACAAAACCCGTGGGAAACAGTGCTCAATAGATACAATAATAATTAACTTAAGATTTGAAAAAAAACGGACAAGTGCGAGCCAGACTCGCTCACCGAGAGTTCCGTACAAACTAGTGGATAAAAGGGGACGACAAAAATTTCAATAAGTTAATTTTCATACATAAAAATCAGTATTAGAAATTTTATTAACGCAAAAATGTTTTTTATGTATGAAAATAGACTTGGATCAAATTGAAATTTTTGTCGAATATTTGTGATGTTATTTTCAAGTTTTACAAACGACGATTTTTTTATAAGTTCATGCGTCATTTTATACATTAAAAAAATGTTAAAATGCGCGAGCGTGGCGGAGGTAGGTCGGACTAGAGACTCTTAAATGGAATTTGTACGAAATACCCCTTTCCAAGCACATTTTATGAGTAAAAGCTTACTTAGCTGTTATAGTTTTCCTATTAATTGCATGATACTAGTAGCTATAGTACTATAGCATGAATTTTTTCACGTTTCCAAAGCCATAGCTGGAAAAAGGGGGACACTTGACTCCAACAAAAATGTGTAGGGGAGGTACGCTATTTTTTTCCAAGATTATATTTTACGATTTTGTTGGTTTTATAAATGATACACATACCTCCTAAATTTAACTTTTTAATACTAATAGCGTTTGAGCTTTTAGCGAAACTGTAAGGGTTCGTAATTGACTACGGAACCCTACAAAAGACTCTCATACCTAAATACATACGATATAATTTAATAATAAAATAATATTTTAATGCATTTTTTACGTTTGACATGTAGCTGAACATACTTATCTAGAGAAAGCGGGTGCAGTGACACAACGTCATTGTGTCATTGTGTTAATGTCACTGCACCTGCTTTCTCTAGATAAGTATGTTGATGTATGTACATGATTTATTTATTTTTCATCTTTATCTATCTCTATACATATAATAAGACTGTAACGGTTCAAATTCTGTACATTAAACATTTTTGAAAAATTTTGATTGGAGGATACTTTCCTATCGATACAGAAGCCAAAACAGCAATTTAAAAAAAAATTGCTGTCTGTCTGTCTGTCTGTACGGTGTGTCCAATGGACGCCGAAACTACTGGACGGATTTGGACGAAATTTGGCAGGATTATTACTTATACTATGATGAAGGATCTTGCATACTTTTTATCCCGAAAAATTTGATAGTTCCCCTGGGATATAGCATTTAATTAGTACAACATTCAACATTACGAGTATTGCGTTGCGCATCACTGAATCTCAAAAACTGCATAAGCTACGAATCTCAAATTTGGCATGTACTCGTATGTTACTTATAGAGTAAATAGGTCAAACGGATTTTGCGAAATGGCTGGATTAAGGGGTAAAATTGGGGGGTAAACGAATGTATGAAAGTTGCTGAGTTTTGATGTTAGGATCATGAAATCTGGTATTTGGGTTACCTAACCGCTTCGCTGTGCACCGGGGGTCCGCCATTTTTTCGTACCTGCGCACGCGCCTCGCGAATTTTCGCGAATTTTCCGCGCGCAATAAAAACCTAGATTTTTCCTAAATTTTTTATGAAAAATATAAAACTACTACATATATATAAAACTTATATCACTGTAATGCTACTGAATAAAGCTAACTGAATATCTAACGCATATATCTTTTAATTAAATCAAAGTATCCCCCTATCTAGGCTTAAAGTTGAGTATGCGATTTTTTTCGCCATTTTTACGAAAAAAATCATATAAAAAAATATAAAAACCATTTCATACATATTATTGTTTTATTTACTTTAAAAAACAACAATAAACAGATATCCGAGAAAAAATAACATACTCCCATACATTGTTTAGATAATACGATCGTCATTTAGCACGCGCTGTTCAAGTGGCCCATTAACAGACCCATAAAAAAAGGGTCGTGTTTACAAATTAAATCTGAGAACTTGTACTGTGAAGTGGCTATTGATGTTTTGTTTATGTTATAGTAACAATCTATTAGCTTCTGTGAACATTGATTTAGCTCATAAAAATGTGTTTTAGTTTTTTATTAGAGACCATAAAAAAACCTAGTTTGTAGCTGATGATGATGATAAAAAAATTGGAAAAAAATACGCTAAGTCAATTAGGACGTTATTGAGCAAAATGGGTTGCTCTGTTATTTTTATTTTATTTCATTTATGCACTATCCTTACAGGATTATCCTATTGCAATAGTCCACTATATCGTCAATATGCAAGTCTACAATATTGCTCACAATTTTACTATCTTAAAAAATAAGTAGGTATACTTATAAACATAAATATTAAAATAAAATGAAATTATACGAATTGATTATTATTACAATTTAAATCTCGGGTCGCAGCCCGGTTTTTTGATGGGCATCAGTGGAGCCGAAGCCAACACTGAGAGGTCCTTTACATAAAATAATAAAAAAATACAGTTATTTTGTATGTGGATAGATGATGGAATTATTGTACAATATGGAATTAGACAAATCGGGGCTATTGAGATGAGATGGTTATGACTTATAAGACTAGTTCATTGGATGATGCTCCCACACAGTGAGTAAGATAAGGTACTTCTGTGTGGGAGCAACAGAATGAGATAACGGAACCTGCCTATTTTGTCTCATTATCCAAAAATATTGAGGCAGGTGATGACTCGCCACCCACTGAATGGGCCCCCATAGTGGCGCCGCATGTTGGCGCCAGAGAAGCAACATTGGTGTGGGTGGCTAAGGGTGTCGAGAGGTGTGCTGCGCGTTCACTAAGAGCTGCTAGTGGCGTTATGCCCTTTAACACTTCCACTCTGGAGCTTAGGGTCTTAGCTCTTGCGGTTTCCACCACGCAGCCGGCCGGTTAAGGCAAGCTGGAGGTCAGGGGTCTCATTTAGCCCCAGGGAAACATCGGGGTACGCGGTGTCGCCACTCACCGACGGCTCGCCACAAAGCCGCCCCTGCGGTTTTACAATGATTATTATAAAAGTCAAATTATGTAAATTATTATCGCTAAACTTATGTAAAAATTAAACGTAACGTTAAACGTTTTACATGTTAGATAGAGAGCACACGATAGCGAATGATGACGTCATGGTTCAAGTTTGCCGTACAAATTCAATACAAAACTTTTGTTGTTGTTTCGAGTGAGAGGGGCAAAACATCTCTCCCCTAAAACTAAATGTTTATACATATTTAGGAAGTTTATTGACCGATTGAAATACTTTTTCTAATATATATGTCACCGGAAAATAATAATACAATTTATCTCTCGCTTAGAATCCTACGAAAGTTTATAAATTTCCTAGAAAATTTTAGGAAATTTATAAACTTGCGGATCTTGTTATCTTCCGGTGACATATATATTACATTTTAGTATGTTATCAGTATACTATGTTATCAATATACTATGATATCAATTAAAAGTACCTATTATTCTTATGAAATAAAATTTATGCATATTTTCTATTAGATAACCTTGTCCAGATAAGGCATCCTGATTTAGTGGGAAGTTATTGTACTATTTTATTTTTTTAATATGTTTGGAAAAAAATATTTTTCACTTTTCCTACTTAGAATTATCAATTTTACATAAATGTTACGCAGTGTTGTGCTAAGTAGTAAAGCTTTGAATGTTTTAATATTTATTAAAATTAAAAAAAAATGATACCTACAATCGACTTCAAAATATATTCGTAATTTCGTTTACTTGTTGGTATATTTTCCTGTTATTTTATTAAAACCTTCCCAATCGATTTTGATGTTATTTGTATACGACCAAGGAGAGTTGAATCGAGGATTTTTTAAATCGCATAATAAATTATAAATCAGTTAAAACAATTATGCTACAAGAGGTAACATAGAGACATACATACACATTGAAAAACTCTTTCTTGAGGAGTAGGGAGAATGTTTTATAGAATAATGTAGTATAGTATAATGAATAAAACCTTGGGAAAACTCCAATTTAACAATACTTTTATTTTATATTTTAATATTCATGTATTTTATCTAATTTCATTGCAAAAACATCAGATATCATTTTATTGTAAGTGGTTGATATTATCCACCGCAGACGCAGCTGTGTCCACAGCCGTTAAAGACACACTGGCAGCCGGGGTCACAACCTTGTCCTGTACACAACTCTGCACATACGCCGACTAGAAAAAACAATAAATTATACATTTATATAAATCCAGCAAAATACGAGTTTCACTCGCACCCCGAGGTTTCCGTACTCCCATGCAACATATTAACACAGAAAACAGAACTAATATATGTAAATTTTTCACATATTTTCTATACAGTAGAAATATAAGACGTTAAAAAAAAATGGTTAATTGTCTGCAAAGTCGGTTTACGGACGATAGTTTAACGTGACAACGTCATAACAAAACATTGATGATAATGATGATGATGTAACGGGACAATGAGTCATCCTTTTTCGTGCGTGCAGCCGGCGTTCATCGATTTATTAGACGTTGTCACGTCAAAACTGGTACTCATTAGGCACATCTAAAGCAAATATTGATAAAAGCGCCATCTAGCGGACTTTGATAAAACAAAATGACTGTGCGGCGTGCGCCAGTACGCCAGTATCTTACAGTAAAATATTATATCGACGAAGACGCGAGTGTGACAAGTGACGCCATCTAGCGTCACTAGTTTATGTCTTACGACAATGTGAACTAATTTGTTTCGTTTTTAAAATACTGATAATATCTAGTGTTTGTTATTTTACTATTATTTAACGATTTACATCAAAGGGGACCCTATAATATTGCCAATATTGAGACATGTATCTATTACCGTTCGAAAGATACAGCCGTTTAAATGTAGACAATTTTGACAAATTGTTAGTCTATTTGAATAGTAATAGACTAGCAATTCGTCAAAATTGTCTTTAAATCGTATCAGCGAGCGGCGAACGAGTGATGTTCACTTAGCAGCCTTGAGGCCCAGACAGACAGATATACCTACACCGTAGTCTCGCGAATAGGTTCCTGCTACCTTAGTAAGGAAGCCTAAAAACTGAACAACAACACATAATGATGCCATGACAAATAATAAAATAATACTCTATTTAAGACTTCCCAAAAGTCAACAGTAAGCCGACACTTGGATACTTGTATATTGAGCACTTATATAAGTTTTGGATTCAGTCGGGCTCAGTTATCTATCTGTCTATAAATAAAAATTCAGAACAATATGTATTTAAAATACATATGGTTTTGGGCAAATTCAGTCCTGATTTGAGTAAGATGGTTAAACCCGCCCGAATTCAAAAAAATATTGCAACCCAAAGATTTGTAAGAATAGTAAATTTACGCTCAATCGAACATCACGAAGTGGGTCTAATTTGACTCCAAGATTTAACCCATAGATACAGACAGACGTAAAAACCCGGTAACTTAATATAAAACTTGCAGTAAAAAAATCACTTACTTTGAGGCAACGCCTGCGATATAACAATACAAGCCAAAAACAAAACAATGAAAACTAAATATTTCATCTTGAACTGGTATCAGTGCGTTCAACTCAAGAATGTGCAAATTCAAAAGCATGGTTCTATAAATAATGTCATTTTTAAGCTCGTTTTCCTTGAAACACAGCAAATACCTACAAGATTAATCATAATGAAAAACACTAATTGGTAAATACTTTTCCTCGATATTAAAACAAGTTTATGCACAAAGGGTATTATAATCTAAAAGGATGTCATTGGGCACAATTTTTTTTATTTATCTTTGGTAAAAATATATTTCACTATCCTTACTTAGAAATAACAATTTTAGATCAATATTACATACCCAGCATTACATAAATAGAGATGTATAATGTAAAAATTACAAATCTTACATTCAATAATATTGAAATTAAATGCATACACCTCCATCTAACCCTCTAACCCCGCATAAAGGTGGTGTTAAATGGCCTCATGTCTTTGATGATTTCCCTACTTAAGTAAGGGAAAATAGGCTTGTTTTTATGTACTCGCTGTACTCGTGTTGCAAATATCACCCTCGATGAAATCTGTATCTGTATCTTCTCACGTAGAGTAAACTGCTATTACTATGAGGCCAAAAATGCGAAAAAAGTAATTCACGTGACTATCAAAATTTACTTTCACTATCAAAATTTAAATGAAAGCTTTTTTTTAAGTAATTCGATTTTTATGCTTTATAAACTAATTAAAAAAATATTTATTCAGGCTAAAATAATTTTACAATTTTGTATAAGAACACACATTTTTGTACTTACCAACGCATGTATTGGGTGTATGTATTGTATACACCGAGCAGTCTTCCTTGTATCCTTGCACAGTCTTGTATCCTTTCTGAGTAACCCAGGTGTAGAATATAAACAAGTTTTCGCAAATGTTATCTTTCCTCATCATGACATTTCCTCGTCCTACCATCTGGAGTATAACTTAATTTGTTCATGTGAAGTTTTTATTTTACAAGTACATACATACGTAATTATTCTGTAATCGAATCTATTTTACGGACCGAAATGTCACTTGTCGAAATATTGTTCTTGGAGCTAACCTTAATGTCTCTATTAATGTATCTGATATATCCATATTGAGTAATTATACATAATCTAATGTATTGAATCTAGATTCAGGGGAATCGGCTGTTTCTATAGAAGCGTGCTTCATCGTAGACCATAACGGTCGCCGGAAATGGCGGTCATCGCAAACTTTTGAATGAATAAGAAATTATCTTCTACAGCAACCTTAGAGTGGAGTTATCTCTCTATCTCTCTCTCTCGCATCACAAAAAAACAAAAATAAAACCTTTTTAAACACATAAAATCGTTGAGTGGGGATATTAGAAAAGTGAGAAATGAATTTGTTTAGAGTTAGATAAGAGAAATATTTAAAAAAAAACAATAAGAGTTATTCAAAATATCACATACACTGGCGACGGATAAATAAAAAACATTTCCTTATCTACTCCTCAGCCAATTTAAAAGATATCAAAGAAATACTTTTATTTTAATATTTTTCATATCAGAATAAATAATTTTTTTCACTATTCTAATATGATACCCAAAGATTTTATGAATGAAATCTTAGTCGCAGTAAAATTCAAATAGAATAAATCACGATGTAGTCCTGGTTACCTCAGTAAAGTGAAGGTGACTTTGATGGAAGGCTCTATCACAGTTTAGAGAACTCTTCCCTTTCTATGCAATTTTGCATAAAACTTTCTACTAAAGTCTACTTATATAACCTAAAACATACGTTTCATCACTTTATTTTATTTTAAATAAAATAGATAAAATACATTTTATTTTGTTATAAAATAGAGTGGTGACATGACTTTTTACATAATCGCGACAAAACTCAACATGCTACTTTCTCAAGTCTCAGACAAACTGAGAATTTAGTCCTCTCACCCACACTAGCAATGCCAGATCCTTGTCTGCGGCTACGAAAGAGTATCTTTGGCTGTGCTTACATCAGCTCTTGTAATCGACAAGAGATAACTAAATCCAGACTCGCCACTCAGCAAAAACTAATTGAGCCGGGCTCGACTACCGAACCGGACAAAGAACCGGAGTTTGAGACCCGGTGGGCCTAGAACCAGAATTTCTCGCCTTCAGAGCTAAAGTAGATTATAATCTCTACTTAAAAGATATTTTAATTTTTAGCGACGATGATGGGAATCAGTGTCGATGATGACTTTGACATCATAAGTCAATATGGCCAATCTTTGGAGACATTCACCAGCTGTATGGTCGAGCGGATTAGAATATTCTACTATCACAGTAACTTCCTTTTCAATTTGAGCATGTTGAAGAAGAAACATGACACTGCTGCGGAAGCCATTCATAATTTGCCTTTCAAGGTAATTTATAAACATTTTTAACACGCTTTTATTAGGTCGACCTGTATTTAATGAAATCCAAGGTAACTAATTTAACCATCTTTCAAGGATCGTAGCGTCATGAAAATTTTCAGCTGTATGTAGTTCTGATGACAATACAATAATATGGTACTGTCGAACTGATCTGATGATGGAGCCGGAAGATATGAACTAGAACTTCATGATGGAACATCGTATCATAGCTGTGTTTGGATTTGTTAGAAAAGTCTTGTAATGAACTTTGACCACAATAATTTGTAGCATGTTTTTTTTAAACTGTAATATTTATTAGTACCTACTGTCAGAGGAAGTACAATACAGACACGAATGATTCCAGTGGTTTTGTCCAGGTTTTGTTTTAATTTTTCCTTAATTGTTTATTTTTAGGTTATAAGAAAAAAGAAAGAAAAACTATTCGAGCAAGAACACAAAGGAACAGGTACTTAGTTCAAGTCTTTATTTTCTTTCAATAAAATATATCAATAATCGTTTTTTTTAACAAATATTAATCAGATCAAAATTTTACAACTCATTAAATTGAACGTATACTATGAAGATATTTAATTAAATGTGTATTATAATATCTATGTTGTATATTTAATTCTACTTTGTCCATTTATAAACGTCTACACCCTTATTCAAGTCGTTTCTCGAGCTGCTACTAGAAATGGGTGAGGATGGGGCATTCACAGAGTCTGAAATACAACAGGAGGTGAACACGTTCATTACAGCTGCATTTGACACCACCTATCACGCGCTCGGGATGACACTTCTAATCATCGGCTCGTATCCACAAGTCCAAGAAAAAATTTTTGATGAGTAAGTTTACAGAAATATAATGTATATAAATATATAGATTAATATTGGTGGATATTTCACACAACACATCTAGCCCAAACTAAGCAAAGTTTGTACTATGGGAACCAGATAGCTTATAGAATAGACATATACTTTTTTTGTAAATACAGACTTATGATAAGTGAAACTCAGACACAAACTGTATGAAAACATTTATTTCTTACCCTCAAATGTGGTGTCAACCACCCTCATTGTCTTTGAAGTTCTACCTACCCCGTATGGGCAAATAGGCGTGATTTTACTTATGTAAGTTTAAAGAACTAAATAAAACTACCATAGACAGAATGGTACATTCATAATTCATCTAGACATTACAGAAACACAACCAAAAACAAAACAAACTAAAAGAGTAACATTACGATTGTGTCAACTTTAGGTAAGACTCAAGGCTGGTTAAGATACTACGGCCATAACGAAAAATGTTACTTCGATCAACGTCTCAAATTATTTGTTCTCTTTCCGCAAGTGTCATCACGTGGCAGCGAGAAGTAGACTAAATGCCTATGTTAAACATTACTCAAATTTGAGTAACATTTTTCGATAAGACCCCTATTAGTTCTACGAACTACCGTTCGTAACGTCCGTAACGTTGAAACCTCATTATTTTAGCTAGTTTAGTTTTAGTATAGGTCTACCGACCTATACGCGAATACTAAGAATCATCCGCACAGAAGAATTTTTTTCCAGTTGACGCAGAGGCCTTTGTTCGCTTCGCTCACTCTTACCTCCCAAAATATCAAAATCAAAATTTATATAACGCAACTAGTATTTTCGAGATTTTACTTATCTTTCAGATTGAAAGCTGTGTTTGAGGGATCGATACGAGATGTTGAAAGGCACGACATGTCAAAGTTGAAATATTTAGAAGCCGTCATCAAGGAGACCATGAGGTTGTATCCTGTAGTTGTAGGCATCGGACGTACTGTGGACAAGAACTTACAGCTGAGTTAGTACGAGTATCTATCAAATATATAAATAAAAATATTGGTGGAAATTTTACACAACACCATCTAGCCCAAACTAATAAAACCTTGTACATGGTTATTAATAAGTATATATATCGACGGCCCCTACGTATACCAGTGTATATGCAAAAAACACATGTTTTCGGCTGTTTAGTTGTGAGAGCTCACAGAAACAGAGCCAGACTTTAAAAAATCCACATTGAACCAATGGGTAAGGATTTACAATTAGGTGAATGTTAAAATGAATGATTTTTTTATTTAGAAAAATACACACTCCCCGCGGGCAGTAGATGCTTCGTGAGTATCTACCACTTGGGGCGGCACCAATAAATAAATAAATAAATATTTGTGGACATTTCACACAACACCATCTAGCCCAAACTAAGCAAAGCTTGTACTATGGAACTAGATGGCTGATAGAATACATATATACTTTTTTTTTTGTAAACATGTACATATGATACATAGAAACACCCAGACACAGAACAAACATCCATGCTCATCACACAAATGTTTGCCCTGGGTGGGGATTGAACCCACGACCTTTCAGTTCAGCAGGTAGACGCAAACACACTACCAACTGAGCCACAAGGCCAGTCAAACCAATCATGTTACCAATCAACAAACCAACAGTTACCAAACAGTTACCAATCATGGGGCGCGGACGCGGCGCAGTTCCGCCCGGAGCGCTGGCTGGACGGCAGCCTGCCCCGCAGCTCCAGGGCGTTCGCGGGCTTTGGACTCGGCAGGAGGAGTTGTATAGGTGAGACCGAAAGATACATACCACAACTATACATACACATCTATTCAGGTAGCGTATGCTACAGTGTTTGAAGTTCGTACGTTAAAAATAACAACAAAGCGCTCTGTTTTGTTAAATAATGTAGATTCAAAACCATTTCTTTGCAGTAGGTGTGAAAAGTAGAGTATGTACCACGGGGATAAATGTCCCTAGAATCCTACGTTACACTCGTGATTCAATAAGTCGCCCGTGACATAAAACACTACTTTATCCCCTTGGTGCATAATCTACTATAAATTTTTAACTACACAGGAATGAAATTCTTTGCCACCATCTCTGTTTCCTGAGACCTACAATCTTGGAATTTTCAAGGATAGAGTGAATAGATATCTTCTAGACCAACGAGTTCCATCCTCGGCCACACCGTCGCTTAACATCAGGCGAGTTGGTGGTCAATCGTAGATCTATCTTGCGTAAAAGAAAAGTTGTATTTATAGAATGTACTTTCATTGGTTGTTTAGGCCAAAGACTCAATATCACGAATTATTATGACATATTTTATGACCGCTAACAAACCTGTTTTTATGCGTTCATTGCGATCAGCTTCACTAAATATTTAAAAGATATCCAGATTATAACAATCAATAATAATAATTATAATCAATAATTATATATTATTCATGTAAAAAAATCAGGAATGACTCACGTAGAAAGCATGATCCACAACTTAACAGCCTAAACGATGAAAGATGGAATTGGAGTATTTCGTTCGTTCCGGTTTTTTGGATTTTTTACTGATATGTGATTATGTCTGCCTTTGTTCCCAGGGTCTAATTACGCGATGATGTTGATGAAGACGGTCCTCTGTCACGTGGTGCGCCGGTACCGGATATCCGGTGACGTCACACGGCTCGTGCAGAACATCGATATAGTCGTCACACCTGTCTCTGGACACCATATTACCATAGAACAGAGATAATATTAGCAGTTTACGTGTTATGATTAAGGATGATCTAGCTGTCAAAGTTGCAATTTGTCTTCTCCAAAATAAATTCTTAAAAAGTGGTAAAAAGTTTCCAAATCTGTGATAAAATTATAGTAAAATATGTAGATTAATTTCTATTTATCGTGTGCAGTAAACAAAAAGTGCATATATGTAAATAATTTTGTGGCCATAAATTGGTGGAATGTTTTTGACGGTTCGATTCTTGTCACCCTCGAAGAAAAATAATTTATTGTAGAACGTAATATCAAACACTACGATTTATAAACAAAAGATCCCATTGTTTTTGTTGGATGAATTTCAACTCGATACCTTCACGCGTTCCCTAGATAAAGGTCTTGACACCCGGATGGACGGACAGACAGACGGACAACAAAGTGATCCTATAAGGGTTCCGTTTTTTTCCTTTTGAGGTACGGAACCCTAAAAACAATAAATTTTGGGGGTTCCCTATACTTAGACCTGAAACTCAATTATTTTTAGTCGGACTAGGGACTTAAATGGAATTTGTACGAAATATCACTTTCAAGTACATTTTATGAGTAAAAGCTTACTTAGCTGTTATAGTTTTCCTATTAATTGCTTTATAATAGTAGCTATAGTACTATAGCTTGATTTTTTTCACGTTTCCAAAGCCATAGCTGGAAAAAGGGGGGAACACTTGACTCTAACAAAAATGTGTAGGGGAGGTACCCTATTTTTTTTCCAAGATTATATTCTACGATTTTGTTGGTTTGATAAATAAATATACGCATACTAAATCTGGAGGCACGGCAGTGGCCCCGTCAAGTCGAGCGGCAAGGCCACGCCGTACCATCTTTTTCACGAAGCCATTCAGAGCACTTTCAACCCCGATGTAACTTTGTTGTGGATAAAGCTAGAAGCCTGAAAATTCAGAGACAAAGAGAGTTATTAGTACTAAGAACATTTCCAAATTTCATTCAAATTGAACTTGTAGTTTAAGAAATATTACAAGTCAAAGTTCCTTGATTTTGTCCCTGACACGCTCATCTATCCATCTACTCATCTATTCATCTACTCACTATACACTCACCGATCATCAAAATTCTAAGGTACTTCTAGCAGACATACAAACTTGAAATTTTGAACACAATTAGTGTTTAGCCTATAAAGCAAGGAAAAATTAAGACATATAACAATTTCGGCCCCATTCTCGAGATATATTAGCTGCATAAGTAACTTTGTAATTTCGTATATTTGTATAAGATTACAAAGTTAATTTTTCGGTTCATTCGAGTTTCCGTTGCTAAAACCATAAAATTTCGGTTTAAGCCGATTGCCAAGTCATTCTAATTATTAAAGAAATAAAGATGTTTAATATCGTTACGGTTACTACAAAAGTTGTTAGTTAACTAATTAAGTCACAATTTGTTACAAAATAGTTGGATAAATGCTCTCATAGATAGTAGGTACTAAAATTATTAATTGACTTGGTTTTACATTAGATCTCACAACTTTTAGGAGAGCTGCGTAGCGAGACTTGGCCTTTTATACATGTTATGTTTTTGTTATGTTGTTAGCAAGTTGAAGTGGCAGTGGGCAGGGCACATAGCACGCAGAACTGATGGCCGATGGGGCCGAAAGGTTCTCGAGTGGAGACCACGTACCGGCAAGCGCAGCGTAGGAAGACCAGCCACGAGATGGACAGACGACCTCATACAAGTGGCGGGAAGACGCTGGATGCAAGCCGCTTCCAATCGGTCTTTTTGGAAATCCATGGGGGAGGCCTATGTCCAACAGTGGACTTCTTATGGCTGAGATGATGATGATGTTTTTGTTGGGATTTAACTTTCTAATTTAACTTTCTAATACTAATCGCGTTTGAGAAAAACTGTGAGGGTTCGTAATTGACTACGGGACCCTACAAAATACTCTCATACCTAAATACATACGTTACAATTTAATAATATTGTAATGCATTTTTTAAGTTTGACATGTAATTGAACATACTTATCTAGAGAAAGCGGGTGCAGTGACACAAGTGTCACTGCACCCGCTTTCTCTAGATAAGTATGTTGATGTATGTATATGTTGTACATGATTTATTTATTTTTCATCTTTCTCTTACATAAATTCATACACATTGTTGTGTGGCGTCAACTTTTAAAAACAAGAGTCTTAAAGTTAATTGTTGGGAAGTTTTAGTGTCATTAACTTATATATATGGATGTTACAAAAATAGTGTAGGTGTTATATACCCTTGAGCGTCGCTGTGAACATAACTTGTTTAGCCACTCGACCGTTTTATTTTCTATTCAAAACTTATTCTCAGTTAGTTTTGTCGCGTTCTTGTCTGTCGGTCTTTGTTTTATTTTATATTCAACATTTATTCTGTTATTTTTTGTCGCGGGGTTGTGGTCTGCATAATGATATTGTTTCTCGTAATAATTTGTATTTGTATGTTGATATATTTGTCAATGTGTGTGAAGTATATTAGCAAGAATAATGAAGACCCACCTTTCCTTTTGGGAAGACTGCCTGTTATAGGACACCTTCATAGAGTTATTTTCAATAGTAAGTTTTTTTATCTATGTTTTTAACAAAAAAATAATAAAGTTTGAAGAAACATTTTTTGCTAAAGATGATTTTTATTTTTATTTTATTAGTTCACTTTTATTGGGTAATAATAGCCGTAGTAATTTAGTAATTGCGAGGAACCCTTATGAATTTGCCATGTCCGTCTGTATATATCTGTTTGTCTCTCCGTATGTCACAATCATATTACTCTAAAACTATCAGTTCTACATAAAAAAAAACGTCCAAGTGCGAGTCAGACTCGCAAACCCGGGAGTTCCAAACAAATTAGATAAAATAACTACCGAGCGAAGCTAGTCATTAATAAAAGGGGGGAAATTATATTTTTTTACGTGGATAAGGGGGACTTCAATGCGAAGCTGGGCAGGAAATGCGAAAGTGAGTTGAGAGTGGGGCAATTTGGATATGGACAACGGAACCCCAGGGGACAGAGGTTAGCCGACTTTCTGGAGAAAGAGGGACTCTTCATGATGAACTCTTTCTTCCAGAAGCCACCTCATAGGAAATGGACCTGGTTGAGTCCCGATGGTTCTACGAGAAATGAGATAGACTTCATCCTGACCACCAAGAAACAAATATTCAATGATGTCTCTGTGATCAACATGGTTAAAACCGGAAGTGATCACCGAATGGTACGAGGCACTTTGAATATTAATGTTAAACTGGAGAGGTCCCGTATGATGAAGTCTACACTCCGACCCACTCGCGCCCATATCCAAAACCCCGAGAGCTTTCAGCTCGAACTATCAAATCGCTTCGAGTGCCTGGAGAGCTGCGCATCGGTGGATGAGATCAATAACAGGTTTGTGGAAACTGTCCGTACGGTGGGCGCGAAGTTTTATAAACCCCACCGTACAAATAGACCGCAAAAGCTCTCGAGCCATACCCTCGACCTCATGGCTGAACGACGCTCATTACAACTGCAGTCTTCCGTTGACGCCGAGTCATATAGGCGGCTCAATAGACTCATATCAAAGTCTATGCGACACGACATCCGTACCTTTAATACTAATCGTATTAAAGAGACGATAGAGCGGAATAAAGGCTCCAAAGTGTTCGCAAGAGACATGTCTATTGGGCAGAGCCAGTTGACGAAGCTTAAGATGGAAGATGGCAGTATAGCGTCGACCAAAGCAGAAGTCTTGAGGGAAATCGAGAGGTTCTATGGACAGTTATACACATCGGTCGCAAAACCTGTTAGCAGTTTGGGCAAAGATCCAAGAGCCAAACTGACTCGACATTATACCGAAGATATCCCGGACATCAGCCTGTACGAGATTAGGATGACCTTGAAACAGCTCAAGAACAACAAGGCACCGGGCGACGATGGAATTACATCAGAGCTACTGAAAGCGGGTGGAACACCGGTACTGAAAGTCCTTCAGAGGCTCTTCAATTCCGTCGTGCTTGAAGGTACAACGCCAGAAGCATGGAACAGAAGCGTGGTGGCGCTGTTCTTCAAAAAAGGAGACAACACTTTGCTGAAGAACTACAGACCCATCTCGCTTCTGAGCCATGTCTATAAGCTGTTTTCAAGGGTCATCACGAATCGTCTTGAACGCAGGTTTGATGACTTCCAGCCTCCCGAACAAGCCGGTTTCCGAAAAGGCTATAGTACCATAGACCACATCCATACGCTGCGGCAAGTGATACAGAAGACCGAAGAGTATAACTTGCCCCTTTGCTTAGCGTTTGTGGACTATGAGAAAGCCTTTGATTCGATCGAGACCTGGGCGGTGCTTGAGGCTCTCCAGCGATGCCGTATTGACTATCGGTATGTCGAAGTGCTGAAGTGCTTGTACAACAACGCCACCATGTCAGTCCGAGTACAAGACCAGAACTCAGAGGCAATTTCATTGAAAAGAGGCGTGAGGCAGGGAGACGTTGTCTCTCCGAAACTGTTTACCGCCGGTTTGGAAGATGCCTATAAGCTTCTGGAATGGAAAGGGCTCGGCATTAATATTAACGGCGAGTACATCACTCACCTTCGGTTTGCCGACGATATAGTAGTCATGGCAAAGTCGATGGAAGAGCTCAGTACGATGCTCGAAGACCTCAATAGAGTTTCCCAACGGGTGGGCCTCAAAATGAACATGGACAAAACGAAGGTTATGTCGAACGCCCATGTAGTGCCCACCCCAATATCTGTGGGGAACTCCACTCTTGAAGTTGTTGACGAATACGTCTACTTAGGACAGACGGTCCGATTAGGCAGGTCCAACTTTACGAGGGAGGTCAATCGTCGTATCCAACTCGGCTGGGCAGCGTTCGGGAAACTTAAAAGCGTCTTCTCGTCCAATATTCCCCAGTCCCTCAAGTCGAAAGTTTACAACCAGTGTGTGTTACCAGTGATGACATACGGCACTGAAACGTGGTCCCTAACTATGGGCCTTATAAGGAAGCTCAAGGTCACGCAACGAGCTATGGAGAGGGCTATGCTCGGAGTCTCTCTACGAGATCGAATCAGAAATGAAGAGATACGTAGACGTACAAAAGTTACCGATATAGCACAGCGGATTATCAAGTTGAAGTGGCAGTGGGCAGGGCACATAGCACGCAGAACTGATGGCCGATGGGGCCGAAAGGTTCTCGAGTGGAGACCACGTACCGGCAAGCGCAGCGTAGGAAGACCAGCCACGAGATGGACAGACGACCTCATACAAGTGGCGGGAAGACGCTGGATGCAAGCCGCTTCCAATCGGTCTTTTTGGAAATCCATGGGGGAGGCCTATGTCCAACAGTGGACTTCTTATGGCTGAGATGATGATGATGACGTGGATAAGTCTTTAAAATTGCTGCCATAGTGGGAGGCAATACAAAACTAACAAATAATAATAAAATCGGGGATATGGTTTCGTGTTGTAGCTAATATTGGGGGGGAACTTTGCCATTTTGAGGTCATTTTGCTGAGTTTCGAAATTTTATTTAGTATACTTTTGAAAAGCTACGACGTTCGTCTAGATTTCAATCGTCAGCTCTTTTCAAAATCTATCTATTGCATGCGTGTCAAAATATGCGTTTTTTGCAACATATACGACTGCATTTTTTTTTTACGATAACCTAGAAGTTTGATTTTTTCACAGCTCCAAGGCGCTATAGATTTGCGTATATGGTTTTAATTTCAACTCAACAAAGTCTTGACAGACGAACGACAGAGTAGACGGACAGTAAAGTTATAAAAGTTCCGTTTTTTTCCTTTTGAGTCGCGGAACCCTAAAAAAGGATGACATATTTTTTCTACCGCACTTCATTGAATAAGTCTCTTAAAATAAGACTAAACTAGCTAGTTTAGTCTTGACACGGTCTGGACCACTTACTCCTAATCTCAATTGTATATCAGATATGTTTCAGTTGGTGGAAGATTTTACCGCTGAATGTGTTAAAAATGGTGGAGTGAGCATGTTGGACTTGGGAATCCGAAAAGTATGTGGTAAGTTTTAATAGGTAGTTGGGGGCTCACTCGGTGGTAGTAGGAATGATCATTATGATGAGTGAATGTTTTTCTCAAAGTATGTCCTGCTTACTAAATTTTATTATAATCCGTTCAGATTTTTAGGCACACTTTGAAATAAAACAATTTGAAATAAAGCTATAAATTTGATAATGGCGCTTATTGATAGCATACATATTATGATAGAAAAGTCGAGTTAGGGTTCATATTATGTGATGGCAAGATTTTGATGAGAGATGTAGAAAATAAACAAAAAAATGGTTGTCTGTAAAGTCGGTTTATGGACGATAACTTTACGTAATAACGTCACGATAGATGCGTCACAAGCCGAACGCTTAGGCTGATCGTGCCTCTCTATCGCTTATTCCGCGCTCTCGCTTGTTCATTTTTCTCGGCTCAGGCAGAACGTGACAATAAAGTCATGCTTTTTCGTACGTGCAGGCGGCGTTCATCGATTTATAAGACGTTATCACGTCAAAAATCTGCATGGAAATGATAACATCTGTCGAAAGTGGCTTGACTTCTTTATCACTTTTCATTGCATAGTTTAATGAATCGTAGACATTGCTTCATATCAGTTGATTTGATGAGCAAGCTGACGACCTGTATGGCTCGCCCATACCTATCGCATCCGGGAACGGAAGGAGCCGGGTTCGATTCCCGACTAAACTGATGTTTGAATTATGAATTTAAATGTTTTGGAGTCTCGATATTAATTGTATTTGTCATTGTGTTCCGTGGCAAACGCATGTCAAAACACTCAGTGCTTTCAAATATTAGTGGACATTCAGACAGGCAGATACTCTTTTTTTTATTTTCAAATTTATATACAAACGTGGTTTTGTTACAGTATTATTAAAAGCTATATGTTAATGTTGTATTTCAGGGAAAACAGGCATGATTTTATGTATGCAATTTTTTTTTTTTTTTTTTTTTGTCAGCCCTGTTTATACAAACTGTCCCACTGCTGGGCTCGGGCCATCTTCTCATTGTGAGAAGGGTTAGGCCATAGTCCGCCACGCTGGCCAAGTGCGGGTTGGCAGACTTCACACATCTTCAAGATCATTGAGAACTCTCAGACATGTAGGTTTCCTCACGATGTTTTCCTTCACCGTTTGAAGTTGCCGGCAATCAACAATACGCACATAACTTCGTAAAGACAGAGGTGCGTGCCGCGGGATTCGAACCCAGGACCTGCGGATCGCAAGTCAGACGGTCTCGCGACTAGGCTGCCGGAAACTTCCCCGACTAGGCTGCCGGAAACTTTGCTAATATTTAACAATAATAATATTTTGTATGCTAATATTTAACAATAATAATATTTAGATAAAATCATGCCTGTTTCCCTATTTCCAGTTGTTACAGACCCTGAAGACTGTTTGACGATAGCAAATACGTGCTTAGAGAAAGACCAAATCTATTCAATCTCTAAGGCACTTCTTGGGAAGGGAATATTGATATCCGATGGTGAGTGGACGTATCTACTGAATTGGGTAAAGACATGAACGGATACGAGCAAGATACCAGCCGGTATATCGTATGTGCTTGCCTCGTTGTAATTGTCATATTTTGTCGAACAGCAGCCCCGGATCTAGGGGGGGGGGGCAAACCCGGGCACCCGCCCCGGGCGGCATTTTCAGGGGGCGCAAAAATCATAATTAATATGAGTAAAATAAAATAACTTGCTCCACAAAGCGCCTAGAATACGAAAGCTTGGTTGACTCACGGTTAACTTTTAAGAAAAAGGCGCCACATATGTAGATAATTATATGATTTTTTAAGTCACCGTCAAGTTTCTGCCCCGGTTCGAAAAAATCGTAGATCCGGGGCTGTCGAACAGTCACTATCCAACATTTAAAAGCTTGCCTCATGTCTGTTGAGTATAATGTTTGTCGTCCTTTGTTAAAACATACACCTTTTTTACTTACCTTTTTTAAACTTTTTTTCCTTTTTTAGAATAGAATAGAATATATTTTATTGTCATACAGTCACAGTCCTAATAATTTTATATAAAATAATATTAAGGATGTTCCTGATATGGACTCGTTAGTTCTTCTACAATTTCTTAATATATTAATTGGAAATAATACCTACTTCATGCTTTGTATCTCACTCAAAAAACGACAAAAATATGAGGCTAGTTTGAAGTTAGGGTTCCGTACCTCAAAAGGAAAAAAAACGGAACCCTTATAGGATCACTTTGTTGTCCGTCTGTCTGTCCGGGTGTCAGACCTTTATCTCGGGAATGCGTGAAGGTATCGAGTTGAAATTAAAACCATATACGCAGATCTATAGTCTCTTGCTGTAGAAAGAAAAATAAAATTTCTCAGTAAAAAACGTAAAAAAAAAAAAAAAAAACAGCCGAATATGTCGTAAAAACGCACATTTCGACACACACAAGGGAATCAAAACCTATGGGGTACTTCCCGTTGACCTTGATTGTTTTTTTTTTGTTCATCATATAAAAAGTAGGAAGAATAGACTGGAGAGCCTCACAAACGTGTGTTTTGACCAGGATAAGGGATAACTGTCTTTTGGGTCTGATTCTCAAACTTGATATATTAATTAAACCTTTTTGCGACAAGACAATCCACCGATACCAGTGTATAACCGGGACAATGACTATTAATCTCACACGATGGTTATTTCCTGATATTATGCAAGTTGCTTGCTGAGTTTGTTCTTCTTGAACTCACTCACTCACTCTTCTTGAACGAGATCATGGCGTTGGGATCGATCCATCACCATGATATCATATGTATATACTGGCATCAGTGATTCTAACTATGATAAATAATACGAGTAAAACGGCCTATTAGAGCAAAATTTGATCGCTATTCAGAACTGTACTTCCCTCATTCTCATATTATTTTTGTTTAAGTGCCAACATGGAAAAAACACCGCAAACTTCTAAGTCCAGCGTTTAGTCAACCTGTCCTGAACAGCTTCGTGGGAACCTTCAATAACCAGGCCAGAGTGTTGGTCCAAATGTTCGGAGAAGTGTTGGGAAGGCCAATACACCATGAAAACTTTTTGAGACTAAACAACTTGGAAACCATATGTTGTAAGATTTATTACATAATTACATTGTTTTCACCACATCTACCTGAGTGTACAAACATTACATTGTAATGTTTGTGAACTTTATTAACTGTGCTGTTAACTTTATTAAACGCAGGGAGAAATTTGTTCATTGCTTTGCACAATAATAAGAAATATATGCGATTTTTTATTTGCTCATAAAAACTTACTAATGTATAAATCAGTTTTACGAAACAAAGTCAAAATATCTTCAAAAATAATCAATCAATCAATCAAATCATTTATTTGCAAGAATACAAGTACATTGAGTTCTTAATTTTAATTTTGTAGACACATTGTTTTCAGTCTGCAGGCAGATGTTTCAAATCTGCTATATAAATGTAGTTTAAAGAATATTTAGTGACCTAATTGAATTCCATATATTCCTTAAAAACAATTTAATAGAAGCCATTGAGTCAGGGACTTCTTAAATAAGAAAGTTACAAGTATTTAAATGTCACATTAGACAGAGACCACGCCATCAAAGACAATGACGTCGTCCAACACGAGCGCCACACAAATTCTGTACAAACAGTCATTTCATGGGAAAGTAACAGAACATCTCTCACTGAAAACTAGACGTTTAATTATCTCGGAAAATGTTGGCAGATAATTTTTTTTTATCGACTTCAAATAAATAAACATACTTAATTCAAAGAAATTAAATCGCATATACTGGTCTATTTGGAAATTCATGGGGGAGGCCTATGTCCAGCTGTGGACTTCTTATGGCCGAGATGATGATAATGATGATGAAATAGACTTCAAAATAATTCAAATAACTGAAAAGAGACGAATAATATTTTTTATTTAAAAACGAAAAACTAAATCGAAACTGGGGGTTTACCTAAGTACCTACTTATCTACGTACACCATCTTTTGTAAGTGTCGGTTGAAGTCGATGCCACTCTAAACTGTGTCTAGTCTAGTCTAAAAGATTGCAGCTTCCATCCCGCGTTTACTTGCTATTTGTATGAGGTTGTCTGTCTATCTTGTGGCTGGCTGTGACATCCGTATGTCACAGACAAGTGAACATAGTGAATTTATAAGGTTTTTTCGTTCTTACTAAAGATGAAATAAGAAAGCGGAATTGATTATTTATTGATTTTAATAATAATTATGTAATATTTTTCAGTGACATCAAGTGGAAGCAGCAACGGACAAGAATACGGTGATCATCAAAAACCGTATGTAGCGCTTACGGATAAAGTGTTCAATATATACACCAAGAGAGTTCAACAGTTCTGGCTACAGTCTGACTTTATTTTTAACTTGACTAAACTGAAGAAGGAGGAAAACGAAACTATAAATGAGATGAGAAAATTATCTGATCAAGTGAGTGATTTTATCTATATGACATTATTTTGTCAGAAATAAGTACCTACATAAACAAATTTTTAAGTTAAACGGTTTTCTTGAAAAGAAAGATAATTATGTAGGTAATGTATTTACTGTTAACTACTAGAAAAGCCTTTTCATTTAATACCCATAATGTTGTACACCCACAGGTTTAAAAAAAATAAGAAACCGCCATTTTGTGGAGGTGGCCATATTGAATTTAGAATGACACCAAATATAAATAATTATATTTTCATCTAAACTAAAGGCCTGTACCAAATAGCAGATAAATGTTTCAACGGGAAGGGGGTCAAATTTCGATTAATAAATTTGACCCAAAACAGATAAGCAACAATAACCAACAGGGCAAGCTAAATAAAACCGTTTTAAAATTAATAGCATTAGATAATTAAAATATACCTATTTAAAATCTGAAAAAACATTTGTTTGACTCTTACTTGTCCAAATCCGTTTAATATAACTGCCTAATTTCAGATTCCTAATTCCACTTGACACAAGTGACTGATACCATTAGTTTGTTATCCATCAGTTTCATTTGACCGAACAGTTATTAGGTTAGCTTCGTTAGGTTTTTTTTTTTTTTTATTACACTTACACAAAAACTTTCGTATTACAAAGGTTTGGTTATCAGACAATCTGTCAAATGAACATTCCCGAAATTTTGATAGTGTTTGATTTTGATAGTCATCAAAGAAAGCTATCTGAAAAGAAATTGATTTATTTTCTTGATGAAAAACATATAATTTTCAACAAGACAATAAATCAAAATCGGTAAGTAGGTACATCCGTTTGAGAGCACGTTTAGGATACCACAGACAGATACACATTCAAACTTATAACACCCCCCTCTTTGGGTCGGGGGTTAAAAAATATACCTTTTAAACAGCCATTTAGACACACTCATATAACTTCGTGTGAATTTTAAGAATCATTATGTTAGAAGAGTACGATCATATCGATATTCAAGTGTTTTTTTTTTACAATTTTCAGATCATCGCAATAAAAAGAACTGAAATGAAACAAAACAAGAAGATAAGTTCTAGTCAAAATGCTTCAGGTAACATAATTTTATTGCCTCTAGTACATAATGGAACCTATAACTCAAAATAACTCTATAGGCTGTTTGATTCTAATAAAACTTGGTTATCCGACCATTTCTACATATAACAAAATTTTGAAAGAGTGTCCAACGATTTTAATGAAATTTGGTTTGTAGGTAGATTAGGGGACGATAAATCGATCTTGCTAGGTTTCATTTTTAGTGAACTCGGGTTTGCTCGTATTTTTAGTCATACAAAATCCGAGTGACGCTCGGTCGCCCAAGTACGTCATTTAATATCTTAAATTTAAGTTTTTTACAATAAAATTATAAAAACATAAATATTATAAAAAACTTAAACCTAGAGTGCCGCCGGCAGTGGGGCATGGCTCGAGCTGCCGGTGGTAGAGGCTACTGAGCGAGGAACCTCCTGACAATACGTGCCTAGTCTAGCTAGGATGACTGCCTTTTGTACCTAACCTCTTGAAATGTTGGTCGACGCTCTTCGCCACGTTCACCATTATTATTATTATTACATTTTTTTTTATCAGATACTCACTCAGGGAGTGAAGACGAATCTAACTACACCTCGCACATCAAAATTGGTCTAGCGGCTTAGGCTGCAGGCTGCCATATAGAAACATACATACCCACTTACAAACAGTCAAACACACATACACTAAAAAAACAAACTTTTTTACGCAGTCGAGTTAAAAAAAATATTTAAAAAATAGTACATCCGATTATACTTATAAAGTGCTGATGTCAAAATTTTTGTTGCAGGTAATATGAAACCGTTCATGGATTTGATCCTAGAGCTCTCAGACAAGACTGGATGTTTCACAGACCAGGAGATAAAGGAAGAGACCGACACTATCATAGTAGCCGGCCATGAAACCACCGCCTCAACTCTTACCTTTGTGTTCACTCTGTTGGGATCCTACCCTGGTGTCCAGGAGAAAATATATAACGAGTAAGTTTTTTTTTTATTAACAAATTTATTCTCCACAGACTCCAGGGTCCGTGCCTTTTATGAACTAATATATGCATTTATAACTATATACATATTTTTTTTTAAATTTATGCAAGAGGAAGACAAAATTTTAATTTACACTTAACTAACATGCATGCGTGTATACGCCGAGCAGTCCAGCTCCCGCAAGCAGCACCCGTTCACGAGTTGACGCATGTGCCAGCCATCGCTCTCCTCAACCATGTTTGAGACGGCGTCGTGTGGCGACCCGCCACACGCCGCAAGAAGAAGCTTTTTAGTGAGAGTGAGTGCTCGAGTATACACGCTTTCTTATTATTATTAAAATAACACAACGGGGACAAATAATACATACATGAATTTACAAAATTAGAGATAGACAACTAAAGAATAAAAATAGCACAACCTAACACCTAACACTTTTTTTTTATTTTTATAACAAATACCGAAACTTTCCATTCAGGGCCTCCACTACCGCCGTATTGCGATCTTTGATAGCCATTTTGGGGTTGTAGTCTAGCTAGTCTAGTTGGTGTAGCTGCCATTGCCAGCCGCACAAAACGGCTGATGGCATCTCCTTCATCATCGGTGTAGTAAGTGAAGGTCCCGGTGTGCCTCGAGACTGCCACGACTGCGTGCGAGACGCTGTCTTATTTTATTTTGGTAGAGAAGTCTTATTTTTAAGGAAATAATATTCATAACTAGTTTAGAATACTATATACAGTATCAATAGATTTATTTTTCTATGTATTTTTTTTTTATCAGCCCTGTTTATACAAACTGTCCCACTGCTGGCCGCGGGCCATCTTCTCATTGTGAGAAGGGTAAAGCCATAGTCTACCACGCTGGCCAAGTTCGGGTTGGGTGACTTCACACATCTTTCAAGATCATTGAGAACTCTCAGACATGTAGGTTTCCTCACGATGCTTTAATTATTTAGCACTTTAAATTGGATGTTTAATTAAATAATTTATTTTATTTCTGTCTTTAACAGAATTCAAAAGAAGAAATTTTCAATATAATTCTTATCTCGTGTTTACGCGATGTTCCTAAACATTTCACCGGCTACGACTCCACAAATACGAATTGACTCCGGAGATTATTCAGTTTTTTTTTATTGAGTAGTCCAATAAAAATGGACCTACCTACTTAGATAATTGAATTATAGCAAATTTATAATGTAAGTTTTGTGTTGTTGATTAAAAAAAAATTACAAATTTGTCAAAACAACATTTCAGTGTTGTTCTATTACGTGAAAATGTTGCTAGGTGCCTCTTGGTAAAACCAGTTTATCAGTTTTTCATAATGTTTTAGTTACTTAACGATTTTTTATTCAGGTAAAAATACCCAGTAAAAATGCTTATTTTTAAATGAAATCTTTATAATTCCGAATATAACCGTTTATAGCGAATTAAAACAGCGCATAATAGGTATAATATTTTTGTAGCTGTATGATGTATAGCAATAGATTCACACAATTAAACGTGAATACTCTGTATAATTAAAATAAGCGATGCACAAAAAATCCCAAAAATAAATTAACATTTAAATGATATAATAAATTATTTGAAAAAGTTATTTAATTAATACCTCTTCATACAATAGGTATTATTTAAGTAGATACAAAATAAGAAGACAAAAAGTAGTTCTGTTTAAATTATTTTGTTTTAGGGTTCGAGAAGTTTTTGGAAACACGAACAACGATCTAGGCAAAGATGATTTATCGAAGTTAGTATACACTGAAGCTGTATTGAAGGAAGCAGTACGACTGTATCCCGTATTAGCAGTGAACGGGAGGTACTCTGATAAACCAGTTAAACTTAGTGAGTGTTTTGCCCCTCAGACTAAATGTTTTTATTCCCAAAATCTGTGTTTTTAACCCCCGCCCCAAAAAAGGGGTGTTATAAGTTTAACTTGTGTATCGGTATATCTGTGTGCCCTGTCTGTGGCATCCTAGCTATCTTAGCTCTCAAACGGATGGACCGATTTTGATCTAGTTTTTTTTTTGTTATTTTGAAGAGGATCTCACCGAGAGTGTTGTTAGCTGTTTTAAACAAAAAAAAAGCTAGATCAAAATAGGTCCATCGTTTTGAAAGCTACGATTAGAAGCGACAGACAGACACACAGATAAACACTTCAAACATATAACACCCTCCTTTTGGATCGGGAGTTAAAAAAGCGTGTGAAAGAATTTGTTATAAGAAATTTAATTTCACTGAGTTTTCTTTTGCTTCGAGTGCTTTATTGATTTTTAGGGTTCCGTACCTCAAAAGAAAAAAACGGAACCCTTATAGGATCACTTTGTTGTCTCTCTGTCCGTCCGGGTGTCAAGACCTTTATCTCGGGAACGCGTGAAGGTATCGTGTTGAAATTAAAACCATATACGCAAATCTATATTCTATTGCTGCAGAAAGAAAAATCAAATTTGACAGTTTTCGTAAAAAAATGTTACAGCCGAATATGTCGTAAAAAATGCACATTACGACACTCACAAGGGAAGCAAAACCTATGGGGTACTTCCCGTTGACCTAGAACTATGAAATTTGGCAAGAAGCATTGTGTTAGAATACACATATAGGAAAAAATCCGAAAACTGGACGTTTTTAATTTAATCACAAAACAATTGTGTCCTTATGCAAGGAATGAGGGTCCACATTTTGAAGTGAATTAACCGTATCATGACCCTAACCCTTCCTACAAGGAGAAGATGGCCCGTTCCCAGCAGTGGGACAGTTTGTACAAACAGGGCTGATAGAAAAAAAAACGTATCATGTGGGGTATCATATGAAAGAGCTTAATTAGCATAAGTTAAAACAGGTTTTTAAATATTTTTACGATGTATATTTTTTGTATAAGAATGAAAATATAAAAAAATATTTCATTTCCCCCTTTTATCTACTAGTTTGTACGGAACCCTCGGTGGGTAAGTCTGACTCGCACTTGTTCGGTTTTTATTCAATTACCCGACTGCGAAAGAAGGAGGGTTATGTTTTTCGAGCGTATGTATGTATGTATATTTCTTTGGCACGCCCTCGAGCCTAAACGGCTTGACCGATTTTGATGTGAGTGGTGTCAATAGATTCGTCTTAGTCGTGAGAGTAACACTAGGTACATCAAACTAAAAAAAAAGGATTTTTGGCGGCAAAAAGTAATCTAAAAAAAAAAAGATTTCAAAATACATCGAGTGTGGTATCAAAATAAAGAATTTTTAACAGTGATTACGAATATATATATATAACTTATATGTTTTATTGCATTTTGGAATAGGAAATGCTAATAAATCTCATCACACATAATATAAATGCGAAGTTTGTGATAGTTTGTTACTTCTTCACGGTAAAACGGCTTAACGGGTTTGGCTGAAATTTGGCACACAGGTAGTTTATAATTTGGATTAACACATAAGATACTTTTTATCCCAGGATTCCTGCGGGAACGGGTAAAACAGGATTAAACCTATTTCCTATCTCAAAAAAATCACCGACACCTGTTCCATTATAATTGTGTTTTAAGGCAAGGAGAGGGGGGAAGGGAGGGGGGGGGGATTTTTCGAGTGTATGTATGTATATCTGTATGTTTCTATATGATCGCCTAAAGTCTAAAGGGCTTGACCGATTTTGATGTGAGAGGTGTCGTTAGATTCGTTTTCACTTGCTGAGTGTCAAAGGCTATATTTTTTTGTAATAAAAATCATACATCTCACACAAATATAAAAAATGCGTGTTTTTGTAACTTCCAACGAAACTTTTTCGTAATAAACAAGTGATTTTAGTAGATTTTTTCTAAAGAATGCGCAATAATCTTGTACAGCGATTGTACGCATACTTTCTCACAAAAAACGTACACTCAACAGCGTATTAAGCGTAAAGAAATCGTAAGTTAGGCTGCAAAAACCTCTTTTCTGCAGTCGGGTATTTTGTTTTTCTTTTAACTTTGTTACTTGTATTTAATTAGGTATATTTACTGTGCTTCTTTGTAGGCTCTGTTCTGCATATATCGTTTTTATATTTCTGATTTATTGAGTGGAATTGTGTGTGGTACACCATGTTTAAAAATAATTTCCCTGGGGTTTTCTTTTCTTCGAGTCCTTTTTTGATCTTTTCATAATTTATGTATATTTACTGCTCTTCTTTGTTGCATATATGTTTAAAATTTCTTATTTATTGATTGGAAAAAAGTATGTGAAATAACTTGTTTTATGAAATTTATTTTACAACTGAGCGAAGTTATCACATATTTATATGCATTACACAAAATGGCTTCATTTTTATGATGAAATTATGATAAGATTTAGTATGGTTATCAACTTACTTTGTTAGTTCCTTTTATAGTGTACAGTTTATAGTTTCAAGGAATCATGCTTTTAAAGTCATGCACAAATAACTTTAAATAATTACCTAATCCTATTTATTTGTGTTGTTTGTGCTAAGTACATGTTTTTGCTATTAAAATTTTTCAAGGTATGTAAGTAATATAATTTAAATCTGGAATTGTTTGTGTAAAGTTAGTAATAGCTTTAAACTTAGGTATAGATAATCCTTTTGAGATAATTATTACGGTAAAAAATATTATTAACTTATTGCTATGTTGTTTGTACACTACAAGTAGACAAGTTACCCGCAAGCAGCACCCAATCACGAGTGTGAAACGTGTCAGCTATCGCCCTCCAAAACCATGTATTAGGTAAGAGGGCGACCCACCACATCAGACCACATGACACTAATAAAATGTTTTAGTTGTTTCTTACTTTGTCTGTTTTAGAGAAGTACACGATAGCAGCTAACACAGGCTACTTCCTGATGCTGTATGCGGTAAACCGCGACCCGGCTTGGGGCCCGGACGCGGCGCTCTTCAGGCCCGACAGGTGGCTAGAGCCGGCCTCCTTGCCTGACAACAACTACTTCGCAGGGTTCGGCCTGGGTCGGCGGGGGTGTATCGGTAAAATAATACAAGTAATCGTTTAAAAAACAAAAAAAGAAACAACAGACTTCAAAATACGCAATTCGTTTACTTAGATGACAAAATTTTCCAGTTATTTTGTTATAAAAACCAAAATACTAAACCGATTGTGGTGAACATTTCTTAAATGGGAAGTATACTCTTTCAAACAAATAAATATTCTTTTAAATCGATCCAGGCCTGTCTTCGAGTAATCGGGGAACATACATAAAAAATATAAAAAAATATTCCGACTAATTGAGAACCTCCTCCTTTTTGGAAGTCGGATAAAAATACACTGATATAAACAGACGTATATTTATTCGTGAAAGGTAAAAAAACAATAGGTAACAAAAATAACACCCATAAAAAACAGATGTGTCCGCATAGAGATATTTATCTTTAAGTGTGTCCGCAACAAACCGGTTCCATCTCAGCAGTATACTAAGAAGATGGCTGCAACCAGCACTCAACTGACTGTCTTCTCCTCGCCAAATAAAAACATTTGAGGGCATTGTTTGAGAGATACCAAAATTCCGTATACTGATAGGAGATGACGACCTTAACACCAAGAGATTCGTACCTGAACTGGAACCGTAGATGGGCAATCAAATTCAAATTGAAAATTATTGTTATGGAGCACATACCTTCTAGGGTACAAAAGGGTGTAACAACTCAAGGTGTTCTCGTGATGTAATGAGCCCGGGAGTATAAAGTTTTTTTATTTTTTCAGGTAAAATGTACGCTATGATGTCTATGAAGATAGTAGTAGCTCACGTGATACGCCGGTACCGGATATCCGCTGACGTCACCAAGATGGTTCTCATGTGGGATATCATAACAAGACCGCATGGTTCTGGACACCAGATTACTCTACATGTTAGGGAATAGAACATTAATACAATAAAAGAACTATAAGTCACCGCCATTATGAAGCGCTGCTGACAAAGCTTTAATTTCTTGACCGTTGTGCGTTCAACAACACTTGAACAACACTGCAGTTTACTGTATGCGTTAAGTACCGGTGAAGAATAAGTACTTCCAACACCGTGGCAATATTGTTATATATACTCTAATTACTTATTATTTACAGAAATAAAAATAAAAAACATTAATACTCTAACAAATGCTTTTTTATTCAACCACACACACCTGCGACCAAATTCATTAATTAATTTATCATTATTAATTATTCAATATTTTATTTCACGCATACTTGGGTATTAAAGTATGAGTGATATAAAATAAGTAATAATGTAATTAGGACAAGAGAAAATTAAATGAGCCCTCCGTGATCCCACATCTTGTATTTACAAAAAAGCTGTCGCATCTCTATAGTTTTTAGTACCAATTTAAAATTTATGTCTAGATTATCTGGTATTAAAATATCGTTTTAAATATAATTACTAATTTAAAAAGAAACTGCGCAAGCCCTCACAAAGCTGTGCAGGCGAGCTGTGACGATAAATTGGCTGCTTAGTCTCGATTCGATCGATTTTAAGAACACTGTAACTTGAGTTACAGTGTATTGCCTATACACAGTAGCACGTTAAATTCATAATAAAATTACATTTGTTTGTTGTAATAAGACGACAAGCAGAATCTTTGAGGCACAATAGCGCTCTTGTCAAGGCGAAACTAAGCGCACTAAGTTAGTCATCGACAACTCCGGGTTCGTAGTTCGGCTTATAACCTATATCCTTCGCGATGTGATTATTTTTTTCGTCCTTAGGGAAAAATTGACATATTCCCGTGTCTAATATGCGCCATACCCCTGAAATAAAAATATTTTCAAATATATAACACAGAAAACACAAAAAGATACCTGTTATCATTACTGGGTAAATAAAAATAATTAAATAAATACAGAAATAATAAAAAAAAAATATTTTTTTTTTAATAATTTTAATTAAATACAGAATACCGTACTGGTGTCATTGGGCTGTATGTAGTACGGTACTCTCAATGACTGGTGTGTACGGACACTCAAACCTAATACACGAGTAAATGAAAATCAAATATTGACCTGGCTTGAGCTTAGTATTTTAACTACCAACCTAAAAACAGGGATGTTATAAGTTTGAAGTGTGTATCTGTGTGAATGTCTGTGCCATCGTAGCTCTTAAATGGGCCCATCCGTTTGAGAGCTACAATGGCACAATATTTTGATATTTTTAACTAGTTTTTTTGTTTGAAAGAGGATGTCCTCGAAAGTGGTTTTAGCTATGTTTCATCAAAATCTGTTCAGCCATTTTTATATGTGGAGGGTTTTTGTGTTTTCTAAACTTATACTTGTCCTACAGTTCACCGGCTTAGGCTGTAGGGTTTGGCAAATAAACTTCATACACAGTATAGTATATGTATACATACATAGTATAGGTACTTACATATACACATACATATTCTCGAAAAAATATAACCCTCCATCAGCAATCGGGTAAAAAAGGAAATTTATGGTATAGACATAATGAAATGTGACGTGACGAAATCAACGAGCTAGCGTTTTAAAAAATAGAAACGCTTGGAAACTTTCGCCACTTGTCAGGTGTTTGCGTGAATATAGAGTTTACGTGTTCGATAAATACGATAACTCACTGTATCCTCTCCTGCAGTTATCGAAGTAGATATCGCAGCTGCTGGCGGCGGTTATGTACCCCGTGAACACTTTGTCTTTTATCTCGAATGGGTTGTTGTACGCGCACACTGGCTCAGGAGACGACCTTCATTGTTGAATTGGAGTATTATTAATGCACAAATAAAACATGGTAGATACGCTTCCGCAGAAACGCTGCCGTAGAAAGAGCAGAGCGCAGGAAAGTGAAGCTGCGAAATGAGGTGGTTGTTTCAACTGGAGCGGAGAAGAGCTGAGATTCCATAGTGGCAGAAACTTTAAAACACTGATGACAAAATCGGGGGATTCAGTACATAGCTTCGTATCCTTGTGGGAGAAATATATTAATTTATCTTCGAAGTACGTATCTATTATCTCCATTCAAAACCTTCCAGCAGCCATACTGAAGAATTATGAAATAAAGAATGTGCATGAATTTTATTTATTTCATTTTTTTTTATAAAAAACATACCTACTAAATACTTAGTAAAAAAATATTTCGATTGATCAATAAACTTCCGAGATACAAATATTTAGGTTATAATGAGATACTTTGGGGACAAAGTATCAAGAGTTCTCAAGAGAGGGATCTCTTGAGAAAACAACATTTGTACGGCGAAAATGATGTTCGACGTCATATAACGCGAACGTGTGCTCTCATGAAATTAAGATCATTGTAACTTTCTTATTTTTGAAGATTTTTAATTTTGCTTTTGTGGAATAGATCATTTTAACCAACTTCCAAAAAGAAGGAGGTTATCAATTCAGTCTGTATGTTTTTTTATGTTTGTTCACCGATTAGGTACTCAGCCAATTGTGCATTGATTTTGGTGATTATTTTTGTATTTGGTTGATCATTCTTCAGAAGTGGTCCCTGTATAAATGTGTAATCCTGTGGTGGTATAAATTTTATCAAAATCTGCATCGATTTAGTATGGTATTTTGGTTTTTTTAACACATAAAAAATAACTGGTAAAATATCATCCAAGTGCCTGTAGAAAAATGAACAGCAAATCGCGTATGTTTTGTATTGCGTATTTTGAAGTCGGCTTTTTTTAGTTTTTTAAACTATAATTATTAATTATTCTGGTTAGCCTTTTCAAGACCAAATAAAAATAATTCATGCATATTCTTTACGTTGAATGAGGAATGTGACGAATGTAGATAGAAAATTTTACTGGTTGATGCCAATATGTTCGCTTCGCTCACTCGATTAATAAATATATACCTATACTAAAGTATTATTGTATAGTACAGTAATATAGGCTTTATAAAATATATAGATAACACACACAGACACGTGAAACTAAGTACACAGTGTAGCATCTCTGATGGAAAGCCAGCATAATACTTACTGACTTATAAGACACTTAAAGTACTGCTTGAGGCAGCGATGCTTGAATATCAAGTGCTTCGGCCTGGGTTCCTCCCACGGGTCCTGGAAGTTCTGGTAATGGAAGTTCGTGTTCGTGTAGAGATGATTATACACGTGCAAAGCCTTTTGAGCTTCATCTTCGGACAAGTTAGGGGGGCGATCCGTGTATGCAGAGATATCGGGCTCTGGAAACAAATAACAATTAGCCAGCCATATCAGCTAAGGTGAATAGAGAACTGGAGAATGTATTCGTCTTGCTGGAGAATACATTATTTAATTCAACATTTAAGCTTGGCTCTTGTCTATGGAGTAGTTCCATTTATGTCGGCCCTCTGCTAAGACTTTTACTTCTTTGTACGACATGACATTTGCCTTTTCTATGACAAATTCCTAAAAACCATCATAGATTCGAAGGCAAGACTGAGAAGAGAAGAGGTCCAGGAAAAGGTCCAAATAGAGATTTTACCTAAAAGACATTATGCTTACTCTACGTGTCTCCTCCCCCATTCTGCGAACTTCAAAATGCCCTCGTACAAGGTTACAGAAAATCCGATCAAGTACGTGTCGAACCACGGACAATGTAAGGTTCCCTACTACTTCTCTTATTACATTTTATAGATACGTTGATCGACTATTACGTGTTAACTTGTAAAGCCTACAAACTGTGATAGTTTTCCTTTAATTTCATTATCTATATACTACCTTGATGCCGTGATTTTTTTACATACTCAACACCAACCATTTAGCTGCCACGGTTGGGGAGGACAAAAAATATAATTAATTTTTCAAATGGATCCCTAAATTGAAAAATGGTTTTAGTCATAATATTTTTGAATTACCTATCAAACGATATTTAACACCATTACGGTAGACGAGAAAGAAAATCAACACTGTAGGTATGTGATATAATAAAAAATAAAACCGGACAAGTCAGACTCGCCCACCGAGGGTTCCGTACAAACTAGTAGATAAAAGGGGGTAAATCATATTTTTTTTATATTTTCCTTCATAAACCGAAAAATATATATCGTAAAAATATTTAAGAACCTGTTTTAGCTTATGCTAATGAAGCTATTTCATATGATACCCCACATGATACGATTAATTCACTTTAAAATTTGGACCCTCATTCCTTGCATAAAGACACTATTTTTTTTATTAAATTAAAAATGTCTAGTTTTCGTATTTTTTCCTATATGTGTACTCTAACACAATGCTTCTTGCCAAATTTCATAGTTCTAGGTCAACGGGAAGTACCCCATAGGTTTTGATCCCCTTGTGAGTATTGAAATGTGCGTTTTTTACGACATATTTTATTTACTGGCCTTGTGGCTCAGTTGGTAGTGTGTTTACGTCTACCTGCTGAACTGTGAAAGGTCGTGGGTTCAATCCCCACCCAGGGCAAACATTTGTGTGATGAGCATGGATGTTTGTTCTGTGTCAGGGTGTTTCTATGTATCATATGTATATATTTACAACAAAAAAAAGTATTTAAGTATTCTATCAGCCATCTAAATCCATAGTACAAGCTTTGCTTAGTTTGGGCTAGATGGTGTTGTGTGAAATGTCCACAAATATTTATTATATTTATTATTTATTTCGGCTGTTACTTTTTTTTTACGAAAACTGATAAATTTTATTTTTCTTTCTGTACCAAGAGACTATGGATCTGCGTATATGGTTTTAATTTCAACACGATACCTTCACGCGTTCCCGAGATAAATGTCTTGACACCCGGACAGGCGGACAGACAGACAGACAGACGGACAACAAAGTGATCTTATAAGGGTTCCGTTTTTTTTCTTTTGAGGTACGGAACCCTAAAAACAAAAATTGGTTGTTTGTAAAGTCGGTTTACAGACGATAGTTTAACGTGACAACGTCATAACAAAACATTGAATGTAACTGGACAATGAGCGTAACGGGACAGGAGTCATACTTTTTCGTGCGTGCAGCCGGCGTTCATCGATTTATTAGACGTTGTCACGTCAAAATGTTTAAGATTTTGATTTACCTACCACTTTTTTAGTGTGATTGATATGTATAGGTACCTATACCAAATTTCAATTACCTTGTACCTACTAAGAGCTTTTGAGCTAAGCTACGGACGGACAGACACGAACAAACAGACGGACATGGCAAAACTGTAAGCGTTCCTTGTTGACTACAAAACCCTATAAAGACCCTTAGTATAAAAACAAAAAAGAAAGACAGCTTACGTGTAGGAAAGTTATTGTTCTGTTTTGGATCATTCGGCCCTCCAGGAGGATTTGCCCCTCCAGGGAGATTCGCCCCTCCAGGAGGATTTGCCCCTGCAGAAGGATCTGCCCCCTGCCACCCTGGAGGAGGCGTCCACCCTGGTGGAGGCGTCAGGGATAGCTGGGGAATCGGCCGACACAAGCAGGCACTCGAATACACGAGCAGCAGAACTACTGTCGCTCTCATCTTCTCTACCCTTTGCTATCAACTGTCACTCACTGAGACTGTGAAGACGCGACTGCAGATATAAAAGTACAAGCTTAGAAAACTTAAAGACCCCAATGTCAAGAAACGGCTTAACAGATTTAGTTGAAACAGCTAAGAACACTGAAACAAATACTCTTTCAAATATAAATAAACAAATATAAGATTATAAAACTCAAAAATGCCCGACAAAATAATGGCTGAACCGATTATGATGAAACATAGATAAGAAAGTAATTCTCATAATTTCAAATAAAAAACTACATCAAAATCGGTCCATCCGTTTTGGAGCTACGATGCCACAGACAGGCACACAGATAGCAGACCCAGAGATACACACGTCCTTTTGAGGCGGGGGCTAAAAATAGATCAACATTCAGTCAGTCAAACATTTAAAGTTTTGCTTCCTACAATTATGGTACTGATAAATGGTACTTCTGGCATAAAGGATACAATTTTGTGTCACTCATGGTACTAGTGACGTATAGTTGTATCTGTAGTAACATTAATGGTATCAATACGATATTACGAGCTTATGCTACAAACAGATACACAAGTCAAACTTACTTAAACTAAACTAAATTTAAACTTACTACTACTCGTTTTGTGTTTTGAGTTAAAAAGAAAATATTCAATGAGTTTTTCATAGATTTCGAAAGTTTAAAGTAATTGATTACTAAAAAACTCTTAAATGTAGACTCGTAATTGTAGCGATTTTGTGGAATCCATAGAAGTATCACACTTTAATCAAGTACTAAACTGTTAAGTAGTAGTGTGCAAGGAATAATATGCTGCAGATTGATAAATTAACAAGATATCTTAAAAATAAGGTACTAACTTAAAAGTTACGGTATATGAAAGAATTTCACATTGCATTATTAAAATAATGATTATCAAAATAATGCAATGTGAAATTCTTTCAGATACCGTAAAGTTCTTACGGTAATATGAGAACTGAGTACAATCCCGAGTATCTCAGCACTTCCAGTGGCAATCTTCCATTGGTATCTTCATAACCTAATTACAAAATGTAATGGAAGTTATCCAAGACAAACCTAAATTCCTAACCTAAATTCACAGCACTTTCTAGATGTTACAAAAAAAATCGTTGAAGGTTGGTTGAAGGTTACGAAAAAGTTTAATTTTTAACTTTTGCTGCGATAGTTTTATATTTAACATTGCGAAAAGTGGTTTAGTCTGGAAGTAAAGACGAATCCAACTATGCTTCACACGTCAAAATTGGTCAAGCCGTTTAAATACATACATATACACCCGAAAAGAGTCGAGTAATTTATTTCCTATTTTTTTTTAATCCTTATAAAATTGTTTATTTGATGTAATCAAAAAGTATAATTTTTAACGACTGCGCAAGAAGGAGGGTTGTGTTTTTCGGATGTATGTATCTGTTGAGAGAAAGTATGTCTAGCGTCGATGCTCTGTTTTATATTTGTATTTCAGTTAGGTACTCAAATATAAAAAAAACACCTTTTCGTATAATACTAATCTCGCGTTTTCTCGCTAACAACTGAAAGAACTGCGTATAAATTTACATATATCAATACATGCACCTAAACACCTCGTGATAGTGATAAAAGATTAATTAAAAACTCTATTAACAAGTACTTACTCTACTAAATGCAGAAAGTTCAATCTCGATACAATACTAGTTTTAGGGTTCTGTACCAACTACGAGGCACCATTATAAATTCGCCATGTCCGTCTCTTTGTCTCCTTGTCTGTTTGTCTGTGTGACTGTCCCAGTCTTGTCATAAATATTTTACTCAGAGACTATGCTATTCGCCCTACATAATTGAAAGCCAGGTGATGTTTGGCATAATGTGTTCTGTGAACCGCTACAAAATTCCAAATATCAGCAAAATTTTCTAAAAACTAAAAATAGGGGTAGCACTCAATACTTGTAAAAGAAGGGATGATTTTTTTTAACCCCACCCTACCCCATCGTATGTTAAATAGGTCTCATATAATAAGACAAACGTTTGATATATAATTTTCTCCTCAGATGTGACGTGTGCAAGATATAGCCCACCAAAGTTTAATGTCCCCCCCCCCCTCTCCCTGCTACTAGACCTAAAAGTTCCTGACTAGCCAATTAGCCATAGTTCATATTAAATACTTTCAATAAAAAATATTTTGAACAATTTTTCGACATAAATGGCGATTTAATATAATGTAAATCACTTAAGTCGTTATAGTACAGAAGACATTGACCTTTTAGCAAAGTGGTCCTATTTAACAATACTCGGCGTAGTTTTCTTGTATATTACAGCATTAACTACGGAACCCTACCATAGATATGCATATCTCCACATGGCCTTGGCCACTTATTCATTATAGTAGTTGCTATTAATAAGTGCAAAGTAGCATCGCCATGAAGTACTTAGTTTGTATTATCGGATTCATTTCGAAGAGGTCGTCCAAAATTATAAATTATAATACTAGTATGATAACAATGTATAAAATTTTGCACGCCGGTAAGGCAGAATATGGAGAGCTATGTTTTTACCTGATGTTCCACCTACTGTACCCATATGCGCAAAAAATACATTATGAATTAAAAGTTTCATGGCCTTACTAGCTGTTACCTGCGTGCGTCTTCGTACACAACACCATCTAGCCCAAATTAAGCAAAACTTGTGTTTTGGAACTACGTCTAATAGAATACTTATATACTTTTTTATATATATATATTTATGATGCTAAAAAAATCAGTCAGAACAAACATCCTCGTCACCCAAATGTTTGTCCTGGGTGAGGATCTAGCCTGATGATGATGATGTCATCCTAGCCGATTTCGGCCACGGTGACTTAAGCTTATGTAATAATTGAGCTTGGATGTTTCGCTCTCACGTGACTTATGTACCCTATTTTTGCAGAAAATGTTCGTGAGCATTCAATGCAAGTCAGGACGCCACAATTATAGTTTTAAGGTATTCTTACGGTCTGTTCTTGAGTTCGTCACATTTCTGGTCAAGTTGACGCTTTCTATTATCTTCGAATGCGTATACATGACTCTGCACAAGACGTCTCCACTCAATTCTATTTCCGGCTATGGATTCCCAACGAGAGGACTCAATTTCGCAGTTTTTCATATGTCTCTTCTGAACATCTTTAAATCTTAAGAACTGGCCGCCAGGTTTCCGCTTGCCATCTTAAAGTTCAGAATAGAAAACTTGTTTTGGATCTAACCTATGACTTATACCGACTGGTAGAATGTCTGCCTGCTAAGCTATAAGCTGCAAAGCCAGTCTACTATTTACTCATCAAATCAAATCAAAATATTTTTATTCTTTCGACACATAACTGCACTTAGAATCGTCATTACTTAGCCTGTATTTCAACTTTTATCTTACATATTACTTTTATCTTACATATTACAGAATACTGAACAGTAATACTATTGAGTATTACTGTTCAGTATTCTGTAATATGTAAGATAATCACAACTATTATAAGCAATTTAAATAAATACATAATTTAAGTATTTAATGACATTATAAATAAAAAATGTTTAATATTATTATAACATTTAAAATTAAAATAGATATTTTACTATGGAAATTAACGTGGTTTTATTTAAAAATAGTTATTGTTATAAACTATTGTTGAATTAAAATGTCAATATGACAATCAATAGGATATAAAAATTGTACAAATTCATCATTCACTCATCATCAGTGTCTTCCCCTCTTCACATTTTTTGCATACGTCATGTCTTTCCTCCTTTCTCATAACATGTCCATACCAAGACAACCTTCCACAGCTTAACTTTCCGGTGACTGGTGCTATCGGAATTCCTCTAACGTTGTACTCATTTTTAAACTTATCCAAACTCATTATTCGACACATCCTATTATCATTTGCATTTCCGTTACATGCAATTTCCTTTCTTTCTCCTCTTTGGTGGACCAGCACTCTGATCCATTCATACAACAGGTCTAATAAATCTTGTAACTTTTTTCCTTTAGTTCGGAGGGCACTCGAGCGTGCAAATGGTTCTCTTGCCGCTACTTTATCCAACCTTTATTTATCGAGCTAGTAACATCTGGATTAATATCGCCGTCGTTTTGGAAGATAGAACCGAGGTAACAGAAATCGTAGCAGACTAGAAGAGATACACCATCTAAGACAATCGGAGTATAACTGAATGAACCTCGGAAATCAAAATTCGGTGAATTTCGTCATTCACACTCAATTCGCAATTCATCAAAACTTTTTCGAGCATCACATATTTAGTTTCTTTATATACTTTTTCTGTAGGTGTTGAGTAATAGTAGTTAAATAATGTTTTAATTTATTTATTTTGGACAATTATTAAATTTATAGTTTAGTTACCCTACAGAAACGATTTTCCCAAACATTAACGGACAAATCGTCAAACATTATACTTTGAACGATAAAGGACGGTTATTAAACAGGCAAATCCAGAATGGCGGCGTATCGTGATGAGCCCAGGGCCTCAAGGCTGCTAAGTGAACATCACTCGCTCGCCGCTCGCTGATACGATTCAAAGACAATTTTGACAAATTGTTAGTTAGTATTACTATATAAATAGTTATATAGTAATACTTAGCAGCCTTGTGGCCCAGGTAGATCATGATTGGCCCAGTTCAACGGCTCTAATTATATATCTGTATCTGTATCTCTAATTCTGTAATAATAATTATTAAGTCGTTGGAACTGGTTTAAATATAATTAATTATAATAGCATTAGGGCTCCCCCACATCAGGCGTGCGCGTTCCTCGGGGATGTGAGAGATGTGCGCGCCGCGAGCGCGTTGCGTGAGCGTCGCGTGTTGCCGCCGTGTGGCGTGTGTGCAAAGCACGCGCGGCGTGCACTCGGCGATCGCATTGGCGTTTAACCCCCTTAAGCCAAGTTAGTCACAATTTGGACATTGCCGTCTAAACTCACGTCGCGTTGCTGTCTTAAAGTTACTAACAAAATGGATTCTGACGAGGAAACACTACTGTTAGCTTTGCTACTGAAAAGAAAAATGACACGTAATAAAAAAAACTAAACACCTTTGGGAGTTTCCGGCAGCCTAGTGGTGAGACCGTCTGACTTGCGATCTGCAGGTCCTGGGTTCGAATCCCACGGCACGCACCTCTGTCTTTTCGAAGTTATGTGTGTATTGTTGATTGCCGCCAACTTCAAACGGTGAAGGAAAACATCGTGAGGAAACCTACATGACTGAGAGTTCTCAATGATCTTGAAGATGTGTGAAGTCTGCCAACCCGCACTTGGCCAGCGTGGCAGACTATGGCCTAACCCTTCTCATAATGAGAAGATGGCCCGTTCCCAGCAGTGGGACAGTTTGTACAAACAGGGCTGATAAAAAAAAAAAAACACCTTTGGCAAGAAACATTATGGTCTTCTTGGTCACAAGAGAGTGATTACTATATTTTGTATTGCAGACATTTAAAGAATAGTGAAAAGCATTTTTATGATTATTTACGAATGCCGAGGGCAACATTCAATGAATTTTTAGATATAATTAAAAATAATATTCAGTCCCAAAATTCAAAGTTTACATATTCAATCATTGACATACTTTATCATGCAAAATACCCTGGTTTTAAGAAAATGAAAAAGTCTTCATTCTTGATGGTGTTGTGTGAAATGTCCACCAATATTTATTTATTTAGGTCACAAAAACAACGCTTATAAACTTTGTTACATTACTAACAACGTTCATAAGCGTTTTTACTAAGTGCGGGGCCATTGGGCGAAGGGGTAAGAACCGCGACGCGAGCGCTGCGTGCGCGCCGCGAGCGCTGCGTGCGCGCCGCGTGCACTCTCCACACATGCCGCAAAGCAGCGAACGCGCACGCCAAATGTGGAGTCAGCCTTAATGCACATTCATAGATTTGGTGCGGAAAACGTTAATATTCAAAGCAGTTTAGTGTTATACGACTATGTTCGCGATACTCTTGTCTTGCGTGCTAATAATATTAGTTATATTATGGACAAAGTACTACTTCGACGGACAGAAATCGCTCCTGCCACCGATAGCGGGGGAAGCGCTACCCATCGTGGGCCACACCTGGATGGGGTTTGTTAAAAAAGAACGCAAGTATATACACTCATAAAACTCTTATAAACTCAACAAATGGCAAATGAGCAAGTATGATGCCAACATCAAGCAAAAATAAACTAAAATAAGTTTTCACGGGAACGTCATGGAATCATGTTGTTATTTTATTTTATTTTCCTAAAGTTGTATTACTTTGAACTTTAATGATGGTGGTGTTTTATTCATTAAGGGCCTTACCGAAAAACGTTACTTAACCTTAACCAATGTATTAAGTTCTCTGTCTTCTTTCCGCACTGTCATTACGTGTGAGTCAGAAGTTGACAAAATATGTTAAGTAAATATGTTATAAATATGTTGTCGGCAAAACTCCATAGAAGCTTCCAGTAAAGTCGCCACCACTTTACTGAGAAGCACGAGTTGAATTTGAAAATGACTGTACACGTGGCTTAGATTGTGACTATTTATTATTATTAGAACATTTATAACTTGATTCAAGAAACTCGAAGATTTTTTATTACCGCTTTAAGCGGGTCCAAATCTAATTAAAAAAAAACCGTACAAGTGCGAGTCATACTCGCCCACCGAGGGTTCCGTACAAACTAGTAGATAAAAGGGGACATCGTATTTTTTTCATATTTTCCTTCTTATACCAAAAAATATACATCGTTAAAATATTTAAAACACTGTTTTAACTTATGCTAATAAAGCTCTTTCATATGATACCCCACATGATACGGTTAAAGAACTATAAAATTTGGACTCTCATTCCTTGCGTAAAGACACAATTTTTTTGTGATTAAATTAAAAATGTTCAGTTTTCGGATTTTTTCCTATATTAGTACTCTAACACAATGCTTCTTGCCAAATTTCATAGTTCTAGGTCAACGGGAAGTACCCCATAGATTTTGATTCCCTTGTGAGTGTCGAAACGTGCATTTTTTACGACATATTTTTATGAAGACTGAAAAGTTTTATTTTTCTTTCTGCAGCAAGATACTATAGATTTGCGTATATGGTTTTAATTTCAACACGATACCTTCACGCGTTCCCGAGATAAAGGTCTTGACACCCGGACAGACGGACAGACAGACGGACAACAAAGTGATCCTATAAGGGTTCCGTTTTTTTTTATTTTGAGGTACGGAACCCTAAAAATAAATCCGGACAAGAGCGAGTCGCCTACCGAGGGTTCCGTACAAACTAGCAGATAAAAGGAGGATTTTTTTATTTTCCTTCATAAATCGAAAAATATAGGTACATCGTAAAAATATTTAAAAACCTGTTTTAGCTTGTGCTAATTAAGCTCTTTCATATGATACCCCACATGATACGGTTAATGCCATTTAAAGTTTTGACTTTCCTTCCTTGCATAAAGACCCAAATTTTTGTGATTAAATTAAAAATGTCCAGTTTTCGGATTTTTTGCTATATGTGTACCCTAACACAATGCTTCTTGCCAAATTTCATAGTTCTAGGTCAACGGAAAGTACCCCATACGTTTTGATTCCTTTGTGAGTGTCGAAATGTGAGTTTTTTACGACATATTCGGCTGTAACTTTTTTTACGAAAACTGAGAAATTTGATTTTTCTTTCTGCAGCAAGAGGCTATGGATTTGCGTATATGGTTTTAATTTCAACTCGATACCTTAACGCATTCCCGAGATACAGGTCTTGACACCCGGACAGATGGACAGACAGACAGACGGACAACAAAGTGATCCTATAAGGGTTAATTTTTTTCCTTTTGAGGTACGGAACCCTAAAAATTATCAAAAGGATTTCCATTCTACACAATACGCCACGAAATCTAGCTCGGCTGCTCGTGCAGTACGATAAAGTAGAAAACATCAGAAATTACCACTGATTTGTTATTATCCTGTGTAGTCCTAAGTCATAATATTATAAGCCTTCACTCGTAAGAAATGACTTTTCATCCAGGTAAGCCTGGACCTTTTGTGGGCATCAGTGGAGCCACAACCAACATCGATAGGCCCCATTACATAAAATGTATTAAAAAGATAAAGCAACTATGGATGTGGTATGCGGGTAGATGGATGAATAATGGAGATATTGTACAATATAGTTTAAAAGCAAATCTAAGCTATTGTGATAAAAATAGTTGTGACTTTAAAAAAATAGGTTATGGACTATTACACAATGGGTACGTATAATTTGCTAGTCCTGAATGAGAAAACGACACCTGCCAATTTCGTCGCCCTACCCAAAATATGGCTCCCTTAGAGGCACATTAGCATATTGCTGTGGGTGGCTAAGAGTTTCGAGAGGCGTGATAGGTGTTTACTTATTGCTACTAGCGACACTATGCCTTAATTTTAACACTTAAACCCTGGAACTTAGGTCCTTAGCTCTTGAAGTTTTCACCACCCAGCCGGCCGGTGAAGGCAAACTGGAGGTCAGGGGTCACATTTAACTCATTTTGTGAGCGGTTATTATAGGCTATATTAAGGTCCTTCCACGTGGGACACGAACACAAATCGCCGCCACCGAACTGCACACAACAGTTTTCATACATATTACTTAAATAAGCTCACTGCACACGGCGACGATTGTGGTCGCAACGCATTCCGGAACATTTACGAGTATTCCATCATTTTAAATATTTGTCATCATAAATAGCTATATGCGAAAATGTGAATATTTATTCATATGTGATCTATGGTATGTAATATATATATATATATATGTAATATATAATAAGTATATAATAAAATATGTAATAATATATATATATATATATATATATATGTATGTTCCTTCTAAAAAGTTAGTTAGTCTCGAGCACCGCCGTAAAGTAGCATGTCTGTCTATTTTCTACAGGATTCATTTCAGGGAATGTGCGCAAGAGCTTCACGACCTAATTCCACCCTCCCCATTTCACTACAGGACTAGCAGAAAGTCGGCGAATTACCACCCATTTCTAGTTGAAATGACAAAAATCGGTACTCAGCGATATCGATCCACATTCCTGTTGCGTACTGCACAAGAATGGAATTCGTTGCCGCCATCTCTGTTTCCTGAGACCTACTATCTTGGAATTTTAAGGCTAGAGTGAATAGATATCTTCTAGATCGACGAGCTCCATCCTCGGCCACACCGTCGCTTAACATCAGGCGAGTTGGTGGTCAATCGTAGATCTATAATGTATAAAAAAAATACGTAAAGTTCAATAATATTGGTGATAACTATAAAAGTTATTTAAAGAAATCTTGGTGTTATTTAGGTCTATACGATTTAATACTGAAAGCTCTGGGATATTCATTGGGAAGAGACGAACAAACGGTGCATTTTCGTGCAGGCGCTTGGAAAGTCTATGGTGAGTATTTATATAAATTTTTATTTCATTTTTAAGGCTATGCTTATTTGAAATGCGCCTGTTAAAACTTAGGTTTTCGGAAATTTGAACAATACATATCTATACAATATCTTACAAGTTACTCACGTTTATATTCATATTCATATTCGTTTATTGAGATAAAAACGGAAAAAGACCAATTACAATTATCTCAGAATATTCAAAAATTATTCTTAAACAATTCATGTCTTAACATTAAGTAATATTCATTATCTATATACAATATCATTTAAAATGTCACTATAAAAATGTCAAATGGGCAATACACCTAGCATGTCAATACAAAAAAAAAAAAGATATATTAAACAAAGTAAAATATACCGTTTATTTTTGAGTCGAAATCTCCGAGTATAATTTCAAACACACGGCAGACTTTTTCAAAAGGAGCAATGAAGATGTCACTCCCGAAGGACGTCTCGTCTGGATTTCGTCTCAAAACTAAACGAAAGTAGCCCGTAAGATATTTTAAAGATGAGTAAAGACCACGTTAGATTCCATGGTAAAAAAAAACATTTACATATAGGTACATTTGGTTTTACATGCAATATCAACATTTTTATTTACTTCAACCTTTCACACCTCATCATCTACAATCTGTTAGACAGAGCGAAGATCTTCTCTGACCCTGAACATTAGGAGGCTGGTTATAGTGTAAACGGAAAAGAACGAGCTAGGCGCCAACTCCCCAAAGAAAACGTATAACATCGAGAAGCATCCGCCTTTAATGCCCAACTTGAAAGGATTACGGACAGAGTGAATACTGCACTGAAGGAACACTCCACAAAGACAGTCTATATCCCCATAACCAAGTGAACTAGGAGCTAGGCACAAAAGTACACCGAAGAACGTCATCGCATTTCAAACCTCTGGCTTGTATAGGATACAGCTGTGGTGGTTCTCACATTAATCAAACTTAACGGACAATAGCGGAAAGAAATACTGAATATAAAGTCATAAGTAATTTATTCCCCAGTCCCTCAAGTCGAAAGTTTACAACCAGTGTGTGTTACCAGTGATGACATATGGCACTGAAACGTGGTCCCTAACTATGGGCCTTATAAGGAAGCTCAAGGTCACGCAACGAGCTATGGAGAGGGCTATGCTCGGAGTCTCTCTACGAGATCGAATCAGAAATGAAGAGATACGTAGACGTACAAAAGTCACCGATATAGCACAGCGGATTAGTAAGTTGAAGTGGCAGTGGGCAGGGCACATAGCACGTAGAACTGATGGCCGATGGGGCCGAAAGGTTCTCGAGTGGAGACCACGTACCGGCAAGCGCAGCGTAGGAAGACCAGCCACGAGATAGACAGATGACCTCATACAAGTGGTGGGAAGACGCTGGATGCAAGCCGCTTCCAATCGGTCTTTTTGGAAATCCATGGGGGAGGCCTATGTCCAGCAGTTGACTTCATATGGCTGAGATGATGAAGTAATTTATTCATAAAATATTGATAGCCTGTAATAATAAAATTTTAAATTTTATCAAGACCAAAATGAGAATAGTTCTAAATGTATCTTTATTTAAATTTAACAAATGTAACATCAACAGGATTATAAATATATTATATACACACACACATGAATAAAAATAAAAACAAAACTACTCTAAAATACCGTTAGCAGCGGGAATTGTTCCCAGGATGCTGACCCCATTACCTCGTTGTATAGCGATAAGTTCTTACTCTTTGAGCAAAGTAGAGGCCAGCATTCTGGTCTAATAGTTCGAATAGTTCTACGATACTGTCATATAAAAAGGCGATTATCAATTTGAATTTTGATAATATCCTTTTCGGTTTTGAATAAAATTATTTTTATTCGTATTTTTAACAACCCGCAATCAGCTCGTGACTAGTATGACGTAACTCAGCCAAAACGTCGTGATAATAAATAAATAATGTTTTTTTTCGCGCGTGAGCCCCAAATATAAATATTATTTTGTTAACTTTTATGGTTTATATATTTCAAGTGTGCATGGATCCAGATGATGGGTATTTGGTACTGAACTCCTGCCTGAAGAAAGATCCTCTCTATAGATTCTTCAATCCTCTGTTTGGTGGTGAAGACGGATTAATAAATGCAGATGGTAAGGTTACTCCAATATATTCCACCATATTTAATTGTGGGATCATCGATGAAATCATGTACTTGTTTTTTTCAGTGCAGACTTGGAAAACACATCGTAAAATCTTAAATCCTACTTTCAACCAGAGCATTCTCGACTCTTATATATTAGAATTCAACGAGCATTCCAGATGCCTGGTTGAACTCTTAAATCGAGAAGTCGATAAGGGATATTTTGACCAGTTGAATTATATTAAGCAAACTGTATTGCAAATCGTATATGGTAAGTCTTCAAATTTTATGAATTAGGCTTATGTGCTTTTTACCAGAACAGGTGCAATGTATGTTTCTTAGTCTGATAATAAATGTCGTATACTTAACACTTATGACTCTAGACTCGATCATTACAATGCGACTTCACTTAGCTATAGGCGTAAGGTAGCTGACATAGTATTTCTTAATAAACTAGTTCTTGGCAAAATTGATAGCTCCAACTTATTGGAGAAAATAAACTTTAGGGTTCCTCGGTCATTTGCCCCAGGTCAACAAGTGAAATCGTTCGTTGTGCCTACTTGTCGAACAAACTATGCTTATGTAGCACATATAATGACTTTTGTCAGGAGCTTGATATTTTCGATACATCGGGCAACAAAATAAAAAAATATCCTTTTCAATATTTATATAAAATAAAGAACACGGTACTTGCAATTATTACCTATTATATCTTAGACTATCTATAATTATTCCTATTTGTTGACTGACACAATTTAAATGCATGTTGTGTTTGCTTCTAGAAGGCTGTTCAGCCAGTCTATGTTATTCATATGTATGATGAAATTATGTTTGTATTATAGCTGTAACATCCAGTTTGCAAACAATAAATTAAAAAAACTTTAAAAAAATCTCGTGAAAATAGACAATGCTTCCTTTTGAGTGTATTAGAGTCACATCATTAACGCATTTGCTTTCAAGTAATAATTATTGACCGAGCGAGCGAGCGAGCGTCTCTGCATTATCTGGTCAAAATTCTCTGCATTATTCGTCTGTCAGTTTGATTGTGAGTTTGTGTATTTGTTTGTATGTGCGTACTCACGTACAGGGCGTTATTTTGAACCAATTTTTATGAAAATTGGCGTATAGGTTCTATGGATTATTTAAATATTTTTGTCGTCGGCGATTTTTAATAGGAGGGGTGGTTCCTATAAAAGGGGGGAAGTTTATTGCGGCACTAATTACCACCCGTTTTTAATGATATTTGGTACGTAGATAAAGTACACAATTATTACAACTTCACGTAAAAACAGAATTGGTCAAGTGGTTTCGAGATATGACAACCAACTTGAGATTGCGTGTAACAGTGAGGGCGCGTGGATGTACTTGATGCATTTTAGCGCTGAATATTATTTTTTTGATTTTACGTTTTCTCCATTTATAAAATTAACGAGCGATGATCGAACGAGCGAAGCGTCTATGCATGAATTGGCCAAATTTTCTTTCGTTTTTAATACGGTTTCCTAAGCTTTAATGTAACATGTAAAAGCAACTTTATGTAGGTATTATGTACAGATGACCCAAGGTGAGCTGCAAATAAGCTCTCTCGCGAGGTCTACTGTTCTTAGAACTACTAGTATAATTGTTGTGTTAATTGTATAAAAATATCCTAAATTAAATCTTAGTCACAGTAAAACTCAAATAGAATATGACACGATGTACCTACCTCAGTAAAGTAAAGGTGACTTTAATCTAACTTTAATGGAAGCCTCAATCACAGTATACTCGTAAAAAAATCACCCCTTTCTATGCAATTTTGCATATAGCTTTGTATTTTTTTTGTCTTCTGATATAACCTAAAATATACGTTTCATCACTTTATTTTCCCCAGTCGCTTTAAGTAGTGTTAATGACACAAGTTTAGAAAAATAAAATAAAGTGGTGACATGACTTTTTCATAGTCGCAACAAAACTCAGCATGCTATTTTCTCAAGTCTCGGACAAAGTGAGAATTTAGTCCTCTTATCCACACTAGCCATGCCAGATCCTCGTCTGCGGCTACGAAAGAGTCTCATTGGCTGTATTTACATCAGCTCTTGTCATCGATAGGAGATAACTACATCCAGACTCGCCACTCAACAAGAACTAATTGAGCTGGGTTTGACCCTGACCCGGACCCAGAACCGAAGCTTGAAACCCGGTGGGCCTAGAACCCAGAAGTTCTCGCCTTCAGAGTTACAGTCGATTATAATCTGTACCTAAAAGATATTTTAACTTTTAGCGACGATGATGGGAGTCAGTGTCGATGATGACTTTGACATCATGAGTCAATATGGCCAATCTATGGAGACATTCACTAGCTGTATGATCGAGCGGGTTAGAAAATTTTACTATCACAGCGACTTCCTCTTCAATTTGAGCATGTTGAAGAAAAAACACGACACTGCTGCGAAAACCATTCATAATTTGTCTTACAAGGTAATTTATTAAGATTTTTAGTACTGTCAGAGGAATTACAATACAGACACGAATGATTCCAGTGGTTTTGTCCAGGTTTTGTTTTAATTGTTCCTTTGTTTATTTTTAGGTTATAAGAAAAAAGAAAGAAAAACTATTCGAGCAAGAACACAAGGGAACAGGTACTTAGTTCAAGTATTTATTTTATTTGAATAAAATCTATCAATTATCGTAAATTGTGAACAAAGATTAATCAGATTCAAAATTATTTCTGAAGCAGCCTTTTGTACTGTATATCCGAGTTTGCAACTCATAAAATTGAACGTATAGAAGATATTTAATTAAGTATGTATTATAAAATCTATGTTGTATTTAATTCTACTTCGTCCATTTAGAAACGTCTACACCCTTATTCAAGTCGTTTCTCGAGCTGCTACTAGAAATGGGTGAGGATGGGGCACTCACAGAGTCTGAAATACAACAGGAGGTGAACACGTTCATTACAGCTGCATTTGACACCACCTATCACGCGCTCGGGATGACACTTCTAATCATCGGCTCGTTTCCACAAGTCCAAGAGAAAATTTTTGATGAGTAAGTTTATAGAAATATAATGTACTTATATAAATAAATAGATAAATAATACAAGGAAATAGCCAAACGCTTGGTAGAAGTGACAAGTGACCAGAATGCTGGCTTCTACTTTGCTCAAAAAGTAAGCATTGCCACCTTGGGTGGCAATGCTTACTTTGCCAGTATTCTTGCCACTTTTACCACTACCAGTGGACTTTTTGAATATTTTTTTATTTTATTTGTTGTCTGTATATTTTAAAATTGTTTTTTTATGTAGTCTTAAAGTGTAGATAGTAGAGGTATAGTCATAGTTCTTAGTATAGTTTCTTCTTATAAGCATGTTAAATTTAATTTATCCGAAATATATATGGACAAAACATTAGATAAATATTGATGGATATTTCATACAATACCATCTAGCCCAAACTATGCAAAGCTTGTACTATGGGAACTAGATAGCTGATAGAATAGATATATACTTTTTTTTTTGTAAATACACACTTACGATAAATACAAACCTAGACACAGAACTGTATGCAAACATTTATTTCTTACCCTCAAATGTGTTGTCAAATGACCTCATTGTCTTTGATGTTCTACCTACCCCGTATGGGCAAATAGGCGTGATTTTATGTATGTAAGTTTAATTAAGTAAATAAAACTACCACAGACAGAATGGTACATTCATATAGACATCAAATTAATTGTATTTGTGACAAAAACAATAAATAAACAAACAAATATTATCTAGAAGACACAACCGGAAACAAACTATAAAATAACATTACGATTATGTTAATTTTAGATAAAACTCAAGGCTGATTAAAATACCTTACCGAAAAACAAGTCAGAATCTCTGTCCTCTTTCCGCAAGTGTCATCACGTGTCCGCGAGAAGTCGATAAAATATGTTGAGCATTGCTCAATGCTCAAATTCCAGTTACATTTTTCGTTAAGATCCCTATTAGTTCTACAAACGGTAGACATATACGCGAGCACTAAGTAATATCATAATAGAAGAATTTTTTTCCAGTTGACGCAGAGGCCTTTGTTCTTTCGCTCACTCTTTCCTCCCCAAATCCCTATTTAAAATATTTATGCAACTAGACGAAAAATATATATATTTATTTATCCAAAATCGTCACTTATAGTAAGTATAGGTAAATAGGTATAGGTAAATAGGTATATGTCAATAATATGCGTTAATTAAAATATGTCAAATTAATCGAACAGAGTTCTTCTTATATCGTAACTAGTATTTTTGAGACTTTACTTATCTTTCAGATTGAAAGCTGTGTTTGAGGGATCCACACGAGATGTTGAAAAGCACGACATGTCAAAGTTGAAATATTTAGAAGCCGTCATCAAAGAGACCATGAGGCTGTATCCTGTAGTTGTAGGCATCGGACGTACTGTGGACAAGAACTTACAGCTGAGTTAGTACGAGTGTCTATCAAATATATAAATAAAAATATTGGTGGAAATTTTACACAATACCATCTAGCCCAAACTAATCAAACCTTGTACTTGGCTATTAATAAGTATATACAGCGTGACTGGTTGAACATTAGCAATATTGATACAGGTTGTTCAATACTCGATTCTTGTTCCGTACTCGATTCTTGTTCCAAATATGTAATCAAAATCGGTGGTTAGTATTTGACCTAATTATCCTTAGCAGACACAAAAATTACGGACACTTAACCACGCGCGCTGAGAGTCGCGCAATCGCGCGCGCTACGTCATCTACACAAGTTCAATGACCCGGTTATGTGACTTGCGCTCGCTCGATGCGCGAGGCTGCGCGGTGTACATAAATTCTGGAGTCTTGAGAAAAACTTTAACCAAGGTTTTCTTAGTTTTTTTTCCTAATTTGTTTCGATTTTACTTCTGTATACGTTTCATTAGAGCACTAATTAACATGTCCTTAAATATTGCTAGTGTTCAAACAGTCAGCCTGTATATCGACGGCCCCTACGTATACCAGTGTATCTGCAAAAACCAAATTTTTCGGTTGTTTAGTTGTGCGAGCTCACAGAAACAGAACCAGACTTTCAAAGATCCACATCGGACCAATGGGCAAGGATTTACAATTAGGTGAATGTTAAAATGAATTCTAAATGAATGATTTTTTATTTAGAAAAGTACACACTCCCCGCGGGCAGTAGATGCTTCGTGAGTATCTACCACTTGGGGCGGCACCAATCATGGGGCGCGGACGCGGCACAGTTCCGCCCGGAGCGCTGGCTGGACGGCAGCCTGCCCCGCAGCTCCAGGACGTTTGCGGGCTTCGGACTCGGCAGGAGGAGTTGTATAGGTGAGATATCTTGAAGAGTTGTAGCAGAAAGTCGGCGAATTACCACCCATTTCTCCCTGAAGTGCCAAAAATACTCATTTATAATAAAATATATATAAAATACTCAATACTCATCGATATCGGTCCACGTTCTTGGTGCGTACTGCACAGAATTGAAAATTGGTCAAGCCGTTTAGGCTGAGGAGCTCATATTATAGTTACATACAATACATACCCACGTTAACTATAGAAGATATGTTTTCTCATTTTTATAGTCGGAACCCTTCTCAAACTAGGATATTATTTATTTACTAGGATATTATTTATGTAGGTGTGCTCAATGTTATAAAATTTTGCAAATCCGAACAAAATAATCCAACGTAGCTCGAAGAACCTAAGCACTAGGAAGTCAACCAAGCACATCGAACTGTGAAGGTAACGCATAATTATTTTTTTCACACCACCTGCCCAATAATGTTTCTTTTATATCATCTACAGAGGGTCCAAAGTACTACATTAACGGCCATGGGCTGTAATGTTGTATGGAATTTCATTATAACACACTGTGATTTAATGTGAATTGAATTTAGAACCTAAGCCTACTAGATTGTCTGAGTCCAATCAGAGATGAATAGCTTCTACCATACCAGCCCATAAGAAAAAGAATTCACTCGAAAATCGAACTGGCAACCGAGAATAGAATATAAATAAAACCGGCCAAGTGCGAGTCGGACTCGCGCACGAAGGGTTCCGTACCATTATCTATAAAAACGCCAAAAAAAACACGTTTGTTGTATAACCCCCCCCCCCCCCCCCCCCCACTTAAATATTAATTTTATTTTGATTTAATTACTTATTTTAAAGTGAATAATATACCTCAATATTCTGTGAATATTTCAAGCATCTAACTGTTGCCGTTATCAATATCGAGCAAAAACGAGCAAAAAAAATCACGTTTGTTGTATAAGAGCCCCCTTAAATATTTATTTCATTCTGTTTTTTAGTATTTGTTGTTATAGTGGCAACAGAAATACATCATCTGTGAAAATTTCAACTCTCTAACTATCACGGTTCATGAGATATAGCCTGGTGACAGACGGACGGACGGACGGACGGACGAACGGACAGACAGCGAAGTCTCAGTAATAGGGTCCCGTTTTATCCTTTGGTTACGGAACCCTAAAAAGAAATAAAACAGGCACGAATACTGCAACTAAAGAGAATGAAATATGCTAAAACTGAAACATCCGTTGATTTTTTGATATTGTACCTACTACGGTTGTTTTTTTATATTTTTAATCACAGAATTCGTGGTCCTATTATTGGAAACTTTAACTTGACCACCGATCCCGCTAGTTTTGAACGACGTTTACGGTCTACGATGGAGCGCGCTTGTCTATAAATACTCTATTTTACTTGTGATTGTGACGTCCTGATACATAATGTATCAGGACGTCACAATCATGGACCAAACAATATAGGTCATGTCAATCAAAGAAAATCTATTCAGGTAGCCTATACTACAGTTTTTCAAGTTAGTACGTTCAAAATAACAGCAAAACGCTCTGTTTTGTTAAAGAATGTAGATTCAAAACCATTTCTTTCTATTATCACGTAGTAGAGTATGTACCACGGGGATAAAAGTGTTAACCCTAGAATCCTACGTTACACTCTGGCTTCAATATGTCGCCCGTGACATAAAACACTACTTTATCCCCTTGGTGCATAATCTACTATAAATTTTTAATTACACAGGAATGGAATTCTTTGCCGCCATCTCTGTTTCCTGAGACCTACAATCTAGAGTGGCTAGGCTAGAGTGAATAAGATATCTTCTAGATAGACGAGTTCCATCCTCGGCCACATCGTCACTTAACATCAGGCATGTTGGTAGTCAATCGTAGATCTTGCGTAAAAAAAAGTTGCACTTATAGAATGTATTTTCATTGGTTGTTTAGGTCAAAGACTGATATTTATCACGAATGGCTAGATTTTTTTCTAATGATAGGCATGCGATGGACCGCTAAAAATCTTGATTTTATGCGTCCATTGCGATCAGCTTCACTAATTATTTAAGAGACGTCGAGATTATAACAATCAATAATAATAGTTATACTTTATTATCCATGTATTTATTTATTTTCTTAAGTATACATTTTTACAATATTTTTATAAAATCACATTAAAAACATTATAAAAACCTACACCTAGATTGCCACCGGCAACGGGGCAGGGCCCAAGCTGCTGGCGGTGGAGGCTACAGAGTGAGGAACCTCCTGACAATGCGTGCCGTGTCCAAGATAACTGCCTTCTGTATTCGACCCTTGACCCAACCATCAAGCGAGAGCCTCTTAAGATGTTGGTCAAGGCTCTTCGCTATTAAACCGTTTGCCGATACGACTATCGGAACAATGGTCGTCGAGTCAACATCCCACATGGCGGTTATCTCGTGAGCCAAGTCAAGGTACTTACTGAGCTTGTCCTTCTCAGCCTTCACGAGATTCTCATCATGTGGGATAGTGACGTCAACGACCACTGTCCGGCGTTGGGAACGATCTACAATCACAATATCAGGCTTATTGGCAACAATAGTCCTATCCGTGATAATAGAACGGTCCCAATAGAGCAAAGCACGGCCATTCTCAAGAACCGGCGCTGGTGCGTACTGATAGTACGGCACCTCGGACTCAACAAGGCCGTATTGAAGAGCAAGTTGCTGGTGGATGATCCTGGCTACTTGATTGTGCCTGTGCAAATACTCAGCGTTAGCAAGATGCGAACAACCGGAAATAATATGCCAGAGAGACTCTCCGGGACGGTGGCATGCCCGGCAAATGTCGACCGTACCGTCTTTCATGATATATTTCCGATAGATAGTTATACTTTTATTATTATTTTTATAATAATTAAATATATCATAAAGTTTCCGGCAGCCTAGTCGGGAGACCGTCTGACTTGCGATCCGCAGGTCCTGGGTTCGAATCCCACGGCACGTACCTCTATATTTTCGAAGTTATGTGTGCATTGTTGATTGCCGGCAACTTCAAACGGTGAAGGAAAACATCGTGAGGAAACCTACATGTCTGAGAGTTCTCAATGATCTTGAAGATGTGTGAAGTCTGCCAACCCGCACTTGGCCAGCGTGGCAGACTATGGCCTAACCCTTCTCACAATGAAAAGACGGCCCGCGCCCAGCAGTGGGACAGTTTGTATAAACAGGGCTGATAAAAAATTAGTAGATTGTTATACAAGGGGCTAAAATGACCCATTGTAACGAGGTAGATTTTTACTCCCGAGCTTTAGCGAGGGAGTAAATAGAAACCGAGTTACAATGGGTTTTTAGCGCCGTGTGTTACACTCTACTTTTCACTACGAGTTTGAGAAAATAAAACAATACTGTCAATGTGGTAACTTTGACTTTGCGTTAAACTTTGTACATAGCCTGGTTTAAAGATTCTTGATTTTTTTACCAAAAGATGAGTAATTAAATTGATTGATGAATGCGTGAGTTGCAGTCGCCAAACATTACAAATGGCAATTTATGCATAAAGTTGACAAATGTGATGGAAGTTTTAAAGACTAGTTTTTTAGTTTTTTAGACTATAACTCTCAAGTGGAAAAGCTATCGTCAAACACCTAGGCTGCAAAACTAATACTCAAACACCATAATTCAGTTTCCTAATGATATTTTTCCTACACGGAAGATTAGCTCGCAGTTTCTTTTTCAAAAGGTGCTTTCCAATATAAAAGTTGAATGCACAACCAACTGCGGTGACATTGTTTCACTTTAGCACTTTTTTTTCTCGTACACCCCTTGGTGTTGGCTTTAATTGGATAGGTAATTCAAAAATATATTATTCAATTTAGTATTCTATATTTTCCTTCGTCTCTTTTGCAAAATATTAGGCTTTAAAATGTTTTTTTTGTCTCTCCTCCTCTACCAACTAAATGGTTCTTGTCGAATATGTATGCTGAAAAAAAACCAACAGTTAATTTCCCTAAGGAAATTATAAGGAAAAATACCACAAGTAAGTAGGTTTTATAAGCGAGTAATAGTCGATCAACTTAGCTTAACTAGAATATTCTTAGTATCAAACAACCCTATTTTAAGTCTACATAATATTGACATAGACATAAATTGTTATATGGCACTAGGAAACCCTACATGGCGCGTGGCCCGACATGCACTTGACCGATTTTTTAATATTGTTTTTAGTTAGTACATGCCCGAAAACTATTCTTCTAAAAACCAAACAAAAGAGAACTCAAGAAACATAAAGAAAACAATAGGTATGCAGTTCATGGAATGGGGTGAATCTTTTTTAAATTTGATGTTACTCACCATTAATCTTTAAACTTATAGTTGATAGTGATGTCATTTAACACGTAAGTGATTGTAGATTTTTTTGGCTTTATTTGATTTTTTATAAATTATTTCATTAGTAAGAAAAAATGAAATTAAACGATTTAATTTTTTCCGCTCGCTTGTAGTTTTAAGTACTTAAACGGCATTTCCCATGAAAATGAACATGATTGAATATGACAAATTGATTTAGTTTGATAGATCTATGTTTTTATATCAAAAAAGTAAAATAAATTCAACATAAACGGTGATTTACGTAAAATCACCGTTTATGAAGATTTTCCACTATCGAAATGAACGGAAGTCAATTTTACCTACATTCGCGTTTAATTTTGACAAGTCTTTTAAACGTGATTTTCATAAATATATTCTATACTATTGGACTTTTTACTTCTTTACTATAAAATTGACTACGAAAGAACACAAATACTATTAGACTCATACATTATACTCTGATATAGTCAAAAATATGAAAAAGTGTGTGTAAAGTTACCCACGCTGACAGTATAATTCAAAGTTTATTTTATTATAAATGATATGTACAATTCTGGATATTTAACGAGATGTCTGCAAAGAGAATGTAAATATATTCCAAAGAGATTATTCTACTTTTGAATAAAGACTCGTTGTTTCGTGTATGTAGGCTCTTTGGTAACAGATAAAATTTAAAAAAAAAAAACTTTATCCCCTAGAGCTTAAAAAGCTATTTTTTCCCCGCTTTAGTACGCTACAATGGCGGACTTTTTGAGCAAGAGGAGTGAAATATATATATATATATAATATTCATGTAAAAAAAACAGGAATGACCCATGTATGATGGGTCATTCCTATGCATGATCGCCAACTTAGCAGCCTAAACGATGAAAGATGGAATTGGTGTGTTTCGTTCAGGTTTTTTGGATTTTTACTGATATGTGATTATGTCTGCCTTTGTTCCCAGGGTCCAATTACGCGATGATGTTGATGAAGACGGTCCTCTGTCACGTGGTGCGCCGGTACCGGATATCCGGTGACGTCACACGGCTCGTGCAGAACATCGATATAGTCGTCACACCTGCCTCTGGACACCATATTACTATAGAACAGAGATAATATTAGCGGTTTACGTGTTATGAGTATTGGTGTATTAAGGAATTAATTATTTTTATAAAATTTAGTTTGGTCAGACAGACAGACATAACGAATTTATAAGGGTTCCTGTTAGTCCTATGGAATCCAAACAAAACAAGTACAAAATTTGTATGGGTTCTTTAATTTCTACGCAACCATACCCATACGGCCCTACCGAAAACCTTAATTTTGATTTTTTTTATTTTCTTTCTTATTTTCGCAATAATATTATTAGATGGTATTTATATATTAATAGTATGAGATGTATGTTCTGTGTCTGGGTGTTTATATGTATCATATAAGAAGTATTTATAAAAAAGTTTATAATGTATTCTATTTACAAAAAATATACGCGTCTTGAGAACCTCCTCCGTTTTTTCGTCGGTTAAAAATAAGTTTATATGTATTCTATTTAGACATGTCGTTCCCAAAGTACACGCTTTGCTTAGTTTGGGACTAGATAGTGTTGTGTGTTGTGGGACCCGCAATAAAAAAAAATTACTCCACGTTCTCGTTGAACTATGTTCATGCTACTGCTGTGGTATTGTCTAGGTATTGTGGTATCAAATCAGAGACAATTTTTGGATATCCATAAAAACTGTTAGATTAATTGTGAACATTTAATATGTTCACAATACATCTAAATATACCTACTAATCAAAATCTTAAATGAAATTGATGCTTAATTTATAATATATTTGTAACAATAGTATATTAATAGAATCTTAAAGCTAGTGGGCACCGTTTTCTCATTCTAAGTAAGTTTGTAAAGACAGCCCTATTTTCAGAGTTATTAAGCCTCTGACTTGGCTTGTCGATTGCTGAACAACCGGAACCTACAATTTAACGTGTCATTCGACCCACGGTAGCGCTCAGAAAGAAATGCCCATCCGAAGACTGACCGGTCCGTCCAATCACCCATCCGAAGACTGACCGGTCCGTCCGTTGCTTAACATTCAAGCCACGAGCGCTATTCTGATACGCGATAATGAAAATGGCGGCTACCAAATGTTTTTTAAGTCACAACGAATTCAACATAACCAAGATTCGTTCAATTTTATCATACGTTACCAACCATCAAAAATCAAAAATCAAAATCAAAAATTATTTATTTCACGTATAGAGTACATTTTATGAGAATGACGACCCTAGCCACCAAACTGGGCGCTAACCCGTATCTTGGTAGCTAGTTCCTTCCTATGGTGAACTAATATGTACATTACACAAATTTTGGTGTTGGTGAATTTTACTGATGCCTCCCAAAGAACCGGACTTGACCCGAAAGTTGATCTTAATCAACGATCATTAACGTCCTTGATCGGCTTGATCTAAATAAACTTTAACAAAATAATATAAGTTATTGGAAATAAAGATTTTTGATGATAATGATAATTAAGTTTCCGGCAGCCTAGTCGGGAGATCGTCTGACTTGCAATCCGCAGGTCTTGGGTTCGAATCCCGCGGCACGCACCTCTGTCTTTTCGAAGTTATGTGCGTATTGTTGATTGCCGCCAACTTCAAACGGTGAAGGAAAACATCGTGAGGAAACCTACATGTCTGAGAGTTCTTAATGATCTTGAAGATGTGTGAAGTCTGCCACTTGACCCGCACTTGGCCAGCGTGGCAGACTTATGGCCTAACCCATCTCACAATGAGAAGATAGCCCGTTCCCAGCAATGGGACAGTTTGTACAACTGATAAAAAAAATGGAAATAAATCAAATGAAAAACAAGTATGTCAACAATCAAAGCATCCAATAATATTATTTTTCATTACAATTAGGTATCTAACAATATTGTGTATAACTCGTAGATAAATAAGAAAAAACAGATGGAACGGAATATTTGATTTTGATAGTGGTTTATTAGTAAACAGATATGAGCGCGGTACTGTTGTCTTGTGTGATATTTATAGTGTTAATGCTATGGAGAAAACATAGCAGAGGCATACGAGTGCACTTGCCGCCCATGGCTGGAGGAGGTATTCCAATCGTGGGGCACGCTTCGATGGGATTTGTTAGGATAGAACGTAAGAACCGATTAGAAATAAGCTACTTATTTTGAATCATATACGATAATAGATTGTATAACAAGGAAGCAAACCAATAATTTTTCGGTGAGTGTTCGTTTGAATTCAGAGCGTAGTGAACTCGAAGAACCTTCCTAGCACTAGAAAGTCACGCTATCGCATAATTAGTTTAAATTTGTAATTAGTTGTGTGACGATAACGCATAATTATTTTAAATTTGTAATTAGTTGTGTAACGATAACGCATAATTAGTTTAAATTTGTAATTAGTTGTATGACGTTAACGCATAATTAGTTTAAATTTGTAATTAGTTGGTTGACGTCGCAGCTCAGTTGGTAACACATACATATGTCTGCTTTCTAAGTGCTAAGCTATAAGGTCAATTGTTTGTGCGATGAGCATGGAAGTTTGTTCTGTGTCTAGTTGTTTCTATGTATCATGTACTTGTTTAAAAAAAAGTATATATGTAATCTATCAGCTATCTAGTTTCCATAGTACAAGCTTTGCTTAGTTTGGGCTAGATAGTGTTTTGTGAAATGTCCAGCAATATTTGTTTGCTTAGTTTCTTCGCGTTGTCAAAATCTGAGCATATTATGCAATAAGTATATTTAAATATACATAATATTGCGAGAAGCAACCAAGCAGCTATAGACATACAGGATGGAAACATTAGTTCCACGACCTACGCCGTGCTAATGATCCTGTATTGTTTATTTGTTCTTTATCGTATCCCAGCTCTCCTCATGACAAAAATCTTTACAATGATTTAGGAGAAAATACTGGAAGAGACCTCATACAAGTGGCGGGAAGACGCTGGATGCAAGCCGCTTCCAATCGGTCTTTATGGAAATCCATGGGGGAGGCCTATGTCCAGCAGTGGACTTCTTATGGCTGAGATGATGATGATGACTGGAAGGAACATTCCGCATGTGTCATTACGTATCAGCGGGATGTTGACAAATATGTTGAGCATTGGTCAAAGTTAAGTAACGTTTTCCAGGAAGACCATAAGGGCCAGTTCAGGTACTAAATGGCATGGGCAAGACCTGGGGAGTAACGCGCGCAGTGACTATGGTAAAAAAATAATTTCTTCGTCCTGTTGCACAAAACCCCCTCACACTCGGAGGTTTTACTCGTGACGGAACCTATAGATTAATTCATTTATTTATTCTAACGTATCTTTCGTTTAATTTAGGATTGTTCGAGATATTGTTGGAAACAGCTCTAGAACCTTTAATAAAGAAGGGCGAAGAAGCAGCTTATTTTCGTGTGGGAGCCTGGAAAGTATATGGTAAGTAATAATCACAGATAACATACAGCAATTTTTATAACTGCCTGATTCCAGATGTTTTACTTGACATAAGTTTCTGATGCTTGTTAGCCATCTGTTTCATTTGCCTGAACAGTTATTAGGTTTTATTTTTATTTTTAGCTCCATAGATACCGGTGTCCGTGATCTTTGTCAATTTTGCTAAATACATACATTGTTACGGGAAGACAAGATTTTTCTTTTTAACTTACCTAACTTATTACTATATTGTGTGTATACCATGAGCAGACCAGCGACCCGCAAGCAGCACCCGATCACGAGTATGACGCATGTACAAGCCATCGCCCTCCTCAACCATAATATATGTTAGGGCGACCCGCCACACGACGCCGCCGCAAGAAGAAGCCTTCGATGGTGAGCATGAATGCTCAAGGTGTACACACAATCCTTATTTTTTGATTTCTGAATTGCCGTTTTATTTTATTTTATTATTATTACTTACAGTTATTAGGTTAGCTTCGTTATGTTTCCGTTTTCTTATATCCAGAAACCTAATTATTTACAAAGATTTAATTATCAATTATTAAAATTAATAGTTTAGGTTTATTTTAATTATACACATTTCGTATTACAAAGGTTCGTTGAGCAAACGAACTGTCAAATGAGCTTTCGGGATTTTAATAAAGTGCCTTTAAAAAAAATGTATTCGGGAAAATGATATTCGGTATTTCACAATCTGAATTATAGATTAGTAACCATCGGACGGCCGGCTATATAATCAGAAGGAATATTATGTTTAAGCTCGCATATTATATTATTGTCTTTTAGAAAATATCAAGCGCGCTATAATCATTTGCGATAATTAGGTACTTAGCGTATAGTTGTAATTTTTTGTGAAAAGTATAATAAACCTTCTCGCCAAATCACTCTCACAATCATGTTATTATCTCAACTTGATATCTTTAAAAAAAAATTACATGGTAGAAATATAAATATCCTGTGGTATCCTCCAATTGCCAAGCTTGTTTTGCAAAGAGATGCCTTATTGTTGCATGTTTCTCAGACACAGTTCACATTATTTATATACCTAAGTATGTAAGTATTATAAGATTGATATAAAATAATTTGCTTCTGTTCTGTTTGCAAGTTTGTATGGACCCAGAGGATATATATTTGGTGCTGAACTCCTGCTTGACGAAAGATCCTATGTATAAATTCTTCGATGCTGCGTTTGAGAACGGATTAATAAATGCCGATGGTAAGAATATATGCGTGCATTCACTTTTCTGCAGGCGTTATAATTATTGCGTATTTTGAAGTCGGTTTTTTCAGTTTTTTTAACTATAATTATTTCAGTGCCAACTTGGAAAATACATCGCAAACTGTTGAATCCTACCTTCAACCAGAGCGTCCTGGATTCATATTTGACAGAATTCAACAAACAGTCGCGCCAGTTGGTCCAACTATTAGCACGAGAAGTCGGCCACGGATATTTTAATCAGTTGGACTATTTAAAACAAACAATACTAGAGGTCGTATGTGGTGAGACTTCTTTCTGTTAAACTTCTTGATGAGTCTACTTTAAATCTAGTTTGACTGGCCTTGTGGCTCAGTTGGTAGTATGTCTGCCTGCTAAGTTGTAGGTCGTGAGTTCGATCCCCACCCAGGGCAAACATTTGTGTGATGAGCATGGATGTTTGTTCTGTATCTGGGTGTTTCTATGTATCCTAAGTATTTATTTACATAAAATATAAGTATATATGTATTCTATCAGCCATCTAGGTCACATAGTACATGCTTTGCTTAGTTTGGGTTAGATGCTGTTGTCTGAAATGTCCAAAAATATTTTATATTTATTGAAAAAAAAGTGTGCTTGGAAACATGACAAACATATTCGAGAATATGGAAGGAAGTCGGTAGTGTGAAATGAGCAACGCCGAATTTCTAGCTGCCGGCATATCTCATTTCTCACTGAAATGCCTAAAATTTGTAGTACTTCATGACTTTGGTCCACGTTCTTGATGCGAACTGAATAGGAGTGGAATACTATACCGCCTTCTCTGTTTCCTGAGCACTGCAATCTTGGAAACTTCAAAACTAAAGTAAATGAAATGTTCTAGATTGACGAGTTCCGAGACACATTGTCGCTTACCATCAGGCGAGTTGGTGGTCAATCAAAGATGTCTTGTTTCTATGTAAAAATAAAATATACATATTGCGAGCATAAAACTGCAAAAAGAATCGGTCCTAAAATATTATTTGCATACATATTGATACTTTATCAAAGCATACATACGTAAAATTATGCACATTTTGCGATTAGCGATGTTCAAGTATAAATAAATATATATAATAAATATTTGTGGACAATTCACACAACAACATCTAGCTCAAAGTAAGCAAAGCTTGCACTAATGCAACTAGATGGCTGATAGAATACATATATATATATATATATATATTTTGTAAATATATACATATGATACCTACATAGAAACACCCAGACACAGAACAAACATCCTTGCTCATCACACAAATGTTTGTCCTGGGTGGGGATCGAACCCACGACCTACAGCTCAGCAAGAAGACATACTACCAACTGAGCCACAAGGCCAGTCAAAGTATAATTGAATCTCGAGCTCGAGAGAATAAGATACATTTTTATACCTAAGCACGAGTATATTTGATGTATAGTAACTCTGTCTGACCTGGCTTGACGATTGACAAACAACCTTTCGGCGGCTTAATAACTCTGGCCACTCGGTCTATACGAACTTACTTATAGTAATTCTGTGCATTTACCTAAATATTTTTGATTGTCAGCAACTATGATGGGGGTGAGTGTGGACGGCGATAAAAATACTGTAGAAGAATATGGTAAAGCAGTGGAACTCTACACTTTCTACATGATTGAAAGAATTAGAAAATTCTACTATCACAGCGAGTTTCTCTTCAATTTGAGCATGTTGAAAAAAAAACAGGACGCTGCTGCTAAAAGTATCCATGATTTGACTTCCAAGGTAAACATTTGATCTAGAAGTAAGTATCTATACAATTGATTTCTGCTTTAGTTTTTGTTTTCGCTAATGTTTAACTGTTACTTTAATTTACACCGTTTATATTACAGATTATAAAAAATAAGAAAGAGAATATGTCTGAAAACAAGAAAACCGGTAAGTGGCAGGATAAGTAAATACCTAATTACCATTAGGTCCTTTGAATCTGCCTGGGAATATACCACATGCTTTGCCAAATGCCGCCAGCTCACCTGACGGTCTACAATAATGTTTACCTAAAGGAAATCCATTCACTCGCGATTTGAAGGCTACAATATTAATTATTTAGATATCAAGTAATATAGATACTTCGGACATAGAATACTTCCACGTCTGTGGAATATAAGGAAAATATAGAAGGAATTTAAAGAAAATCCAAATACTCAAAGCTATTTCCACTATTCCTGTATTATTTAAACCGTGACGTACAAATAATATGAATAATTCTTTTAGCGACATCTGCATCTCGATTCAAGTCGTTTCTGGAGCTGCTGTTAGAGGTGAGTGAGGATGGAAGACTCACTGAGTCCGAGATACGCCAAGAGGTGACCACCTTCATCGGGGCTGGGTTTGACACCACCTACCACACGCTCGGGATGACACTTCTAACCATCGGCTCATATCCTGACGTTCAACAGAAAATGTTTGAAGAGTAAGATTACTATTAAATCTGAAACGTTACAAAAATCATGCGCTAAACGAGCGAGAAAGTATCTAAAAGATGATGTATGACACCGAAACCAGCATGATTTCGCTCTTCATGTATGTGGACTGGTCTGAACTTCACTCGCCACTAGCTATTAGACTATTGTGGTCTACTGGTGTGTCTACTGCTCACAGAGCAGTAGACACACCAGTAGAGGTAGTATAGAGGTAGAGGTACAGGTAGTATCTTCGAGTATATTATTTCCACTAATTATGAATAAGTATATCTGATATTATAACATGATTTGAAACGACTCTATGTAATCTGTCTCTAGTACGTTTTGAAGTTACGCACATCTTTGAAATTAAGCAAATTTTAACAGATTTAACGCGTATATTTTACATGGTGTACATGACCTGAGGCTGAGATTTTATTAATTTGATGACTCATGCAGGTGGCACTGCGAATTATCTAATCTATCTTTAAAAGAGAAGTCGTCCGTTCTCAGTCTGACTGGTCGTCATCATCATTTCAAGTTCATAATTTTCTATACGGATTTCCAAAAAAAAACGGGTAAAAGCGGCTTACATTCAGCGTCTTCTTGACACTTTTATGAGGTCGTCTGTCCACTTTGTGGCTGGTTGACATACGCTGCGTTTTCCGGTGTGTAGTTTTCACTCGAAAACTTTTCGGCTCCATTGGCCACCCACGAGCCACGTCTATGTGCTACAAGTACTGGCCACTGCTACTTCAACTTGATAATCCGCTGTGCTAAGTCAGTGACTTTCGTACGCTTACAGACCTCTTCATTAATGATTCGATCTTGGTGAGATTCCGGCCATAGCACTTTGTAGAACTCCATAGCTATAGTTTTTAAATTAACTATACTTATTTTTAGACTACAAGAGGTATTTGAGGGATCGACACGTGATATGACGAAAGAAGACATGTCGAAGCTAAAGTACTTGGAAGCCGTCATAAAGGAGACCATGAGGCTATATCCAGTAATTGTAACCATAGGACGTACTGTGGACAAGGACTTACAGCTGAGTGAGTATGAAATATGTACATAATTATCTATATTAAAAGAAAAACAAAATACCCGACTGCAGAAAAGCAGTTTTTGCTTACGATTTTGTTACGCTTGATACGCTGTTGAGTGTACATTTATTGTGAGAAAGTATGCCTAAAATTACTACAAAAGATTATAAATGCGTATTCATGAGATTAATTATAATAAATTCACTAATTCACTCGTTTATTACGAAATAGGTTGTTGAAGGTTTTTTTTAATCGAAACTTAGGGGCCAAATGGGCTCTGACAACCCCGGCTAGACATTGCGACCTTTTCAGATGTATTGTGACATCCCCTGTTTCTTTACAGCACCTCTCCAAGTACATGCTGATCATGTAGTCAGTGATGGCCTTGGGGGGGGGGGGGGGGGGGGGGGGGGAAGGTACCGGTTTTTTTATTGTGTGTTATATGTACGGACGTTTCGTTCTTTGTGTAACAGAACCTGCAAGTGGTGTGTACTCGTAGGCCCATGGTGTTTAGATGCTTATTAAGCTTGTTGAAGGTTACGAAAAAAAACGTTTTTTTTTTGCGAGAGATGTATTATTATTATAACAAAAAATAAATAGCGCATGACACTCGGAGAGTGAAGTCTAACGAAACATCTCACATTAAAATCGGTCAAGCTGTTCAGACTGTAGACTTTCCTACAGAGACTTACATACATACACACAAAAAACATAACCCTTCTTCTTACGCAATCGAGTAATAATTGTGTTGTTCAACTGTGAAGCAGAAGTACAACAAGCATTACTGTGTTTTGGATTGAAGGACAATGTTTCCAGCGTACGCTCTAATGAGATATAATACCTAATATCACAAAGTGAAAAAGGCGTGCGTTTCCATAGAGGGTTCTGAACACATAAAATAAAAATTCTTGGCGGCATTAAGCAGTTATGGGCAATCGTGAAGATTAACATCATCTGAAGAGTGGTTCTCATGTCTCATGACTCATTTTCATACAAGACAGGCCTCATGGCTCAGTGGTAGTATGTCTGCCTTCTGAACTGTAGGTCATGGGTTCGATTCCCACCCAGAGCAAACATTTCTGCTGAGTATAGATATATGTTTGTTTAGTGGACATTTCACACAACGCCATCTAGCCCAAACTAAGCAAAGCTTGTACTATGGAACAAGATGGCTGATAGAATACATATATACTTTTTTTTTTGTAAATATATACATATGATACATAGAAACACCCAGACACAGAACAAACATCCATGCTCATCACACAAATGTTTGCCCTGGGTGGGGATCGAACCCACGACCTTTCAGTTCAACAGGTAGACGCAAACACACTACCAACTGAGCCACAAGGCCTGTATGTATCATATAAATATGTACCTATTTACAATAAAAAGTATATACTTATTATATTTATTCTATCAGCCATCTGGTTCTCACAGTACAAGCTTTGCTTAGTATGGGGTTAGATGGTGTTATGAGAAAATGTCCTTCAATATTTATATATTATTTATTTACAGGACATCATCATCATCTCAGCCATAAGAAGTCCACAGCTGGACATAGGCCTCCCCCATGGATTTCCATAAATACCGATTGGAAGCGGTATGAGTTGTAAGAGTGCGGTTGTATGCAAGGGCATCTCCAAGGGGGGACAAGGGGGGCAAGCTGCCCCCCCCCCCCCCCCCTAGAGATTAAAAAATGTAGCCAACTGCAAAGCAATCAAAGTCCTAAGGCCGTGCAATTGTACCTGTACCTACAATTCATATTTTTCTCATCCTCCATAAAATTAACTTGCCCCCCCCCCCCCCCCCCCCCGGGCCATGGGCTGGCGACGCCCTCGGTTGTATGAGTTCATCTCTTACAAGACATTACGAGTATATACTAACATTTACCATCTTCTGGTATAAATTCTTATTTCTTTCTTGTACAATACATATTTCTATATTTTTTTTCATCTTATTCAGAAAAGTACACACTCCCCGCGGGCAGTAGATGCTTCGTGAGTATCTACCACGTGGGGCGGCATCGGTCATGGGGCGCGGACGCGGCGCAGTTCCGCCCGGAGCGCTGGCTGGATGGTACAGCACCGCTAAACACCAAGACATATGCAGTCTTCGGACTCGGGAGGAGGAGCTGTATAGGTAGTTCAATGTCAATAGTCCGGCAGCGCAGAAGAGACTTAGACAGAAGGATTTGATAAATCAGCGCGCGACAATAAGCTGCGCGAGAATATTAATAGAATAAATATTATATGAAATCGCTGATCTTTTCTGCGGGCTTGTTTCGGTTAGATTTGGGTTTATAATACCTTTTGCTGCTAAGTATGTGTATAAAATAAAACCAGTTAGGTACATCTCTTAGCGGGCCCTGTCCTCTGTAATTTTTTTTCAGGCATAATTATTTAGATGTTAATGGGCAAGTTGGTAAGGATCAGCGAAGTGAACACTATCACGACCAAATCGAAGATGTTTTGGAGAAAGGTCAGGTCAAATTTGCTTATGGCCTCCTCCACTCTACCTCGACTACTACTTGATAAAGTGATACCTGAAAATATAACTTGACTAAGGCTTGGTGAGGTAATCTATTTTTCTTTTTTCTCAGGGTCTAATTTCTCGATGATGTTGATGAAGACAGTCCTGTGCCACGTGGTGCGCTGGTACCGGATATCCGGTGACGTCACACGCCTCGTTAGAAACATAGACGTTGTCACCACACCTATTTCAGGGCATCACATTACTATAGAGCAGAGATGTTAATTACATTCTAACTGTTGTTTTTTTTTTTATTAACGTTGTACTTATATTGGATTATTACAATATATAAAATTCAATAATAACCAGTTTTTACTTTCGACTGACCAAAACCTAAATTTGTGGTGGGTGTTTTATAGGTGTAAATATTGTGAGCTAACCACGAAACTATTATATTCTTTTACTTACATTGTAGTATTTTCTGACAGTCTTATAAGCCCCCCTTCCCATTTCATTCATTTATATCTAGGTCGTACGTACAATAAAAGAGGAGTTAAGCGTTTCGTTCTAGTTTTTTTTTAATATTTACGTTTAATAAAATTGATGTCGATTTTAATTAATGATATCTTACTTTATACTTTTTTTTTATAATTACAAAGGCATTTCTGATTTCTTAACTGATGTTTATTTATAAAGACTGGCCTATTCAGTTCACATTCAACCTGTTGCTATCAGGTATAGTAATATAACGCTTCTTCTTGAGCAGTCGGGTAATTAGCCGTCATCATTATCAGACTAAAAGCTAAAAACATTGTTGTTAAAATGAAACATGTTCATGTGTCGGAGTGTAGTCGAGATCGAAGTACCTCGTCTGCATAAGGTGGCGGTACCACAGGGCAGAAGACCGAGCGGTACGCGTTCTGTTCTCGTCTTCATAGTCCACTTCAAAGAGACCAAATTTTATACTGAAACCAATAGTAATGAAGATTGGACATCTACAATATTTTTCATTGGTAAAAAATACCTCAAACGCTTGGCACACAGAGTAAGTGCTGTTGACGTTGACACCAACAAAAAACCTAGTTGATACTATACGCATATCCCGACACGGTCTTGGCCACTTATTTTTTCTACTGTAAACGTGGACCACGCTTGTCTGGGGGTTATTCACTATGACAATTTGTTGCAATATAAATGCTAAGTTTTGCACAAATATTGGGCTTTAAAATTGGCTCAATAAGACTCCTAGAGAATGAGACTTTAGGTGTAGCTAAACCTAAACGATTACTCTATTAAAAGTATCTTGTTACGGTCATAGTACGTCTATATTAAAAATAAAATGTGTATCTTAATAAGACCACACGACAGAAGTGAAAACATCATCATAACCTGTTGATTATACATCTCTATCGCTCCCTTAAGGGGGTTATCCACCGCGAGCGGAGCGAACCCATTAACACGATGCGGGACGCACGGTAAGAACCGTAGATTTTTTGCTTTGTGATAGAAACAGTACGGGTACTGCCGTAAATATTTGAGAAGCGGTACGGCTAGCACAGTAGATTTTTGTAGGTAAACCTTAACAAAATACTTTGTACTGTCGTATCACATCGATTTATTTTGTTCCTATCTAGCACTAAACGCACACAAACACACTAAGAAGATGCTAGTGTGTGCCTGTTTTCTAGGAAGGACTCGCGCGCACACTACGGTCATGGCCGTGAAGATTCTATGTAATGTGTGAAGCAGTGTCACGCCACGTGCGATCGGAGAATGACGTGGATGCTGTTTTTCGCGCCAATTTTTGTGTCCCGGCATTTATCTGTTTACGGTTGGTATTTGACTATTTTTATGATAAAACTAATCATAATATTTTGAAATTCGTTCGTTATTTCTATGTGGTATTTGACTGTATTAATAAATTTGAGTAATTTGGTTTTTGTGAGTTACTAATGGTTGATGTTTTATTTAGATGGATCAAAAGGAAGATGAACGTATCAGGCGGCTTCTGGAAGAATGTTCCACCCCAGAAAGCAGTGAAAACGAAGACCCATTTGCAGACGATGGAGGTGAATATGATTCCGACGAAGACTATCGTCCATCTGCTGGATCAGATTCCTCGGAAGAAATTGATTACGGTGGAATATCAGCTCGACATCGTATTTCTTCTTCATCTAGTAATGGAAGTAATGTAAGTACGACATTGCTACAAAACATGAGTACGATAAATCCAGCACTCCAATCTCCAGCTTCAGAAGAGCATGCACCTCATGTAGCTAACAATTCTGAACCCTTCAACAATATGGATTTAGATCTTCAGCTACCTTTGTCGGAACAGTCTAGTGCTCAAGAGGTCATACATTTTTCAGACCTCAATAACATGGATACAGGCCTTCAGTCACATTTGGATCAACCAACTTCTCAAGAGCTAGATACGAATACAGAACAGATTCAGGATGATGAGTGGTCTAAATCTACTAGACCAGTAGCATGTCTATGTGTCGGTGGGGAAGGACAAACGTCCAGTACATATGATTACCACATGTAATCAGCCTAAGTTGGTAGAAGTACCAAACCGACATGGAAAAATGGCCACCAAACCCGCAGAAATTGCTACTTATAACGCTTTTATGGGTGGAGTAGATCGAGTAGACCAAATGACTTCCTATTATTCCTCCCCCCGCAAAAGCATCAGATGGTACAAGAGGGTGATCTTTCATTGCGTCGACGTCGCAGTCTGGAACGCTAACTATTTGTACAAGAACTTTGTGAAGAATAATACAAACTACAAGTCTATTGAGTTTAGAGATCAATTTATCAAAGATATGTTGCAAATCTCTGGTGGCATGAAGGGTTCTGACGTGATTAGAAAAAGTAGCATTTACAGTAGTCGAAGATTTAATCAACATGTTTCTGAAGAAGCCAATTTCGGGGCAATGAAAAGGCACTGGCCGTTCGTGATGCCTATGCCAACTACTACTGATGGAAGCAAACGCAAATTCAAATACCTGAACTGCAAATATTGCTCTAAATTAAAGAAACGCAAAGAAACCAAATATATCTGCAAGGGATGCATAAAAAAAACACCCTTGTGCCCCGAATGTTTTGAAGAATGGCACCTTTTGTATCCAAATAATGAATAAATTGTATAACCTGCAAATTTTAAATTTTTTCCTGATTTTATTGTAACAAACAATTAAAACTGTGTGATAAATAAATGATATTATAAAAGCACCATTGAAAATTATTCATTTATTTATATAGCTATTCTATTCCTCAGTTATGATAGAAAATTTGTAATACGGCAATATCAGTACTGCCAGTATACACATACTAAGAACTCAAATAACTAGACAGTACTGCTATGTCCGCATACGGCCATAACCGTGATGTCAAAAAATAGATACTTATTATATACTTATTATGACACTACGGATATAGCCGGTTTACGGTTCAAGCAGTACTGACTACGCACCTGACTCCTCAGCGTTTGTATGTGACACTACGGTTGTAGCCGTGATGACAATTTGTATGGGAGATTTTACTGTCATGATACAAGATTTAAAACAACTGGTACCGTCCCGCATCGTGTTAATGACTCCGTTTACCTCGCAATACAAAAATGCATAAATCTGTTTCCACCAACAAAGAGTCGAGTGAAAATGAGTTCGTTCATTTCTAGAGAACGGAGCGAACTCATTAATGAGTCCTTTCAACACGCAACATGACGAAAGAGTAAAAATGTGTCCGCGGCGTCGCAGTCTTCAAGTGAGCTCGTACGCTGTGGAAATCAAAATTCATTTTTCATCTCTCATTTTCAGTTCATCTCGCTTAGCTTTTTTCTTTCGCTCATTCCTCTTTGGCGGTGGAAATCAAGCTCCCGAACTTTTTCTCGGTGGAAAAGCAATCCTATTTTATGTAAACGAAGACCGCTCTGCTAGACATTCCTAGTTCATTCTTCTAAATCGGTGGAAAGCGGGCTTTAGTCTAATCGAGGCGAATTTATCTGAACGAGCGTTACATAGCCAAACGTTACGGCTAAGTCTCATTCAATACCCACAAAATAAAGTACTCAGCGTGCCTAAAGAATTATTCACTTCAAAAATCTTAACAACTTTAATTTTAATCACATTCGGTGGTATTTTTCAAAGAAGTATAATACTTGCTACTACCGGCTTCTTTCATCTTTGACATACTTATAGCACCCAAAAATTATCTACTTACTGTATACATAGATAGAAGTGACTCCCTTACCTGAGTCCGGAATCCCATTCAAAGTTATCCATCAAGCTCCAAGCAGTGTACGAGATGACATTACACCCATCCACCTCCTTGGCGTCGAGAATGTTCTTCAAGTAACCCTTGAAGTTGTCCACACGATCCTCGTCAACCAGTCCTCCCAGGGTGCCGAAACCATTCTCCGTGATCATTATGGCAGGATCGTGCAGTTCTCTTTCACCCAGTTTAACGCTAAGCGGATTCCGTGCGGAATGGACTGGAATATTAAAATACTGAGTCAATGGAATCTCCAAAGATATAGATGGTGCTTCTGACCAATACAGTTGTATTATGACAGTTATTCGATCGTATGTGCAGGACTACAGCTATTTTTTTGACGGAGAAGCCTAATATAAGCTAAAAACTATACAGTCGGCTGACTGGCAAGTTCAAAATGACAAACTTGTTTCTAAGAATCTATTTAATTCCAAACACCATCGCAAAATAACATGCACTTATAGTTTTTTTATATGGAACTTATTTTGGGAAATATGCAAAATATCTTCACAATCTTATTCTAATTTCACTACGGGACAAGCAGAAAGCTATACTAATACTGAAGTCTATTTTTATTTTATTACTAAAAATCTATAGACAATTACTACGCTCCATATTCAAGTACAGGTGGAACTCATTGACACCTTCCTTGTTTGAAATTAATGCAAACTTGAAATACGTGTAGATTGTCTTGATTGAATTGAGTATATCAAGAACAGGGCACATAGATCAAGAAAACCCCTTAAAGTATACATTCTTCTTGATCGACGAGCTCCATTCTCGGTTTCACATCGCTTATCAACAAACGTATGTATATTTCGTCAAAAAAAGCTCACGGTACTGTGAATGATGGCTGCAGGAGGATAATTCAGGTATCCTCCGACGCCTCCCAAGTCGTCTTCATACGAGGGTATCTCAAAATCTCCTTTCGTGTAGGGTGTGTAGAACTTGGTAGAGTAGTGATTGAACCCGTAGAAGTCACTGGTTCCTGGAATCGTGATCAAGAACATCCCATTTCATAAAATAAAAAAAAATGGACTACTTTAGTGTGATGTACTCTACTGGGCCCTTATTCCGTATGACCATCGGTTGCGTTACGTGAACTTGACCTGGGTGCGTTGATAATGAAAAACACACTTTAAGTTTAAAACTCTAAAGTCTAATTTTCATTCTCACACATTCACGTCAATTTCAAATTACGCGGCCGATGGTCATACGGAATCAGGGCCCTGTATGATATACGGTGATATCACAGTTCAACCTTAGAAACTATACATAGATCGTGTTAGGACAGTAACTGACAGAATGCTCGAGTAGAGTCTGTAGTTAAGTATTTTGAGAGTAATTAATGTTTTGATTTTTCCTACACATGCAAAGTCGCAGTATAAAATATTCATATATTTTGAATGATACCCATATCTTACACAACTTTGTGGATCTATGAATATTGAACCAACCTTTTAAATATTCTATTTCTTGTGGTGTAAACTCGGGCAGTCTACTAATCTTGAACCCTTGTTCCTTGCTTCTTTCTGCGACTCTTTTCACCACTCTATCTGGGAATCCGCCCTTGCTTGTGAATATGGGATGGGAGTACAATCCAACTTCAAAATCCAACGCGACCTTACCAGCTTCCACGTCCTCTGGAGAATCAGAGGCACCTACTCGGAAATCTGTTGCTATGGTGATGCCACATATTCCTGGGGAAAGTTGTAGGAAAGTTAAGTTGGGGAAAGTTGTGTCATTCTTTAAATATATATATTTAGTTATATAATTATAGCGGAAATGACGTATCATTAATTTTATCCTCTTGTCTTTCAAGGTTTATTAACACTTCAACATTCCCTTAAACTATGGGTACTAACCTTTCTGTTTCTCTCGAAACTCTTTATCATAAACATGCCAAGCCCGCGCATGTGCTAGCAAAACATGTCTCACAGCCAAGTAGTCTCCGATTCCCATCGCATTAATGGCTGGAGCGAACCTTTTCTGACCGTAACTATAAATACTGATCTGCTTCGGCTCGTTCACAGTTACCCACGTCTTCACTCTGTCTCCAAACAGTGTGTACACTCCTCTGGCATAATCTTCAAACCAGTCAGCAATCAGAGGGTTGGTCCAGCCACCTAGATCTTGCAAAGATTGTGGCAAATCCCAATGAAACACTGTAACCACCGGCTCAATACCGTTTTCTAGCAGCTCATTTATCAAATTATTATAGTATCTCTTTCCATCTTCACTGACTATATTGGTGAACCCATTAGGAAAGAGTCTAGGCCAGGATATTGAGAACCTGTAGAAGTCTACGCTTAAATATTTGACCATCTCTATGTCACGTTTGTAAAACTGGTAGGACTTGCAGGCGTCGTTGCCGGTGGTGTTGTCTTGGACTCTGTTTGGCTGCTGGCAAAAAACATCCCATATGCTCGGCGACTTATCTGTAAATGTAATTTTTTGATAAATATACGTTTATCTAACTCTCCTCATAGTAAGTTACGTACGACGCTGACGTTGTAGCCAGGAATGGACCTCTATCTAAAAGACATTCATATATTCTGTTTTAAACAATGTTTACATTGTAATTTTCAAGCTACCTGAAGATGATAAGAGAGATAGAACCATAAGAATCTGTATCTATATTATAAATTTTCCTTGGTTTTGTTTTTAAATGATTCCCTACGTTTCATAGGTTTTTCAAGATCAGAACTCATCATACTTCATCTTCGATGCGTGCTAAAAATATAATCATGATTTTTTTTATTTCCATTAATGTTGAAAGTACCTAATTTATACCACATTTCTGCTTTCCGACTTTGATGTAAAGTCGGGCTCGTATGCACACATCTGTTTAAATAAGTACCTGGATATTATTTGTTTTGCGGTAACATGGGTAGGTTTGCTAGGTTTTTACTTGCTTACTTCCTTACTTCCTTACTTACTTCCTGCCTATCGTAAGAGCCTGACCAATAGAGCGCTTAATAGCTCATCTGAGTTCGAGGGTAACAGAAGGAACATAAAACCTCCCACAAATATTGACACTCACTCCCTGCATCCCTAAAGATTCCCATCTATCTTTCAAAAATTCACCCTGGTCAATAATAAAAAGTATTTTATATACCTGCCGTATTCCAGGCTCCTTGAATTTGGTAAGAAGCAGTGGCAACGCCAAATTTAATACTACTAGGTAGTTTTCTCATTGTAGTAGTGGAACTGAGAAAAAAATAAGTTTTATGATTTTTATGGTTTTCTTTTGATCCAGTAGTTTGTAGCTTTGTAATATATGATGTCGGTTTTATGGTTTGCAATCTTTCTCACGGTATTTATTTGTATAAGTAAAAGTCACAATCTTGGAAAATATATAAGGAGAACTTACACCAATCGTCCAGAGACTTGTATATATCATATATATATATATATATATATATATATTATGGACTATAAGATGACTGAATCATTTATATCGGAAAGTTTGCGGTAAGTCACATTTTGTAAGCTAAACGATCGTTTTTTTTTTCTATATTATATATTATCTTGAATATGTAGTATTATATTATAAAAAAAACAAATGTATGATAGTCTAAGATTCATTAAAAGGATGAAGCCACTGGCATCCGAAACACAGTTTATAACTACTTAGTTCGGAGTCAGTGGAACTTATATTATTGTACCTATCATACACTAATAAAGAAATTTGAATTTGTATATTGTATTGTAGGCTAGCTAATTGATATCTTCATGATCGATGAGCTCCAGCCTCGGCCAGACCGTCACTTTACATCAGGCGAATCGGTGGTCAATCGTAGATATATCTTGCATAAATATACATATATATTACCAATTCAATAATATGTCATCATAGAGCTAGTCTGACTATGTCGCCTGTTACCGACATAGTCCAGCACATTAGCAAATTGAGACATCAGTAGATAGAACTCATCGAACGCAAAAGTGAAAGACAACGGGAATGAAAGGTTTTCGAATGGACCACGAATTTCTAGAGAGAAGTTAGCGTTAGAAGTATTTCTTACCTGTTGCTGAACGAAGTCGCCCCAGTAGCCGTTACAATATTTCCGACAACGGCCAAACTGAACCAACAAACTAGTATTCGCCTGAATAATAAGATATTGTTAATTTAATTTAAAGTCTTGTAATTATTGTATTTTTGTTGCAGAGTCTATGATCACAAAGCACTTATCTAACCGTACGCGTCTCGATGTAAGTTTTATACAATTGATTATTTTCTTACCCAAAAAACTAAGAATTAAGAATAATAGAATTAAGACAAAAGATTAAGAAAAAAAAATGCAGTGCTACTCGGCGAAGAATGCATTATTATCAACAGATATAATTCATAATGTCTTTATTGCGCATATGGGTACAGTAGGTGGAACATCAGGTAAAAAACATAGCATAACAGACATTTATATTCTAATAAAAACATCCGAAATACATACATATTTTATATGTAATACGCACTGTACTTCAAATATCAAATATAATTCCATATACAAACCTTCACTTAAATTTAAAAAGGAACATTTTTAATTACCTGTTCAATCCCATTTTTTTATTGTTCTTCCATAAACCAAATAAAATTACAAATTCCAATTGCAAAATACGTAGGTATGTATGTACGACGCGATATACTTATTTCTGGTTTACAATAAAACAACATTCGACCTTGTGCTAATCAAAATATAGAGTACAGATATTCACGATACTATCACAAAAGGCAGGGACAACTGCAAAAATGCCCGATTAAGTTTAGCAGACGTATCTTCTTAACATGAGTTAATAATTACAATTCTTTTAAAAATAATATTATCTAGCCGTTTAAATTTAAAGGACACAACAATATGTATTTAATCTGCCTTGCTGATTTATTTCTCAAGAATCAAGCCAAAGAAGACAGAGCTAGAATCTAAGATAGATCGATTTGATGTCGAACAGAACTGATAATTTTAATAGAAATGTTTTACGAATAATACACGGCAATTTGAATTCTTACTTCTTATTTACTGAAGTATTTAATCCATTACCTTCGTGCCAATTTGTTTTTAGCCGTTATATTGAGCTTTATCATTTCTGTTTTATTACTCTTTAGTATGTATTAGGCACAAAGATAATACAATAATAATTGTTTTATTACATGTACATTTGAAAACGTAGATAATCTGAATTAGGTAAGTATCATGTAATTAGCGAGTACATGCATAAAGTGATTGTTACAATAATAGCTTGTTAGTTTCTATAGATATTCAGATCACAAATCTATTTACTGTTACATAAAATTTGATAAAAGTAGGTCATTAAATATTTTTTGTGGTGGTGAAGTTTGCTTGTTTTCTAACAAGTTGAGTTGAGTAATGTTGAGGATTACTAACAAATTTGCAAAACATCGCCAAAAAGTAAGTAAAAGTGAAAAGAAAAATAACAGTTAGGTACTTATAACTGAAAAATTAAATCAAAACTGGGCGTATACCTATAAATACGAACACCAACTATTTATTTGAGGTCGGTATCTGTCTACGCTAGGACTTTTTAAGTGACCATTTAGGGCCTAGCACCGACCTAATTTTTTCTGTATTACTCAACAGTTATGTCTCCCTTTTCAGTTAAATGGGTTGTTTTGAAGTGATTTAATATTTAGGGTTCCGTACCTCAAATGAAAAAAACGGAACCCTTATAGGATCACCTTGTTGTCCGTCTGTCTGTCTGTCCGTCCGTACGGGTGTCAAGACCTTTATCTCGGAACGCGTGAAGGTATCGAGTTGAAATTAAAACCGTATTCGTAGATCTACAGTATCTTGCTGCAGAGTGAAAAATAAAACTAATAGAAACTAAAACTAGTTTTTATAAAAAAAAGTAACAGCCGAATAAGTCGAAACAAACGCACATTTCGACACTCACAAGGGAATCAAAACCTATGGGGTACTTCCCGTTAACCTAGAACTATGAAATTTGGCAAGAAGTATTGTGTTATAGTACACATATAGAAAAAATCCGAAAACTGGACATTTTTGATTTAATCACAAAAAATAGGGCCTTTAAGCAAAAAAAGAGGGTCCAAATTTTAAGTACTTTAACCGTATCATGTGGGGTATCATATGAAAGAACTTAATTAGCACAAGCTAAAACAGGTTTTTAAATATTTTTACGATGTATATTTTTCGATTTATGAAGAAAAATATAAAAAAATATATAATATCCCCCATTTATCTACTAGTTTGTACGGAACCTTCGGTGGGCGAATCTGACTCGCCTTGTCCAGTTTTATTCTAATTACTTTTATTTATTGGTATTTACTCGTTTTGTTTGAAACTAAACATTGGATTCACAAACTTCACTGGGCAAGATCGTTAATTTTCAAACACACTTCACTCGACTTCAAAAAAGAATATTATCAATTTGATATTTATGTATGTATATTGTTAAAATTCTTTTTTTTTTATTAGACAATTTTCAGATATGTTAGTCTTTAAGGGCTTCTAAATTTAAAGTCGATTAAAAATACGATATTAGTTAACCGACAGTGGATGAACCGGACCGACAGGGCTGCCTTGCTTGATTGACATGACGTTCTGATACCTATTGATAAATTCAGCATAATCTCCCATCATCTCCAGTGTCTTGTGGATAGATAGGAACAGATAGGTTTGTTTTGCAAGATTAATGTGGTTGCCTTGAACTTAGTGTCTCAGCTAAAGCAGGGACACTAATCTAAGGTAATATAAATATAATTTTATTTCAATTCTGAAGTTAGTGAGTACTACTGGTAGTCCAGATCCAGGTTATAACAGGCTATAGTTCACCACGCTGGTGGAGCATGGATTGGTAACTCCTTTGATCCTCCCCTCCACTCCGACGCATTATTTTGTGAGATAATTGTAATTGGTCTTTTTCCGTTTTTATCTCAATAAACGAATTTATTTATCAATTTATAATTATTTACCATTTTCTTGAAGTTTATGCACATTTTTAGGGTTCCGTACCTCAAAAGGAAAACAGGATCATTTTGTTGTTCATCTGTCCGTCTGTCAAGACCTTCAAGGCAAAATCAAACTTCTCGGTTATCGTAAAAAAGTTACAGCCGTATGTCGCAAAAAAACGCATATTTCGACACTCACAAAGGTATCAAAACCTATACTATAGTGTTCTTCCCGTAGACCTATATCTATGAATTTCGTAAGAAACATTGTCTTATAGTACCTACAAATAAACAATTTAAATTAATACATTTAAAAAAATACATTTTTAATTTAATCAGAAAAAACTATATACGCGCGACTTGAGAACCTCCTCCGTTTTTTCCTTGGTTCAAAAATAGGGTCTCTATGCAAGGAATGAGGGTCCAAATTTTAAGTTGAGTTAACCGTATCATGTGGGATATAATATTATGAACGAGCTTCTTACTCTTCTTAGCACAAGCTAAAACTGGTGTTTAATTACTATTTTTACGATGTATAATTTTCGGATTATGATCAAAAATGTATTGTATGTATTGTAATGTAATGTATTGTAAAAAAACTTTATTGTCATACTTTGAATTTAAAAATATTACGTCAATTACATAAAAAATAAAAATTATTCGAATAACCCGCCCCGACTGCCCAGTCCCTACAGCAGTGGGCACAAAATAATAATGTAGCTCCATCGCCGCATACTTTGAATTTGCATTGTAAAAAAATAAATATTTCCCCCTGTTATCAATGACTTCGACCGGTTCTTTCATTTAGTTTGTACGGAACCCTCAAGTGAAGATGAATTTAACGACTTTCGCACATCAAAATCGGTCAAGCCGTTTAGGCTGTAGGCGATCATATAGAAACATACATACATACACTTGAAAAACATATAACCCTCCTTCTTACGCAGTCGGGTAAAAAATATTAAAATTGGATGAAAATTACGAAGATTTTTCAATCTCACCTTACGCAAAAGCGGTGCGCGAATAAGGTGAAAAGAGAGAGCAATCATGTGATTATGACATTTTCATCGTCTCGCTCACTGAAGTGTTAAACTATCAATGTTATTATTAATTATACAGGCATACCAACCCACGTAGTGTGTGTGCTGTCACGTTCTGACGTCACTAGGCATAACTGCAAGGCAGTTGCGTAATATACTCATACAAAAGAATAAAATAGGCTTAAAATTCCTAGTGGACACACGCCTATATCACAAAACAGAGTTTTGTGCCTATATACTTACAATTCAAATATCTCTTGCGTACATGAGCCTCTTATGAAAGTATAAAGATCAACCAAACCTTCAATATATACCTTCAATATATAAAATAAACAAGGTCCCAGAATATATATTATAGCATTATTTCTGTTACTACGACAAAGCCTTTTACAGCAACTATTTTTAATCAGATACTAATATCTTCCTACAGATTAGATTATCAAACTACTTAGAAATGTTTTCGCTGTGTGGTAGGTACCTACTATCTTATCTCATAATAGTCATAGTAGTTGATTGCCGCCAACTTCACACAGTGAAGGAAACATCGTGAGGAAACCTAAATGTCTGAGAGTTCTCAATGATCTTGAAGATGTGTGAAGTCTGCCAACCCGCACTTGGCCAGCGTGGCAGACTATGGCCTAACCCTTCTCACAATGAGAAGATGGCCCATTCCCAGCAGTGGGACAGTTTGTACAAACAGGGTTGATAAAAAAAAACATAGTCATAGCGGGGGTTAACATAATAACTTTTGACAACGTACTTACATAACAGAAAAATACCAATTTTAAATAAAATAGAAAGAAAAATGCACAATTTATTTTTATAAACAATCAGATACGTACATGGACAGATACGCAACTTTTTTTTTTAAACAAGATAGATCTACGATTGACCAACAACTTGCCTGATGTTAAGCGACGGTGTGGCCGAGGATGGAGCTCGTCGATCTAGAAGATATCTATTCACTCTAGCCTTGAAAATTCCAAGATTGTAGGTCTCAGGAAACAGAGATGGCGGCAAAGAATTCCATTCTTGTGCAGTACGCAACAGGAATGTGGATCGATATCGCTGAGTACGGATTTTTGGCATTTCAACGAGAAATGGGTGGTAATTCGCCGACTTTCTGCTAGTCCTGTAATGAAATGGGGAGGGTGGAATTAGGTCGGGAAGCTCTTGCGCACATTCACCGAAATGAATCCTGTAGAAAATAGACAGACATGCTACTTTACTCTGTGATATGTTATATGTTACTCATCGTCACTGACAGGACTTGGCTTTCCCCCTCCCTCTTCCCCTCCCTTCTTTCCTCTCCTTAATTTTAATGGAACAGTTGTTGGAGATTTTTTTGAGGTAGGAAATAGGTTTAATCCTGTTTTACCCGTTCCCGCGGGAATATCGGGATAAAAAGTATCTTATGTGTTAATCCAGATTATAAACTACCTGTGTGCCAAATTTCAGCCAAACCCGTCAAGCCATTTACCGTGAAGAAGTAACAAACTAACACAAACTTCGCATTTATATTAGTTAAAAGTATGAAGTGTGATGTGTTTTATTAGCATTTCCTATTCCAAACTCCAATAAAACATATAAGTTATTTAAATACCCATCAAAAACATAAATGTGAAATGAGAGCCATGTTCAATATTATGATATATATAACCTTAGTTGTTGACTTCAACAACAAAAGAAGTGAGATAAATGGGTGCCTAGTTCAATGGCCAGTCCTGAAATTTATATAGAGCAACGTAAAATATTTTTTAGCAACTTCAAATATCATTTCTTCTTATAACTTAGGATAAATATTGAAACCTAAGGTCTGACTTGGCTAGTTTCATGTACGAATTATATTATAGCCTTCTCAAGTTTTAAAGCTGTTAGTTCTTATTTTATTATTCCGAAAATTTGGCTTGCTGGTAGAAACTATCCATCGAACATAGGGCTCTTCCATGACTGATGTAGAAGGTACTTCTCCTTCTTCTCTTTGTATTGGACCCCGCGATTAGCGATTTGCCAGTGTCAATTATTGAAATATTTTCAAGTTTCTTGAATAGTACAAGTTATATTATTAGTCACAGTCTAAGTCACGTAAACAGTCATTTTCAAATTTAAGTCTTGCCTCAGTAAAGTGATGGCGACTTTACTAGAAGCTTCTATGGAGTTTTGCCGACAACGTAAAATCACACGTTTCACTGCATTTTTTCACTTTTTCACACTCATGCACTTGATCGAACACTTAATAAATAAAACACCACCATTTTATAGCATTAATGTTCAAAATAACACAAGTTTAGGAAAATAAAACAAAGCAACAACATGTTACTAAGACGTTCCCGCCAAAACTCCTAGTAGGTACTAATAATTTGTATATGAGAACTAGCCAAGTCAGACCTTGTCGATCCATCATAGTACTATTTCTTAAACCAATAAGGGCATTTTATTTGAAATGTAGTGGGAAACAGCCAATACATGGAGGGTCCTATGCTTAGGTCCTATGTAAATAGGGCGAATTATGTGATATGGAGCTTGCAAGTTGAGACTTACACCGATACCAGTCCCCGTATTCTGAACCCATTCTCTATGGAAATGACAGAGACTGAGATAATTATACAAATCCAATCGATTCCGAAACCGAATGGGTTCAGAATACGGGAGCAGAATTAGTAAGGCGAGAGAATTTCGAGATACCTATTGTAAGAAAAATATTTGAGGCAAGATATAATTTTCCTTGTAAATTAGTTAAATAAATATTTATTAATGTTAAGATTGATAATAAGTATCTAATAGGTACACATATTTCAAGTTATTTCTTTTTAAAAATTGTCAAATTTTATTGAGGACTGAAAAGTACCATCAGTGACTTGGAGATTGTTTTTTACAACTAACTTACAACCCTAACAAATAAAATTTCTGATGTTTTTATACTGGAAACCAGAAAATAGGTCAAATAATTACCTTGCCAGATTTGATTACAGACACCGGGCTTGTTATCCTAAATAAAAGCTATTCTAGTTAAATTATCTTCTCTCTGTTTTATGGATTGTGTTAAGTAACGTTATGAAGAATGTAATTTGTCATAAACAAAAATACGTAGTAGTATTCCCGTATTATTCTGTGTATACAAATGTATACGAGCATAGACCTAGAAAGAATAAGCGAGTACTAACAAAAACCCTGTAATAACAAAAAACAAGGTTTTGGCGGGAACGTCTAAGTAACGTGTTGTTGCTTTCTTTTATTTTCTTAAACTTGTGTTATTTTGAACATTAATGCTATAAAAATGGTGGTGTTTTATTCATTAAGTGTTCGATAAGGTGCGTGAGTGTGGGCAAGTGAAATAAAGCTGTAAAACATGTGATTTTTCGTTGTCGGCAAAACTCCATAGAAGCTTCTAGTAAAGTCGCCACCACTTTACTGAAGCAGGACTCGACTTATAAAATGACTGTATACGTGATTTAGATTGTGACTAGAACATTTACAACTTGTTTTATTCAAGAAACTTGAAAAAATCCTAATACTTGACACTGGCAAATGCTTTAATGCGGGTCCAATACAAAAGAGAAGAAGAACAAAAAACAACATTGACAATGACAGACCACTTGACAGTTACGTGACGTGAGTATCTCACGGTCAATCATCTAGTTTTTAATAGTAATGCGCGATTGTTCTAAAAATTAACAATCGAATTACTCGAATAATTCAATACGTGGGATTCGAAATTTTATTCGTCAGTCGAATGACAATAAATCATTCAAGTGCTAATTCAAATTCTTTTTTTTTTTTCGTTTTTTTAATTGCTTAGAATTATTTTTGACAAACATAATTCTAATTTATTCTAATGAAAACATAGAGTCATTCGAATGTTTTTTTGTTTACTTAACTTGTAAATTAATGTAACGTGTCGAATTACAAGTTGTAATGAATGTTAATAAATAAAAAAACATTATATTGATTATGACTTTATTTAAGTAAGTAACTGTTATGCATTTCATTATTTGATTTCGATTCATGCGAATGGTGAAAATTCATTCGAAGGATTCAAATTCATTCGAACGTTTATTATTCCAATTATTCGAATAGCTTTTTCCTACAATCGATATATTATAATACCCGCTCGAATGACTATTCGAATGAATCATTCACATTTATTTGCATACATCTATTTTAAAGATTTGTAGGATTGGATGGTTATGGATGAAGTTTTTAATCTAAATATTTCTTTAAAACTTGAGTTATTAACGTTGAAACTATTATTGTTAAGTAATAAAGTTTCAGTTATGTTATTCTGATCCAGTCTGCTGCTTACGCTGCTTGGCACTTCGTTTCTAGTTGTGTGTTTAGTGCAACAGTGAAACATGGCGAATAACAGAATTCCTTCTGGACCGAACACGCCTGGCAGTCAGCAGACCCCCACACAGCAAGGAATCAAGATTTTCATACAAAGAGACTACTCTGAAGGCACAGCAGTGAAGTTCCAGACGAGGTTTCCGCCAGAACTCGAGAACAGGGTGAGTGAAAGTGTGAATCCATGTCATGTTTATCTAATGTCAAGCGATGACCTCAGTCGATATACTTGGTGTTTGCCACTGTTAGACTAATATTTCAATGTTTCCACTTGACACTATTATAATGTAGGTACTAGAAATTATTTCAAATGTAAAAACTCTTGATCACGAAAAAATATTCAAATAATTTAAGGCGCAGCTTACCTTCAAGCTAAACTATTAAGTAAATGATGTGTTTTTCAATATCATGCTAAGTATTGCATTATTTACTGGCCTCGTAGCTCAGTTGGTAATATGTCTGCCTGCTAAGCTGTAGGTTGTGAGTTCGATCCCCACCCAGGACAAACATTTATGTGATGAGCATGAATGTTTATTCTGCTTCTGGGTGTTTCTATGTATCTTAATGTAAGTATTTACAAAAAAAGTATATATGTATTTCATCAGGCATCTAGTTCTTAAAGTACAAGCTTTGCCTTAGCTTAGATTCTTTTTTATCTGATTAAAATCATAGCCATTTCTTATGCCTCTACAGTTTGCTTTTTTCAAATTTCATTATACTCGTAATTCTGAAGATCATAAATTAAAAGTGTAAATTTCTAAAAAAGAAAACTGTAGAGGTCTACCTCTGCAGTTTACAGCATTAAAGGCTAGAGCCTTTAATGCTTCCAGCCATATAAGAAATGAATGATCGAAATCGAATAATACTTAGGGGTAGAAAACAGTTTTCTCCTGTTGTCATGAAAAACGCATAATTTGATGACAAAATATTTCGCAACAACAATTCTCAAGTGTATGTAGTATTATTTTTCAGATTCAGATATTTTCTTGCTATTCCATAGTATTACAATGTTGGTAAATGTTAATTTAAATAAATGTATCGTACCCTGTCAGGCACAACAACATAGGAGAGAGCAGGACTACCTGTTTATAATATCTGTTCTTAATTGATGGACTTTTAATTTTGATATTTAATTTGTTTTATGTCATGAATTTCTGGTGTTTCCCATAAATGATTTGATAAATAAAAGAAAATAAAATAATAATGTCTAATTAAGTATTTAAAAATGTCACTTTATAAAAGATATTTAAAATAATCATTTCAATTTTATAATAAATAAATAATTAAATATATATGTTACTGTAAAAGCCCGAACTACGGTAAATCCTAAGATTTTCCAGTAAATCCTAAGATTTACCAACTCTTAATGGTAAAAGTCCGAACCGTTCTATGATCATCTTTTTTTCGGACTTTTACCACCATTCCTTTGGTAAATCTTAGGATTTACCTCAAAGACACGGTAAATGTTGAAATAAACATGTCAATACGTGTTCGGCGTATGGCCTTGTACTCGTGGCAGTCTGCAGCCCCCCGCTACTCGTTCCATCTCCCTCTACCGCCTACGCTCGCCTTAGTCAATCGTTTGACACGTTGGAACGCGTACGTTAATTCAATTCCTGTTTGTGTTTCGATGTTTAAAAGTAATTTATAAACAGAAAGCGAGTTTGATTTGTTTTATGTTTGCGTTTTTAGTGTCTGGAAGTAATTTATGAATGAAAATGAGTGTAAAACATAAATTTTATGAATTAATGGACGAAATCGTGGCAAGGAAGAATGATAATAACTTTTATCTTGATAATGAAAAATACGCTAAGTGTTTGGAGGAGGTTAAAACTGCAAAGAACGTAAAAAAGAAACAAGCTGTTCATTACAGACGTATCAAGCGTTATGATATTTTGACCATAGGGGGCGAAGAAAAGTTAATTGCGCCGATGAAAGAAGAGAATGGAGAAATTAAGTATTACATTTGTTATGACGACTTATTCAACATTCTCGATGACACTCATGTTGCAGTTGGACACGGTGGAAGGACAAGGATGCTTAAGGAATGTAGCCGCAAGTATAAAAACATAACAGTTGAAGCTATCGTGACATTTTTGAAGCTATGCGAACCTTGTCAAAAGAAACAAAAGACTTTGAAAAAAGGTATTGTCATCAAGCCTATACTTCATAATGAAATGAACTCACGTTGTCAAGTAGATCTCATTGACCTACAAACCAACCCTGATGGTAATAATAAATTCATATTAGTTTACCAAGATCATCTTACTAAATTTGTGATACTTCGTGCGCTTCAAACTAAACGCGCAGCAGAAGTTGCATATCATCTCTTAGATATTTTCACTACTTTTGGAGCGCCGAACATCCTTCATTCCGATAACGGTCGTGAGTTTTGTAACCAAATAGTTGAAAGTTTATGCTCTATGTGGCCGGATGTTAAAATCGTACATGGCAAACCAAGACATAGTCAGAGTCAAGGATCAGTGGAGCGTGCCAATCAAGACATCGAAAATATGCTCAGCACGTGGATGGAAACCAATCAGTCGTCAAAGTGGTCAGAAGGTTTGAAATTCATTCAGGCCATGAAAAATAGAGCATATCACGAGGGAATCAAATGCTCCCCTTATGAAGCAATGTTTGGCAGTCCAATGAAAATGGGCATCGCGACGTCAGCGATCCCTAAAGATATGATTGGGCTTTTAAAGTCTGAAGAAGATTTAGAGAAATTATTGCATTCTCAAAAAAATACGGATGAAAATATTACCGTCGAAAATGCAATTGGACAGGACAAGGAAGAAAATGTTGTTGAAAATGAGTCAGAAGATGACATAAACAGTATTAATTTGAGGAATAAAACACAAGAAAATGTAACTGAAATTATGATGGAGAAGCAAATAACCAATGAAACCGATTCAGAGACAGAAAACTCAACTCAAGCTCAAGAAGATCCAATACCGAAAAGGATAGAATCAGTCCAGACAATAAGAAAAAAGGCAAATATTAATTTGAAAAACCAAGCTGAAAAAATGAAAGCCATATCGTCTGATAAATATCCAAATGTGAAAGTTGGCCAAAATGTTAGACTGAAAGTACCTGACATTGACAGAGCTAAAACTGACCCAAAAAGCATTATTGCAGTTGTGGTAGATGTAAAGGACAATGAGTTTTACCAACTGGGTACCAAAATTGGAGTACTAAAGCAGTTTTACACAAAGAATCAATTTACGTCATGCTCTGAAGATTTTGTTAAGATAAATGAAGTTGTTAAAGATAAAGAAGTTAGTCTTCGAGAAGTTATCGGAAAATTGTCATTGACTGGAGGACAAGGCTTCAAGAAATGTAATTGCCTTAAAAAATGCTTGTCGAAGAAATGCACTTGCAAGTCGTCAGGATTACTTTGTAATTCCAAATGCCATAACAGCGCTCCGTGTTGTAACAAGTAATTTTTTTTACTAACTATTAAAAATGACAATTGATTAATTATAATAAATTGTCGTTTTGCTTATCTTCAACTTGTTTATAAATCTAAAATATTAAAAAAAGAAATGAGTCAGTTAGATTAGCCATAATAGTAAGCGTTATGTTTGTCGAGATATTTTTTTATTCTGCAAGTGTTTAAAAATTGCTTATTACTAGTTATTAAAACTTAATCAATAAAAATACCAAACTATATAGGTAACGATTTGACTGATTAGTAGTACAAATGATTGTAAAAATTGTTTATTACTAGTTATTAAAACTTAATCAATAAAAATACCAAAAGATATAGGTAACGACTTGACTGATTAGTAGTACAAATGATCAATAATTACTCATTGAAATAAATGATTAAGAAGTATGCATTGTTTTATTTCCAAAACCAACATTTACCAACCGTCACTGGTAAAACCTAGCATTTACTAAATTATAATGGTAAAAGCCCGATAAAATCGTTTCTTTTTTACATATTCTTACATTTACCGACTCGTGTTGGTAAACCCTAAGATTTACTGGTAAAACCTAAGATTTACCAATATTCGGGCTTTTACAGTAACATATATATATATAAATGTCAAGATGTAATAAAAATCACAACAAAATAATTTAATCAATTTTAAAATTAATTGGGATTTACATTATCATTATTTAAATATTCATCTACAGTATAATAAACCTTACAAGTCAGGAATTCCTTTAATTTACATATAAATGTAAAATCATTCCTTCTGGCAACACGTTATATAAACATGAATGGCCATAATGAGTGTGTTGGTTGAGTGCAGCTTGAGCCGATATTGAGGAACTACTAACCGGCCCGCGTGGTGCAGTTGCGATAAACATGATTCGCTCTCAAATGTTTTAGGATTATTTCTTACGAATTTACATAGTTCTAAGATGGCAAGAAGACACATGGCATAGGCAAAATTTTATATTCTATGAAATATGGTTTACTGCTGTCCATTTGGTCAATATTAGCTAATATTCAGATTCATTTCTTTTGAACTATAAATTTTGTATTGATTGTTTTGTTGTAGTTAATATAATAGCTTTTGCCCGATTAAAACTATTGTACAATGTAGGATTAAACTTATTTTAACTTTTATTACTAAAATAGCCAAAATAATGTTGAACCCGTTTATTAGACTGATGCCCCTTCACAGCAGACGTAAATAATTTCTGTACACCAAGATGAGAAAATGATAACTGTCTGCCAATTTAGTCTGATCATATTAATGTCCATAGATCATTTATAAGTATTCTATATTAAATCTCCTTTAATAATAAAATATAATAGGCATATTGAGATTTAATAGGTATGTAATATTTGTAATATATGGCCATATACTGTGTGAGCATAGTACAGTTCTAGTTGACATTGGATTGATACAGGTTAGGTGTAGTGCTTCATATTAACCAATTTGCTTGTGTTATCACACAGTAACATAAAAATATTGTAGCAGGTAATAACTCAGCATCACTCAATACACTCAATAGGTGGTCATAAAGTCTTCAACCTTTGGTAGAGCAACATTTCATAAGTTTCATATGTTTAGTCCTTGAGAACACTATTTATTTTGTGAAATGAAATTTTCTGTCTGGAATTTCAGATAGACAGACAAACATTTGAATACACAATGGAGAGGTTGAACGAACACTTCGAGATGGCAGAGACTGCAGACTGCAGTACATACTGCGAGGGCTGCCTCGCTTGTTTGACAGCATACTTCATTTACATATGCACAGAGACGCATTATGAAAAGGTATCATATTCATATCTGTGATAAGATTTGTTTTTATAAGCTTTATATTCCTAGCTTTTATTATTCAATTTATATGTAGGATGCTCTTCGACAAGTCTGTACAAGAGCTTCATAACCTTTCAACCCTTCCCCTTCTTCTATAGGACAAGCAAAACAAATTGGCACACTATTCAATTCTCATTAAAAATATCACCCACACTATTGATGCATATTGCTTGTGCATTCCTGTATTGAACACACATCAAGAATGCATAAAAACTGTCATGTGCTTTCCTTATATCTTAGAAACGACTGTCATGTGCTTTCCTTATATCTTAGAATTAACATTTCCTTCATCCTCAGCCACACTGTTGCTTACCATCATATAAGTTTAGTAGTGAAATGTGAATCTAATTCTTTGAAAAAATAAATGGCCAAGACCGTGTTGAGACACGCATATAGTAGGGTTCTGTAGCTAATGCTGTAATTTAAAAGAAAACTACTTAGTGAGTACTTTTTGATTAGGCTACTTTGCGAAAAGGTCAATGACGTTAGTACTATAATGACTTAATGTTTTATTTATTTATCGCTATATCAAAAAAAGTTGTAATCATAGTGTTCAAAACAATTTTCATTTCAATGAATATTAGTCATCAATTATCAGTATTTAATATGGTCTACTATTATAGTTAACCATGAATTTGTACGTCCAATAGCTTAGAAATGCAGGGGGGACACCGTTTTTTCACCTTTGGCAGACTATATTTCGCACTCATCACATCTGAGAAAAAAATTATATAAGTAGTCTTATTTTAATATATTCAACGATACCCCACATGATGAGATGGAGGTTAAAATAAAAAAAAAGGGACAAGTGCGAGTCAGACTCGCCCACCGAGGGTTCCGTACAAACTAAATAAAAGGGGGAAATCATATTTTTTTTTTAATATTTTCCTTCATAGACCGAAAAATATACATCGTAAAAATAATAGCGGGGCTATAATAGCGGCGCCTCCCACTCGGATCCGAGCGAGCGTCCCGTTCATTTTGTAGTAGTCAGTAAACCGCCGGCGTTTGAGGCAGTCAACGTTGCTTTGCACGGCCACTCTGTACTTAAAGTTCGCCAAAAAGTTTTGGTTCCCAGCTAAAGTGAAGGGTCTGCATGGGGCGAAGAATGTGTTAAAACCCTGTTTTAGCTTATGCTTATGAGGCTCTTTCATATGATACCCCACATGATATGGTTAATTCACTTTAAAATTTGGGCCCTCATTCCTTGCATAGAGACACAATTTCTTTTGTGATTTAATTAAAAATATCCAGTTTTCGGATTTTTTCCTATATGTGTACTCTAACACAATGCTTCTTGCCAAATTTCAGAGTTCTAGGTCCACGGGAGTACCCCATAGGTTTTGATTCCTCTGTGAGTGTCGAAATGTTCGTTTTTACGATATATTCGGCTGTAACTTTTTTTACGAAAACTGAGAAATTTTATTTTTCTTTCTGCAGCAAGATACTATGGATCTGCATATACGGTTTTAATTTCAACTCGATACCTTCACGCGTTCCCGAGATAAAGGTCTTGACACCCGGACGGACGGATGGACAGACGGACAACAAAGCGATCCTATAAGGGTTCCGTTTTTTCCTATTGAGGTACGGAACCCTAAAAATCATCTCTTTATATGTGTATGCTACCCCTATTTTATATTTTTTACCCGACTGCTTAAGTCATGTTTTCTGCATTTCACTGTTTATATTCTAAAACGTTGTCTTGTGTTTCCGCAGCACCTAAGGAAAGTATCAAAATTCATAGCGACACAGAACGAACGAGTGTACAACCCGCGCGGCATCCATATCACGGACCCCATCCTGCGGGGGCTGCGGGTGATAGAACTCACCGTGGTGGACGTGCCGTGCGCGAGCCCGGCGCCGCCCGGCGGTCTGCCCGCCAGGCACACCTGACCGCCGCACGACACCAGGGAGTTCTTCATGTAACATAGGACCTATTGGTTCTAATCTGTTTTAACCTTCTGCTGCTGATTCTGGTGATCATCGCTCATAATCTTCTTTGACAGTTACTGACAGGATTATGACAGTTTACGTGATTTTACATTTATTTTTATCCCTGTGTACTTACGTCTTTTATATTTTTATCAGTAAAATACTAATATTAGACTAGAACTTGTTAGTTGATTTCTTGGAACATACATATAAGTATTACAATATTTTTTTTCTTCGGATGGAACATTTGTCTTCCAAGCTATACATATGTCAGAATAATTAACGCCATGACAAACAGACAGTTTTGAACTATTAAAGGTGACATTGAACTGTTATGCTTACTTGCGATGACGTCATGAACATGATTTAACAATTCCTTTCGAGTTACCAGCGCAGCGCATTGACGCAAGCATTATTAGCCACAATTAAAGTTCGTAGTACTCTGTGGCGGTGGATAAACATGAGACTTATCATCAATCGAGTAACTTGCTTGTCTCTACTCAATTAGTATATTATATAATATTCAATTACATAAAAATATTTGTTTAATTGACTTAAAAAAAGGAATAATGTTAAAACTTTAATACAAAACTAAACTGCGCTCCTTGCTCTGAGATAAGTTAAATCGTGTTCATGAATCCCACATTGGTAAACAAATTAAAAAAAATGTTATAATAATATAATGTTTTTCCAAATTTTTCTGATGAAAATGCACTTTTATTGGATCAAATTTCGACATTGACAATTAAAGTTTTTTTTTTTTTTTATAGAATTACGTAAATTGATAAAAAAAAAACTAGTTCACCATTTGGAGCACCAGAACGTTAAAACAATTGAACCAATATTTGTATTACCCACCCGCCACAACAAGGGTGGGGTTTTAATATTCACTTGTAGGTTAATGAACTTTCCATTTGAGTCACTCGTGAAGAAGGTATGGCATATGTATAATGTACTTACATACATTTTTATACTTACTTAAGTTTTAACGAATGATGATTTAAACAAATGTACATATGTTTTACTAGGCACCGTTTAAAAATACATTGTTTTAAACATAAGTCTGTCTTCCCTTACATGTCCAATGGTGTAAACTTATAATTGCAGATTGACTCTCAGTGATAGCTTTTTATATGCAGTATCGGTGTACAGATAGATATTTTCAAATGAATAATTTGAAGTTATAAGAACATAAAAAAAAAACTTAAGAACCTTGTTGTCATGGCAATCTTCGCCGTTTAGTAGTGTTTTTTCATACAACAAGAGGAAACTGCTCTCCTCCTCTAAATATTATATTAGATTTCGATATATTTTTTATACGGCTTCAAAATGGTAACTTACATTTGGTTAAATGGTATTGGTAAAATGGATACTTAAATTTGATAAAAGCCAACTGTAAAGGCATAGAGATTTATGATTGCAATCAGATAAAAAGAGAATTATCAAAGTCTGATGATGTGGAGAAGAGATAAGTTTTCTTATTTTGCAACGCGTCTCTTGAATCCAGTCATTCATGATTCCAATGGCTGCTCTTTCTTTCTTCGCCTTCACGAATGACTCGAAATTATTCGTATCGACTGATGTGTTACTGTTATCGTTGCATATAGGACTCCCCCCTCCCGCTGCCAAATGAATCTTCCAAAAAGCTTCGTAACAACTCTGACTCGTATGACGTGGATTAAAGCACTATTCACATTACACCCGATCCTGATTTAGTTTGAGTTCTAGTGATTACACTGTATGTCAATCGCATTGGGTTATATTACACAGTCAACATTATAACGATCCTAGTATTGTATCAGTATCATCATGTTTAATACGGTACCAGATAGTGCCGTGATCAGAAATTAGAAGCCTAGCCAGTTCTTGTCCCACGCATATGTCGTAGCTCGCATGACTAACTGTCCTATCACATTTTTCAAATAGTAAAAACCGGTATTTAGAATGCAAATACATTAAACACTTAAAAATGTGAGAGGATTTTTTAAAATAATATAAGTCTTTAAGAATTAGTAAGTAAGTGTCAAATTACCACATGTTTAATTAAAAATATTGAATTTCAATAAAAAGCTATCCATGCTGGTTTAGTTAAATGGAATTTCCCCAACTTTAAATGAGGTTGCCATTATAGGAAACAATCTAAATTATGCTGAATTGTAGTTTTTCGCTACGTGTTGCCAGGGTAAACTTTAATCTTAAATTTTTTTAGTTCACTAGATAGGAAAAAATCAATTGATATATATCAAGATAAAAATCAATTGATATATATCGTGACATATATCATGATATATATCCGCTGATATATATCATGATATATATCCGCTGATATATATGAACATTGACTGGCCTTGTGGCTCAGTTGGTAGTGTGTTTACGTCTACCTGCTGAACTGAAAGGTCGTGGGTTCGATCCCCACCCAGGGCAAACATTTGTGTGATGAGCATGGATGTTTGGTCTGTGTCTGGGTGTTTCTATGTATCATATGTATATATTTATGAAAAAAAAAGTATATATGTATTCTATCAACCATCTAGTTCCATAGTACAAGCTTTGCTTAGTTTGGGCTAGATGGTGTTGTGTGAAATGTCCACAAATATTTATTTATTTATTTATATCGGTGAACCCTGGTCCTGAACTAATTATAAAATGAGATAGGACTGTTAGTCATGCGAGCGACGATATAAAAAAAGAATCTTGGAAATCTGATCATACTTAGGTGTAGTAAAGTTTTCTTCTGTGTTTCTTGTTCATAGACGGGCTTGCGATTGACCGCGGCGGCTCGTCTTGTATTTTGTTTTGTATAAAAAAAAAGTAAATAAGTATCTTTTTTTTTTCTTTATATGACAAATATTGTGGTCTCCACTACTGTTGTAGTATTGACTCTTTAGGTTCGTTTGTGGATAGAGACCCCATTTATTCCCGGTGTAATGTGAATTAAACTTTACATCGATCCAATATTATTGAACGAAGAATAAAATTTATACGGCTGAACATGTAACGTTGTTGTCTCGAGCAACACTGGGTCGATGTAAATCTGCTTTAAAGCTTGATTATGTGTGATTATTGTCATGTTCAAAAATGTTAATAAACACCGTTCGGTAATTATACAATAACACAATCCCTGGAATCCGTAATGGATGTACGAATTATAATGATATTTGATCTACAGATAGCCAAGGAATTGCTATAATTTGGGTTGCTTTTTAATGTGAGTTATGTATTTGTTATAGGCGAGTATGCTCTATAGTAGACCACAAAATGATTTCACTTCCACGGGTTGAATGGTAAAAATACAAGTTTAGTGTTTTTGAAATCAGACTAGATCTGCCTTTGACCACAACCTAACTAGATGAGAAGTGTCTATGAGATCAAATATATAGCTCGTTTGCCTAGCAAATAAAATGCAATAGATAATCATGTTCGTAAAACAAAAGAAGTAACAGTGGTATCACGCTATTATTTTTTAATAACCTATCTGTCAGCCAAGTTTGTTTACATTTTTGAACAAGTTTAAAAAATCTACCGTAGTTTGTTGTAGATACTGTAGCTAGACATACATTATGTGCTAGAGAGTTGTTTGGAGAAAGAGAGATAGAGTTTAATGATCATGTATGTGTGGATCGCGGCGGGTTATTGTTAGCGCCATCTCTCGGGGTAAACGTTAGATGTAAGTTTAGTAATTAATTGATAATTAAGCACAGCAACATGATCACGGTAGGTGTCAGTCGTAATCACATCTAATTCTAATAGTACTGATACACGATCAAATGTGGTTCGGACAGACCATCACCACTAACGAGAGAGAGATAGAGAGAAAAGGTTATAAATGAGAAAATATATCGCGTACTTTTCATAAATATTATCTTTTTCTGATAGTGATCGGCTATTGGAAAAACGAGAAACCATGCTGGGCTTACGTGCTTCATCTTCGATCACATCGTAGCTTTCTAACAGGCGAGTTGGTGATTAAACGCCAATTTATTCGCAATTAAAAATAATCTTACCACATCTGATCGTGTATAAGTACGTATAATTCACATCTGGCGTGAGAGGCGAAATATTTTTGCGATTGCGAGTGACTGCGATCGTGATCAAGCTGCCGCTCACAGGTCGCACTAGGTGGCGCTACTTTTCATAATCACACATATTTTCTATGTTTCATTAATTTATTCTGCATTTAAATATGTTAGTATAAAGCAATTTGTCGTGTAATTTTTTTATTGTAGTGCTTAAAACGAAATCTATATTATTTTTTTAATGGCGCTAGTAAGTAAAATAGTATATTGATAAGTAAAAACTATACGTTTTTACTAAACAATATTAATAGGTTAAAATAATATGATTGACTGCAATATTGATGATTGATTGACTGTATGATATTCACTATGTATCTAAAGACAAATTAACGTTTCGCACAATCAAGTCCTTCAGGGGGGTTACCACAATCTTAATAGCAACCTTATTTCAATATTACTTTGACCTTTGTCTTGCTCTCTCAACTGTAGAAAGAGCGAGACAAAAGTCAAAATAATATTGAAATAAAACTGCTTGAACGCTTGTGGTACGGCCACAGACTGCACGAGGTAATATGAAACAATACCAGTGGTACTTATAAACGCATGTTAAAATCTTATTCACTGAATAAGGGCTTTTTACCTTTTGCCAGACGGAAATTGTCACGCGCGCAAACTGAACAAAACTCTGTTTAAATAACATCTAAGAGCTATTAAGATAGTTTGTTAGAGACTAACATGCGCTTATTAAGAAAAATATTATCCTTAATTACATTTACGACGTCAAATGTGACATTGACATTATTTCTCCTTTTTGACGTTTGTCTGATAACACATTTGAGATTGTCGTGATGAGAAGAACAAATTTGCCTAAACGACTGATACTCATATCATACCGCAAAAAGCCGTTTACAAAACTAGCATGACATTGGCAGGTCCGTTTCATGCGAATCGTGACTTAATTACCTAAGTCAATGAGGCCATTAAACAAAGAAGTCAACTTGCCCGATTAACACTACGCTAGCGCCATTTTTAAAATGGAAAGTAGCATTTTAAAAATGGTATAATGGCATACTTCAGGGTACATTCACCATTAGGGAATCAATGCATAGCGGTTAACAATGAAAGTTATACTCTAATATTTATGCTTAAAATCTAATTTTCAATGTCATTTATTTTAGCGCGTGCGCTTGTGATCTAAAGAATTGCTCTTTAGATCAAATCCGTTTTTAACTACAATACAGGGTATAAAAGTGAACGACGGTCATACTTTAAGGACTCGTTGTACTTATCGTTAAATATACATTAAATATGTTTTTAAATTTATAGTCTTGGTTGGTTGTCGGTCCTGAAGTAAAGTGTTTCATATTAAAGAATACAATAATCCTTAAAAGTACGTTCATCTTCATTGACGCTTCCTCACAGTTTATGCAAACTTATTTAATTTTGGCTTGATGGAAAAGAATAAAACATTTGACAAACTAGTTTTTCGTGAACAGAAATCTCGATTGCGGCGTCCCCGCCGCCGCCGGACTGGATGTGTTTCTAGGTTCTGATTGACTGACCCGTGGTGCATTAAGTTTAACGGAATGTGCTATTTGACATTAACTTCTATGTGGGCTGATGGCTATCAAATTATATTCGTGCCTAAATCATTATTGCTATTTTACCGTTGTAGGTAGATACGAGTGACCATGGACCTGATAGTATAATAGTGACATCGTCGAGTCGACATCGGCAGCGATCATTCGAAATGTATGTCAAACTGGTTCTAGGCAATACAATTTGTTTACACAGCATGTCATATCTAGCCCTAGCAAAAATTGAGTTCAGCGCGAAGCGAATAATATTTATTACTTGAAAATTACAATAGTAACGTATAATATACTAGATTTCATGTTTCCACGTTAAAATGTTGCGATAATTATGTAAATTCAGTAGGAATCGAAATTCAGAAACAATCTACAAGGACAAACATTTTTAAAATCTGTATTACCCGCCGCACGTGTGGCGTTGGTTCTTATTGGAAACTGTCGCGCTCTCTTCCATAAAAAAGGAGAAATTTGTTTTCTACCCCTAAATATTATTATTTTTTGTCTAATGCTTTGTAGATGCCTAGAAATATAATTGTCAATTTCTAGGCATCTACGGTTTGCTGTTTTCTAAAATTCGTTATAACTAGGTGAATAAAAAAAAAATAAGACTAACATATGAAAAAATCAAAACTCAGAAGCGTAGCATGGTTCTAAAGTTAACGTATTAAGGGTTCCAAAGAAAAAAATAGTGATAATATTATTTAAGTAGACAACAGTTTTCTCTTGTATGTAAAACGCGTAATATATTGGCGAAAATTGCCGCGAAAACAATGACCCTAACCTGTTATTATCTAATTTTCATACGATCCAATTATAAAAAAGTCTTAAGTAGGTATACGAAATTTCGCCCACTTCTCTTGCTCAAAAAGTCCGTCATTGTAGCATACGAACGCTGGGAAAAAATTGCATTTTAAGCTCTAGGGGATTAAAGTATTTTTTTTTAATTTTTATTTGTTACCAAAAAGCCTACATACACGAAACAGTTTATATTCAAAAGTAGAATAATCTCTTTGGAATTACTTTCATCTTTGGAATATATTTACTTTGCAAACATCTCGTTAAATATCCAGAATTGTACAAATTGTACATATCATTTTTAATAAAATAAACTTTGAATTATTGTATTGGATTATTTTATTTTCTCGCAATCGTAGTGAAAAGAAAGTAGAGTGTAACACACGGCGCTAAAACCCATTGTAACTCGGTTTCTATTTACTCCCTCGCTAAAGCTCGGGAGTAAAAATCTACCTCGTTACAATGGGTAATTTTAGCCCCTTGTATAACACTACTATTATATTTCTATTATTGTTTTGTTACTGACCGATTAGAAAGAAAAAAAAAATGCACGAACGTTTTCTTGAGAGAACCTTGTGGCGTATAGAACAAGACTTAGACTGGAAGGAGATGGTTTTAGTGAAGAATGTTGTTGAATGAAGAATGCGCCAAAATTCGTCAAGGAAAATGGTGGGTTTTTAATTGTAAATATGTTGTTTGTAAGTTTTGTCACATGACCATTGATTTCTCATTGACATGTCCAAAATCCGTACGATTTTTTTGGTCCACATTTCTGATGCTTACTGCACAGGAGTGGAAATCCCTGCCACCTCATGTTTCCAGCGTACTTTATCGTGGAATTTTCAAGGCTAGAGTGAATAGATAGTGTTGTGGAATCTGCAGAAAAAAATACAAAAAAAAAAAAAGAACACCTATTTTTTTTTTCGCGATTTCAGGGATTTTTAGGAGTATTTATATCCGTCGTTAATTTTATACCCTGTATGATTTCAAGATTGGAATTATTAAAAATATCTTACAATGTTTTATAATAAATAAATATCATTGTTATAGAATACGACTAAGTTACGTAATATTAATAAATTATTGAAGAAGCACAGATAGGGTACTTGAACTAAATGATATTAGTTGTAATTATTTTAATATATTACATGTTCAGTGTATTAAGTGGATATATTGTGAAATGTATTATTGACATTAAATAGTAATTTGTAATTATTAACTTGCTTTGTTTTTATTACATTTATATACCTAGTACTTTTTAACCAACCTAAAAAGGAGGGGATTTTTATTTCGTCGGAATTCTCTTGTATGTAACTATGTACCTACTCGTATTACACAAGCGGAAATTAATTTATTTCTTTATTTTTCCGTTATAATACTTGTATATACACACTACAAATAGGTAAAACTAGAATACCTACATCCATGTAGGTGTATTTTATAACAGTCATATATATTATACTATTTGTTCTGTATCTCCAGTGACTACTGGAGCAATATTACCAAATGGTTGTAAATATTGAGTACGTTGTTTATAAAACTCGTTCCAATTCTACTTGTGATATTGTTTGGTCAAACGTTCCGTTTCCCCCGAGACGAGGGGTGACTATGAATAACTGGTGTTGGAAACTTGAATGCACCGCACTTTCCTCGTCGCACCAAGCGACATATTATACCTATATAAGTATAACACATTTGATAGTAATCACAAAGTCAAACAAAATTCACGAACAAAGTCTAGTAGAGTCTTAGATCGACCTGCTCCATCCTCGGCCACACCGTCGCATAACATCAGGTGAGTTGGTGGTCAATCGTAGATCTAACATGTCATGTGTAAAAGAAAGAAAAGTATGTACTTACATAAGACTACAAAGCATACAAACCCAAACTTCATTTTTAATACGATTTCCACAATAGTGTTTTTTTGTGAATTTACATATAAACATTTTGGAAACTTACGTAGTCTCAATTATTCTCCTTGGGCCGATCCCCTTAGTTCGCCACTGCATGTATACGACCCTTTCCTACGTCCGATCTCAACTGGAATCTAATGGAAAAAGTTTACTCAATATCGGTGGATATGGAAGAAAGTTCAACTGTTTTGTACAAGATCTCTGATTTTTAGGGGAAACTTTTTAAGAGATTATGATGAATTGCCGATTATATCTGGGGAGAGAACATGGTAAGACGGTTTCAGGAACTCGAATTGTTTTTAAAGCCCAATGCAGCCATCGAGGTGGCCAATCTTTTAGGATATACAAAAAGTATTTGAATTTGTTTTTTTTCTTCTAAATATATGCATATGTAGAAACACCCACACAGAACAAACATCCATGCTCATCACACAAATGTTAGCTCTGGGTGGCTCACCTCCAGACATACCTACTACCGACTAAACCACAAGGCCAGTTCTAATTGGCCAGGGCAAGATTATTCCTCCGCAATATTGGATATTTGAAAGACAAAGAGCGAATAAAGTAAGTCAATAAACAGACCCCAATCTTGCCGATAATTTCATAGGAATTATGTCCCAAGCAAGAGGCAATATGGTGCGTTTAATTTCAGCCCCTACCTCCCGGAGTGGGGGCGTGGCGCTGTGAGCTATAACCTTATGTAATTAGAGTATTAGAAGGCATACAACGTATTTACGACCATTTAGAATTACGTCTTCGAATCAAACTGGGATTCTGCGAGTGATTGTATTTGTTTTATATGTGTTTTGTAATTACTTTCCACGAAGTAATCTAAATACACATTTTGTAGCACATACCTACCTATCTGAAAATCTTTATCCCTGGCCTCGTTTGTTTTAATCTATTTCATTAAAAAGGAGGTTCTCAGTTCGGTTGTATTTTTATTTAATGTTTGTTGCCGCATAACTCCAACATTTAAATTTCCGATTTCATAAACTACTTACCTACTTTCAGATTGGTCCCATAGAACTTTCATCAAAATCGGGTCCGTAGTTTGGTTTAAACCAAAATTGCGCATTTTGAAGTCAGTTAATTGTTTCAGATTTAAAACTAAGTATAATTACCTACAATATTACACACTCCCAAACATGGCGATTAATATTCATTTTACAGTTACTTTACTTTTAATTTTACATTTTAATTAAAAGGGTTTACCGAAAAGAGTATGATTTGGTCACTAAATCACGAGATATCTAGTTCGTTTGCTGAAATCTCTTTAAACTTATTCCAGATAATAGATACAAGTTTTTAAAATATCTGAAGATTTTTATAAAAACGATTGTTACAGAGTATAATATTACACATTATTCCACATATTATTTCACATTTACAATTTCTAAACATGTTATACCTAAGCGGTAAGTTTGAAACCGAAAACCGAAGCTTGTCCTTGATATCCAGGACTGAAAATCTTAAATTTAGAGACGCAAATAGGTATTTGTCTCAGTTTTTTTTTTTACTTGCTTAGAGATTTAGTAAAGTAAATATTTATTATAGCAACACATTTTTGAATAAAATTGTGTCAGTAAATGGTTTTCATTGCGTTCGAGCACTCGTATTGAAAGTACAGAGGAATGGCTGCTCATATTTAAACGCGCGAAAATGTTACGAAAATTAAATAAATTCAGACACAACAAACGTTAGTTACTAAAAGGTTGTGAATCGAGTTCTCGTAAGAGAAACAAGCTGACTACGATAATTAAAATACAAAGTGCTCAAGCGAACCAACTCTGCGAGCGACATTGCGGGACTTGCTTCTATAACTCGGTTATTCAGCTTTCAGCGCCAGTTTCAAATAGCAAATATTATACGCGATGGCTTTACTCAGAAATATATTGTTTTAGTCGACTTTAAAAAAAGTGGTTAGGGTTCCGTAATACTAAGAACCCTTTTAGTTACGTTCTGTGAGTACCAACAATAGATCATAAAAGTTTGTGCTTGTGAATGCACAAACTTTTTTGCAATTATCATCATAGTAGGTAATAGGTATGTTCACGAATTCAGTTTTCACTTAGATATTCTAGCATACATTTGTCACAATATTGTGTTAATACCACAGTTAAGTTAGGTACTCGTACTAACAATTTTTAATTTTTTTTTATCAGCCCTGTTTGTACAAACTGTCCCACTGCTGGGAACGGGCCATCTTGTCATTGTGAGAAGGGTTAGGCCATAGTCTGCCACGCTGGCCAAGTGCGGGTTGGCTGCGACTTCACACATCTTCAAGATCATTGAGAACTCTCAGACATGTAGGTTTCCTCACGATGTTTTCCTTCACCGTTTGAAGTTGGCGGCAATCAACAATACGCACATAACTTCAAAAAGACAGAGGTGCGTGCCGCGGGATTCGAACCCAGGACATGCGGATCGCAAGTCAGACGGTCTCCCGACTAGGCTGCCGAAAACTTCTAACTAACTACTAACTAATATTATAATTATTATAGAATTTAAACTGAAACAATCGACATAAAAATACTCAACTCCGTTTACTTGGACGACATTTTTTCCAGATAAGTATTTTTGTTTAAAACCAAACTACTAAACCGATTTTGATAAAATAGCGTATCAAGCGTAACGAAATCGTAAGATAGACTGCAAAAACTACTTTTCTGCAGTCGAATATTTTGTTTTTCTATTAAATGTATATACTTTTTATTAGACTAAAAAGGCTTTAATAAAGTTTAATGTTGAACAGAGTCTTTTTATGATAAGCTAGGTATATTTTGCAATCGGGTATTTGGTTTTTCTTTGAATATTATAATAGCTGTACTTTTTTTTAAAGGCTCATAATATTTAGATGAAGCACCCACACTGTTCTTATGCAAATATAAACAGTCTGTTTTAAATATTAAAGAAATTCTTTTGATGAAAGATATTTTTCTAAGAATAGCGAGCTACTTTCTACACTAGAGGTAAAATAAAACTTGAGAAATGCGAAGCTGAAATAAGGTTTAAATGAGAACTAAGGTTCAAGGATAGAAAGATGGGAAAATGTGGAAATGTTACATTAATATTTTATAAGATTTTACAAAAGAAACAAATATAAACATGTTGCGGGAGAAGTAAATTATTGCCGATATGTACCTACCTAAGTGCAGATGTTAGGTACTAGCCTTAAATTCATTAATATCATAATTTAAATAACGGAAGCAACCGAACTCTAGATACGTAATTTCGTTTACTTGTATGACATACCTACTCGTATATTTTCCAGTTTTTTTATTTGTTTTTTTTTGGTTTGATAACCAAACTATTAAACCGATTTTGATGAAATTTCTATGGGAACAAACTGAAATTATATCCGTCAAATACATGTTCCCAATCGGTTTTTATATGCGACGGAGGTAACAAAAATTAAAAAATACAACCAAATTCGTTACCTGATCCTTTTTTGAAGTCGGTTAAAAATTTATTTTATGCAGAATGATATTTTGTCTTGTGTGCTAATGATTGAACATATCTACCCAATGTTCAATCATTAGCGAGGGTGCTACGCGCGCCTGCCTACGAGCTACGTGTTCCAAACATAGCTACAGTCAATGACTTTCCATCACATGGACGTAAAGTGTAAGGGTAGGTACGCACTTACCGGTTTGCCGCAACGCGGCTGCCCGTCCGGCTAGCCGCAGGACGCGGTTGCAACTGCGGCCAGCCGGACGGGCAGCCGCGTTGCGACAAACCGTTCAGTACGGATGAAAACGCTCCGGTTTCTCGACTGATCGGCCCATTCTCAAAATGGACGTTGAAGAAGTCGCAGCTATTTATTATATTTGCTTGCGCTATATAAAGAAAAACAAAAAGGTACTGGGTACATGGCGTCTGTTTTTAGCGCGTTAGTGCCTACACACATGCGTCGTGTCGGGCGGCCAACCGCAAACTACCAGTAACCGCGTAGTATGTATAGCAGCCGTCCGGCTGGCCGTCAGTCGGGCCGCAGTGCTGCGAGCGACCGCAATGGTTGAGCGGCAGCCGCATGATAGTGCGCATAAAAACTTATTTTTTATACATATTTTTGACTGCGGTTAACCGGACGGCTGACCGCATTCCTGCTAACCGCGTAGTGCGTAGGTACCCTAAAAAAAAGTTAACGAATAGAGTGTCCTGGGTTGACCGATACTCATAATTATACCAACAATGACGAAATTAAAGATTTTGATATAGACTCTACGTCGCGTCGCCGCGCTAAAACTTAATCTAGATTGAGAAATCTAGAGACGTCTATTTTACCGCTTCGAATTATTTTGAAAATCGAAATTATTTTAATCGTGTAAGGGATCTAATTAGATCTCATTGAGTTGAGCACGGACGTTTTTAACTGACGCTACATCCCGTTGATAATTTATCAATTTATTGTTTGTTCCATTCGTTCTGGCCTTTACTAATATCATTTGGGCAATAATTTATAGAGCAATTTACTTGATTGTCTCTACCATTGTAAATTCCAATTACTTGGTATTCTGCGCAGGTTCCATGCGCGGGGGTTGCCAGGTTTACGAATATAATGACGCCAATTACCTACAGCTATAACTTGATTGAAGGAGGGGTAGGTATATTATTTTATATAATATGATATGCATGTATATTTTTAGAGTTCCGTATCTTAAAAGAAAAAAACGGAACTCTTATAGGATCACTTTGTTGTCCATCTGTCCGTCTGTCCGGGTGTCAAGACCTTTATCTCGGGAACGCGTGAAGGTATCGCGTTGAAATTAAAACCATATACGCAAATTCATAGTATCTTGCTGCAGAAGGAAAAATCAAATTTCTCAGTTTTCATAAAAAGAAGTAACAGCCGAATATGTCGTAAAAATGCACATTTCGACACTCACAAGGGAATTAAAACCTATGGGGTACTTCCCGTTGACCTAGAACTACGAAATTTGGCAAGAAGCATTGTGTTAGAGTACACATATAGGAAGAAATCCTAAAACTGGACATTTTTAATTTAACCCAAGTAAATGAATTGCGTATTTTAAAGTCGTTTTTTTAGTTTTTTAAACTAAGCAGGTATTATTATTATTATTAAAACTACCACTAAGTGTCACTTGATTATCCTTATTTTTTAAAGCTAATAAGTTTTATTAGGTGCCCACTTCGTATGTGCCTATATCTACTTTGTGTGCATATGTATAATGAGTATTAGAGACTAAATCCAACCGAAAAAAACCGATATTATTACGACATTTCTACGTTATAACGCTTTAAAGGTGAAATTTCGGTAAAAGTCGAAAAAAAAAAAACCTTTCAAAAATTAGGTTTTAGAGATTTTTTTTTCATTTCTAAGTGTTTTTTTTTTTAATGTAGAAATAGGTTTGCGCTTGACCGCCAATTTGACTGATGTTAAGCGACGTCGCGGTCTACGATGGAGCGCGCTTACCTAGAAGAAACCAATTCAATCGCGATTTAAAGACACCCAGATTATATCTATCGGGAAAGACCCACTCAGGAAGCGTATTCCACAATCTAGCAGTCCGCACGGTAAAAGTGAAATTTAAATGTTTCTTTCGTATTTTTGAAATATCTACCCTGATCACAGTTTGCCTAAACTTAGACCGAACATCCTTTAAATAAAACTCATAAACACACTTGCCAAAATGGATCCGATAAACATCTGTAAGCCACGAAACCAATATCCTTCTTCTTTGGTAGTTGAGTAAATACATAAAGGTATAAAAATAGACTGTGGGTAGTAAATGGCAGAAAAAAAGGACATAAAGCAGCACCGGCAGCCATAAACCGAGGAGATAGATGATAGATAGTCGGTGCTTTATTGAATCAACCAACCGGCAGGATACCGATTTACGTGTCTAAAGGATAATACTTCAGAGGGTGGTGAAGAACGCAGTTGTGGCCAATACAACGCGCATTTAATCGTACAAAAGGAAAAGTCTGATTCTAACCTCTAAACATTATCCGTTTTGGGTTTTTGGCACCTTCAATATCTACAGGTAGATGTATCTTGCTTATAAGGTGTGAATCTGTAGACCCTATGTCCGATAGGGTACTTATCATAATCACCACTGTAGGGACGCAGATAGTATCTACATAACTAGCAAAGACAGTCGGTACATTACCACCCATATTCCAATGAAATGCTAAAATTCCGTAGGTACTCAACGGTTTCGGTCCGCATTGTTGATGCGTACTACACAGAAATGCCACATTCTTTACATCCGAAAACATTCCTTTCATTGTGGGCATCTGGTTAAAAATAACCGAACATCATAAACAGTTTATTTTTATATTGTAGTTTACTCTATCTCAAACACTGATGAGTTATTTCATATAAGGCTATATAAGGATTGATAACATTATACAAAAATCAATATTTACTGAAAAATTTCATACAAGGCTATATGTATAAGGATTGATAACATTATACAAAAATCAATATTTACTTAAAAGTTTCATACAAGGTTATATAAGGATTGATAACATTATACAAAAATCAATATTTACTGAAAAGTGTTTGAAATGTGAGTTCTTAAAATTATGTAAAATATACACAATAAATTAATTAAATGCTGTTTCATTTCAATAAAAAAACTTATTCAAAACCCACTGGATATTGAAATTTTATCTGTCTGTTGCCTAGAATTATTAGTTAACTTATTAAAACTTAATTTAAGACTAATCAAGAGAAACAAAACTTTAAGTAATATGTGTAGAATTTGTGACCAAGAGGAAGGATATGTATCAATATTCGACAACTTTATTCAACCAAATGTACCTGACGTATATGTACAATATTTCACTGGTGTAACTGTAAGTATTTTAGAATAAGTGGTCAAAATATACACAATAAATTCATTAAATACTGTTTTCATCTTGCTCGTAAAGTTACGTTTCCAAGGCGTATTGGCGTGGAAAAGTTCATTTTGCTCCCTAGGGTGGAAAGTAATTTCAAAATTCGAACACGACGGAGCTCTATATTTTCAATACAAAATATTTCCAACCTCTTTGTATAATAACTTCACAAAATGAAGAAAAATTGTTCGATTCATGGAGGTTGCTATCTTAGCTTAAAGAAACACTAAATATTATACTAAAATAACTTAGACATTTTGTATATTTACGTAAAATGTAAATAAAAAATTACAATTTACTTTCTCTTAGCAGTGTTTTGAATTTTTAGAACCATTTACACGAAAAAGGTTTGGATGAGTAAAGTAGAATGCGACCTATGCGAGTTGTGTCAAGAGCCTAATAGAAGAAAAAAAAATAGAGTTAAAAAATAACTTTGTACTACGTAATTTTGTTGTAAATAATGTTCAAAATCAATTAAATGTGTACATGTAAGTGAACTCACATGATTATAATGTAACTTTATGATCAGTAAAGTTGCATAGATGGCAAGCAGATTTTTCTACTCGAGAAAATAGGTGAACTAAAAAAATTCCTCGCTACGTTAAGATGATTTTTTTGTATTGCACTCGGCTGTAAAGTTATTTTATCTTGTGTCTTCTTAAATCCTTCGCTACGCTCAGGATTCTACACTAGGACCACTCGCTGCGCTCGTGGTTCAAACCTAAAATCCTTCGCTTGCTCTGGATTCAACTGTCAGACACTCGACGGTAAAATACAACTTTCCAGCCTAGTACAATAAATAACTATTAATTTCAATTAAAAAACTTATTCAAACCCACTGGATATTGAAATTTTATTTGTCTGTTGCCTAGAATTATTAGTTAACTTACTAAAACATAATTTAATACTAATCAAGAGAAAAAAAACTTTCAGTAATATGTGTAGAATTTGTGACCAAGGGGAAGGAGATGTACCAATATTTGATAACTTTATTCAACCAATTATACGTGGTAACTGTAAGTAGGTATTTTAGAATAAGTGGTCAAGACCGTGTCGATACACGCACATAGTAGGGTTCCATAACTATAACTATAATGCTGTAATTTCAAAGAAAACTACTTGGCGAGTATTTTTTGTTATGTATGTTTCCTAAGAACTAGTTATGGAATATTCAAGGCTAGAGTGAGTAGATATTTTCTAAATCGACGTGCTTCCTCCTCGGCCACACCGTCGCTTAATTTCAGGCGAATCGGAAGTCAAACGTAGATCTAATAAGTAAAAAAAAGATGAGCTGTTACAATGACATTGCATTGTCTATCGATTTACTTATGCATACAAAATTTCAACTCAGCGGAAACCAGGAAGTGAGTCTAATTTGCAAGATTTTGTTACAACAGACCAAGTAATTATTTATAGTAGACAGATAGACACCAGGAAAAGTGATAATAAATAAAAGCTTGTATTTAATCGATACCTTTGTGCTCGCGAGGTCTGCTGTTCATAACACTACTAATTATATGTATATTAAGTACTACAACTTGCTAATGTAGCGTTGCCCTTTCGATGTGAGTTTGCTCCAACTATCCCCCATTTATCTTCCTCTCTAACTAAATCCCTAACTATAAAATAAAACTGCTCAAAATTCATCTAGCATCGTTCCCAGACCTGCCATCATTCTTGTGGCAGACATCCAAACGGATTTGTTTCATGCGAGCTAAATCACTGCCTCTATCTCATTTAAGAGCCTTTGCACATTACGCTACGGAGAGGATAAGTACTTGTTTTTTATACGCTTGCGCTTGACCGCTAACTCGCCTGATGTTAAGTGACCGTTGAGGTCTACGATGGGGAACGCTTACCTAAAAGAAATCGATTTATTTGCGTTATAAAAACGCCCAGATATTATCCGTTAGGGAAGCATATTCCACAACTTAGGGATCGACCCAATCAAATATTAAATCCAATTAAGAGATAAATTGAAGCATTCTACCATAGCCGCTCTCTGAGACTGAATTTCAAATTCATCCCCGCGTGCATTGGATATATGTATAGCTATACGAAACGACGATGCTGTCTTCTCCGTTGTCAGATATCGAACTTGTAAGCTTTCTGTATGTTCCAAAATCGGTCCATAATAATATTAACAGGTTCACAGTCCCCAGCCCATATATGGGCTGTAGGCCAATAGCGTCATGAGTTCATAACCTGCATATGGGCTATCCGGCTAATGATTTATTTAACGGGTCGTATTTTATTGGACTCTGAGGGAATGTCTCATATTAAACGTGGACTAGGTAGGATAGACACTTATCTACAAAATTTCACCGGACTTGGGTGGCACTCGATGCTGGACTGTGAACCTGTTAATAGAAAAACAAAATACTTACCCGCCTGCATAAGAGTAACTTATCGTAGCATAAGTTACGCTTGATAATATGATAGGTACGTTTTTGAGAAAAAGTACGCGTAAAGACGTTTTCTTTTTTGTATTTTGTATTTGCCAAAAGTTTTTTATCTTTCATATTGACTATAGATACAGTAACCGTTGTCTGAAAAAGTTTTTCACGGAAGGGGGAATTTTAAGCAACATTTGTGCTATTTCTTTCTGGGCCCGCGTAATGAGCCATTTGTAGAGTTAACGTTATCATACTTACCTGAGTAATATATTTTAGGACAGGTGACACGAGTGCGAGAGGATAATGGGAGAGAATAATGATATATATCATGACTAGCTTCTTCACGCGGCTTCTTCCGCGTGGGACAGTTAACTAACGCGTTTTACATTTTGAGTTTATCAAATTAAACACCTTGCCATTTACGGATTTATCGGGACACTCGTCATGCTTCTTCGAAATTATAATAAAAATCAGGTGTAATAAGTTAACGTATAAGAGTATCAATCAGATAGGTATTTAGGTTTTTCACCTTTTTGCATGGAAGAGCGTACGACGACGTTTCTATTAAAAGTTTTCGCTAAACAAAAAAGAAAAAAAACGAAGTACCTACCGTTCTATTTTGAAGCCGGTTAAAATACAACAAATGGTGCTTTCACAGGGAAGCTTTTAAGTTTTTAAGGTAAAAAAGTAGCTGAAAAAATAAAATGACAGTTTTAAATTGTAGACCGTGAAGTCTTAGTAACAATCTATCAAATGAAAAATAAAATGGGCGCAGACCTCCTGGAATGTAGATAAAGCTAATTGTATCATGAATGAAACATTCTTTCCCTTCCGATCAAAAACAAAACGTGCCCCTAGACTCCATAGATTAGGTGACGCAGAAGGAATTCACAAAACACCCTCTACGATGATACTTTTTTTTTTTGCGACACGGAAAAGTACAGTATATCCAGTATAACAATTAAACACGATAGATTAATATCGCATAGTAATTTTTAATCGATTTCAAAAGGAGATTATCAATTCAACTAGTATTGATTGTTAAAATTATACTATACAGCATATGTTAGTCTATGTGGGCTTCTAAGCACGGGTGCCAAAATTAATAAGAGTCTAACGGGCTGTTAATGATTCAACGACACATTTTCTTCTTTCGAATAACTTTATTACTCATCCATAGATAAAAAAACTTAAGAAAAGACAACAAGTATTTTCAATAGTACAATGGCGGCTTTATCGCATAAAGCAATTTCTTAGAGGTAACTTTAGTAAGTATAGTAAGGAGTTATAGTATAGAAGTGAAAAAGGAGATAGTTATAAAATACTCATGTCGATCGGAGGGGGTTGAATGGAATTTTATCCTTAGTTGTTTTAAAAATACTTAAGTATCAGTTTCTAATTATTCAGTCGTAAAATATCTTTTTCCCAAATAAAAATAATGATATTCAAAATCTTAAAATTTGCATAGAATCATTAAGTTTATTTCCTTATATCAGACATTAAAAAAATCACCTACCAAATCCAAACTGACTAAAACATTATAAGATTAAATATTAATAATTACAGTTTGTTCACAAAAATAAAATACCTTTGACATTTTCTATTTTGTGTTTTTATAAAATCCGCGGTTTTTGCCCGTGGTCCGGTTCGGTTGTCCGATCAACTACAGCCGTGGAGTCGTGAGAACGAACACTAGATATACTACTGGCCGAGACCGCCTTTACCTTAAAATAAAGATATATCAAGAGTAAAATAACTGTGAACAGAATGTATGTATACTTTCAGTAACAGTAAAATGTTGGATCTATTTATGGACATAAATATAATTTTCAGATTAGTTGAGAGTATAGAGTATGTTTTGTTAGTTTTTATGATTGTTGTAAATATTAATAGTTGTTGAGATATTCAGCCTGGACTTGAAAACGTATAACAAGAGTTTTATTCTTAAAAACGAAGAAACTGATGGCGGTTTCGATTCAAATGCAAATTAGCTTATGCGAGGTTAGGCTTAAAATGTTGCACTATAAAAGAGCTTTTTGTACTCCGGCTACAACAACATTTTGTCGACCAAATCTGATAGTACGTAGAAAAATCTACGGCAGAACCTTCACTCACTAATAAAACCCAACAGCGCAGCGGTCTGGTAGATAGAGCAAATCTGTTCGTTAAACTTTCTTCCGCATTGGCAGTGCTACGGGCTACGGTGCTACGGTGACGTAGAGAAAACTAAAAAATTATGTTTCGTAGCTTCGAATTGCCCACCTACGTCCGACCTACGAGATCAGAAGTGATATTAGTAGAAGATAAACAAATTAGCGGATTGCAGCTTAATTATAAGTGACTGAAATTTAAGGGATTAAAGAGAATATAACTTGTTTAACTTGAATGAATCTTGTTTATCTTCAATGAGTAACAATCGCGAAGACCTTAGAAAAACAGGATCTAACGACAGCTTAGGTTCACGTCAAATTCGGCTAAGTCATAAAAGAAAGTAATTATTATATGCATACTTATTTACTGCTTTATAGTTTATTTATAGTAGTAGTTTATTATAGTATAGTAGTTTATTTATAAGTTTTGAAAAACATCAGTAGGTAGATAAAAACATCACTACTAAAAGTGGCAAGTTGGCATTATTTTTAAATCATTTTAGACAGATATTGTTCTTAAAATACTAGAATTTTCACTTCAAAAAAATCTTCTGATCAAAAACATTAAGCCTGGTCTCTACCACGAGCGGAGTGGACACATTAAGGACTCCATTTAACTCGTAAGGCTAAACTGCATACTTGTATTTTCACCAACAAATAGTCGAATGGAAAGGAATGAGCGAGCATAAAGAGTTGATTTAATCTCGCTCAGTCCTAGGGAGTGGAACGGAGTCATTACGGAGTCCAATGAATTCGCAAAGTAAATTTTGCAATTTTATAAAAAATTACATACTACCGTTCCTACTGAGAAAGAGGTGAGTGAGACGGATCAAACGAGAAAATAGTGGTTGAAACGAGTCCGCTGCGGCAAGGTCTCACTGACTAGTTTAAAACGGACGGTTGATTATGATTGTGAGTATGTTTATTAATATGATTCTCGCTGTCGGTGTCACTCGACAACATCGCAACACAAGACGATCACACGTAACCAGTTCAAAACTCTTAACTAAACTCGCTCTCTCTGGGAATGGATTCACCCTCTCTCCCATATCCCTTTTGCAGTGGAAATCAACAGACAAAACTCTTTGTTGGTGGAAATGCAATCTAAAAAATCACGAAATCAAATGACTGAAAAAGGTTTCTCTATAGATTGAACAGAGCAAATCAAACCTTTGACACATAGAAAACAAAGACTTTGTAGGTACTGGTATTAGTAATTTCATAGTAATTTCCCAATTACAATAGTTTGCAAACAATGTAACGTGAGTCAGGTGATAGTGTCATTTAGATCACTAGGAGCGTGTGGTCTGGCCTTGACCAACAATTTACTTACGTATTTATATAGTAACCTCGACAAACAGACTCGCACACAAGCCACAAACCATCTCGCGAGTTTATTATCGACTTATCAATAAACAAAGCGCGCTATCGCATCTGCGAGCTCTAATCTTTGGTTATGGACGCGTGCGAGGACGCGCGGGCGCGAAGGGAGGGGGATATCGGCCCGGCCGGCTCCCGACCGAGCCTTTCAGTCCGCGCCTGACCTCCGTCTCGAACGCACGTTGCTTTTAAATACGAATTGGGTCCAAACGTGCGCCGCCAAAATAACAATTCCTAAATTAAATTGCTTTTGGAAACCCATTCCGCGACAGTGTTTTGTTTCTCTCCTGGTTGTGACGTCACGCCGCACCTGTCTGCTTATTGTCGCGGGCGCGTCAATAAGGCACCCCACGTAAGGCGATCTATTTGAGGGCAAAATAGAATTTTCACTGGTAAAGTACACACTCTGTCTAATACATTAGTGCTCCACCGATTACATCGCTGCTGAGCCGCTTAGAGTCGATTCGCTGGCTTGTTATAGTTAGTCGGCTTCATCCCTATTGCTGGAGTCGAAAAGTGAACTTGTTTGTGAGATGGAAGATTATTGTTTCGCCATTTCACCTGTCTACGTTAGTGCTAATCGATTTTGCACTGAAATAACCGCACAAGCAACGTAATCGTAAACAACAAAATGTTAGCAAATAATATATAATAATGGAATATTTTCCCTAAACAGAATCATGTAACGTTTCCCTATCGTCGTCATAAATAAGATGTAATCTCTTGTATCAGCTTCTCGCAATCAACAAGATAAATTCGAAATTTTGTTTTTGTGTCTAGTTTTTACGATTAAATGTACAGAATGTACCAACTACGATAGATGATAACTGAGCGGCATATTTACCTATTTCCTTATGTTACTGTTACAAAATAACCTTTTTATTCGCGTACCTAGGTATGTAAGCTAAACAAATTAATAACAGTAAATAGGTAGGTAAATAATGACTACATAGTCATATTAACAGAAACAACGATTAATACACAGAATTCGCCCTATTTACATTGAATTAATAGTATAGTACCTACAAAAAGCACTGGGAATGAAGAGATTGTAACATCTCAGAGCTCAGAGTAATGAACACAGAGCATTGCCGTACAATGAAATTTTCTGGCCAAGCATGAGCCTAACTACACTTAAAAGATTAAGTCACCTAGTTTCATACCCAAAATCTGATTGCAAAAACGACTGGACTTTTACGCTTTTTTCTGACAGATTTAAGTTTCATTTATTTTATGCTTTGAGTATATAACTATGTTTGTAAATGCTTAGAAAATGTTTATATACCTATAAACAATTTGTAGAGATTACAACAATAAAATCATAACATCACGATTCACGCACTTCATAATGTTGGCGCTCAATTTTTGAATCGCTCGTAATGAGTTATGTGAAAACATAATGAATTTTCCTAACTTCCCAACAATATCAACAAAATGTTTGATAGATTTTTATTTTATTTTACTGGATTCGTAGCTTGCTAATTAAGTACTTTTAGAAATAAATCTCATCTTTTACACTTCGCACCTACGTGTTTGTTGATAAAATTAATATTCGATGCGTAAAAGTACTAATACCTAAGTCACAGAAATTGCATACCAACGTCGATATAAAAGATCGTAGAACACTAGTCAGAGGAATAGAGGAAACAAGTAGGTATTTTATAGTTTTACAAACTGAAACAACAGACTTCAAATAGGACACACTCGAACAAAGTAAACGTATGGTTGCAGATAATTATTAAACTACGGAAGTAAATTCATAAAAAATATGGGACCGACCACCTGGAAGATACACAAAATCCATAGCAATAGTACTTTTAAAATCGTTCCACACTTGATGTAGAAATCGATCAACATAAATTAGAAAACACAAACAATCAACGTAGAGCAGGATTTATATTTTTTAATTCATTTAAAAAGACATGTTCAATATTCATACGGAAAGAAGTAAATTCTTACCAGTTCTGAAATGAAGCTTTGATCGATGAATATGAAATGAAATGAAATTCATTTTGTTGACAAACTTAACAATAACTCAGTACATACGTGATGTCAATTACATTCTTGATAGAAGTGCATTGGTGCCCTATTGGTAACTAGAGGAATCTGTGAGATGGCAAAACAATAAACTTTAAACAGTTCTTCATGGTTGGCTTTTTAATTTTCTTTAAAACCGTTTTCATTTCTCTCTCTGCAACTGTCTAAGGCAAGACAATTATTTGTTTACCAATGTTTACCAATACGATATTATTCTTGCATATTGTTCCCCTTCTCTGTCATATTTTTTCCTATGTCACTAATTATCTTTCTTCTTTGCTTTGCTGTATTTCTAATTTGCCCACCATATTGCTTTATAGTTTCTAAAATCGCAAAATTTTCATAGGATAAAACCAACGCTAACGCTTTCATACTCGTCGGAATTATCATAAAATCAATGTTAACGGTTTGACACGCTTAATTTACAGAATATGTGAATGCATTCCTTCTATTTCAAACATAACGATCATAGGAACATTTTATTTATCATTAAAAAAAACAACGTTAATTAATGTCTATGCAAAATTGCTAGTCGTGAATCATGATCCAATATAAAATTAATTGGTTTAAGGAGATTTGGAGATGGAGCGAGGGAGTACAATTAATATATCAGATTTAGGTGATTTGAACTATCAGAACGTCAGGAGATGTAAAAGGCCACGTCGATACGCTGAAAATATACTTATATGTTTTGATTTAACTTTCATTAAGAATTGATTATTATTGATTATTAGAATATGATTAAGAAAAGCAGTAATCTGGTGTATTTATAAGCTGGTAGAGTATATTTATTGAATTAGAATCCTAATCTAACAGAAACATATGAGTGAAATATTTTTCATACAAGGGTACTTTATCAGAAACATCAGCCTATTTAATTTTAGTCCGCTGCTTGATGCTCTCCTATCAAACGACACATAGTTCGAGTTTTGCTTTACGCATTTTACTAGCCTCCTTTCGCAGGTCCTTGCTCCATCTGGCTGCAGGGCGCTCTACTCTTTCTTTTCCGGCCCACAGTCTTCACGCCAGAGCCAGTCTACCCTAATGGTTATAGATTCTTCTACAGATATGGCCATCACGTTGCCACTTCTGTTTGTTAATTTCATTTTTTATCGAATCATTTCATTCATAATAAAATCCTATTAATTAATAAAAGTATACGAAAACGTTACGAAAAAGTTCACCCACCTACACTCAATCCACGTCTTAAGTAGTCATTGAAACACCCACGCTGACAACTTGATATAGGTACCTATCAATATTAACTGTAGGCAATGAAGATATACGGGCTTTTCTTTTGATGTTTTACACGCCTACATTTCGCTACGTGATTTGCTTTTGAAGAATCTATGAACTTTACAACTACACGTGGAGATTCCCAGCATATAATTGCTTGTAAAAAAATTTCAACATTGAAAACTGAACTTTTTCTGATGTGTGGGAGAAATCTGGTAAATATATGGGGAGTACCTAAATTATGTGAGATTAGACCCGACTAAAACCTAATGACCAGAATAGATGCTTGACACATATCACTAGAATATATATACAGCATTTTGACACCCAAGCTCTTAGTATCATACTTTAGTTATCCATATGGTAGATAAATGCAGATAGGCTCGTCGTCCTCTTTATGCTTTTCTGCGATGCTTAAGTTTTGCTTTCCACCTTCCCCAGAGGTCTCCTGTAGTTTAATTACTTATAATAGGTAAGTAAGTACCTAGTGAATGCCTAGTATACCGCGAATATACTCACTATTTACTAAGCATTTCCCTGACTTTGGAGAATTGTTCTACTCGTAAGAGAAATGTCGCCTGCTCTTCCATACAAAAATGAAGCAGATGTCTATATTAAAATAAAAACATATAAATCATACAAAATGTATATAACTTACAAAATATCCCACTGCATAAGAAAGCCTTTCATAGTGCAACTTACACTTACCCTGGGCATGGTATGGTGTTAAGTGTACGTTTTTGTAGAAATAAAGTAAATCTTTATTGTAACTTCATCATCATTGTCACAGCCATAAGACTTCCACTGCTGAACATAGGCCTCCCCCATAGATTTCCAAAAATACCGATTGCCAAAAATACCGAAGCAGCTTGACGAGGAGATGAGAGGATGAGACCATCTGTCCATCTCGTCGCCAATCTCCCTACGCTACGCTTGCCGGTGCGTGGTTTCCACTAGGGAACTTTTCGACCCCCTCGGCCATCAGTTCTACTTATTATGTGTCTTGTCCACTTCCAATTCAACTTGCTAGTCCGCTGTGCTATATCGGTGGCTTTCTTACGTCTACGGATCTCTTCGTATCTGAAACCATCTCGCAGAGAGACTCCAACCGTAGCCCTCTCCATAACTCATTGCGTGATCTTGAGCTTCCATAAGGCCCATAGTGAGTGACCACGTTTTTGTGTCTTATCGTAACTTATAATATCTTTATTTGCTACTTACACTTACTACTTTATTGTTAATTCAGCGGAATAACTGAAAAAAAAAATAACACTAAATATTTCTAGGCCGACAGCTGCGGCGCTTTTTGTGGGTTCTTCCTACAAATATACCAATCAAGGTATTTCCCCAGACGCACTACGTGGATACCACTACAGAAAGATAACCTATAGTGTACTTGAAATACATTATTCGTCACTTGGTCAAACTTGTACACCAATTGACTTGTAACTAATAACCACAGCTTATGGTTTTTTTTTTATTTAAGCTGAACATACTATTCATTCTGCAACAGTTGAATGTTGTAAAAATTTCTCCTGCTTATTAGCTAAATAATTAACAAAGATATGGTAAGACCCCAAGCGGCCTCTGCAAAAAAAAAACACTACTGTAAATCAAACGATTTAAAATCAAATTAAATGATCATCAGAGAAAATTTATAAAGTAATGATAACGTTAAGAACCAAATTGTCGATGGGGCTGAAAATTTCTAGTAGCAGCCCGCGCGACAACCAGCAGCGTTTGAAAATCTATGGGGGAAGCCTATGTCTAGGTGCGGTCTTCTCGTGGCTAAGATGATCCAGGGAGGGTAGACAACAGGCTTTCTAATTTCGTAAACGCCAGTAGAATAGAAAATTAAATGTATGAGATTAACATTATTCACCGAAATATTACGCAACGTTATGTCACGTTTTCATTCACGTCACAGTTTTTTTGAAATAAGAAGATTTTGAAACGTTTCTCTCATTCCGCAGACCAGACATACAGCAGGACCAGTAGAAAGAATCATCAAGCATGGCCTGCTGATTCTGGTCCCATGGTCTGCGAAGTGAGCCTGGTTAGTACCAGCGCATATTACACACAATGATGTTGCCTGTTATCAACTCACCTGTCCATAATATCAACTTGTCAATCATATCCGCCATCGAAAGGTCGCTGTGTGCGGACCAACATTTTCTAACCGATGGTTCCATACACTGGATATCTTGCAAAGAGTAGTGTTTTAAAGTGTATTCCGCATTATGCTACAAATTTTGTTATTTATTGACCTTTTTTAGCCCTTCGCTAGCAAGATGCCGCGCAAACTGTAAACAATACGTTCACAATTATATTTAGCGACTCAATTACTAGCTCAGTGTGAATCGGTCGCCATTGTCGTCAAAACCCTAACGATATGTTCCGGCCTCACTTATGAGTCTTGGGCTAACAATCTGACTAGACAGGTACAACTTTCCGAAAGAGGTTATCGTTGAAACTATCTTACCTAGGCAGGGACCTGGGCGCTGACAGGGAAATTTAAAAATGTATTTTAGTTTAGTAAACCTCAGTGCCTCAAATCAAAAGTTTATGACCAGTGTATGTTACCAATGATAACATGCGACACGGAAATATGGTCACTAATGCAACAAACTATGGAGAGGCTATGCTGTGTATTCGGAGTCTCTCTGCGAAATTAAGTCTATTATGAAACAATCCGTAGCAGATTAGCAGTTGAAGTGGCGGTGAGCAGGCACTAATCACACAGAACTGATAGCCGATGGGGCCGTGAAGTTCTCAAGTGCAGACCACGCACTAGCAAGTCCAGTGTAGAAAGTCCAGCCACAAGGTGGACAGACGACCTCATTCAAGTTGAAAGAAAACGCTGTATTAATGCCGTTTTCAACCGGTCTTTTGGAAATCCACGAAGGAAGCCTATGCCCAGAACTAGACTTTATGTAGCCCAGATGATGATAATGATAATGTTTCCGTCAGTCTGACGGCGGAACCCTAAAATCTCGTATCTTATCTGACTCTCAAATGTAAGCCTCTTTCGTCGAAACATTTATCAAAAACACTTGTAGATATGAGCTCCACTCATTGCTATGGAGGTGAAAATTTCCGTAATGTCTGGTTGTTGTTCTAGTCTCATATCTATATTGAAGCTAAATATTTCCTATTGTAGCTACTTGGACATCGTAAAATAGATAATACTACTACATTTATTATTTTTGTTTTATTAATAATAATAAATAATAAATAAATATTTGTGGACATTTCACACAACACCATCTAGCCCAAACTAAGCAAAGCTTGTACTATGGGACTAGATGGCTGATAGAATACATATATACTTTTTTTTTTTTTTTTTGTAAATATATACATGTGATACATAGATACACCCAGACACAGGACAAACATCCATGCTCTTCACACAAATGTTTTGCCCTGGGTGGGGATTGAACCCACGACCTTTCAGTTCAGTAGGTAGACGTAAACACACTACCAACTGAGCCACAAGGCCAGTATTCGCATATCTATTTTTCTTACTTTAGATAGATATATAATCTAATATATATGATAAACTACTTAATTGCCTAAAGTTAGCAAGCATTATTAGATACTTTTATATCTAAGTTTTAAAACATCTTTAAAAAAAATACAAAACCAAAAACATTCATTAGTTAACACTACCATCACTAGTGCACCACTAGTGACACCATCAGGCTAACAGGCTTTTCTTATTGCTCTTCGAAAAAAAGGTACTTCATGCCTCAGCAGTGGTAGTCTGCGCTTCTGAGCTTAGGGTCGTGGGTTCGATCCCCACTTAGGGCAAACATTTTTGCATTTGATGTCTGGATGTCTATATGTATAAATAACAAATAAATATTTGGGGACATTTCACACAACATTATCCAGCCCAAACTAAGCATAGTTTGTACTATGGAACTAGATAATACATATACTTTTTTTTGTAAATGTATCATATGTATAAATTTACAAAAAAGTATAATTATATTATGTGTTCTATCAGCCACGCGGTTCCTATAGTACAAGCTTTGCTTAGTTTGGGGCTAGATGGTGTTGTGTGAAAATGTTCTCCAATAATATTAAGTACTTTATTGAAGAACTTAGATTATAATTTTTTTATTAATTTTATATTTTTTTAGGGTTCCGTACTTCAAAAGGAAAAAACGGAACCCTTATAGGATAACTTTGTTGTCAAAAAGCTTCAGTAGCATAAGCTAAAACAGGTTTTTAAATATTTTTACGATGTATATTTTTCGGTTTATGAAGGAAAATATAAAAAAATATATGATTTGCCTTTTTATATACCAGTTGGTACGGAACCCTCGGTGGGCGAGTCTGACTCGCACTTGTCCGGTTTTTTTTTATATTTGTTACGCGTTAATTATGGCCACTTCTTATTCCTCTTAAAAGGAAAACCCGTTTATGTAATCAATGACATAATTACGTAATTATATACCCCAATGCGCTTAGAAATCAAACACCACAACCTATCGTCGAGAGTAGTTGGAAAATACGAGATCTAAAACAGAACAATGGGGAATATACATGATTTTTATTTTATAGGAATAAATGTCATTGGGGAAAAAATATTTCAATAGGTCAATAAACTTCCAAGATATAAACATTTAAAGTTTTAGGGGAGGGATGCTCTGTCCCTTTCTTGCGAAACAACAAATTCTATTGAATTTGGACGGCGAACATGATGCACGATGTGATTTAACGCGATCGCGTGTTCTCTGTCTAACATGAAATTAAATTACTTGTAACTTTGTAAAATTTTTGTTTTAAACTGTCCCACTGCTGGGAACGGGCCATCTAGAGTTAGGCCATAGTCCGCCACGCTGGCCAAGTGCGGGTTGGCAGACTTCACACATCTTCAAGATCATTGAGAACTCTCAGACATGTAGGTTTCCTCACGATGTTTTCCTTCACCGTTTGAAGTTAGCGGCAATCAACAATACGCACATAACTTCGAAAAGACAGAGGTGCGTGCCGTGGGATTCGAACCCAGGACCTGTGGATCGCAAGTCAGACGGTCTCCCGACTAGGCTGCCGGAAACTTCTGTTATATTTGCAGATATTTAATTTTGTTTATGTGAAATGGATCTATTTGTGGTTAGCCTTTTTATGACCAAATAAAAATATAAAATGCATATTACCTATTAAAATATTTCATACATATTAACTTTCAGGACATGAAATATACAGTAGAATACAATACATCATACATGTAGAATAGAATAATCTTGCACATATTCACTTTCTGCAAATTAATCACCACAAGAAGAATAGAACAATCATTCACTTTCTGAAGATGAAATACCTACGACATGACCTGAACCATAGCCATGGCCTGGGACAACGAGTTACCCAGTTTACAGAGAAACGCCCGAATCCATCCGCTATGCTCGGGGTTCTAGGAATCCTTCACTTAGGCTACGGCCGCACTATGGTTAAACCGCAGCGGTTTTTAACCGCGTGAGTTTATGAAACAGGAAGACGAATACAAGCGGCCGCACTTGCGTTTTTTCCCCGCTATTGATTTAGTACCGTCTCGAGCGGTTTCGCGGCTTATAGCGGTTACCGCTCGCGGGAAAAAACCGTAGTGCGGTCTAGGCCTTACTCTGTATTTAACTACCAGGCACTCGAGCTAAATATGTATACAAATATTCTACCCAACTACTATTTCAAACAATTTCTATAATGAAAACACGAACATTTATAGTAGATTTGAGTTCATCGATTTCGTGTATACTTATATACTCGTACATCGCTGCATCTCTCAAGGGACGGCTTTCAGTAAATATAATTAATAATTTAATATAATTAAGTTTTTCTGCCATCACTGTTTAGAATATCTTTCTTTTTATTTTTTGTAGTTTAATACTGTCTATATCTTACTCTTTACGCTGTTGCCTTAGAAAAATCAATATCATGCGCTAGCTTGTAGTTATTATCTCTACAGTCTATGCTTAGAATATAGAAAAATAATTCTAAGAGTCTATGTAGCCTGGCTAGTCTGACTTGAATCGCAAGTTGTCATTACATTCGTCCATAATTCTAGAATGTTATAATGTCAATGACATTTTATCTGATTTTCCTGACACTGTTTTCGTTATTTATTAACTACATTTTTTTTTTTTTTTTTTTTTTTACAAAAGTTTTCGTTTAATTCTGTTTTTTTTTAAAGCAGACAAAATAATGAATTACCTAACCCTGTAACGGATTGTTAGACGGCCGTGATTTGCGTGCCATCTAGCGAGCGTACATTGAACTATATGAAAATGACGCGTGCCTGTAATACCTACTACTGTGTCGTGAGGCATAAGTAAAAACGCGCGATGTGTATTGTTAATACAGCCACTACTTACACTAGTAGTTCTACGAATAATACACCTCACGAACACAAACTTTTTGAACAAGTAGGTACCTATTGTTGTCTTGCGAGGTATATACTGCTCATATTCAAAATAATTGTTGATTTTTTTAGTTATAGATTTTTTTCTGTCATATATTATCAAAATTGGTTGACAAATGGTCTCATGCTCTCGCAAAAATAAAAAAATGCGTTTTTTCGTAACCTCCAACGTACATTTTCGTAACAAGTGATTTTACTAGAATTATTCTAAACAATGCGCATTTGTAATTCTTTTGCAGCGATTTTACGCTTACTTTCTCACAAAAAACGTATAATCAACTGCGTATCAAACGTAACATAGTCGTAAGTTAGACTGCAAAAACTGCTTTTCTGCAGTCGGGTATTTTGTTTTCCTTTTAATATAGACACTTGTCAATGTTTATTTTTTCGCTGTATGTTTCTTCCTTTCGTTCATTATTTTACTTGTATATACTTAGTATTATTATATTATGTTCGGTAATGATTTAAAAGTAAAAAATATACCCTCTCCAGTGATTTAGTTCGGCTGTCTGCCAATCTCTTCGGGCCCACAACACTCACTCATCCAATTTCTGTCTTATTTTCCACATCAGCTGCGTCCATTTTGAATCGGGTAGTTGGGACTAGTGGGTCGGGACGGGGCGCGTCGACACCCTGCCAAATTATATGTACAATGAACCGAGAGCGCCGCTATCGCATTTCTCGTACAAAACTGGCGGCAACACTGAAACCTTCGTTAATTTGTTCATTTGACCGCGTCCACGTAGTCAGTCGGTTGTCGGTATATATTTTCTGGTTGCGCTCCATTGCCTTTTGCTTAGACTAGTAAAATAAGCTTGCCTTTTGTAAAATGGCTTCGCATTTATTCAAGGAGATGAGGGATGCTATCTGCTATTTTATTCTATGGTGTTATATTTAAACCGGTTAGCATTTTAATGTATGAGCTGATGTTATTGGGCCTGTCCTGTGTCCTGTGCGACTGTTTTTTAACCGACTTCCAAAAAGAAGGAGGTTCTCAATTCGACTTTGTTTTTGTATATGTTTATTCAGCGAGTACTCCGCTAATTATGATTTTTTTTTATGATTCTTTTTTCCATATAAATGTTATCAAAATCCGTTCAGCACTTTGGTTTTGAATTTTTTATAACAAAATAACTGAAAAATGTCGTGCAAGTAAACGAATTGCGTATTTTGAAGTCTTTTTTTTCAGTTTTTTAACTATATTTATTAAGTATAATAATAAACTTTAAGTATAATAATAAACTTAAATTTAAATATGAACTTTATTCAGTACCACAAACGAAATGCAACTTAAAAAAAATTGTATATGACTTCCGTCATATAGCATGCAATAATCAATAGATAATACCTAGTGTTCATATTGAAAGGTTTAGGACGCCCTTACGGGGTAGGCAGAGCAACAAAGACCATGCGGCCGTTAGACGCCATATTTGACAGTGATTAGAGGGTTAGATGGAGAGGACAGGGTATTGGAGGGTTAAGGAGTGTGATAACGAAAGAAAAATATATCCTCTCAATTCAAACAAAATAGTTTTTTTAAAATCAGTTTACAAATAACGGAGTTATGCGGTAACAAACATAAAAGAAAAAAATACAGCCGAATTGTCAACCTCCTTCTTTTTGAATGTGGTAAAAATAGTCTAAACTGTCTCTTTATAAAGTGATAGTTGTATTCAGTGTAGCTGTCACTCAGTCGGAAAAGAGTAGCTGTCAATGTCAGTGTTAATCGACAGCACCTCTTCTTCTTCTTTTTTGTATTGGACCCGCATTAAAGCATTTGCCAGTGTCAAGTATTAGGATTTTTTCAAGTTTCTTAAATAAAACAAGTTGTAAATGTTCTAGTCACGTATACAGTCAATTTATAAGTCGAGTCCTGCTTCAGTAAAGTGGTGGCGACTTTACTAGAAGCTTCTATGAAGTTTTGTCGACAACGTAAAATGACACGTTTCACTGCTTCATTTCACTTGCCCACACTCATGTACTTGATCGAACACTTAATGAATAAAACACCACCATTTTTATCGCATTAATGTTCAAAATATCACAAGTTTAGGAAAATAAAACAAAGCAAGAACATGTTTCGATGACGTTCCCGCCAAAACTCCCGATAGCATCTCAGCCCCTTCTCACGGGTGGAAATCCACAGATGCATATATTTTAAGCTCTACCACATACAGACCGAAAAGCAGAAAAGAGTTTCTCTTAAAAGAGCATGTTTCTAGTACCTTCCAGTACCCTAAATGGCTTTGACGGTGATGTGCTAGGTGTTGTTATAGATTCGTTTTACCTCCTAAGTGTCAGACTATATATTTAACCTCCGACTCAAAATAGGGGTGTTATAAGTTTGACGTGTATATTTGTGTATCTATGTGTCTGGCATCGTAGCTCTCAAACGGATAGACCGTATTCGATGTAGATTTTTTTAAAGAGGATCGAGATTGTTCTTAGCTATATTTCATCAAAATCGGTACAGCTGGTTTTTTACTCTGAACGTTTATAAGTTTTCTAAACTTAGCAGTTTTCTTTCGAAAACATTATTTGAGACAAAAAGTAAAACCGTATGGGTATAGGACGATCTAAATAGCAAGTTTGTATCAAGTGTGTGGGTTACCAAGTACTTAGGCACAAAAGTTTGTGTTACCCACAATTATACCTTTTTCTGCGTAATTTGGGGGAGAAAAGGTCGCGCTGTGTTTGCTGAAAACACACTCCATGTGGGATCCCTCCCACATGGAGGATGGGTACTGAAATGAGTATCAGTGAAAGTGGACGCGCTTCAGATTACAGCATCATGTATGTTCTTCGTAACTCACCTTTGACCACTAAATCGTTTTATGTAACAAGTTTAATAAATATGAAGGAACATAGGACTGTTGTAACCAACAGGTATTCATTCCCGTGGTCGTGGCGAACTTGCAAATTGAAATTGCAAGTTTCAATAGTCGTAAAACTGTATACGAAGATTCGGTGTGCCCCTCGTGCCCCAGTGCAATGCCCCTCGGTGTCACCCGCGTAGTGTTGATGATGATGATGATAAAATATAGGCTATGTCCTAAAGAATCTCTGTACCAAATTTCATAACGATTGGTTCAGTCGTTTAGCCATGAAAAGGTAACAAACAGACAGACGACAGACAGAGTTACTTTCGCTTTTATAATAATAGGACTTAAGTCAGTCAAAATAGGCATAACATCGTCCGATAGCGTAATATGAGTAGTCATGCTTCGACAATGACGGTGCACATTGTCTACATAATTTTGGATAAGTGTGAATTGAATCTCACCTACGGCTACGGCTATGTACGTGCATTGTGTAACTGATGACCATCGCACACCGACTCAATATTTTCCTATTGTATGTCTTGGAGCTAATCTAAAGCAACTGGTTTACTTCTTCAGTAATATATATTTTTGAACTAAAAGCCTAAAACTGAGCCTTATTCTGTAATGCGAGTGGTTCGGATTACCTTGATAGTGTCAGAGTCATCTGACACTGACTCTCATTTCCTTTGTCTCCCCTTTCTCCACATACGACAGGACCTGTAGGGGTAAAATCCAATGAGTTCTGAATCAGGGGGCAGAAATCACTCTCTATGGAAATGACAGAGACGTAGATATACATCCCGAATCCGAATGAGTTTTTAGATACCCCTTAGTTTTTAGGTTCTCAATTCGACTGTGTTTTTTGTATGTTTATTCAGTGATTACTCCGCCAATTTTGATTTTTTTTATGATTCTTTTTTCCATATAAATGTTATCAAAATCCGTTCAGCACTTTGGTTTTTATAACAAAACAATTGAAAAATATCATGCAAGTAAACGAATTGCGTATTTTGAAGTCTTTTTTCAGTTTTTAGGGTTCCGTACCTCAATAGAAAAAAACTGAACCCTTATAGGATCACTTTGTTGTCCGTCTGTCCGTCTGTCCGTCCGTCGGGTGTCAAGACCTTTATGTCGGGAACGCGTGAAGATATCGAGTTGAAATTAAAACTATATACGCAGATCCATAGTATCTTGCTTCAGAAAGAAAAATAAAGTTTCTAAGTTTTCGTAAAAAAAAAAGTTACAGCCGAATATATTGTAAAAAAATGCACATTTCGACACTCACAAGGGAATCAAAACCTATGGAGTACTTCCCGTTGACCTAGAACAATGAAATTTGGCAAAAAGCATTGCAAAGCAAGCATTTTAGAGTACACTTATGGGAAAAAAAACATGGACATGGACATTTTAAATTTAATCACAAAAAAATAGTGTCTATATGCAAGGAAGATAAGCATAAGCTAAAACAGGTTTTTAAATATTTTTCGGTTTATGAAGGAAAATATAAAAAATATATGATTTCCCCCTTTTATATACTAGTTTGTACGGAACCCTCGGTGGGTGAGTCTGACTCGCACTTGTCCGGTTTTTTTAAACTATATTTTATTAAACTATAACTTTATTTAGTACCACAAACGATATAACTGTGCTTGATATAGATAAAGAAACTGTCCCGGTAAGAAGTAACGCTTTATTAAGAACGCCGAGTTCTTTTACTAGCTAGGTTCGCTTTAGAGTCGAGGCTCTGAAATGCAATATTTAGGATAACGTGAGACATAACAACTCAGCAGTTCTCAGGCAACAGGGGAAGATGGTAAGGAGTTACAGTGCTGTACGAATCAATTATAGACCGAAACCACTGTTTTCCAAGCTATGATGAAATGTTAACTGAGATAATGTCATGTCAATAGCTAGTTATTAGAAGATTATATATGTACATCTAAATACAGTCTGAAGTAACCCTGCCGCCGCCGCCGCCGCTGTCCGGCAATCGGCACCTCCCATCCAATTATTCACCACTATCAATTGTAAATCTAACGAGCCTACGGAACCCGTGATTTGATTACATTCATTTTATAGGGCGAGGATGCACAGGGAAAATACTTACATCTTATCTAACACATATTACTTAGCTAGCTAGTCTGGCAGTAGTCGTTCAAAGATGGAAAAATATTATTTAATTGCAAGTAGTCTTTCTGATATTAAAATGTTACTTGATCATACTCAAGATATAAAATGAATCGACGTCTCTTACATCAAAATTGGTCTAGCCGTTAGGGCCAGAAATAATAATGAAGCATGTAAACTAACAAATGAGGTAAATATTTACCCGACTGCGTAAGAAGGAGGGTTATGATTTTCGAGTGTATGTATGTATATTTCTTTGACACGCCCTAGAGCCTAAACGGATTGACCGATTTTGATGTGAGTGGTGTCAATAGATTCGTCTTAGTTGTGAGAGTGACACTGGGTACATCAAAATTAAAAAAAAAAACTGTTTTCTGCAGTTGGGTATTTTGTTTTTCTTTTAACATTGATACTTGTTTTAATATGTGTTTAACTTCGTATTGAAACTTTTTATTTACATAAAGACAAGTTTATAGTATATAACGTACTAAACCCAGCTAGCCTAACGATAGAAGTCGATGAATTATACTTAATTATGACCTCTTTATAACGGCCTAATGCTGATTAATGTGCAAAGCCGATTATTGGCCGAGAGGCTATAGGAAACCCTATTACTGTTGAGATTATATGTACTTGCAGACGTACGTACAGAGATCTGTAAGTCAATCATTTGACATTTAACTACTGCGGTAAAATGTATCTAAAGTAGTTTTTGATTGAATTGCCAACTCTGGATTGTTAGTATCTAGATACTAAGAAAAGCCTCCGCCAGTGTTCGATAACAGAACTGGCTGCACTGCGTATTTGTCACTTTTGCAGTCAATTTTGGAACGTTGTGTTGTTCTCTAAGTAGTGAGACAACTAGCTAATGTCTACTTGCTACACAAGACCATCAGACCATCGGTACGACTTCTACTAAATAAAGCTAGTCATATTTTAGTATACTTTACAATTCAGTAGCAACGTAACTAATTAGCTTTCTTACCTTTAAATAAGCCTTTTGTTACTTTATTTAGAATAATTTGAAACTCATTTTCTAAGTATATGTGAAATATTTTAGTCATATATATACATAGCTAAACTCCTAGCTACCTTACGAGCTAAACAAGGTCATCAATGTGCTTTATTTATATTGTGTGTCATTCTTTAGCAGTAGCTAAACAGCTTTCTAGTATCTAAATGCTATCCATTTACCACAAACTGTCTTAAACACTTACAATTTGATGCGCTGCGCGTTTATATATTCCAATAAGTCCCAATCTCGATGGTCCCAATCGAACATTTAGCCACGATATGAGATAGCTTAGGCGCTTTAGCAAGTTACGGCCTTACCGAAAAACGTTACTTAACTTTAAGCATTGCTTAAAATATTTTGTCAACTTCTCGCTGACACGTAATGCCACTTGCGGAAAGAAGACAGAGAATTTAAGACGATGGTTTAAGTTAAGTAACGTTTTTCGGTAAGGCCTTTAGTGTGAACTCAGACTAATGTAAATATGCGATGGTTAGTAAAGTGGGCCGCTCGTAATCAATATCTTGTCAATCATGTCGCCCGCGTTTATTGCTACTCAAACAAATATGAAACAGTTTTCTTTCACCCTCTCCCCTCCCTCCCCCTATGCCCCCCGCCCGCCCCGCGCTAGGACACGGGTAATTGGATTAACATTGTTCATTTTGTAAAGGACCTCTAAACGATACCACACACTGATTGATATGCGATGCGTACAAAGTGTTATAATGAAAGATGGGGTATCTTGTAAGTGGTCATCGTACTCGTACTATGAACGCTGTTATAATGGAACTAATCCTGAAATTTCAAAGAACTGCTGTTCCATATATATTGCCGAAAATCACTAAAAAAGTTTAATTATTTTTTTTCAGATTTATATCATATTAAAATAATTTATGTTAATTAATCCTATGGCTATCAAATGGCTGAACCGATTGTTATGAAATGGTACAGAGATAGATGAAGACCCGAAGACGGATATAAGCTATATTTTATCCTTTTTCATCACGCGGGTGAAACCGTGGGTCAAAACTATTTCAACCAATTTTACCCGACTACCTAAAAGAAAAGTGGAGAATGAATTATTTAATACAAAACGACATAGTAGGTTTTATAGTGCGAGATGCCATGATAATTTCATGCTGAATTTATTTAAAAAATACATGTTAATCGTTGTTAGATTTGACTTTCTCATCAATAATTTTAAAGTTTAAAAAACTGAAACAACCGACTTCAGAGTACGTTATTTCGTTTACTTGTAATACATATACGTAAGCAAATAAGTAATAGGGCTAATTCTGTGTATGTAAGGATAATAATTAAACAAGGCGCTCAAGCGTTGAAGTAACTCTATTTTCTCCTTATACACATTGGATGAGAAGTAAGTAGGTTTTACTTTTCAAGCTCAATAAATCTCTCACGATTGTAAACTTTTTAAAATACCTCTATTCACCCGCTCGTTTTTTTTTTTCAAGAATGACATTTGTCACTGAATGAATGTCAAATGCTTCGTCGTCGCAGATTAGAAAATGTGCAGATGTTTATACGAAAAACCTCAACATTTGACACTTTTGCAAAGAAAAACGTGTCAGTGTAACTCTGCGATTCTATAATCTGACGCACTCACTCAGGAATACAATGAAAATATTTTTACTTTTAGAGATTATTCAAAAAGTTATAAAGCAATGTTTCTGAAATAATTATAGGACCAACTTGGGAGCTTTCTCTATACATTAATTTAAGAAACATAAAAATTGGTTCACGAATGACGGAGTAATTCGTGTGCATACATTAAAAAAAAAATACGGTACGTATTGATAAGCTCCTCCTTTTTCGAAGTCGGTTAAAAAATGTATCCTACATGTTATTTAAGAAGAAACTGTCAGAAAGCCTGGTCGATGTAATGAGTTTTTCGTGAGACAGGCTGTGACAGGAAATGGAAATGGGCGCACCCGCCTTGTCAATATTTATACATCATTAGTATCTATTTACAAAAAAAAAGTATATATGTATTCTATCAACCATCTAGTTTCCATAGTATAAGCCAGTAATAGGGCGAATTCTGTGGTATAAGCTTTGCTTAGTTTGGGCTAGATGGTGTTGTGTGAAATGTCCTCCAATATTTATGTGTTTATTTATTCTAAGTTCTTTACAGCTTTATATTACTTCCTAGTAGTAGTAATAATAGTAGAAAGCTGTAATATAGAGTGTTTAAACGTCTTTGAGCTAAGCTGCGGACGGCATGGCGAAACTATCTAAAATCAGCTGTTCCATATAAATAGTTTGTTGATCTCCGATAAAACGTGTGGTACGGCAGATTTTTTCGTGATTTTAGGTGTGTCCGTAAAAAAATTTATAAGGAAGCCGAAAGGACCATTTAACCAAGCGTTTATTCCCAGTAGTACGGTTGCCAGTCCGGTTGACCGTACTGAACATTGTGTACCTCCTTTCGGCTTAGCACAGCTTAGGCGACCGTAATAACTCTGTATGTCAGTCGATAGAGAGGCCCACTGCCACTGTCTCACTCTTCCATGTCGGCGTCTGGAACCCTAATTCAAGTCTGGTTCCAGCGGACAATGTTGCCTTTAAAATGCCGACACGGCGGAATTTAGGTTTTCCTCGAGGAAAATGTTCGTTACGACTGCGCTCACTGAGGAGGTTGATTAGGCCAGGGGACAAATTAAAAGGAAAACGGCGGCTTCATGAATAAAAACATGGATTTATGGACTTCACTTAGATATTATTTTTCATACAAGATAAGTGAGTAACTTCTAGTTTGTATCACCCAGTAGTAGTTTGTAACACCAACCCAACCAAAAACACGTTTGTTGTTTGAATTGAATCGAATTTATGACATTACACATATTCTGTAGAAACATAATTTTTAGGGTTCCGTACCTCAATCGGCAAAAACGGAACATATAGGATCACTTTGTTGTCCGTCTGTCAAGACCCTTTTTATCAGAAACGCGTGGAGGTATCAGGCTGAAATTATTATCGAATACTCAGGTCTGCTACCCCTTAGAGCAATGAAAAAATCAAACATCTAAATCAACACAAAGGCTGTTTAAGTATGTTCCGCTTATAAGTTTTCCGCCCCATCGGCCATCTGCATGCCCTACCCACTGAAATTTCAACTTGCTAATCCGCTGTGTTATGTCGGTGACTCTGTTACGTCTACAGATCTCTTCATTTCTGATTCGATCCTGAGAGACTCCGAGTATAGCTCTCTTCATAGCTGAGTGATTTTGAGCTTCCCTAAAAGCATTAGTGAGTGAACGTTTCAGTGTCATATGCTGTCACTAGTAACACAAACTGGCCGTAAACTTTCCACTAAGTTAAAATAGACGAAAATACACTATTGAGCTCTTTTAGTCGACTATGATAAGCATAAATATTTTGTATATGTTTTTTTTTTAATCTGTAGAATAACCGAAAAATACAATATATTTCCAATATGGCCGACGCGTCGTTTATCTTAATTCAGAACACATTGTATTACATTAGTGTGATTGTCGGAGCAGTTCACGTATGTATCGAAACTCCAAACTATAATCCAAGAATTCTAAGAGACGCGGACAAAGAATACTAATCTTAAAAGAGGGTGGACGGGAGACGACCTGGAAAAGCGGGGAGGTTAGAATTCCCCCTTTGGCCCGGAGACAGCTCACAGTTGCACAAAGAAACGAATATCGGTAAAGACAGCTTTCAGGCATTTCGAAAGCAACTTTGCTAGACCTCCTGTGAAACAGTTTTTCGTTTTCTTTCTCACAAATGTTCGATATTATTAGGTAATTATTTATTAGACAGATGTTTGTATTTCTTTATCTTTACAGTATAATTAACAAATACTGCAACTAAGTAACGTCATTGTATTTGTGAGATAGTATTTATTCACTCCATTTATACTGGTTAGGTTCGTTATATTCAAGAATACTAAGGAAATTGTACCTACGTCAACGATACAAGTAATCGTTTATAAAACTAAAATCGACTTCAAAATACGCAATACGGATGACATATTGTTCCAGAAATTCTGTTGTAAAAAACCAAAATACTGAACTGATTTTGATAAAATTTCAATGGGACAACCTTTAAAACAAAAAAAAATATTTTTTCAAATCAGTCCAGGTGTCTTCGAGTAACCGGGGAACATACATAAAAAAATTATAATAATAGATTTCAACTAACTGAGAACCTCCTCCTTTTTGAAAGTCAGTTAAAAAGGGCGCGTGTGTATATATATGTAAATGTATATTATTTAGTATATAAATCAGCACCGGTATATTATTGCAGTTGCAATAACGTGGACATCAAAGCGCTTTATTTACATATATCGCATCGGTCTCGACTCGCGAGCCCGCTTTTAGGTCAAGAAACACCGCGAGCGTATAGGGCTGCCATCAAACTCATTTAATATATGAATTTATTTTTTACTTTACTTAACTTTTAACAACTTAAGAAACTAATTTCACATTTTTGCGATTGATATCGTGTTTATATTTTGACAATATTTTTTGAGTAATGGCTAATAGCATCTTCGTTTTTAGCCATTACTTCAATGTATGTGTTTTGAGAGAAAGGTAACCCTAACGTAGACGTAACCGGCCGAAGACTGTCAACATGTATGATATAAATACCTGTGCTTCACACGCTACCACCTCAATATAGCTAGCTTGCTTTAATTAAATCCTTTCTCTATATCTATCCGCCGGGAAAGGTGCATTTTATTATAAAACGGAGCAAGACATATTCTCTTTGGGAGCAAGAGTGATATGGATGTGTAGTGTGGGGGAAGGAATAAGCGTTGATTAAATAAATATCGATCGACTTTTTACACAACCACCTAGCCCAAACAAAGCAAAGCTACTATGGAAACTAGATGGGTGATAGGATACACATATATACTTTAAGGGCCTTACCGAAAAACGTTACTTAACTTTAACCAACCTACAGCTTAGCAGGCAGATATAGGGACTACCAAATGATCGTTCATGCGGCTCACGGGTTCTCATTGATAAACTCTAGTCTCTAACAAGATGATAACTAAAACTCATTTGTGTACGTACAACACGTAGTTCTTTTTTATCAGCCCTATTTGTACAAACTGTCCCACTGCTGGGAACGGGCCATCTTCTCATTGTGAGAAGGGTTAGGCCATAGTCTGCCCCGCTGGCCAAGTGCGGGTTGGCAGACTTCACACATCTTCAAGATCATTGAGAACTCTCAGACATGTAGGTTTCCTCACGATGTTTTCCTTCACCGTTTGAAGTTGGCGGCAATCAACAATAAGCACATAACTTCGAAAAGACAGAGGTGCGTGCCGTGCAGGTCGTGGGATTCGAACCCAGGACCTGCGGATCGCAAGTCAGACGGTCTAACCACTAGGCTGCCGGAAACTTAAACTACGTAGTACTTACACGCAAAGTACTACGTGTACACGTAGTACGCGTAAGACTTTGTGGTAATTTCGGTGTTTTTTTTAAATTATGGTAAACATGTTTTAATTGCGATTGATCGAGGCTTGAAATTTTTTTAAATCCCGTAGCAACTTATAAGTTCTTGTAAATTCGCCATATCTGTCCGTCTGTCCGTATGTCACAGCTATTTTACTCAAAGACTATTAGTACTACATAAACGAAATTTGGCAGGTAGAAATGTGTTCAGTGAAAGTAAAAATATCAAAAAATTTAAAAATAAGGGTGCCATAACATCTAATTCCATACATGTAAAGAAGGGGTGATTTTCAAACGGTTTTATTTATCTTGACCTGTTTATTTATTTGTTTGGGTCAAATTTAGTAATTGAAATTTTACCCCCTTGCAGTTGACGGATCGATCTGAAATTTGGTATACACCTTTAGTCCTGGTGACAATACAATTTAGTATATTCTGTATTATGGCCGCCACAAAATATAATATTTTAACACAACCCCCGCAATATGGGTATCAAATGAAAGGGCTTTTCTAGTAAAATACAGTAAATACATTACTATGTATGTAAGTAAGTACTTGTTTTAACATTGGATAGATCATTTCGTGTGATATTTGCGGGATATAGCAGGAGGAATTCAATATTGGAGTGAGTACCTATATTAAGTAATTACATTTAGCGGGACATTGGACTTCACAGAACACTGGAATGCATGCGCAGATATCAGCCAGTACTGTGCATGTTATTAAGACTCGTCATTGAGGGAAGACCTCAATATATTAAAAATATTGAATATTTACTCACAAACGCAGAACCATAATAAAGGAAACAATTAAAACATGATTCACGTCATGGAGTTCCCGTAACATAGCTATCGGTGACGCAGCAACCGCGCGCCCGCCACCAGGAAAACAACCGCAAAGTATTGCTTTTACGAGTACATATTAGTACAAATACGAAGATAATTGTCTCAGACTTAAAAGCTTGTTCAAACGTTCAGAAACAGGTGCTGTCGTTAGTTTTAGTCATATCCCGCGGTGTTACTCGCGTCAGAAAAAACCTTGAGTGGACCTACACTTCACAAAGAAGGCACTCCAATGTTATGTCTATATCTAGGTTTTTTAAATCATTTTTTATAGCGTTGTCTTTTAAATATTCGAAGTCTTTTAGACGTTTAGGTTAGAGAACATCAGCCTTCTTCTTGGGCAGTCGTATAAATAAATCCGAGTTTCATTCGCACACCAAGGCTTTCATACTCCTATGCATGACACAATACATGAACATGAACACTAACACCAGGGCTAAATACTCAACAAGATGTGCTATGTAAATCTACGAATATTTGTAACTACACATATTTTCTACAGTAGAAATAGCCTGAAATGCTAGGCGTCCAATACAATATAAGTAAGTGTTACAGACCTATTTTCTTTATCCAAAGTGATTTTAAATCTACCATTTACTCGTATGTACTTACATTCTCTTTGAGTTTATATTACATTAGTCTCACGAATAGGCAGCCTTAGTACGGAAGCCTAAAAAGGACACCTTAGCTGTGGTCTCCCAAGCGTTTCAATAACTAAGATTCGGTTTAGGTTTATTATAACCGTTTATAAATAACGTTGGCTGCTATTGCATGAAAATACGTGTAGTACATCAGTACAAAATACTACGCATGTCACTCTCTAAGATAAAGGCAAATCTCACAATTTGGTCAAGTTCTGGTCTAGTCCATAGAAGGAAAAATACAAACATACATACTGCTGAATAAGTGAAGAACATACTTGTGTAGTTGGGTTAAAGTGTAAGAATAAAATATCGACTTCTATTAAAATGTGGATTTATTTTGATGATAAACGTCCAACGGGGCTTCATGGCCTTTGACGTTCTTCCTATTCCATTAGGGAAAAAAGGCGTGATTTTATGTTATGTATGTATAAAATCGACGTTGATACAATGAGATTAATTTTCGTAGTAGGTAGTGTATACCTACTGGTTGTTGAATGCTCAATCATCGCTAAAGTCAAGTGTCTTTCAGAGAAAACACAAATATTGGGTCGACTCTTCCGAGAAACTCTAAATTATATTAACATTTGAATTTCTACGAGGGCGCGTTTAAAAGCTCGTAGCTTTGAAATTGCGCCTCGGCTCGCTATTTGCGTTTGACCCAGTAATCATCTAGTACAGGACCGGTGTAATTAGGGGTCGGGGGGCCTGAATTATGGTAATGTAAATAATACTTGATGGAAATGTCTTCTGTTTACTACGTACATAAGCTATGTAGCGAAAAAATCGTTTATCAATAATTGACACATTGTTAAGGTAGCACTCCAGGGGTTGCGGCCGGAGTGGATGACCCACTCAACAAATACACATTTGTTGTGTAGGTCGGACTATCTTTACACACACTCCGTGCGCGAAATATTCAGATATAATATGATAGAGTGAATGAAGTGAATAAAGGTTTCTGCATCAACTGGCATTCTTTCTTCTTTCTACGGATGTTTATTGGTACTCGTGTACAGGTAATATTTTCAACTAATCTTTACAGAACTCGAAGAATACCTCTATAAAATGTATATTAATAGAAATACCGTAATATGAAAATTTATTCCACATTTTACATGCACAGCCAGAAAAAAATCGTGAAAAACACAATATTAGCATTTCCATGAACATTTCATACTCTCGACCCTTTTGGTATAGTTAGGCCAATTAAAAGTGTTCCCTTAATCCGCCACTGTTCCGAGGCTAGGGGACAGTTATAATTGAATTCTGCGAGATTATGCACTCTAGATTATCGCTCGAGGCACGGCGGCGCGGTGAATGCACGCGCGGTATATTTAGGTGCACAGGCGCCATACCTACTCGTGTGTAGTTCCACGCAGATTAGATCCCATCTTCAGTTAGATTGCACTCGGCTAGTAGCCGGGATTGGCGCTTCACGGTGATTTCATTTTGACATGGAAGAGTTAATAGAAACGAGTGCAATTCATTAAGGTTGGACTAAGCGCGCGCAGCTATCCCTCTGGGGCATCACATAATTTTTAAACATAAAATAACTGAGTGGGGTTATTAGAAAAGTGAAAGATGAATTTGTTCTTTTAGATAGGATTTTTTTTAAATACACGGCCAAGTGCGTGTCGTGCCACGCGCAAAGTAGGGCTCCGTAGTTGCATATCATAATTTATGTGAACTTAAAATAGGGTTTTCTATTTGATACTATGAACTTATTAATTTAATATATATATATATATTATATAATAACATTAACATAAGTTAACTCACCTATGTTAATTTGAATGAAATTTGCATAAAACTTTCATTTCTTACTTTTCTTCGTATATTTTTTAAGTTTTCACCTACTTACTTCACTTCTAATTTCATCATTATAGCTATGTAGGTACTAGCATGGTTTTTTTTTATCTCCAAAGTCAACCGTTTAGCCGATTGAATTTGACTCTCAAAAAATGATCACTTTAAAAGTATCTCTTAAATATCTCAACTTAGTGATTTAATATGTTTTAAAATATTCCGATGGGCGAAAGAGATAGGTGCGCGCTTTGAGCCCATATTTTGCAAACTATCTGTTGATAAACTGATAGCCGACTACGTCCTTTATAGACCTCGTCTAAATATGCAGACTTTATTAAAAAGTTATCTTGAAATGTGAAAATAATACGTGTGTTTACGTACGTAAATTATACGTATTTATAATGAGTAACTATAAATATACCTATTTTTTTTAATTATAATAAGTAGTTTAGAGGCGGACATAGTCACTGGTCGCTCACTATGAGGCTAGGAAACCCAAAGTCACGCAACGAGCTATGAAGAAGGTTATCTCGGGGTCTCTCATATATATATATATATATCTAAGCTCACTAGACGAAAACTCACTCTTTCTGGGCAACCAGGTTTAATAAATAATAGAGTGAACATTCAAGATATTATGAAACCAGAAGCACTAAATCACAGATTTCAGGAAAAAGGGCACTAAATAAAGGAAAAACTCTTACATCCCTGCCGGTGACGCGGCCCACACTCATGCATATTTATACAGCACATTATTTACATTATACTCGCATATCGTTCGTACACGTGGCGATTGAACTTACATTCGAGTTACACCAGCTTCGTCGTGCATTCCTTCGACCGAAGCGATGCCGACGCGGCTTATTTTATTAACCGACTTCCAAAAAGAAGGAGGTTATCAATTCGGTCCGTAGGTTTTTTTTTGTATGTTTGTTCGTCGATTACTCCGTCATTCGTGAACCAATTTTTGGGTTTCTTGAATTGACATATAGAAAAAGCTCCCAAGGTGGTCCCATAATTATTTTATAGACATTACTTTATTACTTTATGAATAATATCTAAAAGTAAAAAAATTCATTGTATTCCTGAGTGAAGTGCGTCAGATTATAGAATCGCAGAGTTCCACCGACACGTTTTTTTTTTTTTGCATGTGTCAAATGTTAAGGATTATCGTAAAAACATCTGCACATTTTCTAATCTTCGAAGACGAAGCATTTGAAAAAAACGAGCGGGTGAAAAGAGGTTTCTTTAAAAAGTTTTGCGTACTCTGAAGTCGGTTGTTTCAGTTTTTGAAACTAAAATTATCTCATCTCATCTTATGCTTATCTCATTAATATTACAAATGCGAATTTTTGTGAGAGTATTTTTACTCCTTAACGCTAAAATGGCTGGATAGATTTAAGTGTACAATAGACATAGTCATTTTATACTTAGTAAATTTTAGTAAGTATAAAATGACTATGTCTATTTTAGTTATAATATAATTATTTTAGTCATTTTAGTTTGCATGCACAAAGGGCTGTGTAATTAGTGGTTAATATTTTGAACTAAATGTATTTATTACTACAGTATAAAGAAGAAAGAGATCTTCATTTACTGTGATATTACTAAATATTTGGTCATTTGCATTCCAAAAGCAGATATGACGATCTATTCTAATCTAATACTTTATATGGTTTGTAGGTACTCATATATGCAATAAACAATACATGAATATGACCGCTTACTGTAGGAATCGGATGAAACTGTAGCGCGTAAATAATTTTATTAAAATGTATAATATGCTTAAAAACATATCATTTAGCTGTACATATGTATGTGGCGTGACATCTTGTTTTCTAACGAAAAAGTTAAAACAAACTCGTATATACAAAAGGCTCGTAATCAATACTCTGTTATATTATAATACACAAATGTAAGTGATTATACTCGAAATTATTTCAGCACGAATGATTCGAGGGAGTCGACACTTGCGTCACAAGCTCGTGTCGCCTCGTGTACGAGCGGCCTCCTGTACACGTTCGAAGAGAGGAGTTTTTATTAGAAAAGTTCCGGAATTCCTTGTATCACAGTCGCTTCATAAATAATTTAAAAAGTTGCCATTGATTTAACTCTGAGACTGTGGTATACCTAGTCTACTGTAATGAGAGTACTGATGTTTTATCCGCCTGCTTAAACAAGGTTTGTTTTCGGGTATATGTATCAACCAGAGAATGGAAGAAATTGTCGCATTCCTTTGTGAGAATGAATAAGAGTCTTTTCAAAGTCAAAGTTGATCTGTAGTAGATCTGTAACTTCTTTGTTGTTAACGGAATAAGCATTCGGCTTATTCCGTTAACAACAAAGAAGTAAGTTTCGAGTGAATAATATCAAAAATGCGGTATTTCTACAGAACTGGTTACTCTGCCAGTCCGTGAGTCATGACCCAGTAAGCTCTCACTAGTCAAGGAGTCATGGCCGACGACTGCGAGCCCTTTAATTACAATTATTTCTTTGCTAACAGAAGAAATAAGTAGTTTATGCTTATTAGTTTACGTTCATTATTACTAAAAAACTTGATGTAACGATGCATATTATGGTTTTTATATATGTACAGTGTACACCCGTGAAATATCAATAATCACTGCATTTTTTTTTCATATCGAAAGAAAATTGTACGTGAAAGAAGTATATACGGACAAAAATAAATATTCTTGTAAAAAATTCCATCAATTATAATAGAAATAAAAGAAATGTCTTGTACGATATTTTCGTAATGAATTCACTGTATATAAAAAAAAATCTATTAAAAACTAAATTAATTAAAACTAAATCAAGTATCTAAGTATAATTATGATAAAAAGTAGAGATTTTTCTTTAAAGTGATACAATATATTCATAGATATTGTAGACGTACAAAAGTCACCGATATAGCACAGCGGATTAGCAAGTTGAAGTGGCAGTGGGCAGGGCACATAGCACGTAGAACTGATGGCCGATGGGACCGAAAGGTTCTCGAGTGGAGACCACGTACCGGCAAGCGCAGCGTAGGAAGACCAGCCACGAGATGGACAGATGACCTCATACAAGTGGCGGGAAGACGCTGAATGCAAGCCGCTTCCAATCAGTCTTTTTGGAAATGGGGGAGGCCTATGTCCAGCAGTGGACTTCTTATGGTTGAGATGATGATGATGATGATTATGTTCATAGGTAGGTATATAAATATATTAGACTAAGAGCCCACCCTATTTACCCACCTCATCTGGTAACAAGATGTGAGCTATCTAGGATGACGCACATTAGTGAGGTGTCTCTAAATATACAGGTTTGCCTAAGCTAAACCTGGAGCATTTTGTACAGTTAGCAAAAAATGTGACCACTTTTTGGAGTGTCCACCACCATCGAGTAACAAGTAGTACATTTCAAAGTGCCTATCGAGTGCCAAAATCAATATGGCTGTCTCGCCTAACTCTAAAGCTTAAAATTTACATTACTCAAGCTTATTTCAGGGTGCCAAAAATAATACCAATCACGTCATCAAGTAACAAGATGAGACTTATGCAACCATATTGATTTTGGCACTTTTAGATAGGCACTTTAGAATGTACTACTTTTTTGTTATTTTTATTTATTTAAAACCTATTACAACGAGCTATAGCAGCCCCGGTACGTCACTGTGACCTTTGCAGATCTATTGTGACAACCACTTTTGGATCACAGCACCTCCCCAAGCCCTATACCGATCATGTAGTCGGTGATGGTCTTGAGGGGAGGTTTTAATCTCGTCGGATGTGATTATGTGGCCTTCAAGGTGCCGGCTTCTACTATGGTGCAACGATTCGCACTCACACAGGATATGTATGGGTGTTTCATATACTGTGTGACAGAATCTGTAAGCCTTGAGTTCACCTAGTCCGATAGTCAAACTCAGGGCCGTAGCCAGGAATTCATTTCGGGGGGGGGGGGCGGTTCAGCAATGGACATGGGCATAGCTTATAGCCTTCTCATAGCGGGGAGGGGGGGGGGGGGGGGCAGAGTCTGCGGCCATTTTGTCCCATATCTTACGTATAATGTGCGAGCGTAAAAAAAAATGAGCACTTTAATGTCCCAAATGAATACCAAGTTTGTCATACCAAAATGTGCTATTATGTTTGGGTAGTAATAAAAACATATTTTTTTCGTTTTAACGAGCACTCAGCGCTTGCATGACCTAAATATAAACAAAAATAGGCGAAAATTTTAGCAGTGCTTTTATAGTAATATGCTTTGTTTCTCGTATTAGGGAACCCACGGTACTTCTCTGTTAAAATTGTAATAAAGCGCGAGCGAAGCGAGCGCGAAAATTGTAGTGGTGTTTTATAGTAATATGCTTTATTTCTCGTATTAGTGAATTCATAGTACTTCCATGTCAACATAACATGCGCGTATTTTTTTAGTGTAATATGCAAAATTTTCGTATTTGTGAACTCACAGTACTTCTATGTCAAAATAGTAATAAAAGCGCGAGCGCGAAAATTTTTGTGGTGTTTTTATAGTAATATGCTTTATTTCTCGTATAGTGAACTCATAGTACTTCAATGTGAAAATAATATAATAATATTATGCGCGAGCGAAGTGAGCGCGAAATTTTTTTAGTAGTGTTTTATAGTAATATGCTAAATTTCTCGTATTTGTACACTCACAGTACTTCTATGTCAAAATAGTAATAGTGCGCGAGCGCGAAAATTTTAGTGGTGTTTTTATAGTAATATGCTTTATTTCTCGTATTAATGAACCCACAATACTTCCATGTCAAAATAAAAGATTTTTTAAAGGTTTTTAATATTAAATCATGGAAGTGATTTGATTCATTGATCGTGTTAGCGAGTCCTAGATTTTCGTGGACCAGATGAATCAAACAAGTAACTGTGTTAAAAGGAAATACCCGACTGGTAAAGAGCGACATAACGCCATCAAAAATTATAAATACAACCATTTGAATGCATTGATTGCCAATTTAATAATCCTAAATATAAATATATGACTTTATAGAAAATTACAAACATACCTACAAGAACGCGCAAATTTTTTTGGTTAGTGCCTATTTTTAGTGAATTATTTGCTCGTATTAGAAAGTTCACGGCACTTTAATGATCAATACAAATAAAGATCAATATGAAACAATCATGCGCGAGCGAAGCGAGCGCGAAACTTTTTGAAGCATTTTATAAAATTATTGAAGCCTGGAAGAATTTTTATAATGGCCAGGATTTCGGGGGGGCAAATGGTATTCTGTGGACAGCAGCGCCCTCAATGCCACATTGATTCTCTTGACAAAACACTGAACAAAATCTATTACTTTTTAAACACAAAATCCTGACAAGACAAAAAAATGCTGACAGAAATATTTTCCCCGAAGAGAATTTTCTCAATTTTTTCCCGTCAAAATTGCGATGTAAATCCAATTTGGCAACGTCGAGTTATCCTAAAGTCGGTTATTCTTCGCTGAGACAGGTATTGACGGCGCACAATACAGGATATATACAGGGCAAAGCGCCAGCACATACGGTGCGGGGCGAAATTGAGTTTACACGTCGGTCGGTCGGTTCGGTCCGCTGTCGACGCATACGACGGATTCCTGGGAATCCAATAAAGGTAACGAACCCATTGCCATGCACAACAGACTACATGAGACAAATATATTATTCTTGTTTTCGTATGAAAATAATATTATTGTTTCGTATATTATTCTTTATAACCTTTCTTATTCTATACTAATAATACTAATACTTTTCACAAAGTATCGAGTGTAACGAAATAAATAAATAGATAATAAATATAAATATTTGTGGAAAAAAAGTAAGTTCGTATAGACTGAGTGGCCAGCCCTATTGTCAGAGTTATTAAGCCGCCGAAAGGCCTCTGACTTGGCTTGACGATTGCTGAACAACCGGGACCTACAATTTAACGTGTCATCCGACCCACGGTAGCGCTCAGAAAGAAATGCCACTCACGGTCACCCATCCGAAGACTGACCGGTCCGTCCGTTGCTTAACTTTGGTGATCGTTCGGGAACACCTAGTCAAGCTACGCCACGAGCGCTACACTAATATTTGTGGACATTTCACACAACACCATCTAGCCCAAACTAAGCAAAGCTTGTACTATGGATCTAGATGGCTGATAGTAGAATACATATATACTTTTTTGTAAATATATACATATGATACATAGAAACACCCAGATAGAGAACAAACATCCATGCTCATCACACAAATGTTTGCCCTGGGTGGGGATCGAACCCACGACGCTCGGCAATCAGACATACTGCCAACTAAATCTATATTTTCATCTTATTAATATTAAACAAGTACCTAGCCTTGTATAGTGAAGTGCAACTACGAAACACCACCCTGCTTGCGGTCCGACAAGCACTTGGCCAGTTTTCCTGGTCGTGATTGGAGCACACACCCACATTACATAAATATTATGTAAGTGGTCAACAACACAACAGTCACAACAGTCTATTGGAACTCGGAACCGCCGACCCACTGAAAAAGTATATTCCGTAAAGTCGGCTCTTTGGAATGAGCTCTCACCATAAAACGTGACGTTCCCGACACTATACAAAATATTTCTTCAAAATACAGAAAGAAGTTTAACAAATTCCCAGGTTAATCTAATTAGAGAACCGGTGTGCGAGTGGATCCAGCAACCTGGCGAGTCAGGTGACGCAATCTCTGACAAGTTAGTGGACCTGGACAATGCAAACCAGCACGCGATGTTTACACCCAGCCTAGGCAATCAAGTACCTAATCTAGCCATTTCCTTAGAAAATTCTTGCACAAGATTCATTAAACAAGTATTATTATCAAGTAGGTATACATATTTAATTTATAAAGTGAGAACCTATTCTCGTGTTAGAACTAAAATTAATTCAGCTCAACATTGTAGTCATCTGGCAGACGGTGTGCACGCGATGTATATTCCACGCAGACCAACTGGCTATAACTAAATTAGTTCTTACCTAAGATTCATGAAATTCTACTCCCAAAACGCTCTGTCACGGTTTTTAGGGTTCCGTACCTCAATAGAAAAAAACGAATCCCTTATAGAATCACTTTGTTGTCCGTCTGTCTGTCTGTCCGTCTGTCCGTCCGTCGGGTGTCAAGACCTTTATCTCGGGAACGCGTGAAGGTATCGAGTTGAAATTAAAACCATATACGCAAATCCATAGTATCTTGCTGCAGAAAGAAAAAATAAAGTTTCTAAGTTTTCGTAAAAAAAAGTTACAGCCGAATATATCGTAAAAAACGCACAGTTCGACACTCACAAGAGAATCAAAACCTATTGGGCACTTTCCGTTGACCTAGAACAATGAAATTTGGCAAGAAGCATTGTGTTAGAGTACACATATAGGAAAAATAAAACTGGATATTTTTAATTCAATCACAAAAAAATAGTGTCTTTATGCAAGGAATGAAGGTCCAAATTTTAAAGTGAATTAACCGTATCATGTGGGGTATCATATGAAAGAGCTTCAGTAGCATAAGCTAAAATAGGTTTTTAAATATTTTTACGATGTATATTTTTCGGTTTATGAAGGAAAATATAAAAAAATATATGATTTCCCCCTTTTATGTACTAGTTTGTACGGAACCCTCGGTGGACGAGTCTGACGACGAATGCGACTTCATTTATATGAAATCCTCGCGTGCCACATTTTTTTTATCGACTGTGACGTCACTCAAACGATTTAGCGATGGAATGTTTCATCCGCGCGCTTGCACCCTAGTTATTTGTTGACAAAATATCGAATCGAAACTTTATATCACCTGAAACTAAATAAATCATAGGGCGGGCGAAGTGTGTGTTTTAATCTTCCTGTTGACACGCTAGGTACATACACTTGGGGGGTGGGTACCTATAGAAATCTATGGGCGCTGTGGTTATCATGCTAACATTGATGACTACTACTGGCCTGTACCTATCTATAAATAGGGATTCAAATTCTGCGCACTGTACTATTAACCCGAAGGAAGGTCATTGTATTCATCATGATAAACACATTTTAATAAAATAACATGTTTAATTGGTCAATAAGATATTGGTCGTTTTGGCACCCTGATCCTTTTAGCGTCTTGTTCATCCCAGCACCTTGGTTATTACACCCCGAATGGATAAAAACGTTTAACTCTCGACAAAATGTGCAGATGCAGACTAGTATATTTTTCTTTCACCTTATTGGGCACAGAGATGTGCCCACAGTTATTTACAATGAATGCCTCTTACAGTTTACTTTTCTATTTATTTCCTCCTGCAGGTTAAACCGCTGTCGGATTCCCTAGTTTGAGATTTAGTGAGTTTCGTCACTGCATCACTAGATGTTCGAGATGCTTGCACGTTCGAAAGTGTGCTAAGTCTTATGAGTGTAGCACCGACGTGCGTCCACAGTCCACACCGTCCTTTTTTTTCCAGTTGACCAGGAGGCGGGTAGATGCTTCCATCTGCTGTATTGAAACGGCACGCATTTTGATCGAAGTAAAACTAAAACTACGCACGTCCAATACGACCTTATTTTTTACGTTTTCTTACTAAAATATTTTTCAATGTAATTGTACAGTAATTGTGCCCTTTCTTTCGATATCGAACCTCGCGAGTTCTATTTATTTCCTATTTTATATCATGAAAAAAATTTATATTTATTAGTAATAGCCATTATAAATTGAACCATTGGATTGTACTATAATAATCACATTGTATTAATGTGTGCCAGTCAAAGAGATCTTAGAGCAATAGAGAGATGAACTCACTCATGGAATTTAGTTTCTAAATTAGCTATATTTCCTATAAAGAAGTTATTTTTTCGTAACTAAATGACGACACGCGCAAGTCACTCTGTGTGCTTGTAACAATTTTATTCCAAACCATTTTTGCGTGACTATACCGCGTCCCATGTTTTACACAACTTTCCGGCGGAGAAAATAAAAAATAATTCTATTTCCATCTAAAACATGAATTTTGCTAATAACCTGAATCGATTAACGCACCCAGCTATAAAAATGGCGAAATGCGACTTTTCGGTATGGAGATTTCGGATTTTGCTAAGTTCAAATAAATCTATTTCTTGGAAAATTTTCTCTCGCTCTTAAAGCACGCCCTGTCTTGTATCTAACGATCAGGCGTAAGCCTATTACTGCCTACTAAAAACATAAAATAGGAAGACATTTGATGAGTGTATGAAGTCGGCTAAACAGTAGAGTAGTTAACAAGTGAACAGACAACAGTAATGTATTCCAAGCCGGCGGTCGCGGGCGGCCGGTGAGCCGGCTCCTCGTTAAAACGTGCACGTCTGCCATCGATCGCGTATTGTCCACCGCGCGTACACACGGGACGATATTACCGCGAGCAGTGCGACGAGCAACTTATAGCTATAATAATATCAGCCAGCCCCCGTATTCAGAACTCATTCGGAATCTATTCGAAACCTATATCTTCATCTCTGTCATTCTCTATGGAAATGACAGAGACGGATATATAGATTCCATATATATATATATATATATATATCGCAAAATGTAACGTAAAAGTACGGGTAAGAGTATAATAGCAAATGCTTTAAAGTAAAGATCTAGCAATTTTAACGTTATAGTAACAGTCTCAAATTCTGTCCTCTGATATTATCAATAAACAATCCATAACTATAGGATATAAATACAGACGATCGATTTGTGTGTGCAAGTATGTTAATAATTAAAGAAAATTCATAATTTCGCTGTTGCTATAAGTAAGTCCAAAATAAAACACTATAAAGACTTAAATGATACGTAATTCTCAAACCTTGAATAAATCCATGTTTCGATTCTCAAGGACGTACGTTGCCAATGTAAGACATGTCGCCCGCAAAAATTCGACGGCAGGTCAGCGTACCGGGCGCCGGCGCCGTGTGTCCCGCGGCGCGTAGGCAATAAACCAATTGCGGGTGAGCACCGACATTGCGTAACTACTGGACTAATAGGGAAAGTGGACGCGCGGCGATACTTCCATACGTCGCTGCCATACTGCCGCCGCCGGCCCTTATTCCATCTCAGAGAAGGATCTCGCTGCTGATGTCGACAGTTCGAGAGGTGTGCGTTCTCTTCCCGCTCTATCATTGCTTTCTATCACGCATTTTGTTCTTAAGTGGCTTCAAAGCCCAGTTGGTCTGTGTGCTTTCTAAGCCGTTAGTTGTGGTTTGATTCCCATCTAGACAAACTTATTTTGTGTAATGAGCATAGACGTACATGGATTGTGTGTGTAAAAAAATAAATAAATAAGAAAGCTTAGTATATACTCGTAAGCAAGTAAATTAAGATTGGAAATAAAAAAAGACTACCAGTTGAATACTTTTAATAAGTAAAATTGTGAAATAACTATTTCGTTATTTCGTTATTTACTAAGTATATAATACTACAAAAATATTGTACGCCCGAAATGGGTAGACTGAGATGCTAATTGTACTCTTTTACACCAAATGTACCAGTTTATACAATAAATATATTTTGATTTTGATTTTGATTGTGTTTGGGTATTTATCTGAATCTTATGTATATGTTTACCAAAAAAAGTATATAAGTATGTAAGTGTATGGGTTATCTGGTTCCCATTGTACAAAAATTACTTAGTTTCAAGTTAGACGACGCTGTGTGTAAAATATCTACCAATAATTGCCTAACATTATCCACTTTGTACTCTAGCTCTGCTGGTACATTTTAAGTTAGATCTATTATGTATCCTATCATTTCCGTTCTTCATTGCCGACTCTGCCCCTCTTAATAGGTTTCTTTTATTGTCCGATTACTCATTTGAAGGGACCTTTTATGAGAATTATCATTTACAAGCTAATGATCTATGATAACACACACGTATTCACCGATTGTAATCTTTGTCACAAATACATAATTGACCGAGTGAGCGTATAGCTTATATCGAAGCGAAGGTTTCCGCATCAAGTAAATTTTCATCAGGGTTTTTGTTTTTTCCCCAAGTGAAAGATGTTTCATTTACTGACCGATTTCGATAATGTTTGCTAGAACCGTTTGGTACTCAATTCTAAACAATATTTTGAAATATGAGCAAATTATGTCAAGAGGTTGTTGAGACGTGGAGAAGTTTGCTAAGAGCCTAATTGTTTATCGATTGTGATGTGTAGTAGAAATATTCGAACCTCAATTCGTAACAAGAATTTCGAACATGAGAGTAGACCTCGCAAGCACGGATTAAATTATGCAGTTCATCAGCTATGTACGCAAGGAATCTCGAGAATAGCATTAAACACGTTTTATAATAGTAAGTAATAGTAAGTAAGAGTGAATAGGTATCTTCTAAGTCTGCGTGCTTCATCTCCGACCACATCTTCGCTTTCCAAGAGGCGAGTTGGTGGTCAAACGCGGACGTATTCGTGTTAAGAAATATAAAATTTAACTTTGATTCAGATACATTTTCACACCTCAAAATAAATCTTATTATAAAAAAATATGTATTCTTCTGTGTTCTGTGTGACTCCTTGTTTGAATGACCATCATCAGCATGTGAGTGAAACCGCGGAGCACAGCTAGTAATAATATCTACTTAGTCTAGTACGTTTTGAGCCATAATTACCTGATGTCATCCATTTCTGTCACGACAACGAACCTTGAGGTTCCGACAACTATTCACGCGGTTTTTGCTTCCACCGGACAGGCGAGAGGGGTACGTGACAAGCTCCCTCCCAGCTGCCACCGGCAGGTGAGGTGAGATTAACTTTTTCCTGTTGGGCGACGGCAACTATTTACGGAGGAAGGAATTTTGCTAGGATGTTATTTTTGGAACATATTATGAAGAATTTGTCGTGTTCATATATTCCATATCGGAGTTTGATGAAGACGCTGGCTACAATTCTCAGACTCCGATTTAGTTATTATATTGCCTTCTACAAGGGTATCTAAGTTTTGCCCGCAACATCCTATTGCTCAATATATGATAGAGAGTAATATTTTAGAAACAGAAGCATCTCACAGCGCTCATCGTCTATCATGATGGGGGCTCATGATGGTACTCCTGTTTCTTCTTCAGAAACTAAAGTGAAAGGTATTGGTGTGCTCAAATTAAAAAAAATCTAATCACTCACTCGTATCTTGTCTTGTTGTAAAAAAGTCTTACAAAGCAACAAAATATTATAAAATATTAAAAAAATCCTCGACGAAAAAAATCTATGAAATTGTTAAACCTATGTATATACGAAGTTTCGTAAAGATTGCTTGAAAAATACCTCGTCGACCTTTACGCGAGTACCAACAACATCCGGATAAAAGAAATACATTTAGCTAGTTGTTGGAAAGATGTTTGTTTGCCTCGCTCACTCGGTCTAAAAACCAGTTACTCGAAAATTACAGACACTCAGATTCTAAAACATGAAACCACAAAAGAACCAGAGTTCATAAACGACTCCGATAATGTGCGCAAAATGCAAAAGTTCCGATTGCCGTTAAGATTGTAAAACCTTGCAACAAAGTGTTTGGAACGATTTCAAATTAAACCATTATCGCAGAGCGTTACTTTTAACGGCACAGATTACCCCCACCCCCACCCTTTACCCTCGTAAATACCGCGTAAGGGAGCAGTCACACTTACCCACACAAAATCAGTTTCAGCCGGTCGGAAAAACATAAGGCACCGATCCATCACTATGCACGGGTACAATATGGATGGGCAAGCGTTTCTGCATGTAATGCATGGTAGAGGGCCACTGGTCTGTGCCATACATGACCGTGCTAAAAACGTATCATACACGGCAAGGCGCTCTTCGTCCACGAGAACGTGTCGACAACATTTCGGTATCAAGTCGCTGGCGGGCCGCGCATGGGACGCTACGATCTTGGTCGCTGTCGGAACGGTCTACTAGGCGTTGTCTCATATTAATTAATACAAACTATTTAGATGCATTTTTTTTTTATGTACCAGTCTAGTGGTTGACCACCTCTACTTGATCAATTCGAACATATTGAAAAGTTACATAGGGGTGATAGTGGGCAAGGTGCTATGAAATATGTGTGCACATGCTACGCCGCTTGACGTATTTAACTATATGCCCATGCAATAACGCATTTAAAATAAAAATATGCGATACATATTTTTTATCTCTTTTTGGTAGACGCATAGGTTTTTCTGATCCTTTTAAACCAATTTTTGGTCGATAAATTTGGTCAAACCCTTGTGAGATTCAAACCATAGAAGATTTTTTTTTATTAAATTAAATCCGTACTCCTCCACCCATAAACCCCCAACGAAAGTCGTCAGGGCTCTTGTTTATTTTGTTTTTGTTTTTATATCGTCCAGATTTTACAATATTATGAAAATAAATAAATTTAAGTTAATGTCTAGAGATTTAGTAGGTTGTTTATGATATAACTTTGTCGTTGTTATGTTTCGTCAAATTATTTTAAAATGTATAATATAGTAGTGTAAATATATATTTATAGTTTGTATATGTAGCTTAAATGGTACACAAGTACAGTGTCATTGCTATAAAAACTATGTTATAATTTTTATATTATTCTTTTGTTCCGTGCCTGTTTTATGTAAATATTTGTTTATTTATTAGTTGTGTAAAAATTGTTTTGCAGTGATGCACATATTTATATCTTATGTATTATTGTATATCTCCCGAAAATTTCCTATTGATATATCTATATTATCAAATATAGTATTATATTTTTTTATATGTATCTATTTGTTCCTCTTTATTACCTTTGATGCTAAACTTATACAGTACTTCAAAAAAAAAAACTCGTATATTTTTATATCCTATAATATATTTTATATTCTCTAGCGTGACCCTTTCTCCTATTTCCTGTTCTATATTATATCTTTCTAGCGAGTAGGCAGGGCATTCCGTCAATACGTGTATAATGGCCTCATCCTTGTCAGGTTCACAGATACACGATGGATTCTCCTTACACTTGAAGCGATACAAGTATTCGGAGAATCCACCGTGTCCCGTCATCACTTGTGTTTAATTATTAAGATTTAATTATATAAAGAGATGCCTCACTCTGCAAAAATTACGAGCCCTTTTTTTAAAATTCCTTTTTAATAACTCAAAATGACGAGCGCAGTGTGTTTCAAGACAGGTTTAACAACTATTGAAGTGTTTGCTTGAAGACGCGAAGCTCTACGTTAAGCAAGCGACTTGTTCGGCTCACAACTCAGTTGCGTAAAGAAGGACTGATATAGTTCCAACCTTCCGAATTTTCCATTCATAATTAAAAGCTGGTTGCAGATTGGTTGTTACCCGTTACTCGTTAATTCGTTAATTGAGGGTGTTAACGGAAAGAGGCGAGCTAACTGCATACCCACTCACAACACTACGTTCCCGTCCGTTTAAAAGGCCAATAATAATTGATTTATTTAGTCTTAATTTATTTATTTAGTTATTTGAAAATGTATAATGAAAAATGTAATGTAATGTAATTTCTCTAATGTATTTTTATGTCAATAATCTTAGTAACAATAATGGTACCTTAACTGCTGATTAATTTAATATCATATAATTTACTTAATCTTATAATCAATAATTTAAATTCTCTGGTTTCTCAGTATAAAGTTAAGTGACTGTAGCGTGCGCATTCTACTTAGTAATTATTCAGCATCGGGTCTCAAGATACAGGCTTTGCCGAGTTTGAAGTCCACCGTTAACTGCAGAAAAATGTAAAATATTGAGTTTTTTTTTTTTTTTTTTAGTTTTTTGAGTAAATAAAATTATTTATATTTGTATTTGTATTATAACTAAACGATGCTCAACTTTTTTACGCAAATGACTTACGATCCGCCTACACAGTGGGTAGCGGCGCAATGGTAATGAAATATGAACCCTATATCACGTTACTTATGGCAGAATTTCGCGAATCGTAGGAATAATGTAGTACCGCTGTCGTTTCACATTTGTCATACGAAACCCTCCGATGTTTTTATTCGATAGAAAAGCTGTAAGAATGATTTTTTATTGACACAAAACGTTTTTTCGGCGCCTTGTCGATGTAAACCCTATTTTGCTACCATGAACTTTCGATTATTGTTTTCTCAATTCATTTCCTCAAAATGATGATAATTAAAACCGTTTTAGCGTTTAACCGTAAAGTTTACAATGCTATATCTGGAAAGTTAATCTTCTCTTGTAAGCAGGGGTCTCATACCGAAAAGATAAAGGTTATAACGGTTAAGGGTATGACGTCATACCTTTTTATTTTGATACCTGAAAATAAAGGTATAGGAATTTTACGGTACCAATAAATAACGATATCATTAAAAATGCGCTACCGTAACCGAAAAATAAAGGTTTTGACCTTGACCGCTCGCGTATCGCCATCCCCCGTTCGTATGCAAACGCGTAAGAGCGAGAGGTCCTATGCAACGCGGTGATTTCGGTACCAAAATATCGGTAGAGTTATTATTATATAACTTAACCGTTATTATCACCGTTTTCGGTCTAACTTTATAATTTGTACCTCTACCGTTATTATACAGGTAGCCTCAGGTACCTTAACCGTTTACGATCCCTACTTGTAAGTGTTTTGTCAGTAAGTCTATTCTTTTTTTTATACCTAGAAATAGGTTTGCGTTTGACCGTCAACTCGCTTGCTGTTAAGTGACGTTGCAGTCTACGATGGAGTCTAGTCTATTCAGTAAATTTTATACCTTCAACAATGGCTCTTCTGTAACTTCTTCGAGACAGAGAATTAATTCACTACAAGCGACGCTTCTCAATTGAGCTGTGGTCAAATGACAAAGCAATGAACTTCCATCCCAGACCGGCGAAATAATTCCGAGCATTGATATCCTTTGGATAACCTCTGACCCTTAGATTGCGGTGGTCAAGGCCTCTAGTGAAGGTCACTAGACCAAAGGTCTTGATACTTGCTGGACCTCCGGTTACCTCAACTTGATACTTATTTCGTTATCATCTCTCACGTTTGATAGCTTCAATTTAAGTTTACGTTTGGCAGACACATTTTTAGAGAGATAATCGGTCTTACGGACGGACGGTCTCAATCCGTTAATAATGAGATTGGAATTTTAATCCACTTAATACAACAAACACCAATCAAATAAGTTGCTAATGCTCATTCTGTTCCTTAGCTAATTTGTTATAATCTAAAAGATACCACTCGGAGAATATTCTTTACATATTTATCGCTATATCTCGATATCACAAAGTGTTCACAATATTTTTTGTTGAAAATATTATAATATACATACTGTGGTCTATTACTACGGTTAATTGGTATATAAAATAAAAATACATTTCTCGATATTTCTAGCTATTCTAATCTGATATATGGAAAAATAAAAAACTATAATAAACTATGATATACATAGAATCCTGACTCAGAAATACTTTCTCTGGAATCCTGTCTTAGCAACATATTTTGCGCAACAAATTCGTAAATTCGAGATAAAGTCATCAAATCATTCAGTATTTTGATTTAATTTATTTATACAGAATAATTACAAAATCGGAAAACTCTGTCGAGTCTTCTCATAGGCTATGCCTCGAAATCTCGAGACTAAAGTCTCACCATTGCGTTCTACTTGTCATAACCTACGGTGCTGAAATATGGACACAAATCACAAATGAATAGTTAAACAATTAAAACAAATTATAAATCGATCACCGAGCTATGGAAAGAGCTACGATCGGCGATGCTCTGAGGTATTGCACCCAGATCATAGTAATTCACATGATTCTCATGGTCTAAGATCCCGCTATAGGACGACCTTCACCGAGCTGGTTAATGGATGAAAAGTATTTATATTCAATTAAATATGTCAATAAATATATTGCAAATGGATTGTCTAAAAAAAACAGTCCAGAATGATTTTTTTAACTTTTCACTGGTTTTTGTTAATAGACAAATTCCATACCAATCTACTGTATGAAGCCCATAGAATATGCAAACGTTAGGTTGACTATTTTTTTCCCGTCACAACTCTTGGGTAGGCAGCTATAAACAGGTAAATCGATACTAGCAACTTGCACCAGTCTGGTTAATGAATTAAAGTTAAATTAAAATAAAGATTATTTACACATAAATATATTGAATTTGTCTATTAACCAAACCAGTGAAATGTTTAAAAAAATAATAATTTATAAATTAATCATATTCTGGACTGAATTTTTTTTGACAACCCATTTGCAATATATTTATTGACATATTTAATTGAATCTAAAATACTTTTCACCCATTAACCAGCTCGGTGAAGGTCGTCCTATAGCGGGATCTTAGACTATCATTAATAATGAAAACACATACCTTGGTCGAAAAGTAAAACGAACAATGGGAAAACAGATTTAGCTTTTGAACGTAGTGAGAATGTATTGGTGTCGGTCACCTAATTTAAAGTCACGAAAGCAAATATCATGTAGATTTGTCCACAAGGAAAACTTAACTGCATGAAGTTGTCTTTTTAACCGACTAATAAAAAAAGGAGGTTTAAATTCGACTGTATGTTTTTTTGTGTGTTTGTTACGCGATTATTCCGCCAATTGTGATTTTTTTTATATTGTTGTTTTATTGTTTTTATCTACGTAATACCCCACAGATGAATAAAAATAAAAATGAAATATAAATATTATTGTTACTGAATACATTTTTACTATTACTGAAAAAAAAAACATCTAAGCAAATGAATTGCGTATTTTGAAGTCCGTTTTTACAGTTTTTTTAAACTATAATTATTCATCACACAAAATATGAAGTACTTACACTAATATCAACAGTCTACATAAATTCTTCACATAGTTAAATTTCTTGAAGAATAATATTAAAAATAAATTTACCGTTGACAGCTATGAGCCCTGTCCCGCTGCCGGCGGCATCCTAGTTTTTAAGTTTTTTATGCTATTTATGTTTGGTATATATGTATTGTAAAAAACGTAAAAATTAAAAAATAGAACAAATAAAAGTAAAAATAAATAAAAATATATTATTTGAATTAGACTATAATTCTAGATTTATTACCAAACTACCAAGTGTTATTGGGTTTACATAATATAAATGTAATGCCATAAAAATCTAGTAAATAAATTCTTCACATAGTTACATTTCTTGAAAAATTATAATAAAAATAAATTTACCGTCGACAGCTATGAGCCCTGCCCCGCTGCCGGCGGATCTAATTAATTCAATCAATTTAATTAATCCTAATAATCTAATTAATTTTCTTCTTCATTGCAGGTACTCAAAAGTCAAATAAAGATAAAGAAATGTGGAACACGAGAGAAGCTAACATCCATTGCGACCCAACCCAGACCTAAACTGCCCTTCTTCTGCCATGACTTCAGAAGAGCCCGTCGATGTCGTCAAAAAATCAGACGCGAAGAAACCGGACGCTTGCGCCAAGTTCACGGAAGAAACGGAGAGGAAAGACAAAACCAACGACGAGAAACAGAAGCGGTCCCACGAACTAATGAGGCTGGTCTACGAGTTACCTGAGGAAATAAAGAAACCAGAGCTTATAAACAACAACATGCTTAAAGATAACCCACCGATAACTATAGTTGAGATAACGGAACACAACGGTTGTGAAACTGGACTGGGAAACGCCGATGATAATGATGTTTACATCCAAGTTGGCAGTCCAGAGAATTTAGGCAATAAGGTCGTATACGACGTTCTAGCTACTAATGAGTTAATAATGTGCGCGGAGGAATATAAGGAAGTGATAGATAGAGCATCTCCGGATGACTGTACGGATGACGATTTGGTAGAGTTGAAGAGGATATTGGAAGCGAAGCCGAAGGTACTGGAGAGGTACCTGCGGGAGTGCGCCTCTGTTGATGAAGTGAATAGGATACACAGTGTGACGTCATCGGGGCCGCTGTCTCCGAGGCCCCATCATGAGGCGCGGAGTACTTCGGTCACCTCGGACCTGTTCCAGCTCTGGCTCACTTCTTCCCCAGTAAAGGTATTTACAGATTTCTTTTTCTCTGTATTAAATTTTTTTTATTTTAGGAAAAACGATCAACTGACAAGAAAATGGTTGATTTCTTTGTCAAAAGATCTAATTAGATTGGATTATGGATTATATTGTATTATTTTTGTTTATTTGACAATATTACCTTTTTTTTGATACATTATAGATCTACGATTGACCACCAACTCGCCTGATGTTAAGCGACGGTGTGGCCGAGGATGGAGCTTGTCGATCTAGAAGATATCTATTCACTCAAGCCTTGAAAATTCCAAGAAATTTTCATGTTACATTTGCTGGGTATCGTGGTGGCCAACTTTTTGTCATAAAATTTCTTGAATAATGAAAATTAAAAATAAATACAATATTAATTGTAAAAAAATATAACTTTGCCTCGATGATGCCACATTGAATTTATTATGATCCCACTTATAGCAGCGGACGATCAAAGCATTTTTGTCAATGCCCAAATAATTAGGTTAGTACATATAAATCTTTGGGTACGGAACCCTAAAAAGATATGTTACAAATATTAACATCATCTCTGACAAAATAAGTCCACTGATATACATAGGCCTTCCCCATCATCATCATCTCAGCTGTAAGAAATGCGGTGCTAGAAATAGGCCTTCCCCATGGTTTCCAAAAATATCATTTCGACGCGGTTTGCGTTCAGCTCCTTATGAGGTCGTCCGTCCACTCTTCCTACACCGCGTTTACCGGTGCGTGCTCTCCGCTCGAGAATTTTTCGATCCCACGAGCTATCAATTATACGTGCTATGTGCCCTACCCTTCCAACTTGCTAATCGGTTGTGCTACAAATATAAAATGCTGCAAATAGTCACAAAACCAGTCTGCCACTAGCGCAGTGTGATGATGCACCTGTATAACAATGGTGTAGTAGCCCATATTTGACGGATTACTGGCGCGGTGACACATACGTCACTATAGACGCACGGGACCACAGTATGGCAGTAATCGCTTATATCGCCCATATGTGAAGCAACACTGTCCAACTGATCTCATGGTTTGTATGTATTTTTCATTGTTATTGTTGTGGTCAACTAGCTCTGTAAGCAGAATCCTTTAGTTTTCGTAGTGAAAATGATGTGTCGTCTGTATGTGTGTTGCTCAGTCATTTCTTATAGTTAAAGAGATTTTCGAGCGTATGTGTCTACTTTTTTGGCGTACTCTACTTTGTATTAGAGAATTTGAACAGCAGGCATATGTCCAGCAGTGGACATGGACACCTTGTGGCCGAGATGTTATTCATAACGATAAGCATACTCGTAGTGGCAAAACGGCACCCTTTTCAGACTTCCTTATTACTGTGACACAGTGTGAAACCCCAGTCATAAAATCCACAATACCTCTTTAATGCCGTAGAAATCCTTTACATCCTTATCAGAGAAGTGACATTATTTATTCACGGGTTCACGCTTCACACATCGCATTCTGTGTCTGAACCGAACCGAACCGAGCCGCGCCGGGCCGCCGCGCCGGGCCGCCGGGCCGGGCCGCCGGGCCGGGCTGGGCCGGGGCGGGCGGGGACGGACCGAGGTTCGTGGCTAAATGAATATATGATACGATATCAAGTGTTACCATCTGCTAGGGATTTGAATGAGGGTTGCCAACTTTTATGTTGGAAAGGAACTACTTGTTTTTAAATCGTTAATATACATTTAGAAGCTGTATTTAACTGAGTTTCCAAGGAGGAGACTTATTACAAAATTTTAATTGAAATCAATTGAACATCTTACATTGGTCTCAACTCGCTCTGTTCAGTCGAGTCTGCTAACCATTCTTACGAGAATGACAATTGTTGTTCAAGTCAGTTCAGCTATGTGGCATTCAGGGCGCAGATTTCATTCCGATTTCTCTTTATAATTCCAGGGATGAAAAAAAAATGAATTGTAGTTGTGAAAGATCCTCCCCCCTTTCTGATGTAGGTCAATAATGCAGTACAGGTTATAGTAAAGTTGGTATAATGGAACGAATGCTGGTTGATATGATATCAATCTAGCTTAGTGCACTCTCCACTACATAGATAACGTTAAAAGCCTCTTCACAGTGGATCCGACGAAACTTTTACTGGCCAGCCGGGCGTTCGACTATACCTCGTCAATCATCAGAAACCTCTGTTATGTTTTGCAATGTGGAATATACGTGATGGAGCTTTGACAGGAAAACGTAGAGAAATCAAGCCACTGCTATTTTGATTTGTTAAACTTATTACCCGACTGCGTAAGAAGGAGGGTAATGTTTTTCGAGTGTATGTATGTTGTTATATGTGTGTATATATGTATGAATGTGTGTATATATGTATGTATGTTTATATATGACAGCCTATAGCCTAAACGGCTTGACCGATTTTGATGTGCGAGGTGTCATTAGATTTGTCTTCACTTCCAGAGTGTCATAGGTTGTAATAATAATAATAGTGCTTTAATAAATAACCGTGATAGTTTAAAATACTCTTGCAAAAATAAAAAAATGCGTTTTCGTATCCTCCACGAACCATTTCGTAACAAACAAGTGATTTTACTATAATTATTCTAAAGAATGCGCATTTATAATTATAATCTTTTACAGCTATTTTACGCATACTTTCTCACAAAAAACGTACACTCAACAGCGTATCGAGCGTAATAAAACCGTAAGTTAGACTGCCATTTCTGCAGTCGGGTAATTTTGTTTTTAACCGACGAAGAAACGGAGGACGTTCTCAAGTCGACGCGTATATATATTTTTGTTAATGTATGACCAGTGACCACGCATAACTTTTTACAGAGTTGGCCAATTTTGATAATTCTTTTTTTATTGGAGAGGGTATACCCCAAGGGTCCCATACAAATTTGAAAAAAAACAACCTTAAGGGTATGAAAACAGGGGATGATTGATTGTTCACTCACTGATTGTAATGTATGACCACGCATAACTTTTTACAGAGCAGTCTGATTTTGATAATATTTTTTTTATTGGATAGAGTATACCCGGAAGTTAGTCCCATGTAAATTTGAAAAAAAAACCTACTCTAAGGGTGGGAAAATAGGGGTGATTTATTTTTCACTCGCAGATTAGCTTGCACAATGCTTAGTTGTGTATTGTAAGGTAGGTAGCTATTTTAAAAGTAATCAAAAATTAAGCATGTAGTAGCTAGTAGACTAAAGCCACAAAAAATTATAAAATAAAAACTTTTTACAATAAAATTCAACCTCCGAAAAAACTGAAAAGCAAAAAATAATAAACCTTTTTTATTCAACTTTAATAACTAAGTTCTTAAAGTAATTTTGAGTGTGGTTTTAGAAATAAATATACGCGTCCAAAATGTGTCCAAAAAACTATACTATGCAGTGATATTGTGAGTGTTTTGTCGGGACTATCAATCGAGTTCAAGTGCCAGTGATAACGCTCTTCGCAGTAAAAGACAAAGAAAGAACCCTCTTCCCTTTCTTCTGTCTGCTCTTAACTATATCATCCATCCGTATTCTTCAGTCGCTCGTGAACATGGTGCATGTAACTGTGCTGAAATATCGGGAGCTGAAAATTAACGCGAACCACGGTAAATATCCCGTTAATAAAAATAGTGTTTTTATTGTATCGTTGTAACAAATGAGTAGGTGACTAGCCTATGACACTCTGAAAGTAAAGGCGAACACAACACCATGAATCAAAATCAGTCAAGCTGTTTAGGCTGCAGGAGGTAATATACAAATATATATCCTCATGGCTCAGTGGTAGTGCGTCTATCTTCTGGGCTGTAGGTCGTGGGTTCGTCCCCACTCAGGGCAAACATTTCTGCTGAGCATGGATGTTTGTTCTGTGTCTGGATTCTTATATAAATTATATATTATGTATGTATTTACAAAAAAGAAGTACCTATATGTATGTGTTCTATCAGCCATCTGGTTCCCATAGTACTAGCTTTCCTTAGTTTGGGGCTAGAAGGTAATGTGTGAAAAAAAAAATCTCCAGTATTTACCTATTTAATTATATACACTCGAAAAATATAGCCCCGTCTTTTGTGCAGTCGGTAAAACTGCTAATGGAATTAAGCACTCTCGAAAGGCCCTCCGCAAATAACTTGTAAGTTCGTAAGTGTTGTTTCCTAAAGATGAGGTTTGCAAACTTGTGTATCTGCGCGTATATGTCATTAAGCAAGAAGCCATTCTGCGAAATGTGGTGTTTACGAAGTTATGGCGTATAATGTCGTATACCTACGCACTATGATAATGATAACAATACTTCAAGAGCATGGTACTGCTAAAGTTTCTTGTCATAGTCGACTGGAACTGGTACTCAAATGATCTTAGAATTATGGGCGTAGCTAGACAAAAATGCAGTCACAGCCACCCAAAAATCCGCGAATAATACTTTCTAAGAATTAGTCGATTTTTGGGTGGCATTTTTGTTGTTTAATTTTTGTTATACAATTATTTATTATCATTATAATATCACAGCAACATTATATTGTAAATATTCAACTTATTTATGTAAAGTTTGCTATGTTAGTGTTTTGAGTTTCAGTCTATAAGACTTAGACTCAAAACATTATAGCATTGGTCAGTAATTTAATTTATTAGACGTTTCACACTCTGTTGAATTATATTTATAAATAATTAATCCGTGGTCAACGTTGCTGGTACATCATCTAACTATATTTCTTAACAATTACTGTATTAACCCTAAATTTTGTTGTGTACTGTTTGTTGATCTTAATAAACAATAAAAAAAAAAAAAAAAAAAAAAAATTCAATATGATGGCATAAATTTTTACTAATGCGATCTCTTTCTCGCACAGTAGTCATTCATATACTCAGATCATCAAATATCCATGATTCTCTATACTCGGAACTATTTAAATACATTATTCAAACATTTCCCCGACTGGGAATAGATCCCGCCACCTTCCGCTAGTAAGGCAGACGCACCACCGTTGAGCCGAATAGGTCGTCAAACATTTACACCTAGTTAAATTGAGATTATATCGGTGGATACAATAAAAAGAATATTGTTGGATATTTTCATCAACAGGATTTAGACCAAACTAAGTAAAGCTTGCACTGTTCTGTATACTTAGGTATACATATATTGTTTTCTAAGACAAATAGAAACACCCAGACACACGTTGAATATCCATATTCATCACACAAATGTTTGCCGTGGGTGGAGATCGAACCCGTAACCTACAGCTTAAAAGCCAGACATACTACCCACTGAGCTGCGAGGCCAGATCCAGTGAACGCTTACACTGCCTCCGTGGAGCCAGACTGGGATGATACCGAGCGGGAATTGACGTCCACAAATGATGATATATGAATCAAATCTAAAACCGCCTTCCTCGGGAAACTTTAAAGGTATAAATTGAAAAGGGCGTCGGCAAAAATAGAGATCTTTGAAGGTTTCGTAGTCACCGAGGCTTCCAAAGGTGAAGATGGACGTCCGCCGCCTTTTGATGTTTTTATAAAGGTAAGTTAGTGAGGCGTGGAGTCGGTGTGGGGTGCGGGGTGGACAGAACAATTCAATCATAGGCACAGTCAAAACTTTTACCACGTTACCTTTTCCAAAATATCATACCTTAATTATTTATTGATAGTCTAAGCTTCTATGTGTTTTGCACATACGCTTACTGTGCTGTTGAATGTAAATATGTATCGAACGGTATATTTTAGAAATTAGAATACAAAATTTCTTGAAAATAAAATTTGAATTATTTGTTAAATTGATTAAAATTTACTATAAATCCGTTATACAAAAGCTACATTGAAATAAACTACGTTCTCTAAATGGGTCTTCCCGAATAGATATATTCTAGGTATCCTGTATACCTTAGAATATAGAAAAATACAGAAGGCGCGTCCAGATGCAGTTACAAAATCCGTGCTGTGTCCAAAAACAAAAGAATCGTCCCGCACCCTTCTCACCTCTCACCCGCATAATGTTGCTAGTGTAGGCATTATTTACCCGTTGCTGTGGTAAATCGTGGAGATAAAAATATATTAAAATAAAATATTTACTTTCTTAAACGGATTATTTTTATAACTGTTCTCTTGACTTACTATTCGGATTAATCGGTCAAATAAATTATTTTGTGTTTGTATCTTATTCCGTTAGCTTAAAAGGTTAGGCATTATTTTAACCTGTCACAGCTAAGTAGGTTTGGGGGGTTCTACCCCCCCCCCCCCCTGAAATCCTGGCCATTATCAAAAATCCTTCCAGGCTTCAATCATTTTATAAAAAAAAAGTTTCGCGCTCGATTCGCTCGCGCATGATTGTTTCATATTGATCTATATTTGTATTGATCATTAAAGTGCTGTGAACTTTCTAATACGAGCAAATAATTAGCTAAAAATAGCCACTAACCAACCTCGACTCAAATAGTACTCCCCCCTCTGGAGCAGACCTAGACTCGGCCCCCACAAGGGGCAAGGGAAAGGGAAAGGGTAAGAGGGGGAGCACAGGTACTGAGAGAGAGGCGGCCGGACCCAATGTGCCCGACACGGTTAGGGATCACTCGGGGGAAATACGAGGACAAAAACGACAGAGGAGCTCGGACTTAGTGTCGCCAACTTGCGTAGCGATAGATAAAAAAGCCTGTCACCGCGTGGACTCCCCGGCATACAACGCTCCCCGTGAGGGCGCAGCGCCCACAGGCCCTCCGGCCTCCAACATCGGTGGAACTGCGCTCTCCCAGGTAGAGCCCAGTATGGGGTCGACGTCGTACGCGGAGGCTGCCGCAGCCTATCATAAAGTGATAATTTTAGACCGTTTACGCGCGCCAATGGATGAGCTTCGGGCTACGACAGTTCGATTAGCTATAGACAGAGAGATTTACGGTGTCTTCATGGGCGGTGGAGGGCGAGCCGACACTCGTCTCCCACAGTTCATGACGATGCCAAGACTTTTTCGCGGTGGCGTCAGGTATACACCGAAGGACGATTATGCACTGGCCTGGCTCACGACAACTGTCGAGCGACTGCCGGCTCTGTGGCAGGGGTCGGGCGGGTGCATAGTCGTCCCGGAAAGCCAAGTGCCTCGCTATTTTACCGCAGTAATATACATCCCGGACTTCGGACGCGGTGTAGCGGAGTTGACCGACCGGCCGGATTTACTAATAAACTTTTTGGTGGCACTCAACCCAGGAGTGGGCGTCGATAAATGGCAGTTGTTCACACACGAAATCCGGCCGGTCGGTGAAGCCCGAAACCACTTACTGGTCGTTGGCATCCCACCAGAAGGCTTAGAATTACTCAGGCGCGTTGACTTTCGCCTTCACTACGTGAGCGCGAGAGTATATGTAAAGGTCAGAGGACAGAATAAGATCAGGGGACCAGTGTCGGCGGAGGTGCCGGTGGTCGGGGGCGCTGTCTCGCATATAGAGGCCGCGCCACCGGCACCTGGTGCCGCCGACGACGCGGAACTCGCTGTAAAAATGGGATGGACAAGGGAAGAGGAGGAGCGGTTGCTGGACGTGGGTGACGAGGACGAACGAGATCTTGACATAATGGGGCTCAACATCTTCTCGCCAGCGTCGTCCATGGACTTGGACCGTCCCGGCCAATCCCAAGTTGATCCCAAGATTCAATAACCGGGTAGAAAATGACAATGCTGTAAAAATGGATTGCCAACAAAAATTTAAAAATCACACAAACACACATACACCAATCGCTTCGGCGACAGGTAGCACACATAGGACACACACTAGCACATTACTAAACATCATACAAGCTAATATACATCATAGCGTCACCGGTGCCGCCGCCCTGCGCGAAGCCCTAGAGAAACAAAATAACACAATTGCACTGGTCCAGGAGCCTTACATAACCCGTGGCAAGGTAAGTGGCTTCAATGGCCTAAACGGCACTCTTTTAACTCCACCGGTTACAAATAAATTACGTACCTTTGTGTATATTCCGCAGCCATTTAAAGCATCGCTGGTGACACACTTGTGCACAGATGACCTTACCGTAGTAAAACTAACAACAGGTCTCCAAGGCAATCATAGCACGATAATCCTAGCCTCGGCGTACCTGGATATAAAAGAAGAAACACCTTCCCCAGCTCTCGATGAGCTATTGCACTTCTGCACGACAAACAAACTTGAATGTGTGGTAAGCTGTGACTCCAACGCCCACTGTACGGTCTGGGGTAGCACTGATACAAATGATAGAGGGAACGATATACTCGATTTCATACTCAGACACAACGTGAACCTGTTAAATAGAGGTTCAGAACCTACCTTTGTAACCTCGTGGGCAAGAACAGTAATCGATATCACGTTAGCTACAAACGAAATCTCAAAGACCATAAATGACTGGCATGTGGCAACTGATGAATATTCGGGTTCAGATCATAGATGGATCAGGTTCAGCTTGACCGTAGGCGTGCATGAACCACGAACCTACAGAAACCCGAAGAAAACTGATAGGTCTATCTTCAGAGACGCACTGGAGAAGGCTATGTCAGAAATACCAGACATAGACCTTTCAGGGAAGCTCTCACCACAAGAAATAGAAACGACCACTAATAATATGGTACAAGCTCTGATACAGAGTTACGAAGAAGCGTGTCCTTTAAAAAAGGAAAGTTATGACCGCGTTACTAAGAAAGATAGATGGTGGAATAAAGATCTAACCAAGCTTAGGAAAAAGGTCAGACATCATTTCAACAGAGCCATGAACACCAATGTGATGGTGGACTGGCAAGAATATAAAAAGATGCGGCACCAATTTAAGGTACAAGTCAAAAAGAGTCAAAATAACTCATGGAAAAAATTCAGCACCTCTATCCAGTCAGAGAGCGAGACTGCAAGACTTAGAAAAATCATTACCTCTGACTCACAAGTGAGGCTAGGCACCTTAAAAAAATCGGACGGCACCTATACAATATCGGAGAAGGAACAATTCGAAGTTCTTCTTCAAACACACTTTCCAGATTGCCAACTGGACGAAAACTCTGGTTGGGAACCAAACAATCCACATGAACCAGATAATGAGGATTGGACATTTGCAGATTCAATAGTCACAGAGGAAGTACTACTATGGGCCATTAGCACCTTCGAGCCACACAAGGCCCCGGGAATGGATGGCATTTTCCCAGCCCTCCTACAGTGGGGTTTAAACAGGATCAAAACACACCTAACTGTCATATTTAGATCTTGCCTAGCATGGAAATATATACCCAAATCGTGGAGGGAAGTAAAGGTGGTCTTCCTACCTAAGCCAGGTAAAACAGACTACACAAATCCTAAATCTTTTAGGCCGATAAGCCTCAGTTCATTCCTTTTGAAGACATTGGAAAGACTATGCGATAAATATATTAGAGGTGGACCGTTGGTAGATAATCCCATCCACCAAAACCAACACGCTTATCAATCTGGTAAATCAACAGAGACTGCTCTCCACCAGGTGGTATACAAAATTGAATCAGCACTTGAGAGCAAACAATCCTGCCTAGCTACCTTCATAGATATTGAGGGTGCGTTTGACAAAACAACATTCCTCAGCATCAGAGGGGGTCTGAGAAAACAAGGAGTAGATGAGAGAATGACCACTTGGGTCACGGAAATGCTCTCTAACAGAACAGCCATCATAGAATCGGAGGGCATAACACGATATCGTGTTAAAAAGGGTTGTCCACAGGGAGGAGTCATGTCTCCTTTACTTTGGGTGATGGTGGTCAACGAACTCGTTGAACTCCTGAACAAGGAAGGCATGGTCACCGTGGCATACGCTGATGTTCTGACCATCATGGTCTCCGGCCTCTTTGAGTCAACCCTGTGTGAGAAAATGCAAAAAGCATTAAAAATCGTCGAAAATTGGTGCGAGCGCCATGGCCTGTCAGTAAATCCACAGAAGACAGAGATGGTGCTGTTCACACGTAAAACAAAACCAGTGAATCTAAAAACTCCCACGCTGTTTGGAACGAAACTGACACTCAGTAAAGAGGTAAAGTATCTAGGCATCTGGTTAGACAGCAAACTTTTGTGGGGAAAACACTTAGAGCACATCACCACAAAAGCAACAAATATTCTATGGCAGTGCACCAGAGCGGTGGGAAAAGACTGGGGTCTTAAACCTAAACTCTGTCACTGGCTATATACAGTTATAGTGCGACCAGTTCTCACCTACGGCTGCGTTGTATGGTGGACCCGTACCGTTTTAGCAACGACCGTAACAAAACTACAGCGGACACAGAGACTCGCGTGCACTCTAATCAGTGGTTGTATGAAAAAGACACCCTCGGCTGCACTCGAAATCATCTTGGGACTTACCCCACTGCATCTTCACATACAACAGGAAGCAATGGCCTCAGCCCTTAGAATCAAATCCACAAATGAATGGAAGAGTTCAGGAGCGATCACAAACCATTGCAGAATAATCGAACGTGCAACAAGGATAATTCCTGAAGCAAACCTAGGTACAGATAAAATAGCCAAGGTGCATCTAGATAGCAAAAAGTACGAGTTAATCACGGAGGATAACGCTCTGGACGAAATATCACCTTCTTGGAACATATTCAGTGACGGTGCAAAGAACGATGCAGGAGTAGGTTGTGGCTTCCACTCCCCGGAGCTTGGGATTGAGGAATCCATGGCCCTAAATAAAACCACAACGGCTCTACAGGCAGAGGCAATGAGCCTACTACTAGCCGCAAGAGCTGTCGAACGGCTAAACGAGTTTCTTATAACTGACGAAGACCCGGATAACAAAGAGATACTCATGTTCATCATAGATAGTGCTGCCACTTTATATGCACTTAGAAGACCAATAACAAGGTCAAGAGTTATCTCTGACTGTCACACTGCACTACAAGCACTTGCAGGTAAGTACAGGATTATAGTGAGATGGACAAGAAGCCACGGATCCTGCACGGGCAATAACGTGGCAGATACACTCGCAAAGGAAGGGGCCAGAAAACCAGTAAATGACGAGGTTAAAAATCTCTGTAAACCCACGGCGATGGAGGTCCGTGAGTTGCTACGTCGACACACTGAGAGCGAACAACAGAAACTGTGGGATAAGAAAGAAGATTGCAAACACGCAAAGGCCGCTTTCCCGATCCTCGACAGAAACACCACCAATACGCTACTGAGACTGCAACGACAGGATCTTCGGCTACTTGTGGGACTTATAACAGGACATTGCAACCTAAATAGTCACTTATTCAAAATAGGAGCCACGGACAGCCCTTTGTGTCGAGGCTGTCTGGAGGACAACGAAACGGTAGAACATGTGTTATGGCACTGTTCAGCTACGGAAGACATCAGAATCTCCACAGGACTGCATAAGGTAGCTTCGGCTTCATCCTTGCTTATGCCACCACAGCAACGGCTTGCATCGACATCCGCAATCACAGTGTCATTGTCATCATCATTATCATTCTCATCATTTCCATCTTCACCACTGGAGCTATTACGTCAGCACCCCAAGGCCTGCCTACATTATTTTAAGGAGCTAGGCTGGCTTGGGTAGACGCTGGCGGGGGGAAATGCACAATACACCCCAAGCGGGACGTCAGTGCAGGACTTATCGCCCCCATCTCGAATAAGAATAAGAATAAGAAGCCACTAACCAAATTTTTTTGGGTTCACTAATACGAAAAACAAAGTATAACGAGCGCGAAAATTGTAGTAGTGTTTTTATAGTATATTACTATAAAAACATTACACTACTACACACTACATACAATTTTCGCGAATAAACCATAAGCTATGCCCAAGTCCATTGCTGAAACCCCCCCTGAAATGAATTCCTGGCTACGGCCCTGGTAGGCTTTATAAGTTAACGGTTATAGACTAACACCACAAAAAAAAACTACATAATATCTGAGGAAAAATTTCGCACTAAATCCATTTAAATCGCAAAATCAATCAATATGTTCACAATATCAAACAAGTAATTCTATTCTAAGTCCATATAGGGTGAACTGCAATTATGAAACGCTACCCTGTACGCTACTCGACATGCACTTGGCCAATTAATTTTTAATCGGATAAAAATATATTTAAATACCTACTCATTTAATTTACAAACTACTAACTAAAAAAATCGGTAGCAAGTAAAAGTAAGGAAAATCAAAACGTTGATATTGGCAACACCAACAAAATGGACGATTCTTTCTCTACGATGATCAAAGACCGAACAATTTATTAAATAAATACGTAAGATAATGTCAATTGTGCTACTTACACGTGAAATGTTATCCCATCGTGTTTTTTTTTCACCCCAGCAGTATTTTTACACGTAGGAACGACACATGACGGCATATTTGAATTAAATTTAACACCAACAAAGCTTGCCACTCGTTAAGACGTTCATAGAGCAACTGATCGCGCGCGCTTCAAACTACTCTATATATGAGTAGTTTTTGTCGCTTCAGTTCTAAGCATGTTCACGGTTTCTGTATTTTTCTATATTCTAAGCTGTATACGTGTATTGCAAATGAATTAGCTTCTTCTAGGCAAGCTCCAGAGAGGCAAGCATGCTTCATTGTAAATGTAGACTGCAATTTTAAGCGGCAAGCACAAAGTAGAATATAAAAATAAGCTGTTATTGATAATGATAAGCAGAAATAAATTGCTCCAACACCAATTATAGCAACTCCTGTCAAAGAAAATATGAAACAAGCGTAGCAGTTATTTATATCTGTTAAATGACGAACCGTGACGGGTTAAAACGTGTTTAACCTTCATTTAATTTCCCCGGGGGGTGATGGGATTCCCCGAATCGCCCCCCGGGGACGCGGGACGCGGGACGTGGAACATGAGCTTGCGCTGGCAATGTTTCCTGCTTCGTTGCCGAATAATGCGACGGTTTTAAACAGGATTAGCTTGGATCAGGATACTTGACTCCTTTTGTCGTGTGAGAATTAAGAACAATGCGTTTGTCGTTACAGCTGGAAAGCTGCTTTCTATACTTCCATGTTTTTTTTTAACTAAAGAAGAAAAAAACTGATTTTGAAAAAGGAGTTTCTTAATTTTGCTATAAGTATTGTGCGTATACATACTTACAAACCAAGTGTTACAATGGTCTGTAATGATCTACGACGAAGATAGTGTCTTATAAATACATTTATTTTAGTTGGTCGAGTGAGTGAAAAGAACAATGACATGTAACTGGTTTATAAAGAAAACGTTATAAAAAATTAAAATCTTGAAACACTGATCGTTAAAATCGTTTTACTTTATTCATTATTTACTGATTTTGTTTCAAATGAGATAAATACATTATTGCATTTTAATTCAATCATAAATCGCGCCCTAAACACTACTAAATTCATTTATACATTTTTTAAATGAAAATAAACTGATATAATATTTTCACTCCTTTGTTAAAAAATAAAAGAATAAAATACTTACAACCCATTTTTTCGATAAAAAAATCTTAATGCATAAATCTTATAGGTTTAAAACTGAATGAAATGAAAATGTTGCGACGTGTTTGACACGACACCAAGAGAGCATTTGCTAATAAGCAAATGTTAGCAGCAGGGTTGCTACTTGAAAAGTTTACAGCTTACGTCTTATAAGAAAACTACCAGGAAATTCCAATGCCAATTGGAATTGCATTTACAAATTGTACTTGTGATGTTTCTGTTGTAATTGAGCTGAAAAGTTAGACATAAATAATAATAAACTTCATGCAGATTCAGAAAATATTTTTCACTCCTCTTGCTCTAAAAATCCGTCATTGTAGCGTAGTAAAGCGGGGGAAAAATAGCATTTTAAGCTCTAGGGCAAAAGTTTTTTTTTTTTTTTTATCTGTTACCAAAGAGCTTACATATACGAAACATCGATCTCTTTGGAGTATATTTACATTCTCTTTGCGTTGCGGCGTTATAAGCGTGGGCGCATACATACTGTTTCCTGATCAAGAATCCTGATCAGGTTTCCTAACCAAAAATTCCGTGTGGAGAGCGCACACATTCGGCTTTTTGCATTCGGAATTTATACGATCAGTTCGATCATAGACGCTTCTGATAACACACGAGAATGGACAACGAAGACGAATAGAGTTAATTGCGCTTTTATTGGCGCTAGACAAAAAGGGCATAAAGCGTCGTTATTGGGTGCACCCACTGAATACCCAAAGATTAACTGAGAGTCAATTCTATGTCAAAAGAGCAAAGTTACGGGCATTCCCAGAAGAATTCCCAGGCCAAGTCTTTCATATCACGGTTATGATAATCCGCGTGATTTATGTCCCATATGCATTAGTGTTTTTCAACACTCATTATTAAATTCTCGGCTTCGCACATTTTGTTTGACAGTGGACGGAGAGCGTTACATTCGTTATACGTCTACTCGGCACAGCGACAACGCGATTCTGAATGAAATTTCCGTACGTGTGCGGCGATCGAGCCAAAATGTATACGAATGCTGCGTTCGGGATGACGTCATCAGGTTTTTTTCCGTTCTTTCAAAACGAATGCACGGAGAAATTCCGACCCGAACGTCAGGCTTTTTTCCGTCCGGAAAAAGTAAGAACGGTGTGCGCCTTGTCGAACATTTTGTATGTACGCGGACCATTCAGGTTTCCGAATCTGAAACCCTGATACGGAAACCTGATCCGGAATCAGTGTGTATGCGCCCGGCTTAAGTGGAGAATTTCGAAAAATTGTCAAAGCCTACCAAGCAAAGACTATGTAATAGGGCGAATTCTGTGCTACCAAGATTTACGGCCGAGTGAAGTGGGCACGCCGAGATTTTTTTCTCAACTATAGAAACGGAAAATGCAAAAGGCATTATATAGGCAAAAATAAATTTAGCAACATGCCAAAAGCGATCGCCACCTATCTAAAGTTGCCTAATCCGGGACAGTACACTGGCCATTGTTTTCGTAGAACATCTTTGTTTTATTTTCCTAAACGTGTGTTATTTTGAACATTAATGCTATAAAAATGGTGGTGTTTTATTCATTAAGTGTTCGATAAAGTGCGTGAGTGTGGGCAAATGAAATAAAGCAGTACAACGTGTGATTTTACGTTGTCGGCAAAACTCCATAGAAGCTTCTAGTAAAGTCGCCACCACTTTACTGAAGCCGGACTCGACTTACAAATTGACTGTATACGTGACTTAGATTGTGACTAGAATATTTACAACTTGTTTTATTCAAGAAACTTGAAGAAATCTTAATACTTGACACTGGCAAATGCTTTAATGCGGGTCCAATAAAAAAAAATTAAAAATTTTTTTTTCTGTATTTTATGCTCTTTCTATGTGACATTGGCGGAGTTGTGAAACATCTTCACAAGAGCCATAAACCAAAATTTGTAAGACATAAAAACAACATAATTGCATACACGAGAAAGACATTATCCATCGTGTAAGTGACCGTGTAAAACGTTACTTATATATACTTGTACGTCTAGATATATGTATAGAATATACTTACATCTTACTTACTTATGTATGTGTGTAGATTTGTGGACTACAAGATAGAGTGAACAAAGCAAAGTAAATGCAGTCAATTAGTCTGGCCAGCAGGGCTGCCAGGGAGGATAGGAGATGTAAACTTTGCAGGGACGTTGCTAAAAGAGCTTTTGATCTAAGAAAAAAATGCAAGTCAAATTGTAATTTCGGTACACGTGTATGTCGCTTTAGTTTTGGTTGATGTATATTGACGCCTATAAATAAACTTTTGTCTTTTATAAATTTATTTAAGATCAGGCGGTCAAAGGTGACGAAATTTTAGACACTACATATTATTTTATATAGATCTACGTTTGGTCACTGACTGTCCGATGGTAAGTAATGGTGAGACGGAGACAACTTCTGTTGATCTCAGCTGCGATTTGACACACATGCACTACCATGGTACTATGGCACCGGAGAGCTTTTTACCCGACTGCGTAAGGAGGGTTAGGGATGTTTTTCAAGTGTATGTATGTATATCAAGAAAATGTAAGCACTCTGTGCTTCAATTCAATACGTAAATTCCCCAGAAAGGGCTAAATCATAAACTAGCGATGCCTAGCGATGGCGTAAACCATCTCACCGACAGTTATTGGGTTATGGTAAGGGACTGCAAATGTCCGAATTATTACCATCACTAGCCAAAAAGAATTTTGGATGTGTTGGTAAGTACATTCAGAAATGCAACAATACGTTATGTTTAGCGGGAATATTATTTTTCACTTGTAAAATTATTTCTATGTACTTGTTAAAAATGACAATGACAAGTATTCATGTGGTAAAAGATTCGGATTGGTGGCACCAGTTGGCAGCACCTTCGTTGTGCACGTTCCCTTTAGCCGCGCCGCCACGGTCGCCATGTCTCGCGGTGTATAATACCGCGCGTGGAACCTGAGCGATTCAACACTCAATCCTTGGCAGGCGATATTTTGTTTGTGATGGTGCTTCATCCGCGACCGGGTGGGGGCGCGGGGTGCGGGGCGGCCGCGGGCTTTGTTTGCGAAACCAAGTGGAACACTCACGCCTGTTTGTACGACGTGAAAGGGTTTCGAGTTCATTTACACTCGCCGGTGTTATTAGGGTACCGCACCTTAAAAGGGAAAAGAAACGTTTATAGGATCATTACGTAGTCACACTGTCTTGCGAGACCCCTTTTCCCTCAGCAGAAATGTCCATATTCACACGTTCCCTATAATCTGAGCTACTCTGGACCGATTGCATGTTCTATTGAATGTATATATATTTATATTATCTCTTATAGCCGAAATGGCTAAGCCGCGATTGATGTGTGCCTTTGAGGTATTATTAGATTCGACTTACGTACACCAACTATTTTTTGAAGTCGGTGTCTGTGTATAATTGTATAATTATAGTTGGTCATAGTTTAGGTCCTGACATGAAAAACATGAATATGAATATGACACCGACCTCATAAATAGTTAGTGTACTTGAATATGAAAAACATGAATATGAATATGACACCGACCTCATAAATAGTTAGTGTACCTACCTACTTAGGTTGACGCTCTCTCTTCTTAATCGCAAGCTTCATTGCTGAAGGTCGTGTCCGTCTTGAAATGATATGACAGAGTCGATGACGAGCTGTTTCCACGCCACCCTGTCCTCGGCTTTCCTTAAGGCAGTGGCAATAGGAAGTCCCGTTAGGGTTTTAATTTGATCAGACCAGCGGGTAGGTGATCGCCCACGTGGTCTTTTACCATCCACGTGGTCTTTGACGCTCAGTTTTGATTATTTTTTTTGGGTTATTTCTCCCTTTTCAGTTAATTAGATTGCTTAGAATTCGGTTTTTTTTTTAATTGCTTTTATTTTATTACGCTGTTAAGCTAACTACACGTTTTTCTAGTGAGTGATACACATTTAACTCTATATCAAAAACTACTAAACCGATTTTGATGAAACTTGCACTGATCATAAGTTGAAAACCTAATCCATCGAAAAAATCCATATCCGGACAAGTGCTAGTCAGACTCGCCCACCGAGGGTTCCGTACAAACTAGTAGATAAAAGGGGGAAATCATATATATTTTTATATTTTCCTTCATAAACCGAAAAATATACATAGTAAAAATATTTGAAATGATACGGTTCACGGACACCCCACATGATACGGTTAATTCACTTTAAAATTTGGACCTTCATTCCTTGCTTAAAGGCACTATTTTTTTGTGATTAAATTAAAAATGACCAGTTTTCGGAATTTTTCCTTTATGTGTACTCTAACACAATGCATCTTGTCAAATTTCATTGTTCTAGGTCAACGGGAAGTACCCCATAGGTTTTGATTCCTTTGTGAGTGTCGTATGAAAGATCATATTGAAGAGCTTCATTAGCATAAGCTAAAACAGGGTTTTAAATATTTTTACGATGTATGTTTTTCGGTTTATGAAGGAAAATATAAAAAAAAAGATTTATCTACTAGTTTGTACGAAACCCTCGGTGGGCGAGTCAGACTCGCACTTGTCCGGTTTTTTCTTTTAATATGGTCACTGGTCTCTTACAGGTTAGGCAGAGCATTAAAGATCATAAGGCCGTTTGACGCCACATATGGCCGCGGTTAGAGAGTTAGTTTTTTTTATATTTGACGATAGGCTTGCGCTTGACCCTCAACTCACCTGGTGTTAAGCGACAGTTACGGTCTACGATGGAGCGCGCTTGCCTAGAAGAAACCTATTCACGCGCGATTTGAAGACACTATTATATATATTCGGAAATACCCATTCAGGAAGCGCATTCCACATTTTGGCGGTACGCACAATGAAAATGGAGAAAAGTTGGGAGGGAAAGGGTATTAGTTAGAGTAGAGTAAATGAAAACAATGGCTAATATTTAAGGTATTTTATAATTTAAAAGTGTAAGTATTTTAATGACTAAATATCGATGGTAAATATCGATGTAAATATTTAATGAAAATAACAGTAAAATATATGTTCTAAATATATGCTCATTACAAAAGAACTAAGTAAATTATTGCTTTTATATTTAATTTTGTAAGATATTTCTATGTATATAGTATCTCTTAGTTTTGTAATTCACAATTTTATAACTTAATAAAAGAAATAAGAAAAAGCTATGTATATAGGTATATTTTAAATTAAAAATAGTAAGTAAGTAAAGTTGTGAAATAATTATTTCGTTATTCACTTCATTATACTTGAAAAATATTGTACGCCTGAAATGGGTAGACTGAGATGCTAAGTACTCTATAACACCAAATGTACCAGTTTGTGCAATAAATATTTTTGTATTTGAATTTAGAAAAGAGGGTTTTAGAGATTAAGTTGAGGTTAGCTTGCAATGACAGGGGGCAACCCATCGCCTACATACTCGTAAATACCAATTTCTCTCAAATCCCTTTACTGACTCGGGAAGAAAAGCAGCTGGCACATTCTGTGTTTTACTTTTTCTCCCAGTCCAGCACGGAAGAATAATTTCTAACACCATCATCATCATCTCAGCCATAAGAAGTCCACTGTTGGACATAGGCCTCCCCCATGGATTTCCAAAAAGACCGATTGGAAGCGGCGGGATTTCTAACACCGAAGTAAATTTATTTATTTTATTTCAAACATAAAGATTTTAATATGAATAACAATATTTAATAGGATACATAAATCTTAACTAAACTCTAAACAATTTACTAGACAATACTTACCGAATACTAATTTACTTATATACCTTCAATAATTACACAGAAAACATTAATACAGCAGATTTTTTAGCTATTCCAAAATGTTAGGAACACAATACAGCTTCGTCCCGACATCGGGCATACCTACACGTATGAAAGATAAAGTAGTACAGGATGGCAGAAATGATTACAGATAGAGCACATTGTAAGGAATAAAATCGATACATAAACACGAAGGAAGCCGTCAAATTTATCACTCGCCGCACCACTGACGCTGGATCTAGATGATGTTAATACACTGCGTATGGCTGTGCTACAAGCTTTTATTTAGTTTCACCTGCCTATAATATTTTGCTTGTTCAATTTGATACACTTCCCGGTTTTCGATTGTGCTGGAATTTTGGATTTTGCATAATACATCGGAATGTAGGGACTGGAACTTCTCGATGGAAAGTGCTAAGATATTTAATATTATGCTATTTTTTAGTCATTGTAAGCTCTTTTTATTGCATTGTTAAAAGCTTGTACCTAAAAAGTTTTTAGACGAGGAATATGTAAGTAAATGGAAAAATCACGACAAAAAGTACTTATCGCCAGACAGCTGTCTTTAACAAATAGCAAAATATTTCAATTATTGGTTTCGTAGAACGTCAACAACTTAACATGCAAAAATACATATGTAGGGTAGAATAGAATAGAATAGAATATAACTTTATTGTACATCCATACAGTAAAAACTTAAAATAAACAATAAACTTAAACGACAGTACAAAGGCGGCCTTATCGCATAGAGCGATTTCTTCCAGACAACCTTAGGGTAGCATTTATTAAGTACAAGTATTCATGAGACGATGCGATGATATGGTGCCGTGGAGTTGAACTGATGATGGAGCCGGATAGCCGGCTCCGGAACTTCCTGATGGTGTGTAGTACATAATAATGACGCGTTGATAGCTCATTTGTTGGATATTGCGTTAGACAGGTGCGATGACGCGAATTTATGATGAAGCCGAAATGGGATAAGTACGAGAACTTTTATGTTTCAAATAGTGGCCCGGCAACTTTGAACTCATTTTTAAACGACTTTAAAAAGGAGAAGGTTCTTAATTCGGTTCAATGACGTTAGAATCGATATGATATTGTTGGATCGGTTTTATTATTTTATGTTTGTTGCCGGCTTTCTGCGCAACTCCATCATTTATAAAGCGAATACGTGCGCGCCGCGGTGTCCCCGCGTCGTGGTGATGATATTAAAATATAGTCTTCTATATGGTCTTCTCCAGGTCTTAAGAATCTCTATTATAAATTTCATAACGATTGGTTTTGCCGTGAAGAGGTAATAAACAGACATTGAGCCAGACGACAGACAGAGTTACTGACGCATTTATTGTATTAGTTAGAATTTTGAAAAATAATTAAAAAAAAAAATTATTTTGAAAGAATAAAGGACACTTTCAAATTGGTCCCACAGAAGTTTCATCCAAATTGTGCAGTAGTTCGGTTTTTAAAACATAATTGCGCATTTTCAAGTTCAGTTGTTTCAGTTTTTACCCGACTGCGTAAGAAGGAGGGTTATGTTTTTCAAGTGTACATATGTATGTATGTAAATACTTAGGTATATATGTATGTATGTTTCTATAAGGTCTCCGACAGCCTAAACGACTTGACCAAATTTTATGTGCGTTAATTTTAAGTGTCGTTAGATCTGTCTTTATTTTCTGAGTATCATAGGCCATATCTTTTTGTAATAATACATCGCTTGCATTATAAATAAATATAAAATGCGTTTTTTCGTAACATCCAATTTACTTTTTCGTAATAAATAAGTGATTTTATTAGAATTACTTCAAAGAATGCGCATTTATAATATTTTTATGCTAGTTTACGCATAGGTACTTTCTTACAAAATACTCAACAACGTATTGCAAGCGTAACGGAAACGTAAGTTAGACTGCAAAAATCTCTTTTCTGCAGTCGGGTATCTTGTTTTCTTTTAATATAGATAGTATGGGCGACCGAGCTCCACTCGGATTTTTATGACTGAAAATACGACCAAACCCGGGTTCAGTAAAAATAAAGCCTAGCAAGATCGATTTATCGTCCCCTAACCTGGTTTGTAGTTCAAACCAAATTTCATTAAAATCGGAGCCGTTTCCGAGATTCAGATTATATACATATGTATATACAAGAATTGATCGTTTAAAGGTATTAGAAATAGATACTTCTAATTGATTTACACATTTTTATAAAAGAAAAACGATTGTAACATTTTTTTTTAGATTAGACTTTATTTTAATTGCATGAATATTAAATTGTATCCAACTTGCAGTGTCTACGTCCTAGTATCTGCTGTATCCCGCCCCACCCCGGGTGCCGCCGCCGGCCCTGTGGGGGGTAACAATGTTTCACAAATTGCTTACGTATAGCGTATTATCGCCTATCATGCTCTTTAACATTTTCTGTAACATTATTGTTTCATAAACTGAATAAAAAAACTGAAACAACCGACTTCAAAATACGCAATTTCGTTTATTTTTGTGTCATACTTTTTCCAATTATTTTGTTTTAAAAACCAAAGTAATGTACCGACTTTGATAATATATATATAAGGATATAGAGATTTATAGGGACCACGGTATAAGTATGACCTACCAAACAAAAAAGAATCAACAAATATAATTCATAATTGTCGAAGTAATCACGTAAAAAATACAGTTGAATTGTGAACCTCCTCCTTTTTGAGTTCGGTTAAGAAACTGACTCCAATCATCACACGTCTGAACATCTACGTATATATATATTATATTAGGGTGGAACACTTCTGTATAGGTGTTTTTTCGAATTTTCAAATGGAAACTACACCAGCAAGCTGCAGTCAGCAGCTTGCTGGTGTAGCATCTGGGCGTCTCTTATATAAGCCATTGAAACTGAGGCAGATTCAGTGCAGACGCCTGGATTATATCTATAGAGGAAGCTATTGGCGGTGGCGGTCAGCAGTTTGCGTGTGTGGTATCTGGGCGTCAAAGCCGTTGAAACCAAGACAGATACATTAAAGACGCCTAGATTATATCTACTTAGAGACTAAGCTACTAGCGGTAACGGCCCGCAGCTTGCGTGTGTGGCATCTGGGCGTCACACAAGTGACGCAATACAAATAAGCAGTTGAGAGATACATTTGTATTTTATCTGCGTCTATTTTGGCTCAATATACACATTTTGCATCCCCGCCGCCTAGGACGGCCACAAGTAAATGATTATCCCGAAATGTATGTAAATCCAGCTTTTGGAATACAAATGATATATCAACTGAGCGTTTGTATACATTATCCCTGAAATGAAGGTATTGAAGCCGGGAAAGACTCAGATGGGACGACATATGTATAGTATAGCTATCTGTGTATATTACTTACCTATAGATATTTAGTTTGAAACTGGTTTACCTTACTTCTTTCTAATATTATAAGTACCCGACGGGAGTCTATGTCTAAGCTCCACTGTCTGTCCACAATGATATTATAATTTGTTGTGCCACAAGCACAACGCATCCTTATGGGCAGTAAAGCCAACTCAATTTAAAAGTGACCGTACTTTCCTGGTATAAATAGCAGAGTCCTGAAATGAAAAACAACTAAAAACATAAAACGCACGCTTCAAAAGTTAAACAAAATATATTTTTCACAACCTGTGCCACCTGGGCAAAGTCGAGGCCTGCATGCAAAACAAAGCTGGTCGCACAATGGACTGTCCCCACGTCACCGGTGGCGACGTTGCCTCACGCTGTGGACAAAATGTTTTATATTTGTTTTGTTCGAATTATTGTTATGTTCGAATGTCCGGCTTGTATTTTAAACGGTTTTCTTTAGCTTTAACTTTTTGTTTATTTATTTATTTGTTTGTTTGGGTCAAATTTAGTAATTGAAATTTTACCCCCTTGCAGTTGATGGATCGATCTGAAATTTGGTATACACCTTTAGTCTTGATGACAATGCAATTTAGTATATTCTGTATTATTGTAAATCCAAGATGGCCGCCGCCACAAAATGGCGAAAATTTACTTACAAAGTTTTTTTAAGTAAGTACTTGTTTTGCTTGTTTCCCGCAAAGACTGGATCCTGACAGTAGATGGCTTGTCCAGTTAGTTTGTTAACATGCTATCAAATGTAGAATATACTAAAAGATATTCTACATTTGATAGCACTGATACCTATACTGAAAGAAACAAACGCTATAATCTAGCCACTAGTGGAAAAACCAGCGCATCTAATGTCTAATGCTTTGACTTGGGAAATTATTATTTTAGAAATCAGTTGTATGAAACTCAAAAGGCGATAAATGGTCATGTAAATGATCATGTATCATCACTAGCATGAATTTTGTCATATCTCCAAAGCCAACCGCTTAGTTTAGTCGGTAGGGGGAGGGGTGGGGACACATGACTCTAACAAAAATTATTATTTGAAAGCTTAATATTTCCCAAACGGATCCTTATTACAGCTTTCTAGTACTAACAGTCTTTGAACAAAGCCGCGGACGGTCTGACATACAGACGGACATAGCGAAACTATAAGGGTTCCTTATTTACTATAGAACCCTAAAACCAGTAAAACAGACAATATGGTTCTGATAATATAATTTAAAAATACATATCAAAATCTGCGTAAAAATACAGTTACGACATTGGTCTACGTAAAAATGGCTCACTATATTAACAGAGAGCCTAGACGGGAACGTACAACAGTGAAACGTATAAAATCCAAACCGTGCCATCTGGCGGAAGGCGGGCTACGTAATGTTTTGAGCTATTGCATAGCTTCTATCGCGGGCCTTGAGCGTGGAGACCGAATCCAGAATTTCCGTAACGAAAATAACCTAACGCAGTAACGCCGATACAACCAATACCACCTAGAGGCGATTTGCAGAACTAAAGAGACAAGCGTGATATTTCAAAAAGTCATTAAAAGTTCTGCTATTCATCGATAGATGGCAAAACTAAAAACTAAAAAGTATCACCGCTGTGCCGGTCGGAGTGGGGGGTGTTAGGAATACTGCATAAATAAAATAAATAAATAATTATAATTACATAAGTTGATAAAAAATGCTATGCGATAGCTTTACCGCGGCAGTCTCCGAGTGCCACACGTTTTTTTTTTTTATACACTATAGATCTACGATTAACCACCAACTCGCCTGATGTTAAGCGACGGTGTGGCCGAGGATGGAGCTCGTCGATCTAGAAGAAATATCGATTCTTTTAATGTCATAGAGATTTTTTGAATGTCACCCAAATCGTAGTTTAACTGGACGCTATCGAATAGGCATAAACCAAACTAGAGACTAGAGACTAATCTAAACCAAAGACTAGCGAAAATTTTTCATGTCTGTGCATAAAACAATATAAAAACTCGTACTTTTTCTCTTTTTTCTCAACTTGTATTGACGTGTGTCATTGTACTGACTAACCAATAAAAATCTATTTTTGTACCTATACTACTGACCACTGTCTGAGTGGCCCGTGGCCAGTGAGCGCTTTTATAATCTTTAGTGGCCCCATGTCCGGCAGGCTTCAGATTCTACGAGTACGTGCGTTAAACGTGGGTATTAAGTGTGTGAATTTTTTACCTGTTTTATACAATACGTGACGTGAAAGTGAAAAACTTTAATCATAGCTTAAATTATACGCGGCATGTTTGCGATTTTTGTGGGTGTGTATAATTAAGTTCTATTTGTAAAATACCAAAAAAGCCAACGTGGTGTTTGTGTTCGTTGTTCTTGTTTCAGTTTTTCTGTAGGTCATTTTTCCCCCCAAAAATATATACGTGAGGACGTGAGGCAGTTGTGTGTTTACATACGACTGTGTGAATTTTTTTTAATGAATGTATAAATATTAATAATTATAAATATTAATTATTTTATATTAAATATTTTTTATTAATTATTTTTGTTAATTATTTGTGATTTTTTAATGTTATATTTGATTTATTGATTTTTAATTGTATTGAATTTGTATTGTTGTATTATTATTTTACGTACTGATGGATTGTTATGCGATTTGGCCTACAGCTGTAAGCATGACAATCATTTGTAAATAAATAAATAAATAAATAAATAAATAAATAAATAAATAAATATTTGTGGACATTTCACACAACACCATCTAGCCCAAACTAAGCAAAGCTTGTACTATGGATCTAGATGGTTGATAGAATACATATATGCTATTTTTTTTTGTAAATATATACATAAGATACATAGAAATACCCAGACACAGAACAAACATGCTCATCACACAAATGTTTGACCTGGGTGGGGATCGAACCCACGACCTACAGCACAGCAGGCAGACATACTACCAACTGAGCCACAAGGCCAGTCATAGGTATGTGGGCTTATAAAAAGAAAATACAATGCATACAATTTATAGACATAGACATAGACAGAAATTTATTGTGACAAAAAACATACAACACAAAATAAATTGTATTTAGTTTGCTATTACCTAACTGTAGCCATACTGAGGGTTTTTTTTATCAGCCTTGTTTGTACATACTGTCCCACTGCTGGGCGCGGGCCATCTTCCCATTGTGAGAAGGGTAAGGCCATAGTCTGCCACGCTGGCCAAGTGCGGGTTGGCAGACTTCACACATCTTCAAGATCATTGAGAACTCTTAGAGATGTAGGTTTCCTCACGATGTTTGAAATTGGCGGCAATCAACAATACGCACATAACTTCGAAAAGACAGAGGTGCGTGCCGTGGGATTCGAACCCAGGATCTGCGGATCGCAAGTCAGACGGTCTCCCGACTAGACTGCCGGCTGAGTGTATTGGTTTTCGTAATTTAGTAATAAAATACACACACACCTTATCTTAAAACATGATTCAATGGAGTTGAGATTTTATACAGTTTGAGAAACCCTCAATGTTGCAACTCTGCTCACACACAGGAAAGTTTTGATGAGAACATAGTAACATCATACTGGCTTTGGTCCCATAACTATTTTATAGACATTGCTTTATTACTTTTTGAACAATATTCATTTATATCTATTAGTTGATCTAAATCTTACATTTCACCTTATTGTCACTAACATTAAAACGATATTTTATGGCAAATTTTTTTACACCTTGGGTTACATTATTGAAGTTTTAGTAGGGATCCCTAATTTTTCTAATACTAAATATAAGCTATGTTACTCAAGAATAATGTAGCATTTTAATGGTGAAAGATTTTTTGAAATCGGTCCAGTAGTTTTTGAGTTACAAGTTTTTCTTCTTTTTTTTTATTTTTTTTTTATTGATGAATTTCATATTTTTAATACTCATTATCCTATTCCGGAGGAAGACAAATCCAAAAACACAAAATCATAAAAATTGGTCCAGCCGTAGATTTAGATTATAGATAAGTAGCTAAGATATGCATGCTTCATTTATGTTCATCTGTACTCGCATACACATGAACATATGCAAAGATTACCAGTACATACGTGCTCACATCATTTATTTCCTTGGCATCGCCGTAATTGGTTGAAACAGATAGTTAACATTTCCTTCTCATGTTCCCATCAAAATTCCAAAGCTTTCCTTTCCCTGTATCGGTTTTGTACATCATTTGACCATCTAGCTTATTGATACTATCTTGCTTCGATCGCTACGTCGACTATGTCTATATATCAATTTTAATTATGGTTTGTCCCCATGTTACTACCCGGCTTGACAGATTTGAATTGCGAAGTCAGTGTAGGTTTTTCTGTATTCGAATCGAGCTGACATTACGCTCTTGGGTTTTGTTTATCTTTCTAGATATCAGATCAGTTGCATAACGTCATAGTCGTGATACGGCCGGTTGAAGTAATAAGTAATTCAGTTATGAAAACAGATTGAACCTCCAAGAATGCTCTCAGCCGGCGGCCCTCGAATCTGTGCTCGCACGTGACTACAATACGAATCGGCATTCCTTTATCATAGCTGCTGCAGGGGACGCCTGCCGAGCGCGCGGGTCAGCTTTCACTGGACTGATTTATGTGGGATTCCTGTATTAATTTTGGTGACATTTTAATCCCTGATTTCAAAATGGTTTCCGGTATTAATGCTCTTTGTTAGATGTTGAGTGTAGGTGGGTAGATGTGTCACGAGCGGGTGTGAATATGTTATACGGTAGGCTGCCTAGGGTGCCTACTAGTTAGGTACCTGGGAATATTGGATTTGAAATTATTTTATATTGAATTTCCAAGGCTAGAGTGAATAGATAACTTCTACATCCACGAGCTCCATCCTCGGCCACACCGTCGCTTAACATCAGGCGAGTTGGTAATCAATCGTAATCTATCTTGCGTAAACATCAAACATCAAACAAACATCAAAGATCGATGTTTAAACTCAAAAAAAGAGATAGTTGTAAGCCCTATTTTTTAAAGTATAAAATTCTTACACTTCCGTGTTTATACATTTTAGAAACGGCCCTTTTTGTAAAAACAAACCGGGAGCGATTCCCCACACTATCTGATACTACTGTAAGAAATAGGCGCGACCAAGACAAACGGCGCGTACATGAAGGAAAGACAGCACTGATGCAAAATAGCATCGTATGTATGGGTCCTAAAATCTACAATAAGATTCCTAAGTCAATAAGAGACCAGAATAGTAATTTATTTAGAAAAAAGTTGAAGGCATTGTTATTGCAGAAGTGTTATTATTCTATCAATGATTTTTTAAATGACAAATTTTAATTTTATTTGACATTATGTGTATCTTTTATTGCTTCTGCTTTGTCATATTATAGATATTTTTGGTTTGTGTATTAATCTAATAACAAATAATAATTATTATTATTATATAATTTTTCGCATGTGCATGATGCTGTCTACCTGACATTTGTACGCCTAATCGGCACAACATGATTTTAAGCGACTAAATTTAGTGTAACATCTTTTATGCACTTGTTGTATAAAATTCTCGTGTTGTATGCAAATAAATTATCTTTATCTTTATCTTTATCTTTATCGAGTAAGGGGGCAAAATGAAAACCAGCGCAGTAGGAATGATCACTATTTATTCCCACTGCATAAAGCTGATTTTGTCCCTTTTGCCTAAATAGTTTATAATTATTGATTTCATGTATTTTATAATTCTTTATACTGGCAATAAACATATTTTATTATTATTATTATTATTATTAAAAAAACATAATCATTCTAATTTTAAGTAGAGGCGATAAGTCATCCACTGACGTCCCGCTTGAGTAGTCTGGCGGGGGAAAATGCACAATACACCCCGTATTGTGCATTTTCCCCCGCCAGACTACTCAAACCAACCGAACTCCTTAAAAATAACAGAGCACAGCCTTGGGTCGCTGGCATAGCTGTTCCACGTCCATTGCTTCAGATGTTTCATTGCAGAGTTCATACGGAATTTTCTCAAGAAGTCCCGATCTTAATCATATTTCTCCAGTGGCCTTACAATATAGCATCATCATCTCAAACATAAGAATTCCACTACTGGACTTACTATGAATGTCCAAAAAGTCCAATCACGTTTGCCTTGCATTCAGCGTCTTCTTGCCATTTGTTTGAGGTCGTCTGTGTACCTTGTGGCTTGACTAGCCACAATGTAGACAAGACGACCTACTCTGTGGTGGTATAAATATTTTACCATATTGTAAAATATTTATACCACCACATAGTAGAAAATTCAAAAACCCCCGACAAAAAACGGCTGAATCGATTTTAATGAAACATAGCTAAAAACACTCGATGAAAATCCTCTTTGAAACAAAAAAAAACTAGATTAAAATAGGCCCATCTGTTTTTGAGAGCTACGATGCCACAGACAGACACAGATAACGATATAGAAACTTATTAACCCTTTTTTGGGTCGGGAGTTAAAAATGTACGAAAATGATATCGTGCGACAGTGACAATCCCATCGTACGAAGTATTTTTTTTGTAGGGACCGCGATTTGAGTAAAACAGTGAATAGGGTAACCAAAGGGAGCTTTGAATTTGGAAGCCACTGCAGTCAGACATGAGTTATGGGGGACATAAATAAACAAAGTCTTTGTTACAAAGATAACGCGGTATGTTTGATTTTGGCGTTGTTATTTATCTGAACCTATGTAATATAGTTATGTATAGCGGATTAGCAAGTTGAAGTGGCAGTGGGCAGGGCACATAGCACGTAGAACTGATGGCCGATGGGGCCGAAAGGTTCTCGAGTGGAGACCACGTACCGGCAAGCGCAGCGTAGGAAGACCAGCCACGAGACAGATGATCTCATACAAGTGGCGGGAAGACGCTGGATGCAAGCCGCTTCCAATCGGTCTTTTTGGAAATCCATGGAGGAGGCCTATGTCCAGCAGTGGACTTCTTATGGCTGAGATGATGATGATGATGATGATGATGTAATATAGTTTACAAAATAGTAGAAGGTTAAAGAAAATACTGCAATTAAATATAACTAACATTTTAACCAATTTCAGTTGCATCTATAACTAAAAGTTTATTAACCTCGCCTGCAGCGGGATAATTCCAGATATAATTTTACGACAGTGCTGATTAAATTAGTTTAATAATTTATTCCGACGAATACATTTTCCACAGTAGGTGGGTGTAATAGGTACGGTACAGCGCGGTATCGTTTCGTTAGGCCGACGTAACGACGTTAATTCAATAACGGATCCCGTGACACGTTCGTTATTGTAAACACGTTTTGGGGATTAATCTTTTTGGGGGTACGATAACATTATGAGGAACCCTTAAAATGTTGACATGTCTGTGTCTGTCAGTCTGTCCAGACAAAGAAAGTACATACAGTCACACGTACGTCATTTTATTTGGAAACTACGAGTATTATATTAACGGAGTTTTGTAGATATATTATATAAACCCCTACACAATTTTATACACAATCGTAAAATAACGCCTATTTTTCCTTGCGCAGAGTATCAAAGACCGTTGACGTCACATTTGAACTTGGTAATAAGGTTAGATGAATGGGAGAGTGTATAGAGGGTAAGGGTAAGATTTAAAAAGTTTTGTAGGAAAATCATGGAAAAAATATTTTTTTTTAAGTGGCGCCTGAAATAAAAAAAAATTATCAAATATCTATGGCAGTATCATTTAATGTACCTATTTAAAGTGCGGGTAAAATCAAACACGTCTATGCTCTAAAAGAGATCACAAATTAACGTAGATCTCTTTTTCATTTCTAGTATGAAAATATTTTTTCTACTAGTTTTTAGTCGCGACTGCCCAATTTCCTGCCATAAAAAGAGTATGCCTCTATGCGAATACAGGTTTTAAATATATCATCATACTTACGTTTTTTACTTTTATTATTGTTTTTCAGATATGTGAGATATATCAGACAATACGAAAGAACTCTCCATTTTACCCAATTAAGTTTTCACGGGGTTTTTTTTTTTTTTTGTATTTAATGTATATAACTTTAAAACAAACGGACAATAGTTCCGCAGTGATTTGTTGTCCTTCCCAGCCGATGGATGATTCCTCCTTCAAGCTCGACCACTGCGAATATAATCCAGAACGTTTCGTTTATTGATGGTGTAGTGATGCGTGATTGTTGTTGCAGAGATCCCGGTCGCCGAGCAACTCTACCCAGCGGCAGCTGGACGAAGCCGACCTCTTCATGGACCTGATCAAGGACGTCGCCAACGAGCTGGATATCGATGTTTTATGTCATAAGGTAACTAATTTAACTTGCATACTGTAAATAAAGTATACAACAACAAGTAAAACCAAATACCCGACTGCAGAAGAGCAGTTTTTGTAGTCTAACTTACGATTTCCTTACGCTTGATACGCTGCTGAATGTTTTTTTTTTTGTTAGAAAGTACCTAAGTCTAAAGTCGCTGTAAAGTGTGAGCTTACGAAAACGCACATTTTTTTTTTATGTTGTATTATCATTATTACAAAAATAATATCATATCACCTAGGACGCTCAGTAATTGACTTCGAATTTAATAAGACACCAAATCGGTCAAGCCGTTTAGGGCTACATAGTATATGTACTTGTATATACGAGTACTATACTACCTAACATACCCACAACCACATGCATACATACTTGTAAAACATAACCCTCCTTCTTGCTTAATCTGGTAAAAATAGGGGCAAATACAAATTTGTCTGTTGTTTCTCTAACATGTACCTAAGCTTGTTTTAATAACTCGACCGTAAAAAGGAGGGTTATGTTTTTCGAGAGCATGTATGTTTGTTTTTTTGTTTGTGTGTATGTATGTATGTATGTGGGTATATATTACCTCGTACAGCCTTAATGACTTGACCATTGAAGTGCGAGGTGTCGTCAGACTTGTCTTCACCCCTGTATTTTTTTTTATAATTTACTCTCGCAAAAATAAAAAATACTATTCGAGCTATCTCTCTCGCGCATCACAACATTTTTAAACATTTAAAATCATTGAGCAGGGATATTAGAAAAGTTAGAACTAAATTTGTTTATTTAGAGAGGAGAAACATTAAAAAAATCAGATATCATTCATACTAGCGCCGGAATTAGAAAAAAACATATATTTTCTTATTCCTCAGGCAATTTAAAAGATATCGAAGAAAAACTTGTTTTTAAATATTATTCCTGTGTAAATAAATAAATTTAGCTCTCACTTTTCTAATATCCCTATTCAATGATTTTTTATTATGTTAAAAAGGTTGTGATGCGCGAGAGAGATAGCTGCGCGCGTTGAGCGAACCCTTAAATTAAAAAAAAAAACAATTACGTTTTTGCGCTCTATAAACAAAATTTCTTTCAAGACATCTGCAGAAAAAAGCAAAGAAGTACAATTTTAATTATCTCCAAGAGTTCAAGCTCTCTCCTTTTATTATAACAGAGATACCTCGTTAAAAATAAAAGTGTTTGCACGAGAAAATATAAAGACCTGTATTTTTTTACTATAAAAAATGCGAACGTGACTTTCGGGCTTAAAGTTCTTAGGAGTTTCATAAAAAACGCATAACAGGCGTATTTCTGTTGGTAGAGTAATTAAAATTAAATGTTTATTAGGAGAGTGCGGCACTGACTGGCGCGGGGCGAGCGCTCGACCTGGACACTCGTAACCTTAAATGGCTGGAGTTCCATGCAAGGCTCGCTCACAACCGACGATCACGACACGACCGGCGACCTAACCGAGAAATAACTGGATACTTTGCTAATTATATGTAACATTCTTTTAGCGCGAATAAGCCCGCGTTTGAGCACCAACTCGCCCAATAAGGAAGCGTCGTTGTTGTGGTCGAAGAAACCGTAGAAATATAGACGTAATTTATGTTTGACAAAATATGTCAACTGTCCCTGAATCTCATTTTAACCCCGACCCATTTTTTGTTTAAAAGAGGATTTTGTCGAAAGTGTTCTTAGCTATGTTTTTATCAAAATTGGTTCAGCACTTTCCTTTTTTGTCAAGGGTTTTTATGTTTTCTAAACTTATACTTGTTGCAATAGTAATACGTATGTAACAAGGAACGACGGATATATTATGAAGTGATCATTATACTTATAGTCTGTTCAGTTAGAGAACTAATGCGGCATTAAGGGTGCTGCTGTCCTCATTTCAATATTTCATTAAATCTATACGTTTGTTTGTCGTTAGTTCTTTATCCAAACAAGGAACCCTTATGTTTCGCCATGTCCGTCTGTCTGTCCGCGGCTTTGCTCAAAAACTATAAGTACTAGAAAGCTATAATTTGGTATAGATATGCATATTAAAAATGTCGAGAAAGTAGTAGAATAAAATTTAAAAATATATGGGGCACCTCCCTACTCGTAAAGTGGGGATGGATTATTTTTTTCTCATCTACCCTATCATGTGGGGTATCGTTGGATAGGTAATCAAAAAAAATTGGGGGTGTTCGAAAACCATTTTTCAATTTAGAGATCCGTTTGCGAAATATTAATCTTTGAATTTAAGTCGGCTATATTTTATGTTGCGACTGGCTTCAAGGTAAAAATTGTTTATAATGTTGAGTGCCTTTTAATATATGGTTGGTTTTCATTTTTACGCTTCATATTTTTGTCATCTCATTGTTCTTTGTATTTTTTTTTTGTATAATTACTAGTATTGTATAAAATTCTTAGTACCTACTTACTATTTCACTTACAGATCCATAAACGTACAGTCTAAGCCTATGTTAATCTTGAAAACGGGAAAGATGGAGGGTATATACCTCGTGAAGTAAGTAAGGGTAACCACTAAGAAAATATCTCTCTATCGCAAATAAAACCGCATCCAAAAGTAAAGTTAGTCAAATATACACGGTCTTGGTTAAACTAATAAGATGGTAATTTCATGAATGCAAAAGGATATTTTAGCGTAGCACAGATATGAGTCAAATTTATCAGATACCATTCTAATTTAATTCCAATATGTCATTTGATTAATGCTATTACTACCAACTAACTATGACTTACCTATATAACTTATATTATCCACATGGTTAATAAATATTCTTATTTTATTTTTATACTTTAACAGTCATAATTGGTTTGAAACGTGTACGAATGGAATGTACTTATTATTTTATGTTGTATCGTTGTCGTACACCGTGTCGTCGGTCGTGATCGTTTCTTGTAAAGGAGCGCGATGAATCCTTTGTAACGATGAATGGAAATGTTAGGGGTCGTTGATATAACCTCCCACTCCGCCAGCAACCGTGGCAATATTCACTCGCAATTAAAACCTTTATGGTGGTATGAATTCCATAATAATGGCGGCAAATCGTATTTGTTAAAGAAAAGAGGAAATTAATAACTTCTTTTATTTAAACACATTTTTTATCGAAAATTATAGATAAATATTTAATTGATATTTTAACTATTAATCTCAGCTTGTTCTGCCACAAATAAATACATTTAAAGCTAACCACAATTACTTCTTGCGGGAAGACGCTGGATGCAAGCCGCTTCCAATCGGTCTTTTTGGAAATCCATGGAGGAGGCCTTTGCCAGCAGTGGACTTCTTATGGCTGAGATGATGATGATGACGACAATTACTTCATTGTAAACTATACTCTTTTCGACCACTGTTGGTAAAAATACTTTCGTAATCGTACCATCTTACGTTACAAATCGTACCACCTTAATGTGTATTGTACGAAACACTCGCCCGGTTATAGCATGACACGATGTCGAAAATAAAGCGGTTGCGGGCCCGTTACATGGGTGAAGTGGATAACAAAAACATAATATGTGTCAAAACCGTTTTTTTTATTTTTTATTGTGCAAATACCTAAACTGAACACATATTATGTTGACTCATTGTTGGTCGCCCGCGAATCCTAACTAATAATACAAAAAACCGGACAAGTGCGAGTCAGACTCGCTCACCGAGGGTTCCGTACAAACTTGTAGATAAAAGGGGGAAATTTTTATTTTCCGTCATAAACCGAAAAAATATTTAAAAAACCCTGTTTTAGCTTGTGCTAATGAAGCTCTTTCACATGATACGGTTAAAGCACTTTAAAATTTGGGCCCTCCTTCCTTGCATAAAGACCCTATTTTTTGTTATTGAACTAAAAATGTGCAGTTTTCAGATTTTTTCCTTTATGTGTACTATATGACAATGTTTCTTGCCAAATTTCACAGTTATAGATTATCGGGAAGTACCCCATAGGCTTAGATTCCCTTGCGAGTGTAGAAATATGCGTTTTTTTGCGACATATTCGGCTGTAACTATTTTTTTATGAAAACTGAGAAGTTTGATTTTTCTCACTGCAGCAAGAAACTACAGATCTACGTATATGGTTTTAATTTCAACTCGATACCTTCGCGCGTTCTCGAGATACAGGTCTTGACAGACGGACAACAAAGTGATCCTATAAGGGTTCCGTTTTTTCCTTTTGAGGTAGAGATATGCTCAGGGAATTGGGATTACACTACTCGCTGTGATAATATTAACTCTATAATTTTATTCAAACAATTATATTCATTTAGTAATGTAAATGAAAACTAGAAGCAGTCATGCGAGAGCGTTAATAACGAGATTGTTAACTCGACAAATGTTGAATAACTTGGAATGTGAACAAACGCCGTGAAATAATATCAAATAAAGCAGGTGTAGACAATACATACGTACGTTGTTACTTATTAAATTATTAGAATTCCCGGGAAAGAAAGATCTTTCACATTTAGGCGGTGTAGACGGCCACACGGCTCCGCAGTGTGGCACTCGTACTACTTAGTCCCAAAACTGAGAGCTATTATCACATATTTCTGAGAAGATTATGCAGTCTGAGCAAGTAATAATAGTGAGTTTTTACCCAACTGCGCAAGAAGGAGGGTTATGTTTTTCGAGTATATGTATGTGGGTATGTATGTATAGTATAAGTTTCTATATTACCTCCTACAGTGCGAAGCGTTGCTAGATTTCTACCTACCTGAGACATAGCCTATATTTTTTGTAAGAATATTATTACAACTCGCGCAAAATTTAAAAAGCTCTTTTTCGTTACGTCCAACGATTTTTTTCTTAAAAAATAAGTGATTCTGGTGGAAATATTCTAAAGAATGCTCATTTATAACCTTTTAAAGCGACTTTGCGCATACTGTTTCACAAAAAAAATACACTCAACAGCGTATCAAGCGTGACGAAATCATAAATTAGATTGCAAAAGTCGGTCTTCTGTAGTCGGGTAGTTTGTTTTTCTTATAAAATAGATACTTATTTCATCTCCTGTTACTCTTTGTGAGTTATTGGACCTCCGACTGTACTGGCGAAAGTGTAACCGAGGTAACGGCAAGTCCACTCTTGGTCCGCGCCCAGAATTCAGTTGATAGGAGGGCAAAACTAACAATAACGTCCTGAAATACTCGTAATAAACCTTTAGATAACCTGTATCATACTTGTAATAATGCGATACTTTTTTGTATCTAAGGAAATTGGCTTGATATTTCTAAGTGGCTTGTATTTCAGCGTTTTGATATGATTTTGTACATGAGGTTGCCTGACGCAGGTCTATACTTGGTTAGGGAACTTTTATAAATATATTGAGAGAATATTGTGTCGTTAACCGACACAATATTCCCAAAAAAGTTCCCTAATTTGACGAATGCCACATAAAACATTTCTGAAGCAGGCATCTATTGGTACAGTACTTACTGGACTGCTGCCGCGCGAATAATAAACCTTATGCGAAAGCGCCCTAACGTACCTTAATATAAACTCTTGTGTATTCATCGAAGATTTATTTTATGTCTTCATTATAATGGTTTTGGATCGACGTAACATAAATCTAATCCTTTATTTTCCAGATTTTAGTGAATGTATGTTTGCTGACGTCCGCCGACAGAGGGAGCTTGTTTTTAGCCAAAGGCATGGGCCAGAACCGATACCTGCAAGCGAAGCTATTTGACGTTACTCGAGATACGGGTGAGTTCATAACAACATTCACCACTGCTAAATTTATAATGCTTTAGTTAAAGATACTATTAAAGTATTCGTGGCTAAAGTATTATTTAAAAATAAAAACACACACACAAACGTTTCCATCGATTTTCTTGACTCATACATGTATAAAATCACCTGTTTTCTTTTTTCACTTTCACTTTCACTATATTCTTATCATGTTTTCTCTAACGGGGTAGGCTGAGCATCAAAGACCAATAAGGTCGCTTGACGCCAAATTTTACCGCGATCAGAGTGTTAGAAAAGGAAAGAGGATAAGTCATAAGGAACATTATTAGATCAAGTTACCTTACAAACCAAATAAATAATACGGTTAGGTAATCCGTTTGGTAACTACAATTATTTATACCACACGCAGCCATACAGAGAAACATTTTAAACTAATGACGCAGAGGAGCTGTTTACGTCGGAAGTAAAAATTAAAACCTTATAATTTCAAATTTAGTAAAAAATCACCTAATTCGAAATGTGCATAATCTTCGAAAACGGATTTGGTGTTGCTATGTCTATCGGTTTAGGTAATTTTCCTTTTAATTATCCTTATTATAATTTGAATCTTTTATAAGTAAATTGGGTTGTTACGTAAAATTCTCTGGCCTTTTGCCACCTTGAGCTGGCTCAACAGCTCATTGCATATTTAAGATAATATAATAATAAAGATCGACAAAATATTCCCACTAAAATTCAGAAGTGAGCTTTTTTCTAGGAGACAATTCTGGCTGCAGTATCAGTTTATGGTAAACGTAATGTTTGGCTGTCAATATTGGACCTAAATGCTAAATGGCATGTAGATGCGTTCTGTCTCATAATGTCTACTGATTGAGGAGTTATTCTGTCATTTTATTATATTGTCATCGGACCCGGTCAAGCGTGCAAATTTCAAAGACGACAATTTTATAGACATAATATAAATTTGGATTAAACCTACAAGTGAAATTAGTAAAGAGCTTGTAATCAACATGGGCAAAATACACTACTAACTGGGTCCCAACAGGTAAACAGCCGCTTGGTCGCCCTAGGAAGAGGTGGAGAGATGAGCTTGACACCTATAACAAGGATTGGCGCTCAATAACATCCAATAGACATATTTGGAAGGAGGGAAGAGAGGCCTTTGCTCAACAATGGGACAATACAGGCTGATATAATAATTAAAAAAAACATGTATAATGTAGATAAATGTATGTGTAGGTATAATGTATAATGTAGATTTAATTTTAAAGGGAGCTTTTATTGATTTATGGGATTCCTTTGTGTTTTCTATCGCTTGTTTTTCGTGGAATGCCTAAAAATTTTCGTAACTTCATTCCTACGTCGGAGTTCCCCCATTCCCCCCTTCAAACAGCGACAAATAGCGTTGTACTTTGTCTAGGCGACATATACGTATGAAGCTAATAAAAGCGTGTTATTATAATTAGGTAGACACAATTACTCGTATACCACAAACGACCCGAATGGTTAAAAAGTGTTTTAATACGAACACACGCAGGTAGCTGGAACCGGCTTTAGCGTAGTGCCATTTTGGAGGTAATTTTAATTTGTCGAGGATTTACTCAATAATTACAAATTGCGCAAATTGCGCGGCGGCGGCGGCGGGACTCGAGCTCCGAGGCACGCGGGGAAAAATATGAGTCAAGGAATCACGACGGTGTGCTTTCAAGAGGAAAATTAAAGAAGACAACCGAAAAGAAGCTCAAGCCTATATCGACTGTTGTTGTCCTTTTTACCCGACTGCGTAAGAAGGAGGGTTATGTTTGTATGAATATATGTGGTGTATGTTTTTATATGATCGTCTACAGACTTGACCGATTTTGATGTGCGAGATGTCGTTAGATTCATCTTCACTTCCTGTGTGTATAAGCTATATTTTTTTGTAATAATGATAATACATCTCTACAAAAATAAAAAATGCGTGTTTTTCGTAACCTCCAAAGAACATTTTCGTAATAAATTAGTGATTTTATTATAGCATTTTTCTGTTGTCGGCTTTTTTGAGTTTTCTAAACTTATACCTATCTCTACTCTTTTTGTCGGGCAGAACTTGTCAAGATTACGGAGATCTGTGATCTTTTTATCTCTTTTTGAATGGACAAAAAAAACGTGAGAACATTTTAAGGCGACGCTTTTCCCGACAGCAGGAATGTAGAGCGTAAATCATCTTAGAAGTATAAAGATTTTTGGCATTTCCATGAGAAATCAAGTAACAGCTCACTGTACTTTGGAACATTTGCACTCATTTGTTTTTATCGGTTAAAATTCAAGTAATTTAGTTAATCATTTATTTTTGTTTGACGTGACGTCACAGTTTCTTTAAGATTCCGAATGCAATGGCGGCGCTTGCACTCTCAGTGTGGCAAATTTTCTTGTTAATTATTTCTATTTTTAACCGACTTCAAAAAAGGAGGAGGTTATCAATACGTAGCGTATTTTTTTATGTATGTACACGAATTACTCCGTCATTCGAGAACCAATTTTTGTGTTTCCTGAATTGGTGTATAAAAAAACAATATTTTATAAACATCGCTTTATTACTTTTCGAATAATCTCTAAAAATTAAAATAATTTCATTGTATTCCTGATTGATTATCAGAAGTAAGTTGTAAGTTTGTCGCCATCTCTGTTTCCTGAGACCTACAATCTTGGAATTTTCAAGGCTAGAGTGAATAAATATCTTCTAGATCGGCGAGCTCCATCCTCGGCCACACCGTCGCTTAACATCAGGCGAGTTGGTGGTCAATCGTAGATCTATCTTGTATTTAAAAAAAAGTCAGATTATAGAATCGCAGAGTTCCACCTACACGTTTTTCTTTGCAAAAGTGTTTGAATTTTATTCTGATGCATCAAGCGGCTAGACTGGAATCGTAACTAACTCATAAATGAGGTTTTGTGCTTGATGACAGATTTAACTACAGGGTGGTAATCATCACGATTATACGTAATGCCTGGATGCATTTCAGTAACCTCTTTTAAAAACCAGTTTGCAGTCACAGTTTATACGGGCTTATTCTATGTCTGTCACTTTTAAATTCAGTTGAGAAATAGTCAAATGTTTAGCCCGTTAACCGTAACCACGCTAATTCTTACTAGTGCCGACCACTAGATACTGTTTGTTCGCAATAAGGAAAATGTTTACCGTGTGTAGGTATGTATGTATCTAAATATTTTTATATGTTTCTGTATTACCTCTTAGAGCATCAATTACGTGATCGATTTTGTTACATTGGTCTTTATCTCCGGAATCTCAGAGTATATGCCATTTTTGTGTGTGTTATTTTGTTTACAAGTACACACCTACATAAAATGCATATCTATATCTATATAAACATTCCTTATATTGCCATGTCTAAATATGTAAATTATACGACACAATTTGCGTGTGGTCCGCTCGTGCTCAGGTTTGGTGGAACGCCACAAAGGCAGATAGTATTTTTTGATGATCTATTGTGAATGCGCATTCAAAAACAATAAAGTCTCACAATGGATACATAAATGATAATGGTTTATTGATTAGATAATATTTATTTTCAGCATCGCGGTCTAAACGCGATATTATGGTAATCTTAATTACTTGGAAGAACACGCATGAAACTTCATTTGGATGGTATATTACTGGCTAGGAATTTGACGATGCAATAAAAGTGAAATTGAAGCGTTTCGTTCGTGTTTTCCATACTGGATTAGATAGAAAAATATAATCAAACAACAACAAACAGCTACTTCTCTTCGCGGGTACTGTAAAAGACAGTTAAGCGACTTGAGGGAAATTAGCAATTATGTAGGCGATGGGTAGAAATTCTTTCACTGCAAGTCAACATTTCGTACATCTTACCCTCTAACCCTCAATACTTCTCCACTCCATCTAACTTTCTAACCATGGTAAAGTGTGACGTCAAACGGGCTCATGGTTTTTGATGCTCTGCCTACCCGTAAGGGAAAATAGGCCTGATTATATATAAGTGTATACATTTTTAGAACGTCTTCTATGAATCGATAACGCTTTTTGAGATTTTAGCCGCCCGATTGCAAAACGTGCTAGGTGAATAAGATAAGATCAGGAGAGCGGTTTTTGCAGTCTAACTTACTTATTTCGTCACGCTTGATACGCTGTTGAGTGTACGTTTTTTTGTGAAAAAGTATGCGTAATGTCGCCTTAAAAGGTTATAAATAAATTAAGCGTTTAATTCTGAAAACGCGCGAATTATTCTAGTAAAATCACTTATTTATTACGAAAAAGTGCGTTGGAGGTTTCGATAAAGTGCAAATTTTATTTTTTCTATGAGTGTTTTAATATTATTAATACACAAATATGCAGCAAATAACACTCAGAGAGTGAAGACGAATCGAATGACACCTCTCACATAAAAATACAAACACATACACAGATTTAGGAAGTATTCCTAAGTTTGTGCCTACATAGGTACATACACTCGAAAAATATACCTCCTTAACCCTCCTTGTGCAGTCGGTTAAAAATGAACAGTGAACGTAGGTGTAGTGTATTTGGTGTACAAGTGTGCGCTCGCTCGATCGATCCAACGTTCAAGTCGTGAGAAACTTGCGAGGTGCAGACTGCAGGGTATCTGCTCTCTTTGTACCTACTAACTACGTGATTTATATGGGACAGTTGGCTGGATCAATGACAACTTCACCGGGTTAGCGCTCTCTACTGCACATTCACGGCTAACTGCTCGCTAAGTAGTTTACGAAATCACTCTTTTATATACCTGCCTGAAAGCGTTGTTTTGTATAAGTTAACATATGGGCTCAGATACAGTACGGACACGCACCGAGTGGTAGATAATTGTATTAACTTGGATTACACGTACAATGTGTGGAGTGAAGAAACGTTAGAATTGTTTACCTTTTTAAGTTCCTGTAGTAACCTCGAGGAACCCTTATAAATTCGCCGTGTCCGGCCGTTTGTATGTCTGTGCGTATATCACAGACATTTTACTCAGACGCTATTGACACTTCATAATCTCAAACCCACTATCAGTTGACATCGTACCCTGCATGCTAACAGCATTCGCCATATTAGGCCAGATATGCACCCGAAATTTGGTTACGCGTCGCGTAAATCAGGCGCTCAAATAAATTTTAAACTAATTATTTGTTATAAATAAATATTATATAATTATAAATACTAAAGCAAAAATCTGTCTCATTCTATGATTGAGCCTTGCTTCTGTCTTCATCTCTTAGTAGTAACTAACATCCGGTCTTAGATCTATCAAACGGTCGATTTTTTCGCTCCAAACATGCAGGAACCCTCAAAAATCGATCGTATATACGCGTGTTCGCCGAAATTTCTAATACATTAAAGTTAGCTGTGATTTCACAACAAAAAAATTTGAAGGTTCGCTCCGTACAAATCGGATCGTCTGACCCTCCGTCAACATCTAAACATTTCACATCAAAATGTTGTTCAAAGATTAAAACTTTAATTCTCTCAGTATCTTATACTTGTCTCTAATGTGGCTAATGTGAGACATTCGTAAGAGCGGTCCCTATGAAATTCCCACGCACCGCCCGCCCACTTACAAACTGCTAATTACGTAAGTGCAAAGTACAACAGCTGGAGCGTTTACACTTTTTTCTAGAAATACGTTCCACCTTCGGCAAGTGAAAGGTTTTATTAAATATAAAGGTCAGGGATATTGTACGATATTTGCGAAGGACGATGAGGATTTTGGAAATTTTGGAAAAACTTCAACTTCGTAAAATTTTATTTACGAAGTTGAAGTGTTAGCATAGTTAGCAACAATAAATATATGTAAAAGAAATTGTGGTGGTGGGTGGTGACATTTCGCGAGCATAATATATTGGGATGTTTGAATATTATATGGATTTTACATATGTTTCATAAAAATTTTAAGAGAAATCTGTTTCCAAGAAGGTTAGACAAGTGGCATTCTAATTTCGTGAATGCCAGTAGAATATAAAAGTATATGTATGGGATTGACATTAGCTAACTAAATGTCATGTGACGGCACGTCACAATAGTTTTATCAACCATCCTTTGACATAATTTATTATGAACTTGACTTGTAACTTGGGGGTTATGAAAAATTATTTGTATTTGTATTTGTCACAGTTTTTATCACATCACTTAGCGAAGGGTTAGCGTTTGTAAAATATAAACGTATCGTATAATGTTCGTGCGCTTGCGTTCCAGAGCTAACGGACGCGCTGCGGATAGCGAAGACGCAAGAGATCAAGATCCCGTTCGGCGTGGGCGTGGCCGGGCTCGCCGCGCAGACCAAGCACCCCATCAACATCAGGAATGCGTACGCGGACCCAAGGTGCGGTCACACGCATCACATACTAACTACATAGTCGAAGCTTTACATAATCAATGTTATGTTCGATTTGCGTTTGACCACAAACTCACCTGATGCTAAGCGATGCAGTGTTTTTACTTAATAGAAGAAACGATTCACTCGCTTGCGGTTACGGCAGCTCGAAAGGCCATTAATGACTTTAGTTTCTCATGTCCTGTATTTAAATCATAAGGCATGCTCTACTACTGCCAGTTGCAAACGATTAAAAAAAAAGAAAAAAAATGCGGTAACAATCTGTCAACTGTCACTTGATCACGGCGATGGACTATGGCTTTAACCTTCGCACCATGAGTTCATTCACCACAAAGAGAAACGATCCGAATAGGAAAATGTAGACCACTATTGAACAAGCCTAGCCTTATAAATACCTAAAACGAGCTACTGTGTTCTGTAAGTTAGCTAGTGAAATAGGTGGGTGCAGATAAACACACAACATACACTCTAAAGTTCTCGTCGTTCAGTTTTTCCACCTCATGTACGTGTGCTGGCCCTCCATCCTCTTTACGTAAGTTATTGCATTGAAAAAAGACTATTAGCCAGCTTTGCCAGTCCGGTTTGAGGGGTTTGTGATAGGCTAATTTGTATGTAGATTTTATCGCTTCTAACATTTTGTCTATTGTCTATTGTTCGTCTCTAAATCGACGTGCAGTATTGTATTTGTAATACAGTATCGTTATGACTTCAGGTTCAACAGCGAGATCGACGCGCGGACGGGCTACAAGACCGAGCTGATCCTGTGCATGCCGATCTGCAACTACGAGGGCGACGTCGTCGGAGTAGCTCAGATCATCAACAAGACTGATGGTAACGTGCTGCAGTTGTTTTACGAGCGCTGGGACTCGCAAACCTATTTGCCCTCCGACAAATAAGACTGCTCTGGTACCGGTCTCATATCGCTGAATTGGACTTGGTCTCATAAAGGTAGTGTGACGTGTGGTTGAATATGGTAAACGAACAATTTGATTCCGAATGCAGCGGCTGGACTCCCAATGACCTGTCTACAATGAATAGGTTTAACCTACAAAAACTTTTTAAGAACAATGTTTTCATCACGCATTTCAAAACAAGTTCTAATTCGACAAAGCTCACCATTTGCCTTTTAGGAGTTGAAAATCCAATTGTTGGCTTCTTCTTCTTTTCTTTCTTCTTCATCAGAAACTCGTCTTCGCATGTATCTGATCATATCGCATGATAATTGAAAGTGCTATAAGGTTTTATGCAAATTTATCAATTATGCAATTCTCGTTTAAATATACTTATTTTTTCCATCTTCACATATGACTCCTACAATTTCCAGGGTCCAAAGAATTCTCCCCCCGTGACGTGGAAGTATTCCGGCGGTACCTTACATTTTGCGGCATCGGCATCCAAAACGCGCAGCTTTTCGAGTCGTCGGTACTAGAATATAAGCGGAATCAGATCCTTCTAGCACTCGCTAGAAGCATTTTCGAAGAGCAGAGCAATTTAGAATGCTTGGTGACAAAAATCATGACCGAAGCAAGGGAGCTGCTGAAGTGCGAACGATGTGCTGTTTTCATTTTGGACACGGATCATTGTGAGTCGGTAAGTTTTATTTTAACAAAGCGCAAGACAATTAAAGTCCAGTTTATAGGAGATTTGGCAGCATTTTAGATGTACGTTAGTTGGATTGAGATTTCTCAGTCTGATCTTTGTAAAATTTTGTACTTAGGCAAGTAGTTTATTGTAATTGAAAGAATTTACGCTAATGCAGTTGTTGCTGCTATCACGAGCCACCGTATCAAGAAGACGTTTATCATGATGGGTCCAAATTCCCCCAGCATTGAAGATATGTTCACTGGAACATACCAAGCGCGCTGCAAGAACGGGACACTGCTAATAACAACCTGAATGCGTATTGTATTGGACGCGTATATCGCTCGTAGTCTTATGAGCATAGTTGACCCAGAGGCCGTAGGCGCAAAAAGCGTGGCATGAAAATACGTCAGATTAACATAATTTAAACGTTTCGCCGAAATTGCGAGCGTTCTACGCTGCCTTGACATCCATATTGAATTATTTGAAATGAGAAACCATTTGGCCCAGAATATCGATCGACGTGGTTTCAGGTATTATGAGTAATATTTTGTGCCCGCTTTAGATTCTCGGCAGCTCGCTTTTGTCGGCATGTTTTTCCACGTAAAGCTCACAGACCAAAGTCCATAAACCACTAATTGAGGGACTCGTAATAGCACCGTATCCTCATAGTAATTAATGTTGTTAATGAACACCCCATCTATAGAACAGCCTACTTTGTAGGCACGTGTGGATTGAATACCTTCAGTTAGCTTAACCTACCTGACTCACCCCGCGTATCCCCGTACCCGTACCCGTACGGGTCTGCCCACCTAATAAGGGATCTTGATATAATCTGCGCCAAATTACACTATAAGACATTGAATCAAAAGCCTTCAAAAAATCCTGGGAACAGACATATGCTTGAGGAATAGAATTACAAATTTTGTGGAAAATTCAGACTTCAAGCCGAATGTATATGTTATCGTGTGAAGTCTCTCCTTCAATAGACCCCAGTTATGTTTCAGACGCGCTAAGGAATTCCGACTGTCGCTGGTCAGTTTGTTGAGTAGAGTGCGTGTGTGCGCAGAGCCACCTGGAGCGCATCGTGCAGCGCCCGGGCGCGCGGCCCAGCGACTTGCCCGCGCTGCCAGCGAGCGCGCCCACGCGCTTCCACACGCTGTTCGAGCTCGGGCACCGACAGTCGCGCACCACGCTTACCCCGCGCCATGACCACAGCTCCACGCTCGCCTGCATTGCGCTCGCGGTCAGTACACCACATTGCCTGACTACACTACACTACATCCACCACTTGAACACAACATTCAATCATCGGTTTCAACTTACACACCCAGATTCCATCTTAACATCCTCACTACGCTCGGGAGTTAACCCTAGAATCCGACCTAGTAACTGATCCTAGTAATCCTAGTTTTTTTGTTGACATAGACATAGACAGAAATTAATTGTGACAAAAAACATACAACACAAAATGTGTGTTTAGTTGTGTTTATAATATATATACATATAAATATTATTTACATATATATATACATAATATATATGTATATATATTCCGCTTGCTATTACATGAAGTACTAGGCTCGACTTTGTATATGCCGCATTATAAAGGTTACACATTGCTAGTCACCATTCAGTTTTTTTTTTTATGTTAGATTGATCTACGGTTGAGCAGCAACTCGCTGATATTAAGCGATGGTGTAGGCGAGGATGGAGCTCGTCGATCTAGAAAGTATTTATTCAGGATGCGCAATGTCGCAAGTTATTTACTATTATGTTAGTATTCTATCAAACAACTCTAATTATATCATCCTGAAAATTGTAATTAGTATATCAATAATCGTACTATACTTGTGCCAGGAATCCATAAACCAAGCGAAGTTTCGTATTCCTAGGTAGCTCAGTCGAACAAGTTTCTGAACATATCTGACGTGGACGAGTGGCGGCGGGAGAACAAGATGGCGGTGGCGGACGTCGACGATGCAGCTAACGTGAGGACGATGCTGTGCATGCCCATCGTCAACGCCAATAAGGACGTCATCGGCGTAGCACAGCTCATCAATAAAGTAAGGCTGCTGCTGAGACATTACTCAAGGTTCCTTACGAATTACGATAGCAATGTCTTATGTTATATGAGTTAAACTCGCCAAACATGTTTTGCCTGCCCTACAGTCTCGAATTCTGTGACATCGGTGCTTTATCAAAGATTTTGCCATTTAAATAAATAAATTAATTAATTAATTTCAAACTTCTCAGAAACCTATAAATTGCGCTCGTATTTTTTGTTAGATATTATTAGTATTTGAGATTGTCACATTACTTTTTAATCTTAACAGAGAAAGTATTGTAATGCTCGCGCTCCAAAGGCTCGTTTGTTCAATACACGTCTTGATTTCTTGAGCATCACTCTCGACACTCGATTTTTTTATAAAATTCAACGAGGTCTCAGAAGTGAAGATAACAATAAAAAATAATCCGTCGTAATGAAAAATTTACCACCTGTGGAAATCTCAATAAACTATATTGATCAAAAACAAGATCATGAAATTACGTGCGGCAATGTTGCGGAGCCTAAGTCACTTGCTCTCCCGCCTCGCTGAGTAAACATTGGCAATTTTTTCGGCCTTCTATTGTATTCTATCCGGCCATTATATTAGAGACAGGAGGTTATCAAGTCAATGAGCACATAATTTCTCATGTGATGTTTGTTGTTGTCAGGAGAACGGCAGCCAGTTCACGGACGGCGACATCTCTATATTCGAAGCGTTCGCGATATTCTGCGGACTCGGGATCCACAACACGCAGATGTACGAGAACGCGTGCAAGCTGATGGCCAAGCAGAAGGTCACTACATATATCACAACTCTTATACTGCACACCACATACTTCCACAGCCACGCTAATGCTGCGTGTAGGCTTCTATCTTATGATGACATTTGGCTCGGTTCTTAACTTGGGGTTAGACAAGTGGTATTCTAATTTTGTCAACGCCAGTAGATTAGAAAAGTAAATGTATGGGATTTACATTTAGCCAACGAAATGTCACGTGACGACACGTTAAAGTTTCTTAACATTTCGAAGCGTAAGCGTTTATAGAAGTAGAAAAGTTTATTTAAGCTCGCTGGTCTAGTCCGGGTTCAAGTCGCGATGGTTATATTATTGCGTGGTCTTGCAGACGAACACTTCACTTATGTGAGCAACGCTGCTGGTCATGAATTTCCTCCTTCCTCATCGACACTCGTCTGTGAATCTTGTAAAAAGTGTTCTCGAATCATTTTCAGTCAGCGTTACATATTTTTCTCAGGGGTGAATAGGGTCCGCCAACAATTGAAATTGATTTTAACGACAATATAACCATGTCAACATAGAATTTGAGACCTTAATATAGTACGTATATCAGCATAAAATGAATCGATCGAGTCACAGAAAAGCTGGAAGCTTAGAATAATTTTTATGAAAATTAATAAAACTTTTCAAGGTTTAGCTGTTTTTCCATGGAATTGACTTTTAACACGATACAGCGGATAAACGATTTCGCCATTTATTTTGTTCTAACCAATTATCCAATTGCACCATCCCATAGGTAGTTTGCTGGTAAAATATTGTCTGACCGATAATATTATAGGGTCGTCTACAAATATTTACTTCCTACGTCCCGCTCCTTCTCTGACCAGAGCGTGTCTCCTGGTTACAGGTGGCGCTAGAGTGCCTCTCGTACCACGCGACTGCCTCCTCCGAAGACACCAGCCGGCTGTGCCAGGACTTCATCCCCTCCGCAGAGACCTACAACCTCTACAGCTTCCAGTTCCACGGTAATTCCTCTCCACTTCACTTGACTTTCTTTTCATTTGCCTTGCAAAGTGAGTCGATCCGCTGTAACCTTCATATTTATTACTTATTTAATGAGCCGGTACTATGATTTCAAAATAAATATATTTTTATATTCGATAATTCTGCAGATGATAAGGAACCATCAACTTACGGCGGAGAGGGCCGTCTAGAAGAAACCGAAGTTATATATATTTGGAAAAAAACTTATTTAGAGAGCGGGATATTATCTAATTAAAGTATAATAGCTAATTTCATAAACCAAGGTACACGTACGATAGAAATCTGTGAAAATGTGTGAGTGTGAGAAAGTGTGTGCGTATTGAATAACACAACAATGAATGCGGCGGTGTGAGTGTGTGTAACATGGGTCGCGTGTTGCAGACTTCGAGCTGTCGGACGAGGACACGTGCCGCGCCACGCTGCGCATGTTCCTGCAGTGCAACCTGGTCGAGAAATTCCACATTCCATACGACGTGAGTACATCGCCTACAACCCTTCCTTCACTTAAAACTTATTTGTTATTTCACTCTCGACAAAGAAATCTTTCAGATTTCTATCTGAAATTACGAGTTACTCCTGTCTGTTTTGAGTCTAAGCCTACGACTATAGTTTCGACAGCGTTCGGCGGTTTTTTCAAAAGGAGCAGCGCAAACATCACCCCCGATCCATAACGACTATTCCCAGACGACTCACGAAACGTGAATCAGGAATGACGTGTATCGTAAGATCTGTCTCTAGGTGCTGTGCCGTTGGACCCTGAGCGTGAAGAAGAACTACCGTCCGGTGAAGTACCACAACTGGCGGCACGCGCTCAACGTTGCGCAGACAATGTTCGCGATGCTGAAGACTGGCAAGATGGAGAGGTTCATGACGGACCTGGAGATCTTGGGGCTGCTGGTGGCGTGCCTGTGCCACGACCTGGACCACCGCGGCACCAACAATGCCTTCCAGACCAAGACGGAGAGCCCGCTCGCCATCCTCTACTCCACCTCCACCATGGAGCATCACCACTTCGACCAGTGCGTCATGATCCTCAACAGCGAGAGCAATAATATATTTCAGGTTAGTTCCTTTTCGGTTTAATTTTCTTTAATTTAGTCCAGCTCAGCCCGCATAGACATATGATTTGATTCAGCCATTGGTAAGGGACGTCGGTGGTCTGTTCACTTATAGTTCTATTGTGGAAAAAAATTGGAACTAACGTTTCGAAGTATTTACTACTATGGTATTCTGTGGTCTCGCGGTGGTTCAGAACAAAATAATTAAATAAGGACAGCAGCGTCCTCAATGCCGCATTAGTTCTTTAACGGAACAGACTATACTAATTGACGGTGTTTCAAGTTCTAGGCGACCTTTTTTATGACTGAAAATACGAGCAAACCCGGTTTCACTAAAAATGAAACCTAGCAAGATCGATTTATCGTCCCCAAATCTACCTACAAACCAAATTTAATTAAAATCGCTGGAGCCGTTTCAGAGTTTCAGATTATATATGTATAAATAAATAAATATTTGACATTTCACACAACACCATCTAGCCCAAACTAAGCAAAGCTTGTACTATGGAACTAGATGGCTGATAGAAAACATATATACTTTATTTTTTTGTAAATTTATACATAATTATGATACATAGAAACACCCAGACACAGAACAAACATCCCATCATCAACAAATGTTTGCCCTGGGTGGGGATTGAACCCACGACCTTTCAGTTCAGCAGGTAGACGTAAACACACTACCAACTGAGCCACAAGGCCTGTCATATATACCTATATATACAAGAATTGCTCGTTTAAAGGTATTAGATTAGATAGATTAGTCGATATGTTTCACGTCCGACTTCCGACTTTAATCTGTACAGGTACTGCTTGTAACTAAATAAATAGTTGTTAAAGTATAATTTGGCGTGACACTAAGTTTTATCCCGACGGCCCTAGATGTCACCTAGTTATCCTTTAAGTCTTCAAGTACGAGTAGACGTCTCACGTAAAACGCACGTCGCGGTTTTACCCAAAATCGAGAAATCCTTATTTAACAAACACATACCTGTGCACAAGGAAGACTTTCATGTCTCTAGGAGCAGGGCGATTAAGACTGTTCGTTTTGCGCTGTTTCTGAGACAGAACATTGCCTTGTATATAGTTCTATAGTTGCCTTGTATATTCTGTGCCGAAAATGTTTATCCAGAGAGATGTTGAGCTTTTTAGGCTTCAGTACTAAAGGTGCCGGAGCCTATTCGTGAGGATACTGTGTCTATCCTTCACATAAACGGCTGTATCTTTTGAACGGTAATATATACAAGTCTCAAAATTGGCGAAATTGTAGGGTTTAATATGATGTAAACCAACAAAGACTAAAAACTGCTCAAATGTGAGAAAACTGGGAAATTATTGTGCGAGATAAAATCTCCTTGTTGATTCCACAAAAATAGAAACTAAATATGACAAATGTTCCTATGTTTTCGTTGACAATTGGTGTCATGTGACATAAACTTAAAATAGAGTTAACGATAGTGCTAAATGCTTTTCGGATAAAAAAATAGGACTGTAACACTTACTTTTTTGAATTTGATATTGTATGTGAACGCCTAGCATTTCAGACTATTCATATTTAAAAAAATGTGTGAAGTTACAAATATTCTTATATATAAAGCAGATTTTGTTGAGTACCTATCTAATTAACTCTGGTATGAACATGAACACTGACACCAGAGTACATTGACACATGAGTGCCATGCATAGAAGTACAGAAGTCTCGGTGTGCGAGTGAAACTCGTACTTTGCTGGATTTATTGTGCTAGTAGTAATGAATGTATGTCCGGTAGCTCGATATACGAGAATGTACCCTTGGCGCAGGCGCTGTCTCCGTGCGACTATAAGGACGTGATGCGCGTCGTGGAGACAGCCATCCTCTCCACCGACCTCGCGATGTACTTCAAGAAGAAGTCGCGCTTCCTCGACCTCGTCGACAACGGAGAGTTCGACTGGCAGAGTCCCGAGAAGAAGGAACGTAAGTATACATTTACATATTTATGAGTTTGTAATAGTTAAGATAGTGAGTGTTTGTGCATTGAATTATGTAAGTGTGTGGACATATTTTGATGAATATATTAGCAACTGGGGAATATTTATTACAACGAGTACAAAACCCCCGACAAAAACAACGGCTACAACACTCTCGATGAAATCCTCATTCAAATAAAAAAAAAAAGATCAAAGGGTCAAAAATCCCTTAATTTGCATTTGAGGAGCTTACCATCAGGGTTACGCTCGACTCTTATAGCCAAGCAAGCTCGCGCCTGTTTATATTTTGCTTTTTCTGCGATTAAGATACTGACACAAAAGTTGAAAAGACTGTTAAAAATATCACAATTTAAAGTAAGCTCATTTGAACTTTTGTCTCACACTCTTAATTACAAATTTACCTGTAGGACTACAGGTAAGACACCAGATACAACGTGGTAATATTAAAGTAAATGCAAGTAATAATGTTAAGTATTGGATGCGTTGCGCAGTGCTTTGCGGCATGATGATGACTGCATGCGACGTGTCCGCCATCGCCAAGCCATGGGAGGTGCAGCACAAGGTGGCCAAGCTCGTCGCAGACGAGTTCTTCGACCAGGGCGATCTCGAGAAGCTACAGCTCAACCAGCAGCCCATCGCTATGATGGACAGGTAACATCACCACTCATCCGAATAATCACCGCTCAACACCGCCTATAATCATCACTCTATTAATTACCGCTGTGGTTTTGATATTGATCTCATCAACTTTAGTAGTGAGAATAGGGATAGCGCAGGGACGAATCTTGTCAAATGTTTGAGCTGTGTATAATGTTAGCTAGATCAGCACAATCTTTCGGAATCGGGTTGGAAACCATTTTTAGGGTTTCGTACCTTAATAGGAAAAAACGGAACCTTTATAGGATCGCTTTGTTGTCCGTCTGTCCGTCTGTCCGTACGCCCGGGTGTCAAGACCTTTATCTCGGGAACGCGTGAAGGTATCGACTTAAAATTAAAACTATATACGCAGATCCATAGTATCTTGCTGCAGAATTTTTTTTTTTTTTTTTTATATATATCTCTATCATTCTGTATGGTAAAAACAGAGATGGAGATATAGTTTCCGACCCGTTTCCGAATCCGACAAGTTGTGAATAGCTCTACAGGTGCTCTTATTCCCTGTCCGTCCACCTCGCTTCCTCTTTCTTGTCTAGTCGTGACTAGGTACAGGTGAAACAAAGAGTCAAGAATGAGCAGTAGTCGTTTTTGAAATGTACAGGGAGAAGAAGGACGAGCTGCCGCAGATGCAGGTCGGGTTCATCGACATGATCTGCCTACCACTGTACCGCGTGCTGTCGGACACGTTCCCGTGGATCGCGCCGTTGTACGTCGGCACGGCCGAGAACCGCCGCCGCTGGCAGGACCTCGCCGAGAAGGTGGAGATGGGCCTCACCTGGATAGACCACGATACCATCGACAAGCCCATTGAGGAGTTCACCGGTAAGAGATGCTCCACGAGATTACAGGCTCTCTGGGACTCTGGCTCTAGTTAGCCGGTCATTACTTATTATTCATGAGCTGGTCGAACGCAAGTCAATAAATGAATAAATAATTATAGTTAAAAAAACTGAAACAACCGATTTCATAATGCGCAATTTTGTTTAAAATTAAACTACTTACCCGATTTTGATGAAATTTATGTAGGGCCTATCTGTAAGTATATCTTTTCAAACAAAGAATAATATTTAATATTTCAAATCGAGTTATAAATGATAACCGAACTGATAACATCCTTCTTTCTTTCTTTCTTGAAGTCGGACAAAAAGACAAAAAACATTGCTCATGGGGAAACATAAGCCATCTACCATACTAATAAGTTATGTTTTTGACGCAAATACCCTATTTTTGTTTCCATAGTGAGAAGCAAGTCACAAAACTGATGATAACAACACTACAGTAACAAGGCTACAGTTTGGTGTTTCAGTTATCTACATACAAAATTTTAGTAACAGATCATGAAAGCGAATGTGTCAAAGAATATGTTTCGTTCAGTGAGGAAAGTAGCGTATTGCGCGCGGCAGACGGCGAAGCGCCGCTATTTCAAAGTCCTTTTGCAATATGTAAAACACACGAATAAAATATAGACTAAGCAATCAGGCCATCAAAAAAGCATGCAGATAAATATTCATATTCAATAGACATTGAAGATTTAAAGCTACAAAGGCAATATTGAGAAAAGAAGAGGCCTGGGGAGGCCGAGAAGAATGTTTAAGATCAAACAAGATTAGGCAATATCATGTCGTACAAGGAAGTGAAAGTCTTAGCAGAGGACCGACTGACATGGAATTACTCCACAGACAAAAGCCAAGCTTTAAGAACTTGGACTAAATATAGGTGGACATTTCACACAATTATTTCAATATGGAATATAATATTGTGTTATCAGTAAGTTTGTTTGTGTTTCCAGCGTCGAACGAGCCCATCAAGGACGTGGAGTTCACGGTGACGACCCTGAACTGCGCGAAGCCCGCGGAGACCACCAGCACGGCGCTCGTGAAACCCATCAAGACCAGCTTCAGCTCGCTGCGGAGAGGCAAGAGCGGGGGACACGCCTCGCGCCCCGCCAGGAACAAGCTCACTAGGTAACCAAACTGTTTCAACTAGTTTTTCCACAGAACCTCGCTTGGAATTGATTGCTTAAAGTTTCTCCTGAATATGGCCAAAATCTGACCTCTTTTTTGAGCATATCCACTATTAAACATCAAACGTGCTATTTACTCCATTCATCAAACCCTAGATGAGACCATAACCCAATTGAAGTAAGTGGAGGTAAGCCAGAAATAATATGATTTATGTGTGAGTCTGTGAGTATGTGTGTGAGAGAAAGAGAGAAAGAGAGAGAGCAGGTTCCCGCGTACAGCAATGAGCTTTTAGGGAAATAAACCATCGTGAGTACGTCATAGCGTGACTGTATATACGTTATATGTATATACGTTGTAGTACCCGGCCCTGCCGTGATCATGAGACTGAGATGGAGACTAACTTGTCTCAGCATTTACCAATTTATGTATAAAAACTATAATTAAATACTTTTTTAAACTATCACGGTCATTCATTAAAACACTATTATTATTAAGACATGGGATAACGTGGTACGCGTACCACGGTAAATATCCCGTTAGTAATAATAGTCTTTTAATGAATGACCGTGATAGTTTAAAAAACTTATTATTATTAACGGGATATCCCGTTTATAATAATAGTGTTTTATAATTAAACATTTTAAGATAAAAACATAACTAGGTAGGTAACCCTTCACGCTTCTTCTCTTATCTTTCTATCTTAGTATAAATAAACTGTACACTTCTCATACTGAAACAAAACATACTAAAGTTTTTCCTAAGATTCCAGAATTTATGGACACCTCGCACTCTCAAGCACCGAGCGAGCGCTAGTCATGATTATGACTACCATATAATTCGTGGCCCTATCTACTGCATAGGTACGTTGCGCAGTGATCGCGCGACTTGCATGTCCTCATGTACTCTCGGCGCTTGCTCGTTTGCCCAGGATAATTAGGTCAAATATTAACCACCTATTTTAATTGATTATTTGGAACAAGAATCGAGTACTGAACACCCTGTATCAATATTGCTAGTATTCAAACAGTCTTCCTATATACTTCGAATTCAAATACCTCTAGTATGCAAGAGCCTCATTAAGTACATCCAAAAAATCTATTTCTTCACCTATTTTTTTATTCTCACCAAAAGTTAAATAAAATAAAGAAATTAAAACATCAAAATCGTATACCTGTTACTGTTTTCTTTTCTTCATTACCATTTTCTTTTCAATTCACATAATCGATATACAACGGAAGCCTGTTGCAGATCAATGTACGCGGCGCCAAGCGGCCGCCGGGACAGCGGGAGGGAGAAGGAGACGGCGCCGACGAAAGAGACGGTGGACACAGAGCTGCACGTAGTGGCGCCGGCGCAGGGAGCGGGGGCGAGTGTGGAGCCGCCCGCTAAGGTGAAGCACAAAGGAAGGCTCTGCCACATGTTGTGACGGTTAAGTTTCAACTGGTGAGTGCAAAAACATATCAGGTAACATACGTTTTACTTTCATCATATCATTAATTCCTCTGTTTTCCCCATTCGACCCTTCACACTAGGTCCCTTCTGATTCCACTAATTCCATATTCCCCTCTTCCCCTTCGAAGTAAGTTTCCTAACCGAGCTTTTGCCGATACCACACTACTAAAGACTCGGCACGGCGCGGGCGGTTCGATTAACTGACGTCCGGTTACCATGATTACGTCACAGACTCCAACGAACGCCTATAGTTGGCGTTTGCTTTTCGATTAATCGAATTAACGCAGTGATGCTGACTCGATTTATTATCGATGCTGACAGATATTTAAAACTTGTAAAATACTTCACAGGAGCCGGCAGGAGAGTGCCGACAAGGCCGAGAAGCCCGAGCGAGTGAAGCCGTCCAAATCCATCGACTAACTCCCTCGCAGCCTCTCCGCCCTACTCCACACACCACGGTTCATGTGATGACCGCTCCATTCCGACCTCTACAGAGGTACTTCCTTTACGGTGAAACGTGTCTAATTATGATGGTTGATGTTGTATATTTCTAATTAGTGAATTTGTGTAAGGTAGACTATTTTAATGTGAACATTTTCGTCTCTTGGCCAAAAACGTGACGTGACACCGATTTAGTTAAAACTAAACCACATTTTTATAGATTTTTGTCTAAAGTTTATTTACTTAGGCCTTTGATAAAAGTAAATTGTATCTATCAGATCAACACACAAGTCTAAACAAAGATACAGTATTGTCTACCTACTTGTCTTTCCATAATGGGTGCACCTGGCTTTAATAATGCGAACAAAGTAGACAAATTGTGTCTTAGTTCTCATGATCTACCTATTTGGCATGTTTCAGCGCTGAAAACAAAAATGAACGTTCAAAATTAGACTCTTTTGACCTAACTTAAAAGTCCAATGTTCATTTTTCATTTATTTTTCTCTGTGTATACACACAAGGATTGGAAATATACCTCGAGCCTGGAGCCACTTACACCTTCGACTTCTTGCAGGGATAAACGTGTGTATCAGGGATAGAAGTGCTACAAAAAGCTAGCTAATGGTCCGAGAAATAATGCCCCTCTACGCTGATGAAGATGATGGTATCTCGTATGAAGATACATTCCGTTCTGTAAGAAACAAACTGCCAAGGTACATGCGCGCACATACTGTGACGCGTCATCAGCAAATGTCTGCGTGGAGACTGATCGAGTTTTGTCGCGAGTTTTCTACGATCACGTCGCTGATTGGTCGTTCATTGCAAACGGTACCTCGCCGACCAATCAGCGGCTCGTGGCTGACGCCGATCAGCCCCCACCCTAATGACTCTGCTTAAATTTTGGCCAAGAAGATTCACTTAAGGTATAAAATTTTGTAGTAACTCTTTGCGTCATTTTGACGTCAATGTGTTTCCTGTGAAGCGACTATAGTTAAATGTTTTATCTTAATGAATGTATTATTTAAATAGACTGTGATCTAGTATTACTTCACGATATTCTATTTTAAAACTGTTTTATTATAACTACTTACGGTTTGGCGAAAGGGCTCCGAACAAGCCCGGGTTTTTTTTTGTCTGTCATTTCTTGTCAATATCGAAAATGTCTTAAATGAGATTTCCACTTTATCGAGAGTGATTTGGACTCAGGACTTAATCATGATAGTGATTAAAGATTGCAATATTCAAAGAAAGAAATAATTTAATTTTTCTTATTTCTTTTCAATTTAGCTCCAAGTAATGATTATTCAGATTAATGCTTAATGTAAATTGTACCTAGTCACAAAATTCAATTTCCAGATGACAAGTCACAGTCACACTGAAGCGAAATAAATCTTGGTTAAATCTTAGTCCGGTCTCAAATAGTGATGGGTACAATTATGAGAAATATTTGTGCTGTTTAAAATAAAGGTGTTGACAACGTTTATATGTCAAGCTGTAAGTACTTACTTTTTTCGAAAAACAAATATTGTATTTTTTAGTTAAATATTTATTTATTTTTTTACTAAGAGGGTACTCTTACATTCGAAATGTTGAGAAACTGTCGATATAATATTTTACTTTTAAAATAGAATATTCGTCTCTCGGCCTGTTAGTGGTTGTAATGTAATTATAAATGTGTAGGTGTAAGAGAAAATAGCCGCATATCGCTATCTGTCTCTCTCTCTCTCTCTTTGTCTTTCTAGCACATTCAATATTTTGTAAGATATAAGTATCGCACTGTTGAAAAGAGAATGGCTATTGATGAGATGTTTTTGCCATTTTGTTTGTTATCAATATCAAAATATCTATGTAATTTTAATGAAAATTAATTAATTCATTGATTGCATAGAAATACTTAAGAAAAGTTAATTCATATTTGGAAAGCTTTTTTTGTTGTTGTTATAACGAATGAAATGACTCGCATATTTGTAAAGTCAATCCAGTTTGATAGAAAGAGAGAGAAAGCGCAATGCGGCGAAGGGTTCTTAAGACATTTTTCATAAGTTGTCGATACGAGTTTCAATTGAAGTTATTTATATAATTTATTGAGAACACTACAAGTATTATGATGCTAGTCGAGAGATTATTTTGTTATTAAACAATAAATTAACGAACGACTCCCGTGTAATCGAATAATCGCTTTATTTTACAATAATTTAATTTAATTTGTTTAAGGATCGTCACTACAGCATTTACTAGCACTCTGTTTGTAAAAACAATGAATACTTACACAAGAGCACAGAAAACTTACAAGAGTAACAAGTATAAGTTTAGAAACTCGAAGAAACCCAACAAAAAAACGACTAAAGCAATTTTGATGAAACGTAGCTAAGAACAGTTTCGATGAAATCTTCTTTCAAACAAAAAAAACTAGATCAAAATCGGCCCATCCGTTACCACACACAGGCACACTGATACACAAGTCAAACTTACACCCCCCCTTTTTTAAGTCGGGGGTTAAAAAATTATGGTTTTATTAGTTAAATAGCTAAATAGCAGTTCTGATTAAATATTATTGCCTGTGTAACAGTCTATGCCAAGCTACATACATAATATTATGCATACGTATCGTGGCGCTTATGTTCTTGTATTAATCAAGGGGTGGGATTTAAAAAAAAAATAGATTTGAGAAATTGTAATTATGTAAAAAAATATAGTTTAAAAAACTGAAATAACCGACTTCAAAATACACAATACAATATATATGTACGCGAGTTGCTGTTAACTTTTCTACGGCAATTAATATTTATTTATTTAATTATGGACACAACTTGGGAGCTTTCTCTATACGTGAATTCAAGAAACACAAAAATTGGTTCACAAATGACGCAGTTATCGGTTAACGAACATACAAAAAAGAAACATACAGACCGAATTGAATCCTTCTTTTTGGAAGTCGGTTGACAAAATTAAGTTACGTTAGGGTTCGGTTATCTAAAGTGCAGTGATTTACTAAATTTGAATTCCACGTTTTCCACAACTAAATAATACGGGTGGACCTGTCAAGTTAAGGTTGTGTCTTGAGACATGCATTATTTAAAAACTATGTATCGCTATTGAGATATGGTGAAACATTTAGCTTTTTAACTAGTACACAAATAATAAGTACGTACTTATAAATAATTAGTAAATACATTAGTTTATGCATTCCAATTATATTAATGCTGGCTCCATACTCTCATGCGACTTCAACTGGTGGAGACCGACTTTAACTAGCAACTGCTAATGTCATCTCACGATAACTTATCCCACTCGAAAATCTCGCTACTTACCCACCGTTCACCTCGTGATGACCACCTGGGTGAACGTGGGAAGTTTTTTTTACAACGGCACACCTCTGATTAAATTTTCAAAAACCCTATTTTATATCGGTGATGGCCCACCTCGGAACTGTGATGCTAGCCATTAAAATATTTATGGTTTTCAGTTTTTAAATATTTGCGACAGAATAACATTTCAATTTGTGTACAGTCTAGAAAAAAAAAAACACTGTCTTGAACCTTTTTTTAACCTCATACCCAAAAAGAGGGGTGTTATAAGTTTGACGAGTATCTATATCTGACGTTATTTTATTAACTAACCTAACCTAACCTACGGATAAAAAAAACCCTAACCTAACCGTGCGTGATGTCACATTCGGTTCCAGCGGAAGACCAGCTCTGGCTGTTCACAGCCAGCAGTATGCTGAGCTGGAACCGATTTATGTCCGGAACAGTTATTTTAATTGTTATTATGGAAGCATAAGTTGTCAATATAAATGAAAAAGAAACATATATTCTTTTTTTTTCTTTTGAAATATAAAGAGTTTTGATAACGAGGTGTACGGTGGAAATTAAATATTTCCCAGGTGGACAAAGGTGAGCCGTTTGAAAAAAATATTCCCACCGTTCACCCAGGTGGTCTCTGGAGGTGAACGGTGGGTAAGTAGCCGAGAAAATCTTTGTGTGATGGGCAAAGAAAATTTATACTCTCTACCAAGATGGGTGAGTTTCGAAAATATAAAATACTTTTTGCTATTTTTGGGCTTTGCTAGCCGGCCACGAGTGTTATAAGATTCATGTGATGATATGTGATACCCCAAAAATCGGATTATGCTTGCGAGGGATGTATTCAGTTGAAAACACTCTCGCGTGAGATTTTAAATATGAAGTCTCCGGTTTCCTATCCCACGCGGGTTCCAGTCTGCGACTTAAGAATCATAAACTCGCACTCTTGAAAATAAGTATTACATTCATTCTGTCGCCTTGTATAGTCTACAAATTCTTCAATTTTTCAAATTCAAAGAATTTTAGAAAATTTGCTACATGGAGCCGTTAAAATTTGAACCCGCTACGTCAGTGACTCCTACATTAGCTAATCTATATACGAGGGGGTGCTCGTAAATGCTCTGATACAGTAATAATACGATCCAGTGTGTGGCTTCTCAGTCGGCGCCTCGGAAACTACTAGACGTAATGTCGATTGTTTACATGTTATACTCACATCATTCGTTACCATAGCTAGTTTAATTTTATGGAAGAGTTATGTCAGTTTTTAATAAATTATAACATTTATTGAAAATTGTCATAAGTTTTATTTATTTTTGTCACGAATGGCACGTTCGCGCGTTAGCTATAATTCTATAGGAGATAATTTATGGTTGGTTTTATTCCCGGTTCCTATGGAATAACGAATGCAGCCGCGTGGCGTAACCAGCACTTTTATACAGGACTTTAACATACCAATGTATTGTGTCAAAGGATATAAGGATGTATATCATTAAACAACAGTGAACACTTGATGCATACTGTCCCGGTCTAGCGAATCAGCACTGGTTGCTAACAACTACGAGTAATGCCACTCTGAGCCGGGGCCGCGGTTGGGTTGTGACAAACTTGTACTTGTATTGAAATTTCCTCTTTTGTCAATTTCTAGGCGAGTTTTATCTCTCGATAAAGTAAATGTGTATTGTCGAATACATACAAAAGTGTACTCCCGAGGCGCGGCCGTGAGTAGCTGACGATGTGATCGAAATAAGAACTGCTGCATTGGCGCCAATGTTACACAACGGCCGGTAAACTTCGCTCGGCTCAGTTTTGATGCTGCTCGCCAAAAAAGTGTACAAACAAAACTCTTTTTATCTGTCAAATGACAAAAATAATTGATTTACTCACATTTTTGTGTTTTATTAAAAGTATTAATGATGATTGATAATAATTTTCTATTCAAAACTAATTTACGACCGTCTCGAAATGGTTAATTTGCCAAATAATTTGCGATGGTGGCGCTTTTGTATTTTTCTACCCTTTTTTGTCGAGCTGAAGTATGGCCGACCAAGGTATGTTATGAAGAAAACTGCGTGCCAATCCTATTGTTACTTTGAACACACACAGTACTTCTGTTGATTTTCACCATTGTTTTTTCTGTTCGTGTCTGTCACATGAAATGACGTCCACGTTGCTTATGAAGCTAAACTATGTGCAATATTTTAAACTAAGAATAAATTATAATTAATTTACATCGATAACTAGCGCTTTTATTTCGAACAATTAAAAGTATATCGATTGTGCAAAAACCCGACTCCAATAATACTTATCTATAAAATAAACACATGTGAATCTAATAAAAGTTGATTGCTATTATCTAACCATATCTCACATTTGAGATTCTAATAATGGCTATAATCTAACTAACGACATCTTACAATTTAGAATATACCAAATCGAAAGGGCGTTCCGACAGTTGCAGCTGACGTGACAATCGCGCATCATAAAGGCGCGCGTGCGACGGGTGAAGGCACCTTGCGACTAGCGTTAATAGTATGAACATGTTTCCGCGAAACAGCGTAGCGTTCCGGCCGCGCGCGTCGCTCGTACGCGGGTCACGTCCGACCTAGGAAGATTTAAAACTTACTCGTTTTTGTGCAATCAGTTGAAACCACAGAATATGTGGTTGAAACCTTACTCTTGTAATAAATTGTCATCAAAATGATGATGGTGATGGTAATAATTATGAGTATGGCAATTATGGTAATGAAAATGATGGTGATGATGAAGATAATGATTACCGTGGTGGTTATGGTGATGATAATCATAATGGTGATGCAGTTTACGATTGTGATGAAGATTAATACGATAATCATCGCTTTCGTGATCGTTGTCGTCTCCATCATCATTACCAAGTCATTTATTCGAGATTTAAAGACACCTAGCTATATACTTACGTTTATCGGAAAAAAAACCCACTGAGGTTACCCTCTTAGCGCATAATCTAACCAATATAACTCAATAAAACTATTTATTTATTTATTTAACACTTTATTGCACACAATTACAAAGTAACAAGCTGTACAATAGGAGGACTTAATGCTAATGTAACATTTTCTGCCAGTCATCCTCATAGTGAAAGACAGACAGGATGTAGGCGTGCTGCAAAACTTAGATATATGAAAATATAATTATAAAACACACTATATAATATACTAAATAATAATAATATTTAATACATACTATATATACTTAATACACACGAAATATATACTTACATGGACGAATATACATAAATATATATACAAATTAATAATGATGAAATGATTAACGAAGTAACATTGCTTTCAAATAATGCTCACGTACTGATCTTTTGAATATTTCTTTTGATGGTGCTTGTCTGATATTAAGAGGGAGCTCGTTCCACAGCCGTACCGCCATCACTCGGAAAGAATCACTGACGAATGATGTGGTGTGTCTAGGAGTGGCCAGAAGTAGGAGATTACTAGTTCGAGAAGGGTTTAACCGGATGTCCGAGAAATAGGTAAAAGATTCTTTAAGATAGGAAGGTGAGTACTATATATTGTTTATATTTTTAATATAGTTACCTATGTCTCAGTTTTTTATTGCTACTTTCTATTGTAATAATAACATACGTCAAAATAATTTTATGACATATATTTTTATTACACTGCCCAATAAATTAAGGGCATCATTCATAATGCCCAGTCAATGTAGTTAATGTAAAAGAAATTATCATATTGTAATGAAATGAAATGAAATTTGTCCTCCCATATTGTGCATTATTTTAGCACGTACTTTACGTTTTACGTACTCTACTACGCTGCGTCCCTAATATAGCCTATATACCGATTTTATTTTTATATGAAGTAGATTTAATATATTCGAGAACCAATCTCCTGACGGTTAACGACGATGTGGCCGAGAATAGAGCGTGTACTCATCGATCTCAAAAAAATATAGTTGAAGTGTGATGTTAGTCTAAAGATGTAATTAGTTATTACTAGTCACACCCGATAGTGTGAGACGGAGGAAAAAATATTCTGTTCCACACTGGTGTAATAAAATGGTGTGAGGGTTATTAAGCCCCCTTGAAATCTACACTCTAGCTTTGCAAATTGACTGGCCTTGTGGCTCAGTTGGCTGTATGTCTGCTTGCCGAGCTGTAAGGTCGTGGGTTCGACCAGGGCAAACATTTTTTGTATGATAGGCATGGATGTTTGTTCTGTGTCTGGGTGTTTCTATGTATCCTATGTATATATTTACAAAAAAAAAGTATATATGTATTCTATCAGCCATCTAGTTCCATAGTACAAGCTTTGCTTAGTTTGGGCTAGATGGTGTTGTGTGAAATGTCCACAAATATTTATTTATTTATCTAATTACAAATGGTATTTTCTTTGGAACAGAAGGCGGCAGGGAGTTCCACTTCTGTGCAGTATGCATAAAAATGTGAAATAGGCGAGGGTTAGAATAAAATTGTATGTACATGCAATGCATATTTTTTTATCTTTTTATTATAGTATTGCAACAAACCTATATTAGACTGTAGTATAGTCAATACACCAATAGATTAGAACTAGAAGACCAAACCAAATACAAATCCAACCACCAGAAGATCTTAACTTTTTTTATCAAGATCATATCGTAACATCTACTTATCTAATATCGTAAAAAATATTCTTTTCATCTTACTAGCTCGTAAAGTTAGTTTTCCAAGGCTAATATTGGCGTGGAAAAGTTCATTTTGCTCCCTAGGGTGGAAAGTAATTTCAAAATTCGAACACGACGGAGCTCTACATTCTCAATACAAAATATTACCAAACTTCTTTGTATAATACCTTCACAAAATGAAGAAAAATAGTTCGATTCAAGGAGGTTGCTATCTTAGCTTAAAGAATCACTAAATATTATATAAAAATAACTTACAAATTTTGTGTATTTACGTAAAATGTAAATAAAAATGTACAATTTACTTTCCCTTAGCAGTGTTTTGAATTTTTAGAACCATTTACACGAAAAAGGTTTGGATGAGTTAAGAAGAATATTACATAGGCGAGTTGTGTCAAGAGCCTAATAGAAGAAAAAAAAATAGAGTAAAAAAAACTTTGTACTACGTAATTTTGTTGTAAATAATGTTCAAAATTAATAAAATGTGTACATGGAAGTGAGCTCACGTGATTATAATGTAACTTTAGGACCAGTAAAGTTGCATAAATGCCAAGCAGATTTTTCTACTCGAGAAAATAGGTAACTAAAAAATTTCCTCGCTACGTTAAGATGAAATTTTTTGTATTGCACTCGACTGTAAAGTTATTTTATCTCGTGTCTTCTTGAATCCATCGCTACGCTCAGCATTCTACACTAGAACCCTAGATTCAAACCTAGAATCCTTCGCTTGCTCTGGATTCAACTGTCAGACACTCGACGGTAAAATACAACTTTCCAGCCTAGTACAATAAATAACTATTGTCCTGAACCATCGTACCGAATGATTTAGCGAATAATATTACATCATTATTAGACTTTTACATCATTCTATACTAGCGTTATAGTGAGACAAAGTTTATAAAATTGTTCGTTTGTGAAGTTTAAACTTATCAGATTCCGAGAGAGAGAGTGTGTTATGCTTACGACATTACCTACGCCTGTAGAGCCGTAGCTATCCGGAGATCACAAATATGATGTTTGTAGCTCGCTTTGCTACGACAGTGTCTAGTCCGTAGCACTCCGGAGAATATACATACGTGCACTTTTTCGTGAATATCAACGAATATTTTCGTAACAATTAAGAAACAGAAAGTAAGAGTGGAACTACATTATTAAATAATAATTATATAAATCAAGCATGTTCCAAATTTATGACAATATTGAATTCACAATATATTTCTATGCATATTTCACTATCACTAGGTAGGTGAAATGCTAGGTAATAGGTTAGTATTAGCTATCAATAAATGAATCTGAATATGCTTACAACAATTGTAAATTAATTCTGTGAACGATTTGATTGACTTTCTAGCAATGCTTTCTCAATAACGAGTAATAGTTAATAACATTATATGATGCAAGTGATTACAAACAACTTATTCCCTGTTTTTCTGAAGTGTTCCTAACAGTACTATAGATTCCTACAAGCACCTTTATTTACTAAATCCCTCTCTCTCTCTCTCTGCTCTATACTAATGTGGTATCCGGAAGCGGGCGTCACGACTATGCCGAAATTCTGCACAAGGCGTGTGACGTCTCCGGATATCCGGTACCGACGCACCACGTGGCACAGGATCGTCTTCATCAACATCATCGCGAAGTTAATTCCTGGAATTTTTTACCAAATATTACTAACTAGTACTATGTGAAAGGAAGACATCGCCGGGAAGCTTTATATCTTGTTCACCAAATTCTGAGTACGATGATCGATAATATTACTTTTTACAAACTCCAAAAAGAAAAAAAAAAAAATTGTTTAAAAGGATGTATATTTTTTTACGCAAGATTGATCTACAATTATATTGACCACCAACTAGCCTGATGTTAAGCAAAAGTGTGGCCAAGGATGGAGCTCGTCGATCTAGAAGATATCTATCTATTCACTCTAGCCTTGAAAATTCCAAGATCCAATTTCAGATAAGCCCATAGAAATATAATCAAAATCAGTTTAGTAGTTTGGCTTTTAAAACAAAATTGGACGTATTGATGTCGGTTTTTTAGTTTTTTTTTTTTAACTATAATTATATATCCTTTTATAGATAAATCAACAAAAGCCTAAAATATCATCTTGACGTCGTGGTAAGGCATTCATATATATCACCGTATATTAATTTCATTTCATTTACAATCTGCACCTTTTTACAGAAAAAGGTATGCGGAACATACGGAATCATTTCACATAAAAAACTGGTTCACCTATACAGCTCCTCCTGCCGAGTCCAAAGCCCGCGAACGCCCTAGAGCTGCGAGGCAGGCTGCCATCCAGCCAACGCTCCGGGCGGAACCATGCCGCGTCAGCGCCCCATGACCGATGCCGCCCCATGTGATAGATACTCACGATGCAACGGCTGCCCGCCGGGAGCATGAATGTCTCTGAACAAACGACTTATACTCAGTTTGGTATTGTAAAAAAAATAAAAAATACGGGCGTCCCCGCAGTCTCCAAACTGGCCTCCTTACAATGCGATGTCATCTCGTGTTTGTACAATGGACTTTGTGACTGGTGCCTCAAAAGGAACAAAAATTGTAAGTTGTACCATCATCGCAGCAAGGACAGCGAGCAGGCGTGGCGTACTCCACACTTTTATAATATAATTCTTCTAATATTATAACTATGATAAACATAAAAATCACTCAAATGCAAGAAAGGTGTGGATATAATTACATAAAGTTTATTAAATGAACATGAAATTATATATAAAATAAAAATAAAAAACATACTCACTGAATTTTAGATGTTCATCAAGTGTGCGTCCAATAAAAGGGACGACTGGATAAAGCCGTATAGTCTCCTTGATGACGGCTTCTAAGTATTGCAACCTAGATATGTCTTGCCTTTCCACATCTCGTGAAGAATCTCCGAACACTGTTTCCAGTCTGAAAATACTTAATATATGAACCACTAAGATAACAGCTGTAATTTTATTTAAAAAAAACTTATTTAACTTGACCGGTTCCGACCGCTTCTTTAACTTCTACCAAAACAGCATATAATAACCTTTTTGATGAATTTCTGATGGCTGTAAATCTATTCTTGTAAAAGGATGTGTCCAGAGTAATTTGCCGACTTACTGACAAACCGTTGCTTCTAGAATCTGTTTACATAAAGTTCTATCGTGGCAAAAAAGAGGGACTAACGTCTTGAAAATGTAGTATTCTGTACGACTAGGTACGCTAAGAATTGAAAGTAACTGAAAATAAAAAAAACAAGCTTCCTATCCTTTAAAATAGATATATAGATATAAACTCTTTATTGTACGAGTATACACCATAAAATTACAATGGCAAGAGAGCAGTACAAAATAATTGTGTTACAATGTGCGGCCTTATCGCTAATAGCGATTTCTACAAAAATATAAACTGAAAAAAACATACAAACATATATTATTGGCGATGATGGACAGACAGACGCATCATTTATTTAAGACTATTATGAAATATGGAACCCTTAAAGGATCACTTTGTTGTCGGTCTGTCAAGAGCTTCTATCTTGGAAACACGTGGAACTATCGAGTTGAAATTAAAACCCATGGGCGTATATATAGGGGGTCCAGGGGGTCCGGACCCGCCCCCCCATGGCATTGGCCAGAATAAAAATAAGTGCTGTCAGAATGCCGGAATATCAAAGATGACACTGAATACACGGATGATAAAAAATATACATAAACACCTGATGCGCGGTTGTCATAACGACAGTTTTACTAGAGATGCAGTATGACTTTAGTCCGTCCTTCAAAAAGCTTTTTCATATGTTAGCCCACATGATACGGTTAATTTATATTAAAATTTGGACCTTCATCATTAAAATTACTATTTTTTTGTGATTAAATTAAAAATGTCTAGTTCTCGGACTTTTTTCTATATGTGTACTCTAACACGATGCTTCTTGCCAAATTTAATTGTTCTAGGTCAACGGGATGTACCCCATAGGTTTTGATTCCCTTGTGAGTGTCGAAATGTGCGTTTTTTACGATATATTCGGCTGTAACTTTTTTTTACGAAAACTTAGATACTTTATTTTTCTTTTTTCAGCAAGATACTATAGATCTGCGTATATGGTTTTAATTTCAACTCGATACCTTCACGCGTTTCCGAGATAAAAGTCTCGACACCCAACGGACGGACAGACGGACAGACAGACAGACGGACAACAAAGTGATCCTATAAGGGTCCGTTTTTTCCTATTGAGGTACGGAACCCTAAAAAGATATTAAAGGTGGTATTCCACTCGTTATGTATTCACGTGAAGACATTAAAATCCACATAAATATCTGCAATCATCAATTTTGATTGTTGATTCTTATATTACAGACACTATAAGTAAGTGTTCCTAATTGAAAAATTATAATAAAATGATAAAAATTCAATAGTTTCGGATTTTTTCCTTTGTATTCACCCAACTACCTATCTGGATGCCAAATTTTAAATTTCTAGGTCATCTGGAACTGGGTTAGAATTTTTATCTATAGGTCAGTCAATGATAAAAATGGCGATTTTTGGACTTTAATATCTAAATAACCGTTTGAGGTGTGTTTATGAAATTTGGGGCACATATGTAACTTGCCGGTCTCAATATACGAGCCAAATTTGACATGTTTATATGAAGTAGTTTTTGAGTTATGAGAAGGTCAAAAGTGGCTCCAAATAGTTCGAGATAAATATACACACGGTGCTGCACGCCAGTTCTGTTAGCTTGAACTTGGCACGCTACTACGTGTCTAGATATTTGGGCTTATCATAACATACTCATCATAGATTTTATTCTGCACGTGAGGATAGGAGCCTATGAGTAAGAGCGCGGTGGTGAGCGTGTGGTAGGTGGTGTCGTAGCCGGCTGCGATGAACGTATCCACCTGCTGACGTATCTCGTACTCTGTGAGTCTTCCATCCTCGCCCACCTCTAGCAGCAGATCCAGGAACGACTTAATTCGGGTTGCGGAGATATCTAAGTAAAACATCACAAAACTAACAAATATTTATAAGCTTTTTATAATGGATCTAACTGGGCCTAATCTCCTAAGTCCTAATCTAAATTGAATGAAGATTTGAAAAAAATAATTGGATGAAGTGTATTAGCCGTAGTCATCCTCCCGATCATGTTAATGTGTATTGCGCTCATCACTGCTCATGTATGCATTTCGAGGGTTTTTTTATTTGTATGCTATGTTTGTATGAATATTTATTGAATTAGTCCTGAACGGGTAAACCGATTTCGATGATTTTGTTTAATAAGAGGACGATTTAACTGAGATACTTTTGGTACTGATTCGTGAAAATCTGGCGGACACTATAGAATTCGGAAAGGCTAAGTTTAATACGTTTGTTTTATTTAAAAATTTAGATTATTTAATCTTGATTGTTTTTACCTAACTTCCCAAGAATAAAGGTTATATATTTGGAGTTTACGTATATAATTCGTATGTTTCATGGTTCATTCGTATACCTTCTGTAGACTGAAAGGCTTGGCTGATTTTGATGTAGGTATAGTTCCCGTCACGTAAAAAGAACGCTGGTTTGTTCGTAAGCGCGAACAAACCAGCGTTCTTTTTACGTGACGGGAACTATATGAGGTATTACGTCTCATGGGCAAAATTTTCGTTTCGAATCGAATATATTGCTCGTAGGAAAGGCAAACCTTTTTTAGTCACAGCTGTTTTAAGTTATTTATAATGACCGTGACTTCGAAAACTGTGTCCCCTCGATCATATACTTACTATCGTCGGACAAAATTAGCTCAACATTATTTGGATTTGTCAACAAAAAAAAAATATTCAAAATTTATTTAGCTTGTGGGCCTGGGTACAAGGTAAGTTGTTATTAACAGTAATCTGCCAGATCCTGCTTTGTAAGCATACAAGCAGTTAATAACATGCAATGAAATGAAATTATGCAATTATAACAATAATAATTTTATTTAGTTACCGATTATTAATGCACTATAATATGATTGTCAAAAACTAATTATTATAATTATACATCATACATGTTATCAAAACCTAACAACACAGCACAACCAGTTACTTGTCAAGTCAACCAGTTTATCCACATAATATTATATTTAAAGTATATATTATATTACAGCAAAAGTAATTAATCGGGATATTATATAAGTATACTAACCAAGCATTATAAATAATATAATTTCCTATATACATAAATAATTTCCTACCACCTAATTCAAACTTGTGGAAAGCTAATAAATAAATATGAATAAGAAAATCTACTCAATTTAGTCGAAGTGATAAAAATTACAGAAATAATCACATTAACTAGCATTTTTTTTTATATCTTGGAAGACTTGGACAAAAAAAAATTCATTTCCTTCCATTATATAAAAGACGTGAAATTGCTGATTTAACATTCCTACTAAAGATAATCAAGCTTGATCGACTGTCCAGACTTGCTAGGCAAGGTTTCTTTTCGCGTCCCCTCCAGATTCACTCGATTAAATACCACCCTATTTACTCCCACTGTGGGAACAAGGTACAGGAAAAACTCATTTCTGTGGCGAGCTAGTGATAACTTCAATAAGCTATGCAAGCGATATGAACTTGACTTATTCTGTACAAGTGTCAATTCGGCTAAGCAGCGGTTGAGCAGATGTTACTTTCTGAACGGTAGCAATAACTAGGTTGAAATTTAAATTGTATAATTATGTCACTGTGTAAGCCGAGCTAACTATTTTTTCTATTGTATCTAAGCTGCCACTATCCGTGAAAATCTATAATTAGCTTTCTGTTGTTACAATTTTTAAGTATATGTTATAAAGTTGTTGATTTTCCTATGAATAAATAAATAAAATAAATAAATAAATAAAGTTATAAATCCAGCAAACTACGAATTTCACTCGCATACTCCGTACTTACTCTTATGCAAGGCTGTAGGCCGGGGGGGAGGGGCGGTTCGACCCCCCGACCGCCCCCCTCCCCCCCCGAAATCCTGGCCATTATCAAAAATCCTTCCAGGCTTCAATAATTTTGTAAAATGCTTAAAAAAGTTTCGCGCTCGCTTCGCTCGCGCATGATTATAATATGATGTATTGATCATTAAAGTGCCGTGAACTTTCTAATACGAGCAAATAATACACTGAAAATAGCCACTAGCCAAAAATTTTTGCGAGTTCTTGTATGTACTCGTATTTTGTAATTTTCTATAAAGTCATATGTTTATATTTAGGAATATTAAATTGGCAATCAATGCATTCAAATGGTTGTATTTATAATTATTGATAGCGTTAAAGTCGCTCTTTACCAGGGTATTTCCTTTTAACACAGTTACTTGTTTGATTCATCTGGTCCACGTAAATCTACGACTCGCTAACACGAATGAATCAAATCACTTCCATGATTTAATATTAAAAACCTTCAAAAAATCTTTTATTTTGACATGGGGTATTCAATAATACGAGAAATAAAGCATATTACTATAAAAACACCACTACAATTTTCGCGCTCGCGCATTATTACTATTTTGACATAGAATTACAGTGAGTTCACAAATACAAGAAATTTACCATATTACTATAAAACACTACTATAAAAATTTCACAATTTCAAAACTACTTTAAAAATTGTCATTAACCAGTCATTATGTATAATAACTAGTAACATATCTATACATATAATTATTAAGTAATACTGTAAGTAATACTTGTTTTCAAAATTGAACATTCCCATCGTTTTAGTAAAATGAATATTATACTGAGCCTAAGCAATACTTGCTATGCAAAATATCCATACCTATTTCTTACACTATCGCATACGATTCCCATTGAATGAATATATCCATATTTAAAGTAGAAAAATAAAAACACGGCGCCAAGACTTACCGTTGTCCTTGTTTTCAGCCCTGGTTATTTTCTCTTTCTTATTTTTTAACACCTAAAAATTTAATATCAGTGAAATAAAGAACATTAGAAACATCATATCTACTTAATTAGATTGTGCTATTTCCGATTGGAACACTAGCTGTGTCCCGCGGTTTCATCCGTATGCTGATGATTTTTTTATGGTAATAATATTCATCTTAAGATATTAAGGTAACTTTAATGATTTCTTAACGATAGGATGCTGTCACCGTGTGTCGCCGGCACGCGGTGTGTGAATAATGATTTAATATTTCATAATATTATTAAATATTTTCTACTAGTATACTGGCCGACTAGCGAATAAAATTGTGACAAATAACAGAAGAATCTCAAATTGGCAAAAAATAATCGAGGATTTTTTCATTAATATTTGCATATGAAAAAAAATATTTTTATATTGGCGTTGGGTACCGTGAATCCTCACGCTGTCTGACAAACAGCGCCGAATCAAGAGTTGTAAGGATTTGATTTTTTTAGAGATAGTTGGGGACAATTTGTAATCAGTTTAGAACTATAGACAAAAATCGGATTCACCAGTATGATCTAAAATCGAAACAAGAACCCATGCAATGGATAAAAAGAGGCATAATGCCGCCCACGAAATTCAGAGTCGAATAATCGGCGTTCAAGCTCATTGCGGCTATTTTCTAGAATTGCGAGAGTATTTTACTAATAGATTACCTTACCGAGAAAACGACAATAACTGGTCAATATTACACAAATTTATTGACTCGGGCTACCGATGTAGTTTTACAATAAAGATGCGGGAAAATCGCGCGCGGAGTGTTGATGCTGCAAGACAACGCGCCCGCTTACACTGCCCGGATTGCCGGGGAAGCTCTAAATATACGATTCTCAGAAATTAACCATCTTCCGTACAGTTTACACCGGAAGTTGAGCAATATTTACCTTTTTTTCAAATTTGTAAATTATTTCGAAAGTATTAACATTCCAAACCGAAGATTTTTTGACAACAATGAGATGAAGGCAGCCGTAGTAAGCCATTTTGAGAACAATAATAAAATTTTCTTTTTTAATAGAATAAAAGCATTAAATTATACTCGATGAGAAAAATGTATCAACCTCGAAAAAGACTTAAAAATAAAATATAACAAGGTTTTCCTTCATTGCGTACTTCGGTCTTCCAGGTACTCTATATGTATAACGTAAAAAGTTGTGTGCACAGAATTTACCTTAGACGATAAACCAATACCAATTTTAACAGCAGCGTCTTGCTTTTTCTTCAACTTGCTCCAATTAAAGAGAAAATCACTATGATAGTAGAATTTTAGAACTCTTTCAACCAAACTGTTCATGAATATCTCAACTGATCTACCATACTGGTCTACGATATCTTTGTCGTCATTTACGTTGACCCCCATCATCGTCGCTGAAAATAGGAAATAGGAATAAATTAAATTAACGACTATCTTAACGTTTGTTTGGATTTTGATAATACCATACTGATACGTTTATCCCTGTGGTTTATGGGGTCGGTTGTTACTAAATAATAGAATACTGCAGTGGAGTTACAAGATACAGTTTTTCATGGCAATAAAAATCTTACCCCACATTAATAATTTTTTTGGTTTGAAACTTTTGAACTGTCTATAAATTTGGTGATACTCAAGTGTGGAAAAAACTTCAAGAAAAACTGGTTGTCTGTAAAGTCGGTTTACGGACGATAGTTTAACGTGACAACGTCATAACATTGATGATATGATGATGATGATGATGTAACGGGACAACGAGCGTAACGGGACAATGAGTCATACTTTTTCGTGCGTGCAGCCGGCGTTCATCGATTTATTAGACATTGTCACGTCAAAATGTCGAATATACAGACGTGTTACACCTCTCGTCAATCTATGGTCAATCTATGGAATCTTTAAAGGGTCAGGCTGAGCGCGCTTCAAGCGTATATTATGGGTGGCGCAACCAACGCCTGATTGGTTTTAGTGAAAAAGACTGTTCGAAAGTTTCGACCACCCCACGAGACACCCCTGTGGCCAAAATGATAAAGGTTTCAAGTACCTACAGGTTGGGATACGGGGACAAAACCCGTCGGGTATGGAATTTTTGAACTGTGTACAAATTTGTAGATAGGTACATTTAAAGTGTGGAAATACACTTAAAAAAATAATTATAGTTAAAAAAACTGAAAAAACCGACTTCGTAATACAGAATTTGTTTACTTTACATTTTTAGAGGATGGTGTACTGGTGTCACAAAAATCCAAATCTAGTAATTGCTTGTATTGTGGAAAATTATTAAATATTACATTTAGGTATGTGTTCGGTAACACGGTTAGGTCGCAAGTGTTGAATTTATATAATTTAAAGCGCGCCTACGCGACTTCCTGTTTTGCACTTTTCTACAGGCAATCAGATAGTTTATCAGTTATTTTGTTATAAAAACCAAAGTACTGAACCGAATTTGATAAAATTTTAATGGGACCACCTCTGAAATCGGTAATTCTCAGGCGCCTCATTATTTTGTTGACTTCGGTACATTTTTTTCCATAATTAAGATGCACAAACTTTAATAATTGTTTGTTGTAATTTGAACAATATTATTACAAAAATACGATTTATGTGTCGTGCCTAATAATATGCAAATAAAAAAAATATTTTAAAAAATTGCCACTTAAACCCTTTAGACTTACAACCCTTCAATTATCAAATCTAGATTTATTTTAACAAAAATGAGTGCCAAAGGGACTTATACAAACTGTTAAAAAGGTCACTCACGTTTGTTTTGATACAAAATATCCGACTAAGTTTCAACCGCATACGGCGGCCTTTTTCAAAGGAGCAACGCAAGCACTTTGAAAAAGGCCACCGTATGCGGTTGAAAGTATAGTCGGAAATTTTGACTCAAAACAGACGAGAGTGACCCGTAGTTTTTATTTAAAAAGGTGTGAAAACTACGTTAGTTTCCTTTTTTAAACATTTTTTTATTTTAATATTTGCTATTAAAATAATAATTTGGTTTAATGAATTCTCTAAAGCCATGGTTTCTGCTATAAAAATAAGGAATGTTAAATTATTAATTTTGCTGTACTTAATTGAATTGAAACTTATGAAAACCCACTTGCAGAAAAATAAACGTACCTAATTAAAAAACAACCATAACATATAGAGGAAGGAGAAGGAGAAGAAGGCGGAAAAAAAAGATCGAGTGAAGAGAGGTCTCTTTAAAAAGTTTACAATCGTGAAGGGTTTAGTAATTTGCGTTTGAAGTCGGTTTTTTAATAGAAAAATTATATTTTCTAGTTTTACTTCTGCCGGCACTCGCGGAGTGCAACCCGTTGTTTTTTTATTTTTTAAGCTAGCTTGCATTTAGTTTATCTAAAAAAGAATACATGCTCGTCCTAAAATGTTATCATAACTATTAATATAAAAAAATATGATGTAGATAGAGAACCATTTCACAGAAACTTTCCGCCCGGACATGCTTATTTGAGCTCTCTGAGAATGACCGAAATATGACCTACCAAATACAAAAAAAAAACGGAGTAATCGGTGAACAAACATACAAAAACAAATACAAGTCGAATTGATAACCTCCTTCTTTTTGGAAGTCGGTTAAATAGGGAATACTTACCGCATACCGTCTGTAAAACAATTTGCTTTAGGTAAGCAATATGATCGAAATATCCGTTGCCGACTTCTCGATCTAATAGTTGTACCAGCTGTCCTGACTGTTTGTTAAACTCTATCAAATACAAATCCAGAACGCTCTGATTGAAGGTAGGATTTAACAGTTTGCGGTGTATTTTCCAAGTTGGCCCTGGAAACAAACAGGAAAAATATTTTTATGGTAATTTGAAAAGGAAGCCGTCACTCAATGGGATTCGTGGTCATGTGCGTTCATAATATTACTCTGTTGACCAGTAGTTCACACAAGGCCTCCAGGCTGAAACTCTATTAGAACTATCTCTCGCTAACCACTCTTGATAAGATTTAGCGACTATTTTGGCAATTTGTTAGTCTACAAACTCTAGTAAACAAGAAATTGCTCAAATGCCGATCATGTAATCAGCATCATTTACTAACTTTTCCTCGACTTTTCGTGGCCTAAGCTATCAAAATTCCGCAAGAAATTTTAGAACTAAACGAGACCTGTTTTGAAAAGTTTATCAAACAGATCATAAAGAAGCAGTACTACTCGTAGAAAAGAAGGCGTATTATAAATTTAACATTACCATGAAGAATTTTCTCAAAAGGAGTACCTAATGATAATACTAATATACAATCCTTTGTATAGGTATTAGTATTATTATTAGGTACTCCTGCACTTAAACATATCTTCAGAACAAATTTCCAAAAATATAATTAACACATAAAATATAAATAAATTCGTAAGCGAATGTAAAAAAAGTAAAACAATGTAATTTTTACTTTTTGACAAGGCCCCTTAAGTTTTACTTGATTTTTTTTATATTTTAATTATATTATTATTGGAACTTTTCAGTTGACATGTTCAAGTGCTCCCATGTGTTCCTAGAGAAATAAATTAAAATTACAATGACCAATTACTACTATTTCACCGTTCAATGGCTGGCCACTTGCAAAGATCGAAGACTGTTAGATATTAGACATTACAATATGATGTCAAAGTCAGCAGTCGGCTATTTTGTGAAATCTCTTCCAAACGCTATTTACCTATGCAAAGGTCAGTGGGAAGCTAGTGAACAATAATACCTATTTTGACGTTTGTAACCGATCGTTCATAAAATAATTTACATAAGTACAAAATATATGTTAGCATCATACCGAAACGATAGATTGCACAGCTTGCACATTTCTCAGGAGCAACTCGGATCTGTTTGAGGGTTTCCAGGCCAAATTCGTAAAAACATTTTGCCTCCGCAAAAGAACCAGTCCAGAATTTAAAAGTGATACATTTGGTTTCGAGTATTTATTACAGGCTACAAATGAAATTAAATAAATCCGGCAAAGTACGAGTTTCACTCGCACTCTGAGGCTTCCGTACTCCCATGCAACATATAAACACAGAAAACATGACTAATTAGCAAAATGTTCTATAAATCTATGAATATGTGTAACTTATAATAACGTGATCTAATTTGGAAAAGCACTATCGTAGGAAGTAATAATAATCTGAATGTAAAAACATACGGCTATTCAATTCAGTTTCATACTTTTAACTTAGTTTGGTTCTGTTTTTATCTACTACTATATCAATCAATTATTAATAAATCAAAAATCAAAATCAAAAATAAATAAATCAATTTATAATTAATTACTATATAAATATTGGTATTAGATTGTAATTTTGCATGCATTGTTATTATTTTAATTTCTAATTAATAAGCTTGTGTTTAATTCATTGATATTTATTTTGGACAAAACAGTGTATGTTGTTCACGTCAGCGCAAATGAAAGTTTATCTGCTAAATTTAATTTTTGGGCGCCCAAGATACAGGCCTAGCCTAGTTTGGAGCCCATAGGAATCGATTTTTTAGATAATTTGTAACTCTTTTTAAATTGTATCCAATTGTATAATATTGTATTTCTTAGTCAAATAAATTATTATTATTATTATTATTATCAGATTATTTTTTTATCTCGAAATTTAAGCAATTTCGGTAGCATGAAATCACCACGGGCCTAAACCAAGTGGTGTTCATTTTCTAATGTAGGTGCTTCTTCTTGCAAAAATTTTCGTACGATGCGGCAAGTATTTAGGATCGCAGCTTTCTGCATTGTTATGTAGATGTTTTTAGGTAAGTTTAATAGATTAATGCTGTGGTGAAGATATTTGGGTATTACTCCTGTGCTGGAGAGCACCAGCGGTACTATATATACTTTTTCCATCTTCCATATTCTGATTATTTCTTCTTTTAATTCTGTATATTTATGAATCTTCTCTGTTATAGTTTTCTGTAAGTTATGTGTATTGGGTACTGCTATATCTATTATATATACGGTTTTATTCAATTTGTCTGTTAATGTGATATCTGGTCTGTTGTTGTGTATAGTTTTATCTGTTAATATAGCTCTGTCAAAATACATCTTGTGGGTAGAATTCTCTAGTACAGGTTGAGGTGCGTATTGGTAATAAGGTTTAGTAGAGCTGTTAATGAGTTTATGTTTTATTGCGAGTTTCTGATGAATTACATGTGTAACCTGGTTGTGCCTGTGTGTGTAATCAGTTTGTGTGAGAGTTTGGCAAGCGCTTGTGATGTGTTGTATAGTTTCGGGTAGACGATGACATTTTCTGCATTTATCATTCTGGGCATTAGGATCTTTTATGATATGTTTCCTGTAATTTTTTGTGTTAATAACTTGGTCCTGTATAGCAATCATGAAGCCTTCTGTTTCGGGGAAAATATAACCTAATTTTAACCACTTATTAGAAGCTTCTAAGTCTATGTGCTCTTGTTCTAGATCTTTGATATGTCTACCATGTAGTTCTTTAGCCCGCCATCTATTTAATTTTTCCTGTTTTTGGGATTTCTCTGAGTCGAATTGTTTTTCTAAGTCTAATAGGTTTAACGGAGTAAATTTGTCATCTATTGATATTATTGCAGTATGAATTTGACTGGTGGTTGATTTTTCATAGAAAAACATTCGCAAACATAGTATTTGCTTTTCCCATAACTGCTTTAGATCTATAAGTCCTCTTCCACCATTCTGTCTTTTTGTCGAGATCCTTTCGATTGCTGATTTTGGGTGTAGGTAGTTGTGTTTGGTGAGAGTTGCGCGTGTTTTTTATTATTATTATTATTATTAATTAGCAAAATGTTCTATAAATCTATGAATATGTGTAACTTATAATAACGTGATCTAATTTGGAAAAGCATGTTAAAGTGAATAAAATAAACACTAAATTGTTACGTTTCCTTTTATAACTCAAATAACTGAAAAAAAATATGCTATGTAGCATGTTGTATTAACATGCGTTTTTTAAATTAGTTAAAATCTCTAGTGGTGACGTCATCATGTGACATCGTGGCATCTTAGACATCTAGATATACCTTTATTTCCTTGTGTAATGATAATGTAGCTGGTTTTTACCAACATATTTTTCTGTTTACATTTTTTAATGATGAAAAAATAGAAACAAGGGCAATTACATGCCTTGTTTCCATTCTTTATGAGACTAATGCATATCAAAATGTTCTTAACAATACGTAAAATCTATCAATTTTACAGCGTGAATCTTACAAATGTGAACTCGTGAGTATTTCGTTTAAATCTCACGACATCGTAAATTAATTTGTTTCATTTTTTAAATGACAATAAATACTAATAATATCTAGGTTGGTTATTTAATTAATTAAATTTGTTGATTTACATCAAAGTGAACACTTTAATCTTATCAATTTTCCGTTCACAACATACAGGCGTTTAAGTGTAGGACAGACAGACAGATACCGAATAGGATCCCGCGCCCTTGAGAGAGTTTGCACATGAAACACATGCGCTTTGCGATCCACGAATCACGCGATGTCATGTCCCGTTCCTGCATTCAGACACTATAGAAAATATATCCACGTATTCTAGATAAATACTTACCATCGGAAGTTATCAATCCATTTTTAAACGCAGGATCAAAAAAATTATAGATAGGATCTTTTTTCAGACAGGTATTCAGCACCAAATACGCATCGTCTGGATCCCAACACCCTTAAAAAAAAATAAAAATTTTTATAACAAAACAAAATAAAAATAAAATAAAAATTATATGTATCTAAAATATTACTGTACTTATAAGAATGGAAAAATATAAAACTACACCAATTTACACTAAAAAATTGTGAAGAAAAAAAAGTATACTTAAATGTGTTCTATCCACCATCTAGTTTCCATAGTACAAACTCTGTTTAGTTTGGGCTAGATGGTGTTGTGTGAAATGTCCACCAATATTTATTAAATAAATAATAATAATAAATAAATATTTGTGGATTTTTCACACAACACCATCTAGCCCAAACTTTAAGTAAAATTTTACTATGGAACTAGATGGCTGATAGAATACATATTTTTTTTTGTAAATATATACATATGATACATAGAAACGCCCAAACACAGAACAAACATCAATGCTCATCACACAAATGTTTGCCATGGGTGGGGATCGAACCCACGACCTTCAGCTCGGCAAGCAGACATACTGCCAACTGAGCCACAAGGCCAGTATTAATTTAAAATATCTAAATTTTTTATAAAGTTACATAATATTTTGAAAAAAATAACACTGAGAACAAACAGCTGGTTCTAGTTGACTGTTTGGTATATCATTCTTGGCTTGGGCGCGATGTTTCCATTGGCTCAGAACACCAAAAAGATCCGTTGACGTACAAAAGTCGCCGACATAACACAGCAGATTTGTAAGTTAAAATTTTAAAATGGCTGGCACACATGACATGATGACACACATACAGACAACCACATATAAGTGGCAGAAAGACGCTGCATGCAAGTGCTTACATCAGGTCTTTTTGGAAATTCATGGGGGAGTGGGATTGAAAAAAAAACCGGCCAAGTGCGAGTGAAACTCGCCCACCGAGGGTTCCCTACAAACTAGTAGATAAAAGGGAGTTTTTTTTTTTTTTTTTTTATATTTTCCTTCATAAACCGCAAATTACACATCATAAAAATAATTAAAAACCTGTTTTAGCTTGTGCTAATGAAGCTCTTTCAATATAATACCCCACATGATACGGTTAATTCACTTTAAAATTTGGACCCTCATTCCTTGCATAAAGATAAGAAGCGAAGTCAGACCTTAGGCTTCAACATATTATCCTAAGTTATAAGAGAAATTATATTTGAAGTTGTTATAAAATATTTTATGTTGCTATAAATAAATTTCAGGACTGACCATTGAACTTGGCACACATTTAGATCTCACTTCTTTTGTCGTTGAAGTTAACAACTAAGGTATATATCATAATATTGAACATGACTCTCATTTCACATATAGGTTTTTGATGGGATTTATTTAAAACTAAACGACAAGATGGCGAGTAATTTTCATTGTTCTGTGTGAATGAGTGAGTTACTTTAAAATTACTTTTTTAATGTTGAACGAAGACTGTAGCACCAATCTGATTTCCTAGTAGGTCTAGTGAAAAGTACTATACAATACTTGAAAGTTAATCTAGATTTCAAACGTGGGTGTTTCCATAACTGTAATCTAGAACTTAACTACCACGTAACTTACCGTATAGTTTCCAGGTGGCGATACGTACGCAGGCTGCATCCTCGCCCCTTCGCAATGAATGTCCGAATAATGTTTCCATTATTACATGGTACAGATCTGAATTTTAAAAAAGTAATTTAAAAAATCGACTTCAAAATATTCAAATTAACTGAAAAGGGAGAAATATCAATGTAACGGACATTACATAATACCGAAAAATTAAATCAGAACTACCTAAGCAGGCGTTTTTTTTTTTGGGTCGGAAGTAGGACTTAGTTAGTGATAGTATAGACAAGATAGCTTGGTATCGACCTAATGGTTGGTAATCAAATACAATAACGCCCATGTTGAATTTGACGATTGAACTCTTTCGTAAAGTTAGATCTTCCTAGTTGGACTGTTTGTCCAAGGTAGACGTAGGTATTCGTCGGCCACTTCAATGCTGGAGTTCCCCACAGTTATTGGAGTGAGCACAACAAGGGCGTTCGACATGACCTCCGTTTACGCTTACGAGGTACAAAACCCTCAACGAGACGGATCCCGCCCACGCGACATCCCACGATCAGCCACAAGGCGGGCAGATGCAAGTCTCACGCCAACCGGCGCCTGCGGGAATACACGGGAGGAGTTCCAGCAGTGGTCCTCTTGTAACTGGGATGACGAATACGTAAATATTTGTAGCTTGTGCTTATAATGTACTCACGTTCTTTTTTTACAAACCCCAACCAAGCGTGGCCCACGAGGGGTAAACTTACTCTTGCCACAGGCGGTAGATTCACATTTTTTCGATTAAGATACGCGTCCCATAATATAAGTAAAACTAATACAACACAAGTCGCTAGTATAGCGCTCATAGTTATTTTAGTAAATTGCTATGAAAATTATTATTTTTCCTATTTATATTATTTAAAACACATTCGGCCAGTTTTGAAATGTAGTCAGTCCCCTCCCCGTATTATGAATTCTGCAATAAATCTGAAAATGTGCGTATGCCAACAATGCGCTGCACACACTAGAATGCGATACACTTGATGCACATTGAGCCCCACACACACTTTAATTATTAACTATATTTTTTGGGAAGATGTACGTTTAGAGGTATGGTGTGGACACGACCCGCTGCTTGAAGCCGCGCCACTTATACTAAAAAATGACATGTCGACCTTGCTACGGAATACAAAAGCAGGTGCAAGTTTTTTAAATTAGTTTTGCAATATACTTAATTCCACTAACTCACCTTTTCTAATATATACCTACATGATAGGTAAATGCAGAATACTGGCTGGCCTTGTGGCTCAGTTGGCAGTATAAATATTGTCACGAAGAAAAAATTTTTTTTTTTTATTGCATTTAATATTTATTACTTTTACAGTGTGTTAGTTTAATACATAAATATAAAACAATTTAAAATATAAAAGCTTATTCGAAGTGGTCTCCATTGGCTGAAATACAGTCCTTTAAGCGTTGAGGCCAGTTATCAATAGAAGCACGCACTCTTTCCATGGGAAAATTCTTCACTGCCAATCGTATGGATTGTTTTAGGGACTCCAAATTATCATGGCGTTTAGAGCAAGCCATACTCTCTAAAACTGACCATAAATCATAATCCAGCGGATTAAGATCAGGACTAGACGACGGCCAGTCTTCAGCTCTGATGAAGTCCGAAACGTTCACTTCCAACCAAGACTGCGTGGACCGAGCTTTATGACCTGGCGCCGAGTCTTGTTGGAAGGACCATACTTGGTTATTGAACATGGTGTTGTTAAGGGGATTAACTACCTTCTCAAGAATGGTATTTTGATACACTTGTGCCGATGTTTTGATACCTTTTTCACAAAAATATGGCTCAGTCACTCCTTCATAGCTAACACCCCACATCTCATCAACAATTGTGTGATGAGAATGGATGTTTGTTCTGTGTCTGGGTGTTTCTATGTATCATATGAATATATTTACAAAAAAAGTATATGCGTATTCTAAACGACCTATGTAATAAAGTGTTGAATAATGGAAAAAAAATCTCCTATGCAGACGACACAGCCTTAATTTTTGTAGGTAAGAGCTGGGAAGAGGCTTGGATGTACGCAGAAGACGGGATAAAAGTAGTAGCGGAATGGTTGCATAACAACTTGCGTACTCTTAATGTTGATAAAACTAAATTTATTAAATTTACTTACTCTCGACGTTGAATTAGTGATATTGAATTAACAATTCACTCAAGATGCATTGGATCAAATTGTAAATGCCCGAAAGTAGAAGAGGTCAATAGAATTAAATATCTGGGCATTCTAATTGACAAACATATGTCTTGACGCCCCATATCATACATAGTTCTCAGTAAAATAATCCGGGTATTTATTTAGGTTTTAAAAAATTGCGAGAAGTGGCGAATGGCCAACTTATTCTTAACATTTACAATGCACTGTGCAGGTCTATTTTAAAATATTGTAATACTTCCTGGGATGGAGCTTATACAAAACACATATGATGGTTTTAGAACGTGCACAAAGAGCTACTGTCGAGTACTGACCGTGCCGTGAGTCTCCGAGTGCCACACGTCTTTTTTTCTTGTTGAAGTCAGTAAAAAGAAATAAACTGGGCCTCAAGGCTGCTATTTGAACTATCGATCATTCGCCACTCGCTGATACGATTTAGCGACAATTGTGACAAATCGCTAGTCTATTACATAAAAATAAACTAACAAATTGTCACAACCGTCGCTAAATCGTATCAGCGAGTGGCGAACGAGTGATAGTTCAATAGCAGCCTTGAGGCCCAGTTTATTTCTTTTTACTGACTTCAACAAGAAAAAAAGACGTGTGGCACTCGGAGACTGCCGCGGTAAAGCTATTGCATAATAGCTTTACGCGCGGTGTGTTAGGTTATTTTCGTTACGGAATTTCTGGATTCGGTCTCCACGCTCAAGGCCCGCGATAGAAGCTATGCAATAGCTTAAAAAACAAAATACTCAACTGCAGAAAAGCGGTTTTTGCAGTCTAACTTATGATTTCGTTACGCTTGATACCTCGGTTCCTCCTAGTTACTACGGAACCCAAAAATATACTGCTATTATATAAAGTACCTGGGCGACCGGATGAGCTGCCATCACACAGGTTTAACGTAGTATGGGTACCAAGGTTATCCTATAACAGGTCTATAAAAGAGGATTATAAGCATTAGATTATCTCAAAGTCATTTATAGATGTTTGTTACAGTTCAACAAAGTTATTTTATTTATGTTATAGTTAAATAATAGTTATACATAAACTTTCCTCAATCCTTAGTATAAAAAAAACGTGACTTAATTCGGAACACGATCTTTCATCTACGAGTGACAGAAGGTTATTGGATAACACTGACAATGACAGTTATAGTTTTATTACGTAAGACATTACATATTTTTTTCTCCTCGTCAGAGGAATTTGGCGTCGCACACTACATTATTTATCTACAGTAATGATTGCATACCTTGGTGTTACTATGTATTATCCAAATCATTAAGTAGAAATAAATTTCAATTTTCTGTTTAAAGGGAGGCTCCAACAATATTTTTTATAGGTATATGCGAGAGTTGCGAGAGACAAAATATATTCGCCATAAGGCAGCATAAACGGCCTTATCTTTACACAATCTTTACGTTTACTAATTTATTTTTTCACTGCTCCGAGGGTTAGCAGACCTGAGTACCTATTTAATATTAATTTCAGTTTCGTGCCTCCACTCGTTCATGGGAAAAATGGTCTTGACAGACGGACATCAAACGTGATCCTATACTGTTTTTGCCGACAGTGGTACAGGACCCTAATAATAGCTTAAACCGGAAATCTTTTACGCCTCGAGCGTCATACTTATTCAAATAACTGTGAGAAATAATGCTAATGTAATAAACTTCTTGGATTTATTTCTAAATTTCAACAATCTATAATTCCTATATTAAATTATAAAGGTAATGGTTTAATGTAATGTAAAGGTACCTTTTATATTTTTATAATAGTATCATTCATTCACAAACTCCAAAATTGTGTAATGTACATATTAGTTCACAATAGGAAGGATCTAGCTGCCAAGATATGGGTTGGCGTCCAGTTTGGTGGTAGTCTATCATAAGATGTACTCTATACGTGAAATAAACAATTTTGAATTTGAATTTGAATTTTGGTTCAAGCAAATAACTTTAAAAAGGCTATTAAAACAATCTTACACCGTTTTCAAACACGGATATAATATAAATAATAATGACATATAAAAAAAACAAGGGTACTTGTATGATTATTAATTGGGCCTTGGCTACAGGTTCTTTAACGGTCCAAGAACGAAGGGTCGCCAAAATAATGTTACTTGTCAACCGACTTCCAAAAAGAAGGAGGTTATCAATTCGTCTGCATGTTTTTTTTAAAATTTATTTGTTCACCAATTACTCCGCCAATTGTGTATTGATTTTGATTATTCGTATTTGGTAGGTTATATCTCAGAAGTAGTTTCTTGTAAATTTTATCAAAATCGGTTCAGTACTTTGGTTTTTATAACAAAATAACTGGTAAAATAAAATATCATCCAAGTGCCTGTAGAAAAGAGACAGCAATTCGCGTAGGCGCGCTTTATATAAATCCAACACTTGAGACCTAACCGTATTACCGACCAAACATAAATTTTGTATTTTATAATTTTTAATTACTGGAACTTGGAGTTTGATTGACACCAGTACATCCTTTATAGATGTAACACCAAGTAAACAAATTGCGTATTTTGAAGTCGTTTTTTTTAGTTTTTTAAACTATCTAATACTTTAAATAAGCAATTCTTGTTTATATATATATGTATAATCGGAATCTCGGAAACGGCTCCAACGATTTTAATAATGAAATTTGGTTTGTAGGTAGATTAGGGGACGATAAATCAATCTAGCTAGGTTTTCAGGTAATTAAAAACTGGTACAATATCATTAGAAAACAAGGGTAAATTTCTTCACTGTCTACAAGGTTGTAATAGCTCAGGTGGGAAATCGGGCAATTCGATCAGAAGATCTCGGTTCGATTCCAGATAGATGATATTATTTTTTCACTTCTTTTTCAGGTTCCTTCTTTTGTGAGAAAAACTATTATAAAAAAACGAGCAAAGCTTGGACATCCAGGTACTAATTATTTTAAGAAGAACAAAATGTGTCACACTCAGTCCACGTCTCTACGAACAAAAAAATAATTATGTATGTTCGTAATACTGAGTAGTACTTGTATAAGTTGTATAGACTCTGTTGACTCCGCATGAAGAAGATTTTAATGCTAGTAGGTGCATGCAAGTTACCCAAGAAGATTTTTATGTTGACGATTTGATTATGAGCGCGAACGATCAATATAAATTAAAATATAATTATTTATCTATGTAGCTCACGTTTGTTGTTTTAAATGAGCGCTTTAAAAAAAATATTGGAAACTGCCGATAAATGGCTAATACTTCTGAGCTTCAAAAAATATTTTGATATTCGATTTGTTCATTTGATAAAGTATTGTAATAGATGTTTTCGAACGAGTTCTACACAAGTGGGTCGACTAGCTCGGCAGATGTAAAGACCTACGCGTCACCTAGTGAACAACGTACAATACGAAGTAAGGATTTTTTTAAGCCTCTCATTGAAATTTAACAATTTTTAACGGAATAATCGCATATATTTTCCGAATTGCAAAATATACGGCTGGGAATATGTCAAGGCTTGCCAAGAAGCCTTTAGGAAATTGAACAGCACGACACGTATTATCACCGTTAGCTAGAGAGCATGTAGGTGCGCTTGACATTGTATAGAACCAACACTTGCTACCTATAATAACCATGTTACCAAATACATCCCTAAAATTTTAAATTTTCAACAATACCAGCAATTGCCAGAATTTCGAGTTTGATTTGCAACAGTAAATTCTCTAAAGATGTAATTCAAATTCCATTTATTTCGACCATAAGTCATAGCATTACAAATAAAGTTATTAAATTACATTCAATTAAATTAAATAAAACAAATGAAATCAAATAGTATCAAATAAAATCAAATTATATCAAATCAAATAGATGGAATGTAATGGATGTAATGGATGGATGGTAATAGATGGAAGAGATTATCCTTTTTTTTTAAAGCTATTAAGTTTTGACAGATGCCACATTCGTATTTTTAACGTACTTAAACCGTTTTCTGTTCGTAGAATGTCCATCTCACACGGTTACTCAGTTTGCGATGATAACACTTTTTTTTGTAATAGAGGGTATTTTGTATATTTGTAATATTTTTTATTGAATAAATGTATTTCTCAACTTAGTGGTCACTGTAAGTTTTATCTAAATCGGTTCAATAATTTTTAAGATCTGGACTTTTATAATTTTAAAATATGAGCGTTTCAACTACACTATACAAAGTACCTACTAGGCGGCTTTGAACGAAATTCGGTACGTTTATCACTGAACCTATGGGATCGTCCATAAATCACGTAAGGCTCGAAAAGGGGGGAGGAGTCCGGGAAAAATCATGAAATATCACCTGGGGGTGGGATTTAATGAGATATCACGTGTATATATTTTTCTTTGAGCGCACGATTTCTAAGCCTAACAGCTGCGCGTGGCCAGTCAAAAACAAAAAAACAACCTGCAATTTAATTTACTATGTACCAAAAAATACACGTGATTTTGGGTTTGGTTAGTCTTAAACCTCACCACATATCACCACGGTTAAAAAATTGCTAAAAACGTCACGTTATTAATAGATGACCCCTGTGTAAAGGGATCTGGCATACTTTATAACGCAAAAATTAGGCGTTACAATAGAAGTGAAGTCTGTTTGAAAATTAAACAAACTTACCCATTGAAGTTTTGTGAATAATTTTTTTTTGTTTCAAACAAAACGAGTAAATACTATTGAAAATGAATAAATATACAAGTACTTTAAAAAACTAAACCGACTTCATAAGGAAGAAATAACACGAATACAATCAAAACTGGGCATTTACCTAAGTAAGTACGTACACCAACTATTTTTTGGGGTCGATGTCCGGTCAGTAAGGAGGCCCTAATCATCAGCTAAGACACCGACCTCAAAAATAGTTGGTTCACGTACCTACTTAGGTAAACGCCCAGTTTTGATTTTTTTCGTGTTATTTCTCCCTTTTTAGTTAATTAGATTGTTTTGAAGTCGGTTTAATTTTTAGGTTTCCATACCTCAAAAGGAAAAAACGGAACCCTTATAGGATCACTTTGTTGTCCGTCTGTCCGTCCGTCCGGGTGTCAAGACCTTTATCTCGGGAACGCGCGAAGGTATCGTGTTGAAATTAAAACCATATACAGATCCATAGTCTCTTGCTGCAGAAAGAAAAATAAAATTTCTCAGTTTTCGTAAAAAATGTTACAGCTGAATATGTCGTACAAAACGCACATTTCGACACTCACAAGGGAATCAAAACCTATGGGGTATTTCCCGTTGACCTAGAACTATGAAATTTGGAAAGAAGCATTGTGTTAAGTACACATAAAGGAAAAAACCGAAAACTGGACATTTTTAATTTAATCACGAAAAAATAGTGTCTTGCAAGGAATGAGGGTCCAAATTTTAAAGTGAATTAACCGTATCATGTGGGGTATCATATGAAAGAGCTTCATTAGCATAAGCTAAATCAGGATTTGAATTTTTTTTACGATGTATATTTTTCGGTTTATGAAGGAAAATATAAAATAAATGTATGATTTCCCCCTTTTATCTAATAGTTTGTACGGAACCCTCGGTGAGCGAGTCTGACTCGCACTTGTCCGGTTTAATTTTAAATTACTTTTATTTTGTATTACTGAGTAATACTTTTATCAGTAGTAGTTTTAAAAAGGGCGTCTATAACACCTCAACAGGCTAGCAAAGCAACAGTGATGCTACGTACTGATGTTACCATTTGTCCAAAGGCGTCATAAGCAAAGGTTAATCAGGCCTAAAGAATATCTGTTATATACGGGTAGTTCAGGCCTTTGCTTAGTTTGGGCTAAATGTTGTCGAGTAGAAATGTTCTCCAATGTTAATTTAGCCTAACCTTGAAAGCCTAAAACAAAGAGAATACAATAACTTAACCTGAAAATCTTATTTTCACAGAAATCGAGGCCTTATTGTATAGGGTTTCTTATTCATATTAGTCAAATTGTTTTAAAGTTAAGCGGTTTTGACACTATTGTCCTTGATAGAAAAATAATAAAGCAAAGTTGCTTTATTATTTTTCTATCCATGACAGTACGACGGAACTTGACCATTCCAATGAGTTCTTAGAACCCTCTACCAATTCGGCTACGGATGTTGATATTATGAGGTACTTATTGATAATCTTGAACACTCTCCCACCTCCACCCATGGGCCCGCCAACCCTACAGTTATAAATGTAGATAGGCCCTACAAAATGAGCGCCTTCTACTATCTGTATGTACCCCCCTTTTGGGGCGCTTAGGGCACACACACGGCTTGCGTCGCCTCGCCGAGTCCTTAGGATTCACACGGAGAGCGCGCGGTATGCCAGGCGTGAGCGAACTCACGCAGGCATCCGAAGCTACTCGCATCCTGCACGAGGTCACCGTAGTAGACCAGTCCCGCTTCAGGGCGGGATATTATGATAATCTTGAACAGTCTCCACCAGCGCTTGCGTTGAAGGCGCCACCTGTGCCACATGCTTAAACCATGCAACTCAGCTAGACACTTTTTTTATGGAGTTCCAACACATCCGCTTTAGAGCGGATCATGGACAGCGTTCGGACTCCAACCACGACCCGCCGCGGCTGTCCGTCGCCAGACCCTGGGGAATATGATTGCGTTGCGTTTTCCTGTTCTGGGACCACACCAGAAGGGGCGCGTGACGACCCCGTATCTTACGCCCGTGGCCCCACCCCACCGCCTCCCACAAAGGTCCGGACACCACACCCAACTCAGCTGGACCCCTGATTCAACTGCCGTGGTCGAATAGTTGTAGGCTCTGATTCATGCTAGCAGGGGAACGAAGCTCAGAATACCCCGAGCTGGATGTCAGTGCACGGCTTATCATCTCAATTTAGAATAAAAAGATATTCTGTATCCAATGCCGACGCCGGGAACCGGACGAGCGTCGCCGGTTGTCGGCCGGGTGTCGCTGTCGAGCGGCGCACGGCGACGGCGGCGGCGGACGCGGCCGGCAGTCTGCGTGTAGTCGCGTCGCCTCGCACTCGCGCCTATCTTGCCGGCGCCGTTTACCCGCGCACGCCTAGCGTCCTGTGTGCTGATAATACGAGACGTGTGTTATTGAGATTCAAGTGTAGTGTCACGGCAGTATTTAATATATTATAGTATTTGTGTCGAGTGCGTCAGTACCATACTTTTCATTTTTATTCCCTAATCTATATTTTGTTAAGACAGGATAGAGCAGATTTTGAGAATTTTTAAATTACATTTTAAGAAGAATAAAGTATTTACTTGTGTAAGATCTATATGAATGTTTTTCGTATCATCTACTGATCTCGATTATAAGATTTCAGTTATAAAACGTTGCAAATAATTTGTTTATAGTAAAAATGTTAAGCATTGTATTTTAATATAAGTAGGTATCTAAATTTCAAATAATTAAACCTAAAACTGCTTAAATAGATTCACTTAAATTACTACAATTATTTTATTATTGAAGAATATACGTTCATCGTATTTTGCAATAGTCTAGTACCTATAATCATTTTGTTAGGGTTGTTCGAGCACAGTACTCCATATTTGTGCTATTAAGTGGAAGATAGTGTGTGAAACAGTGTCGGTGTGAGTGTAAAGTTGCAAACGAGGCGGCGGCACGTACCGGCGCGCTGTAGGGCGGCATGGAGTGAAGACAGCCGCCAGGCCGTATGTGGTGGGCGGCGCTGGCGCTGGTCGCGGCGGTGGCGGCGCTGTGCCCGCCCGCGCCCGCGCCGTCGCCGCCGCGCTGCGTATGCGCCCCGGGGCCCGCGCTGCGCTGTCGCTCCGCTGCGCTTTCCGCCATCCCGCCTCTGCACCGCGACACGCGCATTCTGTGAGTATCCTGGCTACCTCACCTCACACGCACACTAGTGCGTCGGCGGGCGCACCGTCCCACTGAAGGTTACCGCCCGCGGCGCACACTACTACTTGATCAATTAAGTTATTGCAACGTGATTGTAATGAAAGTTGGCGCCCGCGGGCGAACCATAACGCAGATCAGGGGGTATGTCAATCATGTAACAATATTTCACGTTGAATTATTATTATTGTACGGTCGTATTAAAACTCGTACGAGTAAGTACCGACTCTACACGCACAGAGTGCGAGGTCTCTTACATTAGAACATTTCCCTATAAGTGGTTGGAGCGGTGCACGTGGTCGCGCGCACGCGTCGCGCGCCCTTGTATTGCAAGTTAAACATGAACTTTCGCATAAAAGACATCAACGCGCGCACGCACATGGCTCATTTTAGTCAAAATCTTTTGATAATAATAATATAAGTACTGTCAATATAAGTACTGTGGGTATCTTTATATAATATGTATATTAAGCTTTTAAATGATATTTTTTGTTAGGGCCAAGTGTCTCTCCCCCTCTACTAGTTAAATGGTTACATAAATCAGCGTTTATGAAAGTTTTCCGCCATCGAAATGAAAGAGAGTCAATTTTACCCACTTTCGTGTTTAACATTGACAGGCCATTTAAACGCGATTTTTAAAAATATTTTCTGTACACTTGACTTGTTATTGTATTGTGTTATTGTTTATTTTAAATGAATCTTACCTAAATTTTAATTTATAATAATACATACCTATATAATATTTGATAATAATTTATATTTGATTATATTAGTTCCTTTTTTCATTTAGCTTGATAATTAGAAAAGTAAAAACTTTTGCTGCAGAAGCTCAATCACCGAGACAAAAGAAGACAACCCTGGTGACAAAGCACGACTTGCGGAGTCCGGTTGTTGTCTCTGTTTCATAGCAGGGCTCTCGACGCTATTTATAGTTGAAATGCCAGGACGAGGACGATTAGATGCACTCCCCCACCACCCCACTCCCGCGGCCTCGCGGCGAAGGCTCTCGCGTTGCACTCTCCCTCAGTAAACATCTACAGCCAGGGTAAACTCCCATTCACAGTACTACACGCACAGTCGCACATTCCATGCGCTCGCCCAACACTTCATTGAGACGGTACAAGCTTTACGGCATCTCGTCTTTATCAAAAGCTAAGCATTTAATAGAGGCGAGGAATTATTACCATTGTTTCAAGCTATTGCAGTGTCTATAACGTAGCGGACTGTTGGCGGTCTGCAAAGACAAAGAAAATACAGTGCCTGGCGGACTGATTCAATGTTTGACGGCGTCTATATGTTTGACGATTTGTTAATTTTTAATTTGTTTGAGAAAACAAGGGTCTATAAAAAATAAATACCCTACAACAGAAAAGCACTTTTTGCAGTCTAACTTACGATTTCGTTACGCTTGGTACGCTGTTGAGTGCACGTTATTCGTGAAAAAGTATGCGTAAAAAATCGTAAAAAAATATTATAATTGCTTATTTGCAGCTCACCTTGGGTTATCTGTAATACTATATAAAATAACATAATACCTACATAAAGTTGGCTTAAGTTGGCTTTTACAGACGTTATTTCGCGGACAAAAAACATTTTTTCTTTAAATTTAAGCACCTTGAAAGATTAATTTAATTTGAATGCATAATAATGCTGGACGTTTCTGGGAGTGATATATATTATGTATAGTTGGATTACATGGATATAAATAAATATTCGTTGTATAGGTACTTCTGTTTAATTACGCTATTCTTTATTTATCTTTGTTCGCTAATCGATTCAGTTTATTTTCTTCTTCTAACTCACAAACAAACTGACAGACGAAAGAAAATTTGGCCAGCTGATGCAGAGCACGAAACGCTTTGCTCGCTCGATCTTACGCAGTATGTACCGAGAAAAGTTTTCGTACACAGCGAATATTCCTGTGGGGCAATCAAATTAATTGAAAAAATATCGCTTAAAACATAATTTATTTTCACGTCAATTGGCACAGCTACGCTTCCACAGTGTACTCTTATTAATTGACGTTCCAATAACCATTCAAGGGGTGATGCTCCAAATTCTACAAAAAACCCATAGAATACTTTTGCATAATTTGGACACTACAACATTGAATAATTATTATATATATTTTTTGTTTAAACTAAAATTGTAAACACTATAATGTTCTGTATACTAAGCCCGTCCTGAACTAAATACCTAGCTGGTAGAATTTCCACATCCATCACGCAAAAATAGAATGAGAGATCTAGCTCGCTACTTGTTAGTTGATTGATAGACCAAACAGTTCGATTCCCGTGACGCGCGGAGCCGCTGGCGAGCGCTTACGCAGGAGTTGTCTTACTCTTAGCACGGTCACGGTACTCGTCATGTCACGACCACACTCCACCACCGGTGGATACCACCATAATCTAAAGTACTCTCTGTCGCTGCCGAAGAAACAGCGCCGATACGGTTTTTTAAAGGTGTAAACAATCAAAATACCAACTGGTACGTAGTTGGCCGTCTTTATAAGCTAGATGTTTTTAATTAGACCACTAAAAAACCGTGCCTAGTACAGCCACTAAGAGGGGACGAAACAGATACGGTCTATTGCTAGAAAAACTAACAAAAACTTCGTCACTACTTAGTTACTACAGAACCCTAAAAAGTCAATGCAACTGCTAATCAAAATTCAATTGTTCAAACAGAATCGAATCGAAATTCGAATGTTTCCGCCAAATATTATCTAAATCAGCCCACGAATGGGCTCGTAGCAAACTTCTTGATAATGGCGGCTATTATACAGGCAAATCAAGAAATGACGGCGTATCGTGATGTGCCCAGCAGACAGATCTCGATCGGCCCAGTTCAACGATTACGACCTACGACATATACAATGCGTATATGTATTTAAAATTATAATATCTCTAGCGTCCATGAGCCCACAGATCTACAAAGCATGAGCCACACTCTGATGGTTGAGATCGTTGATTTACGTTAGCGCATGATAGAAATTTTCACGAACTATTTCAACTGTGCCGTCTGTGCCCCAAATTAGTGACTAATAAAACGTATAAAACAACATAGGTATGTAGTTAACGATAGAACGGCTGAGCGGTAGTGACGTCAAACACGAGCTGCAAAGTACTGAAAGTAAGTAGAGCTATCTGCAAAGCAACCAAAGTCCTAAAGGCCGTGCAAGAAGGAAAAGTTGTTCAAGTGCCATTATGGGCTCAACGCGATATAGTGATAATTTATATAAAATATAATATAATAATAATATATCATAATACAGAAGGCAGTCATGCTGGACACGGCACGTATTGTCAGGAGGTTCCTCTCTCTGTAGCCCATACCACTGGCAGTTTGAGCCCCGACCCGCTGCCGGCGGCACCCTATAGTTTTAAGTTTTTTACAATATTTATGTTTCTTTTTTAAGTATAAGTTTATATTTGTGTTGTCAAAAATTTAAAATTAAGAATGTAAATAAATAAATGGGATAAATCATAATAAAAATATAATATAGTGATTTTTAGAGAGTGAGTACCGTGCTATCGAGTACTCGAACATCTGGTAAAGTTACGGAAGTGAGATAGTGGGCAAGACGCGACGAAATCCTAGAAAATGTACGGACGCGTGACGCGCGAGGTAGAGGGTGAGTGCACCTGACTGCTACCATCTAAACATTGAAATTAGATGGCGATTTGAAGGCACGGCCGGGCGGCGAGCCAGTCGGCACTCCGGCCGCCCGCGCCGGCGGCGGGCGGCGCCGAGTAGGGTCGATGCACGGACGCGCGGCGCGAATACGACGAAAGACACGCTCCTGCTGTGTGCCGCGATCGCACAAAAAACTCGCAAATCATAGATTTTAGAAGTACAAGTACACGAATATTACGGAACATTCATTACGCTGTTCCGTATCCGAAAGGCGCTACCTAACCGCTACTTATTAGGGTTTCGTAGTAAACAAGAAACCCGTATAGTTAAGACTATTAGTACTAGTTAAACCGAGAAAGTCGTATTATATTTTTTTTTGGGGTGCCTCCTGTACATGTAAAATGCTAGTAGCTTTATGAAATTAAAAGGAAAACTACCGCGGCTAAGTTGGCTTTACAAGTTATAATAGTACCTAATAGTAGAGTAATAGTTGCTCAACTTAAAAAAATGTACTTACAGAAGTAAAAAATGAAAATTTCGTGCAATAAATATATTAATAGTATCCCCATTTTAAGTTCACATAATTATGATGAGCAACTACGGAACCCTACTTTGCGCGTGGTACTACACGCAGTTGGTCGTTTTTTTTCCAAGATATTCAACGCACATGACGGACATGGCGGTGGGGTTATCCTTCCTCCTTTTTCTTTTCCACTTCGCTCGATCTTGGACGTCACGGTCACGTTGTTTTGGGTCTGTCTGGATCTTCGATTAGGATCGGAAAGTTATAGTGCCAAATTCCCTACGTACTCAATAAGGTGGCTTCCTCTTCACATGACTATACCGTCGCAGCCTACTCTCCTGCATCTTATCGGCGATGTCGCGCACAGCCAGGCTACTTCGCACGTACCTATTCGTTGCTGATTTTATCAAGCCTGTTACGCTACACATCCGCCTCAGCATTTTCATTTCTATAAACAGCCAAATAAATATTTTAATTTATTAAAATTAATCTTATCTCATTTCTAAAGAATACTGTGTAATTCCCTACGTCATTGTGTAAGAGAAATGTGTCTTTGTTGTTAGGTTTACAAAACATTAATATGTCGTTGCTGATTTTATTAAGCCTGGTTACACTACACATCTGCCTCAGCATTTAAATTTATATTAATAGCGAAATAAATATTTAATCTATTAAAATGTATCTTTTCTCATTTCAAAAGAATATTGGTTCCCTGCGCCCTTGTTTAAGAGAAATGTTCCTCTGTCATTAACGGCCTTACCGTAAAACGTTACTTAACTTTAAGCAATGCTAAACATAATTTGTCAACTTCTCGCTGACATGCAATAACACTTGCGGAAAGAAGACAGAGAATTTAACACGTCGTAACGTTTTTCGGTAAAGCCCTAAGTTTACAAAATATGAATATATCTTACCTACTTAATCGATAGGATCGTTAAGGTAACGAGATGTAAATCGACCTCAACGGATGAATCGTGAATTCGCGCGGATTAATTCGATTCATTACGCGACGCCACGACACGCTAATGTGTTTTTGGGCGGTTTGATATTGAGTACCGTGTTGTCGTAGTTGCGATGCTGCGCGTCGAACCATTGTCCTAGTAGAGCCATGGGATCACAGAAGAAAGATTACCTTCTTTGTTCTGTGCATGGAATGATGGGAGGCGACTAAGTCTGCGTGCTTCACCTCCGACCACATCGTCACTTTCCAACAAGCAAGTAAATGGTCAAATCAAATCAAAAACAAATATAATTTATTTCAGACTCAGAGAGATACATATTCCACTGGTCAAATTCATTGGATCAAACGTTGACTATTGTTGGTGTTAAAAAAAAAAAACGTAGGGATATCTCGCTACAAGATATCGCCCAACCACCCAAGTCAACAAAAAAGGTATCTGCTAAGCTTTTGAGGTGATGATAACTTAGTTAATTGTGCGATAGAATTCTGCCTGAAATATGCCTGCTTGCTGCTGCCTATTGTGCAGGCATATCAAGTTATTACTAAACTGTAAGCAAGCAGCTGCCTGCTACTCGTCGCTGCATGTGTCACGTAGAACAGTGTCTCAGGGCGACCCCCGGCGTGCTGCCGCGGGCGACGACCCGCTGCAACCCCCGCACCCCCTCGCCCCCTCGCCCCCGCGTCCCGGACGCTCGATGCCCGATGCAATTATCGACAAATAGTGACGTCAATGTTATCACAACACACCACATTACAAGATAAGAGCACCGCTGGCCCACGGGCCGCGTCCCGTGTCGGCCACCGGACTATCAACTACTAAGGGCTATGATTTGTGAATGTCGGTATGTAAGTAGGTATGTTTCTTTATTATCTAAGCAACGCCTAAACGAGGTGTATTTACATACATCTATACCTCTTTGAAATATCTAATGCCACAATTATACATTGAACGTGGTATGGTACTAGCACCGGTCAAAAAGAACTCAACACATTGGAAGTAAGGGTGGTAGCCGTCATGATACTAAATTCTAGCAGCGAAGAGTCTGTTCATAAAGTGATAGAGACGTAGGCTCGCCGCCGCGCGCCATGCTGCGGGTCACGTGTCGTGTCGCTGTCAATGATGAGATCTGAAGATGAGTGATGTCGGCGCGGCGGGGCGGGCACGGGCCGCGGGGGGCTGGGGCGCCCGGTGTCGGCGACCGCGATGATGGATGGCGGCCGTAACGACCTCCTCCTCCCGTCGGCACCCCTTCACTTCACCCCCGCACACCCCCGTACTCACAGAGATTCTAATCTGAATGTTCATTCAGTGGCCAAAATTATATTTCTTATTATGTACTAACATAATATGATACGTTTATAGCTTAAACTTACGTGTTGAGGTGAAACCAGCCGTACGTTGTTCTCAGCCTTCCCATCTTTATCAATAAGGCAACACTAAATGAGGGTTAAAAACTGACTAATTCATTCAAATTTCACGTTGTATCTTATGCCAGCTGCACCTCTTGCCGGGCATATTGCAAAACTCAGATTGTTACTTATGTGAGCGATGGGCTGAATTGACCCCTTGTCACCGAAGGCCAACATTATATCTTACCCTACAATATCCCATAACCCTCTAACCCCGGTCAAATGTGGCATCATACGGCCTCACGGTCGCATGGTTTTTGATGCCTCCCTACCTTGTGCCTACCTACTTATATATGTACTCCTCTCTCACTACTCGGATCGTTCAATTTTTCGAGATAAAACGTAGTCTATCTGTTATTTCAGGGTAAAAACTATCGGCATTTCAAATTCATTATTCAATTTAAAAAAAACATTAATTATCAAAAAGAAACATTCTGTGTCACAATGTCCAGTGGGCCAAAATGTTTAACAGGAACAGGTCACACTGTTCAAGAGGTCTTGAGGACCAAAATATATAGTTCAAATGTTCAATTGTAAGACACTCACATAAGTTTGATAGCTGCAGAATGTGTATTAGCCAGGATCAGAAATTTCTGAAATATGCGTATAAAAAATTAGGCAGCTATCGTCGAAAATAAAATAATTATCAATGAAATATTACTTTTGTGAAGAAACCACTAGTATAGGGTTAATAGTTTATGAGATATGAGCCTGTTAATTTTGATAAGATATCAAAGTTGTTGCGATTGTTATTCGTTGAAATTAAACTGTCACTATGACATGTGACATTTGATATTTTTTTGCTTTTGTGCTTCATACATAGTTCAATAGATAGAAAAGTAACTCTGATTGATCGGATACGGAAAGTTATGGCCCACTGCATATTTTGGAGAGCAGATGTTTTGGCCCAGTAGCCTAGTTTAAGAATTTTCACTATGTCCCACTAGTTATTTTGGCCCACTGGACATTATAACCCTGAACGCCAAATGTAATATCACGAAAGCTCAGTTCGGAGCGAACTACTAGTTCAGTGCATATATTTTAAGTAAAACTATTGAGTAGATGGTACAACATGTTACTTGCGTAACGCGCACACGAGTGCTAGACACGAAACGCTCCTCTCTCGAGATCAAGAGTCAAGAGCTCTCACCGTGCTCTCCACTGATGCCAATCGGGATCGAAAGAGCTACTATGCTCTCAAACACACGGCGGTGAAGGCGCCTCGCTTCTACAATTATTTGAAGAATCGACTCTTTTCGATAGTCATTTATCAGGTGATGCTTGTTAATATTGTAACCAACCACAGTAGACAGAGGGTAATGCGATTATGGTTTATTTATGTTTCTATGTTACCTCCTATGAACAAAACAGCTCAACCGGTTTTCGTGTGGATGAATCTCTTAGTTTCCGATACGATCTCGCAGCGAGACCCTGAGCAAATTCTTCTCCATAGCTCGATGATTACACTGTTGTAGTTGACTGACTGTTGTACACACACTTATTTATGAGAAATGAAGAGACGTACAAAGTCACCGATATAGCACAGCAGATTAGCAAGTTGAAGTGGCAGTGGGCAGGGCATATAGCACGTAGAACTGATGGCCGATGGAGCCGAAAGGTTCTCGAGTGGAGAGCACGCACCGTCAAGCGCAGCGTATAGGAAGACCAACCAGGAAGAATCAAATAATACATCATTTAGTAAAACCAGGAAACCTTACTTTATCGTAGCCATTATAAGTTGAACCATTCACTTACGAGAACCTTCAAAGACAGAGCTCAAAACATATTTGTTTTTATAGCGATACGGTTTTATGATTTTTATATATTAACTTAGCTTTTTCTGTAAAGAGTTCATCGGACGCAAATTCCTCCCTGGGCGACACTAGGTCGAAGTCAAGCCATTTTCGAATTATTGAGAACTGGTAACGCTGGTAATAGGCACCATTTGATTCTGACGACATATTTTTAATATACCTAAGTATGGTTTTGCCTGCCGTGCTTCCACCATGCTTCACATTATTCATATTTCAACTACGACTAAGTATATTTTGTTATAAAAAGGGAACCATTGATGTAATCCAAAATATCAAAGTAATATTAAACGGACAATACGAAATAAGCTAAAATAAGACACAATGTTGGTAACAAGCCGGTTCCAATTTAGAGTAATTCTACTTGCAACCAGCGCTGGAATACCGTTGAGGGTGACGTCACGCACGCAGCTCGCTCTCACTAACAAAGAAAATCAATACCCATACAAAACTTTATTTTTATAAAGTGATATGTATTTTTACATTTCCATGTTGGTAAAATGTCTAGCAGATATTGTTATAATTCTGTCAGAATGTTTTCTTTCGCCGCCACCTCAAGCACGGAGTTAGAACTGCTCAATAATGGTACAGCTGGTACAATGTTGTTGTGTTGTTGCAGGGACGTGTCGAACAACAACATCACGTCGCTGCCCCGCGACGCGCTGCTGCCTGCCGTTGGCCTACGAGACCTGTCAGTACCTATTATTACTTTATATTATAAACACAACTCACTTTTATTGAGATTATCACTGTAAATATTGCACGCCTCCGCATCTTTGTCGTTATAAGAAAGGAGGCAGCATCTCTAACTGCACTGAACAGTACCGGTACCGTGCTTATCTAAAAAAAGATCTTAAAAAACCTTCTGTATTAAAAAAAAACCTGTATCTTCATTAAAACTTTAATTTCACGTTAAGGAAGTGATGGCATGTCAAAGCAATCTGTATTCGATAACAATAAAATAAAACCGGCCAAGTGCGAATCGGACTCGCGCACGAAGGGTTCCGTACCATTATATATAAAAACGGCAAAAAAAACACGTTTGTTGTATGAGAGCCCCCTTAAATATGAATTTAATTTTTATTTATTTATTTATTTTTGAAGTGAATTATATAACTTAATATTTTGTGAATATTTCAAGCGTATACCTGATGCTGTTATCAATATAGAGCAAAAAAATCATGTGCGTTGTACACCTTGTGGGACCTTAAATATTTATTTTATTCTGTTTTTTAGTATTTGTTGTTATAGCGGCAACAGAATCTGTGAAAATTTCAACTGTCTAATTATTATGGTTCATGAGATACAGCCTGGTGACAGACGGACGGACGGACGGACAGACGGACAGACAGCGAAGTCTTAGTAATAGGGCGGGACCCTAAAAACATGTTCGACACAGAAGAATACGACATAAGTATTAAGTAGAACTAGATACTGCTATTTTTCTGTTGTCTACGCTACCGTTTTCGACACTTCCCAATGTCATTATGAAATGACATTGGGAAGTGTCGAAAACGCATCAGCGTTTTTCTTGTTTTTTATGTATATTTGTAATTCGCCGCATTTTACACATCAGGGATGCCACGGTACGGTATACCGCTATGCTATTCTACCACTCAAAATACTATAGTAGTTGTAACTCAGAGTTTTAAAATATTTAGAAGGTTCATGTTTATTATATCTCATGTCATTATCAAAACATGCTGCCTTCTTCCTTATGACGACAGAATTGAGTCTGTCGGTGTGTGTGTCTTCTAGTGCTTAGAAAACATTATCTCTTTGCTTTGTTCAGAGTAAAAATTTCCAAAAGAGACCGTTTAGAAAAATGAAACATTACGTTGGTCGTCCGTAGGGTTGCCACCCATACTACAATATACAATATTGTACTATATTTCGGCTCGCCCGCCGTACTACATACTGTTAAATTATATATATAGTAGGTACGCAAAAATATTATATTTTAATAGTAGCGGCTTGGGTGCTTTACGTTTACGTCCATAAATAAGAAAGGATAATTTCAATTATGAATTTGGAGAGGTGAGAAGAGAGAAACTGAGCGAGCTTATAAAAAATAAACAACTTATATATTTTGATTTATATGTTAAATTATACAAAGCATTTGATAGTTTCTTTGCGTTAAAGGATGCAAGAATTGCAAGATATAGTTTTTATAAAAATTAATAGGTAAGTAACAAATAAATCACCTTTTCTTTTTTAATTTTTATAGAAAGTTTTTTTTATGTACTATACTTTCTTAGAGCTTACTTTGAAAATACTATAATCAGCCGAAAAAATTATGGCAACCCTATGTCTGACACTGAGCACACGGCGGCACACCCCTCGCCTCATCGCTAGCACTGCGCAGCCGAGTGAGAGTGGAGTGGTATGTCGCATGTGAGAGTATGTGTGTGTGTGGTAGGAACCTGTCGATGAACCGACTGGAATCTGTGAGTGGCGGCGCGCTGGGTGACGCGCTGCAGCGGCTGTGGCTGGACCGCTGTGGGTTGCGGCGGCTGCCGGCGCACGCGCTACGGGACCTGCACCACCTGCACTATCTGTGAGTCACTCCATCACGTACAGAACCTATAACGCACTCACAAACACGCACGTTCACAACGACCGATTACCACATTCACATACGTAATAAGACTCCTCGTCCACGTCCTCTCTTTCTCTCCAAGATCAGACAAGTAAAAGACAAACGTTTCTATTTCTACAAACGCTTACGCTTCCAAATGCTAAGAAATTGTGACGTGCCGTCATGTGACATTTCGTTAGCTAATGTTATAACACCATATTAATATCTGTAATTATATCTCGTATTTATAGAATATTGAATGTTTACATTTATATTTAAAGCTTTTTTATAGATAAGTTACTTGTAGTCTGTGCTGACGAGCATGTGAAGTTGGGTGAAATTAATGTCTGACAGATGTTCGTTACCGACTGACAGATATTATTGAGGTGGCGACACTACGACAGATACAAACAACATATTGTTTTGTTGGAAAGTGAATAATAAATCGGAAAATATCACGTGAATATTTTTTTCACTTTTGAGGTGAAGGTTCAGTCCAAACCTCAGAAGTGGGATAAACGTAAACACTCCTACAATTTTGAGAAAACGCCACGGATTGATTCGATTTTTTGCCGTGTCCTCACTTGAGCCGACTCATACCTTCTTAGGGTGCGTTTCCATTAGGGTAAAATCTAAGCAGCAAAGGGCGCGTCTCAAGTCAACCAACTCGATTTTCGTCGGGGGCAACTGATAGTACAGCACAAATGAAAGTAACTTTATACTCTTACTTCGCCTGTAGAGTGCCTGTACTGTAAAGAGACGAAGTAGGTGTATAAAGTTACACTACACTTATATTTATATACCGCAAAAACCCACTAAGTATCTAAATGTGCTCCATATAAACAAGAGAAAATATTTAGTAAGCAAATCGCGGTCGAGATAAAAGCTTACATCCGAACCAAACCAACACATTACATTGAAAGCTGGCTGCCAGCCGCCCTCAACTTGAAAATAGATACTTAGCGTCAAGTAACTAACCCCGAGCGGATTCAGTCTCACGAGCGCGCCTCGCGGATCTTCACCATCATCTCAATTTTTTATCACTGAGCGGGTATAAATTCGGGGTCCACCTAGTATAATATAGTAGCCATAATATAAACCCGTGAATGCTGCATGTGTTGTGTGAATATAGACATACGTGTATTATTATAATTTTTGAATAATGACGGGTACACTAAGGGTGCGAACGATCCATTTGGCCGGCTTTTCATGTCATTTCGCTCCGGTTAAAAATTGCCACCGAGTGGAGACTCGGGGAGACAAGGCGAGGTAAAACGAGACGAGGGCGCCGCGACGTCTTCCCTCTTGCACTCGTGTCGCCTCGTTTTCTTCAAAGTGTGGATCCGGGATAACCATACTAACCACGTATGGGAGCGCACTGCAAAAATTATACATCATCGACTACCACGACGAGACCTATTTCAGATGATTACGTGATTGATGGGCATCCTGAATAGGTATCTACGCAAATCCTTGAGCGTTTTTTGTGAAAACTGGCTCCCATAAGAAACACTCCAGGATTTGCGCAGACAGCCCTATAATTATATTCAAGGAAGCCCGTCAATCACGGAATCGCCTGAAATAAGTCTCATCCTGGTAGCTAATGAGGTAAGTTTTTTGCAGTGCGATCCTGTACCACGTTCTGTTCTTCCCATAATTTTATTTCAAAATTGGTAAGCACATCTCACTAGGTAATATATAACATAATGGTTGGTCAGTAAAACGCTGCGATGCTCCGAATCGACCCCGAGGGCGATCCACTCTCACCCCGCTCCCGCGCCGTCGTGCGTCTCCGTGGCAATAGAGCCGCTGCTTGTTATTTATTGGCACAAACTACCCGTAATTTACGAACTGAAAGTGATTTATACTTCAACACTATATTTCATGTTATATATTTACTTAGCGCGATGGAAACAGCAGAGAAGCCAATAAAGGAAATTATGATGAATCGACGATGGTTTATATTAAATTTTTCAACTTTTCCCCCCGAGGATAATATTAAAGTAGCACAAAATAGCGAAATCAAAATCTAAAACCTGAATATGTCTTATTAAAATTGGCTCAGTAAGATACTCAGTGGAACATACGAAGTTCGGATAGTCGTTACACTGTTTTATTTTAATTTTTACCCGACTGCGTAAAATAATGATTATGTTCTTCGAGTGTATAATTATGTATGTATGTACCTGTACCTGTGTGGATATGTATGTACCTATGTATGTATGTTTCTATAATATATTAACTCCTAGAGCTCAAACGGCTTAACCGATTTTGATGTACGAGGTTTCGTTAGATTCATCTTCACACTCTGTGTCATTGTAGGCATTTTTTTTTGTAATAATAATAATATGAGTGTCGCAACAAAATGCTCATTTTCAAAAATTTTTTTCGTTATGAATAAGTGAATTTACTAGAATTATTCTAAAGAACTTACATCATCATTGATCATTTATAATCTTTTATAACAATGTTATGCATACTATCTCACAAAAACCGTACACTCAACAGCGTATCAAGTGTAACGAAATTGTAAGTTAGACTGCAAATAGCGCTTTTCTGCTGTAAAGTTTTTTTTTTTTTTTTTTTTTTTTTATATAATTAATGCTTGTTCACTGTAAATACTGCCCAGACCGCGAAGCCACGTCAGCTGATGGTATCCAAGACCACCACCAGGTCTAGCAGGGTACAAAAACAAGTAAACATTTTAAAAACTAATTCAAAATACGCAATTAGTTTTCTTGGATGACATATTTCTTCCAGTTATTTTGTAATAAAAACCATAATACTGAACCAATTTTGATAAAAATTTCTATGGGACCTGGGAAGTATACCCTTTCAAACAAAATAATAATTTTTCAAATCAGTCCAGGGATCTTCGAGTAATCGGGGAACATAAAAAACCGTCGAATTAAAAGGAAACTCCTCCTTTTTGGAAATAGGTGAATTATTTGGTTTTGACGCAGATAACATCAGAGAAGTTAAAAATGTTTGTGTACCTATTTGGCATAATGATACGTTTCAGTCTTGGCTTTTGTGTTTTTGCGAAAGTGAAACAGTTCAAAACGCACCAATGCAATATATATTATTTATTTATATGTATTATTTAGCTAATTACATAGGTTCGGTAACCTACCTCAACGACTGTTGAGGTGTTGGCAGGTTCCTATTAAGGTAGTCACGCATGCGGCGGGAAATTCAAATTTCAAACAGTTTTATTGTCCTTATAGCTAAGTCAGGTATTTTTTGTAATTGATATTTAAAGAATAATCTTAAATTGTCGCAAACATTGTGAATACTTACAATAATTAACCGAGCTGAGTATAAGGCCTCAAAAACTGTTTGAAATTTAAATTTCCCGCCGCATGTGTATCGTTGGCCCTTAAATCCGCGAATTTGCGAAACTGTCTGCTAGCCGACGGCGGCGGCGGCAGGTCGTAGGTCGAGCGACATGTGCCGCGGGCGCGAGCGTGGCCGCGATCCGCGGGACCTTGTGTGCGCCGGCGCTGCACCGGCGGCGGCGGCGCGCGGCGTGCCAACACCCGCTCCATTACTGCATACATTACACATTCATCACAAATTACTCACGAGTCGCGCTCCCACCCGCACTCGCACCTAACCTCGACACGGCCGCTGCCGCCATCGCCCGCGCCGCGGGGACGCACAAATGTTATTTACATTAATTGCACGAGTGCGGTGTAACCGGCGCTAATTATTTCATATGGTCGTACTCGCGCGATTCACTCACCTATATTATATGGGTAACACAGAAAGGGTATCCTAGGCAAGAAAACCGCAATGCAATCATCATTATGAAGCAATTATATGAGACAAGCGTATTAACAGAATCGAAAAATAATGTTATTTAAAAATTATTTTTTGCGGGACTAACAAGGTAGATCCCTCGTATATTGTGTACTATTTGTGTTTTGGTGAATGTTCTGAAGAGCTTTTGGATTTCATTATTCGAAGTTCCACCACCATTCCATTCTCTCTGCGTACCTATTCTATGGAATGACAATAAAAATATATAATCTGGAATATTGCTAAAGTTCTACTGCCTACTGCTAAAGTTCATCACTTCTGCACAACCTGATGAACTTATATATAAAGTGTCGTGTGATGTATCCGTAGATAAAGTAGGCGAAAAAACACAGACATAGTAGATGGAGTATGCGACTTCATTTATATGAAAACCTTGCGTGCCACATTTATATTAAAACCATTTATATGAAAACCTTGCGTGCCACAGTGGTACCGACTGTGACGTCACAAACGATTTTGTGCTAGAATGTTCCATCCGCGCGAAATCTATTCAACCCAATGCATCGGCGCGCTTGTACGCTAGTAACTAGTTGACAAAATATCGAATCGGAAGTATAATATATCACCTGAAATTAAATAAATCTTGGTCGTCAACTGCGATTTTTTATCGTACTTGACACGCTCGTTTTGACAAGCTAGGTACAAACACTTGGGGTACCTATAGAAGTCTATGTGAAAAACCGAGGTCCGATTGCATGAGCTGCGTCGTCGCGGCGGCGCGGCGGCGCGGGCGCGGCGGCGGCGCCGGCGATGGTGTGCGTAATTTACTTATCAACGGTAATTGGAGCATCTCGATAACTGGTTTCGTAAACCGATCGGCATTGGAGCGGAGTCCTTGCGCGACCCTGCATCACCAGATAACGTCGCCACCTGTGCGCCCGCGACTGCTGGGCTTGTACGAAACATTATTAACAAGTTATTATAAATACGATCTTAAATATCGCATATCTCCCGATCTAGCCTTCAGAACATGATATTCTGGACAAGGTTCATGAGTCATTACAACTGCGTCGTCATCTTCATATCTAAAAGCTTCAGTAAGACAAACGGAGCGTACCTACTCAGGTATATAGCCGATAGCGAATTTATTTTTCGTGGTCAGGATACATACATACAATATACAATTATACATACATAAAATATGCTAACGACATAAATAAATAAATAAACCGCTTGTTAGCTTGAGTAATGGAAAAATATAAACAAGTTAATTTGAAGTTATCTTCTCTCTTGTTTATTTATTTATTTTGTTTAAGTTAATTTATAGTTAGTTAGTTATATATAGATCTATATTAGTAAGAATAAATAAAAAATCTCTAAAAGGAATTCAAAAGCACATCTTCACTGCACCGAAGGCTTTTTCCGTGCTACTAAATGACATGACGAGCAAGACACTCGCCTGATGTTAAGCGTCATACTCGCTCATGACAATCCAACGGTACACAACAGTTGCCCTTGTGTGGCAATGTACTCCGCTAGTCAATATCAGATAACAAGTGATTTAAATCTGATTAAGTATGGCTAGAAATTTCGCTGTGAACGTAGCAGGCTCCCGGTATCGACGCGAATAGAATCCTTGCGAGGTGTGTCTGTGCGCGTGGGGAGTGCGGCGCGGCGTTCGACTCCAGCTCATGAATAATTCATCCGTCATAGATCATACGACGCGCGGGCACGCGCCTAACGAGGATATATGTCGTCCAAAAACTCAACCCCAGAGATATATTAAGATAATATTTTAGTGCCACTGTCAGTTACACAGAGTTCATTGTTTGCTGTCTCTACTAGACTATCAACCGTCGGAATTAGATTAGTTTCTTTTTGTCCGACAACAGGATGAATGATAGTAATAACGTAGCTGTACCAACACTTGATTTATCTATAATTAAAATGCCGAGTGACGAATATCGCTTTCTCATCGTCACTCCGTCTACGCCGGTAGTGCTCCAGTCAAGTGCAATACTTACAATTTACAATATCATCGACACATCGCAGCAGGGCGGCTGGTTTATTAATTTATGTCTTAAAGGGTTCCGTAGAAAATAATGGAAAGGACCTTATAGTTTCGCCATGTCTATCTGTCTGTCCGTCCACGGCTTTGCTCAAAGACTATAAGTACTAGAAAGCTGTAATTTGCAGGAACATACATATTAGTAACGCCGAGAAAGTAGTAGAATAAAATCTTGTTTTTTTTAGTACAAGTGTCTCCCCAACATGTAATTGCGTGCGTGCGTATTATCTTACATGAGGAAGACAAAGAAAAGCATCTAGACTCGCTTGAAAAAACATATTGGAGACAAGGGCGTCACCAAGGGGGGGCAGCTGCCCCCCATCCCCCCCTAGAGATTTAAAAAATGTAGTCAACTGCAAAGCAACCAAAGTCCTAAGGCCGTGCAATTGTACCTGTACCTACAATTCATATTTTTCTCATCCTCCATAATATTAACTTGACCCCCCTGTGCCATGGGCTAGCGACGCCCTTGATTGCGGATATCAATAAATCGCAAAGTGCGTGTCGTACCACACGGGAAGTAGGGTTTCGTAGTTGTACATCATAATCTATGTGAACTTAAAACAGGTACTTCTATTTGATACTATGAACACAGGTTTACTTAAGAGCATAAAATACATTTCTTACTTCTCTAATTACATTTTTTAAGCTGATCGACTATTACTCGCTAACTTGTAAAGTCTACTTAGCCGTGATAGTTTTCCTTTTAATTTCATCATATGTGCTACTAACACAATTTTTTTCAAATCTTCTAAGTCAACCCTTTAGCCGGTAGAGGAGGAAGACAACTCTAGCAATATCATTTACGAGTAAAAGCTTAATATTTTGTAAATGGATCCCTAAATTGAAAAATGGTTTTCGCATACCCCCAATGTTTTTAACGCGCTTTTATTAGGTCGACCTGTATGTAACTAACTATGTAATGAAATCTAAGGTAACTAATTTAACCATCTTCTAAGAATCGTAGCGTCATGAAAATTGGCAGCTGTATGTAGTTCTGATGACAATACAATAATATGGTACTGTCGAACTGATCTGATGATGGAGCCGGAAGATATGAACTAGAACTTCATGATGGCACATCGTATCATAGCTGTGTTTGGATTTGTTAGAAAAGTCTTGTGATGAACTTTGACCACAATAATTTCTAGCGTGTTTTTTAGTTTTTTAAACTGTTATTTATTTATTCCCTATCTATCGATACCCCACACGATGTGGTAGATGAGAAAAATAATTCATCCCTACTTTGCATGTAGGAGAGGTAACCCAAAAAAATTTTTTTTCAATATTTTATTGTACGACTTTCTCGGCGTAATTAATATGTTTGTCAAAATAAAACTTTCTAGTACTAATAGTCTTTGTGCAAAGCCGCGAACAGACAGACAGACGGATATGGCGAAGCTATAAGGTTTCCTTGTTTACTACGGAACCCTAAATATAGACGTTCTAACAGGTCTGCACCATATAAGCCTAACCACTACATCCGTTTTGATAATCTTCAAATCTTGGCTACAGAGACACATGCACCAAGAAAGTTACGCGAGGCTAATTCATTGATATTAAGAAATACCCGAACTTTAATAGAGAAGTTGCCAAGTACCACCTGCATGGAACCCGGTCATAATAAAATGTCAACCTCAACACAGATATGCGAGACCTGACAGTTGACACCGTGAGCGACTTCTGCGTGCATAGGGAACGTTTTGTATTAAAATAATAGGCGGTAGTAATTAATATTTTTATAACAACAAGTACCTATGTATATTAAAAGAAAAACAATATACCCGACTGCAGAAGAGCAGTCTTTGCCAACTATCTTACGATTTCGTTACGCTTGATACGCTCAGGACACAGATATGGCGGTAAAGAATTCCATTCCTGCAGGCTGCAGCATCAAATTATGTATATTTGACTTATTACGACTCGACTTATACAAGTTTTGCGAGCTTACGAGTTATGACCCATAAACTATTCGTACAGAACCTTCCCCGCACGCGGGTAACTCGATCTCCGGCGAGCACGCACCATCTGTTTGTAGACCCGCTCTACTTCTCCGGAGACGTACGTTGGTACATCCCGGTAGACATTCGTTATTATCCCCGACGTTGTTTCACTAAATAAACATGTTAGGCGAGCTCCATTAGTGCGAGACTTGTGGCTTTCCTACTATACTTGTGCCGGAATCTGGTGGAATTTACGACAGTTCAATAGATTCAATAAATGGCTATACGCACGGTAGTTGTTGATATCGGACGCGCCTACTCATGTTTATAACCAATACTGATGCGAAAATGCCGAAATAGACCATAATATTCACGCTTTATTCAAGCTTATCGATATAGACAATGAATATCTCCACTGGAAATGGAAATAAACGCTTGGATTGCTTATTTTTTTTATTTCCGATGATAGGAACATTTGACATTTACTCACATTATAAATAAGTACACCGCAATCATTCGAAAAGCCTCGCGAGAAAAAATATATTACATTAGATACCGATAGTATTACACAACAACAAACATTTTTTTCCCCTACGTAGGTATACGTAGTCAACCTACAATATAATGAAATTGAGACGTTCAAATCGAGTTTTTCGAGTTTCATTCATACCGTCTTATAAAAGAAAAGAAACAAAGAAGGAAACAAGGTTCATATAGATCCGATGAACATACTGCACTGGGAGCTTTATACTTAGTCTGGCCATAAATACTGTTACAGTTAAAAATAAGAAAGATATTACATTTGAATTTGGAATCTGTCATTTTTATACGATTGTTCATTGAGTTTTCTAATTTTGGCGCCAATACATTGTACAATATTTTGCGATATTAAAATGGAGTGGGGTGATAAAGAGAACCGAATCGCTGTGATTGCATTACACAAAGTTGGTATGGAGCCAAATGCAATTTTTAAAACTGTCCATACGCTTAGTATTAGTCAAATGTTTGTGTACTGGGCTATTAATAGGTACAATGAGACCTCCTCTGTTTGTGACAGAAAAAGATCTGGCCGTCCACGTAGTGTTCGTACGAAAAAGGTGGTCAAAGCAGTAAGGGAAAGAATTCGAAGAAATCCTGTCCGAAAGCAAAAGATTTTATCTCGGGAGATGAAGATAGCACCCAGAACCATGTCGCGTATTTTAAAAGATGACTTAGGACTTGCAGCCTATAAGAGACGCACTGGTCATTTTTTAACTGAAAATTTAAAAAAGAATAGGGTGGTAAAATCGAAACAACTACTGAAGCGGTACGCAAAGGGAGGTCACAGAAAAATTTTGTTTACAGATGAGAAAATCTTTACAATTGAGCAACATTTTAACAAACAAAATGACCGTATTTATGCTCAAAGCTCTAAGGAAGCTTCCCAATTAGTCGACAGAGTGCAACGTGGGCATTATCCGACTTCAGTGATGGTTTGGTGGGGTGTTAGCTATGAAGGAGTGACTGAGCCATATTTTTGTGAAAAAGGTATCAAAACATCGGCACAAGTGTATCAAAATACCATTCTTGAGAAGGTAGTTAAGACCCTTAACAACACCATGTTCAATAACCAAGTATGGTCCTTCCAACAAGACTCGGCGCCAGGTCATAAAGCTCGGTCCACGCAGTCTTGGTTGGAAGTGAACGTTTCGGACTTCATCAGAGCTGAAGACTGGCCGTCGTCTAGTCCTGATCTTAATCCGCTGGATTATGATTTATGGTCAGTTTTAGAGAGTATGGCTTGCTCTAAACGCCATGATAATTTGGAGTCCCTAAAACAATCCATACGATTGGCAGTGAAGAATTTTCCCATGGAAAGAGTGCGTGCTTCTATTGATAACTGGCCTCAACGTTTAAAGGACTGTATTGCAGCCAATGGAGACCACTTCGAATAAGCTTTTATATTTTAAATTGTTTTATATTTATGTATTAAACTAACACACTGTAAAAGTAATAAATATTATTAGCAATAAAAAAATAATTTTTTTCTTCGTGACAATATTTATGGCAAGACTAGGTATATACGTTTACGTTTACATCTTGGTATGAACCTATAGATATAGAGCTATGTTGCGTGGTGAGTGATTGATATTGCGCATGTGGTGAGTCCGTTGCTCCACCGCAGTTGAAAGGTGTTTTAAGGAAGGGTATCCGGTGCGCTTGGAGCCGGTTCAGGATCCTGATGCGCGGGCGCCGGCGGCGAGGCTGCGTGCGTGCGAACCGCGCCCCGGCCGCTGTCACACGCCCGCGCCCGCACCGGCCTCGCGACTTCAACACGTTATACTAACGATCACAGCATCATTTACCTTTAGGTACCTGCCATTAAACATAGGTACATACATAGTAGAAGGACTGTGGTGCATATATTAAATATTTCGAACACGGCCGCATGATCCCAAAAAACGCATGAATCGAAGTCGAATGTAAGTATATATATGTAACAATTGCTAGAAAGATGACAATATGCGTTGCTTGTATCGTACTCGTGCCTATAGTTCTGTCAATCTGTCATTCAAATATTTTAAATTCTATTTTCGCGTGTATTACCTACTTATAACAAGTATTTCGGCCATGCACAGAATCACGTCCTTTTTCCATTAGGGTAGACATAAGACTGTATCTTTCATACCAAACCTCATCCAGACACTCGCATTCCGCTCCTTCCATTCTGATTAGCGTTAAGCCCGCTCGACAGAGGCGGGTACATTTGACCTGACCCTTCTCCAAAACCTCTTCAATGTGGCTATGATTCGTACGTCTACATCGAGCCCTAACCGACTTACCTATTTATACTGCCTTTCAAATCTATTTCGTCAATCCTAGAACCCTTTCCATATCATCTAACAGCTCTGCTAATAAACTAAAACAAGATTAACATTACTATCTCTTTTGCGCAGTTCGGTAAAATATCTATACAGCTAAATTACTTACACGATATTTAGACAAATCTTTATATAAATTACAAATGGATACTTGATTACATTAAAGTGAGTCGTAAGCCCCGTTTTACGAAGCTTTTACACCGTCACTTACGCGAAAGTGGTTCCGTTTTATCAGCCGGTAATAAAATTAGCGTTCGCCAATCAATTGCTAAATCGGCTATCAGTTACTGTTAGCGGAGGGGAGTGTCCGAGTTACAGCACCTGCAGTTCAAAGAGGCGCGAACTTAACGAGCTCGTAAACGAACCGACTTTGTCGGAGCTTGTTCAGTGTTACCAGTTGCCACCTGGTGCTCTAAGATAGTACCCTAAAATAGTTTTGGTAACGCTTTTTTCCGTATATTATATTTAAAAATATGTATATTTGACTGTACTAAACAGCTGCAACAATTTGATGGTGTCCGAATTTGAAATATGTCAGTTCCAACTTCCAACACTGTAAAATTATTATTGTTATAATTGCAAAATTACATGTTATTAACTGCTTGTATGCTTTCAAAGCAGGATCTCGCAGAATACTCAATTGTAAATACCAACTTACCCTTGTACCCAGGCCCACACGCTAAATAAATTTTGAATTTTGTATGCGAATCGTCAGCAAGCCAATTCATAGTGAAAATAACCTAAATTACGCCGTTTAAGAAACGTTATTTTTTTCTAAGAATAAAACACCAATTAAAGAAAACTAACATCCCTTCATCACTTACTAAACTACATTAGAATGCGTCTAATATTTGATTTTCCGAGTCATCAATATTTAACTCATTAAGTACATTTATAATTTTTCGCCATTTCCTCTGTTGTAATAGGAAAAAATAATGTGTAACTATATTTTTTTTAAATCCTATAAAACCCTAAATCATCTTCTAAAAAACTTAATGAGCGAAAAAAACTTAAATTTAGGGGGGAAACACAAGGTATACTTAGAGTTTTCTTCCTAGAATTAGCTTTTTTGATTAATTTTTTTACTGTATTTTTATCACAAATCTCTAAACAATCCGCAAAAAAATAAAAGCGAAAAAACCCAAAACGTAAGGGAAAACACATAAGGTTTGAGAACTGTGTGCTTCGTACACAATGTACAAACACGCATGCTTATGAAATATTGGATTGATGTTGGATAAACGAGCTTCTATCTTGCATTACGTTTGGCACCGCGCTTGATTCGCCTCGTATGCGTTCATGTTTATTCATATTTCTAGTTATAAACGACCTTTATAGTCTTTAGATGCTTCGATAAGTATCGCTTGCCCGATATCCAGCAATAGTCCAAGGCTTTTCGATCGGGAGATGTTCCTTTGCAACCATCTACGTGTCTATCGGTATGTCAGTTAAGTAGAATACGTTCATAGTAAGTAGGATTGACGTGAAGTGGAGAGTAAAGGCTCTTCAAGCTTAACAAAGCACGCTTCCGATATGAAAACATTAGACTCTGTAGTTCAAAGGTTGCACAAAAACAAAATACCCGCCTGCAGAAGAGAGATTTTTGGAGTCTAATTTACGATTTCATTACGCGCGATACTATTAAGTGTGCGTTTTTGTGAGAAAGTATGTAAAAGGTTATAAATGGGCATTCTATTGAATAATTCTAGTAAAATAATTTAGTTTTTACGAAAAAGTTCGTTGGATATTTCGAAAGCTTTTTCGTGAGAGCTGTAGGGGGCTCATATAGAAACATACCTACCCACATGTATACACAGCACGACACGCACTTGGCCGGTTATTCGTATGTTTGTAACATACACTAGAATATCCGGCCAAGTGCGTGAAATTTTATGTTTGTTTAATTAATAATGGCATGGTGTAGTGTATATAATGTATGTGTGTGTGTGTGTGTGCCAGGTCGGCAGAGGACAACCTGATCTCGGAGCTGGAAGGCGGGGCACTGGCCGGCGCGCGTGCGCTACGGACACTACGGCTAGCGCGCAATCTGCTGCGCGCCGTGCCTGCGCACGCGCTGCAATCCACGCCGCACCTGCAGACGCTGTCAGTACCGACCCCATCTGTCTTAGTGCCCGGCCACATGTCATTCGGCACAGCGCCGAATTGGAAACAAAAGCTGGCGCGACGCTGAAATCCGACGTTTTCGCCTATTAAAAAAACCGGCTTATTTAAAAATTCCGGCGCCGCGGCGGCTTTTGTTTCTGATCCGGTGCCGTTCCGGATGATATGGGGCCACAGCCTTACACTACTAGAGTCTGTTTACTTTTAGTTCTATTTTAGCAAAAAAAGGAACTAGCGTTTCGAAGTATATACTGCTATTATATTCTGTGGTCTATACTGAATAAAATAATGAAATAAGTACAGTAGTAAGTATAAGTACATTGTTGCATTAGTTCTGTAACTGAACAGAGCATGAACAGACTATTGCATTACGGATTGTTTGTTGTTAGTACATAGAAATTGTTGCATCTAGCAAATCTGTTTATTACAAAGTTACCTAGGCTACTTTCCGGCTCCATCATCAGATCAGCCCTAAGTTATATTGCGTCGTTACCCGATTTAATATTCATGTAAAATTTCAGCTCAATCGACAACTGGAAAGTGGGTCAAATTTAACTTGTAAGATGCGATTACAGGCACCGGGACAGACGAAACTAAATAAAAGCTTGTAAAAATAGGACGAATAAAATGTAGAGCAAATCATAATTCAAACATGTAAGTGTATCTCGATGTCACGCGTCGAGTAAAAAAACAAATCGGAACATAAACCAGACTAATTGAAATAGTGAAGAGAGTTCACATTAATTTCCGCTGACAGTATCCCGCTCTAAATACTGCACGAGCGATGTCGTGTCATGTTGGACAGAATGTGCTCTCGGAAATGTAGTTTCCACTTCGCTCTCATTTCGATATTCGCTAAATAAAATGTAGAGTTGTTGATGTTGATGTGAACCGGATCAAAATGAAGTCACCGGTAATAAAAAAAATGCCTTTTAATAATTAATTCCATAATCTTATAAAACATGATTTTTATAGTTTTTATAAATGCAATCTATTTCATTTAATATACACAGTTTTAATAATTAAAATTTGTATTAAATTTATTTCTCTATATTTGTTATTATCATGGTATTGTTAGTTTAATTTAAATTTATACCTTACTCCTTTGTTAGTGGTGTTACTAGTCTTCTAGATCGAGGACTGAAGAGGGGTCCTCAACCAAGGAGGCACCGGTACTGGGATATAATTTTAAAATTATATGCACTACGTCCGCGCTTCAACTCAACTCATCTGCTATTACTCCTATCCTCAGTACTAGACAGTACGATCATTACATAAAAAAATCGGCGAAGTAAGAAGTTGTCTAGTGTGTATAGTGAGACTTTTATACACATCAACCCCTCACAACGACGCAAGCGACAGAACCAGGAAAACATGGTTCAAATGAAATAAGAAATAAACAATGGAAATCCAAACTACCAAACTGTTCGTACTTTTACCATTACGTATACTTGCTGTGAAACCTTGTTTGTAACTTTTTAATATCGATAACTTAGGTGATAAATATTTGGCAGTATCTAGCTAGGGGACTACAGACAAACAGTTTTTGAAAATTTCCACTTGATACCGTTACGCTTTTCCTTCAATGAGACTACAATGTTTCCTCGAAAGGGCCTTGATAGACAGAGATACGGAGAACGAAGGAGTTTCGTTTCTTCCTTTTGAGACACATTGTAGATACTCCGTCGCCGTGTAACAGTCGGCCACTCGACTGTATGCTTCAGAAGGTAGTCGGTTTAGACCGGTTACAAAATGGGATGTTGTGAATGCGTGGAGCCTAGGGGATACGCAGCTAGGTGGGTAAGATTAGCGGGTGGTCGCCGGGTGGTCACCGGGAGGGCTACTTGTAAGTCTCGCGTGACCGTCACGGGTTTACCACTTCGCCTGAACGATAACCATCATTCAACCAAGTTTGTGGCCAATCTAACACATAAATTAAAATGGTAAATGTCTAGATCGGGGTTAACCTTATAGAAATACTAAACTCGAGGTTATTATGGGTTCTGGGCATGAACCTGTGAACCTTTAGATTCACAAGTAATTCAGACTGAGCGAAGCGAGGTAGTTTATCGTGCTTGTATGTTTGATGTTTGTTCCGAAGTGCTGATCCGATGTGTTTCTGTGTTGGCCTTAATACAATTCTGTAAAATTCTCGCAGCAAGAAAGAGACCCCCGACACGCGGCGCGCGGACACCGGCGACATGGCGTGCGATAGATGGCTCTCTTTCATTTATTTATTTAATGTCGTTAATTAATAACTATTTAGCGTTTTAAAAACGTTAATAGAGCGTCTCAAAATCGAATAAAATGTAACGCGACTTACGCGATACCCGTACATGGTACTGTGTTCAGAAGTGCATTTGCCGTGGCGGGACTAATGGATGGATGTCACCCGTATAAAGGAATCTCTGTATTTACCTGTAGGCTTAGACAAGTGGCAAACAATTTCGACAAACGCCTACACTTCGCAAAGTTATGTGAAGTTTAGTCGGCAGCGAGAAAATGTGACGTGCCGTCACGTGACATTTCGTTACCGAATGTCAATTTTTGCGATATACCTATTAACTTTTATTATACCAAATTGTCCAGTTGAAGGAACACAACGTACATACATATAATTTCTTGACTTCAGAATTAATGCTGACGTAAGGCTTATTGTTTTACAAGTTTTTTTTTATGCAAGTGATTGACCAGATACCATTGCTATAAAAAATCACAAGTAATTAAATTTAAAAAAAAGACGTGTGGCACTCGGAGACTGCCGCGGTAAAGCTATTGCATAATAGCTTTACGCGCGGTGTGTTAGGTTATTTTCGTTACGGAATTTCTGGATTCGGTCTCCACGCTCAAGGCCCGCGATAGAAGCTATGCAATAGCTTAAAAGAAATACCAATATGCACCGAATGGTCACTATAGTCGGGGTCCCACAGAGACTAACTTATAATAACATCATAAAAATAATGTAAAATATGTAGCATTCGATCATACAATTTAGACTGTAGAAAACATCACTCTCTAGCTGCAATCAGGTAAATACATTGTTGATATTGATTATTTAGAATACCTTTAAATTATTCATAATAAATTATTAATTTGGATTATTTTCTCGAATTTCAATAACACAACTCAAACTCAAACAAGTGCAAACCGGCAGTGAAGTGTGTCGAATGTCGATGCAGTAAATTGCTTCATATGCTAAATTGCTTTATATGCTTAATATCACAACCTCGCGGATACAACTTCACGAAATCTAGTGTTTACATGACTGTGAGGGAGGCCTCACACAATCTGCCCCCGTTATGATAATTATAGTAAGTCGTGTTACTGGTGTTATGACTTTTTTTATAGTTTCGTGATCCTGAAATCAAGACCTACATGACACTATTTTAAATTTTTCTATATCTTAATTATTGACAAAGATACGGTAAGCCTAATCACAGTAAGTGTTATGAAGGTTCAACCATTGGTTAAAATAACGGCAGTAAGTAGACTTACTGTATTAAAATTGTGTTTTATTCCATATTTTTTCTAACATATTTACAGTAACATGAATTGCTTTCGGTTATTTTTATTCAAATAGAGTATTTCCACTACTCATATTCACAGTAAGTATAGTTTGCACTGGTTCTAATTTCTATATTTAATAAAAAATGAAACCAATCCGTAAGCATATTTCAAGTAAGTAGTTAAGCAAATATACTTACTGTAACAATGCCTGCACCACAGAGGAATACAATTTGCATTTTTTTAAAGGTAAGACTGTTTACTTTAAGTATGCCAAATACATCATTTAAATGAAAATCAAGTTTTTATCAATCTAGCAGTAAAGTCAATAGTTACTGTAAATATGTCTATGTTTTTACCGTCGTACTTAAGCGCAAGGGATGGCGCGAGTTAGAGAATCTATAAATTCCAATCCTTAATACCGCTTTTCCTACTTATTTATTTTTCAAGAATGAGTTAAAATGGGTTCAAAATAATATTTGATATTATCACCAGTTAAAACATTTAAAATAGAACTGTATTATTCTAGAGGTTACACACAAAAAAATAATAAAATACTAGAAAAACTGGTAATAACTAGTAAAACCTATTAGTGTCTGAAAATAGAAATTTCGGTTTAATATACCAACTTCTAATCTTCTTGAAGATTAAATAAGATTGTATCAATATTAATTTTAATATTATAATATATATTTTTACCGAATGCGATTGCGCTATAATTATTGTTTTCGTATGATCGGAAATAAGTGAGAGATTTTAACTCGGGTACAATTTGGTGCAACCTGACTTTTAATGATATTGAGAATGTACTTGTTCGAAGGCTTGAGTTATTGTTAGTTATACTCTTAGATTAATGATTGGTCTCGCTGGTGCAGCGAGACCAATCTAAGGTTAGGTAATTAATCTAAGGTTATACTATTGATAAATGACTGACTTTGCAGCTCAGTTTGTAGTATGCCTGCCTGCTACGCCGTACCTAGGTCGTAGGTTTGATCCATAGTACAAGCTTTGCTTAGTTTGGGCTAGATGGTGTTGTTGAAATGGTTGGAATGTCCGCCAATATTTAATTGCATTCATTTATGAAAGCTGTAAAAAAAATCGGTTGATAATAAGACAGCAACTAATTAATCTAATTTTTTTTTATAATTTTTATTTTATATTACAAGTATTTTTGTCTTTATATAGACAACAACTTCTTTCTACTAATATGATTGTTGTAAGACCTCAAAATCATTAACACGCAGATAGTTATAATAAAATTCTGTGCAATTGTAAATAAATAAATATATATTTTTTTTTCTTTATAAACCAAATTTTTCATTCGTAATTTTAAATTATTTCCATGCTTTTAAATAAAATTACTATTTACAAAGCTTAGTTTCTGCCCAATGTCAGTAAAACATGATATTTTAAGGATAGACCAATCTGCACACTCATTCTACGGTTTTTATATAATACGAATGAGTCATAAGTATGAGTATACTTATTTAAATTCTCAATTAGTAGGTGTAAGTAACAATAGTAAGTGAAAACCACCCACAAGCTAAAGAAAAAACTTTTGTAAGGAGAGTCCACTACTGTAGCTTGCTGGCCTGCCCTTTAATTTAATTTTACTCAATAGTATTTTAGGAAATTATATCAGAGATCTCTTTTAAAGCGAATAAGTTCGCGTTTGACTCCCAACTCGCCTGTTGGCAAGTAATGATGGTTGGAGATGAAGCACGTAGATTAAGACACCTGACTTTGAAAAGACCCACGTTGTAACTCTTAGGCAGAAATTATGGTCTCCATGCTCTCAGGAACTAAAGAAGTGAGCAAATTTTGCAACTATTTGACTGTTCTGATTAAAATATGGCTCAAAATTATGTGAAAATTGCGGTAATAGATAGTAAGTTTTTGACATTCATATATTTATATAGAGGTTACACTAAACATAGTCACAGTAACTTAGAGGGACAGGATATTTCGTTAAATATATTTACAGTATGTTACCCATTTACTGTAAATATGTTTAAGAAAGTGTGAATTGAGCTGATAGAAGTGGTAATTGTAAATACATTTCGTTAGATTAAAAAGAAACTATTCATATTAAACAAATAAATCATATTCAGGATTAATCTACATAAGATTACCTATTGTTATGAATTTGAATATCTGAATTATCTGTTATGATTACTAAGATACACCAATTTAAAAAATTTGACAGAAAATTGCAGTTTCCGAAAACTACATTTTTTGGACTTACTGTATTTATCATATCGTCGGTAACAAGGTGTCGCGCCGTGATTCCTGCAGCCTGCCCTCGGGGGCACCCTTCCCTTCCTCCCCCGCCATCAAGTCTCACCCCCGGGGCCGCGCTCCCAAGGTCCTCGCCCTCGTGACCAAAGATTTATTTCGACCCCTAAGCCGGTTATCAGCTAACTTATTACTGAAACGTACTTCTTGACACTTTCCGCTGTTTTTTGTTGATGAAACTTTATTAAAATTATTCGTTATTTTATACGACCGCCCGAAAGATATGGAAAAAGTGCGACGCAGGCTGTTTCTAACGAAATTTATGGGTTTCTTTATCTGACGCGAGGGCGGCTCGTGACCTTGATCCCGCGGGTCTGTTCATCTAGATAGCTAATGTGTGGTATTGAGGGCGCTGCTGTTCTTTTGTCATTATTTTGTTAAGTCGAGACCACAGAATACCATACTACTTAGTAGAGGCTAGTCTTATGGGACAATGCTGCGTTTGTCACGCTTAGATATTACAAGTTAAATCTTTTTACAACTGGAAATTTACCTAGAAATATTGCCTTTCAATTCGGCACACAGTAATGCTTGCACACTACTACTTAGCGATAAGTAGCTAAACTGTAATGCTTCCCCCGAGCAGTTTTTCAGCAAATCCGCGCATATCAAAATCGGTCGAGCCGTTTAGGCTATAAGACGCTATATACTAGCATACATACATACATCCATAGATACAGACAAAGGAATGCATACACACATACATATATTCGAAAAACATAACCCTCCTTGCGCAGTCCTTGTATACTCTCCTAGCGCAGTCGGGTAAAAAGTTGTAAGGTTGTTGTAGTGTATTATATTACAAGTTACAACTTTTTGCCCGACTGCGCAAGGAGAGTACACGAGTACATATTGTGTTCTGTCGTGCAGGAACCTGGCCGGGAACCTAATCTCCGAGCTGGGAGACGCCGCGCTTCCTCCGCTGCCAGCTCTGCACACACTGTGAGTATTCTCCGACGCATATTTACACACACCATTCATACAAACAAATTGACCAACTTTATTGACCCAATAGTGTTTTGCGTGTAACCTTGTTTCTATAACATTAGGTATTTAGGTACAAATCTACACGGAGAAACCGAAATTACCGCAGCGTTGTTCGCGTATTGACGTCCTCGGTTCTTGCATGTGTAGAGGGCGGCAGGCGGCAGACGGCAGGCGGCAGAGTAGTCACGAAGGTGAACTAGTCGCACTCGGACTGCGTTCATTCACGACACGCTCCCGCATGCTGCGCTCTACATACGTATTACGTATGTAGGTACGGAACTGTTGTGCCAGTAACAATTATACATTACACATGTATAAAATTTCATCGTACGATACACACTGGCAACATTCCCCGTTCGCAAGGAATGTTGCCTGTATTTACCTATGTTTGTTTTTAAATGAGGCTACCGACTGGAACAATGAACCATAAGCTGTGCTAAGTAGGTAACAATAAAACAAACATTATTTCCATCTGCAGATTGATACGATAAGTCGAGTTTACACTTTTATTTGTTTTAATATCGCGTTTGACTACAACCAGCCTGTTTTGAAGCGACGATGAAAAAAAATAGATAGGACAATATTAAGCTCCTAACTAACCCAGGTAGGTACATAATTTCAAGTTTCGCTAGAATTTTAACATAATTATCTTCTAAAATATAAGTATATGCAGAAGGATAGATGTTTAGTTGGTTCTCTATGAATATTTCTCTCGTATAGATGGAATGTCAAAAAATGCATGTGTTATTTGCCAAATACCATGCACCCTTGTGTCCGTGGAACGAACCTTTTATAGAATAAGCGGCCAAGCGCGAATCGTGCCACATGCAAAGTAGGGTCACTTCACGTAGTAGCATATAATAATTTATGTGAACCTAAAACAGGATCTTCTTCTTGATACTATGAGCATACGAGTTAACTTAATTTGTACGAAATTTTCATTTCGTGTTCTAGATCGACGAGCTTCATCCTCGGCCACACCGTCGCTTAGGCGACTAATGTGCATATTCAAGCCAAAAGTACTATTAGTCTTTAAACAAAGTCGCGAACAGACAGACAAACACACAGATAGACGGACGGACATGGCGAAACTACAAGAGTTCCTTGCTTACTACGGAACCCCTGAAATGGCAAAATGAACGTATAATATCTATATTTTTTCGCCGTTTTCTACCCATCGCATCCCGTAGTGTAAAATGCGTTATTGACACTTTACCTCCAACATTCAAACTTTGATCAGATGAACAATATTGTTCTCTGATTGGAGACAATAAATTCAGGGCGTTAAGTGTCGGTAAAGCAGGCGCAGTAGTTGCGTTGCGCGATCTCGTCAATGGTCGTCCACCAGCGCGCGAGGCCGCGTGCGCTCCGCACTAATACATTCACCAAAGAGTACTTTATAATATTCATTCGACTGTCACTCAATATCAATAAACAGTAAACAATATTATGGAGAATTACATACTATTTTTACCCGACTGCGTAAGAACGAGGGTTATGTTTTTCGAGTGTATGTATGTAGTAAGGGTGTATGTGGGTATGTATGTATCTATGTTTCTATATGAGCGCCTACAGCCTAAACGGCTTGACCGATTTAAATGTGCGAGGTGTCGTTAGATTTGTCTTTACTTCTTGAGTGTTTTAGACAATATATTTAGGGTTCCGTACCTCAAATGGAAAAAACGGAACCCTTCTATGATCACTTTATTGTCCGTCTGTCCGTCTGTCAAGACCTTCTATCTCGGGAACGCATGGAGATGATGGAGATATCGAGTTGAAATTAAAACCATATATGCAGATAATGTAATAATGTAGTGAAAAAATCAAACTTCTCGGTTACCGTAATCGGATATCGTAAAAAGTTACAGCCGTATGTATATATCGCAAAAAAACGTATATTTCGACACTCTCAAAAGGAATCAAAACCTATAGAGCCACCCATTAATTGATTTCTCATCAAAATGAGAAAATTATCATCCTGAAAGAATCATAGAATGCACTCTGAAAAGCTCTATGCCGGTTCGTCTCTACCTTATAACATACAATGTGTGACCAGTTTTCAAGCGGGACGGGGGATAACACGTGGCCACTAATGAAGTAGCAATATTTTCCCTTTTATTATATAAACTGTAGTAATGAGATTCGCAAGTTCAATGGTAGCTATATGTAGGTACTCTAGAGAGTAGGTGTTGAGTAATGCGTGTACTCGACGTGCGGCACCGAGCGGCGCGGGCGCAGGCGGGTGAGGCGGCCTTGCTTGCACTCGACGAGTGACCGCGCCGCGCTGCGACCACGAATTCATTTGAATAGTAATGATGAACCTAACCTATGCCAGTGAAAGCTTACTTAGTCCGAGTACACGACACGGTCCGATCATTACTTATAATCCATCTAGAATGATGTTCTAGAATCTTGAGGAGAGCACCTAACTACCTATTTCAAAACAAGTATCTATGTTAAAAGAAAAACAAAATACCCGACTGCAAAAAAGCAGTTTTTGCAGTGTAACTTATGATTTCGTTACGCTTGATACGCTGTTGAGTGTATGTTTTTTTGTGGGAAAATATGCGAAAAATTGCTGTAAAAGATTATAAATACGCATTCTTTAGTTCCGTTTAGGTTGTAGGCGATCATATAGAAACATACATACCCACATATATACATACAAACATACATACACTCGAAAAACATAACCCTCCTTCTTACGCAGTCGGGTAAAAAAATGAGTTATTTATAGGCAGTAGATACAAAAATTATATCTGATAGCATTACACAAGTTTAGTTTTAAAGAAGTTTATTTTGACACAAGCAACGACGATAAAGTCAGAAAGCTTAACGTCGAAACTCGAAACGTATAAGTTGACACAAAACAAGAATAACACGTATCTACTCGTATGTTAAAAGAAAAACAACATACCCGAAAGCTAAGAGCATTTTTTTGCAATCTAACTTACGATTGCATTATGCAATCTGCTTGATACGCTATTGAGTGCACATTTTGCGAAAGACGCTATGCTTCTGTAAAATCTATTTAAATGAGCATTCTTTATGAATAATTTTAGTAAAATTACTTAATTCTACCAACTGTTATAGAACCTAGAGACGGGCATGTTACATTTTATTATAGCGATCGTCACACGGGTGAAACTGCTTTTTATAACTTTGATTACTTAGTAGGTACCCAGTCTGGTGGGTATTATTATGACAGCACTAGGTAATAATGCTTCTCTAGGTAGGTACTTAGAGTGCAGTTGTACATACCAAAAATATATTTCCATTTCATCCGTTTAAAATTATTCGTCCCATTTTTTTATTTTTTTTATTTTTATAGAAGATAGATACTTGCTAGCCAGCTCTCGGTACAAGGGCTATAAGCAATGACATTCCCATCGCTATAAGTTTTCAATAAAAGGATGTCCTCCGGCACTCCGACTGATCAACAAGTACCTTCTTAAAATATTTCAACTCACTCAACTTTATACATTCGCCAAACTTTCAACATCGTCGGTGAAGATGGCCTTTCATTAGGTGCTGAGTACAAATTACTTACTTAGGTATCGCTTACCCAATGCTATAGAGCGGCTGCGGAAAAATCACGTATTCGTATCGAGTATTTCGAGCGCGCGCATGTCTCGGCGAATGACGACCAATAACATTTATCGAATTATATTACACGTATCATTAAAACACTATTATTATTAACGGGATATTTACCGTGGTTCGCGTTAATTTAGATTTTGTAAATTAACGCGAACCACGGTAAATATCCCGTTAATAATAATAGTGTTTTAATGAATGACCGTGATAGTTTAAAAAAGTGTTTTACACGTATTATCATCATTGCTAAAATTCACTTCCTCGCAGGAGCTATCCTCTTGCCTGCCCTTGTTTGTTATATTTTAGAGAAAGCATGTATTCACGGTCGAATGAACATAATCAATAATTCTGGAAAGTAAGCAAAGATGAAGCCATTCAATACGTTGTTTATGTGTTTTGATACAAATGGGTGCGTAATAGGGCTCAAGTAGACTGGCAATTTTTTGCATTTGCGACCAGCGATGCATCGATTCTGTATCGCGTTTTGGCGACTAGCTGCGTTTAATCGCGCTATCAAAATTACGCTACACTGAGCCGTGACCCCGTGTGTCTTGCACGACACACGCGTGTTGTTACGACTAGCATTCGAAAAATATACCTAATCGTTATATTGAGCGACTGCAGATGTATAAGAAGTGTTCAATCGTGTGATCGAGCTTCCAAAAAGTTACTTAGTCACCGATTGCAGATGCTAAAAGTCGCTAGTTTGTCCGAGCCTTGAATATGCGGTAGAGTCGCGACGTACGTGACCTATGTAAAACGTATACTCAGAAGGCTTTTCTACGATCCTAGGGTATTTCCGAAGGATATTTCCTGCGCACGTCTCATCTAATAATAAGTCTATTTACGCGTTCAGTAGATGTCGGCGCTGCACTGGTCGCCACCGGTACTGTCACAAATGGTAAACCGGGCGAGATTTCCATCGCGCTGCTAAATATAGCATGTAGGGCGATGATGAAATTAGTAATGGCTCCAATATGTCCCACGGCACAAATAATATTACTGCGCATTCGCAAGATGCGCTCTTCTGAAATGAAACGGTCCATTTCGGAGAGTACGAGTCGGCGCGTGCCGCCGCGACGCGGACTTGACGGATTGTTATTGTGATTCACGCGAGGGAGCGCCGAGCGCCTTCCGGTATACAATTTATAAACATAACAAACAGTTCTATTCGATTCATAAAGTTAATTAATTACTTACATTACCGGAATTTAGGCGAAGTGATTAAACTTTGCTCTTCCTGTTTACTTGACGCTCGAGTCCTACTCTACTAGATTATGCTTATCTCATCGATCGGTCGGATAACCTATTCTATTCTACAATACTCACAGCACTCTACTTCCTAGCGTTGGATTGATTACCTCGTGTCGAGTGAAACTCCGCGAGTGTACTGCACGAGTAGATCGTGTCCAGAATATGAGCTCTACTCATACAGCGGACCAGCTAGTAGTTCAATTCGTGTGGCTCGTAGGGCGGGCGGTAATATTCGGCCGCGTCCGCGGTTAATTTGCGTGGAGAGGAGGCAGCCCTGCGCGGCGTGGGAAGAGCGGGTGGGGGAGGTCATTGACCCGCCACCGCTGATGCTCTATCATCGGCATCGGCCGGTTACTCATACAGACAAAGCTGAATAGATGCAGAAGCTATTTTATAACTCAGTAAAAATTTCCATAATTACATCAATGATAATTTTAATTTAAAAACGTATCAGCATGGAACGTCAAGTTTTTCGCCATAAATCTCCTAATACATCCACACAATACAACGAACTTGAATATCTACTCTCGATGGAGCCCGGAGCTTAGATTAGAAGTCGGAGAGTGGAGGATCAGAAGGGCGACAGCGGGGGCGGGAGGGCAGAAGGAGGAGGATAGGCAGATATATCGCGGCACATAAATAGTGGCGTGTCTCCGTCGGACGGTAATCAAATGCCTCGGATATATGGCGACGCGATGTGATGTACGCACTCGAAGAGGAAAAACGTCTACCTAATTTTTGTGTCCTCTAATATTGGTTATTTTAGTACCTATAGATTTTTACAAAAACAACTGTTTAAAATAAATGTTGAAATTTGATGTACTTATTTTAACTAAATTTTTATTATGTACTTTCTACGATTTATTTTGAAAACAATTTTTCGGACGATTTTCGGTGCAATTATTATAATAGCGGAGTTCTCAAAAATTCGAAATAAGATGCCAGAACTATTGCCACTTATCTTAGCCCTTACTAAGGGATCTACCACCATAATTTAGTTAATAGAAGGATTGTGAGGTTGACAATATAATTCTTCTAATCTATGCGTTCCGGTGATTCCTTCGTTCCAACCCCCCCCAAAACGAAGTTACGCAAACAAATTTAATTATTCCAAATATTTGACCATAAATAAGCGCGAAGGAGGCTCCGCGGGCCGCCGGGTACCCTATTTAACTTTTAAATAGCTTATTTAATTTGAAATTGACGACGGCCGCCCGCCCTCCGCATTTCGCCATGGTTTTGTTTCCACACCATTGAATTATAATCATAATAGAGAATTACGACTTTAATTATGCTCTTTAATCGACCGTTAAAACTGTCATAAATTTTGTTTAAAGAATTTATTAAAAATGAGAAATAGCTTTATTCGGTGTTTTTGTGAAGCTGCGCAGGGCGGGCAGGCGGCGCCGTGACCGCCCAGGCGAGCGCCCGGCGCCGTGTGGGCGCGTATCAAAACATGGCTAAACATGCGCTCACTACCTGGCGACTACTCGGTGAGCTGACTGCTCCATAATGAAGGAATAAAATAACATCAACAATTCTATATTTTTTATGTAGATATAGGTTTGCACTTGAACGCCAACTCGCCTGATGTTAAGCGACATTGCGGTCTACGATGGAGCACACTTACCTAGAAGAAACCAATTTACAAGCGATTTAAAGACACCCAGATTAAACCTATTGGCAAAGACCTACTCGGGAAGCGGTATTCCACATTCTAGCAGTCCGTACGTCGAAAGTGGAACTAAAGCTTTTGTCAGGAGCTTGATATTTTCGATACATCGGTCAACAAAATAAAAAATATCCCCTACAATATTTATATAAAATGAAGAAGCAATAATTATTGTATCTTAGACTACGAGTATCTATAATTATTCCTATTTGTTGAGTGTCACAATTTAAATGCATATTGTGTTTGCTTCTAGAAGGTTGTTCAGCCAGTCTATGTTATTCTTAGGTATGATGAAATTATGTTTGTATTATAGCTGTAACATCCAGTTTGCAAACTATAAATAAAAAAAGCGTTTCGTTCAGTTTTTTTTGGAATATCCACAATAGAAATAGGTAGTGAAAATAATAGTTTGGTGAAGGCAACAAGTGACCGAAATGGTCGCTAGTACTTTGCTTATAAGATTAACAATTCCATCCAGTAGTGTGGTGATTCCGCCAACATTCTAGCCATTTTCCCTTTCGTACGTTAGTAGCCTTTAGAGTTTTTCATCTTTCACGTTCCGTTAATTTAATATAATTAAATAAAGTTGGCACATTTGAGCACATTTGGCATACCTCGTTGAGTTAATGTTTTAGTTATAGGATGTGACGTTAAATTGTTCGTTTATTGTTGACATTGTTTTATGTAATAATTAAATAAAACGATACACCTAATAAAAATATAAAGTTAATTTCTGCTATGACGTAACTCTATTATATTGGTGACAGTTATGTCTCGCAGTCCATTCCCGGAACGTTGAGCGGCACGTCCACTTTGCACCCAATTATTATTTTTATGATAATGGCAGCTATTGAGTATTTTGGTCACAACTTCAACCTGCGCTGACCCGATTACAAAAAATAAACGTTGTTAAAATGAGAGCAGGAAGATAAATTTGTGAACATTTTACAGCAATTTTTCATTCACAAAATATTTAACGACGCACCGGTGAATCGTCTGGTCCCGCAGACTAACCGTCTTACATATAAACGCATGTTAAAATCGTACTCACTGAATAAGGACTTGTCACTTTCTGTCAAACGGAAACTGTCATACGTGAAAACGGAACAAAACTGTTTAACTAAAATGCGCTTATTCGGCGTTTATAAGTACTCGTATGACGGTCAGTGTGTTGTACTTACCTACGTATAGTACGAGTACATGACATTATATAACCCGTTCGAAATAGTGGTAAAATAAAATCTTGAAAATATATATTTTCGGGACCTAAAAAAATTTTGGCGTATGTAAGTAGGGTTATGACTTCATTAAACGGTAAGCCTAAACTTCGTAAACCGCTGCTCCTAGACACATGAACGTTGAAGGGTGTCTATCTCCCTTATAGACTTTAGGTAGGTATGCACTAAGAAAAGATTTTCCGCTCGGAGTACAAAAGACTTTAATAGTACATACTCGGAGTCATAATCGCGGATTGAGGCTAATTTTAAATACGCAGTTAGTCGCAGTTAATCTTCTGGTCTGGTATGGATATGGTCTGTAAATAAATTCGTTATAAAAATAGATTTTTTTAATAATTTACCATTTACCAAATTTTTATTTGGGCATTTACCAAAAAAAAAATACCTTTCAAAAATGACATGTCCAACGATTTGTTACTTATTTGTTGATTTGTTAATTAAAAAACTAGTTGTTTTCATAACTATAGAAACCTCTAAAATATAAATATTTCATGGCAATTTAAGATGGGAGAGAAGTGATTTCTTTAGTGTCCCAACCCTACTCTTGTAAATTTCTGAACATTACGTTCAGAAATTTACAAGAGTACTTTTAATGTTTGAGGTACTACTAATCTAGAGAATTTTGTGTTACTTGAAAAGATTATAATTATGATCCTATAATATAATACATTATACACCGGATTAGAGTTCAAAATTAAAAAAAAAACCTGTTTTATCCTGAGTCTCAAAATGAGGTTAGTAAAAAAAATATTTTTTTGGATGGAATTCCTTCACTTTGATCAAATGTTGTGGTCCATACTTCAATCCAATACGTTTTATTCTATTGTAGTGAAAGTAACGAAGTACACTCACTAACTAGTGATACGATCCATATCTAATCAATCAAATACAACCTTTTTGTGATTCACATTCAGCTTAGGCCAAAATTATAAATTATTGTATCGTATTACATATATTACTTTTTAACAAATATAATACAAATTATTTGGAGGACGCGCACGGTACGAGCATGTACTCAGGTGTTCACAATGTACTGTGTGTACTTATATAGTAAAACGACTCGATCCCGGGCGCCCGCGACCAGAGGCTGCGTGGGAGGTAGTTATGTTTATTGAGGTTTTATTTGCACTCAAATATTTACGACGGCTTTCTTCAACAAACTAAGATGAATAGGTTATTACGTTGACTTGTTTTTATCGGAGAAAGGTTAAGCGAATTATTTTTACGAGGCTCGTCCGGCTTCGCCTGTAAAACTAACTCCATTCCGGCAATCTGGTGAGAGCTTTCGGAGCTATGAACTCGCTCGAAGGCTTTCTTTATTGCGCTACTGGGGCATGGATCACTTCGGTGAGTATTCATGAATTACGTCGAACGTTTTGGTACAAAATCTGATATAAAAGCTGTGGTTATCGTCACAAAAGATATCGAGGGCTTAAAATGATGTCTAAAACCATGAAAAAAGAGCTCTTGACCAATTCATACCGTGTTACAACAACACTGACAACTCGGGCAAAAGTCACAATTAATAATTATAATTTAAAGAACTGCAGTAACCGATAAAATACGCAATTTTATTTACTTGGATCAAACTTTGACGACATTTCCCAGTTATTTTGTTATAAAAATCAAAGTACAGATTTTGATATTTATATGGGACCACCTCTGAACAAAAAAATAATCATCAAAATCAAGTCATCATTGGTGAAGTAATCGCGTAGCAAACATATAAAAAAAACATACAGTCGAATTGGTTCCTTAAACATCTGACCACCATAAATACTCTTATTTATGTAAGTCGTTTAAAAATAAAGAGTACACCGTGTAATATGCGCCCTGGGTTGAATCCGCGGGTTGAACCCGCCGTCTTAGACGAAACAGTGAATGATCTTAAATATCGACAGATGATCCCATATATTATTCTGTTGGTAGATAAATAAAGGTGCAACAAAATAAAAATAGGACTATATAATATACATTTTCGATTATTTGACCTCGCCCCCTTGAGAAAGGCATCTCTAAACTGCAATAGCGTTCTACCATTCCATTTAATCTCTCTATGGTCAGAATCGCACGGCAGTGAACGTTGTCGTTCGCCGCCGTTATCTGCAGAAGCAGACAATACGCGGCTTCACACCGGGAACAGAACATACAATAATGGTTCAGCTCGACGGGTTCTAATGCGATAGAACATCGCATCGTCTGCAGCACTCGCCCCGCGCCGCGTGGGCGCTGATGTGCAATAATTATGAACAGACCCCTTCGAGGATAATATAGACAGCGATTATATCGCACACTGTGTTTAATAGAGTTGCATCTAAATTATAAGCTTTACTTCTGCTAAATGTTAAATTAATGCCACGAATGAACCCTTGGGTTGTATTATTATATTATGTTCTGTGCCTTAGGGACAAAAATGAGCAATGATCGTAACCGACGTCTCTATGGCCCTCATGCACCGACGTTTTAATTATTGTCGCGAAGATTTAAAGTGGAAGAGGAGGCGGGCGTCCTCGCACCGCTAACGGCCAATTAGCAGGATTAACGGCGAGCCGCGAACAACGCCACGGGGTAAATGATAGTACAGACGGACGTCGTCGTTAGGAGCGGATGGGAGCTAATCGACCCTGTGCCCCCGTCCTGCTGCCGCCTCACGATCTAATCTGATGATCCCTGTGGATCCCGCACCAATAATATCTAAAATAAATACAAAGGACGTCATCTACGATTAACTGATAATTCCACGCTTAGCCTAAATCACGAGTGATGCGGACGTAAAATTATATCAGAGCTCCTTACTAATCTAATTTAAATTCTTTGATAATTGCGGTTAAAACTACAGGATACATACGAAACGCAGCTGGTAAAAATTCTATTATACACTCAGTTTTGAACAGTATCATATCAAACTATGCACACTCCGTTCAACTCAATTTACGACCTCCGACCTCGAATTAACACTTCATTAATGCACTCTGTGTCTATAGGATAATATAAGAATGGACACTTGTAATGAGTTAAGATTGATTTCGTAGCAAAATATTAGTTGTATCTGTGTACATTTTTTTGTAGTTTGCTTATCTTCGTAAGTACTTCTTTGTGATTTGACATGAACTAAATATTCTGTAAGATCTGTGCTCTATTTACCCTTTATTGCGTTGTAGTGAGACGTCACTGTACTGTACTAAGACGTGTTTGCGGAATTAATCTTTTGTGCCTGTGGTGTGGTTTTATTCTGTGCTAAAACATTACAAGAATCGAACACGACTCGTATCTATGGAATGTGAATGTGTTGGCTTGCCAAACGACTAAATTATTTTAATACATCTTAGAAAATACTTACTCCAATATTATCCCCGTTCTATTTAGTTTGGAATAATCTGAGTATCCCGGGGGATAATGCGGTGTGTTTTGGCATCGTTTCCAGCTACTACAATAATCTAACGCCGCTCGGTTGTGTTCGACGCTAACTTATTTCATTTTGTGTGTCTCGAGGGCTCGTGTGGGTATTTATTCCTCCGTTTTGTGGATCTTCTGCAAATCTACATAATGTGTTATATGGGGCGTCGTCACCGCTGCGCTGATATTACACAAAAATTACTATTATACTGAAGAAAAGAATTCTCCTTCACACGTAGGTTTTTATGTCGCGTGTCGCGTATAAAGCGCTGGGAAAGTAACCTATTACACCGGTGTGACTACAGCTTTACCTGCCTGTTTTCAGTTTTCCAGGGGAGATAAGACGTCATAGAGTATAGGAAAATACCCGATAGTATAACAATTGCTCTATGTAGGACGATAACAGGATATACTTAGAATCCTAACTCACCGGAGACACATTCCCGATGAAATGTGATATTATTTTATATCTTTCTAAGGGTAGAATGAACAGGGGTTCATTTCTGTAGATACGAGCGAGTATTCCGGTACTTGTGATTACCACAGAAGACTTCAGTATTATTATGTGATTTATTATTATGACTTTAGTGATTTATTACTTCCTTGTCTGTCATTATTTTGTCTTCAGTGACAAAATTCAGAGACTGAGTGTGCGAAGCGAACAAAGGTCACTGCATAAATTGGCAAAATTTTCTTTCCTCGGTCCGGATGTTTGTTATCACTTGCATACAGGTCGTATTTTTCAACCGATCCAGATGAAACTTGGTATTCAGGCTTTTTTCTGGATTTCGAGTTATTCGACAAATTACAGAAAATCACAACCGTTCATCCATTCATATAAACCGGTAAAGTGATCTGGGAACGTTCAACATAACATAATAATGTGAGCGTCGCTGTTAGTTATAACGACGTAGTTAGTCTGGGAGCGGGACAATGTTCCCAAGAGCGGTGTCGTCTAGCGCAGGCCCTCCGCGACCGGGAGCGGGGTCTCGGCGGTAAGCAAGACGATAAAAACGTCACATCAATAACGGGAATGCCTCCGAGTTCGACGACAATAGCCGTGGACTCGACGGGAAAGATAATCTAAATAAATGTGAAGGCAAGCCGCCAGCGTGGCGCGACCTGGACTGCGATCCTTTCTAAAGATAATGTGCACAACTTCTGTCATAATTCCGACGCGTGGATGAGTACACTGTAGAGCGCTCTCAATAACATCTACTGATCCAGTGAAAGGGCAAGTCAGTTTAAGTCCAACTTACGTAAAGTTTAAAGTATTTGCATGTTGTTTCCCGGCGGCGCCGAGCTCGTTGAGTTCGCGGGGCTTCCACTTGATGGTTCCATGCCGTTTGTTTGTGTTAACTTTTCGAAGAGACTTCTAGTTCGGATACAAGTTTACGGGACAAGCTCTGCCTTACATCCGTCAAAACAACCCTACATTGGGGAAGTTTCGGATAAACATTTGATCTAGATAAGTTACTACATCTTGGGGAGAAATTTGTCTGATTGGAGTGGTGTTACTTCAGCGAGGGTAACTTTACGACTTACGATTAAGATTGTTTCAACTTTATTATGGCAACTAATGCCGTTATTATACCTTGAACCTACAGCTGTAGTCTGAGATTTAGACTCAAAATGACGTCTATGTTGAGTGAGCCGTTATTCATCATCATTTTCTTGCCCTTTTCCTACTAGGTGGGGTCGGCACAGCATGTTTCCCTTCGCCACTTCACTCTATCAGACGTCATCTCTACACTCACACTTTTCACACGCATATCACATTTCACACAGTATATAGTAATATTGTTTGGATGTTTGTTGCAGAGTGCTGAAGAAGAACCGCATTACGCACATCAGCGACCGCTGCTTCGCCTCCACCCCAAACCTGCGCGTGCTGTGAGTATCAGCTGATTTTTGTAACAATGGTAAAACTGGACTTACGACCAAACGAGACGGCTTACAACAATATTAATAGATTTGAGAACAGAAGTTGCAATAATGAAAATGCACACGCGAAAATCACTTGTCGGCATGGACAGAAGAAAATTGAAACAGTGTTAAGTACTTTAATAAGGAAAGAGACCAAACGTCCACTATTTTTTTTCAAATCCTGAAACACAATTAAAACGTGACAGTAATAACCAATTCATTGATCTTCAATCACATCTCAAAATCAGATCGATAAACACATACACTCTTATTGGCAGTCGTATAAATACTATAATTTCTCGTCAATGTAGAGGTGACTTTAATGACACCAGTCATATACCTAAATACCAGACTCGACGAGGTTTCGTGTTCGATAATTTTTCATGAAAAATATTATTTACGACACATAACGCACACTTGTATACAACAAGTAAAAGGAAATAACTGATTTTTACCCCTATTGGTACATTATATAAATTCGACTATTCTTTTATATGTACATTAAGCTCGGCTTCTATATTTTGCTATTTTCAAATTTACTTTTAAAGAGAATAATATAACTCAATATACTGTGAATATTTCAAGCGTCTACCTGTTGCCATTATCAATATCGAGCAAAAACGAGCAAAAAAACACGTTTGTTGTATGGGAGCCCCCTTAAATATTTATTTTATACTGATTTTTAGTATTTGCTGTTATAGCGGCAATAGAAATACATCATCTGTAAAAATTTCAACTCTCTAACTATAACGGTTCATGAGATACAGCCTGGTGACAGACGGACGGACGGACGGACGGACGGACAGACAGCGAAGTCTCAGTAATAGGGCCCCGTTTTTACCCTTTGGGTACGGAACCCTAAAAATGGACAACGGGGTACCGATTACTTGTGTTTTTGAATAATTACTTAAGCTTGATTGTGAACAAAGCGCGACAAATCTTTACGCAGAAGTAATAAGACGAGACGTGCTACAAAACTGACGGCGGTGTTCCATACGTACACCAATTACTCGAGTTAAGTACTCCTTACCCACATAGAATAGATGTTTACACAAGGTCGATTGCGGATAATTCTGCGGGAACCCTCGTGTTGCAAGTTCTTGTCTCCGACTGTAATGTTGTTAAGAGCAGCAATAAACTGAGGGCTCGTTACCAGCCTCTCACAGGCCATTCCCTGCAAGGTTTATTCCATATCTCAGCACTTAAAGGCAGGAATGGGATCTGCGCGCCCGAGAGACCCGCGAGTCTCCGAGACGTGCCCTGCGAGTCTCAGAGACGTGCCTCGTCGCGTCGGGAATCAATAAACGCGCACGTTTTACGGCGGTCTCTCGGGGACGCACCGCTCGAGGACGAGTCTTGTTTATTTTTATGTAAGTTTACAAACGAGCTCGCCTTGTTTGCGACCCAGATACTATTGGACCATGCAGTCAGTCCGCGCGGAACACAGCTTCTTTACTTACTTATGACCAAATTACGCTAAAAAGCGAGACAAATTTTTAATTTTGAAGAGTTTATGTTATAAACTCTTTATTTGTCTATGTAGGTATTTAAGTATATTTTTTTTTTGTTTATTATTTATTTATTAATTTTACGGAACATTTTATTATGTGTATAATATAGTGTTCGGAAAAGGAGTGTCAATCGAACCACAAATATTATAAAATTAATTCTACATCGAAAATCCGATATTAATTTTGTAACCAGTTTTTTTTTCTCGAGACGTTGAAATTGTAGTAACAAAAAAAAAGTTTATGTGCATATTCCAAACATATCTTTACTAACGCATAATTAGTAAATACCATTTAAATAATGTTTAATGTTATGTTGTATGTTTAACCTATGTCTTTAATTTACATAATTTTTGTTAGAAATTGACATAAAATATAATAATAGTATTATTCTAATCCTAATCTATATCTATTTAAATTATATAAAAAATTATAACATTCTTTCATTACATAATTAACATTATTATATAATTAATTAAATTCTTTCATTAATAAAAATTATAACATTATATTTTACTGCATATAAACATGTGCCTAATCTCACATTCCCACGTGCGAGTAATATTCATATAAGGGGATCGAAAGTTATCGCAAACATTTAGATAAATACTATCATTAGTATCATTTTGTAATACTGATATCATCAGTATTACAAAAATTTCACAAAAAGATGCAGCGCAGGACAAACACGTAATTGAGGTTCAGTTCCTCAAAAAATTTTATTGATCCCTTCTTCGAGCGTGAATGTACTCTTTTTACCAGCGTATGAAATAATCGACATAAAAGTAAGCATCAATGTCACCGTATCACCGTTTTATACCTGAAATCCAAGCCGTTGACATTTTTCCGTGTCCTGAGTTATTGAACGGCGCATTCCCGCAAGCGTCAGGTCACAGAACATATAAAAATACTACGTCAGGTGGCGGCTGGTTGCAGAGATATCGCGGAATGTTCGCAAATGGGCCATCACGCGAGATGAATGAACACCCGCGGCGCGTGTTTGTGTTGGTACATCTCATTCAATCGGATGGAAGCTGGCTCCGCGTTCATCGCCCTCCGCCGCTTCCATACGCAAACAAATATCCCTCGGAGCGATGAAATATTTAAACATTTCCTGTCCTTATAGAGATTCCGTCGTGTAAAATCGGCTGTGGACTTTCAAGTCTCCGTTTCTCTGTAATAACAATCAGCGGTCTAATTAACGAGGTATTATTGTATTGCAGGCGGCTGGAAGAGAACTTACTCACGGAACTACCGCCGGCTATCCAGCTGCTGCCACTACTGGAGGACTTGTGAGTATCACACCGTTCGATGCATGCTGCCAGTAGTTACATGTGTGCTCACTTCCCATCGAATAGTATTTGTTTGTTGAGTGAGCATGAAAACTAATATACCATAACAAGTATGAAATCAGCCCTGTTTGTATAATATACACCCCTGCTGGTCACGGACCATACATTCATTCACTACGCAAGTTAAGCGCAGGTTGGCAGATTTCACATATTTTCATGAACGCTTAATTATGCATTTACCTCACGATGATTTACTGGCCTGAAATTGCCGGCAATTATCACAATAAGCACATAACTTTAAAAACACAGACGTGTGTGTGTGTGTGTGTGCCGCGAAATTTGAACCCAAGACTTAACCTAGATCGGAACCACAATTAAAGTAAAATGTGAAAAGTCGAATGTGAAATTATCATATATCAAAGCTAATAAAATTTAGTAAACAGATTTTTTATGGTTTTCTATATGTAATTTTACAAGGTGAGTGTTCACGCTTCCTCCGGCGTACACGGAACTACCTATAACTTCGTATGTTCGTCAGGTCGTTGGCGAGTAACCGCGTGGAGAGCGTGGAACGCGGTGTGCTGGGAGGCGCGCGCCGCCTCACGCGCCTCGAGCTCCGAAACAACCCACTGACTCGGCTGCACCACCACGCTGTGGAGCACCTGCCGCATCTTACCACGCTGTCAGTAACTATTACACTACCATCTGCATACTCCTCACGCGCCTCGAGATCCAGAACAACCCGCTGGTGCGGTTGCACCACCATGCTGTTGAGCACCTGCCGCATCTTACCACACTGTCAGTAACTATTACACTACCATCTGCATACTCCTCACGCGCCTCGAGATCCAGAACAACCCGCTGGCGCGGTTGCACCACCATGCTGTTGAGCACCTGCCGCATCTTACCACGCTGTCAGTAACTATTACACTACCATCTGCATACTCCTCACGCGCCCCGAGATACGGAACAACCCGCTGGCGCATGTGCACCTTTCAAAATGCACTTGAGGCAGCACCGCGGAAAACTAGAATGCAACCTTAGGAAGAACTAACAAGTAATCGTTAAAACTAAAAAAACGTCTTCAAAATACGCAATACGTTTACTTGGATGACATATTATTATATTTTTCAAGTTATTTTGGCATAAACACCAAAACACTGAAACGATTTTGATAAAAATTCTACGGGCGGGACTAACTGGAAAGTAAAAAAAATAACAAAAAAATATTTTTTCAAATCGGTCCAGGTGTTTTCGAGTAATCGGGGAATGTACATAAAAAGATTCCGACGAATTAAGAACCTCTTACTTTTTGGAAGTCGGTTAAAAATTGCAAGTATGTCGTCAAGATGACGTCAGAATTTACAGTGAATTCTTCATTCGACCTAATTTCGCACAGTTGACATTAATAAAGTGGCGATGTACGGTGAATCATGGGACGATGCAGTCTGATCGCGTCGCAGTGGCGAGTAGGCCCCGTCACAAGGCCCCGTCCCGCGAGACTATGAGTGTATGGTGTAGTCGCGACGAGGTTGCGCGCGTGACATCACCCGTCCGGCGCGCGGTGGCCGCCCCGGCCCGGAAGCGATCTCCGGAACTCCACCGGAATCGGATAGCGCGGGCTCCGGAAACACGAGGCGATGCCGGCCACGACAGAGCGCCGCGCCGCCGCCGCACCGCCGCCGCCGCCGCCGCGATTAGATAAGAACGCAACGACGTGACGCCGAGGACGGCTCTCCGGCTCTTAAAAAGCTCAAGGACCTGCAAATTACCGAGAAAATGAGACACTAAACGAGTCCCTTTTTACCAGCTTTTATTTTAACGTACATCGTCACAATTTCGTAGCTGGTGCCTCTGCAGCCGTAGGTAGATCGTAATTGGTTTTTTAAGCGGAGACAAGCCCTCGGCTGGAATAATGGCTCGTAAAGCGTCACACTGTAAACCCAGCTTCGAAATGATATCTCCGAGATGATTGTCAGCTTTTATTGCGTTCCCCATAATTGTAACTGCGTTCGAGGGGCTCGCGCCGCGACCTCGCGGGCTTATATTGACCCTCGCGACCACTTACTGTTCTTTCAATTCTGTTTACGAGCAGATGGCTATCATCTGAGGACAGAGCGGCTATAAATTTATTAAATAACAAACAAACTTTTAATAACTCACAATGTAGATAAGAAGTAGTAAGAAATAAGTGAACTCACGATATTTACCATGTTCATGGACAGACTGACTACTGTCCAGAAGGGGATCGATATACTTGTGCCTTTTATCCGTTGTTTTGTTAAAAATGTATCACATATTATAACCATTGACGTTCTCATCACACATAATAAATCTATCAGTGACAAGCGCAGCGTAGGACCCCCCGCCACAAGATGGACTTTATAAAAGTCCATCACACAGCAGGAAGACGCAGAATGCAGATCGCTCTCTCCCTTTTTTTTTATCGATGGGGTACACCAATCTTTTGCATTGAAATTATTGTGGTTGAAATGATGATGATAAAAATCTCTTGAAAATTTCGTTTAGGTCATTTCTATCGAAACAGAAGCCAATGCTAGTTCCAAAATTTAACACAAACATAGATCTACAGTTTTTACTGGCTCTAATCAACAGATTTTTGAAGCACAACCGCATTATATATATTTAAAATAATCGAATATTTCGATCTTTACATTCACGAATTATTCGTCGTAATGCAACGTCGTAGGTAATATCATTTTCTACTGTTATAAAAGCGAAAGTAATTCTGTCTTCCTGTTTAATACCTTTTCACGACTAAACTGCTGAACTGATTGTTATGAAATTTGATACAGATATATCTGAGAATCTAGAGAAGGACATAGGCTACATTTTATCATCATCACCACCATTTTTCATGACAACGATAGTGAAACCTCGAGTTTAGCTACGAAACAGATTTTGACACAGAGGTTCAGAATATCGCGAATGCAGTGGAAGGTTCAGGTGGTGGTAGTGGTAACAGCGGATGACGCTCTGTGTCGTTGCAGGGTGCTGTCGGAGGCACGCGGGCTGCGCTCGCTGCCGTCGTTGAACGGGTCTTCGCGGCTGCGCACGCTGCGCGCCGACCGCGCGCGTCTCACGCGCCTGCCGACCGACCTCTGCGTGCACGCACCGCAGCTGCGCTCTCTGTCAGTATGCTCCTATGTATTACCACTTATCCAGGACTTTTTTTAATTAACAGGCGTCTGTATGACTGCTTCTGTATAACATTACGTTTACGAATTACATATAGTTCTACGAGTTTTGAAAAAATTTCAACTGTTATATAGGAAAAATAGCTTAACACAGGGCAATGTAGAATAACTCTCGAAATAAAGATTTTGATATGAGGCATATGTCGAAAAGTGGACTTCTTGTGGCTTATGATGATGAAGATTACGCACTAAGTCACGCAAAATTCTTAAGTATACAATACAACTTATAACATCGTATATAGGTTCATCAATCATCAAAATTATGCTCTGTCAAAATGTGGTCAAACGCAATATCGGTCCACGCTCTTGATGTGTACTACACAGGAATAGAATTCTTTGCGGTCATATCTGTTGCTTGAGAACTACAATCTTAGAATTTTCAAGGCTAGAGTGAATAGATATCTTCTATATCTACGAGCTCCATCCTCGGCCACACCGTTGCTTAACATTAGGCGAGTTGCTGGCCAATCGCAGATCTATCTTGCGGGAAAAAAACGCAAGTCTGTCCAAAAAATAACCTCAAAGATAGTATCAATAGAAGTCGTAACCTGTTCGTCGTTCAGTTTAGACACAGATATCGATTGGGGTGCCTCCCTCAACGCTCCTTCTCGTCCTTTATGCAAATGGCAACGACAATAGTGCGAACTGTAGCTGAGCTAGAAATAACCGATTCTAATCACATATTCAGATATTATTGTTAATTCAGACCAACACACGATAATTAATTCCTGACAAATTGCTGCAACTTAATCTTAACTCTTTGAACGCGTGTTAACTTTCATCACAAACAAATCATCGAAGTAATCTAGACACGCGGAGCGTGTCAAGCCAAGTTCAAGTAATAGAACTGGCGTGCAGCACCGTGTGTATATTTATTTCGATTAAATTAAATTAATACCCAGCCCGATAATCTAACTGGCTGGATAACAATCAAATCTTTTGAGCTCTATATGACCGGCGTTGATACGATCAGCTAATTATTTTATAATAGCTACGACCTAAAAGTTATTTTTTATCCTAATTTAAATTATGTTTTGTATGATAAAATAAAGTTTAAGCCATCAAACTTTTGTCGGGCCGTTTATCTGACGAGGTATTATAGACACAATTAGTGAAAAGGTTTAGCGCGCTCAATCGATCGCGTCGTCGCCATCGTCGTCGCTCAACTTCAAGCACGCTGGCCGCTAAGCGCACCATATCATTGAATAAAACAAATTACTTTCTCAAATAATTTCATACTCATGCACGTTGCGTTGGTCCAAAAAATTTAATCCTCTTTTCGTATCACAAAATAAATAATAGATAAATAAGGTACGCACGTATATAAAATGTGAGAACAAAATTGGTGTTTTCTGAATGTGGGCATTTGTTTCAGTGACGTGAAGTCCAACTATTTGGACCGAATACCGGATTTGCACGAGTGCTCGGAGCTGCGAGTATTGTGAGTAAGCTTGTAATAATTTGTAACGTGTAATTCACGAGCGCGCGCCATACACACGTACTTTAAATATAGTATTCGTGTGTGTCTCAACTCAACGGGTGGGCCTCAAAACGAACATAGACAAAACGCAGATTATGTCGAACGCCCATGTAGTGCCCACCCCAATATTTGTGGAGAACTCCACTCTTGAAGTTGTTGATGTATTCGTCAACCTACCTAGGACAAACGGTCCGACTAGGCAGGTCCGACTTTGCGAGAGAGGGTAATCATCGAATCCAACTCGGCAGAGCAACTTTCGGGAAACGCAAATACCTCAATGCCTCAAGTCGAAAGTTTACGACCAGTATGTGTTACTAGTGATGACATACGGCACCTAAACATGCGATCTCTAACTATGGGCCTTATAAGGAAGCTCAAGATCACGCAACGAGCTATGGAGAGGGCTATGCTCGGAGTCTCTCTGCAAGATCGAATTAGAAATGAAGAGATCCGTAGACGAAAATCACTGGCATAGCACAGTGGATTAGCAAGTTGAAGTGGTAGTGGACAAGGCACATAATACGTAAACGGCCGATGGGGCCGAAAAATTCTCGAGTGGAGATCACGCACCGGTAACCGCAGCGTAGAAAGACCAGCCACGAGATGAACGGATAACCTCATACAAGTGGCGGGAAGACGCTGGTTGAAACCTGCTTCCAATCAGTCTTTTTGGAAATCCATGGCCTATATCTAGCAGTGGACTTCTTATGTCTAAGATAATGATGATGATTTGAACGCATGCACAAAGCGTACGCGTTGCAGACTCGTAACGCAGAACCAAATGCCTTCCTCTGCCTCACTGCGCTAATGTTCCCACTATTTTCTTGTTTTATATTTATTATGACGGGACCTGTACAATTTTCCACCAGTCAATAATACACGGTAACATCTCTACTTTATGATGTGGTGAATAAGATAGTGCTGCCCTAGATTTGTTTTGAGATAATTCACTAGCAAAACTGTAATGTGTGTGTTGTGGTCACGCAGGGACCTGTCAATGAACACGATCTCGACGCTGGAGGGTTCCGCCCTGCGTGGGCTGCGGCGGCTGCATGACCTGCTGCTGGGCGGGAACCGGCTCCGGGAGCTGCCACGGGACGCCTTCACGCACACGCCCGACCTGCAAGTACTGTTAGTAACACGCATTGTTATTTTTATTCACCTGGGAGCGATAAGTCCCTATAAACGATACGGTACGATACAATACAAAGCTTATTAACACCATAAAAACACGCGATTACTTACTTAAGACTCTATTTACCCACCCCACCTCTTTGAAATATTGGAGTGAGCTTGAACTACTGTCTCAATTGCTCTAGTGGTGAATGTGATCATGCAGCTCGCTGCTTAGCAGTTTGTGAGGCAGAAGTTAGAGCTACCACACGTAATCAAGTGGATCTTCTTCTTTGTCGTGTCGTCTATGAATTCGCAACGCCACAGGAACTGATCTACAGTTTCATTCACCTTCAGACAGCTCCGACACAGAAGGCTGGCTATTTTGGTCTTCAGACCACTTGCATATATATTATATTCGCGGATATTCGAAGATCTTGTCCTTACAGTTCTTATAAGTTGCGCGTCACTCAGCCAACACACCTCGCTACACTACCCTTATCATTTTATCAATGCCAATACGGTTACCGCTGCTGGGGAATATCGAATAAACAAGTATATATGTATTTAAAAAAACAAAATACCCGACTGCAGAAAAGCAGTTTTTGCAGTCTAACTTACGATTTCGTTACGCTGTTTAGTGTACGTTTTTTGAGAGAAAGTATGCGTAAAATTGCAGTAAAAGATTATAAATGTCCATTTTTAGAATAATTCCAGTAAAATCACTTGTTTATTACGGAATTGTTCGCTGAAGGTTAAAAAACGCATTTTTATTAAAGGGTTTTCTTTAGCTTGTTTTAGCTTGTTTTAAAATTAGTAATTTAAATTTTACCCCTTTGCAGTTGACGGATCGATCTGAAATTTGGTATACACCTTTCGTCCTCATGACAATACAATTTAGTATATTCTGTATTATTGTAAATCCAAGATCGCCGCCGCCACAAAATGGCGGATTTCATATTTTAACACAACCCCCCACAATATGGGTATCAAATGAAAGGGCTTTTCTAGTAAAATACAGTAAATATATTACCTATATCATTATCTTTCTTTTCAATAAAACCGTGTAACTTAAGTACTTGTTTGTTACAAAAAATATAGCCTATGACACTCAGGAAGTGAAGACGAATCTAACGATACCTCGTACATCAAAATCGGTCAAACAATTTAGGCTGTAGGGCGTCATATAGAAACATCCTTCTTACACAGTCGGGTAAAAACTAATTATTAAAAGAAATAATCTTGAAAAACAAGCCAAAAAAGGTGTCCTCTGAAGGAAACCGATTTGTAAATGCAAGGTTGTGTCTTGATCTGTTTGTTGACTGGCTTTGTGGCTCAGTTGGTAGTATGTCTACCCGCTAAGCTGTAGGTCGTGGGTTCGATCCCCACCCAGGGCAAACATTTGTGTGATGAGCATGGATGTTTGTTCTGTGTCTGGGTGTTTCTATGTATGATATGTATATATTTACAAAAAAAAAGTATAAACGTATTCTATCATCCATCTAGTTCCATAGTAGAGATTGCTTCGAGTGGCAGATTTATTAAGGTACGATCAGAGGTAGATATTTTTTTTTAAGGATACCTTTTTCACAAGAATGTAAGTTCCCTCCAAATTTCTTATTTGCGTGAGCTGCAGCTTAAATCAAATCAAATCAATTTATTTGACATAACAATAAAAAGTACAAAGTAGTAAGTGTGCTTAGGCTTTACGTTGTGTGTCCAGTGTCAGTCAATCTCTCAGGATTGGGCATTATATAGGTATAGATTTTATTACAATACAAAGACGAGGTTAAGCGGTTGAACAAAAATTACTTCAAAGGTAGATTTTTAAATGACACTGTTTGTGTTAGTTTCCTTTATCGTGAGTCTACGATGTGTGACATTGTTTCATTATGTCTTTATTATGTGTCCAAACATGAATATCTTTAAAGCTAACTGTTTTTATAACTGTTACCTATTTAAGCTGTTTCCCAATAAATAAATACAATTTACTTAATAATGGTAGTTATTTTACAATAACAGTACCTATCTATTTTAATCTGCCATTTGGGGAACTGAACGGCCATCGGGCTTGTTTATTGCCCTTGTAATAAAGAATCGTAAATAGGCAGTTGGCCATTTCCTAAACAGATAGCGAGGGTCACAATCGTTCGAATAGAGACAAACAAACTATAGATAAGGTGAAGCGATCGATCACCCGCCGGATAAAGAGACTAAGCTCGAACCTTAGCGTCGGCAAAAAGGAAGTGCCTAAATACGCAGGATTTATGTACGGCGTAAACGTGACGGTTATACGGGCGGCTTGGCGCTCGGCTTATCTCCGCGAGAAGTGATTTTTTGTCGTAAACGAAATGAGAGCAGACTTGATGTCTGTCGCCTCGAGAGCTGATTGATCAGCCAGGCACAGATGTCAAGTAATGCATGCCTGCTAAGCTTCTTACTTACAGCGCTACCTAGAGCGGTGACTAATTGAATTATATCTACTGGTGCTAATGCTAAAATAATGGCACATCAACTAACGAAAACAGATAAATCACGACTCATCACTGCGTGAAGAGAACTGTGTTTATAACTGCAATAGTTCATTACTCTCTACTGTCTGGGATCTGCCGACATTACTGCTTATATATCTAACCATTATTTTTATAAATTCCTTATAAAACTATTTATTGAGTAAAGCATATTACACCGAAAATCAAAATTATATACCTAATGATTTGAAATTTCGTGTATACTGAATTACTGATTGTATCGAGGGCGTCGCCAAGGCAGCTGCCCCCCCCCCCCCCCCCCTGCTCCCCCCCCCCCCCCCCCTAGAGATAAAAAAAATGTAGCCAACTGCAAAGCAACCAAAGTCCTAAGGCCGTGCCTGTACCTACAATTCATATTTTTCTCATCCTCCATAATATTAACTTGCTCCCTCTTGGGCCATGGGCTGGCGACGACGCCCTTGGATTGCTTAAATAATTATTTATTGACTTTTCGACAAAGCCCTTTTATAGCTTCACCTAGCTAATTGACAAGGCGATTTTTACAGACGCTATTTTAGTGAATTGTAATTATTATTATTGTAAAAAACTATATTCTAATTGACGTTATCAAGTGTTATTTACGTAACCTATGGTCCGAAATAAAATTGAAATTGAAAATTTTAATCATTTGCACCAGTAGAAGTCGTACACTCGCTTTTGACCACTTTTTATGAAACTTTTATTTAGGCGTATTTGCCGTCTACTGTCAGACGTTACAATCTTAAGAAATTGTGTTAATATTCCTTAGCCTGTTCATGACGATATTTGGTATATCGACTATTGTGTACACACATAATTAATATTATAGTAACAGAAAGCTAATAACAAATTTCCACGAATAGCGGCTTCAGACAGTCATTAAATATACAGACTTTTTTTTATCCAGGGGAAGCCTTTATGCGTACCACTGCGCCCCGGGGGAGGCTGCGTGGTTATGTGGGAGTCCCGCCCAGGTATAATTCCTGGTATACCGGGTTACCCACTAAAACCCCTGGGGTGTTTCATCCGGGTGCCTATGTGCCGGGTCTATGGGTGCACTCTTCGCACTGATTCCACGGGCCCGGCGGCGCTTGCCCTTGCGGACCCACCTCAGACGGGTGCTCCACATGAAAGGCCCGCGGAAACGCGCCATTTCTGGGCTTATCAGCTGGGCGACGAACTCCCCCGAGTCCATCACCCAAAGCCCCGGCTTCCCTCTATGAATCCAATATACAGACTAGCTCGACTCACATCATTAGGTATTACTTGTGAAGCTGATAGTGACATATAAGTCGCTTTGTTCATTGCTATCTATTATTTGATTAATTTATCTTTTGTATATTGATTGCTCATTTGGTTGTGCCATTTGCAAACTCCAACTTGCGCCCTAATTACCTAAAGTGCGTAGTGCCTTCCTTAATCGAAGGGAGTGGACCGACACCAGTTACAACTCGAAACCTTTGTCGACTCCTGTCATCCCGTGTCATCTGAAATTAATTTCTGTTGAGTAAATTCCATTCCATCGCGGGAAATTAAACCGAGGGAGTTGGAGACACGTTTCAGACTTGTACCCGACTGCGTAAGAAGCAGGGTAATGTTTTTCGAATGTATGTATGTGTGTGGGTATGTATGTATGCATGTTTCTATATGACAGCCTACAGGCTAAACAGCTTGACTGATTATGATGAGCAAGGTGTCTTTAGATTCCTCTTCGCTTCCAGTGTGTCATAGGCTATATTTTTTGCAATAATAATGATATATCTCTTGCCAAAATAAAAAAATACGTTTTTTCGTAACCACTAATGAACTAATATTTCGTAAGAAACAAGTGATTTTATTAGAATTATTCTAAAGAATGCGCATTTATAATCTATTGCAGATATTTTACGCATAGTTTCTCACAAAAAAAATATAATCAATAGCGTATCAAGCGTACCGAAATCGTAAGTTAGACTGCAAAAACTGCTTTTCTGCAGTCGGGTATTTTGCTTTTCTTTTAATATACATACATACTTGTATATAAAACGAAATAAGAAATGTGTGTTCTTCCAAAATCTTGCTCTAGCTAGCATGAGGGCATAGTTGTATACGATACATTTGTCTAAGCGTTTCGCTTTCTTCCAGGGAGAAACGGTATAATTGTTGCGGGTCATCGATTTCAACTATCACTTTATCTCCCCCGAAGAAAACGATACGTTTAGCACGCTCGGTCTGAGGTTAACAACAAATAATTTAATATATTCATTTTCAGAAACGTGGAAGACAATGAAATCGAACACATCGACATGGATACGTTCGTGCCCATCTCGAGGCTAGAGGACTTGTAAGTATTCAGATGCGGCAGTATGGAGCATCGCTTTGTCTTCAGCGGAAGGAGAGCGCCTTTACTTTACACATTACACGCTCGTGTCACAGGAACGTGGGCAACAACGTGTTCCCGTGGCTGCCGGCGCACGGCCTCCAGCGGCTGCTGCACCTGAAGGCGCACAACAACCCCAACCTGAAGACCTTTCACCCCCCAGAACTGTTTCCGCGGATCCAGACCCTGGTGCTATCGTACGCGTATCACTGCTGCGAGTTCCTGCCGCTGGCGGGGGTGCAGGGAGGCGGGGAGGTGACGGAGGACGCAGGCGTGACGGACTTCGTGCTGCTGCCCGGCGCCGGTGTAGACCTGGCCGCCTGGGGGAACGCCACCGAGCTGCTCGAACACAGTACGTCACATTACACTGCTCTGTTCTCTTACGCTCTTATTAGAGCAGACACTGCGCGAGGAAAACTACTTCTTATTTATTTGTTGATGGAAAACTAAACAGCTTCAGAACAGATATCATGATACAGAAAAAAATGTACTAAAAATCCTTGCAAGTTTTCACTAATATAACTAGTACGAGTATACGAGTATAACTCAGAATGCAGAATATGATAATCTAGAACAAGAACAAATCTGTAGGAAGTTTGATAAGATATATATAAGAGTAAGAGAGCCGTATCAACCTTATAGACCACCTTTACGCCTTCTTCATTAATCCCTTATGGTTTTTTACTTTTTTCAGTGTTAGCGATATATTTTAAATTTCAGTATGTGGCCACAGGGTATACGATAACATTCGCTTTCAGTAGGTCCTCCAGGCACATGCACGGATCCAGTATAGTGGGCATGACCACAAATTTTATGGACCAATGCTTTTCTAATACTTTAGTAAATTATTTTTAAACTAACCCAGCACGAGTTTGACTCGCACCGAGAATTCCGTATAAGGGATTTTGTTAATTTGTGCAGGTTAAAAACTCGGGACGAGTCGTGCAGCTCGCAAAGTTGCAGATTTATTGGTGACCGTCCCTACAATATCACCTGTTCTAGTTATTGTATGATATATTTTAAACTTGTATTTTACATACATTTTCACGTTATTAATAGACTTCAAAAAAAGGAGATTATCAATTTGATATATGTATAATTATGTATGTATGTTATATTGTTAGAATTGCACAATTTTCATACATGTTAGTTTATGTGGCCTTATAAGCACGTGTGCCAAATTTCATAAGTGTATGTATGTATGTATGTATAGTTGAGGTACGTACCTACTCAGGTAGATGCCCAGTTTTTATTTAATTTGTTGGTATTTGTTGTTGTTGGTATTGTGTAACAATTGTTATTTCTTCCTTTTAAATATTGAAGTCGATTATTTTTTTTCCAAATTACGTTTATTTTATAAAACATTGTCTACGCATGTAAGTCCCTCGCTGTGTCGACAGGATTGGCAGATCTTTACTGGTGTTTTTATTGATTTGATAATCTGGTATAGATGTTTGGTTATTTTTTTTATTCAATAACACTGTTGGTATAAATATAACAATTGTGGAGTATGTCTTATTAGAGGTCTTAGTATGCATGTGTTGTACGTGTTGCAGTGAACATGTCCGGCTCGACGGACGGCCGGCTGCAAGCGCTGCTGGATTCATGGGTGGCGGGGGTGGGTGCGGGCGCGGGGAACGAGGCGGACGTGTGGCGCGGAGAGGCAAGGGACCCCGCGCGGAAGGTGCACTGTCTGCCGATGCCTGGTGAGTATAGCTTCCAAATTTATTTACTAACTATGGATCAGGAAAGTTAAAACTAAAGCTTATAACTTAAGCTTTAGTTTTAGTAGTTAAGGTAAAGCTTGAAAATGGCAATTTTTACTAGAATTACAAACTTACCCAAAAGCTCAAGTTTGCGATGAGGAATGAAAAATATACTTCAAACAAATAGACGCTCGTTTTAGTTATTGAAACTCGATGAGATAACTCTTAGGGTAATTATTAGCGGACGGAACAAAACCTGTCAGTAATGTCAGTATGGATTTGCCATTTTGCGAGTGCGAGTGCAAGGATACGTGCATCGAGAAGATGACGGTCGGGGCGGTGTCGGTTGCAGGTCCGTTCCTGCCGTGCGTGGACCTGTTCGACTGGTGGACGCTGCGGTGCGGCGTGTGGGCCGTGTTCCTGCTGGCGCTGCTCGGGAACGGCACCGTGGTGTTCGTGCTGGTGTTCTCGCGCTCGCGGCTCGATGTGCCGCGCTTCCTCGTCACCAACTTGGCGGCCGCCGACCTCTGCATGGGTGTCTACCTCGGGCTGCTAGCCGTCGTGGACGCGGCCACGCTAGGCGAGTTCCGCGCGTACGCCGTCTCTTGGCAGGCGTCCGCCGGCTGCCGGCTGGCCGGCTTCCTGGGTGTGCTCTCCTCGGAGCTGTCCGTGTACACGCTCGCGGTGATCACGCTAGAGCGTAACTACGCGATCACGCACGCTATGCACCTCAACAAACGGCTGTCTCTGCGGCACGCGGCCGCGATCATGGCCGCCGGCTGGGCGTTCTCGCTCGCAGCAGCCGCGCTGCCGCTTCTGGGCGTCTCCGACTACCGCAAGTTCGCCGTCTGTCTGCCGTTCGAGACGAGCACGCCGACGGCGCTCGGGTACGTGGTGGCGCTGCTGGCAATCAACGGCGTCGCCTTCCTCGTACTGCTCGGCTGCTACCTCAAGATGTACTGCGCAATCCGCGGCTCGCAGGCCTGGAATTCGAACGACTCGCGGATCGCCAAGCGGATGGCGCTGCTTGTCTTCACCGACTTCTTGTGCTGGTCGCCAATCGCCTTCTTCGCGCTGACGGCCGCCTTCGGCGCGCAGCTCGTCTCGCTCGAGGAGGCCAAGGTGTTCACCGTGTTCGTGCTGCCGCTCAACTCGTGCTGTAACCCCTTTCTCTACGCCATACTGACGAAGCAGTTCAAGAAAGACTGCGCGCTCGTGTGCAAGGCGATCGAGGAGTCGCGCGTGACGCGCGGTATCGGCCGGTGCCGGCATTCGTCTAACTTCAGCAACCGGCAAACGCCGGCTAACACGAACAGTCTGAACGAGAGGTCGTCGCGTGGGCAGCACGGCGCACAGTGTGCGTGCCGGCGACTACTGCCGGCGGGCGGCGGCGCGCCCAGCGCCGGGACGGAGGCACCGGGCGGTCGCGAGCGTCTGATGCGCTGGCTGCGTGCGTGCGGCCGGCGCGCCGCACCCGCCCCGACGCCGGCGCCCCGTCAGCCCGCGGCACCGCCGGTCCGAACAGGCTCCGTCTCCTCCTCGGTGGAATTCTCGTCGTCCCGGTCGGACTCGTGGCGCACGTACGGGCGACCACCGCCACCGCCACGCCGCGCCGCCTCCTGGCTGATCGCCCGTAAGACCTCGCAGGACTCGAACCTGTCCTCGTCTCGGAACGACTCGTCGGGTTCCAACGCAACGGCGTCCACGGGCACGTGGCGCACCTCGCGCTCAGGTGGCAGCGCGGCGGGCGCGGGAGCCGGCCCCGGGGTGGCGCCGACCCGACCGCGGCTCATGCGGCAGCCGGCGCTGTGTGCGGAGGAACCACCCGGATCGCCGCCGGCGCTACCACCGCCACGCCACTTGCAGACCATCCCGTCAGCCGCGGAGGCCGAGCTGCAGGAGACGGACGCGCGCTGACCTGGTTCCGCTCCGAGCACCATTCGAGTGTCTTATAGTGCCGTCCACTCTGTAGCTCCCCCCGGCCAACGCGCCCCCCTCTCTCACCACGCCCCCCGCTCCCGCCGCTAGCTAGTCCGACGTGTGTATGTGTATGCACCGAATGTACACCACGCGACACAATCGACGTTGACAAATAATGTTACCGATTAAGGTTTGTACAGTATTATCGATAACCATCGCCCATGACTCTAAAGTAAGGTACGAAATGAAGTATTATTACTTGACATAAAGTATTTATTTAGTAAAATATATACAATTAATAATACATATTTAAATGGGTAAGCATATTTGACTTTGTTGTAGGTACGTATTTACATTTAAGATGAGATGTATACTGTCGTACTGTGTACGGTTTATTTATAATTTAATTAAAGTTAGTTACCGAGTAGCTTTACATACATTAATACCTACTTAGTATTTTTATAACGTTCGTACAAGTATCGTGTAATAGGTATAACTTAATAATATCGTCGTGATAATTGTCGTAGGTAAACTGCATTTCCTCGGAATAATTTCGTTGTACTTATGGAGCTCAAGACATGGCTCAATTACTGTTATTTTTTTACTGTAGAATATTTGATTTTAGAGTATTTTATGAAGAGAGGTAGTTACTGAGACAGCCGTTATTGTCACAGTGCGCGTGCGCCGGGAGGGGAGGGAGAAGGGAGAGAGCGCCGCGACAATCAGTGCCAATTTCTAGAGTTATTGTATCTAATGCTTTCTCAACCCGCTAGCTACAAGCCTGATTATAGGTCCAAGTATTAACCACTCGTTAGATAAAATGATAACGCCGCTGTTGCCTCATTACATCAAGTATTTTACAGCAGATAGTTACAGCTTTTTTTTTACAAGTTGCTAAGCTAGTACCTTTAAGGACTAAGGACAAAACCAAAATTCATAACACTACTGTCTGTAGTCAATCTTAATGTTAATTAAATAAAATCAATGCTCAAATTAATCATCTTTTGTTGTCACGAAATATCACTTGCGATAATTATCCACAGAATTTAAGACATTGTAAAAGTTAGCTAACGTTCTTCATTCAGGCAATATTGTATTTATTTATACTCTTATTAAACTGTAGGTAGCCTTTTATTTATTTTTTTCTAAGGCTTTTCATTTTTGTTACTATATTTATTGTTTTGTTTGTATTGTTGTATTTTGTTTTGTTAATAAAATTTATATTAAAAAAAAAAAAATGTAGCATTAAAGAATATGAATTTTATGGGTTGTCACAGAATACCTACTTACCTATATGGAAGTATAATTTGGTTTATATTCTGAAAGGCTATTACGATTCTACTAATATTTAATTATTGGAATTGCCTATTATTTTTTTTTTATATTATATTTAGATATTCCATTGTTGATATATTTATAATGACGTATGACTAGTTATTACATTTTACAAATTTAAATTTATATTCTTACTGTTACCTCTATATTTTAGATTTATATTTCAATACTTTATACGTTCTTTGTCTTCAAAGTCTGATTATTTTTATGTCAGGGTCAAAATTTTGTTAAGTACTAACTCGAGATACTATATTGCTCAGTAATATTCACAAATTTTTGGATTCGGTATCGGGTCGGAAACTATATCTCAAAGTTCTCCAACTCTGTCATTCCGTATCGAAATGGAGATATAGTTTCTGAGCTGATTCCGATTCCGTCAAATTGTGAGATCCTACCTCCTGAGCTATCGTCTTTATAAGGAGATGACATTGTTAGCACGTAGTTAATAGCTGCTGTCGATCGAACTCTGTGCCATAGAGAGTTTTTTATTTTCACGTAAAATTTAAGGGGTATTAGTATCCTCTGGATAATTATTAATACAAATACAAGTATAGTTTATGACACTCTGGGAGTGAAGACGAATCTAACGACACCTCGCACATCAAAATCGGTATAGTCCATTAAGCTACAGGAGGTAATATAGAAACATAGATACACACACTTGAAAAACCACTTATAACAATGCATTATTACCACCTGCTTACATGACAGTAGCAAGTCGTTCGATATCGCTAGACGTCTCGACGACATCTCTAGCGACAGATTATCGAGGGACATGTTTGAATACGAGACTATAGAGTACTTATAATTATTGCTAGTAAGTTACATTACGTATAAATAAGTACAACGTTGATAATATTATACTTGTGTAAGAAAATTCGTGAAGGAACTCGAACTCGTCCAAGTCCTCAGTGATATACAAATTATATTTCAATTTTTATATGTCTGTTAGTGTTTGTGGTTTATTATTTATTGATTACGATGTAAGGTATGAATATAGATGTAAATACAGGTGCGTCTATTTATGCAATGTCCGAGAGACGAGTGATTGAGAGTGCTATTTATTTTTACGGTACAAATAAACGAATGTAAACTGTTGTTCTTGTGTTTCTATTACGTCGAGTGAACAAGTGCCCACCTAATTACTAAACACAGGTCTTCGTGCTTCATCTTTGATCTCAATGTTGCTTCTTTCAAAAACGCTCCAAGTTCAATCCAAGTCTTTGACATCGAAGTGAATCGAATCTCACCGTAGGATACTGCCTGTATCCCACGGTGAGATTCGATTCACTTCGATGTCAAAGACTTGGATTCAAAAGGGTCTTCTTACATAATAATAATAATTAAAACTTTACAGTTAAAATATATAATAACTGCATGTAAGGAACCATAATGTGTTGAATTGTCGTTGATCGGGGCGCTAAGTATAGTATAATCGAAGGCTTAGTTAGTATCCTTCGAATCAGGCATTCAGAGATGCATATTTATTTTGGCAATCTGATCTGCATGATATTATTCCACTTGCCATTTTTACATATACCTATATTGGACAAGCGCGCTCCATCGTGGATCGCAGTTGACTACACTGTTTCTTTTTAATCGACTTCAAATAAAGGAGATTAGCAATTTGATATGTACCTATGAATGTAAAATTGTTAGAATTGCACAATTTTCATATATGTTAGTCTGTGGCCTTCTAAGCCATGTGCCAAATTTCATAAGTGTATGTATGTTTGTCCACGTATTAGGTACGCGAAAACTAGAAGTCGTATTGCAATAATTCTTTTTTATTGAATAAAATATCTGTCAGATAGGATCTGCAAGTTTTATCAAAATCGGTTTAGTACTATTCAAGATATGGACTTTTTAAGATATAAACGTATCATCGACGCAATTTTAACTACAAAACGCGGATTTCAACGGAATTTAGTAGATTTATTAGGTACTCATTCCTATGTACCTATATGCACCGCAATAGGCGGTCCTTACCAAAATGATTGTTAAACTATTAAATTGGATAATTAAAAATGTAATATATTTAAGTCATATATATAAATAACTCTGTAAATATTAGAAAATGGTAAGGAAATAAAGCAATTAATATTTTTATTTATTTTATTACATAGGTAAAAGGAACTGACATATATTTTATCCCAAAAAATAGGTGTTACAATAGTAGTGAAGTGTGTTTGTAAATTAAATGAACTTACCGAGTGAAGTTTGATAAATCAAATTTGAAACGTGAAACTAATCACGCAAAACGAATACCTATAAAAACGAGTGAATAAAAGTAATTTAAAAAAAAAACGACTTCAAAACTGAAAAGGAAGAAAAGTTTAATTTGTTGAGAAATACATAAATTATGTTTGATTTTTAAAATTGTCTTTTTATACAAATAAACATAATTATTATTGGAATAAACGTTTGTTATTAATTAGTAGTTATTACCCATGCCGAAAGTTTTAATGAAAAATTGTAGCTGCAGAACAAATACTAGTAAGTACAGACAAATAGTAGTGTCATTGGTAATCGGTTAATCCACGGGATAATTTTAATATACGAGTATATCAGCCAATGAGAATGGTAGAGTCACGGAAAAGAAACATTTCCCATGGCACTACTAATAGTGCCATGCAGTAGAAATAACAATAAAAACAAACGGAAATAACGATACCTACTTAGGTAGACGCCCAGTTTTGATTTAATTTGTCGGTAGTAACAGTTGACATTTCTTCCTTTTCAGTTTTGAAGTCGAATTATTATTATTGAAGTAATAACTTCCTTAGCGGCGGCGTTGTTCATTTTTGGGATGGGTAAAAAATGTTAATAAAAATAATAAAATAAAATTCATTTATTGCAGGTAATTAAAACCCATATAGTAAAAAGCAGAAAAGGCATATACAGACTAAAGAATATTCATTAAATTTAAATCATTAATTCTACATAAACAATACAATTAAATAAATGTCACCAAACTAAATAAACTTAAAAATGTCAAATGTTAAATTAATAATCATAATGCCAAAGAAAAATAATAATACAATAAAATAATGTCAAATAAAATCACAATAGTCCGTCATACATAAATAATTAAATAATTCTAAGCAGTGCATATCGTTTTTTACGTCAATACTTTCTCGTAGGCATCGCTACTGCAACGTGCCTGTTGCAACAATGCCTAAGGAAAGGACAATCAAGTCTTGCGGCAATCATAGCCAGCACGATATTGGAGCTGGCCCGGACTCTGCGCACCAAAGACATGCTGCGCTTACGCATGGTAGCGTAAAAACAATCTGTATGCGCGTGCGCGAACATGCCCGAGGCGCTACAGAACCGGGACAGCCCCAATACCGCTCTGAACGCATTGTTATATTGGACCCGGAGGGCACTGTAGGTTTTTTCAGTGTAATTAGCCCACAGGCTGCACGTGTAAAGCGATGTACAATAGGATCTAAATAGTGTAATCTTAACTTCATTTGAGCATCGTGCAAACCTGCGGGCTATCATATTCGCTCGTACAGACAGAGCCCTCCGCTCTCTCTCAATGTCTGCATGGTCCCTGAGATCAGTCGTGACTATATGCCCCAGGTATTTAAATTGATCCACTCTTTCAAGCGGAATATTGTTCAGCAAAACTGGAGGTACATTCTGGGGGCATCTAGCACTTCTGGTCTCAAAAACCATGTACTGACTTTTCTTGACATTGTATTTTAAACCATGATCACAGGCGTATTCCTCACAGGTCCGCATCAATTTCCTTAAGCCACAGATAGACGCACTCAGCAGCACCATGTCATCTGCGTAGCTCAAGTTGTTGACACACACACCGTCGATGTGGCAGCCGACATGCTGACTGCTGAGCGCGACAATGAGCTCATTAATATAAAAATTGAACAGGGTTGGCGAAGACAAGCCACCCTGCCGGACACCACATTCGAGCCAATAGGGATCAGACAGTCAGTTAAGCTCGCGTCATATCGTAAGACGGACCGTAGATCAGAAACCTATTCTAACGTTCTACATTTAAAGTTCATTATTGTATATAGGTACAAGTTTGTCCTTCTAGCATGACGTCATTATTTTAGTCAGAAACCTATTCTAACGTTCTGCATTTAAAGTTCATTATTGTATGTACAAGTTTGTTCTTCTAGCATGACGTCATTATTTTAGTCAAAAACCTATTCTAACGTTCTGCATTTAAAGTTCATTATTGTATGTACAAGTTTGTCCTTCTATCATGACGTCATTTAGTTGCGCCGAATGCTTTTTTTCGTCACATGCACGTAAGACTCGTTAGCTCAATAGGTTAGAACACCGATATACATTTCAATTTGCCAATCGGAGGGCGAATGTTCAAATCCTTAACGTTCAGTCTTTTTGCTATTTTATTTTTTAGTTTTCACTTCTTCCGGCACTCCCGGAGTGCAACCCGTTGTTTTTTTTTTTAAATTACTTTTATTTAACATCAAATGAGTTGGCAGTCAATTTTATCACTGAACAAAAAATGGCTCGTTAGCAATTTTTTTTACGTAGGTAAGGGTAACCCCTTTGTTTACATAAATATTTTATAATTAAAAACCAGATTATAGTAATGCACTATGACGTCACTTCGTCAGTCTGATTGTTGAATAATCAACTTTACCCTGTAATATCACAGCTTAAAGAACTGTGCTCTTACGTGTACACTCGACAAATAATACTTAAAATCTGAATAATTAAAATATATTTCATAAAAATACAAATTATTAATTAATATTAATTATCATACATGAAAACAATACTTAGAACTATAAAGCTAGTTTATTACAAATAGGAAAAATTATATTTTGTAACAAGTAACAACTAATAAACTTAAGTATCTAGTGACAATTATTTGTTTATAAAATCACAACTCAAGTAAGCTGTGGTGAAACACATATCCAGTCAACCTGTTATCAATTCTGAAAAAAGTTTCTTTATTAAAACACATTTGTACATTCAAACATACATATACGCGAAAAATATAATCCTCTTTATTTGTCGGGGAAAAAAATGTTTTAAGTATAATTATGTACTACATAAAAGTCTTCTGTGAGTATAAGTAAGTGTAAGTCTTAGTATGTATGAAATTGTGTTAGTTAATTTAAACAGAGTAGATGTACAGCATGGCCATAAGAGTGCAGCGCATGCGTCGTGTCCAGGGTTCCTTGGTCGCCGGCGGCGCACTGTTCCGGGAGCTCGGTACAGCGAGGGCGGCATGCAGCCTGCGTGCAAGCGCTCGCCACCTGGTGGAGCGTCGTCCACTCAACATTTTACAAAGATCGATGTCGCCGCGCTCAGGGATCTGAGGGCGCCTGGTGCAGCGCGGCGGGCTCGGAGCCAGCACGCGTCAGCTCGGACGCGGCGGGTGTGAGGGGAGCGCGCGCCGGCGACAGCTCCCGCAACACGAGCGCCCGCCGACGCCGCTCCGCAGCCGCGCCAAGCCGCGCGTCCAGCACGTCGGGCCGCCGCCGCCGCCCGCACCCCTCGCCCTCCCCCGAGACTGCCACCTCCGCATTATCTTCGTCCACCTCCTGGCAAGGTTACATCGCAGGAAAGAGAAAGATATAGAAAGTTTATCTGTTCTCTGGGTTACATGCATTTTTTTCTATCTAGTCTAATCAGTGTTTAAATTGAGCACTCGCTCGCCTGATGTTCAGTGACGGTATAGTCAATAATAGTAAGCACATAATAGTTATTTGACATGAAATAAGTATTTAATGCATTTTCAGTGGACTTACGGTATAGAAAAGTATGGAATAGAAAGGTTCGAATTTTAAAAACTCTTTCCACGCTAGCGGACAAAATGCACTTTTCCACTCAGATTTCTAATGACAAACAGAATCTTTCCGAGCTTGTGAGGTGAAAATATATTTTCACTTCAGTAGCTCAAACATGTAGGTTTTGCTGCCTGAATTCAGTGAGCAAAATCGCATTTTGCTCACTGAGTGTGACAAAGTAACTTTTTAATTATTTTTTTGCTTTTTTTGCTGCTTGCGGGTCGCTGGTCTGCTCATGGTATACACAATATGGTATGGTATGGTATAGTAATAAGTTAGGTAAGTTGAAAAGAAAAAATCTTGTCTTCCCGTAATAATGTATGTATATTAGCAATATTTATACAGAAGACCGAAGAGTATAACTTGCCCCTTTGCTTAGCGTTTGTGGACTATGAGAAAGCCTTTGATTCGATCGAGACCTGGGCGGTGCTTGAGGCTCTCCAGCGATGCCGTATTGACTATCGGTATGTCGAAGTGCTGAAGTGTTTGTACAACAACGCCACCATGTCAGTCCGAGTACAAGACCAGAATTCAGAGGCAATTCCATTGAAGAGAGGCGTGAGGCAGGGAGACGCTGTCTCTCCGAAACTGTTTACCGCCGGTTTGGAAGATGCCTATAAGCTTCTGGAATGGAAAGGGCTCGGCATCAATATTAACGGCGAGTACACCTTCGATTTGCCGACGATATAGTAGTCATGGCAAAGTCGATGGAAGAGCTCAGTACGATGCTCGAAGACCTCAATAGAGTTTCCCAAAGGGTGGGCCTCAAAATGAACATGGACAAAACGAAGGTTATGTCGAACGTCCATGTAGTGCCCACCCCAATATCTGTGGGGAACTCCACTCTTGAAGTTGTTGACGAATACGTCTACCTAGGACAAACGGTCCGATTAGGCAGGTTCAACTTTACGAGGGAGGTCAATCGTCGTATCCAACTCGGCTGGGCAGCCTTCGGGAAACTTAAAAGCGTCTTCTCGTCCAATATTCCCCAGTCCCTCAAGTCGAAAGTTTACAACCAGTGTGTGTTACCAGTGATGACATACGGCACTGAAACGTGGTCCCTAACTATGGGCCTTATAAAGAAGCTCAAGGTCACGCAACGAGCTATGGAGAGAGCTATGCTCGGAGTCACTCTACGAGATGAAGAGATACGTAGACGTACAAAAGTCACCGATATAGCACAGCGCATTAGTAAGTTGAAGTGGCAGTGGGCTGGGCACATAGCACGTAGAACTGATGGCCGATGGGGCCGAAAGGTTCTTGAGTGGAGACCACGTACCGGCAAGCGCAGCGTAGGAAGACCAGCCACGAGATGGACAGATGACCTCATACAAGTGGCGGGAAGACGCTGGATGCAAGTCGCTTCCAATCAGTCTTTTTGGAAATCCATGGGGGAGGCCTATGTCCAGCAGTGGACTTCTTATGGCTGAGATGATGATGATGATGATTAGCAATATTTTGTAAAATTGACAAAAGTCACGGACCCCGGTGTCTGTGGGGCTAAAAATTAATTAATTAAAAAAAAAAAAACAGAAAGCCGCGAATATTTTATTCAGCCTTAGGTTAATCATACAATTCGAAACATTCACACTCGTATCTCTTTCCCGCCATTAGAAAGAGAGAGAGACAAAGACCAGCCCTTTCGAAGTTCCGATTTTGAATTCGACCTCAAATTTTGCAAAAAGATAAGTATGTCTTTTAATGTAATTCATTGAATTTTTAACTTATTGTTGTATTTAAACGAAAATAAGTATTTACTGCAAATAAAACTGATATTTAACCTGTAAATATTTATTATCTCCTAAAGTGTTCTCGCTGCTGAAGTGAAAAGTTATGTGTGTTACACGAGAGCAAAGTTTTTTGCATCTCGTGCCTTTGAATCCTTCGCCACACTCAGGATTCAACTTTAGAATCACTCGCTACCTTAGAGCATCTAAGATGCTCTAAGGTCGCTACGCTCGTGATTCAATAGTTGCATCCTTCGCTTGCTCAGGATTCAAAATCAGCACTCGCAGCAAAAAACGACTTTGCTCTCTTGTTGCACAAATAACTATTTTTTTATTAAATATGGTAAGATAAATTTGGTAAAGTAATTTTTAAAAAATCGTCTTCAAATCTGCACAGGTAGTAATAACAACAGTTACATAATAACGACACATTATATCAAAACTGGGCACCTACCCAAAGGCGTCACCAAGGGGGGCAGAGGGGGGCAGCTCTCCCCCCCCCCCCCCCCTCTAGAGATTATAAAAATGTAGCCAACTGCAAAGCAACCAAAGTCCTAAGGCCGTGCAATTGTACCTGTACCTACAATTGATATTTTTCTCATCCTCCATAATATTAACTTGTCCCCCCCTGGGCCATGGGCTGGCGACTCCCTTGCATCTACCTAAGTAGGTACCAGTACGTACCCCAAGACCTTAGTCTGGGTCAGTCTTATCTCATATAGGTAGTGATGGAAAATTTACTCGCGCTCGTTTTTATCCTGCTTTTTCTTGTGCTAAGATGGAACATATATGACGTATAACTTATACGTCATATAATATATGTTCCATTCCATCTTACCACTTACACGCCATATATGTTCCATCTTAGCACAAGTATGAAATAATCAGTAAGCAGTTACCTTGATCTCAGCGAAGGTGACGGGCATGGTCTTGCGCCTCGCGCGCGGCTCGGGCCGACGCACGCGCCGCCCACGCGCCAGCGCCGACGCGCTCGCCGGATATACCGCGTCCGCGCCCTCCATGCGCCGGCGCCGATAGTCCCGCACCACCACCAACCACCACCTGCGGACGTGCAACGCAATAATAAAAGTGGCTCTCGGTTTACTTCACTCGGGATAACGATGATTTCTGTGTTACGCAAAACCGAGTCTTACGTGTACGGGAGCGTTCTGCAAAAAGCTTACCTCATCAGTTACAAGACGAGACCAATTTCAGGTGATTTCGTGACTGATGAGCTTCTTTAATATATAGCCTATATAGGGTTCCCTCCGCAAATCTTGGAGCGTTTCTTGTGGGAGCCAGTTTTAATGTTGTTTTTTTGTTTTTTGTATTATGATAACTACCCTTAAATTACCACCTACTTACCACTACCTACTTTTCTACCTACTTTTATTCATGATTGCTTAAAAGCAATCATTATTGACACCACATAAATTAATAAGACGACTAAATACGAAAATGACACAAAAGCGATCTCTTCTTTCATATAACATGGATCTCATCTCATGGTATAGTTTTGATCTAATCTTGGTGGGAGGTAATTTAAGGGTCAAAAAAAATAATAGGAAAATTGGTTCCCTCAAGAAACGGATTTGCGCAGACAATCCTATATACCTATTCAGGAAGCCCATCAAACACGGAATCATCTAAGGAAAGCTTTTTGAAAAGCGCGGGCAGGCGCCAAATAGCCAAAGATGATTAAAACGAAGAAAAATATTATTTTATAAACTTTAAAGAACCTAAGTACTTATAAATAGTTATTTATTGTACTAGGCTGGAAAGTTGTATTTTACCGTCGAGTGTCTGACAGTTGAATCCAGAGCAAGCGAAGGATTCTAGGTTAGAACCACGAGCGCAGCGAGTGGTTCTAGTGTAGAATCCTGAGCGTAGCGATGGATTCAAGAAGACACGAGATAAAATAACTTTACAGCCGAATGCAATACAAAAAATTTCATCTTAACGTAGCGAGGAAATTTTTAAGTTCACCTATTTTCTCGAGTAGAAAAATCTGCTTGGCATTTATGCAACTTTATTGGTCCTAAAGTTACATTACAATCACGTGAGTTCACTTACATGTACACATTTCATTATGTTTACAACAAAATTACGTACCTATTACAAAGTTTTTTTTCTCTATTTTTTTCTTCTATTAGGCTCTTGACACAACTCGCATAAGTAATATTCTTCTTTATTCATCCAAACCTTTTTCGTGTAAATGGTACTAAAAATTCAAAACACTGCTAAGAGAAAGTAAATTGTACTTTTTTATTTACATTTTACGTAAATATACAAAATGTCTAAGTTATTTTAATATAATATTTAGTGTTTCTTTAAGCTAAGATAGCAACCTCCTTGAATCGAACTATTTTTCTTCATTTTGTGAAGGTATTATACAAAGAAGTTGGAAATATTTTGTATTGAAAATGTAGAGCTCCGTCGTGTTCGAATTTTGAAATTACTTTCCACGCTAGGGAGCAAAATGAACTTTTCCACGCCAATACTAGCGTTGGAAACCTAACTTTACGAGCTAGTAAGATGAAAAAATAATTACTTAATCCGAATGTTATGGATATTTACGAATCCCGAAAATTATTTTGCTTTCCTGAAATGTATGCTACTAATAAAAATGAAATATAAAATTATAGAAAATTGTATCGTATCGTATACGTACAATAGTAGATTGCCTACGGCCACAAGAGACTGTAGAGAAACAAAAATATGAAATTACATAAAAAATAAATATGTAGACTTTGCATACTTTGTAGTATACGCCGTAATATATGGAATTCAGTTCTATAAAATATAGTTTTATGAGAAGCAAGCAGGTAAATCAATGGTACCTATCTACAATATATTATAAACTATATGTACTGCAGATAATACCGAGGTACCAAGAGAAGTGTAAGCACGTCGCGCGAGTTACCGCGCGCGTGTTATTGCTACAGACGGAACCGAGCCGAGTAATCATTATAAATAACTTTTAAATACAAGAACTTGGATTTAAAGCTGCCCTCGATACATACAATTAAACTGTTACACTCTACAGCGATCATACACAGTATGTGCACAAGTAGCAACGACACCGTGACTTGTTACTGTTTACTGACGTCAGAGAGTTAAATATCGCTTAATAATGCGCTTCCAGTATTTATTACATTTCAAGTAAACTCTCACTCACCTTTCAAGATCTTTAGGCAAGTATCAAACAGGAAAGTAGAAATTTCGAATCCACAGGTGTTGGACCCCGCGCGCCGCTCGTTTTCTTCCGCGGGGAGGTGCGCACGCGCAGTTACCGCACAGTTTCACTCAACCACGACCTAATTATTTACACGAACGGTTCCAAATGATCGCGCACAACTTTCGCACAAAGAACTTGTGCTGGTAAAAAATACGGAGGTGAAATGAACATAGAAACGTTTTCGTGCGAATGCAATATTGCGGTGATGGGTACATGCACTCGTGTGACTCGAATGCCGACGCCGCCGCGCCGACGACACGGCAAAAGCTTGCTCGATTTTTCCCTCGAAACGCGATGTTTTGGTGAGTGACTGCGATCCAGTGGCGCGCTGCCAAAGCGGCTGCCGCGCCCGCGCGCCGCTCTCCACCCCGTCGCTGATGTGACGCTACAGTTTATATCTACAAGTTTGTTTATGTTACCTTGATTAGTTTACGTTAGTAGAGCAAGTCTGCTTTCATATAAAATGTTATATTAATCTACACGGGTGTAATACCGTATCATGACTTAATTAAGGCCTACATTCAGCAACAGACAAGGTAGAGCTGAGTACGGTGTTTCTATATGGTCAACTGTCAATCGTAGATACCTTTATTTGGGCCGCGCGCCCGACAAGTGTGGGTGAATTGGATCAGTAGATGTCAACAAACATTCGTAAACAATGGCTGCCAGTCCAGCATCTTTAATGTAAGAATGAAAAATGTATTAATGAATATCGACTGAACTAACGCTCACTCCGTCACCGTTCGGTAGACTTAGACCGGTGTAAACAATCCTCCGTAGGTACGCCAAAAACAGTCGTTGGCATTTCAGCAATGTGGCGCAAGTAAACTAAAGCAGGTATGGCCAAATTGGCCATACCTACACATCACGCGAAGAACGCTAATGTAACAATCGAAACGAACGTTCTTAAATTATGTTTATATTGGTTCTATTGTCATGAAAATACACACTTAAATGTAGCGTAGCGTAGTTATAGTAGTTTAACGAATGTGAACGAGCTTGCAATACAGCGTCTACGAACCAGTCACACTCCCCTGTCAAGTTCGATAGTTCAAATCAAAATAAATGGTTCAAACCTATCTGTCAAACGACGGTATTTCTTCTCTCCTACACAAATGACTCGTGTAATAGGGTTCCGTAGAGCTAATGGCCGATGGGGTCGAAAAGTTCTTGAGTGTAGGTAGGTAGACCACGCACCGGCAAGCACAGCGTAAGAAGACTAGACGCTAGATGAACGGAAGAGTCAAGAGCCCTCATATAAATGAAAGGAAAACGCTAGATGTCGATGTCTTTCTTTTCCAACCAGTCTTTTTGGAAATCCACTAACCAATTTATCGTGCTGTCTATCGGGTCCCTGTCTGGGAAGTATGGAAATCGAAAACCTGTCTCTTATGACACCACCCTATGCCTACGATCTGGTGGTCTAATAGACTTTTTATTTGGGGTTGTGACGTATTTATCTAAATTCCGTGTCCCTTAAATTTGATTTTCATTTTTTTTTTTTAGGCAATTGTTAAATTAACATTTTTGCCAGCAACAAGTATGTCAGAAGAGAGAAAAAAGAAGTCGGAATTTAGAATTTATTAGCTGAAACAAAGAAAATATCCTATAAAATACAAAGGTGAATTAATGATATAACAAAACAAAATGAACATTTATAACAATTAATATATTACTTGAATAGGGCTGAAAAATTAAAATAACTACAATTTAATATTATTTACAGAAATAAAATCTGATAATGAAGCGATTGAAGGAGGGTCCATATTATACAAAAGATTGTCGATATGAATGGGGAGTGGAAATTTATAATGAATTAAGAAGTTGAAAAATGAATTGTGATCAAAATTGCCGTTTATTCCCAGTAGTACGGTTGCCAGTCCGGTTGACCGTACTACTGAGACTTTTAATTCCCAGTAGTACGGTTAATGGCGCTTCGCCGGCCGCTGCCGCGGCACGCTCGCTCGGCTCGCGCGATGTGTTTTTAATGTTCTAACATAACCTAACCTACATTTTGGGCCACTATATTATTTAGTAGGTTAGGTTATGTTAGAACATTAAAAACACATCGCGCGAGCCGAGCGAGCGTAGCGAGCGTGCCGCGGCAGCGGCCGGCGAAGCGCTAAATAATATGTTTAATGGAAATATGTATTCGGTTATCTAGTTCTTTACGATAAAATTTTGTTGTTGGTAGTTAAACTGTTAATAACCGTACTACTGAGACTTGTAAAGTCTCAGTAGTACGGTCAGGCGCCATTAACCGTACTACTGGGAATTAAAAGTCTCAGTAGTACGGTCAACCGGACTGGCAACCGTACTACTGGGAATAAACGAAAATTGCAACAGGAAAATAAAATGTGATTTAGGTTGGACTCATCCATACCACATTCGCATATGGAAGAATCTTTAATACGTAATTTGTGTAGATGCGCTCCAGTACAACAGTGGCCAAATCTCATTCTGGAAACCATGGAATCATTTAAACAACGTACCTATAAATAGGGTTAACTGTATCAAAGATTTGGGGGTAAATTTTGATCGCAGTCTAACTTTTCATGATCATATATCAGAACTCGCAAAAGAGTCTTACCGGCGCCTTGGCTTCGTCCTACGGAATGCTAAAGACTTCAAAAATCTTGAAGTAATTAAAGCATTATATAACTCCTTAGTTAGAAGCAAACTTGAATCGAGTGCTTGTGTCTGGAACCCCTATCATGTCACCTACGCGCGAATGCTTGAAAAAGTCCAAAAGGCCTTTTTAAGGTCACTGTATAAGAAAATTTATGGTTACTATCCGTTTCTGTATCCAACTAAATTCCTGCTCGGTCAGCTTGGTTACAACTCTTTGGAAGTTAGAAGGATGTTAGACCAGCTAACTATCTGCTGTAAGGCGCTTAGGGGGTCCGTCGATTCTATACGTCTGCACGACTTGCTATGCGTACTGTTCGTACCGGACGAGCCCGGGGTTCCAGCAAACAGACGTGGTCGCCCGCATGACCTGTTCCACGTAGATCGCGGTCGCACAGTAGCACGTTCTATGTCGCCCCTGAATCGTGCCCGTCGCCACTTAAACGCACTCCTTGCTGCCAACCCTGATTGTGACATCTTTTGTGATAACTGGAAGACTATTTTAAGTACCTCCTTGACTTATTGTGAAAATCAATTGGATCAATGGGACAGGTGTAAAAAGCCTGATGATTCATTGGACTTTGACGATAACCTTTGAGTTTATTGACTTGGTACTCTGAGTACTTACCCGAACGGTATATTTTACTTTGTATGACATAATTATTTTTTTGTAATGACATGCTAGGCGTATTGCCCATTTGACATTTTTGTATTGACATTTTAAATGATATTGTATTTATATAATGAATATTTTGTAATCCTCAGACATTTGTTTAAGACATTGTTTAAGAATAATTTTTGAATATTGTGAGATAATTGTTGAAGGATCACCAATGAAGGGTGATGCCAGGGAGGAGCCACCGCTGTATGATGATACGGCGGGGGCCCAATGGTCTCTGGTTCCTTCTTTTATGAGCCAGCCGTGGCACGCGGGATGGTGGAGAACCAGCCTCCTTAGGCGGCCGGTTCCAAGAAATGAAACACCATGTCCCAACTAATTATGTATTTAGAAGACACGAACACAATAACAATGCGAAACACAAGATAAATGAGAGCACGCGGGAGGAGACCGAGACGAGTAAGATAACCGACACTCTTCGGTCGTTCGATCGCGCGTCTCTTGTACCGCAAGAGAATTCACTCCGCGTGTGTGTCGCGTGCCATAAGATTGCTGACTGTTTTTGGGTGCGTATCCCGACGCGGGCTAAGTACGCCCGCCTCACTCGCCCTCCCGCGCTCTCGTGTGTGTGCGTGGTGACGTATGTCGCCACACCACCCACCCACGGAGAAAAATACACCCCAGAAAAAAAAAAATATAACAAAATGCTTATAAAACTAACACTAAACATCTACAGGCGTCTTAAAGTGAACTCGACGACCTGAGCGAGTTGTGTACTGAGGAGGAGCGGGAGGAGCAGGAACTGTTTGTGGGCTAGGTGCTGGTGATGAAGGTGGAGGGTGAAGTGGAGATGGAAGAGGTGCCTCTTCAATGTAAGCTGGCTTCACCCTATCCAAACTAACCTGTACGTTCCTGTTACCCACGGTAATGCAGATGTTTTTATTGTCCCTGCTGATAACTGGGTGAGGTCCAGTATAGGGTGGCGTTAGAGACGTTCTTACAGAGTCATCCCGGAGAAACACATGGGTGCAAGTGGATAGATCCTTGAAAACGAATGGCCGACGTTGAGTATGCTGAGATCCCGTGACTGGTTTGAGATCGGTCATGTGGTTTCTCAGTTGTGACGTAAAATCGTGTACATCTACTAACGTATGGCTACTCGTTGCTGGATTAATGAATTCTCCGGGCAGTCTGAGAGGTTCACCATATACGAGTTCAGCGACTGATGTTCGTAGATCCTCTTTTAAAGCTGCACGTATGCCCAGAAGTACCAGAGGTAAAGCAGCGCACCATGTACCTCCGTGGCACATGAGTGCTGCTTTTAGTTGGCGGTGTAACCTCTCCACCATACCATTGGCACATGGGTGATAACTGGTAGTGCGTGTGCGTTGAATTGAGCACTGCTTTAAGAGAGCTTGGAACAGCGAGGACTCAAACTGTCGGCCTTGGTCAGTTGTTATGACTGAAGGTACACCAAAGCGAGCAATCCAACCGGCTGTAAATGTTTCGGCCACTTCCTCTGCCGTAATGCCGACCATGGGCCAAACCTCAGGCCATCGGGTGTATCGGTCTACGGCGGTTAAACAATATCGGAAGCCTTTGCTTGGGGGCAACGGGCCAATAATGTCAATGTGCACGTGGCAGAAGCGGTTGGTTGGCGCAGTAAAACTTCCTAAAGGTGTTACAGTGTGTCGCGACACCTTGCTGCGTTGACATGATAGGCATTCGCGAGCCCATTTGCGGCAATCCTTGTTAATAGAGGGCCAAACAAAACGTTCAGCCACCAATCGTGCAGAGGCCTGCGCGCCAGGATGGCTGAGGTTGTGTAATTTATTAAAAAAATTACGTCGGAAAGAAGGCGTTACGAATGGTCTAGGTTTCCCTGTCGACATATCGCAGATTATCTTCGTGTTTGTGCCCGGGATGTAAACGTCTTGTAGTTGGAGCGATGAGTGCGTTTTGGCGTGTTGAAGCTCGTCATCTGTAGCTTGTTCGTCGGCCAACGCTGCGAAATTTTCCTCTAAGGAGATTGCTTCAATCCTTGACATGGCGTCAGCAACCACATTGTCCTCTCCCTTCACATGAACAACATCAGTTGTGAATTGGGAAATAAAGGACAGCTGGTTGAGCTGAACAGGAGGAAGCTTTTCGCGTCGTTGCGTGAAAGCGTATATGAGTGGCTTGTGATCTGTATAGATTGTGACATGTTGGACTTCGAGTAGGTGGCGAAAGTGTTGAACACTTTCGTATACACCGAGAAGTTCGCGATAGTACGCGGGCCACTGAGCTTGTTTGTCTGTCAGCTTTTTGCTGAAAAAGGCCAAGGGCTGCCACTGGTTGTCAACTTTTTGTTGAAGGCAAGATCCCACGTGAACTGAAGAAGCGTCCGTGAATAAACCCAGAGCAGCATCGCTAACTGGATGGGCAAGGAGAGTAGCACTTGCAAGGCTATCCTTGCATTTCTGGAATGCAGCTTCAAGTTCGGGTGTCCAGGGCACTGGCTTCGCACCTTTGAGCTTAGAAGAAGCTAGAATATTAATAAGCGGAGCTTGCAAATCGGCTGCGTGAGGGAGGAAACGGCGATAAAAGTTTATCATGCCAAGGAACCTGCGGAGGCCTTGCACAGTTTTTGGCAAGGGGTAATTCTGCAGAGCTTCTATCCTCTCTGTAGGTGGACGCGTACCGTCTTTGCTGATCCGATAGCCGAGAAAAGTTACCTCTTCGGCGCCAAAAACGCACTTAGATGCGTTGACTACGACCCCGTAATTGGCCAGGCGCTGGAACAGGATTTCCAGGTGTTCCAGGTGTTGCTCCCTGCTGTGAGAGAAAACTAAAACGTCATCAATATACGGGTAGCAGAAGTCGAGTCCTCTTACAACTTCATCCATGAAACGCTGGAAAGTTTGTCCTGCGTTTCGGAGACCGAAAGTCATGAAAGGGAACTCGTACAGTCCAAATGGAGTGGTGATTGCTGTTTTGCAAATATCAGCCTCCTGGACAGGAATTTGTTGGTAGGCCTTCACCAGGTCGATGGTGCTGAAGACGGAATTTCCAGCAATGTTGTGTGAAAAATCCGCAATGTGTCTTACGGGGTACCGATCTGGAACGGTCCTGGCATTCAGGGCCCGGTAATCTCCACACGGTCGCCAGCCTTGTTCTCCTTTCTTTGCCATGTGAAGTGGAGAGGCCCAAGGGCTTTTAGAAGGTCTGGCAGCACCACAGTTGACCATGTCGTCAAATTCTTTCTTGGCCGCGGTTAGCTTCTGCGGACCAAGGCGGCGTGGACGGCAGGAAACTGGCGGACCATCGGTGGTAACGATGTGGTGAACCGTGCTGTGTTTCACTTGCCGTGGAAGACCTGGAGGTCGAGTCAAGTCTGGAAAATCCAGAAGAAGTCTCGTGTAAGGTGAAGAGTCATCGACAGAAACTGACTTGACACTCATTTGGTTGACCTTTGCGATTGAAGCAGGAGTTGATAAAGTCGTATTCCCGTCAATCAGGCGTTTGTGGCGCAGGTCTGGCAGCAAGTTGTAGTGGCTGAGAAAATCCGAGCCTATAATAGGAGCCTCTACGTCAGCGATAGTGAAATTCCACTGAAAATCGCGACGTAGACCTAAGTTGAGCCGAAGGGAAATACTGCCGTACGTTTTTATAACACTGCCATTTGCTGCAGCCAGTTGGTATCCTGTTGACGACTGCGCGTGACTTTTGGCTAACCTATGAGGATAGCAACAAAGGTCGCTGCCAGTGTCAATGAGGAATCTGCGTGCAGTCGCCTTATCTGTAACAAATAAGCGGCGGCTGGTCATATTGCAGTCAGTCGCCGCGTCTACTGACTGCTGCTTGCATTTCCCTGGTTGTGGTCCTTCCAGCTGCAGGGGCTGATACATTTTACAGCCTTATTTTTGTAAGTGCGGTGATACCAGCACAGCGTGGAACGCGACGACGAACGGGAATTAGACCTTGACCCGTTGCTCTCTGAACGAGAACGTGGTCGCGAACGAGAGTCGGCGCTGAAGGCTTCAACCATTTTTGTCAGCTGCTCAACTCGAAGGGAAAGTTGAGTCAGGTCTGAGGGCTGGCCGGAAGACTGGTTAGCAACAGTGTGGACCATAGGTGTTGCTACTTCGATAATTTTATCGGCAATCTCCGCAGACTTTTCAAGAGGCAGGTCTTCCTGTGCGGCTAAAATGGCCTGGACGTTCCCCGGCAAACGGCGCATCCAAAGTTGACGGATGATGTCATCGTTATTAAACTCGGTACCTGCCAAGGAACGGAGACGACGCAGGAATTGCGATGGCTTTTGATCGCCGATATCCTCTTCCCCGAGGAGCCGCCGTATTCTATCTTCACTGGAAGCAGAAAGGCGTTTAATCAGCTCTGATTTCAGAAACTGATAGCGGTCGGTTTCCGGTGGGTGTTCAATGATGTCAGCCACTTCGCCGGCTATCCTTGAATCAAGCATAGACACGACGTGGCTGTACTTGGTCCGGTCCTGTTTGATACCAGCTATATCAAATTGTGCCTCAACTTGACCAAACCAGACGGTGGGCTTATCAGCCCAGAAGGCAGGCAGTTTAACAGTCACTGCCATTGCCTGTCTTTTTTGGGTGTCAAGAAGCACTTGAAGCTGGTCCTGCAGCAGTTGAATTTGTTCCTCGGCAGTTGCCATTGTCGCGTAGGAAACAAAGATACTACAGGAAAGTGAGACCAGAAATAAGTATAATCAGCTGATCACTATAGCGCTAGATTAAAATATCGGAAGTACCGGAAGTTAATAAAATGGAAACTGAAAGTACGCAATTCACTCAGGGTCGAGTTGGTAATCGGTTAGCGATTACTATAAAACAATTCCTAAAGTTATACACAAAAAACAATACACAAAACAGTAAAAACACAATGAGGCAATAAAAAACACAAAATACAATAAAAACACAGGTAAAGTTGAACAGTAGAAAACATAATCGAAATATCTCAGCCGAAAAACAGCGTAATATAATAATGTAAAAAAAGTATTTCAAAAAAAAACTACCTTTTATAAAATGTACCTCAGAAGTCTACCCTTTGATAGCAATTGTTTACATTAAAGAGTAACTTAAATGTTTACATTATAAATTGGTCGTGGTAATAGTTACACTAACGAAGTTACTTTTAACTAAGTGCGATTGTGAGTTTTTTTTAAGTGCGATGTTTATGTTTTTGCTTCACTAAGTGTTTATGTTATGGCTTCGAAGTTAGAAGTGCCTTTGTACTGTCTTTGTTCTTTATATTATTAACACAAAGGTGAATGGTATAAAGTTCGCTCACCGGATTGAAGTCATAAGTAGGTACTCCCTGACAACACGGGGCCAGTGGGGGCACAATCCAGCTTTTGTTCTCGATGTTATTACGTGACGTCACGGTGACGAGGCAAACGTAGCGGCGGCGGCAGGGCGCAGCGGTATGACGAGACCGTGCTGCGTGAGCCCCGCGAATGATGATGATGCCGTCGTCGGTACCCTGACGATGAGTGATGGGTAGCGGGTCGGCGAGCGATGCTTAAGGCCGGGCGGCCAGTGGTAGCGGTGACGAGTTACATAGCGCGGGATAGTCCCGCAAGCTATGCGGTGTCGTCGTACTAAGTGGCCGGTGGCGGTGGCGGGTTGCGCGTCCGCAAGTCCCGCGAGCGTAGTAAAGGCACGAGCGCTGAGCGTTTTTAGAACATGTAGCGTGTATCACGGCGCAACGGAGGTGGAGTCTTGACTCACTCGGCGTCGCGTCGTGTAGATCGGGGTCACCATCAATGAAGGGTCACCAATGAAGGGTGATGCCAGGGAGGAGCCACCGCTGTATGATGATACGGCGGGGGCCCAATGGTCTCTGGTTCCTTCTTTTATGAGCCAGCCGTGGCACGCGGGATGGTGGAGAACCAGCCTCCTTAGGCGGCCGGTTCCAAGAAATGAAACACCATGTCCCAACTAATTATGTATTTAGAAGACACGAACACAATAACAATGCGAAACACAAGATAAATGAGAGCACGCGGGAGGAGACCGAGACGAGTAAGATAACCGACACTCTTCGGTCGTTCGATCGCGCGTCTCTTGTACCGCAAGAGAATTCACTCCGCGTGTGTGTCGCGTGCCATAAGATTGCTGACTGTTTTTGGGTGCGTATCCCGACGCGGGCTAAGTACGCCCGCCTCACTCGCCCTCCCGCGCTCTCGTGTGTGTGCGTGGTGACGTATGTCGCCACATTGTAATTGGTCTTTTTCCGTTTTTATCTCAATAAACGAATTTATCATTTATCATTTATCATTATCATTATCATATCATGGAACAGAGTTTTCTATTACATTTAGACCAGTGGTTGAATTGGACTAACTCACCAAACGGAACGCATGCCCCTTCAAGCCTTACGATATTTTTCACAAGGTTTTATTTAACCGACTTTGAAAAAATGAGGTTATCAATTTGCATACAAAATGCAAGTTCGATGAAAACGCAATGTTATGGTATCATATTTACGGTTCCGTAGTAAACAAGGAACCCATATAGTTTCACCATGTCCGTCTGTCTGTCTCTTTGTCTGGGGGAAGGGTTTTTTTTTATATTTTCCTTCATAAACCGAAAAATATACATCGTAAAAATATTTAAAACCCTGTTTTAGCTTGCGCTAATGAAGGGCTTTCATATGATACCCCGCATGATACAGTTAAAGCACTTTAAAATTTGGACCCTCATTCCTTGCATAAAGTGACTTTTGTGATTAAATTATAAATGTACAGATTTCGGATTTTTTCCTTTATGTGTACTCTATGACAATGCTTCTTGCTAAATTTCACAGTTATAGGTCAATGCTAAGTACCCCATAGGTTTTTATTCCTTTGCGAGTGTCAAAATATGCGTTTTTGCGACATATTCGGCTGTAACTTTTTTTATGTAAACTGAGAAGTTTGATTTTTCTTTCTGCAGCAAGATACTATAGAATCTATAGTCTATAGTATAGATCATATACGGTTTTAATTTCAACTCAATACTACTACTTCACGCATTCCCGAGACACAGGTCTTGACAGACGGAAGGACGGACAGACGGATAACAAAATGATCCTACAAAGGTTCCGTTTTTTCCTTTTGAGGTACGGAACCCTAAAAATGAAAAAAAAAATAACTTTGCCTATTTGTTTACTTAGCACATATAGGCTGGATGATAGCACATTTTTCAAAATTATATTTGTAATAATGTATTTTTAAATAAAAGTGCGAGCGAAGCGAGCGCGATTTTTTTAAAGGAATTGTTAAAAAAAATAGTAATTTGATTACTTGCTCATATTAGCGAGTGACGCTCTTATCCCCATAATAAACTTAAAAAATATCAAAGTTGTCAGTTTTTTTATAAAATTTTTGGTATTAATAGGGTTTTTAGTAGTAATAATCACAAAAACTATATCTAAGAAATTGGTTAAAACTAAAACCTATATAATAACTTATATTACCTACTACAAAATTTTTGAGATTGGTTTGGGTATATGCAAGAATAAAGTATTCACCGAGGCATCTCCTCGCACAAACGTGTCCATTAGACTATGGTATTATACGCTTTTTTACAGTTCTGAGTGTATGTGCATGGTACCCATGCCCCAAAATTACAAAATATGTCGTCGCTCATTGACAACCCCCGTTTTGAAACAATGTTGAACTAAATGAATGAATGGTATCTTAATAATATTGTTTAATTAACCTTTATTACTATGGTTGGCACCTAGCAGAGGCTGTAAATACCTCTACTTCGGAGATTTTCCCAATCCTAACATAGGCTCCATTACAGGCAAAGGTTACGTATTATTCTTTTTTAAAGGTTACGTTAATGTATTATTCTGGTATACCTAACAAACAAATCCTACAATAAATTCATATAAAACTACTGTACTGTATTGTATTGCCCAGTGAGGTGGCAAATCTATCAATAAATAAATTAAAAAAATCCATAAAATGTAAATTGTGCCAAAAGGCGTATTATAGCATTAAATAAGTCGTCCTCTACTTTTTTGACAAGGCTGCCTAGCAGTGACACGAATTGATCCTTAGGTAGTTAAGTTACAAAAAATGTATTAGTTTTGAAGAGAAACTTTGAAAAAAAAACATACTGCAGTTCTTGTGCGAGTCTCTTCTCAGGCTTATTGCCTTTTAGAACGCACGGTATAATTACGACAGACAGACAGACAAATTTTGACGAATCTTAATAATTTTGTATAATAAATACAGAATATTTTATTTTTATTTTATCATTAAATATTGTTATTTAACACACATTAAAAATGTTTTTTATTATTAGCCAAATAAACCTTATAGATTTAATTACAATTAAATTTCCTTAGAAATGTTACTATTGTCTGACTGTAAGTGCTATACCACACTTTAAGTAGTCCTGCGGCCAGTAGTGGGACAGTAAGTACATAATCCCACAGGCACTAATCTCCTCCTGCTCTCTCTTTTCCTCATCCCACCACACCAATTAAAGTGGAAAACTCGGATGGCCCGCGTAATTTAAATATTCTTCCGTTTCTTGCAAATTGCAGCATTATATCAGGTTGTATGGTTATAAAAACCTTAGGCGCAGTAGTAACAAAATATATAAATTATTACCATAAGTCTCCAAGTTAGCTTATACTGTAAATACCATTTACATAACCAACCATACAACCTGATACATTACTGCAAATTGCAAAAACACCTAAGAAATTTTGAATTTCGCGGGTCATCTCAGCGCACTCCTTTAAGCAAAAAATCTATATCCAATAAAATACATTCTTAAAATCGGTAATCTAAAAGGTTGTTTTAGATTTCGCATTTTAAAGTAGGCGGGTAAAACCGCGGGGCACTGCTAGTCTTTTAATAAAGGCTTTCGCCTTAAAAAAATGTAGTTCTAAGATTGGAGCATAAAAAATGTATTAAAAACTTTCATATAATCACAATAACTAGTAGTGCCCCGCGGTTTTACTCGCGTAGATAGAATATAACCTAACTCGAAATAATGTATGTAAGTACCTATCTTATTTTAGTAAGTAATTTGTAAATCTGTTACGTAGGTAGTTTCTAAGCTTACCAACAAACAAACAATTAACAAATAAATATTACCTCTTTATTAAATCCTGTATTAAAACTAAATCCTGATTTCATTAATTTGTAACCATTCATTATATCGGTCTTTTTACATCCCATCACTACTTTTCGTGTTTGTGTGCAACTAAATAATGGTGTAACAACAGTCATTCTTTATTTGTGTGCTCGTTTTGTGTTTGTGTACAGCTCTCACTTGTTTTGCGTTTATAGACGCATAATTTTTTTGCATTAGTGTGTGTGATTATGTAAATGTGTGCTGTAACTGTTTACCTCACCTCCCGCAAAAACAGGCAGAAAGATTTTAGTACTGGGAAGAAACGCTTAGGATCTCCCGTTGATAGATGCTCTAAAGCTTAGCATAATTAGAACCTGTCCGTCGACTACTAAAACACCATCTCTTCGACCATCTAGCTTTTAAGTAACGGTTAGGGAGAAGCAAAAGGTCTTGGGGGTAATTTTTAAAAAGGGACTTTATCTCCACAGATAACAGCTTCTTTAGCAACTTTGTCTGCCTTTTCATTGCCAGAAATATTACTATGACTAGGGATCTAAGCTAAGTGGACAGAATAACCTAAAACACAACAATATTCGATCATCGTGCCACTCGAACAAAATCGTTTTTATTTGACGTTTGTAGAAATATCTTTGACAGCTGACAACATTTATTTTTGAATGTCAATCACAAAACAGTATTATGTCAATCTTCTTCTTTTTTGTATTGGACCCGCATTAAAGCATTTGCCAGTGTCAAGTATTAGGATTTTTTCAAGTTTCTTGAATAAAACAAGTTGTAAATGTTCTAGTCACAATCTAAGTCACGTATGCAGTCAATTTAGTTTAATTAATCTGAGTCCTGCTTCAGTAAAGTGGTGGCGACTTTACTAGAAGCTTCTATGGAGTTTTGCCGACAACGTAAAATCACACGTTTTACTACTTTATTTCACTTGCCAACACTCACGCACTTTATCGAACACTTAATGAATAAACCCACCATTTTTATAACATTAATGTTCAAAATAACACAAGTTTAGGAAAATAAAACAAAGCAACAACATGTTACTAAGACGTTCCCGCCAAAACTCCTATCATGTCAATTGTCATTATTGTTTTGTTATCAGTGTGACCAGATTTAGCAGAATTCTGCGATTCTAGCAGAATAAGTCCCCCATTTTACGGTTTAAAAGATTGTGTCGCAGAATCTGAAAAGATAGCAGTTTTTGGCAGAATTTTATAGTCTTCGCAGAAAACTATCAGAATTAGACACTGACTCATTATCTGTGTTTCTTTTAGGTAGATGCACTAAAATGTTAAAAAAAAACATAAATAATGTAGTGTAAATGTACCATTTATACTTACTGTGCTTGCAACCCTTAAGCCCTTATTGTTATTTATTTAAACTGAAGGACTTGTATCCATAACTACGAATAAATTAAGGAAACAAATAACTTTAGGGGAATTCTCCATAATCTATTTAATCTACCTAAAATTTATCTAATCTACGTTCTGATTTGTAGGTTCAAACATTCTTTGCGAAAATGTCTGTAACTTATGAAGCAAAGAAGACAGAGATCAAGATGTGTGCATTTCTGGCAGAGGATAATTTACCATTTCGAGTGACGGATCATTTGAGCGAGTAACTCGAAAAATGTTTTCATGATTCCGAAATCGCAGTCGTTCTCATGGGGGGCCATTCACTTATTACGTAATACTATTTTTGGTAGTTTTTGACTCCTCCCCCCCCCCCCTATGTCAGAAAAAATAAGAATAGGCCGCCCCCCCCCCCCTGTAATATTTATTACGTAAAAAAAATGAATACACGTTTGGTTTATTGTAATGTTTATTTTTCAAAGTAACCATTTTTAGGAATGAACAATGAATGTTTCAAAGGAACTAGTAATTTTTATTACACATCCGAGCACATTTCGGCACTCACGTGTTGCCCGCGCTTTTTCAAAGTATAATGTGAACTTTGCGCATTTTTGTAATCTTACGAAAGAACTAGCAAATCTCCCCCCCCCCCCCCCCCCCTACCCCTTGTAAGAAAAAATAAGACATGGTCGACCCTGCTGCCCCCCTCCCCCCTATATCGTCTTACTTAATAAATGAATGGCCCCATGCAAACGAACAAAAGCTGCCGCATTAACGTACAATGTTCTTAAACCACCAGCTGAAAGAGAAATGCATGCTGATTTTTTATTTATTATACGTTTTTATTTAACATATTTTTTTTAACGTATTTTGATTCGTACAAATTACGAAGTCTGTAATTAGCAGAATTTTGGCATTTATAAAAAAACATTTAGCAGATCTTAGCAGAATTTAGGTGAGCAGCTGGCATTAATATAATGTTCAATTTAAATCTGTGTTTGATAATACAGGTTTACAGGTGCTGAATGAAATATAAATTTGTAAATTATAATTTCTTCTTTTCTGTTAATAACGTGGATAAATTGTTATCATGAGTTACATGCTAGGACATTTACACAATGGGTGGCAAGTGGATCAAGCTATTTTATCGGAAGAGGACCGTGTAGTAGTAAGTACATAGAAACCTTTCTAGACCTCATTGCTTTGAATAGCAGCAGATAGAATAAGCCCCTCTGTTATTACAAACCGTCTACCAGACTTCCCACAACACTAATAATTAACCTTTATTTTATTTTTTTATAGAATAAATGTTAGCTTGTTAATCTATCTCAAGGGCTCAAGTAATATGTATTATTTTGTTGTCAGGTGATACGCTTTGGGCACGACTGGGACCCGACATGTATGAAAATGGACGAGGTTCTCTACAGCATAGCGGAGAAGGTAAAGAATTTCGCCGTCATTTACCTGGTTGACATCACAGAAGTACCTGATTTTAATAAAATGTAAGTCCAGACACCTTATTGGTTAATGGTATATATTAGGTACTGTTGGTTGTCAGTGACTAGTCATGCAAAGGTAATTTTCATTTTACTAACTCATAAAGTTCAGATTCCAAGGTTAATACTAGCATGGAAAGGTTCATTTTCTCCGCTAGGATGGAAAGTAATTTCAAAATTCAAACATAATGGAATTAATGCAAAATATTTCCTACCTCTTTGTATAATACTTTCACAAATTGAATTTATGTAAAATGTGTCCTGGGCAGGGATCAAACCCATGATCTACAGCTTAGCAGGCTACATACTAACAAATGAGCTGTAAGGCCAAAAATAATATTTTGTTTCATAAATGATGGGCAGTAAATATTGTAGAATTTTACTTTAAACCTTTTGACCATGAACACCCTGCTTGACACCATTTTTTATTTAACCCTGGCCAGAACCATCCAATCTGTTTTTTAACTTTTTGAGTTAATCACGCCATCGCGTCTAGGGACTTCATGGAAGTTTCGGTCTGTTGGAGGTAGGAGGAGGTATCCACTCTGTGGAGACCTCTGCCAAGTATCCAGAGGCATTTGGCTTACATGACAAATTTTACATAATTTAATAGTAATTATTAGTATTACTTTATTTTAATTACAGATCTTATGCAATGAAAATAAAGAATAAGTAATTTATGTAAAATTTATGCAATAAATCTACTACACTGAACAACACAAATGTAAATCAAAAAAACAAAGAAGTGGGAAAAAACATGGTATAATGTATAAACTGGCCTCCTAGCTCAGTTGGTAGTATGTTGGTCTGCTGAGCTGTGGCTTCGATCTCCACCCAGGACAAACATTTGTGTGATGTTTGTTCTGTGTCTGGGTATTTCTATGTATCATAAGTATGTGTATCCAAAAAAAAAAATGTTTGCTATCAGCCATCTAGTTTCCATAGTATAAGCCCTACTAAGTTTGGGCTAGATAGTGTTGTGAAATGTCCACCAATATAAAAAAAAAATAATGTTGTAGGTACGAGTTATACGACCCGTGCACTGTGATGTTCTTCTTCCGCAACAAGCACATAATGATTGACCTGGGTACCGGCAACAACAACAAGATCAACTGGCCGCTCGAGGACAAGCAGGAGATGATAGACATCATCGAGACTGTTTACAGAGGTGCCCGCAAAGGACGGGGTCTCGTTGTCTCACCCAAGGACTATTCTACTAAATACAGATACTGATTTATTCTTGTGTTGAGAATAATTCCATGCTAATAGCAAAGGGTATAAGATCTGCAGTGATGCTTTACTTGGAGTGTATAGTGTGCATCCTGTACAGCGGAGTGCTGGTATAAGCTGGTCAAATGCTACTGTGTGCTATATGGTGTGTTCAGGAGTGTTAATCAGAAATACTTCACAGGTTCCATTCCAGATTATATATTCTCCCAATCTTTAATAACACCCTCATTAACTACATTGAGATGAGCTTTGGTGAAACAATTAGCCAGTTAACTTAAAAACTGAAGTGGCAGAGGACAGCAGTTTGGATCAGCTGACATGCAATAACAATTAGTACTGAAAAATGAGCATGTTTGTATAGAGTAAAATTGACAATGTTTGAATGTTTTCCTTTTTGTAAAAATAGTTTATTAAGTTTTATTTTGATTAAATTGATATTGTAATTATATTTTGTTCTAATAATACTTACCTGTGTGGTCAATGAATCCCTTAAAATGTAAGTAAAAATAAAATTAGGTATTGAGCAATACACTTTTAAATTATATGATGTTGATTGGTAGGCTTACAAACTCTTTAATTAATTGATATGGTTTGTGTCTATGATGTAGATAGGTAGGCTTATGAACGAATAATTCCCTTACATAACGAAAAAAAAATAATCTATGGATAGGTTTGTCTTACATTTATTTGAAGTTAACATTATAGGCCTTACCGAAAAACGTTACACCAATGTCTTAAATTCTCTGTCTTCTTTCCGCAAGTGGCATTACGTGTCAGCCAGAAGTTGACAAAATATGTTTAACCAAATTGCTTAAAGTTAACCAACGTTTTTCGGTAAGACCGTATTTCTTTTAACACAGTCATTCCATAGATTATACAAGGACGTGAAGAGAAAATTACTTTTAAATAAAACAATATGAGTAATGTTGAGAAAATGTAAGTTTATTCAGTCTTGAACAGACGACGTAGGGAACACTGCAGATATGCGAGCGTCACCGTGGAACAAATGTTGGCGACGCCGCGCTCCCGGGGGAGTTTGTTCGGCTTCAGGTGAGGCGCGGGGCGCGGGGCAGGGGGCGCGCGGTGTAGGTAAAGCATGACTAGTCCACCGCGGGTACCCCCGCGCGCGCGCGGTCTGCGCACGCCTGCCATACATGAGAGGAAACGTTGTCTTAAGTACGACGAGTCGGTTAAAATTGTAATAAGTTGTGGTCAGACGCGACGTCATCCAATCCTATTATTATTTTCACCGGTCGGTGTGGCCGCGCCGGTGGGCGGCGACGCAGGCGTTCATTCATCGAGCGGGTGCTGACGGTCGGCGGGCGGCATGTCCACATGCGGCTCGGCGTCGCGCCGCCGCCACTCCTGCGTCGGCGTCCAGATGGAGGCAAGCGAGTGGAAGGGGTCGTAGGGGCGCGGGGCGAAGCCAGGCGGCGGGCGCAATGGCGGCGCCGCCGGCGGGCCCCACAGCCAGGCCGCAGCCGCCGAGTGCGCCTCCACGGATGCGCCCCACACCGACTCCAGCGAACGGAAGCCGCCGGTCGCGCCGTTCTCCTCGCCTGTGGCACACAAACGTAACATCTCAACGCGACGTCCACGCGTCCAACGGTACTCTCAGCCGCACGCAACGGTACGGTGAGGGTGCTACCTTAGAATCGTTCCGATCGAAAAGGAAAAACGTTCAGTGAAGGCAACAATAGACGATGATTCTCGGGTCACGTACCTGTGAAGTCCGTCCTGGGCTGCGTGACCTGCGGTCGTAGGGGCGCGGCGGGCGGGGGACGCGGCGCGCGGTCCGGCCACGGCAGCTCGGCCGGCGCGCCGTAGTAAAACAGCGAGTGGCTCGGCGTGCGCCGGCGTACGTCTGACCCGATGGGCGCGAGCGGCGGCGGAGCGGCGGGTGGCGGCACGGGTGTGGCGCCGGGCGGCGGATCGGAGGCGGCACCGCGTGACACCACAGAGCTCCAGGAGGCGCCCCAACGCACGGCGGGTGGCGCGCGGCCCGTGCCTGGCTCGGCAGCGGCGGCTCGCGCGGCTGGCGGAGAGGCCCCGCGGCGGCGGCGCGCCACACGCTCCTTGCGGCCGAGCGAACGCACGCTACCACTGCGCGTGCGCACGCGGGACTCGCCGCCGGCGCCGCGGGGGGCGCGGGAAGAACCGCTCTCGCGCCGGCTCGCGCACTCTGTCGCCGACAAACACTGGGATTAGCCAGACTGCAGCTCTTTTGTTGGCTCCGGGCGACACGGAAGTAAATGCTACGTCGGGGAAACGAAAAAGAACGTCTCCACCAGACTCGCTGAACAAATACGTTCTACGAACAATCTGGACAGCAATAGTTCTGCAGTAGTGGAGCATTCACTGATCTTCGACACACATCACTAATGAACGCCGAATGCGGTTGAAACTATGGAAACTATAGGGATTTTGACTAAAATTACACGTGAATAACTCATATTTCCGAGTTTCCGGCAGCCTAGTCGGGAGACCGTCTGACTTGCGATCCGCAGGTCCTGGGTTCGAATCCCACGGCACGCACCTCTGTCTTTTCGAAGTTATGTGCGTACTGTTGATTGCCGCCAACTTCAAACGGCGAAGGAAAACATCGTGAGGAAACCTACATGTCTGAGAGTTCTCAATGATCTTGAAGATGAATGAAATCTGCCAACCCGCACTTGGCCAGCGTGGCAGACTATGGCCTAACCCTTCTCACAATGAGAAGATGGCCCGTTCCCAGCAGTGGGACAGTTTGTACTGATAACAACAGGGCTGATAAAAAAAATAAAAACTCATATTTTAGAGATGGGCCTTACTTTTTTTTATACATTATAAATCTACGATTGACCACCAACTCGCCTGATGTTAAGCGACGATGTGGCCGAGGATGGAGCTCGTCGATCTAGAAGATATCTATTCATTCTAGCCTTGAAAATTCCAAGATTGTAAGGTCTCAGGAAACAGAGATAGCGGCAACATCGTTTTTTCGTTCGTTCGTGTTCGTTTTTTCGTCACCCCAGTCGGACACAGCTTTTAGAGCTTTATTCATACGCACAACCATATCTTCTCTCAACGCATCGATTTGCGCCTTTTTGGCTCTTGGACCAGAAGTATATCTTTCCACAACTGTGCTGGTTTCAGCAGGTCATTAATATGCAGCAGGAAGAGAATTTGACGTTTTATAGCTTATATGTAATTTAAAATTACATTCTGTAAGGTTTCACTGGTGAATAGAAGTGCAGATGAGAGATAACAACGTGATAATAATAATAAGTATGAAGATGAGACAAAAATGAACCAGACGCCATACCTCTGGGATAGTTGTTGTGTGGTGGCGTGGCTCCCCCATCGCACGCGCCGTCCGGTGGTGGCGCGCCCTCGGCCGGCGGCGCCGCTCGCGGGCCTTCCTCCGCCTCCGAACGGTCAGAGTGCTCCGATCTCGAGCGCTCAGAGTGTTCCGAATGCTCAGAGTGAGAGTGTCCCGAGCGCTCCGAGTGTTCCGAGCCGGCCGAGGACTCCTCGCCAGAAGAGGCGCCCTCGGGCACGCTGTGCCGCGGGTTGTACTGCCTCTGATCGTGCGCGCCCCGCTCCGAGCCGGGGGGCTCGCGCCGCGCTGCCGCCGGGGAGGAGTCAGAGGAGGAGGGCGGCTCGGCGGGCGGCGGGGGCACTGCCGTCGCATGGCTCTCCTCGCCGTCCTCGCTGGAACGCGAGTCGTCCGCACGGCGCGCCACTCCTGCCCGCCACCGTTCAAAGGCTCTCCTCTCGGCAGCGGCGTCCTGCGCGGGCGCGCGCCTCCGCGGCGTGCGGCGTCGGCGCACGGGCGGGGGCAGGGCCGCCGGCGCTTGCGTCTCGGGCGGCGAGACGGCGAGCGTGCGCAAGTCGAGCGGCGCGGCGCGCGGCGGCACGCTGCGCTCGGCGCGGTGGCGGCGTAGCGCGCGCTCAGCGTCCAGCGCGCCCAGTGCCACCGCCCCCAACAGCGCCAGCACGGCGAGCACGGCGCCGAGCGCGCGCAGGGCCGACTCGAAAGGTGGACGCGGCGCGGCGAGCCCGCATCTAGACACGAGCTTCGCCGGCGCGACCCCCGCTATGTGAAAGGTGGCTCGGTAGGGACCCGCACGCACAATAAGCTGCGTAGCGGCACGCGCGCGCGTCCAGTCCGGCGTGTAGTGTAACGTGAGCGTGCGGCTCTCGTTGGGGCGCAGCGCCAGGGCGCCACAGGGCTGTAGGCGGAAGCCCCGCGCGGCGCACCCGCCGCCCGCGAGCCGCCACTCGCGCAGGCGCACGGCCACGCCTCCCGTGTTGCGCACCGCCACCGCGCGCCGCACCGTGCCCGCACCGCCCGACCCGCACTCGGACACCTGTACGCACGCACGCACACGAACATTTTATATGTCAATGTCAATAAAAAATTATAATAATACATCTCGCTCATATAGAGAGACTAAATCATCGCTCATCGCAAACCAAAGATTTGAAAACCCTAAATAAAGAAAGCACAACAATCTGTTTAAAAGATAATGATGAAGAAACCATTCAGGTATCCAACGGTAAATCTCGTTAAAGATAGTCGTGTTTTAAGCGTCAGACAGTTGTTTATATTTAAAACAGTTATCTCAGTACACAAGTCCGTACTAACTGTTGACAACTATGATGGCGTACTCAGAAAAAGAACTCACCAACTATCATTTGCACACACAAGTTTTGCTCGGCGTTTCGGCCAATTTGTGAAAACACAAGTATATAATGCTGTTAATAAGTTTTATAAATTGAAGGATCAGACTGTTTTTGAAGCAAAAAGTCAGTATATCAATTTCTTACAACATTTTTTTAGTATTAGTTTTACATAAACATACTTTGCTTGTTCTATTCTTAATTTTACTAAATGTTTCGTAATTTTAAAGACACAAAATTTATAATTTATGGTTAGAAAGCTAATTTAATTAATTAATAACAGTTTGTTCAATCAGAGGTGAAAATCGAATTAAGCGAATCGTACTAGATTTCCGCGGCACAGGCTCAGTCTAGTGCGGAAATCACTATTAACTCAATTTGTATGCTTTTACTTTTGGAAATAAATATTTCTTCATTTTTTAGGGTTCCGTACCTCAAAAGTAAAAAACGGAACCCTTATAGGATCACTTTGTTGTCCGTCTGTCCAGGTGTCAAGACTTTTATCTCGGGAACGCGTGAAGGTATCGAGTTGAAATTATAACCATATACGCAGATCCATAGTATCTTGCTGCAGAAAGAAAAATAAAATTTCTCAGTTTTCGTAAAAAAAAGTTACAGCCGAATATGTCGTAAAAAATGCACATTTCGACACTCGCAGAGGAATCAAAACCTATGGGGTACTTCCCGTTGACCTAGAACTCTGAAATTTGGCAAGAAGCATTGTGTTAGAGTACACATATAGGAAAAAATCCGAAAACTGGTCATTTTTAATTTAATCACAAAAAAATAGTGTCGTTATGCAAGGTCGAAATTTTAAGTAATGAGGGTCGAAATTTTAAAGTGAATTAACCGTATCATGTGTGGTATCATATGAAAGAGCTTAATTAGCATTAATTAAAACAGGTTTTTAAATATTTTTACGATGTATATTTTTCGGTATAAAAAGGAAAATAAAACGAAATAAGATTTCCCCCTTTTATTTACTAGTTTGTACGGAACCCTCGGTGGGCGAGTCTGAGTCGCACTTGTCCGGTTTTTTTTTAATATTTCGTGTTGTTGCCGCAATAACGCAATGATAAAATAACCGTTCCCTGGTCGCAGCAACGAACTCGAATACGCCACCCAAGTTTGGAAACCCTGCCTATGGCAAATATATAAACCTTGTTGAAAAGCCACAAAGGATATTTGCAGACACCTTCACTTGTTGCTTCCCCATAAAAGCAGGGAAGCTGTAGACCTACATTTTCTGCATAAAGTTTCAGATCAAATCAACTGTTCCTCCCTGCTGACTGACAACAATCAGTTCAGCGGGTTTTGGTCGTGAAAAGGTAACAAACAGACAGAGAGAGTTAGTTTCGCTATTATAATAAATGTTATGATATGATTTCCCAGCGGATGCAGGTGCAGACGCGAGGGAGCTCACCTCGAGCAGGATGGGCGCGGTGGAGTTGGGCTCACGGCCGCCGAGCTCGAAGGCGGGGTGCGCGCCGCGTCCCGTCAGCGGCACGCTCTCCAGTATCGTCAAGTTGTTCCTGAACACAACACATTGTTCAACACACTAAATCGTGCTTCATCTTCGACCACATCGTCGCTTTCCGACAGGCGAGTTGCCTTGAAACGATTTGTTTGATTCCCGAAGCCATTGCATATAGGTAGGTATATTTAGAGTGAAATGGGATGTATTTCATCGGACCATCTCCATCTCGTGAGCTACAAATATATTTCGCATCAGAAAAATTAGACATTATGGACAAACTACAAACTAACTGTTCTATAGTTCCTAAGGCAAGGAACATACAGTCCTAAGGGTGGAAGTGGTAGATAAACACAACTGATTTTACCCCACTGGCCACTGGGTCATAGATGCTGTAGTATTTGTCTGTTCTGTTTTTTTTTATATAAGTCTTTGTTGCTTATTCTCTAACTTACTTCTATCGCCCAACTTATACATTGTAATTTATAATACATACTGTTTGCGCGATTCAGAATGTTGGCATTCGTGATGCACCGCCATCTAGTGACAAAGTTTGACAATTTTATACACATTCTGAAAGAAATATCGGAGACTAGCCAATACTGGCACAACAAGGCACTAAATACAGGGGGTATTTGAAAGGGTATTTATTTTTTGAGGTAGAGAGAAAACACGAGTAACATTACCCAACCCTGTCAACCCTGTTGCTTGACAGTTTTGAATAATGTTACTCATGTTGTTTCTCTACCCCCGAAAAAATAAATTTCCCTAGTATTGAGTGCCTTGTTGTTGCCAGCATTGACTAGTCTCCGATATTTCTTTCTGAATTTTCTGAAGCGAACTATATTTCTAGCTCACGAGATGGAAATGTTCCAATGAAGATAGCCCATAACTGTTAGAAAAAAATAAATTTAAGGTTCCCCGTCCATCCAGCCGTCTCGTTATTAGAAGAATGTTCAAACTTACATACACCTGTACAAATTATGGTCAGCACTCATCTTTGTATCGCCTGTGTAACTCTTACAATATCAATTAATATAATCTGTTTTGATTTAGATATATTTAATCCATCTCTGTACTCTTTTAAAAGACTATTATCAACAACTTTAATTTAGGTTATATACAGTGCTTATTTTATATTATAAAAAAATAATTAATAAACAGTGCTTATTTTATATTATAAATTAATTTTTACACAATATTCTTAATGAATGCTGTGTTTACAACTAGAAGGGCGAATGCATTTCTAGTATGTTTCCATTGAAATATCATTTATGTTTCTATTGTATATGTCCAGTTTTGTAAACCAATAAAAAAAATGAAATTCATCCCATTGTCACTCTAAATGGCTTGGGGGCAAAATCAAACAAATCGTTTCAAGGCAGACAAATTCCTTCAGTAGTTAAATCCCTTATTGCAGCTGTCATGATGCAAAGAAATAATGAAATTTACCCTTTATGCGTGTGATGACCACTCCCTTTGAATGTTCTAATAATTCTATTAGCTCTACAAAAATCACACCCGCAACTTTTTCTAAAATTAACCTGTTTATGTATTTTAAAGCTTTTGTATTTGTGTTCAGTGTTCGCTCGTTCGTGACATCAACTACCGATCCCAGCGGAAGATCAGCACTGGTTGTTTACAACTGGCTGGTGTCGGGTTGTGACAAAAAACTTTTTTATTTTCTATTTAACACAAAAGGCGTATGTCGCTACACTGACTGCCCTCCAAAACACCCTGATATATTCTTAACCATGTGCTGAATGTTCACATGGTACAGATTGCAAGAATACCATAAAATTAAATAAAAACTATTTAAGTGTTCTTGTATTATTTATTTTATTATTTTTTCTTTTATGTTTTTTATCACAATAAAATGTATGTCTATATTTTACGAGATATGCGTGAAACCATTATGGGACAGCATTTGTTATTTGTTATGCCGGGATCACACGCTTGCTAAATCTCGGCAAGCTACCACAAATTCAAACGTATAGATAGTGCGTTTGCTTGATTTGCCAAGTGTTTGGCTTGGCTTGTCACTGACCCGCGCTCTGTCGGTGTTTGACGTCCAAGTCAAAGGAAGTTTGCGACAAGCGCTTGCGATACATCTACATGTTTGTGTGTAGTCAATATTCCTTATTCACTGGCGGTGAATAGAAATATAATATAAATACTATAATAAATAAGTATTTAATATAATATCATACAATATAATAGAAATACGCAAAACCAAATGTTAAAGCCTAGTTTTTAAAAGTAAAAAGTAAGTTGTAAAAGTAACTAGTTTTTTACAGTATTTACATTACAGTCTATTGAATAGAAACACACGCACCTGAGATAGAGGCATGCTGCGAAATCTGTGGCGGTGGGCGGAGTGAAGGTGATGAGCAGCTCGATCCCCGAGAGCGGCTGCAGCACCACGAGGTCGGGGCGGTGGGGGAAGGGCGCGGCGTGCCCCACCGAGACCGTCCACTCGTGCACGCGCCACACAGCGGGCAGGCAGGCGGGCGCGGGACAGGCGCAACCCCCCTCCCCGCCCGCCACCACCGGGTGGAGCGCGAGCGGCAACATGGAGGGGTTGAGCACAGTGACGCGCAGCTCCGCCGCCACAGCCACGCTGGTGAGCGCGGGGCTCGGCGGCGCCGCAAGCAACGCGGGCCACGCGCGGCTCACGCTCACCTCCACGGGGATGGCGCGCGCCTCCGTCGTATGCAAATATATCGTGTGGTTCTCGATACCAGCGCGGAACGACTCGCGCCGCATCTTGTACAGCTTCAGGTCGGCGGCAAGCGCGTCCGGTGCGAGCGTGGTGCGCGCGAGCCACGCGCCGCCCTCGTGTGTGCCAAGGTCAAGCCCAGTGGCGCAACGCGGCATGCACGCTAACTCCGGCGCGTACACCAGGTCGCCGACCGAGTTCGGACCCATCACCACTACTCGCTCACTTTCCAGTTCTGGCAATCTGGGAAACAAATTACAGGATGAAAATTTATTCATTTATTTAACATAACATGCCAAGGCTCTTGAAAAGATAATTCACAATCAAGTATATTCTGCTCTTAAACAAACTTTTCTCCCACAACAGTACGGTTTTTTAAGGGGCAGATCCACTTTAAGTAATTTACTTGAATTTACAGATGCCCTATCCAGGGACATGGAGGGCGGTGGCCAAATAGACGCTATATATACTGATTACAGCAAGGCATTTGATCGCATAGATCACGTTATCTTATTGAAAAAACTTCTCAGGGCCGGTATACATGGGGATCTTCTGAGATGGTTCAGTTCGTACGTTATGGACCGCTGTCAAACTGTAGTCTTGAACGGTTATGCTTCTCATTCGCGTCATTCTGCTATTCCCTCGGGAGTCCCTCAAGGCTCTATCCTGGGTCCTCTGTTATTCATATTGTTCATAAATCATATCAATGAATACTTTACCAATTCTAACTATTTACTGTTTGCGGATGAAAGTACACAAGAAAATTAACTCATTACAAGACTGTTTACTACTACAACAAGACTTATATAGATTGCAGGATTATTGCCTCAAAACAAACTAGATCTCAATGTATCCAAATGTAATTGCATTTATTTCAGTAGTTCCCCCAACTTATTAATCTTTGACTATAAACTTTGAAGTTTATAGGCAAAGATTGATAAGTTAATCTTTAGATTAATAAGGCAATAATCTTGCAATCTATATAAGTCTTGTTGTAGTAGTAAACAGTCTTGTAATGAGTTAATTTTTTAAGTTAGTTGAAGTTTGAACTTCAACTTCTTCAGACTATCAATCTCTGCAACATACTGACCATATCAGGGATCTTGGTGTCATCCTTGACTCTAAACTTCTTTTTGACAGGCACAATGAAACCATTATTACTAAAGCCATGAAGTCACTTGGTTTTTCATTTAGAATTACAAAAGACTTCAAAACTGTTAAAACACTAAAAATCTTGTATTGTTCGCTTGTTAGGAGTCATCTGGAGTATGCATCACAGGTCTGGAACCCATGTTACGAAATTTACATTAATAAGATAGAAAAAGTCCAAAAGAAGTTTTTACGTTTTATGAACTACAAGCATAAAATACATGTCACCAGCTATGAGAATAGTTGTACTCATCATCACCTACTTCCTTTGAATCAGAGAAGATGAAGAGAGGTAGCTGACTTAACCTTCCTTCTTAATCTAGTCCAGAATCGTATTAACAGCAGCACTCTCTTATCTAGAATTAAACTTCATATACCCCGGTGTATTATTACCAGACGTAATTATTTTAGATTACAAGCTGAATCGAGGTAGACTAAATACAGGCACAACTCTTTTTTCATTAGAATTTGCTTCACTTTTAACGCAACATACTCTGAGCATGTTGACTTGTTTACTACAAATAGATTTTTTTTATCAGCCCTGTTTGTACAAACTGTCCCACTGCTGGGAACGGGCCATCTTCTCATTGTGAGAAGGGTTAGGCCATAGTCTGCCACGCTGGCCAAGTGCGGGTTGGCAGATTTCATTCATCTTCAAGATCATTGAGAACTCTCAGACATGTAGGTTTCCTCACGATGTTTTCCTTCGCCGTTTGAAGTTGGCGGCAATCAACAGTACGCACATAACTTCGAAAAGACAAAGGTGCGTGCCGTGGGATTCGAACCCAGGACCTGCGGATCGCAAGTAAGACGGTCTCACCACTAGGCTGCCGGAAACTTAAACGGAAATTTCTTTAACCTGTATGCATGTACAAAGTTCTTTAAACTTGCATAATATGTTGTTTTTGAATGGGATGGGCTACAATTCAATACTTGTTATACTTATGCTTGTATGGATTTCTTCATCTGTTATCTTTTGCTACTATTAAGATCTTACAAGTAGATTTTTAGGGATTCTCTAATGAGCTTGCTCGTTACCAGTTTTGTTCTTTAAGTAGTATCCATATTCCTGTCTTAAAAAAAAAAAAACTACCTAATTGTTTTTTTGTATAAGTTAATTCGTTACTTAGTACCAATCTGATGATATTTCTCATTTTGGTTAGAAATGTAAAATTTCTTTGATTGATCTATAAGTGAAAACTATTTATGGTATCTTGTATCCTAGATTCATTTACCTACTTTGTGTATTAACAGCTGTTTGTTTTCCGAAAATAAATAAACATTTATTACTAATTTGACCTAACCGATTACATACAGTTTCCAAATATTCTATCTCTATCTAGTTTTTTTCGTTCTCACGTTTATACGTTTCAACAGCTCTCTCCGTGCACGATAACCGCTTTCGATGCTTAGTTCGTCGGGTAATAGAAGAAATGTGGCAATAATGTTCACGATTACTAGAGGAATAAAAAAGGGCACGAAGATTTTGCATGCAAATCTACCGAAATGGCATTTGACTTTCGGCAAATATATGTAAAGCTGACAAACTAACGGAAAACTAAACAAATCTTGAACGAAGCGGTATTTCGAACGCGATCTCCAGCCGGAGCGCCGATCAGTTTTTTTTAATAGTAATATTAATTATAAAACTAAAATTACAGCGGGTGTGCGTTACTCACACGTATAATATGGGCGTGATTTTGAAGTCGTGCGGGTGCGTGACGTGCGTGACCCGCATGTCAATCGGCAGCGAGTTGTCGAGAAGCAGCGGCGCGGAGGCACGCACGTGCGGCGCGCCGTGAGCCAGAGTGACGCGGCGCGCTGCGACGCGGCCGCGCGACACCTGCAGCGTGACGCGCGCCGAGCTGGTGGCGTGCGGCGTGCGCACCGCCACCGTGCCCACCGCTGCGCCCGGCTCGCCGCCCGCCACCACCGACAACTCTCCCTCCAGGTACGCGCCGCCCTCCACGCACACCTGTCAACACGACACATTACACCGCGCGCCCTCTGTCTGCCCCGGACCCGGACTGTGTGACCGAGGCTTTGTAAGTTTGTTGCAAGCCACAGTTGCGCGCTGTTTTCATCTTTTATGTACTATTATATAAAGTTTCCGGCAGCCTAGTGGTGAGACCGTCTGACTTGCGATCCGCAGGTCTTGGGTTCGAATCCCACGGCACGCACCTCTGTCTTTTCGAAGTTATGTGCCTATTGGTGATTGCCGCCAACTTCAAACGGTGAAGGAAAACATCGAGAGGAAACCTACATGTCTGAGAGTTCTCAATGATCTTGAAGATGTGTGATGTCTGCCAACCCGCACTTGGCCAGCGTGAGACTATGGCCTAACCCTTCTCACAATGAGAAGATGGCCCGTTCCCAGAAGTGGGACAGTTTGTACAAACAGGGCTGATAAAAAAAAAAAAAAAAAAAAGAAATGTAATAATATTTCTATGAAAAATTGCTCTCTTCACGACACTGAGATACAGATGATTTTAATAACATCTCACACATCATAACTATCGTAATCGGATAAAGGTCATATGTCGTGGAAATCCTCTCATGCATTATATATATTGAATGAAAATGTGGTTACACGTGTGTGTGGCAGTATTTGTGCGTACGTGTTACCTGTTCCCCCTGCGCGTGCGCATGGTCGAGATGCAGCGTGGCGGAGGCGACGGGTGCGGGCAGCGCGACGTGCACTGACGTCACACAGAGCGGCGCCGCGCCGCGGTTGTGCAGACGCACCTTCACGCGCCGCGTCGACAGCGTACTCACAACGCCCAGCTCCAACGAGCCGTCGCTCGCGAGCTGCGACCAGTCCCATTGCTGCCAAACCACGCGAACAATATGAACTTTGATTCGAGCGACGGATACCTCCGTGAAAAAGTTGTCAGTTTAAGGCAAATAGCCGGGTGGCGCCACTGTCTCGCTCGCACGCGAGACCTTTTTTAAGTTATACAATTATTTAAATAACTTTTGATAAATATTCTTTCTTTAGCTTCATAAGAACACTATTACATTGTATTAATAATAGCTGTTATTTTTACATCTGTTATTTTGACTGAAATAAACAACAAAATTTCCACTTTTACACGTTTTTTCTAATTATTAAGAATACGCACATAAATAAACAGACAGAATTATGTTTCGCGGGATATAAGCCCATGGCTTCCTGATTGCAAGTTAGTCAGTCTCGCAAACAGGCAGCCGTAAATTCAAAAAAATAGTATTTTTGTAAATGAACTTCTTAATTCTTCTGCAATAATTGTTGCATCTTAGATTATCTATAACTATCCTTATTTGTTGAGTGTTACAATTTAAATGCATGTTGTGTTTGCTCCTAGAAGGCTGTTCAGCCAGTCCATGTTCATACGTATGATGAAATTATGTTTATAATAGCTGTAACATCCAGTTTGCAAACCATTATTAAATAATAAACGTTTATATAAGGCGCACCGTATGCACTTAGGCAATGGTAAATTTATAGCTGAAATAAAAATGGGACGCCATATTTTTTGTTACTTCGAGCCGTATAGTACAATAGTCAAAAGATGTACGATATACGTACAAAGTCCAGCGTGCCCTCGTAGAGCAGCAGCGGCAGCGAGTAGTCAGTGAGGTTGGTGCGGAGCGTTATGCGCGCGCGCAGCGGCGGCACCTCCGCCGAGCGCAGCCGCACGCGCGCCACTATGCTGCTCGAACCCGCCTGCAGCACCAGAGGCGCAAGGGACTCCGTCTGGGGAACGTACACATGGAATATAAGCTGGCTTTTACATATGCGGTTTTTTGAACTCAAAAAACAGTCTTTTTTACTTTTTTTCAGTCTGTGTTATTCTATCATATAATAACCTCTAACGTTTGTATGAACTTATAAAATTTAGCATTGTTTATGGAATACTAGCAGATATTATCCGCGACTACCTATGCATACAAAACCCGTTTCTACCACACTCCCACCCGTACCCGTTGCACTCCCGTCCAGCTCAAGACTCGCATCAGCCTCGCAGCCACCCCGTCACCACCTCGAAAAGAAAAAAAGAAAAATCCCACCCCTTTTTCGCCCCGATTCAATTCATGCCCCTAATATTGAAATCATAGGTCTTTCATAAAATCTTGTATTAAAAATTCTGATTTCAGGTCAAAGAAATTTTATTTTCTCAAAAAGAATTTACATTCACTTACTTGAGATAACATTTCATTAAATTAATTTATTGTTAAACGTCTTATTTAGTAAGTTTTTTTAAAGTGAGGGTAGTAAAACTAATTGTTCAACTAATATGACATAGGCGGCTGGCATGCAAAACTTGTTTTGCGTTGTGACATTGACTATGCGATCTGGAAGTGGCTCACTAAGATCGTTGGTTTTTATCAAGTAAGCAAAATTGAATTTTTTAAGTTTTTTTTTAATTTAATTGTTTACATATAATGTTCAACAATAATTTTAAACTTTTTTAATGTATGTTTAGAATTTTTTTAATTTTATTTTCATAAAATTTTATTTTTTCTTTCAATTTTTTATTTTCTTATTTAAGTACTTTTATTAATCTGTAATTAATAAAACATAATACATATTATATTTTATGTTTTATTCATTAATACATTTATTTGTAATTTTTGTAAATTTATTTTATTACTATTTTATTCATATATCTATTCTCAATAGTTTTAAATAAACATTAAAAATATACATGTATATTTTTATATGTATATAGATATATATTTTTATATTTAAGTTAGTGTATTGTTCTTTACTTAGTACTATAGAAGTCTTTTAAAGGTAGTGATTGTTTTTGAATTTTTAATATCTTTCGGCAAGTTATTATAAAGTTTAGCACCTTCATATGTCATACTTTTGAGACCATACCTTGTACGGGCAAAGGTAAGTCTGTTACTCGCCTTAGTATTCTGGTGTTCGTTTTATGTATTTTAGTGAAATCTGTTTTTTTTTTTTATCTAACAAATTTATTCTCCACAGACTCCAAGGTCCATGCCTTATATGAACTAATATATGCATTTATAACTACTGAAATCTGGATTTGAATATGTATTTATTCAATATATTGTGTATAAATATACAGGTATAGTATATGTATGACTGGCAGATGTTCATAAATTTAGTTTCTTTGTAAAGTTTTATTGTAGGAGTAAGATAATCATAATGAAATAACATTTTTATTAGCTTATTTTGTGCAGTTTGGAGTTTCATAAGTTTGTTTTAACGGCTGATCCCCAAATTTCTATCAAATAGTCAATGTGTGGTTTTGCTAATGAGTTGTAAATTACGTGTTTTAAGTGTATAGCTATAAAAATCTACATGCCAAATTTCAAGTTCATAGCTCAAGAGGTTTCTGAGATTTCGTCGAGTTTTCTTGCGTAACATTAAGACCGTACCTCCTAGTGATATTATTTTGATACCACTTATGTTTTACACCGATGCGTCGACTGTGTGTAAATTTTCGGAAAGTCGGATACCGTGAAATATGACCCAGTTTAGAACAGTCGCAACTCACATGGAAGTGTTCGAGTACGACGGGCGGGAAGTCCACGTGCTCGATGTGCACGGGCACGTTGAACTGGTTGTGCGCGCGTACCTCACGCGCCTCCAGCGCCTCTTCACGCGCCGCTTTCACCACACTACGCAACCACACACACATCTTTATGAGCACCAGACTAGCCTTCCACACCGACCACAACGACAACTTGTTTTCGAGGGAAGCCGCTGGGATGCACAGTCAGGTGCTCGACAAATTATTTTCAACTCGAGAGTAATAGGTAGCCACCTGCCCACTAGAAAATATTTTACATACTTTCTAGCATTTTCCGCAGGATATTTTACTTCACCTATAGCTTTTTTTACGTTAGATGGATTTACGATTGACCACCTACTAGCCTCATGCTATTAAGCGACGTTGTGGCCGAAGATAGAACTCGTCGGTCGTCGTCGTAGAAGACACTATTCACTCTAGCGCGAGCTCACTGTTGGAATTGTAGCCCGCGTCCTCCAGCACGGGTGCTCATCACTCAACCGACCGAAGTACCATCGCTTCCGAAACATTCACTTATTATGTAGACATATGCAAACAAGGATACAATGTAACGAACTTAAATCGTTTTAAAACTGAACACAGTATAACATAAATGGTTGTTTGTACACGCTATCCGGCTCGAAGGATTGAAATGTTTTGTCTGCTGTGGAAGTGATCGATGTTAGAGATAGAGAAGGAAAACAAACAATGTATGGGATGTACTCACTGAAGTTCTGTAGGAGTGAGCGCGAGCGTCCCAGGGCGGAGACGCAGCGAGTAAGACGCAGCGGCGCGGCCAACGCGCGCCCACCCCGCGCACCACGCCTCCCCCGCGCCCCAGGCCTCTCCCGCGCCCGCCCACATCGCGCCGTCTGACAAACACCACGACAATATTACTACCAGTGATAGGTGACGTCACATGCCTCCGCTTTTGCTGCGACTTCCATACATTTGTCGGAAACCAAGATCGCGCCAAAGACATTAAGAATGATGACTATTAGGATTTTGACCTCGACTATCATCTTGCAAGCTTCTAGTGGATAATCACAGTCATCGTCGTCAGATGTATTTCATACAAAAACAAAGATTATTTCAAATTACAATCCGAATCTACACTGAATTATAATAATAACGGTAACATTATAGATGTAATAACCGAGACTAAACAGGAATAATCATACATATTAGTTTTATTTATGACGCAAATCCAAAACAGTAGGATAGTTCCACGGCATCCTCACTCGAAGATTGTCGGATACTAACTGAATAATACAGGGACGAACGACAACATCAACACAGTTAAAGCGCATCGAATTGAAGTTACGGTCGATTACTGCTGCTTTGCTTCTGTCTGCGCTTATACAGATACGTTTTAAAACCCATAATCTTGACTGAATCCCACCCTGGATATTGAACAGCATAATCTAGGTCAGTTGGGTGAAGTACAACCCACGTCACAATACTTGCATAGGGGGCAGTACTCACAGTGGAGCGTGAGTTGTGCGACGCGGTCGGGCGGCGCATGCGCATCCAGTCTGTCACGTAGCAGCGTCACGTGCGCACCCGTGTCGACGCGCCCGCCTGCAACACACACGTGCGACCACGTTACACTACGGACATATACTAGAGGTGCAGCGAGAGGGCAGAGAATTAGTGTGGTCATATTCCTCGCCACACTCATGTTTCCCACCGTCCACCGATCCCTAAAAAAATATGAACTATAAAGCCTTACAAGTTTTCACTAATAGAACTAATAATATGTGAACCAGAATGCAAAATATGATAATCTAATTACTTCACAGAACAAGGTCAAATCAGTAGAAACATGAAACTAAGTTTGATAGGAAATAAGAGTATGAGAGCCGTATCAACCCAAAAAATCACTTAAGTATACGCTTTTTTCATAAGTTATATATCTGAAAATAATAAAATAAAATATGCACCTCTTAAGTCGTAATCTAGTCGTCTAATAAAAACGGCGAGGACACAATTTTTTAAAAATAAATTATTATTCACAGCAAACAAGTAGCCATTCTTGGAATATTTGGAATTAAATGTATTAGAGACACAGGTAAAGAATGAATTTTGTCTATAATTAGTCACACAGGAGTCCGAAGATTTGGCGATGGCGCGATTGGGTATTTGAATTTTGACCAAAGAAATACCATTACAGACGATTGTATTAGAAACCAGATTATGGAGGAAAGTTAAATATGTTACCTACCGCCGCACAGACAACGGTAGCAGATGATGATGCTAACAATTACCGCTATAGTTCATAGTATTTATTAGTATCAAAATAAAGATACATGTCATGGTATGTATATTCGAGTTTAACATACAAATACGTAATGTTACTAACACAAAACATAATCATAATATTAATGTCAAATAAATTTCTTACAATGTCAAAATATTGAATTCCTAATAATAATTCAATTGTATCCAGCATCTCGATAAGTCTGTTTATAACTAACGGCGCGGTTACGTGCACTCGTTTACAAGCTTTTGCTAGTCGGCAAGGTACAGCGCGTAATTGATGCGCGTGGCGCGGCATGTCACACATTCGTCTGTCCCCTACTGCGAATACTCATCGGGGTGAGCTATATAGTCGGCTATATTATAAATTAATTATGTAAGGAAAGACACTACTGATGGCCGATGGGTTCTCGTGTGGAGACCACGTACCGGCAAGCGCAGCGTAGGAAGACCAGCCACGAGATGGACAGATGACCTTATACAAGTGGCGGAAAGACGCTGGATGCAAACCGCTTCCAATCGGTCTTTTTCTAAATCCATGATCGATTTCTTATGACTGAGATGATGATGTAATGAAAGTGTGTAAATCAAAGTGTAAAATAAAACATGTGTAAAAAAGTGTGAAATCAACTGTCCGTGTAGTTACCGTTGTGCGTGTGGTGTGCGGGCGGCGGGTCGGTGGGCGGGCGCGGCGGGTCGGGGGGCGCGGCGCCGCACTGCGCGCCCCACACGCCTCCCTCAACCTTCACAGGCATCTCATCGCTGTTGCCCGCCTCCAGTGTAAACTGATTACAAACACGTTATTATGAAAATACTTTTTCCGAGATATCCCTTTCTCGTCTTAAGAGCCAACGATACACACGCGGCGGGAAGTAAAAATTTCAAACAGTTTTGTCCTTATACCTACCATTGCAAGTGATCACAATGCGACAATCCAAGATAATTCTTTTTATTTTCACATCAATTTAACAATCAATAATGCGCTACGTTGCCTCAAATCCCTGAAAAAGTTGAAAAGTTGTTTGAATTAGTAAAAATTGGTATCTAGATTAATATACGTCAAACGATCTATTATTAGTAAATAGAATGACAAGATAATATAAAGAATAATCTTAGATTGTCGCAAATATTATGTTCGATAAGAATATATTACCCCACTTAGCAAGGACAAAAAACTGTTTGAAATTTGAATTTCCCGCAGCACTCCTTACGTAAGTTTGCTTACTTAAATCAGTGCTCCCTTACATGTGGCAAAAAGAGATACCTACCTAGAGATCTCTAAGACAGAGAGAGATAAAGTAAGAGAGCCTAATAATTTTGAAGCAAAAGATCTTTAACAGGCTAGCCATGATTAATTCCAGATGTACCCTCGACAAGTGGAGAAGTAAGCATGCAGAGTTAGGTGTTGTATAGCATGACAAGTGTGTTACCGTGTCGGGCGCGTCCCTGGAGCCGCGCGTACGCAGCCGCAGCTGCGGTGGGTACACGTACTCGCCTGGGGCGGCGCCCACCGCTTCCACGCCCACCACCAGCCCGCCGCCGGTCATGTTCGCCTTTATCCTGCAACACGGACAGCGTAACGGTCCACATGTGCGCTTGCAGCTCATGCTTATACCACATTGGTACTTCCTGTGTAGGGCTGGCACGGAACACACACGGCCTTACCGAAAAACGTTACTTAAAGGGAAATTTTTGAGCTGTTATTTAAATATTCGAGATGTTATTATGATCAGTTCAAAAACATATTGAGCAGTTATTTAATTTAATGGCGGTTGATTAATTATTGCGACAGTAAAACATGGACAGTAATAAAAAAACAATTAGTCGGTTATTTTATCATACAATGTCAATTCTAAAAATAATTGAGCAGTCCAATAACTGAATGAGCGGTAAAAATGATGGAAAGTTATCTATGTATATAGGTATAGGTATAAGCAATAATTTCTTCAGAGATTAGGTTGTTTTTTTTTTTTTTTTTTTAATACAAATTTATAGATAATAATTTTTACCGCCCATTTAATTATTTTCCTGCTCAATTATATATTCACTGATCCATTTCATTATTTTTTATTACTCATTTTTGTTTACTTTACTGCTTAGTTTTAACTGCTGAACTAGTTATTAAACGTGGCATTTATAATTTTTATCTTACCAAAACTGCTATTTACAACTGCCTCTTTAAATCAGTGCCTTACTTAAATTTAAGCAATGCTTAACATATTTTGTCAACTTCTCGCTGACACGTAATGTTACTTGCGGAAAAACACAGAAAATTTAAGACATTGATCAAAGTAAGTAAAGTTTTTTGGTAAGGCCGAAAAAAGATCAAAATAACCAACCAGAACAGTGACATTTCAATTCACTGTTACAATTCTTCAGCCAGGAATTAAACTTGAGACTTTCTTGAAACTGCGCTCTAACATACAGCCAAGCAGTCATACAACAATACAACGAAATCAGTTGAAGAAAAGCTACCAAACCTCGAATGAAATGTCTAGTGATTGGTGATTTCAATTTTATTTGAAAGATGACTTGCCCGAGATTGTTTTTACCTAGGGATCAAGAAAATCTCTTAAGACGTCTATCTATTGAACACAGTTTGACAAGGTCAAAATTTAATTATTATATACCAGAATTAGATTATATCAGAAAACCCCATCCCAAAACTTTTTTTGTCGACAAAAAAATAATCTTGTGCGCCTCTAACCATCACAGTAGTTTAGTCCTTCGAGCTGGATGTGTAGATATTGCATCGTAGGTACCTGATATATGCTCGGTGGTGCGCGTGCGCGGCGTGCGTATGTGTGTGCATGGGCGTGCGCACGCGCAGGCGCACCAGGTCACGGTACGCGTGCGCCGGGACCGTCCAGAGGTGACGCGGCGCGGCGCTGCCACCGCCCGGCAGCTGCAGCCCCAGCCATGAGCCGCTCGAGTACACCTCGCTAACCTGCACAGCGTACGTCAACCGACCTCAGTGTGATCTGCGACATGATACGCACTATAGCATACCACTCAAGAGGAACACTACTTATAATCATATCCGTATTATCTAAGATAGCACGGCGGAAAAAGGCCAGTAATCACGACGATACACTTCATCAAATTTTAGTATAGATTTTACTTTTCCTGTTTCTCACCCTCCGTAGCAGGTCAAACGTATACATAGATTCTCCTAAGAGCTACAAGATAGAACGAGATGAACTCTGTAAATGCATAAAAAGGTTATTATAAAGGCAGACACTTAGTGCTGACACTGTCAATTTCTTATTTTTTTTATGTATTTGCAGAGTGAGTCTTCTGTAATGTACTCGTACTATTCAATATTGTGTAGTTGAATAAAACTGTTGGTTTCGTTTCGAAACTCCGCCTACATGTTAGTTTATTAATTGAGAATAATTGTTAGTTTATTATTTAAATGAGATTAAATAAGTAGTGGGTAAAATGGTGAGTCGACGTGATACCTGTATTGCGGTGTCGGTGGGGTTGTACAGCGTGAGCATGGGCTCTAGCGTGGCGTTGAGCGGTACGCGCAGCCCCACTAGCGGCCACACACGCCACGCGCTCGCCACGCCTTCTGCGCTCACCTGCAACACACACAGTCCTTCGAGCCGAATACAACGAAACCGTTAGTGCCGGTCCACACAGTGCGGTACGACGTCATGTCGCTGCCGCACCGCACCGTGTGGACTGGCAATTACAGCTCGGACCCATTACCAGTCGAGTAAAAGTCGAGTAGGCCAGTAGACCTATTCTATGGTCCATACCAGATTAGTACTTATCGCCTCACTAGTCTACTCTACTTCGCTACTATACTCGACTGGTAATGGGTATCAGGCTTTAGAGCATATAAAGGTGCAATACTCACGGGGTAGGGCAGCAGGCCACGCGAGGTGTGTATGAAGAGGTGCGTAGAGACGGGCCCCTCGCGCCGCCCGAGGTACACTACGCTGAATGTCGTGTTCGCTTGCGGGACCAGCGTCTGTACAACACACACATCGGTTTGTTACATAAACAAACTTAAAGATAAAAACAACCCCGGTTAGGTAGAGACATATTGTTAACCGGCTTCTTATCAATTTGGTTGTCTTTTTTTGTTTGTTACCTCACAGTTCAGTCATTTGGAAACTGATTTCGAAAATTATGGACGGACGGACAAACAGACAGACAGTGGAGTCTTAGTAATAGGGTCCCGTTTTTACCCTTTGGGTACGGAACCCTAGAAATTGCGACGAGTCTTCAAAATTTTAGCTAGGTACCTCAACAGCAAATTTCATAAGGTATTTTGTCGTGAAAAGGTAATAAATACAGACAGCCAGAGTCACATGCTTTAATAATATTAGATGATAAATTCTTCGGTATGTAAAGATAAAACTAAAGACATCTGGCAGTTCAAATAAACGGTCTTGCCATTTAGGTAGTAGAAGTAATACAGAAACAAACATACACCGAAAAAATTCAACTCCTGCTTGCGCAATCGGGTATAAAGTGAAAAAAAACACTATGTTCCTACTATTTATAGACGGAGAGGTCACAGCTTCGATTATACCTAGTAAAGAAAATTATTAGCCTACTGTTGCTAGCATCGCATTATATTTATAATTTAAACATATACCGATCTGATCTTTTTATTATTAGTCAGACTTGCGACTGACCACCGGGTGACCATTGCCATTTACGGTTGCATTGCTTAGAAGAAACTAATTGACCCGCCCCGATTTAAAAACAGTCAGATTATATTTCCACATCATCATTTCAACCATGAGTACTCCACTTTTGGACAAAGGCCTACTTCACAAAGTTTTAAAAAGACGGAAGCGACTTCCATCCAGAAAATATTTCTTCCTGCCATTTTGTGCCCTGGTCACTGATATTTCAACTTTCTAATCCGCTATGCTATGTCGGTGACTTTCGTACGTCTAGTACTATTTCGTATATAGCACTCTCCATAGCTCGTTGCGTGACTTTGATTTTTCTTACGAGGCATATAAATAAGTGACCACCAGATTACATATTTTCTTATGAAACGATTTCGCTTTTTAACACGCTTTTATTAGGTCGACCTGTATGTAATGAAATATAAGGTAACTAATTTAACCATCTTCCAAGGATCGTAGCGTCATGAAAATTGGCAGCTGTATGTAGTTCTGATGACAATACAATAATATGGTACTGTCGAACTGATCTGATGATGGAGCCGGAAGATATGAACTAGAACTTCATGATGGAACATCGTATCGTAGTTGTTTGGATTTGTTAGAAAAGTCTTGTAATGAACTTTGACCACAATAATTTGTAGCGTGTTTTTTAGTTTTTTAAACTGTAATTTATTGTTATCACTAACAATGAGATAGTTACAAAGTTCTGCATTAGCGAACCTCTGATCGACCTGACCGACCTGCCGCCTTGCTGCGCCGCCGACCCCCTCCACATCGCTCACTATATTACATACAATCACTACTATAATAATAGACCGCATTCTGCTAAAGCCTACAACAATTAGAGTTTCAATGTAGTTATTTTGATAATTGTTTTTTTACACTTCCTTCTACACAGTACAGACTAATAAATTGATCTATTCAAGAAGCAAGTTTCCAACAATGACTGGGCGTGTAGCACCCTAACATTAACTTTCCATAATATGTCAGCTTCAGTCCGTGGCCAAATGTGTAGTGAGTAGATGCGGCTACGAGTCACGATGCAATCATAATCATAATTCATTATTGATTATCAATATAATGCAGAGAAAGGAAACTACAGAGGGACAGCTTTCAATAGCGATTTGACTATACACTTGTGTGATACGTATAAATGCCTTGTCAGCTACGCATGAATCGGCATCTTCGTCAGCACGCCAGTGAAACTGCGGGACACAGCGGTAGAGCCGAATTTACTACTCGTATGTAGAAATCAAAAATGTACAAAATATAAACTTATACCTCTGTGCGGGAATGTTTCGAGGGGTAGTAAGTGATGGTGGTGGTAGAGTGGTGTGTTCTAGCATTGGGCCACGTCACCGCGACGTGTCGACAGCACGGAGTCAACGTGTCTAACGAGGACGCGGCCGATGATACATCGTAAGTACAACTATCACTCGCGGCCCGGCCTATTAATAACCACGAGTCGCACACAAACACTACATAACATTATACGAACGTGAAGGTTAGGAAAACCTAATAGAAGATGCTAAGTATTGGACTACTCGCTATCTAACAAAACAAGAATCATAAGCTAAGATTCCCTAGTGGCACGGCGGCGTAGGAAGGACACGCAGGGGCCAAGCGTTTCAATTTCACACGTAGCGTACGTAGCATGGCGATGGGTTGCAAATTGCAATCGATTAGTCCGCTTAAATTTTCATACAAAGCTACTTTACAGCATTAAGGCCGCGGGATTTGCGGGACTGATGAGACGCTAGTTCAGGGCCGAATTAACCCTTTCGGGCCCCTAGGCAATGCAATTTTCCGGGCCCCTTTCTTTTACCCTTTTCTTACTTTTTAAAATATATTTTTTCTATTACAAAGTCGAGTCGATCAGATCGACTCTTATAAATACAACCATTTGAATGCATTGTTTGCAAATTTATTATTCCTAATAAAAAAAACATATGACTATAGAAAATTACAAACATAACGTTTTTATGTGAAAGTATGCGCAAAACCGCTGTAAAAGACTATAGATGCGCATTATTTAGAATAATTCTAGTGAAATCACTTATTAATTACGAAAAAGCTCGTTGAAGTTCTAACGAATCTAACGACACCTCGCACATCAGAATCGGTCAAGCCGATTAGGCTTGTAGGCGATCATATAGAAACATACCCATATACTTACATACATACACTTGAAAATCATAACCCTCCTTCTTACACAGTCTGCTGAAAATAATAGGAAAGAATCAGGCGCGAGTGAAGCGAGCGCGAAATTTGTCGAAACTTTTATCAAATTTTAGGTATTCATATGCTAATTTGCTGCTAATGTTGTCACAGTATTGACATGGCTCAAAAATACAAAGGATATTAAATAACTTAAAGGATAGGAAAGATTTTTGATAATGGTGAGTTTGAACACCTAACCCCCCCCCCCTCTGTCTATGGCTTTGTGTGTGGTCCGCATCGACTAGGCCCCCGTGGGCCCCTAGGCAGTTGCCTATTCCGCCTAATGTATAATCCGGCCCTGCTCATGTTCGACCATTCGCGAGCGCAATCAATCGAATATTATCTTTAGAAAAAAAAACAGTTTTATATATTATACAGAATTGTTCACCAAAACATCTCTCTACCTAGATTTCCAACAACATCCATTCGCATGATGGTCATGAACTTCGCATGAAAGATAGAAAAACAAATGAAAGTGAAATTGTATTGATTACTTTACTGTTTTATTTAATGTGTATAACTTGAAATCGATAAAATTGATTTCGACGGGATGCATCAAATACCGGGATCCTGCGGGATCGATTATGTTCAATCTCGCAGGATCGTTAATACCGATATTGAAGATAGCCTGCGGGATTGAAAGCCTTACCAAAGACTGCGACGAACTCGACTCGCGCATCAAATCAACTCGAGCATCAATATTCGTGCTCCCATACAAACTAAAGCCCATCTATCCATGTCTTTAAAAGATTTCGTCTTATCCTGAGTAGTGTATAGGCTTTGAGATATAATATTTAGAGGATGCATCATTATGTAGTATAGATATATTCAAAGAAAGGAATTATTGAACGCGACTGAAATCTCGGGATGCGACTATAGTTACTAAAAATCTGATCACAGGCTTCTAAGGCCTAGGCCGCACTACGGTTTTTTCCCGCGAGCGGTAACCGCTATAAACCGAGAAACCGCTCGAGACGGTACTAAATCAATCGCGGGGAAAAACCGCAAGTGCGGCCGCTTGTATTCGTTTTCCTGCTTCATAAGCTCACGCGGTTAAAAACCGCTGCGGTTTAACCGTAGTGCGGCGTTAGCCTAACATAGTATTGTAAAGTATTCCTGAAGTCTGAAGTCAATTATAATTTTTATTTCAATTTATTGATAGTGACCGAGAAATTTATAACAATGAGTATTTTTATTCAAATCATGCCTAAATTCATATTAAAATCTACGTAAATTATAAATTAGGCATTATTTCAATTTGAAATCTCACGATCAATACATCACAGTACACGAATGTGCAGTTGCAAATAAACCATTTGAATATGTATTTTGTTTATGATTACAATCCGCAGAGCTTTTGTTGTTTCATTTTACATATTATAATACGTCACAGAGTACCTAGTCTACATTAACGTGTAGCATTATTGTATTGATTAGGAATATATGTATATACATATATTAGGTAGTTAGAGGGTTAGTGGGAATTACAGGGTAAGATTTAATATAGGCTGCAAGTGACAGGGAACCAGCTTATAGCCTACATAAACGCTAATTTCTTTCAAGCCCCTTAACTAACTTTTACAGTATGCTCGTTGTATATATAGTCAATATGGTCGGTTCCCAAAAAGGTAACAAGTTCAAGGATTTCGTTCATGAACATTATTTGTCCGTATGCTTCTATGTCCATGTATTTTATTTTGTATATATGCTATATACATTATCAGTTATTATTTAGTAATTGTGTATTATGTATTTTATTAGTATGTATTAATACTATGTTTAACACATAATTTATTTTATTGGTAGAACTCCAATTATCCGAACTCCGACTATCCGAATCGCCGATTATCCGAATCACAAAAGTCAGTGTAGTCAAGCAGTGAAGCATTTGCCGGCCTCGAGACTGCTTTGAAGTGGATGGAGCGTCAGCCCGAGTGTGACCACTTGCAACTGCTCACCGTCAAGCGAATGCGTGACCTGGCTGCCCGAAAACGGTTGAAGACCGCAAAACAGCTTACATTAACGGAGATGTTTAAAAAACAATGATTTTTATTTCTAAACTTGTACATAAGTACATTTTATTTATATTTAAAACATGTGAAAATTTCATGTTTCTTTCATTTAATTCAATAAAAAATAGTGCAATATCAAAACGTAGCTTTTATTCTCTCCAATGGCAATTTTTTTTTAAAAATCCGATTATCCGAATATTTGATTATCCGAATGGGTCCCGGTCCCCATTAATTCGGATAATTGGAGTTCTACTGTACTGTACAAACACGAACTACTGTCCACCCTAGGTTGCCTGAAGGAAATAGCTCTATGCGATAAGACTGCCGTTGTAATTTCAATAACATTTCTTGTCTAGCCTTACTGTTATTATGTACGGATTTACAAAAGTTATATTCTATTATATTCAAACGAGTCACACTGTAACACGTTGGGAAGAAGTGGAAGTTTCCCATTAGTCACACTTATTACTCGTTGGAAAATATACTTCACACCGAACCATAATGCCATAGTTTAGATACTACCGATTTTAACTCAACGGAACCGAGGAAAACGGCTGGGAGTTCCACTCCTGAGCAGTATACTATGAGCTACGAGTGCGCGTCATGAAAGTGCTGCGAAATCGTTGTATACCTACATACATCCAACATAAGTAGTTCAATAAATTTACATGGTCGAGTCTGTTTAGTTTATTACAACAGCTGACATCACTGCCGCGTGCGGTCTGAATGTGCTCTTTAACGTGACTGTGAGTGATCGGCGTTCTAAGCTCAGACGAGGCCTTCAAACAACGACGCCAAATACGAATCCAGTTTGATTTGAAATTATTCATAGTTAGATTAGACACTTGCACATTTGCTCGTTCTAGTAATAGTTGAGTAGAAGGGGCCTTTGGGGGACGTACAGAGTTAGAATTCAGGATATGACATTATGAATAAAGAGCCCAGGGTATACAACATGCACCTGATTGTAAGCGACGTTACGGTCTACGATGGAGCGCTCTTAACTAGAATACACCTAGATTATATCAATCAGTCGGAAGAGATGTATTCCATTATTTAGCAGTCCGCACGACGAAAATGGAATTAAAGCATTTCGTTCGGACTTTTCACAGATCCACCATGAAACAATGACGCTTTTTCGTGTTACGACCGGCCCTATAGTAAAAAGGGTAAGAGGAATTAGATCATGCAAATCAGATGCACACTCACCGATATGAATCGTGATAAAAAAACTAGAAACTTTGCTGCAGTGTTTCAAACTTTGTAGTTACATTATATTCACAATCGCTATAAATAATGTACTTATGTTCTTATAGTCTACTAAGAAATCATGGTTGATATTGATAACTTACCTACCTACAATCATATTAAATAAGTAGTTACAGCATCGGCTGAGCTGTGCTCCTATTAGAGATTGCAAGGCCGGGCTCGGCCTTGCATGACACCGGTGCCTTTTAAGACACCCACCGGGCACGGCCATTCTTACCGGGCCCGGTTACCGGACCCGGTAGGTATGAAAACCGCGGCACGGGAGGGAGCGCGAAATCATAGAAAATTCGCATGGCAACCGCTGCGAGCATTTGTTTGGAAAAATAATTTTGCTTTATGCAAGTTAGAATATACTTTTTGTTAGATTATTATTATTAAGCCTACGTAACGTAACCAATTTTACATTACATTTTGTTAGTTAATAACTAGTTTGGTTTTTTACAGTTACAGTACAGCCTATCCTAAAGTAGTTATAAGATTTTGCTATTTGCTCAATTAGTAATAGTAACACTCACTAGTCTTCATAGCTAAAGTTTAAGAAAAATATAATATTTTAATAAGAATTTGTTTTGTTTATACCAAAGCTACTAAAGTTTATCTATCTATCTAATCTAAGTTGTTATGACAAGTTTAGTGCTTTATTAGTTTCTTATTTTAATACTATGTTTCAAATGGACAGTATAACGAGTAAAGAGAAAGACCTGCTTGCTTAAATTTATAAAAATTAATAATTACTAATGTTACTATTCCGTCCATAAGTAAAAGTAATCAATTCTGTATTAAATCAGAGATTTTGAGACTTTGAGTGAGACTGATTATTGTTGATTTGCTAGTTTGAAATAAATATTAATTCGTAACCTTGAATCATTGTCCTTTTTCATTCTTATATAGCAAATTTTCATAAAATACTTTAACGGTTTCATCGCTAACACATCAAGCCGGCCGGGTCCGTCGGGCCCGGCCGGGTTGGCGACGAATGATACCGGGCCCGGCCGGGTTGAGAAACATACCGGGTTGCAATCTCTAGCTCCTATTAAGTCACTTAAAAAGTCGCCTTGAAACAAACAAAAAAAATCGGCTCATCAGTTTGGAAACTACCATTCCATAGACAATTATCAACGCCCTTCTACATCGGCCGTTAAAATAAAGCATCTTTATAAAGAAAGTGATCATCTTTCTCTTATCATGTGCATAAAAAGTTATATTTTATGTTCACGTAAGTATCGCATTGCAATATATCAGCTCTGATTTATTACCTTCATATCGAAGACATTAAATCGTTCGTTAAACGCCTCTCTGCTAATCAAAGGCGCATCTTCATGCGTCGGAACCTCCACATCATAACCTAAGATAACGGACAGAACATACGACGCGGTAACTTGTTCCAGTGACGTCACCATCAGCTGACAACCAGGCATGCGTGCACTCACACGCATCATCTTTTGACTATACTGTGACTAGAACGCGCTCATTATTGCTTGTGCAACTTTTTCTGAAATCGAAATACGAAAAAATCTTAATTATACTATATATATAATTCTGGTCATAAATAAAATCTAAGGTATTCTTGTTGACGAGGAAAAAAATAAATTTTCTTTAAACATCCGGACTTATCGGGGTACATTCAAGTATGTATAAGTAGTAAGCATAGTATTAAACATTTTCGGTGGTTAGACTACACACACAGCATGGCACGGCACCTCTTTCACGACGACCTTTTTGATGACTCTTGACACGACGACCTTTTTGATGACTCTTGACACGATGACCTTTTTGATGACCGATCGAAAACTATCGATCCCTGTCGCTCTCCACAGAAATTTAAAATTTGAGTGAGAGTGTAAGATTGAATCTCGTTGTAATCATTTATAAGTCTATAAATTAAGTCATAACATAATAGTGGTGAAGTGTAGTAACGGTTGCGTCATGGTCGAAGGCCGAGCGAGCTGGGAGCGAGTAAACATCGAGTAGGTACGCGAGTCCTCAGCGCACCATCAACTTGCTCCGCCACAGAATAGCCAGTAGCAAGTGTGTATTTATATATTGTACAATGCGACTGGTTTAATTGCAGAAGTGACATAAAATAATATAAGTATTTTACATTTTCGATGGAGAGCTTTTTACCCAATTGCGTAAGAAGGAGGGTCATGTTTATCGAGTGTACCTATGTTTGTATGTATGTTTCTATATGATCGACTCCGGCCTAAACGGCTTGACTGATTTTGATGTGTGAGGTGTCGTTAAGGCTATTTTTCGTAACATCCAACGAACTTTTTCGTAAAGATAAATGATTTTACTAGAATCATTCTAAAGAATGTCCACTTATAACCTGTAACCAACGTGTTACAGCGACTTTGCACGTACTTTCTCACAAAAACGTACACACAACAGTGTATCAAACGTAACGAAATCGTAAGTTAGATAGCAAACATCGCTTTTCTGCAGTCGGGTATTTTGTTTTTGTTTTCATATATTATATATATATAAATAATAAATAAATAAAATAATTAAAAATCCGTTGCTGGTCCGTGGGAGGAAGGATGGGGGTAATATGAATTTACGGGATTTACATAAATGCAAAATGTGGGGGTGTCTTGAAGTGCGAAGGTGGGGTACTCCGATGCGGAAGACCAATTCGGATTAATTAACTAAGTGGCTAATCAGAAACAAGCGCTCAACTATTTTTGCTGTCATAACATCCTTCGAATTATTACGCTGGGTGATTTACTACTAATAGATAGGTACATAACATTTGCGATAGTATTAATAACTATTAATGTAATAATAAGGTATGGGGGTAGTATTAAGGAAACTAATAACACGTACAAAAGAGCACTGTCTCGGTCAGCACAGGACCGAAGCTAATAGTGATGTGATGACGACATGTGACGACAGATGACATTATCTATAAAATACCCGACTGCAGAAAAGCAGTTTTTACAGTCTAACTAACGATTTCAATATAATTTTGTTAAAAACAATACGTTTTTTGTGAGAAAGTATACTTAATATCACTGTAAAAGATTATACATGCGCATTATTTAGAATAATTCTAGTAAAATCGCTTGTTTATTACGAAACAGTTCGTTGGAGGTTACGAAAAAATGCATTTTTTTTATTTATTTTTGCGAGTCATATTATTATTATTTCAAGAAAATATAGCCTATGACACTCAGGGAGTGAATACGAACCTAACGACACCTCAAACATCAAAATCGGTCTAGCCGTTTAGGCTGTAGGAGGTAATATATAAACATACATATATACCTTCTTATCTATACCTAGTCTTGCCATAAATATTGTCACGAAGAAAAAAAATATTTTTTTATTGCAAATAATATTTATTAATTTTACAGTGTGTTAGTTTAATACATAAATATAAAACAATTTAAAATATAAAAGCTTATTCGAAGTGGTCTCCATTGGCTGCAATACAGTCCTTTAAACGTTGAGGCCAGTTATCAATAGAAGCACGCACTCTTTCCATGGGAAAATTCTTCACTGCCAATCGTATGGATTGTTTTAGGGACTCCAAATTATCATGGCGTTTAGAGCAAGCCATACTCTCTAAAACTGACCATAAATCATAATCCAGCGGATTAAGATCAGGACTAGACGACGGCCAGTCTTCAGCTCTGATGAAGTCCGAAACGTTCACTTCCAACCAAGACTGCGTGGACCGAGCTTTATGACCTGGCGCCGAGTCTTGTTGGAAGGACCATACTTGGTTATTGAACATGGTGTTGTTAAGGGGCTTAACTACCTTCTCAAGAATGGTATTTTGATACACTTGTGCCGATGTTTTGATAATTTTTTCACAAAAATATGGCTCAGTCACTCCTTCATAGCTAACACCCCACCAAACCATCACTGAAGTCGGATAATGCCCACGTTGCACTCTGTCGACTAATTGGGAAGCTTCCTTAGAGCTTTGAGCATAAATACGGTCATTTAGTTTGTTAAAATGTTGCTCAATTGTAAAGATTTTCTCATCCGTAAACAAATTTTTTCTGTGATCTCCCTTTGCGTACCGCTTCAGTAGTTGTTTCGATTTTACCACCCTATTCTTTTTTAAATTATCAGTTAAAAAATGACCAGTGCGTCTCTTATAGGCTGCAAGTCCTAAGTCATCTTTTAAAATACGCGACACGGTTCTGGGTGCTATCTTCATCTCCCGAGATAAAATGTTTTGCTTTCGGACAGGATTTCTTCGAATTCTTTCCCTTACTGCTTTGACCACCTTTTTCGTACGAACACTACGTGGACGGCCAGATCTTTTTCTGTCACAAACAGAGGAGGTCTCATTGTACCTATTAATAGCCCGGTACACAAACATTTGACTAATACCAAGCATATGGAGAGTTTTAAAAATTGCATTTGGCTCCATACCAACTTTGTGTAATGCAATCACAGCGATTCTGTTCTCTTTATCACCCCACTCCATTTTAATATCGCAAAATATTGTACAAAATTGAAAACCCAATGAACAATCGTATAAAAATGACAGATTCCAAATTCAAATGTAATATCTTTCTTATTTTTAACTGTAACAGTATTTATGGTCAGACTAAGTACATACATATCTTCTTCTTCTTACGCAGTCATTTAAAAAGCGGACTGAACAGGAGCGTACGGGATTTTTGGAGTGGGCCGGAACAGGGACGAAAACAGAATTATTTTTAGTAGAGGTGTGCTTGATCGCCAATGTGCGGGTATGGAGTACTACGGAGTAAGCTAAGCGCACATAACGAGAGACCGCCAGAGACACTCCGAGCATTACCATCACAATACAGCGTTAATTTGCTCTAACATGGTACTGTTTGCACGAACACTAGCTACGATCTATTCACCGCGTTTGGGAAACTGACTTATTATTCTACGTATATTTGAGTAGAACAATGATGTGCTATTCTGTATACGGAACACTCGTCTCGTCTCAATGTCCGAATCTTGTCGCTACCCGACCGATACATACACGAGAATTCTTTCTTATTATAAAATAATTCTTTTTTATTATATTTATATACATATATGATAAATGCGAAGAGAACAATAAAATATTTTTTACATGAAACAAATCTACGACTGACCATCAACTCGCCGGTTGGTAATCAACGGTGCGGCCGAGGATGGAGCTCATCGATCTATAAAATATAAATTAACTCTAGCCATGACAATTTCGAGGTTATAACTCTTAGTACAAGAGCGCGACGGCTATATAATATATATATATATATATATATATATAGAGGTGCAGCGGACCCTCGAATAACAAACGAGAGGAGAGGTAAATACATTGCGATATATTTATTTTTTCGTAAGTACGCATACTTGTATAGTACTTAATACCTCCCATTAGGAGGTATTAAGTACTATTAGGCAAGCTTACAGACGCCGAAGTGGGCGCTTTAGCACGTGAAAGGTCACTACCAAAATAAATTATACAAATACAATATACATAATACTGACAAGATAATATTTGATAGGCTGGTCTGTGAACTCATAAAAAAAATACATTAGTCCGAAAAACATGGTTTCCTTCTTAGGTAGTCGGGTATAGATGATGATGATAAATGAATGCGCGGCCGCGCCACAAAGGTCCGCTTATCATTATTGAGAACCGGTAATCAGCAAATAAGTTATATAACATAATGACGGCACTCACATTAGGCCCGGACTCCACCGAAGATGAGAGGAAACGAGACATTTTTTTTTAAACAACCAATATAATTACATTATTTACAAATCTCTTCTCGTATTACTTTCAGTGGAGACGGTTAAACAGAGATGTCCCATAATTTGTAACGCAATGGAAACGGAGATGTGAACTGTGCGACGCAAACAAGCACCAGTCTGCAGCGTAGACGAGGTGAATTGTGCCACGTAAGCAGCAGCAGGACAAGAGGACATGTGATCTCCGTTTCGCACATCACTTTGGTGGAGTCACCATCTCCGCACATCTACGCTTTAGTGGAGTCCGGTCCTTACGCCCGCCGCCGCCCGGCGGAGCAGCAAGCGGCGGGTGGTACGAGTAGGTACATAGGTAGGTAAGGCGGTGGCTGTTTGTTTGTTGTTGGCGCGCGGGAATATTCTATTATCAGAACAGCGAGTTGACATTCTTGAAATACTACTTTCGATCTATATTTGACCCGACTGCGCAACGAGGGCAATGTTTTCCGAATATACCTTCCTACAGCTAAAACCGTTTGATTCATTCTGCAGGGCTAGCATGAAACGTAGACTAATCATCATTCCATCGTTTTAGCCTCCTTTCAGAAGAAATAAAGCATGTACTGACATCAACAACTAACATAACAACGTGGATAAAACTGTTTATCTATCTTCCACCTAAGCCTACGAAGATGTCCTCAGATTCGCCTATATTTTGCGGTTGTCATTTTTTTTGGAATAATATATTTTACACAGCTTTTTCTTAAAATCCTTGCGCTTTTTAATCGACTTCAAAAAAAGGAGATTATCAATTTGATATATTGTATGTACTATGTAGGTATGTAATAATGTTAGAATTGCACAATTTTCACATATGTACTTATGTTATTCTATGTGGGCTTCTAAGCACGTGTGCCAAATTTCATAAGTGTATGTATATACAACTGATACAAAAATATAGTTGCGGTACGTACCTACTCACGTAGCCGCCCAATTTTGATTTAATTTGTCGGTATTATATATCAGTTGTTATTTCTCCCTTTTCAGTTTAGAAGTAGTTTTTTTTTTAATTATCTTTATTATTTATGAAAACGCATACTAACAACTCATTTTTAGGGTTCCGTACCTCAATAGGAAAAAACGGAACCGTCAGTCTGTCAGTCCGTCTGTCCGGGTGTCAAGACCTTTATCTCGGGAACGCGTGAAGGTATCGAGTTGAAATTAAAACCATATACGCAGATCCATAGTATCTTGATGCAGAAAGAAAAATAAAAATTCCCAGTTTTCGTAAAAAAAAGTTACAGCCGAATATGTCGTAACAAACGCACATTTCGACACTCACAGAGAAATCAAAACCTATGGGGTACTTCCCGTTGACCTAGAACTCTGAAATTTGGCAAGAAGCATTGTGTTAGAGTACACATGGGAAAAAATCCAAAAACTGGACATTTTTTATTTACAAACTAACCAAGCCAAACTAGCCAAACTAGCTGGACAAAAGCTTGGCGTCCTTAATAAGGTCAAGCGGTACTTCACACCTGATCAACGTCTCAGCCTTTATAAAGCTCAGGTGCGGTCGTGTGTGGAGTACTGTAGCCATCTTTTTGACGGATCTGCCAAATACCAGCTGTATGCTTTGGAGTCTGTAGAACGACGAGCTGCGAGGCTTATAGGTGACGAGTAACTGGTCTGCTCAAAGCTACAAAGTCTAGAGCATCGACGTAGGGTGGCGTGTCTAGCAATCTTTTACAGGCTGCATTTTGGTGAGTGTGCGCTCGAGTTACATGACCTAATCCCTCCCTCTCCTTTCCACAACAGGACAAGCCGGAAAACGCTTCAATACCATCCGTTCATGGTGGATTTGCCATCAGCTCGAACAAAGCGTTTTGCTTCCACCTTCCTAATGCGAACCGCTCGGGAATGGAATGCCTTGCCGCTGTCCTTATTTCCTGAAAACTATAACCCAAGTGTCTTCAAGTCTAGAGTGAATAAGTATCTTCTAGGTCTACGTGCTTCATCTTCGGCCACAATATCGCTGTCCATCAGGCGTGCTGGTGGTCAAACGTAGAGCTATTCTATATAAAAAAAAAATAATAAAAAAAATCACAAAATAACAAAGTGTCTCTATGCAAGGAATGAGGGCTGTCTCAAACGTTCGCTCGCTCGGATCCGAGGGGAGGCGCCGATACTATAGCCCCTACTCGGATCCGAGTGGGAGGCGCCGCTACTATAGCCCCTACTCGGATCCGAGTGGTGAGCAAGGAACGTGTTAAATATTTTTACGATGTATATTTTTCGGTTCAAAAAGGAAAATATAAAGAAAAAATATGACTTCCCCCTTTTATTTAGTTTGTACGGAACCCTCGGTGTGCGAGTCTGACTCGCACTTGTCCGGTTTTTTTTATTCAATAAAAACCGCTTGCGCTTGACGCACCTATTCACTCGAGATTTGATTTTATATTACCCAGATTTTATATATACTATATGTATTCGGAAAGAATCATTCAGGAAATAATATAGACGGGAACTATGGAAGTAAAATAGACACAATACATAAAACTATAAATACCCGAAATACAATAAATAATACCCGAAAAATAACCACTTTTTGGGTAGTAGAATAACAAAAGTGGCTAGAGTGAAAATTCTGACTCAACACGGGTAATTTTCAAGGCTAAAGCAAATAGATAACTTCTAGGTCTAGGAGGATGTGATCCGTCCTGTGAAAAAACAAATGAAAATAGTAGCTATAGATGTGGTACATGTATGTGAAGAATGAGGCGAATGGTGGTGGCCACAGTCGCCACTCACCACTTCCTGCGCCCCAAAAACAAGAGCGATAATGCCACACATACACGCCATTATCACCAGCCTCGTGGCGTCACACAACAATCATTTACACTAATGAGACGCACTAACCACACGTGATAACACTAGATAATAACAACAAACAAAATATTGTATATTACTTAGAATTATGCAAGGCGGGGCGATGAGCTGGTTTTTGAACCTATTACGGAAAACGGAGTGATGATTTTAATAATCAATGTACGTATGTGACAGGTGTCAGGGCACATAGAACGTAGAACTGCTAAAGTTCTCGAGTGGAGTGTTGAATACAATGCACCGACAAGCGCAGCGTAGGAAGATCAGCTACAAAGAGGAAGTTGGAAATTCATGGGGAGGCCTATGTCAAGCAATAAATTTTTTGTTACTGAAATGATAATGAACTGTTTTATCCTATTGTGACATGGGGTGTTAATGGATGATAAGCGTGATACCGACCGGGAATGTGACGCAAGTTATTGCTTTGAAAAAGACCAACGAATGCAGCACTCCAATTCAATAAAAAAATAAATTGTTTCACAATCATCAACGATATACTAACATACACACAAAAACAAAACAGTCGTAATAATGTTTTTTTTTTTGGTAAATTTAAACAAGTATACTTTTAATCTGCAAAAGTGTGACAGTGTCATTGTAATATGTCGTAGATATACATTACATTACATACATTTTGCAGACAAATTTTATATGTTTCTTTTGTAATTACCTTTTATGGTCTGAATACGACATCACATGCATCACCTATATAAGGATAAGCGTGTTAATTATGAGGACGACGTTTTCTCGCTGACTCACCGGCTATAAACAAAACGCGCAAAACCGAATCTCGTGCGCCACGCATTCTCTCGCCGTCAATAATTACGCAATGTATCGATGAAATTGCTCAAGATTACAATATTGACCTCGTTCACTGTCTTTTATAATTGTAATACACGATAGACGAGATTTTTAGAGTTCCATGTGGAAGGAGGATAGGGAGGCCTTTGCCCAGCAGTGGGACATATCAGGCTGATAATAATAATAATGTGTCAACAGGACCTAATAACTAAGCCTCCGCTGTTTCTACTGTGCGTCTCTTTTGAACCATAACCAGAAAAATCACCGAATGTGTGATATTACGGCGGTTTTATGTACTATAATAGTACCTGGGCGACCGAGCTCCACTCGGATTTTTTATGACTGAAAATACGAGCAAACCCGGGTTCACTAAAAATGAAACCTAGCAAGATCGATTTATCGTCCCATAAATAATCTACCTACAAACCAAATTTCATTAAAATCGTTGGTGCCGTTTCCGAGATGCAGAATATATATATATATATATATATATATATATATATATATATATATACAAGAATTGCTCGTTTAAATGTATTAGATATTTTTTAAACGTAAGTAATAGATCTGAATTTAATTTGCCTAATGGTAAGCGACTAAGGTAAGGTAAAGGGTACAGTCATGTCGATCTAAATAAAACATGTTCATTTAGCCTTGAATATTCCAAGAATGTACATCTCATGAAACAAGGAAGGCCGTTAGAAGTTTCTACTAATCCTATCTTGATTTTTCGTATTCCAATAGAAATGAGTAGTAGTGTGCCGACTTTCTGCAAGTCCTGAATGGCACGTGTGCCACAAGGTCGTGCGTTACTCGTCATGCTCTTGCGTACACTTGCTGAATGCCAACAATCTTAACCTTTGTAATATTTTAGAAACAACGGATTGTAGAACGAAGCTTCAACATCAGTAGGTATATACTCTTAGTTTGAAATAAAAATTACTACAGAATCCTATAAAGAATAATAATAATAATAAAAACCACCCCAATGTGAGTCGAGCTCGCTTAATCGATCTCAGATTGAATGAGAAACCATGGCGACTGGTGAGGTAAACCCTCCAAAGAAAAGATGCAAATATAAACTGTATCTTGTGTATACATTGTATATGTTACGGTAACTTAGTGAAGAACCCGTCAGTCTTCCGAACAGTAACACCTAGGCTCACATCCCGCACCACGCACCTGTCTTTTCCAACTTATGTACGTATTCTAGCTTCAAAATGATGTTTAGAAAACTTAAGGACCTCGGACAAAATAAAACGGCTGAACTGATTCTGATGAAACATAGCTAAGAACACTCTCGATAAAATCATCTTTAAAAAACTAAATCAAAATTGGTCCATCCGTGTGAGAGCTACAATGCCTCAGACAGACACACAGATACACACGTCAAACTTATATCACGTCTCTTTTTGGGTTGGGGGTTAAAAATGTAATTTTGCATGTTTGAATGATCTAAATGTTCTTGAAGATATGAAGTCTGCAAACCTACGCTTGGCCAGCGTCGTCGTGACTGGACTGCATATAAACAACAAGGATGATCCTATACTTACTTCACCGTAACAAATATAGCGATAATAGCGATCAATCTATTAGTTCTATTTGTGAATACAATCACTTTGGATAAACAATAACTTTGAGAAGCATTCTCAAGGATGCGTATTCTATTATGATTATTGTGCTGTATTTCCCTGTTTACACAGATGGTGTTTAGCTATAGAACAGTGAGCTAACCACACCGACACGTCGCGGTGTCGCGCGCAGCCGAGATGAAACAGCAATCTCTACGCCCAGGCATTACACTGAATACATCGCAATTAATTCTAGAGTAAAGCTTGCACACTACTTCTTGAGAGTTGGATAGCTGGTATCGAGGAAGAATGTGCTACATCAAGTTAGCTTATAGTCATCTTGTCGCTCAAGTCGTACGTTCGACATCTGCTTTGGAGGGATACCGATAATAACTTTGACTTTTCGGTGAGGTACCTCTCGTCGTAAGAAAACTGAAGCATGTATTAATAGATTAGTTTCTAAAGGTTAGCTCTATCCTAGTAGTGAAAACGTGTCGATAAGCTCCTAATAGTGTGTTCGGGCAACTATGTACAATTACAATGTATTTTTACAATGTACAATTTATAATTTGGATCTAAACTATATTCCTTAAATGTATAGTTTGTGGGGTTTCAGATGTTCAGATGTGGGAAGATTCAATTGAAAACTCAGTCCGAATCAATGTCATGTTACAAAATAATTACAAAATATATACAAAATTTACCTCTTTAAAAGGTACACATTATAAAGCGTATGTATTTGCTTCACATATGTGTGATGAGCGAGACGGTATGTATATGAGCGAGACCGCTACAAGTTATAAGCAACATGTTATAATTACAATTACAATAATAAGATTTTCAGTTTCAAAAGTAAAAGAAATAAAAAGAAAACTGGTAACATCACTTGATTATATTAAATTAATTAAACTTCATCATCATAATCATCATATGCAGCAAACACAATATTTTTAACGTCTTGTTTAAATTTGTAATTTTTTTGATTGAAGACATCAATTCAATCATAGTGTTTTTAAGGTTCCGTGCCTCAAAAGGAAAAATAAACGGAACCTTTATAGGATCACTTTGTTGTCCGTCTGTCCGTCCGTCCGGGTGTCAAGACCTTTATCTCGGGAACGCGTGAAGGTATCGAGTTGAAATTAAAACCATATACGCAGATCCCTATATCTTGCTGCAAAAAGAAAAATAGAGTTTCTAAGTTTTCGTAAAAAAAAGATACAACCGAATATATCGTAAAAAACGCACATTTCGACACTCACAAGGGAATCAAAACCTATGGGGTACTTCCCGTTGACCTAGAACTATGAAATTTGGCAAGAAACACTGTGTTAGAGTACACATATGGGAAAAAATCCGAAAACTGGACATTTTTAATTTAATCACAAAAAAATTGTGTCTTTATGCAAGGAATGAAGGTCCAAGATTTTAAAGTGAATTAACCGTATCATGTGGGGTATCATATGAAAGAGCTTCATTAGCATAAGCTAAAACAGGTTTTTAAATATTTTTACGATGTATATTTTTCGGTTTATGAAGGAAAATATAAAAAAATATATGATTTTCCCCTTTTATCTACTAGTTTGTACGAAACCCTCGGTGGGCGAGTCTGACTCGCATTTGTCCGGTTTTTTTAGATATTTCATTGTATTGGCGACACATTCTATAGACTACTTATAAAAGGCAAGTACGGAACCCTGGGAATAAACGAATTCGTACTTGGTCGGTTCTTTTACATGCAACTGAGTGGCGAGAGGAGCAATTCGCTAGCCTGATGAGGTCAGGGGTAGAACGAAAAGTTCTTATTCTTATTCGAGATGGGGGCGATAAGTCCTGCACTGACGTCCCGCTTGGGGTGTATTGTGCATCGCTTGGGGTGTATTGTGCATTAACGAAAAGTTGTCACTCGATTTTTTGCCAGCAAATTACGCGTTTTTCATACAACAGAAAAAAACTGCTTTCTAAATATTATGTATTAATAAATAAATATTATCCGATTTCGATAATTCTTGTTTTATATGGTTGCAACCATTAATGGTTATGCCTATTAGGTTTTGCTTTTTTTTTTCAAAAAATAATTACTAAATACTTTTTTTTTTACTTCGGTATTATAACAGATTTGAAAAAAGCAAACTGTAGAAGCATAGACATTTATGATTTCAATCAGATAAAAAAGAATCATGTTTAGGGACAGAAAACAGTTTTCTCCCCATTGAGAGGTGTGCTAAGAGGCTCATTTGTGACGATTCCCTTGTTCGGACTAAACTCCAAAGTCTGGAGCATCGTGGCAAAGTTGCCAGTTTATCGGTTTTTTATCGCATACATTTCGGTGAGTGTGTGTCTGCTTTGCATGATCTCATTCCCCCATGCCCATTTTTCTATCGGACAGTAAGAAGCACGAAAAAGCGACATCGTTACATGGTTGATATTCCGAAAACACGTACGAAACGCTTTGGCTCCACTTTCATTGTGCGTACCTCCAAAATGTGGAATGCGTTTCCTGAATGGGCCTTTCCGAATAGATATAATCTAAGTGTCTTTAAATCGCGAGTGAATAGGTTTCTTCTAGGCAAGCGCGCTCCATCGTAGACCGTAACTGTGCTTTACCCCAGGTGAGTTGACGGTCAAACGCAAGCTATCATCGAATATAAAAAAATGTATGGGAAGAGTGATTAAGTATTCGTGTACACTGTACATGAACGTTGCGTTAGACTGCGTGCGGGACAGAGCGAGTAAATGTGCAAGCGAGCGGGTATCACTCAATGGCACTCGCTCGCACACACATACACAGTAAGTGTCATTCGCGATTGCGCATCTTTTAACAACTAACATCAGATAAAGTATGGTTAATGGCCGAACCTGTCATTTTATGTAAATATTGCCACATCATGTATTACAAATACAAAATACAAATAAGTTTATTTGTCACAATAGAATTTGTACAGATTACTTGTGAACCCATTATTAGGTGTATTAGGTATCAGGTGTAGAGATAGAGAGTGGAGTGCGTACCTTGGATTCGAAGAAGGATGCGTGGAAGTCGGGGGTGGTCCCCGCGACGGAGGCGAGGTGTATGGTCTCGTTGCCGGTGTTGGTGAGCGTGACGGTGCGCGCATGCGCGGCCGCCAGCGCGCACGGTCCGAACTCCAGCGTCGCGGGCGAGAGCGCGAGCGCGTCGGCCGGGGCAGAGCGCCCGCGCCCGCCGCCCGCCTCCTTGCCCCACTCCTGCGACACGATACCGCTTACTTCACCAGGGACTTACAACAAGGAGGGTAAGACGCGAAACAGCATCGGTGACCGATGCCAATAGTAACATGGTCACTCAGGCTCAAGACAGTGTGCAAACGTGGTACAAGGTGTCTAACCGTACTTTGTGTTTCTACCTCGAAATACAAGACATTGCTGATTGTAGTTTAGTAATTGTCAGTGCTGCACTTGCTAACTTCCCAGTGGAAGATGCAGTTCTTAAAAGCCAATGGCAGACATGTGGCGGGAAATTCAAATTTCAAACAGTTTTTGTAAACCTGTAGCTAACTCAAGTAACTTACAATAGTAAGTGATGCAAGTTTTGGGACAATCTAAGTTTATTCTTTACATTATCATGTTAATAAGAAATAAGAAGTTGCTTGAATTAGTAAACATAGTTTTCTTGGTTAATACAAGTAATATGATGTATTGTTGGTAATCAAAACGACTTGGTAACATGAAAAATAATGTTGGATTGTCACAAGCACTATGATCAACTACTAACCTACTTTATGGATACCTTAGTTGGCTACAAAGACAAAAAAAACTGTTTGAAATTTGAATTTTCCAGTGCATATGTATTGAATTATCAAAACAGTATTTATTTTGCAATTTATCACTACTCCTTGCGAAAAAAAACAAACACTAAAAATTTTAAGGTTTTGTGATATTCTACTATCATCACCATGCAGCTCCAATTTGATAAAGTGAGACTTTTTACCCAATGCTGAAAGCCAAAAGAGTTATTGTTTTTTTTTGTCTTATGTATGTATATTACAGAGCTGCTAGATTCTGATAATTCAATATTAAAGGTCTAACAGAATGTTAGGATATGTGACATCATAGATAATTCAATATGGCATATTTGGTAAGCTAATATCACTCATTGAATTTATGTTTTTAGATAAATATGTCTTGTTTGATATTAAAAGAAAGAGTTCAATGCAAATATGTATAGTTTTTGCTCCTATTTAAATAATCTTACAAAATCAATATGCTCACTTTTAAAAATAATGATGCACGTAAAGGTGCAGGAAATAAAGATGGAGTCAGGTTTTAGTTATCCAAACTATAGCTGGCCAGTTATAAACACATTGCTCAACATGAAATAAGCTTAATTAAAACTGGTCAAAAACCTTTTTATTTGTAGAATAACAACAATAATTCTCATTTGGGGCCTTGAGTTGCATCATTCAAATGAAACAAAGTATTTTTCATTTACATTTAGTGTCTATAAAGTGTGTATATAAACTATTACTAGTTTTTGTTGTCCACATCCTGCCAAACATAGAATAGAATCTAGTAAAGACCTGTTTACCTCTAAGCCTGAATGATTTAGTGAACTTTAAAACAAGCCAGTTGCAAACGTCTCAATAATAGACAAGTGTTCATCACATGCAAGACAGATGTGGCAACAACAGGAGGTAAACGACCGCATCCATCACTGAGGGTAGCTACTAATAGCCACAAGGAAACATTCACGATAAATGTGCTAACACTCCGCTACATATATTGATGCTTCATGCACACAGTAATAAGGATATTTAAATATATTACACATTGACAAACATCCTAATAGGAAAAAGTATCTTTTGTTTGTTGCTCTGTTAGCAAAACATTTGCAGTTTATTGAGACAGATTATTACGAAAGCATATTGAACATTGGCTACTTTACATTATTTTATCTTCATTTCCATTTTTCAATACCAACTGAAAGCTAGCTAGCACAGCTAATAGTGAATGTTTTGTTTGTGCCAAGTTAAAGATCACAATAATAATAATTTTAATATAAATAGGGTCAATGTGCTAGTTCTCGTCCAGTTAGTGGAGTTGTCAAGTTCGGAAAACAATATAAAATATTTAGACTGTGCAATTTGTATAAGAAATTATTGCAATATACTCGTCATATACTCTATTTTGATAAAATGTATTTTTTGTGGTTGTAAGTTTACTGTTTTTTTTTTATAATTCATAAAATGCTCAAAATTGCTGTTTTGCTAGTTTTCGTCCACAAAATTCAGTTCTTGTCCACCTATTAGCTAGTTTTCGACCACTTACTTGGAAACTTTGGAATTCAATAAGAAAATATATACTTAGGTTCATTTAAAGAAAGTCAGTGATTATCATTTATTATCTTACATTTTAAACATCTATAATTATTGAAACATCTCTAATACCTTCAATCTTTAACATATTTTTTTTACTGAAACTATAAAATTTAGGAAAATGAGATCGTATTTTACTTAATGTACACTATATTTTTACTTTAATTATGAGTGTATCTATTACAGTAATTAGTTATTTTATATTATAGTTATATTAAAAAAAATATGATCTTATTTTCCTTAATATCCTTAATATACACTATATTCATAGATTAATACTTTTATAGTATCACTGGGTTACACTGATTCTTCTGTAACATTGACTCTGTCTTTATTTATTACCTTCTGAAAAGCAAAAACAATTTCATATTAGTATATTTCAAATTTTCATGAAATTTCTGCTATAAACCAAATACCGGTCGTAAACTGACATGTTCCCCTAAGCATTTTTAGTTTCCGACCGCATGATTTTCTAATGCGTATTTTATTACGTAATAAAAAAAAAGTGGACGAAAACTGATAATTAAATAGTATCCGCACATAAGGTTCAAATTTCTAAATTTCATTTACTTGATTTTCACACATTATTAAATAGCGAAAACAACCTTATTGGACGGAGCCAAGCTAGTCTCCGACCACGCGGTCGAAAACTAAATGTTCTAAGAAAATGGTATTTCAGTTCTTGACCACTTAATTTTGTTTATTTAATAGTGACATCCAGAATAAAAACGATGTTTCCCATATTCTATAGATCATAAACAAGGTCTACAAACAATAAAAATACCCAAAATATTAAAAAATCTATAAAATACTTACTGTGAAAGTCGCGGTGTGCCACTATTTGTTTTGTAATATTCACGTATCCACACTGGGTCGATACCAACCGCCAACTGTTGTTTTTTTTACGAGTTACACATACACATTAGGCTTTGTTTGCTTGTGTGTATATGTGGTTCAGTCTTCAGTCTTGCAAAGAAATATTTTTTTTTTGTTTTAAGATTGTCAGTATTGCTATTTTTAAACGATTTGTAAGAACGATCCGTCCGATGGACGAGATCTGGCTGTGGACGGCGAACTGGCACATTGACCCTACTGAATGTTTTGTTTAATCAATTAATTTCCAGCCTCTTAGGTATCATACTCAATATTAACATAATTTTCCAGTTTCACTGTTTTTTCTTTATTGTGAATGTAATACATAATTCGATATTGGTAGGAATTCTAAATAAAGAGTTAATGTTCAATTTGTGTATAATCATTCAGTTCAGATAAGCAGTATATAAACATGAATATAAACAATACAAAGTATGACCTTCAACTAGTCCATAAAGATCATATTTCAGACTAAGTATTTATTAAAAGTACAGGAAACTTAAACTAACATGCTCTATCTAAATAGCATTTCTTGACCTTTAAACAAATAATATATTATGTTACTTATGACTTTGTGATGATGTAGAAATGTATACTCTAGATCACTTTTTACAGCCAAAATATTATCAATTATAAAATAAAACTCAAAATATATGTCGTAGTTGTACTCACCTGAAGGGAAATCCCTTCCATCAAGGATTCATGTACAGACACACCTGAAAATAATACAAAATAGGTACCTATATAATAAGAATAAATAGGTATTGATAGGACAATTGAAGATTTTTTAATCATTATTTCTTTATGTAGCTGGTGGAGATCCAGATGTCATAGCAGGTATTTTGTGGATGTAACTAGCCAACTCATGGTACTCTCCGAAGCATGGAAGCACTCTGGCCATAGCAGAGGTCATCTATAAGTCAAATACAAGCACAACATTCAGGTTCTATTGATATATTGTAAGAAATATATCATAGAGATTGGTGAAAAATACTGTTTAGCTTACAACAGCGTGTTTTTTGTTCTTTCGGGTTGGGGGTCAAAAAAAGTGCGCGTATTGTGCACATCTGGTGCGCTGCGGCGGCGTGGGGAGACATCGGTCCGGTGTGCGGTGGCACGCACGCCTCTACCGTCTTGGAATAAGACAACATAGCAAACGAAAAAGACAAACAAGCTTTTCGGCCCCGATCTAAAATAACATCGCAGCGCGCACAGCCGCCTCGGTGCTCCGCGCACGACATGCCAACTTGTTGTTGCAATTGCACATCTCGCTACTATACGCTAGCTTTCAAATAATACTAATCTAATTATAACATAAATACTGCACTCTCCATTACATATTTTATGTTTAATAATCGATTGTACCATTTCCGTGGCTTTTTCCCTGAGCGGAGAGTTTGGTGTTCAGCGATATATCCAACAATGCTAGAACTATTATATAACACCACACTATTTTACGATACATTTTGATGTAATTGTAGGCAACAATTCACTGTTTATTCACATTTCTCAAGCACAATCCGATATTTTTGGAAATATCAACTCACGAGACGTGCGATCGCGAAATAATGAAATGTCAACTTGAAAATGTTAGCATTTATGACAGTAACGTTTTGTTTTTTTTTTCCAAAATTTTTTTTTTTGGTTGGACCCGCATTGAAGCATTTGCCAGTGTCAAGTAATAGGATTTTTTCAAGTTTCTTGAATAAAACAAGTTGTAAATGTTCTAGTCACAATTTATAAGTCGAGTCATGCTTGTGTAAAGTTGTGGCGACTTTACTAGAAGCTTCTATGGAGTTTTGCCGACAACGTAAAATCACATGTTTCACTGCTTTATTTCACTTGCCCACACTCACGCACTTGATCGAACACTTATTGAATAAAACACCGCATTTTTTATAGCATTAATGTTCAAATAACACAAGTTTAGGAAAATAAAACAAAGCAACAACACGTTACTAAGACGTTCCCGCCAAAACTGAACCCGAAATGACTTGTGCTATGGTCATGATTGAATTTAAAAAAAAACAGTTTACGGAGACTTACTGATTGTATTTTCGATATGAAAAACGTTAGAAACTCATAAATTCCAAATCAATCCGAATTAATAATGTAAATGTGTGAATACCTGTCTATTCTCATAAATTTTAGATATAAATTAATTAGAAAAACTTATCTTACGAGTTTTTCCAAAGAGAATGTAACGAAAGAAGGTATTCATTAACTAACCTCGTAAACTAAACTAAATAAACAAAAAGAAAAAATACTAATTTGGAAAAATATGAAAAAAAAATGCGAGTTGGATTGGCTAAAAATTATTCAATTGTTGTCGAAAATAAACATTGTTCTTCTTTCTTGAACTAATAGAAAAGGCTTTACGACGTATTTGCGACGGATACTTCGAAGTATTATGGATTTAGAAGAAGACATCAGCTGTGAGTAACTTGATCTCGCATTCTTTAAATACAATGTTTTTTTTGCACATAATATAGCTATTTATTACCATTTTACTTTCTATTCTTCACATCTTGATGTACCGAGTAATTAGGACGCCTATACATCAATAATATTTGGTATCCGGTATTGATATGCTCTATTGCGTTGCAAGTGCATTTCATCTGTATCGTGAATTTATTCGGAAATTTCGGAATACATCACTTTTTCATGCGCTTCAATGGCTTTTTTACCTGACTTCTACAAAGACAACTTCAATAAATTTATTTACTGTTTAAGACGGTTAATTTTAAATTACCAATTTCATACAAGTATCTATAAAAAATAATATACCTATCCGAACCAAAGCGAACGACCACTTTCATAACGCTTGATACACTGTTGAGTGTCCCTTTTTGCGTCAGCAAGTATGCGAAAAATTCGCTGTAAAAGATTATAAATGTGTATTATTTTGAATAATTCTTGTAAAATCACTTGTTTATTACGAAAAAGTTCATTTGAGGTTACGAAAAAAACGCATTTTTTAATTTTTTCGAGAGATGTATTATTATTATTACAAAAAAAATATAGCCTATGACACTCAAGAAGTGGACGAATCTAACGACACCTCACACATCAAAATCGGTCAAGACGTTTAGGCTTGAAGGCTGTCATATAGAAACATACAAACACTCGAAAAAGATAACCCTCCTTCTTAAGCAGTCAGGTAAAAACAAGCTTTAAGCGGATATGAGGTAAGTATTTTAGGGAGAAATGTTCTCACTAGAAACCTCACATAGGTATCTCAGTTAGTTACCTTTATAACTTTGGAACCCTTGAAGAAATGCTTTCGAGATTTGGTACATCATCGTCACAACACCATGACAGAGATGTATCAAGCAAAATGCTTTCGAGTTTCTCATATTAGTGTAGATAATCTATAATCTCTTGCAGTGGACGGAGATGGAAGTGCAATAGAGGGCGAAGGACAGATGGAAGCTAATGACAATGAAGAATATGGACATCTTCTTGAGTTTGGTAAGACAGATTGGAAATGTTGGTTTATTGTAACATACTAGCACTGAGTATATGTATAATGCTTAATATCACAATATACCATTCCCATGTTCAAAGCTTTTAGTCAGCATCACAATTAGGTACCAATAGAAACAAAGAGTAGAATAGAATGCTATCAACTATTTAGCTATGTATGTGTAGTTAATATATTGTTTTGTTGTTATCTATTGTTGCAAAAGCGAAAGTAATTCTGTCTCTCAAACACAAAAGGGCTTAAGGGCTAGGAGTGTATTTGAGTCTCTGTCTGTTTGTTACCTTTTTACAACCAAGCAACTGAACCAATTATTGAAACTTGGTTCAGGGATAGTTTAAGACCTGGAGACAGATATAAGCTATATTTTATCATCCATCATCACTACTATTTTTCATCACTATGCAGTTGAAGCCAGTTTACTCCACATTTGTTGTTCCACCAAAATGTGGAATACATTTACTGAATGTTTTTTTTAATGGATCTAACATGGGTGTCTTCAAGTCGCAAATGCATAGGTTTCTTTCAGGCAAATGCGCTCCTTCATAAACCACAACAGTTGCAAAAAATAAAATAGGTTTATTAAATTAATAATTATGCGATTTTTCCATACAGCTGACGAAGATGAATCAGCCATGGAGGGCGAAGTGGAGACTGAAGCAAATGAGAACGGACAGAATAGACAGGCTGGTGATGAGGCCGAGACAGATGAAGAAGAACAACAGTTCGACATAGCTCTTGCAGCAACACACTCAGTCAGTATTGTGCATAATCTTTTGCAATTTGATTTGTTTATATGGAACAGCTTACTAGACTATAAATTTCCTCCTAAGTTTGGAGTTGGTTTATGAAACAAAATACTCTATTTTCACACTGTGCCATCTAACACCAAACCAAGCATAGATATTTCAAAAAGTGAATCAGGATTTAGAAAATGATTACAGCTAATAGAATACTTATAGTAAACTTGTACTTGTTAATAAATATATATATATATTTAAACATTGTTGGTAGGCACAATCAAGACAATTTGCGACCTGTAGAATCTGACATAAAACCTTTAACTTTTTAAAGTGATAGATATCACTGCCAAAAACTTTAAATTATCACATTCTGTTACATCATTAGGCATTTGTCTGTTGTAGTACATGGGCGGTGACCTGCTAGGCGTCCCCGGTCGCATTGTGCTGGAGGGTGGCGCCGCGGTGCGGCTGCCGGCGCTGGCGCACCACGGGACCGTGTTCCCCGGTGAGACCGTGCCCATGTTGCTCAACAACGAGCACGACGCGGGAATCATACAACAAACACTCGCCAAGGACAAACTGTTTGGACTGCTCTGTCCTGAGTGAGTCACTCACTCCTCTACTTTATTTTCATTTAGTCATATTTGAATTTAACATAGACTTGCCGCACTTGCCGCTAGATCACCTGAAGTTAAGATCCAGATTTTAATCATTTATAGGTACCTAATTTTGATGTTATACAGGTGAAGAACACACCTGTTTTTTTTTATAAATAAGTCTTGCCATTCTTATCATATGATTTGTGGTATTACTTCCAATATTATAATAATACAAAATGTCATCTTGTAAAAAAAACGGACAAGTGTGAGGCTGTAATTTTTTTTTTGATAAAGCTGAAACTTTATTTTTCTTTCTGCAACAAGATACTATGGATCTGCGTATATGGTTTTAATTTCAACTCGATACCTTCACGCGGTTCCCGAGATAAAGGTCTTGACATCCGACGGACAGACAACAAAGTGTTCCTATAAGGGTTCCGTTTTTTCCTATTAAGGTACGGAACCCTAAAAATATCACAAAGCATTGCCAGGTACAATACCGGCTCGTCGTATCAAAACAGTGTATGTGACTGTACCTGGGATACATGAGACGCGTGATTTTGGCGAGACTGAGGATACGCTAATGCCAATAACGAATAGGGCTCCGGGCAGCGTGTGCCACGACGCGCGTCACACCTCACTCCCCCGAAAAACAAATCCGTGAAATTGACTTATGATTTGGATGATAACAGAATTGTATGATGTGTCAGTGAGACGTGCACTGTGCTGTCTGGGTACGGCGTGGTGTGCGAAGTGTTCGAGGTGTCACTGGGTGCGCCGGTGGCGGCCCGGGAACTCGGCCCCGCGCGAGCTGCCCTCCCGCCTGCCTCTGTGTCCTTCAAGGCGCGCGCTGTGCATCGGTTCCGACTCAAGGACATGCCGAAACGAGCCTTGCCCGTTTACTTGTACGTCAGGTGAGCCCACATTCTATCATTCTTTTATATCTTTGTTACCATATGCGGTAGACTCTAGTTTGTATTAGAGGTGAGGACTATTATGATATTTTGACTAAATGTATACTACTACAATGTTTTGTTGCATTATCATAAATTTACCCATAGTACAAGCTTTGCTTAGTTTGGGCTAGATGGTGTTGTGTAAAATGTCCTCAAGTAAAAATTGTACGACATGTTGTCAGATTGCAGTACGTGGAGGCGGTGGTGCTGCCGGAGGTATCGCCGCGGCACCCGCTGCGGCGCACGCGGCTCGGCGCGCTCGACGCGTGCCGCCGGCCGCACGACCCGCCCTCGCAGTCAGTTTAGTTTTTACATTTTTTTTTTTTTTTTTTGCTAGGAGCGGCCCACTTGTGGGAGTGTCACTGCGACCTATAAAGATCTATTGTGACTGCCGCTATCTCACAGTTCTCCTCCAAGGCCTGCACTAATTATATAGTGGAGTATCTTCTTGGGGGAGATATGCTTAACCTCATCTGGCTCTAATATGTGTTTTCCCAGAAGTAGGTTACGTTTGTGCATCAATGGTTCGCAGTCAGTCAGGATATGTATGGGTGTCTCGTCAGCTTCGTGACACAGTCTACATTCCTTTGACTCGCTCAGTCCCATGCTGGCCATATGCTTGTTAAGGCAACAGTGTCCAGTCAGGGCTCTAACCAGGATGCGCATACTGTTCCTTCTCAGTCCTATAGTTTTTACATACTTTTCATATTGCTATTTCAAGCCAGGGAGGTATTTTTGTACATACGTTTATACGAAAATACGGAAAATACATTTACATATGAGAACACATTCGTGATACACGCTACCTACACCGTTTTCGCAAAGGCATTTGATTTAATTGATCACCTTGTTAACTACGCAAATATGTGATATTTTATTTATATCAAATATGTAATTATGTCTGTCATATATCATCATCTCAGCCACAAGAAGTCCACGGCTGGACATAGGCCTCCCCCATGGATTTCCAGAAAGACCGGTTGGAAGTGGCCTGCATCCAGCATTTTCCTGCCACTTGTATGATATGTTTTCCTGTCCACCTTGTGGCTGGTCTTCCTACACTGCGCTTGCCGGTTCGTGGTCTCCATTCGAGAACTTATCGGCCCCATCGAACGAAGAGATCCGTATAAAAGTCACCGACATAGCACAGGGAATTAATAAGTTGAAGTGGCAGTGGGTAGGGCACATAGCACGTAGAACTGACGGTCGATGTCATATATATTTATGTCAAATTCTGTATTATTAACCACTCTCACTTTGTCACGAACAGATTCGGTAAATTCGGTTTTACGATGCGCCATCAGCAGTTTCACAGGTCTCACACCTTGGTCGCTTTTTATCCTAGTTTTTACGGATGGCACGTGCACGTACAATATAAACAACGCTGAACATTTATATGTGTACAGCCAGGACTCCGTGGTCCGGCGGCTGGACGCGGCTCTGACGCCGTGGCCGGGCTTCGTGTTTGAGATATTCGACTACGCGCGCATGCGCAAACTCATACACCAATACTTCCAGACTCTGGGCTCGGGGCTCGGTAAGAAAACATTCATACATTGATTAACATTCATTACAAACAAAACCAATCTTTATTAAATGTATATTGAATAGTAAACCACTCAATATTTTCTTCGAAAACGTTTTTTTTTTGTTTTGGTTGGTAGATAAGCATGTAAAGATTCAAAGTTTTATTTATGTTTCCAACCTATAGGAAAAACTTAATTAGCCTCGTCATTTAAATAAACAACTAAATAAATACATATAGCTAAATAATAATTCAAATAATAAATTTAGCATTATAAAATAAAATTTAAAAAATGGTAATACCGGCCTCTTTCTGCTGGATATCCAACTTGGGCCGTGCTAGTTATCAAATTAAACGTGATGGAATATGAAATCGGAAATGGCACATATACCTATGGTCCCAATGTTCATGGACATTAATTGCAGTAAGGGTACATAAACGTGCAATAGAGCATGGTGTGTCGTTCCAGAGAAGATGCTGCCCTCGGAACCGGTATCGCTGTCGTTTTGGGTGGCGTCGAACCTGACGGTGGCGGCGCGCGACCGGCTCGCACTCTTCGTCGTTGATAACGCGCTGCTGCGGCTGCACATGGAGTGCCGGTTCATCGCCAGGGTCGGTGCAGTGCTCTTACAACAACAAACTACGATATTCAGCGCGACACACAACTCTTTACTCCTTATCGTCAAGATCTTTCATCATTGTGTTAAGGGGTTATTTCAATAATTCAAGGTTAAGAGTCTGTAGTTCGACCATTGTCCGTCTCGCTCACGCATACACATTTTTGAAGATATAAAATGACTGTATGAACTTATAAAAAAGTCGTAATTTGTAAAACTAGAAAACAACATCATAAATATTCGACAAAAAATTCAATTTGATCCAAGTGAATTTTCATACATAAAATTCATTTTTAGAAATTATTAACGCAAAAATGATTTTAATGTAAAGATTTACTACGATAACATGACCCGCCCCTCCAAATTATTGTTTTAATGTGTGTTGTCACATCCTTACGAAAGAGTTTGTATGTAGTTGTAAGTATTCGTCTTCAGAAGCAGGCCAGCAGCGGTCTGAGACAGTCAAGTTGTTGATTCTACGTCGCTCAGCAACACGAAAGTACTGATCGCAAGACAAGTCACCCAGTCATAGAAAAGTCAAGGTTAACAAATCGTTATTAACCGGTCAAAATATTGCCATAACACAATATTAATAAATGTCATCAACAACCTAGCTTCTTGAAATACGAAAATTATTCCCTGGGCCGATCCCACAGCCGCTCCAATAGTGTAATCGATGATGATTACAATATGTTCTGTGATTGTTTGCCTGAGGCGGGGCGTCTCGCGTGACATTGCAGAAGTCGGTGCTGTGCTGCGTGACGTGCGAGACTGAAATTGCGGTGCGTGAGCACGCCACCAACATGTCCTCGGACGGCGTGCACGGGAACTACACGAACCCGGGCGGGTTCGTGCACGACGTGCTCACAGTCAGCACGGCGCGGAACACGCGTCCCGCCGGACCCCCCTCCACGGAATTCTCCTGGTTCCCGGGGTCAGTTTATTTACTAAGTCACACTTGAAAGGGGTTAGCACAAGGTGACTCCATCCGTCCCCTTATGTTTAACATCTATTGTAGGGGCGACTGTCTCCGATCAAACTAGAAAAGTTTGAATACTATTACCAACATACCAAAGATAATAAACTTAGGGTAGTGTTAATAATGCTTGGAACAGAAATGGCAAGAATACTGTTTAACATTAGCAACTGAAGTATTAATTAGAGGAATGTGATAGGATTAATCTAGAGTGGTATCTTTATTTCTGAATTCCTTATGAATATATTAACAATGAAAAAAAAACGTGTGTAGTGTATTAACAGTATAGTGTTATACAGTGTGTGTGTGTGTGTGTGGTGCAGGTACTCTTGGAGCGTGTGCCTGTGTGCGTACTGCTCGCAGCACGTCGGGTGGCGCTTCGAGGCGCAGCGGCGCGCGCTCCGGCCGCGCTCTTTCTACGCGCTCTGCAGGAACTATGTGGTGCCGCGGGACGCCGCCGACCGCCTGCCGCCCGACAGCGCGCCCGCCGCGCCGCTCTGACCGCCTACTGGCTTTCTGTGGCTCCGACCTCGCTTCGACGCGATGGAGTTGCCGTCTACATAACGTGACGTAATGTAACGGTTTATACTAACTCTAGTTTAACGTGTAAATTTTCCGAACGAACGCATGTGACTGGCAACCGTTCGGTCATGTTTGTCTGATGTGAAGCAATACTGTAGCCACCTAACTTGGAATGAGAACGGAACGGCGCGCCCCGGCAGCTGCTCAGCTCGACGGTGCTGTACAGCCATCGTGATGTACCACTGTGATATGGTTTCTTCGTTAAGTTTCTATGCATCAAAATCTCGAGTTTATCATTACATGAACCAATGTCCTCCAGTATGGAAGATGTCTGCACTAACCTACAGAGCTACAATTTTTTTATCGGCTTTCTATTGACAAATAAATAACGAGTATGCAATGAGTCATTATGAAACACAAAAACTTCAGAAAAAAATCAAATATTTTAGTTCGATGTTCAGTTCTGAATATTAATTTATATTTACTTTTTTTAACCAATTCATACAGGAATGGCAGATCCAACAACTGTTAAGGTACTAACAGACTATTAGATTTGTTCAGAGCGAACCTTAAAAATTATTGGCTGTGACAGCAAACACTCCAATTACTAGCCATGTTCGGGATCAATCACATACACATGATGGGATCAACCATGTTAGATTTATAAACTGACACTAGTTAGGATACATATGGATGTACCAGGCGAGATCTAGTCAGTTGGGAGCTGTCATTTTACTATTATTTACTTCTTATAGAAACGCGAAAAAAAAACATAAAATTGAAGCTAGAAAATTTTGTAAATAACGATGGATGAATGTCGATATTTTTGTAGAAAATAGGTTTCAATTAAATCATTTCACTAATTTCTTTTCATCATTGCCTTAGTGTTGAAAAATACCTAGTCTTGCCATAAATATTGTCACGAAGAAAAAAATTATTTTTTTATTGCAAATAATATTTATTACTTTTACAGTGTGTTAGTTTAATACATAAATATAAAACAATTTAAAATATAAAAGCTTATTCGAAGTGGTCTCCTTTGGCTGCAATACAGTCCTTTAAACGTTGAGGCCAGTTATCAATAGAAGCATGCACTCTTTCCATGGGAAAATTCTTCACTGCCAATCGTATGGATTGTTTTAGGGACTCCTTGGGAAGCTTCCTTAGAGCTTTGAGAATAAATACGGTCATTTTGTTTGTTAAAATGTTGCTCAATTGTAAAGATTTTCTCATCCGTAAACGAAATTTTTCTGTGACCCCCCTTTGCGTACCGCTTCAGTAGTTGTTTCGATTTTACCACCCTATTCTTTTTTAAATTATCAGTTAAAAAATGACCAGTGCGTCTCTTATAGGCTGCAAGTCCTAAGTCATCTTTTAAAATACGCGACATGGTTCTGGGTGCTATCTTCATCTCCCGAGATAAAATCTTTTGCTTTCGGACAGGATTTCTTCGAATTCTTTCCCTTACTGCTTTGACCACCTTTTTCGTACGAACACTACGTGGACGGCCAGATCTTTTTCTGTCACAAACAGAGGAGGTCTCATTGTACCTATTAATAGCCCGGTACACAAACATTTGACTAATACCAAGCGTATGGAGAGTTTTAAAAATTGCATTTGGCTCCATACCAACTTTGTGTAATGCAATCACAGCGATTCGGTTCTCTTTATCACCCCACTCCATTTTAATATCGCAAAATATTGTACAATGTATTGGCGCCAAAATTAGAAAACTCAATGAACAATCGTATAAAAATGACAGATTCCAAATTCAAATGTAATATCTTTCTTATTTTTAACTGTAACAGTATTTATGGCCAGACTAAGTAATAAACTCACAATCACAGAAGATATTTATTGTACGTAAAATTATTTTTCTAATAGCATTTATTGTAAATATTTTTTTTTTGTTATTAACGTTAATCTAGTAAATAGTCGACATAAATATGAACTGAACTGTCTATAATATCATTATAGTAAGTAATAATTTTGTAAATATTGTAGTTTACATTATGTGGCTGTAAATTTAATCTATCTTTATTCATATGCAATTATCCTTATGCTCCAACTGAGAAGCTACATAAGTCCATGTGTTTTAGGTAAGAATTGTTTTTCAATAAAATAAGATGTTTGTGTATCAGTTATAAAAAGAATTTTATTTATGATTCTTATCCTAAATTAATAATTATCTAATGTAAATGTACATAATTACTTGTAAACCTATCCAAGGCAAAATAATTAATAAAGAATTATTAATACACTGAGACTGTCCAACAAACAATTACTGATTTTTTTTAATTTATTTTTTTACCTAATTATGGTGAGCATACAATGGCAAATAGGTGTTGTGACACAACAAGAAAAATATTAATCTTCAAACTATAACCTCATGTGGCAGTGCATCTTTCTTGTAAAATTACACTTAATAGTGATTTTTTTACATTAAATGAATATTAAGAAAAAAGTTGAATGACTTATTATTTTGTGTTACATGGCCGAGGACAAAATTTATTAAGCACTTGTAATAAGATTTAAACATAAAAGGGCCCAATGGCTTGAAGTGCATCTGAGAATCGGACCTCATTTATAAGATAAGATTCTTGTGGCTGAGGATGGAACTCATCTATCAATCTAGAAGACATCTATTCACTTGAACCTTGCAAATTCCAAGATTTTAGATTAGATTAGATTCTTAAAAAATAGAGAAGGCGGTAAAGAATACAATTTCTGTGCAGTTTGCATCAAAAACAATTGTATTATAGAATAACCTTTCTTTTTGGTACTGCTGGAGTTGAAAAAAAAAAAGGCTGAAAACATGACGAGGTGTGATTTTTTACAATAATATACATTCTCCACTGGCACCTTTTTCGTTTAAGGCCCCCATAACAAAATTATAACTTTGATCGGAAAATGTTGACATATTTTGTCATTATTCCGAATAAGCTGGACTTTTCTTCCTTCAAATGTCTCTCAACCAGATCTTCAGCTTTCACTTTGTCTGCTTGACATAAATAAATAAAGCCATTAAGAAGAGTACAAATTCGTTTCTCCATCATAAGTATCATGCCTCATAGTGGTCAACATTATGTATCATATTTGAACAACTGTTGATTAAAAATAAAGACAAAAAGTTCCTATTTTTATAAATAATCCTTTTCTGTTGAATGCATCAATATGATGCTGTAACTACAACAATGATAAGAAATAAAATAAAACATTATATACCTGAAGCCTTACCTGATGAAAGTCGAGTGAAAATCAGGTGCTGCTTCATTATCATCACCTTAAATTCCATGTTGAAACACCACACTTATTAATATTGTCACAATGTGTTACTCTGTTCATGAGTATGTGTGTGTGTGTGCGTGTGAGTGCATGGCATGCATGACGTAGTGCATATGTGGGTGCGCAGGGGGGTGGTGCGGCGGCGGCGCGGGGGGAGGCAGAGGCGCAGGGAGCGGAGCGCCCGCCGACGTCTTACGAGGGGGTTGCTTCACGCGACGCTTTGGTGGTGGCTTGTCTGAAAAGGTAAAATATAACAAATCTGTTACCTTATAATGGTCAAACGGATGAAATCGATTGTTGCTAAATTTGGTACAGAGATAGCTTAGAATTTTGAGATGGAGATAGGTCTATGAGACTTACGCTGACGAACACAACATGCTTTATAACCCTGACAAATCAGTGTACATGATTTTTAAAAGTGCTAATAGCCGTGAAGACCTGCCTCCACTTCACTGGGTGGCGTTGTTCTGGAAAAAGTTGACGAAATACCTCGGCCACATGATGACCTCCGACCTATCGAATCACGCCGACATACAGAGACGAGCGATCGCAGTGCGAGCCAATATGTTGGCTAGAAGATTCAACCGCTGCAGTGAGGCGGTAAAGAATCAGCTCTTCATTAGTTACTGCACAAGTGTTTACACGACTGAACTGTGGAGCAATTATACTAAGGCCGCCATGAGCGAGATGCGCGTGCAATACAACGACGCGTGGCGCGCGATATTCCGGCTGCCGCGGTAGTGCAACACCAGCGGCATGTTCGCCGCGGGGCACGTGCCCGACTGGCAGGTGTTACTGCGGAGCCGGTCGGCCGGCACGCGCGCCGCCATGCCCCGTTTCGACAACGCACTGGTGGCTGCCGTGAGAGACTGGGACGCTAGTCCCCTTCATCGAACGTGGAGGGCGTATCACGCATCGATCACATAATTTATTTATTATCCTTATTTTAATTCATTTATTTATTCTTATATATAATTATTTTTATTTAATTTAATTGATATGGATTTACATCTGGAATAAATAATTTTCATTTTTTTCATTCCATGCCGAGACCAAATGTTTTCCGCTTGCTACAAACTCCAAACTCCTTCAAACCCTTGGACAAATTGAGTGATCAAAATGTCGGTATCCACACGCTTGCGAGAACGGAGCGTTAGGCGCGTCGCCCACACGAGCTGCAGTCGAGGCGGCGTCGAAGCACGGGCGCACAAGCAGCGCGCCGCTTCTTTCTGGTACAAATGGCAGTGCGCTCACACACTAAGAGTCGCGTCGCAGGCGACGTAGAGTCGAGGCGCAGGCGGGGCGGGGGTGCAGTGCGCGACCGCGCCGCGACTCCACCGCCGTTTTGTCATTTTGTTTCGTGCGTAGACGTGTTTACACTGTAATGTATGAAAGAAGCATAGCCGCCCGCGCCTCGACTTACCAGTGAGCGACGCGCCAGTGTATTGCAGCAGACAAGCAAACATGGCGGACGTCGAGCTCATGTCGGCTTTAACGTTTGATTTTGCGTATTTGTATTACAAATATATTTTTTCTTTATGATCCTTATCCATTGGGTTCCAAATGCATGGTTATACTTGATAGCATTCTAAGAAATGCAAGATTTCTTGTGAAGACCAGTAACCCATTTTTAGGGTTCCGTACCTCAAAAGGAAAAAAACGGAACCCTTATAGGATCACTTTGTTGTCCGTCAGTCCGGGTGTCAAGTCTATATCTCGGGAATGGGTGAAGTTATCGTGTTGAAATTAAAACCATATACGCAGATCCATAGTGTCTTGCTGCAGAAAGAAAAGTCGAATTTCTCAGTTTTTGTAAAACAAAGTTACAGCCGAATATGTCGTGAAAAAACGCACATTTCGACACACAAAGGAATCAAAACCTATGGGGCACTTCCCGTTGACCTAGAACTATGAAATTTTTGTGTTATAGTACACATATAGGAAAATATCCGAAAACTGGACATTTTTTATTTAATCACAAAAAATTCTTTAAGCAAGGAGGGTCAAAATTTTAAAGTGTTTTAACCATATCATGTGGGGTATCATATGAAAGAATTTAATTAGCACAAGCTTAAACCGGTTTTTAAATATTTTTTATTGCATATTTTTCGATTTATGAAGGAAAATATAAAAAAAAATATAATTTACCCCTTTTATCTACTAGTTTGTACGGAACCCTCGGTGGGCGAGTCTGACTCGCACTTGTCCGGTTTTTTAAGCAACACAGTATCAAAGACACAAACATGTAGACATAGACATATATTGTAACAAAAACACACAGAAAATAAAAAATCATACACACAAAATAGGTCATAAAATTATGTTCTTGTCACAATCCGGCCCCAGCTTAGCGCATAATGCTAGTAATATAATAATGCATAATGTGGATGCATCACAAGCGCTTGTCGCAAACTTCCTTTGATTTTGGACATCAAAACCGACAGTGACAAGCCAAGCCAAACACTTGACAAATCAAGAAAACGCACTATCTATACATTTGAATTTGTGGTAGCTTGCCGAGGTTTGGCAAGCGTGTGATTCCGGCATCATTAGCAGTGGCAGAGCAAGGCGTGGGCGACTGCTAAGGCTTCATGCCTCCATGAATGGAACGTTTTTTTTACACATACATTTTTATTGGTTATAATGTATAGGTATGTTTTCTATAAGGACAGTCGCAGTTCTGTCTCTTTATTATCATGGTCAAATGGCTGTACCGATTATTATGAAATGTGGTACCGAGATAGCATAGAATTTGGAGATTGACTAGACATAGACTCCATTTCATCATCATATCAATTATTCATCAGCACACAAATCAGATTGTGAGGTGATGCAAGTATCTATATAAAAGGCTTTGTCCAGACTGATTGACAGACAACATACCAGCCTAAACCATTTGGAGGGCAGTTAGTTCTTTAAGAATAAGCTAAAGATTTTAGAGTTTGCTAAGAATCACAGGTAAACCACAGTATGCAGTTAGTTTTACTATCAAAAAAGACAACTGTACCTCTTCCAGTTTCATTACTAAATAGTTCTGGAACCCTGAGATGAACATAATCTACATTTTACTCTGAAACTGGAGGACACAGACAGCCAATCTCCAGCAAGTAGATATACATCTATTTGTATTCCGACCTGTGGGCTTCTTGTCCCTCCCGTCAGTAGGCAGGTCTTTCTTCATGATGTTATGCAGTGTGGTACGTGGCAAACGCAGTGCCTGAGCACGCGCACGCAGTGAGAGCGCCGGAGAGGTCTTCAGCGAGTCTGCCACTTCTGACATATGGGACTTTCTGCAATGTAAGTACATATTGTGTGATATCAACACAACTGTTGTATTCCTTCAAGATTCTTAAGTAAACCAGGCATTTATAAGTCCAGGTACCACATGTGACCCTCACACATCACTCCCTTTCATCATCATCATCTCGGCCATAAGAAGTCCACTGCTGGACATAGGCCGCCATGGATTTCCAAAAAGACCGATTGGAAGTGGCTTGCATCCGGCATCTTTCCATCACTTGTTGTATGAGGTCATCTGTCCATCTCGTGGCTGGTCTTCCTACACTGTGCTTGCCGGTGCGTGGTCTCTACTCGAGAACCTTTCGGGCCTATCTGCCATCAGTTCTACGTGCTATGTGCCCTGCCTACTGCCACTTCAACTTGCTAATCCTCTGTGCTATATCGGTGACTTTTGTATGTCTATGTATCTCTTAACTCCTGATTCAATCTCGTAGAGTGACTCCGAGCATTGGCCCTCTCCATAGCTCATTGCGTGACCTTGAGCTTCCTTATAAGCACTAACTTTCAAATAGAAAACCAAAACCAAATTTCATTAAAATCCTTGGAGCCGTTTCCGATATTCAGATTATATATATACAAGAATTGCTCATTCAAAGGATAGATAGATGGATATTGCTTGGGGACAACCGTTTGTTTAGTAAAACGTATGCGGAGACATGTAAATAGAGATAAGATACCCTAATATTTATAAGTACAATAAGTTAAATTAACTCTTTTTGTTTCCCAAATAAAATAAAATAAAATAGTCAAAATTATGGACTCTAGTAGACAATTTCAGTTTCAAAAGGGCATTGTGTTTTACATCAACATTATTTTGCATTCTTATGAGAGAATCATCTTAAAATTTTCATATACTTAAGTTGTTCAAAAAGTGCAAGATTTGAAACAATGGAGAGAAGCTACATAAAACCATTAGAAAAGAAATTGTTAAAAGTAAACAAACTGTAAATAACACTAAAATAAAATAACTAGTTAAATACTTAATGACACATAATAAGTGTAATTTTGTCAAATAACAACAGTTACAAATTATTTATTAAAGTTAAGTTGACCAAAACTGCTGAAGTATACCTTGGGGTATGTGAGCAGTTGTGCCAAATTGTAGTCAAAGTTCACTCTGATTTCAGTTTTATTTCATAGAGCCAGCATACCTCTTCTCTGGACGTCCTGGGCGTGGGGCATCACACACATTGCCAGTGGCAAACAACTTGCGTTCCCATGCAAATAAAGTAGTCTTGGATGGTGGTTCACGGTTGAATCTGTCCAGAAACTTCGCTTTGATCTGTGTATCACATATTCATTACTTATTATTACAGATATTGCTGTTTTAATCATCACCAACATTTACATAATTATATAGAAAAGAGAAAAGTTGGCTCACCTCTGTGATGGTGTGGTGCGTATGATGCCTCTCATGTATCCATACGGCAGCTACAAGCCTTTCTTCGATCGTAAAAGTTGATGTGTCCACACTTCTTTCGGATTTTTTTTTCGGCTCGTCTCCCTTGCCCTTATCTTTAGGTTTCCGAGGTTTCCTTTTCTTTTCTTCCTTGGCTTCGACCAGTTCTGGTTCCGATACTTTGAGTGGCTCGTTTAACGACAACTGCTCATCTAGGAGAACATTTTGGGACATGTACGAAGTAAACTTCGGGTCGGGGTTCACGTTTTGTAACTTTGTGTGATCAACGGTTGTAGGACACTGTGTGTACAAATGATGTGGGTAATGATGTTGAGTTGGAAATTGATACATAACATTTTTGTCATGATAACTGTTTTCCATTGATAACTTATTTATTTTTAACTGTAACAAATTGATCAACTCAATCACAAACAAAACAATCGAAACTACAATTCCATTGACCTTTTGAGGCTTTTGACAATGATAAACAATTTAAATGACATTGATAGTAAATACATTTTATACTGGCATCACTGGGAGTTTTGGCGGGAACGTCATAAAACATGGTGTTGCTTTGTTTTATTTTCCTAAACTAAACAACGTCATAAGGGTTATTATGGACAATAATGCGATAAAAATTATGGTGTTTTATTCTATAAGTGTTCAATCAAGTGCGTGTGTGTGGGCAAGTGAAATAAAGCAGTGAAACTTGTTATTTTACGTTGTCGGCAAAACTCCATAGAAGCTTCTAGTAAAGTCGCCATATCTTTACTGAGAACTCGCAAACGCTAAAAAATAACCCTTTCTTATTTCGACTGAAGGACTTTGTTTCCATGGTCAAGAAAAATTAAAAAAAAAAAACTGGCATCACTAAGATTTTTTTCTTATTTGGCAAAAGCCATCAGTCATTCATCCAAAATAATAAATGAGTTTCTACTTTTCACTCCCTTCTATCTTCATTTTCCTTTCTCTCACGCTACAGATAGGTATCAAATTCTTTTTGACTACTAAACATAGACCTCAAGGCCTCCAGTCTTGTATCGTGGCATCAGTATTTATAATGCAATGCGATATTTAAATGTAATTTTTGAAAAATTAATAAAAGACTCTTGCTTACAAATTATTTATTTACAACTACCTACTTCTCAGAAGCAATATTGGAAAGTTTTCGGTTACCAAGTAATCATCCTCGAATATCACCGCAATATTCAGTTCAAATTCTGAAACAAAATATTAACGTTATTTCAGGTTTCCATAAAGCTAGAAATTAATTGAACTATTAAGTATAATATAATGAAATTCCATAAGTCTTTCAACGTGCGAATACATTACTTGTTTGAGTACATTACAGACGAAGTGCAAAATAAGCGTAAAAATAATAAACTAAGAGCGAGCCGTACCTATATTTACCCACCTCATCGGGTAACAAGATGTGAGTTATCTAGGATAACGCACATTAGTAAGGTGTCTCTACATGTACAGGGTTGCCTAGGCTAAACCTGGAGCGTTTTGTACAGTTAGCAAAAATGTGACCGTTATTTGTGGTGTCCACCACCTTTGAGTAGCAAGTACATTCGAAAGTGCCTATCGAGAAGTGCCCAAATCAATATGGTTGCCTCGCCTATATAACCATGGAGCTTTCATGACTCTGTCTAATTTTAGGGTTCCAAAAATAATACTAATAAGGCGATGGACACATAAACCCGGACAAGTGCGAGTCAGACTCGCCCACCGAGGGTTCCGTACACTAGTAGATAAAAGGGGGAAATTATATATTTTTTTTATTTTCCTTCAAAACCGAAAAATATACATCGTAAAAATATTTAAAAACCTGAAGCTCTTTCATATGATACCCCACTATATACGATTAAAGCACTTTAAAATTTGGATCCTCCTTTCTTGCATAAAGATTATCCCTATTATTTTGGTTTTGATTAAATTAAAAATGTATAGTTTTCGGTTTTTTTCTTTATGTGTAGGTACTATATGACGATGCTTCTTGCCAACAATTTATAGGTCAACGGGAAGTACCCCATGGGTTTTGATTCCCTTGCGAGTGTCGAAATATGTGTTTTTTGCGACATATTCGGCTGTAACTTTTTTTATTAAAACTGAGAAGTTTGTTTTTTTTTCTCTCCGCAGCAAGAGACTATGGATCTGCGAACAAGGCCGTAGGCAGGGGGGTCCCCCCCCCCCCCCCCCCCGAAATCCTGGCCATTATCAAAAATCCTTCCAAGCTTCAATAATTTTATAAAATGATAAAAGATTATAAACGCGCATTTAGAATAATTCTAAATAAACACTTGTTTATTAAGAAATAGTGCGTTAGTCATTACGAAAAAACGTTTTATTTTTATTTTTGAAAGAGATGTATTATGATTACAAAAAATATAACCTACTTATGACACTTTGGAAACGAAGACGACTGTAATGACACATCAACCTCGCACATCAAAATCCGTCAAGACGTTCAGGCTGTCATATAGAAACATACATACATACCCGCAATACATACATACACTCGAAAAACATTACCCTCCTTACGCAATCGGGTAAAATATATAGTTTCCATTTGATATACGCGTTTGTAGTATGCGCGGACGAAAGACGAACATAGGTCATACTGCATCTCTTTAGCTAAGCTGTAGTTATGCACACATATTACTGCACATCAGGGTTTTGTAACATGCGTGCCATCCGCGATACCTATTCCGGAATTTTGACAGCACATTATTTTGTTTTTCCAATGCCAGGGGGGGGGGGTCCGGACCTTAACCCCCCCCCCCCTTATATACGCCCATGGCAGTCTCTGCTTCATATGAATCAACCGGACTCGGTTGATAAGTAGATTCATACAGGCAGTATGGACACAGTCAGGTAAGAATGGAAAGTTTGTTAATTATCTCTATATGTACTCCATATTATGTTGTCATATTACAAACAAACATAAACCGATAACACTGCAATAAATCGACACTAACTTCCTCTTCACTAACCTGGCTGTTTCCATACTGCCTGTACGAATAAACTTACCAAGCGAGTTCGGTTGATAAGTTGATTCATAAGAAGTCGAGACTTCTAGGCCTGGATGCAGGATTAGGGTGAAACCCTTGAAATGTACACGCTGAAGTGTTGACGCGTTGTATAGAGTAGAGCATGGAACTGACCGATCTTGAAGTTGACGGTGGTAGTGGTGGGGCAGGTGAAGAGCCGCGGCAGAACCATGTAGAGCGGGATGTCGCGCACGCGCCGCACGTCACCTTCGCCTACCTGGATGTTCTGGATCTCCGTTGCTATAACGTCAGGACAACATTATCTATGCAACTATGATTTATAAATTAAGGCATTTGAGAAATTTAGAATTAAGTTGTTATATCGTAATGAAAAATTAACTAGCACAAGTAAATTATTATTTTTTTCAGATACTGCAATACACATTTCAAATAGACAAAGTCACATTTGATCCATCAGAGATGGGGAGAGAGACCGAGAGAGAGAGAAAGAAAGAGAGCTAGAGAGAAAGGATGTACCATCCTTGGAGTATCCCTCCGCGCAGCCGCAGGTCTCCACCCGCACCAGCTGCAGCTCTATTGACTTTATGGGCACCGAGCACTCGTCCACACGGATCTGACGAAATTATACATAACCAGTTCAATAAACAAGTCAAACTTATGGATTTCAGAATCGAAAACTCCATTGAGTTTCAATGATATGACTTTTGAGTGCCACAGTTATAGAAGTGAGCTTTTATTTTATGCAAGTAAAGTATTAAAATAACAATAAATGGCCAAGTGCGTGTCATGCTACGCTCAACGCGAAGGGTTTCGTTCCGTAGTTACACATCACAATTTATGTGAACTTCAAACAGGGTCTCTTGTTTGATACTATAAACGTGACGAGGTAACTTATGTTGAAATATATATTTTAGACTTTTTGTACTTATCTAAGTAAATTTTTTAAGTTAAACAACCATTAAATAAATATTTGTGGACATTTGACACAACACCATCTAGCCCAAACTAAGCAAAGCTTGTACTATGGAACTAGATGGCTGATAGAATACATATATATTTTTTTTTGTAAATATATACATATGATACACAGAAACACCCAGAGACAGAACAAACATCCATGCTCATCACACAAATGTTTGCCCTGGGTGGGGATCGAACCCACGACCTTACAGTTCAGCAGGTAGACATACTACCAACTGAGCCACAAGGCCAGTCAATTACTCGTTAACTTGATAAGCCTACTTAGCCTTGTATATATGATGTATATATCCATACCAAATTACAGCATTCTAGTACTAATAGTCTTTGAGCAAAGCCGCAGACAGACGGACAGACAGACAGATGGGCATGACGAGACTATATGGAGTCATTGATGTTCGGTAGGTATTAATAAATCGACGTTTCTGAAGATGGTTCTCACCTTGCCAGTAATGGGTCGGTCGAGCGGACACACGGTGGAGTCTATCTCCGCGTACACATGGAAGTGCGGCATGTTGGCGCGCGCCCCGCCGGCGCCGCCGCCGGCCGCGCCGCTTGCGCGGATCGTGCTCGGATTGATCTCGCACCGCACCGGCTTTAAAGGCGCGTGATCTTGCTGGAACCAACACATTTTGAAATAATTACTTAAAACTTGTATACGTCGTCGGCAGATGAAAGATTCAGCTCTTCAGCCAAATGACTGGGCTGCTCGCTACTGGCTGCTTTACTTGAATAATTAGGTCAGTTTAAAACATTCATTATCAAGTTAGTTTAAATGCTAATCTATTGGAAAAGGCTGGTCTTTGGCAATTTACTTTTATTTTTCAACAAGAAATGTAATAAAAATATACATTTTATTTTATTAAACTTAAATACAGTTACTAGCTGCACAGATTTTTAAAAGTGGATATTTGCATCCCTTTTTTTTGCAGTTTTTTAATTCTAAAGAAACAAAACTTTTCTATAAGTCACCTTAAGGGGTTTGCTGTTCTACAACTTCTCTGTTAAAATTAAGCCATTTACCTGTTGATGCTGCACAAATATCTGTGAGGTAACATTCAGTGGCTTGTTCAAGAATGAACGTTTCATACTGCACTTTAGTATGTACATGATATTCACGAACACTCCATGGTATGTCTCCAGCAGCCCAGGGTAGCCTGGCGAGGTGGCCTGCCGGGCTCGCAGAGGCATCTCAAATGGGATCTCTGTCACCCCTGGGGGAATCTTGCCAGGGGGAGCTAGCTCTATTGAAGTGTTCACCAAGGTGATAGGCTGGAATATAAAGTAAAGAGGCAACATGGTCAAGATAATATATTGTGTTCTGGATGAATCACCAGAGAACCAGTTTCTGTTTTAGGCTATGTATGTATATCATATTTGACCACACTGGTTAAATTGCTTATGATCAGGTAAGCTACTACTTATAGCTCAGCCTAATATGTAAAAACTTATACTATGTATATCTAAGCAAAATTATAAAAGTGAAAATAACTGTCAGTTTGTCTGTTTATTACCTTTTTATGGTCAAAAAGCTGAATCTCAAATGATTGTAAAATTTTGTACAGATAAAGCTGGCAATGTATGGGAGGAGATAGACTACATTTTGTCATCACCATGCTGGTTTCACCAGCATGGTTTCACCAGCATGGTGATGACAAAATGCAATGCAATTACATACTAAAATAACTATTAATGACTCACTTCATTCTATGACTTCGCTACACACATACACTTAAGGATATGCAACATTTGTGTGACTTAGATCTATTATGAGTTATAAATATTAAGCGTAAAGTAGTATTCACATGTGAATCGACATTACTTATATAACACTAAAACATTTATGCTAACCTTGATACTGTTAGAAAACGCTTCAAAAATGCCGACGTTCTTGGTGCTAAGCTGCAGATTAACGACACCTTCTAGAGTGAGTGTGAGGCCTTCGTGCCTCACCTCGCCGCTGCTCTCCACGGCTGCTACCCCGGCTATGATCTCCTGCAAGCCACAATGGAAAATTCATTTCTTACCTATTGAGCATTTTTATTTCTTCATTCTTTAGGCGTGCATTTATTTGCAAATGGCACATTTACCCCTTCGTGGTACACTTTATTTACTCTTTTTAACTTGATAAACAGGTTAGTAGACATGGTGGATTATAGATTTTTATTTCGAATTCTAATGAGAAAATCACAACAAAACAAACAATCGTTATCAAATCACAACAAACAGCTGACACTGCTGTCATGATTGTTTTTTTTTATTTTTATTAATTTGCCCTACGGGCAGAGCTGTCATGATTGTTATCTCCCGCAATGTTTTTTTTTTTGGCGGGAACGTCTTATTAACATGTTGTTGCTTTGTTTCATTTTCCTAAACTTGTGTTATTTTGAACATTAATGCTATAAAAATGGTGGTGTTTTATTAATTAAGTGTTCGATCAAGTGCGTGAGTGTGGGAAACTGAAATAAAGCAGTGAAACGTGTGATTTTACGTTGTCGGCAAAACTTCATAGAAGCTTCTAGTAAAGTCGCCATCACTTTACTGAGGCAAGACTTAAATTTTAAAATGACTGTTTACGTGACTTAGACTGTGACTAGAACACTATATAACTTGTATTATTCAAGAAACTTGAAATATTTCAATAGTTGACACTGGCAAATCGCTAATCGCGGGGTCCAATACAAAAAAGAAGAAGAACTTCACCGGACAAAGCTCAGATAAATAAACCAAATTTGGCTGTATACTCAAAGGGACAAAGACATGCCGCCAAGGTTGATAGAAGCCGCCAAGCGGCTTAGCCGTGTTCCGGTATGATGTTCGATGAAGCCGTTCAGGAAAACGGGTCGGAATAGTTGCTCCTATGCTGTTAGACCGTTCTAACACACATCGCGACGACGCATTGGATAGCCCTAGCCAGTCATGGAGGGTAGCGGGATCCAAGGCACGGTGCACCGCTAGCCGACCGCAGTTAGTAGGGGGGCCCAAGTAATGAACTAGCCACTCACGAAAGGCTGTCCCGCCAACTTGCGAAAAATCCCGGGATGCGCCATGATGAAAGGGCCCGATGGACATCCCGGGTCGGGCTCGGGCGTCCCCGCAATCTCCAGACTGGTGTGATCTTGCGGCGTGTGTCTCCTGGTTGACAGCGCGGAGCCTCATTCTACTCTACTGCCGTTTTCCTACCAATTCCCTCACCAACATCATGCAGTACAAGAACAAAAAGAAGGTTGCACAGCGGCTACACGCCCTTTCACTCAAAGTGCACCTCTCTAACATAAGAGGCTTGCACTTAAATCTCGTGCCTGTTCATCATCATCTTGAGACTGGTAAACCGTCACTCCTGTTCTTGACGGAGACGCAGATACGAACACCGAGTGACGTGGCGTATTTGTTGTATCCTGGGTACAACTTATAACACAATTTTAAGCCCTTTGCTGGAGTGTGCCTATATGCCCGTGACGACGTCTGCTGTCGGCGTCTCCGTAATCTTGAAGACCCCAGATTCTCCGTGCTCTAGATACTGGTGGATCAGGAGGCAACAGAGCTAATGAAATATCTCGGTGAAGCTGCGTGAAGTATCAATCTACTCTCCACCTGATACCCTTCCTGAGTGGGTCTTTCCCGATAGATATAATCTGGGTGTCTTTAAATCACGAGAGAATTGGTTTCTTCTAGGTAAGCGCGCTCCATCGTAGACCGCAACGTCGCTTAACATCAGGCGACTTGAATAAAACAAAGTGAAGTGGAGTGGAGTGGGGTCGGGTCCTTTTTTATCCCTACCTGTCCGGGTGCATAGGCCCGGCCCGCGAGCTATTTGTGGTAACCTATCAAACAAATTCTGTCTGTCTTTGTCTGTCAGACAAAATTTTGAGTTTTGTTGTTTTTCGTCTTAACAATTTTGGTTATTATATTTGTTACATAGTTTGTCTACATTTTGTATTTTAACATTTATTTTAGCTTGTAAGTACTTTTATTCCTATTTATCTACTTTTATTCTAATTGTACATGTTGTGTACTACATAATTAGTACTGTTTTTATTATTTTATTCTATGTTCGTTTTTGCTGTCTTATTATTTACCTTTTATTGTTAGAAATTTGGGGGGTGGTCAAAATATGTTGAGAAAAAAATTGAGGGGGGGGGGGGTTGGTTCGTGTCGATATATGAACTTACTCTTGGTCTTAGGTTGACGGTTTATTAAAGTTATTAAAAACAGCCTGTTTCAAATTCATTACGGAATGGAGTGTGAATTATACAGTACTTAATGCTCAGTATGCGGCTGTGTTTGCTTTTGGAAGCTTTTGTACTTTGTTGTAAACATGTTTCTCTTCAATCCCGATGTAGTTTTAGCACAGTAACACAAGTAAATCGTCTGTTTTATAAATATTTAGCGGCAGCGACACAAGTTTTGTGCACGTACTTAAGCCAGAGTGACGACACAATCAAAATGGTGGACATGGCGTCGTGAGCTATGATTGGTCGGATGAGAGCACTTGTTTCATTCAAGCACAAACTTTTTGTTTCGGTGTTGGATTTGCCTTAAGCCTCAACTTATCTTAAACAAGCACGAAGTTTTCATTACGTTGTCGTGAAACAAAGAAATTTTATACTATATTTTTGTAGTTTTAAAAGCAATAAGTTATATATTTTTATTTAACCAACAGAACTGAAATTTAATCCATAACAAGACTGCATTTAAAAGTGATTTTCGACAAATGTGGCGGTTGTGTTAAACGAGCACTAAAACGACGGCATGTTAAAATCCTATTCACTGAATAAAGACTTGTTACTTTCTGTCAGACAGGAAAAGCTATCACGCGCGAAAACTGATTAAAAATCAAATGAACATATTCAGCGTTTATAAGTAAGCAAATAAACAAAATGTGCTGTGCTATAATCCTACCAAAAGGAAAAAAACTAACTTGAAGAAAGATATTATTTTTACTGGCAATAATTTCGTTGAACGTCAAAAATGTTCAAATCAATTTTTCAATAAAAAAATAGTTGAAAAGAAACATCCGATTGTGGTGGTTGTTTGTGAATTTGGCTCGTGAAATTATTACGATTTTTATTTACTTTCGATCGTTTGTTATTATAAATATTATACTTGTGTATTAGTGATTTTTTATACAGTGTTAGTGTTATCATTGTGAGTCGTGTTGCTTCCTATCGTTGAGATTCGAACAGGTGATGCCGACAAGGGTTCTACGGATGGATCGATATCGCTAACTTTGCTTTCGATAGCGAAAATTAGCAAAAGAAAAGGGGTGGTTCGAAGATGGAGAAGTCGGCCCGGCCACGGACGGCTCTCAACGAATGTGTGAAGGTGGTGGTGCGATGCCGGCCGCTCTCCGAGAAGGAGAAAAATGAGGGTTTCGAGGAGGTGAGGTGATTTCAGTTTATGTTGTTTATATCGGGTGTTAGGGCTGCGCAGACACGGTGCGTCGATCCAACTTGCATCCTTGTCGTCTGGAAAACAACTCAAAATGCATTTAACACTTTTTAAATGTAGCAGTTTCTTGTTTATACTTATTTTAATACTGGCGATACCTGCCGCCATGGTGCGTTGGGCGACGTGACGATTACCATTGATGATAGGGGCTGAAAATGGTACCGAACTATAATAAGCAGAAAGCTGTGTGTGATTCAAGCGCGTGGGCCCAAGCTGTTGGCTAAATACCCGTAATAATTTTATAAAAGAGTCAATCAGTTTCTGTCAGATATTAAAATTTGTTTATTTTAACTCTCTTCTAAAATTCTACATAATAAAGTAGGTAGGCTATGTATCATAGATACTGAGGCGAGATGTAAAGTTGAACACCTGTTTAATTTTAATCATGTATATGTATGTATATTATGTACCTAGATAACAATGGTGAACGACCCGGGAAACTGATTATCTCTTATCACTACAATAATTAACAAGAAATAGATGTATATCTAAAATAAAATATGTATATTTATACAAATAGATATATATTTGTGTACACAAATAGAAGGTATTTAACCAAAACTGATAGATATTACCTGTTCTATATATATATAAGACCTATGTACATACTAGCCCTTACTGATTGTTTATCATAAAACAAATTCTGATGTTGGAAACCCCCTGGTGCCTTAGAAATGGAGATGTGATGTTGATTACCTACCTTACACAAATATACTGTATTGATTGTCTTAGTTCAAGAAGGAGTAAGCTATTAATATTATTTTTTGTATTTCTGAAAACTACATAAAATATTTTTACAACAATATTTTTTTTATGATGTGTATTATGCATTTTCATTCATTCGATCACCATTTAGGAGAGTAGCTGTTGTTTGTGATATTTCATATTTCCTTATTTCTTATCAAGGCCTATAGAGCAGACAATCATTTTAGTGTTCACTCAACAATGAAAAAATAGTGTAGGAAAATTATGAAATTGGAGAATAAAAAAACACTTGTTTTTTTTTTAAATATTACAAAAGAGTTTCCGGCCGCCTAGTCGGGAGACCGTGTGACTTACGATCCGCAGCTCCTGGGCGAATCCCGCGCCACGCACCTCTACTTCTCGAAGTTATGTGCGTATTGTTGATTGCCGCCAACTTCAAACAGTGAAGGAAAACATCGTGAGGAAACCTACAAGTCTGCGAGTTCTCAATGATCTTAAAGATGTGTAAAGTCTGCCAACCCGCACTTGGCCAGCGTGGTAGACTATGGCCTTATCCTTCTCACACTGAGAAGATGGCCCGCGCCCAGCATTGGGACAGTTTGTACAAACAGGGCTGATAAAAAAAAAGAAAAGAGAAAGGGTGCTTTCTCTGTCATATCCTTCTCATCTTGAAAAGGTAACAAACAGACAGAGACAGTTAACCTTTCTGTCATGGAATGTATATTTGACCACCAACTCACATAATGGTAGGTCTCATGGTTATTTCCAAATAACACCACTATAATAAAGACATTGCAGTCTGCTTGCTCCACACCCTACCTACAGTCTGTTACTGCTTCTTCTATAATAATTTACTAGCTAACAAGTATGTACAAGTGAACTGCACTGTATGTTTGAGTATTTCCTAAACTGTGACTCATGGAAACATTAGAAACAAAACCCTTGTCTAATGCCATTATTTTCCTCCTAAATGAGATTTATTTTTCCGGTGTAATTTTTCAGAAGGCAACTTAGGAAAGGTCAGTCTTGTCTTTTATTTTAAATGACCTTACATGACTACTTTGCATTTTGAAGCAAGTTCATTGCTATGTACTTATTGGTTGATTGAAATTAGATGTTGTGTTAATATTTATATAGAATATCACTTTAAGTATAGTGATACTTTCTTATAGTGAAAGAAATTTCAGAATAGTTTAGTAAGCTATAAAATTGTCTGTTACAAACCTATGTACATCCAAACTACTAAAAACTAGCTATGTACTGCGATTACACTCTTGATCAAAATTGGTGATGATTGATGTTGTTCCTTCCTCGGGTTGTTTTTTTTTTTTTTTACCGACTTCCAAAAGGAGGATGTTCTCAATTCGACTGTATGTTGGTTTTTTTTGTATCTTTGTTACGCGATTACTTCGTCAATTATGAATTGATTTTGAAATTATCTTTAAGTAATAACTAAGTTTAGAAAATTAAACCCCCCCAGCAAAAAAATAGGTAAACCAATTTTGATGAAACATAGATATTTATTTATTTTATTTTATTCGGGAAACACACTGTATCAAATATCTAAATAACTTAAAATATAGGGTCACTCAGAACTATTTACGTGTTGCCGCATATGTGAAACTACAAAAAACCGCTTGTTAGCTTGAATAATGCATAAATGTAAACAATTTCATTTAAAGTTATCGAAAATGGATATAAGTATATATTGCTTTAAAACCTATAAAAAAAAAAAAAGAATTTAGATTTCGTCAAACCAGTTTTTGGAAATTTCCAATTTAATTTTATGGGGGGATGTGTTGTATAAATCAAAATTGAAATTGGGACGTTCTTCTAGGTTGTTGATAAAATTTGCAGATCTCAAGAAAAAATAATTTTGTCTATAGTTCGAAGAACTATGAGGCATGTGAAGGGGGACGGGACGTCTCATTGGCCGGGTGGGAAACTCTCAGACTTACTAAGGAAAGAAGATGCGGAGAATCGATTCGACATTGCGCTATTTTAGTCAGTAGCACAATGTCTGCAATTTTGCGTCTTTCGTCAAGGGGTAGCATGTAGTGTCTACGACATCTCAAGCTGTAGTTGGTATCTCGTTTTTTACACTTAAATTGTAGGTACCGCATAAAGCTTCTCTGGATGGACTCTAACCTTTTGATGTATATATCATAACATGGGTTCCAAACCTGTGAGCAATACTCAAGGATGCTACGCACAAAGGAGCAATAGAGAATTTTGATTAACTTAACACTACTAAATTGAGAACCAGTCCTTTTTAGGAACCCCATGGATTTATTGGCCCTATTTGCAATGGTTTCAATATGTCTTTCATAGGTTAACTTTGAGTCATGGAGTAAGTCCCGAAGTCCTAAGTCACGAACTTCGTTAACTTTTTTGAGGTCTTGTCCCTTTAGTTTGCACTGAAAATCGGTAGCTTTTGATTTCCGGGTAAAAGTAATAGAGTGGCATTTTGTAATGTTCAGGACTAGCTTGTTAAGTTGACAATAATTTTCAAACCTAAGTAAATCCTCCTGTAGGAGGTAACAATCAGTGAAGTTATGAATTTGTTTAAATATTTTCATGTCATCCGCGTACAGAAGGAAGTTAGAATGCTTGAAACAAGAGCTAATATCATTGATAAAGAAGTTAAATTGGAATGGGCCCTAAAGAGATCCCTGGGGAACTCCAGAAGGGATATATCTCCATGAAGACGTGAAACCATTTAATACAACCGCCTGAGACCTTTTCTCGATATACGATGAAAACCATCTGAATAAGTTACCGTGGTTACCGGCGAGATAAAGCTTTTGTAATAATAATGTATGATGAATTCGATCAAAAGCTTTACTATAATCAGTAAAAATTGAGTCTACCGGTCCGCCTGCATCCATGCTAGAAGTTGTGAAGTCAATAAACGTTAATAAGTTAGAAGTTGTCGAACGATTTCTAATAAACCCATGCTGTTCTTGAATAAGTGAACTGGATAGCGCATTATAAACTTGAGTATTTACTAACTTTTCGAGCATCTTTGCATATGTAAGAACACTCGATGAAATTCTCTTTCAAATAAAAAATATAGATTCAAAATCGGTCTATCTGTTTGAGAGCTACAGTGTCACAGACATCCACTAACAGGTATAACCCTTCTTTTTTGGTCGGGGGTTAAATAGTATGTCATCTAAGTAAACAAAATTGGATGCGAATTTTGAAGTCTGTTGTTTCAGTTTTGTAGGGTTCCGTAGTAAACAAGGAACCCTTATAGTTTCGTCATGTCCGTCTGTACGTCCGCGGCTTCTCTCCAAAACTGTAAGTACTAGTTAGCTATAATTTGGTACAGATATGCATATTAATAATGCCGAGAAAGTTGTGGAATAAATTTAGAAAAATAATAATTGTGGGGTAACTCCCCTACACGTAAAGTGAGGATGAATTATTTTATTCTCATCTACCCCATCGTGTGGGGCATCATTGGATAGGTAATCAAAAAACATTGGAGGATTATTTGTCGCCAAAGACTGAAAGCATATTTCACATTATACAGTAAGTAAATAGTCGAAAATAGGTTACCAACAAACACAATAAATTCCTTATTTAAATATTAAATAGATGCTAAAAGATTACACTACCATAAGACCCACAGAACATAATAAGTAGTTAATTGATGTAGCATCCTTTAAATCTCAGAAAATTCAGACAAAAGTATGTAAAACTACAGGGCGCAGCTAGTATAGGTAGGTAGTTGATACATTAATTAGTTTATACAAGCGAACGATGTAGGTAGGTAGCAGTGTTGTGTTGGCATAACTGGCATGAGGTGTTCATTGAAAGTTGAATCACTCATTAAACTGTGTGCTCTATGTATGATCCAATCTGGCGAGATCAACGATCCGTTTGTTTTATATTTTATTTAGAATACGGCTGACTCAGTCACACTTCACTCTTATCACTAACTGAGCTAGAGATATCGTGTGAACCATTTAGTACTTGCAGTTAGTGTCTTTCTTGTATTTTTGTATCTCTCTACGTAGTACCTACGAGCTGTGTTATTAGGCCATCGAAATATTTAGGATATATCTCGCGGGATCACCTGTGTGCTGGAGATGATTATGATGAAAATTACTCCAATTTTTCTTAAGAGTTTGCTAACAGATCTTTAAAGACATCCGACACCAAGGCAGACATTCAATCCTCAGCCAACCAGTCCGCCAGCGTCTAAAACAAAAGACGGTGAGGCAACACGTTTCCGACCGGACAGGTTACTCTAGTCTCCTAGGCGGTGCCAATTAGCTGCATTAATTGCGCCATTGAGCCCGAAGCCTGATATAGTCGTTAGGTTAAACGGGGCTACCTCACGCGCGGTCATGCGTGATGCTCTGACGCTTCACTGGCCAGTCTGTCTGCCGGTGAAATACCGATCGATTTATTGCGATGTCTCTAAATCATATTAGATAGGACTTTAGATGTTCAGTTCTCTAGGTAGCCCTTTCGAATTTTCATTATAAACCACTTGGATTATAAAAAGAAACAAAATACTTGACTGAAAAATTAAGCCTAAATGAGTATCTTATTAATAGAGAAACAAAATACCCGACTGCATGACATCAATTTTCGTCGTGTATCTGTTACGTTTGATATGATGTTGAGTGTACATTTTTGTACGAGAAAGTGGGCGCAAAGTCACCGAGGATTTATTAAGTACCTAAATGAGCTTTATTTATTTTTTAGATTTACATCTTACCCTCCAATACCTTCTAACCCTCTAATAGCCTCTTAATCCCATCTAACCCTCTATACATAGTCAAAAGGCGTGATTGTATGTATATATCCTTTTTTTTATCATCCCTGTTCGTACAAACTGTCCCACTGCTGGGAACTAGCCATCTTCTCATTGTGAGAAGGGTTAGGCCATAGTCTGCCACGCTGGCCAAGTGCGGGTTGGCAGACTTCACACATCTTCAAGATCATTAAGAACTCTCAGACATGTAGGTTTCCTCACGATGTTTTCCTTCGCCGTTTGAAGTTGGCGGCAATCAACAATACGCACATAACTTCGAAAAGACAGAGGTGCGTGCCGTGGGATTCGAACCCAGGACCTGCGGTTCTCAAGTCAGACGGTCTCACCACTAGGCTGCCGGAAACTTCTTGTATCCATGCATGTATGTAATACTTACTTCAAAATTCACTTAGTGCTGCATTCGCTCAGTTAATAAAGATAAATAATATCAACGTTCAAACTTAGTAGGTACGTACTGGATCTTGACCCGAACAACTATATACATATGTGAGCAAAAAAATGTCCATGCGGTGTTCCATATGCGGCATAAACAGAGAATAGATCATCTGGCCGCAGTCGCGCATTGACCTTCCCCGCGGCTGTCTCTTAACACCGTGCAATACGGCTCACAGTCGTGTACTCCTCAATTCGCAGCTTTCAATGTAGATACCTAATATGCAAAAGAGTTTCCTACTTGAGAATCAATTAGTTCCGATTTCAGTCTCTACGGAATGATAATGAAGTTTACGTTGTTTGCCTTTGATTTATGATCAGCGAATGCAAGTCATTTCAATAAGAAAAAAACCGGACAAGTGCGAGTCAGACTCGCTCACCGAGGGTTCCGTACTAACTAGTAGATAAAAGGGGGAAATTTTATATATTTTTTATATTTTCCTTCATAAACCGAAAAATATACATCGTAAAAATATTTATAAACCTGTTTTAGATTGTGCCAATGAAGCTCTTCCATATGATATCCCACATGATACGGTTTAAGCATTTCAAAATTTGGACTCTCTTTCCTTGCATAAAGACCCTATGTTTGTGATTAAATTAAAAATGTACAGTTTACGGATTTTTTCCTTTATGTGTACTATATGCCAATGATTCTTGCCAAATTTACACACACAAATTTAATTCGCAGTTATAGGTCAACGGGAAGTACCCCATTGATTTAGATTCCCTTGCGAGTATCGAAATATGCGTTCGGCTGTAACTTTTTTTTATGAAAACTGAAAAGTTTGATTTTTCTCTCTGCAGCATGAGATTATGGATCTGCGTATATGGTTTGCTGGTCTTGACAGACGGACGGACGGACAACAAAGTGATCATAAGGGTTCCGTTTTTTTCTTTTGAGGTACGGAACCCTACAAAACACATTTTAATGGTCGATGAGTTAGGCACGTATAAGTATATCTCATCTGATGATGTGCCGAAGTTTGTAAGTCTAGTCTAAAATGAGAATTGGCGTATACGTGGGGATGTGTAAAGCACCAAGTTTGACGGTAAATGCCCTCTCAAGCTACCACGTTGTTTTTTTTATTTTTTTATAGAAGATAGATCTACGATTGACCACCAACTCGCCTGATGTTAAGCGACGGTGTGGCCGAGGATGGAGCTCGTCGATCTAGAAGATATCTATTCATTCTAGCCTTGAAAATTCCAAGATTGTAGGTCTCAGGAAACAGAGATGGCGGCAACGAATTCCATTCTTGTGCAGTACGCAACAGGAACAAAAACAATAGCAAAAATTTGTTTAGCAAAAATGAAGCATTATTCTTTTGGTTATTAACTTCGGTTTAACGTTGTATTGGCAATCGTAGTATTGGACGTCCCAAGTTCCAAGACACGATAGAAACAAGATTAGAGTGGAGTGCAGAGTGTAAGATGGCAGCACCTGGAAGTGGAAAGCCGAAAATCGGACTGAGAGGCGTTCAATGGAAAGGGGAAGGGCATTTGCACAGCAATAGATTAGAATGAGCTGATGATGGTGACGATGAGCTAGTTTGCTGGGCGCTAACTTACCTAACCACTATGCTATGATTTCATCAGGATATTATCCATTTAAAGCTCAAGTTTATTTTCTAATTCCATTCTTAACCGATGCGTGACGCATAGTTCATCGTCATTTTCAGCCTGTTATCGCCCATTGAAGAGCGTAGGCCGCTCTTGTACTTCTCTCATCTCGATCCTGTGCCAATCTTGTTCAGGTTCGACCCGTGATCGTTATAAAATCATTGACCTCACAAGTTGGTGTACCCGACACTTCGTTAACCAGATTGTGATCACTAAATTGTTAACGCTTCGTTTGTTACTTAAAAAAAGTTAGTTTTTCCATAGCATATAAATGGTAAACTTGATCCCTCAGTAGCATGTTGTGTGATAAATTACCGGTTGCAGTCGCGGCGAGTTACGCAACATAATTATGGACATGCGAGGCTCCAATTTTGATGGAAAAACCGTAATGGCATCACCAGGAACGCGGCACGTGGCGACCACTCTGGAGAGCCGCGCTCTCGCAACGCGGTAGCTAATCTACACTCATATTAAAAATGGGTACAGTTTGTTAGTAAAAAAATCTAGAAAACTTCTGTATGAAATTGCTCCATCCTCGGCTACACCATCGTTTAGCATCAGGCGAGGTTATACTCCATCGTAGATGTATTTCATGTAGAAAAAATGTTCGCCTATCGAGTTATCTTCTCGGTCAATGTCGACATTCCTATAATAAAAGTAGAACCAAGGATAGCTTCAAATTTTTGTAAAATCCACCTTATAAGTCTTAAAGCTCTGAAAATAGGACTGGACCATAGTGTAGCAAGTGGAGGTGACATTATTTTTCGATGCGTATGAAGTCACGGACACACAAAAAAAGTTTAGATGACAAATGACGCAGATGAATGGAAAAACGTACAAATAGAGAAACAGGGAACAGGATATTGAAAAACCGGCCAAGTGCGAGTCGGACTCGCGCACGAAGGGTTCCGCCCCGTCTTAAATGTAAATTTTATTTTAATATAATTATTATTTTTTAAAGTGAATAATATAACTCAATATTCTGTGAATATTTCAAGCGTCTACCTGTTGGCGTTATCAATATCGAGCAAAAAAGGCACTTTTGTTGTATGGGAGCTGTTTTTTAGTATTTGTTGTTATAGCGGCAACAGAAATACATCATCTGTGAAAATTTCAACTGTCTAACTATCACGGTTCATTAGATACAGCCTGGTGACAGACGGACAGACAGACAGCGGAGTCTTAGTAATAGGGTCCCGTTTTACTCTTTGGTTACGGAACCCTAAAAAAAGACAAAGTCGCGGCCAAAAGTTAGTAGTATACGTGTGGTAAAGAGTACCCACTTTACCGGCTTGACTCAATAAACCGGTAAAACAGACCGTTAATCTGTAACCCGAAGGTCGATTTCAGTAAAATCTTTCAACAACTGAAACTAACGATCACAAGCTAGTTTCACCCGAGGACAAAAACTGTGTTGCCCAAACAAAAAAGGGAAAAGGAAGAGCGGGGAAAAAACGAGCAGCAATCAACACTACGATGGCGAGGTTTTTATTGAATCGAATCTAAATTGCTTCTCGCGAACGTTTGTTGCCGAACAATAAGGGTGAGATCATTTTTTAGAAAAAAAACTCGTTTCTGAACGTTGAAGTGTCGAAGATGTATCTTTAGATATATTGGAACGATGATGGGTCGGTTAGATGCGTGATTGGCTTCGAAGAGCGCCGGTTGGAACACAATGATGAACCATGTATAATAGTTGGATATTATATTTAAAGGGAGATATAATATTTTTTCCATACAAATATAAGCAAGACGCTCGCATGTTGGTATGCGTCCCGCTTCACCATTAACAGTCTAATGCCAAACAACTGTAGACTTCAACAGTTCAAAACTTTATGTGGTAACGCAATGCGCTGGTCATTCGGTTGCCGAGATACGGTAACTTTGTGTTAGGGCAGTTCCTTCCTAGTGGATGGCTATCAATATTAGTTTGGAATCCTGTTGCCAAGTTCCAAATGGTATATTTCGGGAGTCCCATTTGAAAGCTGCATCTTGGGATGCAAACGTGTACTATGACTTACATCTTTGTAACTCTTAAAATGCTTTTAAATATATACAATAGTTTTTCTACGATGATAAACTTCTTTCCAAGAATCTACTTGATCTGGAGTGACGCCGTAAAGTAATATATCTGGCTATATTCTATCTGATTCAGTCCGGTGGGTGTGCACAGAGCTTCACAACAATAATCCATCCTCCCCATTCCACTTTGTATAAGTGTTGGTATACTAATTTCTACTAATTCATACTAATTTCATATTGAATTGTAAAATTTACGGCCCACAAACATGATATGTAGACAGTTGCGGAATTTCCTGCCGAATCTCTGACACCTATTTTTTGAGATCTATAAATCATGGAATTTTCAAGATTTTCAAAATAGATTTCTACTACGTGTCCACAACTCCACATCCTCGCTTAACATCAGGCAAGTAGGTGGTCAAACGTAGATGTATTTCTAATAAAAAATAGTGAAATAGATGATAATCGCAGCACAGATATCATAATTAACCTCATGCAGAGTGTACAACCATTCGCGGCCCAGCTGTATGAGTCGGCATGTGGCTGCTGCCATGTAGGGCGCACGCGCAGACCGCGAATACTTCGCCTGGTATTCAGATAGCCTTCAGCGCATTCTTTGAATGATTTCTCTTTATGTAGGTGGCTACTCGCGCTTTGTAGTCTTGCTACATCTCTACAACAACTAGTCTGTCACCGACTTGCCTTTAAAAGTATCTATTAACAGACGTTCCCACCTTCAATCTTTTTCATATTTTTTATTTGTTGTAATTTGCTTCAATATCAGTCACAATTTGATCTGAAATATGTTCTCTCTCTCTCTCTCTGAAAAGAAAAAAAAACCGGACAAGTGCGAGTCACGCTCGCCCACCAAGGGTTCCGTACAAACTAGTAGATAAAAGGAGGAAATCATATATTTTTTATATTTTCGTTCATAAACCGAAAAATATACATCGTAAAAATATTTAAAAACCTGTTTTAGCTTATATGCTAATGAAGCTCTTTCATATGATACCCCACATGATACGGTTAAAAATCTTTAAAATTTGGACGCTCATTCCTTGCATAATCTAAAACAGGTTATTAAAAAATTTATGATTTCCCCCTTTTATCTACTAGTTTGTACGGAACCCTTGGTGGGCGAGTCTGACTCGCACTTGTCAGGTTTTTAGGTACATATATGATTCCGATTTCCAAAAGGGTCTCTTTATCCGCTATGTCACTGTTTACACAATTACATTTTCATCACTTCTAATTTTAAAATAACGTTGTAGAACAGTAATCAGAATTACCTTTCGTAATTTTCGTTCTGAAATTGAATCGATGAATCGACAAATTGGATACCTTTTAGCAGATTTACGGAAACCTTTACAGCACAAGTAGCTAGATATCTCGTGCTTTCTATTCGTTGTTTATACATAGGGGCTAAACCATGGTAAAACAGATATCACCACACTGACAGGCTGCTTATAAAACGCGGCTATATTGCGCACGCGCAGAAGTTCATTAAAAATGTGAGCGCCAGGCGGGTTTCCTTCGTAGTGACTCATGATCTGCATATTAATTGTTTCAATAGAAATTAAATACATATTGTCAAGTTGTGATACTAAAACTGTTGTTAAAATATATGTATAATATAATAATCTACACTAGACTATCTACATCTACATAATATTATTTATTTTATTTATTGATTGGTACACTAAACAGACTACAGTCTTTACATTTATTATAATGACTAACTCATAATTTTGACCAAAACTATATTCCTTAAATGTATACACAACATGTTATTAAGTAATACAATAATAAAAGCGAAAATTTGTGAGAGCGTGTGGTTGTTACTCTTTCACGCTGTAATTTGGTAGGGAGGAGCTTATACCCTGGAATAACACATAGGCTACATTTTACCGTGAAAAGGGACAGGAGTCAATTTTTCATTAAAATAGATCTACGTTTTCCACACATATAATCGATACAGACAGATTGAGTTGAGAGTTAGGTTGTAGCGGAATAGAAACAGGAACGGAGCATATGCGAAGTGGGAGCGAGGTAGCGTGACAAGAACGGTTTTCATACGCGGATGTATGGGTCAAATATCGGAAGCTACATTAGAACCACATCCAGACGTTCGATTAAGGTCTTTGGTATAGGTACTTGCTTATCTCCGGTGACAATTAATAATATGGTACTACGAAGCTGGTCTGATGATGGAGTCGGAAGGTGGCCATAGGAACTCCTAAACTAAATAAAATAAACCCATCAAGTTTGAGCTCATTTGTTTTTGCTTTGCAAACATTCTAGTGCTATAGTAAACAGTGCAACTCTTTCACAACAACAACATTTCTATCAACAATTTTCTCTTTCAACATTTTCTCCTGTTAATTCACGTTTTTAATGAAATCTCGTTTAAAAAAAAAAAACAATTTTATATTTATTTGATTAGTGCAGTATAGAATTTTAATCTGATCTTTCAGTCTATATGTACATATGATAGGTATATTTACGTAAAATTTAGACGGACTGAAATTTCGTCTTAAGTTACTTGGTTCATCAAATATGTTATTTTCTAGTTCATAAGTAAAGAAGTAAGAAAGTGAGTGTAATGAACAAGTCAGTTCATTGAGGAATATCTTATGAATTCTTATCGGAGAATCTTCACGGCTTGTTACTACTCAACATGATTGTAGTTTGCACTTGTGTTGTAAACAGGGAGATAAGATTGTTTATCATACTCATTGTTTAGAAAAAAATGCATCACCTAAATATCTAAGTATCTATTTATGTCATGCTGTCATGTGTGTAATGCATATTTGCGTAAAATATAAAATTTGCGTAATTATTGCGATTAAGTTACAAAAGAGACGATGGGCCTGTGCAAATTTTGGCACAGCTCTGGTGTATGGGGCAAACTTAAAGTCCGAATAGCTGAAAAAGGGGGGACCGTGGATCCAAGACAAGGAGAGCATAAAGTTATTGCCTGCGTTTTACACCAAATAGAAGATTCATATTCTATTAATATGTGAATTCATCTAAGAGAATTAATCGCGAAAGTGTGAATACGACATATTAACCCAATTCTGAATGGTTTAAATTTAAAGCCTCCAATTGAAAAGCTGTATATTGTGTAGGTGAAAGGAAAGCGGGAGCAGACGTGGTACGAGCGGCTCTCCACCAAGCAGACGGACAACAAAAAGTTCGATGGTCCCTTGCAGGTCTGAACGACGGCTCACACGGACCGCTTAGGGAATTGGATAATGACGCACTAACTCGGACTGGCTCCGGCGGGGCGCGACTGGGACTGGACAATGATGCTTGTGACGCGCATTATATTGATACACCTGAGAAATTACTGGAATGACAAAAATAGAAGTTTTTCAATCAAAACTTTTCGTTACTTTGCATTACAAAATCTTTTCTTCTTTAGTGATGATTTGGTGCCTAGATCTTCGTCTCAAAAGAGCAGATTCTGGGTGATATACCTATAAAATATGACGATATAATATATAGATAGACTGACAGGTACTTTCTCGGGAAGAATACTCCATTCAAGCCTACAACCTTGCCTAAGATCAAGCAAGATATTCTCAAACATTAACCTATTCGAAAAAACGTCGTTCGAGAATTTTAAGACTCTTGAAGCTTGCAAGAAAATGAAAAAGTGTAAGCGGCTATTAATATTATGCGCATCATAACATCTATGTTTAAATATGAAATCCTAACCCGTTATCGATAAGGCTTGTAGTACTAGTACAGGCTTAGATTAAGGTCGCGGTGGCGGTGCTGCTTATGCATTACTTGAAGAAACATCTTTCTCTGCAAGACTCGATTATTGCACTCGAACACGAACATTGTATTATAATTACCTTGTTATTGTTTTCAAAGGGAATCAATTACTACGCATTTAATGGCCTTCACTAAAGCGTTTGATGCTGAAACTCAAGAGTGGAAATAAAAAAAAATTACATTTGACGCAAATATACAGTCCTACCAAAATAATTTTTCATATCCCGTTTATACACTTTACTCTTAAATAAGATTTAGAAACCATTCAAATGAAATAGTTTTGCGTGTAATTAGACGTCTTTTTTCCTGAAAGTCCATAAATATCTCGCAGTAGACGTTAAACGAGTCTAGACACGATACGGACGCCGTTTCATGCTACCGAAGCTACGATACCGACATCGTCTTGAATGACTTTCTCATTTTGATTTACTGTGACGTTAAGTTTGATCATGTAAATAGCGTTACCTATAAATCACACTATTATTTATAACTATTAGGTATTTAATAAATAACAATTAATGTCATGGTAAAGGTATACGATACCAGTTTATCAAAATATCGCATTATCAGTACATTGTAAATAAACATGGTTCTAAAATACATCCTACGCCAAGTCATTCAGGTGAATGGAATACGCAGTCATGCTTCTATCCCGACGAGATTGGGAACTGCTTCTAGATTAGATGATTAATATTAAAAGCAAGCCTCGGTCCTGCGGTAAACAATAGTATACGCAGACGACATGTTCCAGACGTTTAAAATGTTTGTAAGAATAAAAAAAAAAAACACAAAATTCAGAGTGAATAAGGGTAGATAGAGAAGTCCCTTAGCCTGTACGTCGTCTGCGTAGACTTATGATTAATAAAAAATGTATTATTATAATCTAATCCAGTTCCAAACGTCCAGGTGGTGAAAGTCTGTCCGGAACGTGGCGCCGTCCAAGTACACAACCCTAAAGGACAAGACAAGGTGTTTACATACGATGCCGCATACGACTGTGAAGCTGACACCCAAACCATCTACGATGAGATGGTGAGTTGAATCGAAAACACTAACCATATTTTGACATTTAAGAATAACAGAAATGTTGGATTGAAACATCCTGAAAAAGACGTGGACGACTAGAAGTATTCCTAAAAATTATGAAAGATAGCTAAATAGTGTTGTTCAAATTATATGGTCAATTATGTACGGATCTCATATTTTACCTGTTTTAATAACAATATCATAAATATTATTAGAACCCTAGAATAATTATAATATTTATGGTTTGTAAAACAAGAGCTCGTAATGGAGTCGATACACTTTTCTATTGTTTTATACCGTTCAAGGAAAAATTAGGTCATCATTTCACGGCGCGAACTTTATCGTTCCTCGTTCCACTTCGTTTTATGTGGATATTGGCAGCCGACTCGTTGTTTTTATTATTTGACGTCATTACATGAAGTGCTATGATGTTGCGTTCCAGCTAAATATATTTCGGTCTACTTTCGTCATTGAAGGACAGGGCTTCCCGTTTTGTCGTATTCCTAGATAGATCAACAGATTGATGTTTTATTCTTCATCCGAATTATAGTTTATTTGTTTAATTTGTTAAAACAAGCGAAAGTTGCCATTAATATTAATGTAATATGCATTGGAATATTTTTCTCGCTTAGCCTGTTATTACATATATAAGACGAGTGAAATCTCGTGTCGTTTGTACGCAGCCGTATGTATAATTGCATTCCAGCATGTTATGGAGGCGGCAGCTGTCATGTTGTTGCCAAAATACGGCCAATGTACTCCAGTGTCAACAAATGTCATAACGTACATATACCAGACCGCTTCTCTGAACTCTTCCTGGAAATGTAATGACGTCGTTCTGAAAATAAGTTTGTCATTTCTTTTCGCGTGGAATGAACTACGTAATTTTCTCTTAACTTTTTAGAATGCCAAAAATTCGAGTGATTTCTGAGAGGCTAATTCTCGACTCGATAGCAGTTTTACCGTCGTGTTAAGTGTCTAATCGGTCGTCACGTGTGGTGCATTAAATTTAGCACGGACGCGCGGCGCGCGGCGGCCTGGCACGCGACAACCAACCGATGAGTAAACTTGACTTTGTCGCTTTACTACCTTGATGATGTTATTATTGGAGAAATTAGGTTAAGTTAAAATCATAGTATTCTACTATTTTAACATCATCATCCACCATCTTAGTTGTCCCACTGTAAGTGCTTTTAGGATTCTATTTGCTTCGGCCCAGTGCTGATCGAGTCAGATCCGACTCCCGTCAGATTACTTTTTACCTACTTCAAAATAACTGTTTGTTTATCAGTTTATCAATAACACATATAATAAAGATATTTCAAGCAAAATTGTGAATTTATTATGAATGGGCTAATATGGACATTAATCTTATATTGTTCCATTCGTCATAATGGTGTTCCAAATAATTTCAACTACAACACATTCGTATAACATAAAACATTCCTATTTGCGAAATCACGTAATGAGCACGCGCGGTCAATTCAAACTCAAGGATTTCCTCAACTGCAACAAAAACTAAATGGCGGCTAAATTACAATAAATAAAAAAAACAAATTGCACAAACAATTTAAAATACAATAAAGTGTAATTGTAGGTTTTTGTGATAAATACGCCTTATCATCTCTCACTAATTGATTATCTACCTAGAGCATGACAATAACCGGAGTTGCTTTCAGTTCACAATTACATAGATATTCTAAAACGCTTCAATAGCTTGAACTTGACACATATTCGCAACGCCCACGCCACGTTAAGTCTATGTTCTATCGAGGAACAGAACCTACACCACGTCATGTTTTTGTAAAAACACGGAAGGAATCACCTGTTTCACAAAAGCGCATCCCACATGTTTTATCAGTCATCATTCGTCAAGCCTCCGTGGCCGTCCTCGGTTTCTCTTTCAATGCTACACCTTGCAACTGACCAAGGTTTTTTGTACTTTGTGATATTCGTTTTTTATCGAGAATCATCGGCTGTAGGTGGTGCTGGTGACCTTACCATGGTGATATGGGCGTTAATGTATGATTAATTAGGGATCCGTTAACAAAAAAGGTTTAGTCAGGTTTTTAAAATGAGTTGCTAGATTATTATTATAGATGTTTATAATTGATATTCGAAGACTGGGTAATAGGTGTCACCATATGTTTTATATCTTAAATCAAATGCTGATTTAAGTGTACCTACGTAAATTAAAGCTGTTTTCTTGATTTCTTTGGTTTTGTCTGACTCATATTGATGTATTTTGCTCTAAACAGCTCTTTTACGAGCTGCAATAAGGTCTTTTGCAGCACTCGTGTTTCATGTTTTATGATTCTAGTAATGTTTTCCAGAAACGTGATCTCGGACAAAGTAGTGTTTGTGTTTACCTTAGTATTGTAATCGGCTTTTATGATTCTTTAATGATCGAAAAATGCTATATCGCCTTTTGTTCAAGGTGATGTGTGGTTTACTATTTGTATCTTTTGTTCAAAACACTTCATTGTGTGAATATGATTGTATTGTTTGTTCCGAATTGGTCGATCTCAATAGCATTCTTGGCATGGGTAAATAATTCAAGATTTACTGTTATCTATTATGTGTCATCTCACCAGTTACGTCACCTATGGTTCCGATTTCAATATTTCAGTCGATCGCTGCGTTTCATTTTGTTGTGAAAAAATTAGTTCGTTTTCTATAAAAAGCTCGTGCATCGATGAGCTCATAGTTACGGATTCGTTTATGAGATGAAGCTAATTCATTGCCGAATCATAAAAATCAGGATGCATCTTAATTACATATCGGAAATGCATTCCATATTGCATTATTTACTTGTCGTGAATTCTGACCATAATATTGAGGAAGTAAATACAACATTCTGAGGAAAAATAAGCACATTGCAAACATATTACATAAATGTATAAATTTAACTCGTGCGACTTATTGCATGAGTGAAACTATCGAATTTTTATCCAAAGAGAATTATGAATATTCAAACTACCAGTAGTTAGATTTATTAAGCCAGATAATCGGTCTCGTGAGATAATTTCTTCTCTAAGAGTTATGTCTGTTCTGTCTGCTCCCAAGGTCCGTCCACTGGTGGCTTCTGTCCTCGACGGGTTCAACGGATGCGTATTCGCATATGGGCAGACGGGTACCGGCAAGACACACACGATGGAAGGCACATCCGATCACGAGGGCATCATACCTCGCGCGTTTCGGCATCTCTGGGGACACATAGAGAACAACGCCTCGCCCGATGTCACACATCTCGTCTCCTGCTCCTACGTAGAGCTGTATTTAGAGGATGTGAGGGATCTGCTGTCTAAGGAAACCTGTAAGAAGCTCACGATACGAGGGCAGGTGAGTTATATATTTTTGCACTTGATAGCCAAAAGCAAGGAGGTCTACGTTCGCTGAAGCGTGCTTACGTAGAAGAAATAGACAGTTATTTCCATAACCTAATAATTTAAAATGCAGTAAAAGCACTAATGTACGAATTTTAGGAATACCCATAATGAATAGGTGTCGCTCCTTCGTAATTCTGGTCGTTCGATAGTAAAAGAGTAAGTGGGAATTCAATTCAATAGAATCCTCACTAAATTAGATTCTATTCGAAATAGAATGTAACTAAAAGTAATATCGAATATATTCAAATGGCAATGAGAATCAAATAGAATCTAACAGATACGCACTCCGACACTGAAAGAGCAGCTTGTGATTTATTTTCATTTATTAGACAGCGGCGTTCTCTGCTCGTCGGTATATTAACCATTTTTTTACGAAATGAAAATTAAAGATGTCTTGCGTGTCACAGACGTTACTGTGACAAATGAGATTATCATTAAAAGTAATGTGACGTTCCCATCTAACGAATGTATTATGTATGTTCTGATCGACCTGAATAAGTTTAAGGAAACAATTTCCTCGGTATGTAGGGCACGAGTTTTTTATCTTCAGAAGCAAGTGGAGTACACGCAACATTCGCTATACTGCCATTACATCGCAGCCATTGAACTGAAAGTCACTGAAAGTTCTCTCTGATATTGGCTTCGTGCCAAACATTTTATTACAATCACTACATTCTGCTATCCATAAGCTAGTAATAGGTCATAAGCTGATATAAACTTACTAAATCTGCAAAGAGACATCCTCGGGTATTGTTCCCCTTCTCTTCTACGATTCCCTTTCCTTATTTTACCTATACATACATACAATCAGGTCTTTTCCTGTTAAGGTAGGTAGAGACTGTCTTTCTGTTTGCTATGATATTGACTGTGTTTTGAGTACTTTTGACCTCAACTTTCTCTAAAACATCTTCATGTCCTTCGTCTATTATCACACAAGTTCTATTTTATTTATAAGATTTCTATCAACAAATGTATATAGATATAGGTAGGTACACAGTGTAGTGTAGGTGAACTTAATACATAAATAAATAAATTCTCCGAGCTAGCAAAGCATCAGCAAGTTAATTTGTGTATTTGCCTGCTGCTGTGGTTTATCATGTAGATTAGTGGATATGAGTTATAGTCTAGTAAAAATAAATCTGTTTGTATGGAGCAGATCGCAGTATTTGCAACTGGGGGGATTCTTTGAAATTATGATAGGAAAATAACTTAAAATCTATGATTTTAAGTTATTTTCCTATTTATGATCGACAATAATCCCCGATTTATAGACTAGCTACGTTCCGCGGTTTCACTCGCGTAGTTATGAAAAACGGCGATGATTATGATGATGATCAGTAGCTTATGTCCGTCTCCAGGTCCAAAGCTATCTCTATACTAATTTTCATAACGATCGGTTCAGCCGTTTGATCGTATAAAGGTAACAAAATTAGCTTTTTATAATATAATTATGAAATTGTGTCAAATGTATTTCAAAACACAAGTACATTCATTTAAATAACAATATACTTAGGTGTATTTTATGTTGTCACAAATCTTATTTTTACTAGAATATTATTGTGTAATGAATTGATGATATACTCAGTGATTCCATGGCTAATGACGTGGGTCTGCGACTCTGCGCGCGCGTGCCGTGCCGATGCGTTTGTTTGTTGACACCGGAGCCAAATACAGTGCATTGTCTGGTGACGCGACTTCACTTACGTTATGTAAATTTTTATTGTTTCGTTACGCGATGTAGATGTAAATGTGGATTAGCATTTCATTCATTACACCGAAGAATCGATAGCTGACGTCAAAATTAATTTGACATAGATATTTGAGCCTTTATTTGATTTATTGCGTAGGTACGTATGTATGTACGCACAAATATCTTGGATTCTAATTCGTGTTATAAGCATGGATTGTCCCATAATATGGTGTGGAACTCTTTGCTATTGAAGTAAATGGCGATGTAGCGGAAAGACGCTGGATGCAAGCCGCTTCACATCGGCCTTTTTGGAAATCCATGGGGGAGGCCTATGTCCAGCAATGGACTTCTTTAGGCTGAGATGATGATGATGAAAGGACGATGATGAAGAAGCAAACAAGTTGCTTGTGTGATGTTAAGCTTTAAACATACCCAAAACAATACCTACAAATTTGTACATAGCGGCCTTACCGAAAAACGTTACTTAACTTTAACCATCGTCTTAAATTCTCTGTCTTCTTTCCGCAAGTGTCATAACGTGTCAGCGAAAATTTGATAAAATATGTTAAACATTGCTTAAAGTTAAGTAATGTTTTAGGTAAGGCCGTAATAGTTCACAATCCTGTGTAGCGATGTACTGCATCTGTTACAGACACACAAGACAAGATCAAAATTGTAAGTCGTTCTAACCATACTATAAATCTGCATACTTTGCTTTCCTCGCTAGCCATAATCTATGTGAACTATCATTAGGTATATTATTTTTAACTTATTATGAAAGGGAATAAATTCGTAAAAAGGGTTATGTTTGTCAGACTTTATATAAATGTGTGTTCTTCCTTAGTACTAAACTATACATCCTGAGTTGTCAATCAATTAGTTGTTCGATTCACTTTTTTTTTATCAGTCCTGTTTGTACAAACTGTCCCACTGCTGGGCGCGGGCCATCTTCTCATGGTTCGGTACACTTAGGCTACATTTTATAAAAACAAAATTATAGTTTAAAAAACTGAAAAACCGAATTCAAAATGCATATTTTTGTTTCAAAAACCAATCTACTAAACCGGTTTTGATAAAATATCTCTGGGACCAAACTGAAAGTATACCAGTCCTTTAAAAAAATCTAGCCGGTTTATAAATGACGGTGTTATGTTCAATTCATTTTTTTTCTAAATTTTATTCTACTAGTTTTTCGGTATAGTTAACATGCTTATTCATGCTTCATCATTAAAATTATAGCTTTCTCCGTGGACAGACAGACAGACAAACGGACATAGTGAAACTATAAGGGTTCCTTGTTTTCTACGGAACCCTAACAAGTAGAGGTCTTATATTTTTTTCGAGATTATCTATATATATCCAACGAAAAAGCTCAAGGTACCAAATATTTTTAACAATCAATCAATCTTCTAATAACTTTCTTATGTAATAAATTCAATCAGTATTCAAAAATAATTTTGCGGGAAGAGATATAATACTTAATGAAGACGTACAACTTTAGTTTTACTAGCCACAGCTTATTGTTATTTGCATGTTAGCTTGATAAATGATGTGGTTTTAACACTAATATTGATTTTCCTGTCCGCGAGCCGGTGTTCGAGTGTATTCATTGCGAACTAGGTAAAAACCTTGGGAGTCGCACCTGACCATAACAAACACCACGGTGCGATGATGTCACTCGGTGGTCGGGGGACGAGCGACGTGTTATCGTTTATACAAATCTGTGAGTTTTACTAACACCTGAGTACGTATATGGTAAAGGTCGTGTCACCTTTATCACATTCAAAATTATGTTTCGTTTCGTCGACTTTCCAAAGAAGCTTTTTGGCGTTTCTTTTCAGCTGAGTTCTCGTCCTCGTATTTTTTAACGTAACTTTTCCCACGAAAATTTTCTCTCACTGACGGTTCCTCTACGAATAAACCTTCATTTCGAATCAGGTTCGAGTGCAGCGTTTTTTAGCTATATTCCAGAATACGTAGGATAGATAACATCACCATTTTCCATGTGAAACCGCGGGACGCTGCTAGTAAAGATATACAGGAAGCACGTTGCGTCAATGTTGATACAGACAAATTACAAACTCATAAGTAAGTCTTCTCAACAAATAAAGCCTTCGACGTCGTCTCGCCAGAGCTCGCACTCGAACGGACAATATTGACCGAGCGCAGTAATTGCCTGTTTCACAAATATGTTGCTAATGGTGTTAGACATGGTTATGTTAACGTGAAATTTACTCCGAAGAAAATTTTAATGGTGAAAATGGAAATAACACCACTTAACAGCCTAGTAGAACATAACCTAAAATACTATGTAATATAAACAGTTTCTGTTTACGAGTAAATATACATGTGCCTGTTAATTCTGGAAGCTGAGTAACCGCGCGCAAGTGAAGTGAGGCTTGAAGTGAAATTGCAATTTTTTCTTGTAATCTCCACAGAAAATTCACATGTAGTTACGATATTATCTGGCACTAGTAAATACTCTTGCGCTATCACTTTGCTATCAATTTTTGGATCAATAACGCGAGCTCGATTTGATTTTGGCCGGCTTTTACTAGTTTAATTCGGAGTTAGATCTGTATTCTGTAATCTGATCACGAAGTTTGATGCATACATATATTAATATTATTGTGATATAGTATATGTAACCAAAAAACGGGGACCTGTCCCTTTTTTTTTGTTAACAATACAAAATATAGATAAAATAAATAACTTAATTTCTAAAATGCGTGTCAGTTCTTTACCTCATCTAGAGTTGACTCTACACTTTCATGGATTCGATATATCTGTGTAATTCATCGATACTTATTAAATCCAATCCAGCTGGGTTCACTTCAACTATAACTTCTATTGTAACAGCTTTAGGGGCTTATCGCTTGCTTCACTTTTACTATCAGTGACGTCACGTACATAATCCATTTTTGCTTTATTTTCTTTGGTTACTGTCAGCTGCGGACGCGGTTGGAAAACTTCCAATATTTTTAATGAGCGTGGTGAATGTTTGTTTAAATGTTTTACGATTCTTACTCCATAGTATTTCGATAATATTTGTGGGGATTATGTTTATTTCAATTCAATTAAAGTGTCCAATGTTCTCTGAGTACTAGTTAGTTTACGTTTCAGAAAACAGGAACTCCTAAACTTACAACTGAAAGCATTGAAGTTGATCTTATATCATTTTACTTTGTCGAACTAAAATGTGGAACGCACTTCCTGAATAGTCTTTTGCAATATATATTATCTAGGTGTCTTTAAATCGCCAGTGAATCGGTTTCTTCTAGGCAAGCGAGCAGCGTCGTAGACCGTCGTTGAGTAATTTATAATTATAGATGTGAAAATGGCATCATCCCGTTTTCTTTTCACTTCTTTATCTCCGCGAATTAATGAACTGAACTGAACATGCCTCGTTTAAAAAAAAAGAGTTGGAATAATGTTACCAATATACCATAATAACTATACTAGGTAACATTATTAACTGACTGTGACTGGTAACTGTGATTTATATCTACCGCAGAACTTCGTATAAATAATATTTGCACAAATGCACACAACCTTCCTCAATCTTAAGTATAGCACGATTGTTGACGTAATTCGGAACATGATCTTTCATCTGAAAGTAACAGCAGGTTACAGGTTGACGCTGACAATGACAGTTTATACTTGTAATACTTACGGCATTTCATTTCTATCCACAGTAATGATTTCATACCTTAGTGCTACCATGTATTATCAAAATTATTATGCAGAAATATATTTCAATTTTCTGTTTACAGGGAGGCACTAAAAATATTTTTTATATATATTTAAGTACCTAAGAACATAAGTTTTTAAATGCGGCATATACAATTGTGCGTATAATTTCTTCTGAATAAAGTATAAAGAACTCTCCTTTGTCGTGTTCGACACCCCGGAAATCCTATTGCAAAAAATTAATTTACAAGTTTTCTGTCACTACTGAATCTCAGCTGTAGTTCTGTAACAGGTCAATTTTCTGTATTTCATTTGTCCACGTCATACATTGATCTGAACTATAATAGTACCTATATTATTGTGTTTGGACCTCCGTACTCACAATAGCATCGCCATCCATATGCGACTCATCTGTCGCCGGGTCAAGGGGAGGCTCTTTGTCAGGGCTCGGGGGCAACTGCAGCCGTTTACAAAAGATTCATGTTTCGATTAGTTTAAATGAACGCGAGGCAATTTTAATGAATTGTATGATTTGCATGGCAATGACGGTATCCGTGGAACGGCGACATTGAACCGCGTAGTAGATTGTTATTTCTAAAATAAATACTCGAAATGTTTTGTGATTAATTTCGTGTGCGCAACGTACCCAAATAACATTTGTGCTAGACAAAGCATGGCTTCGTTACCTACTGTAGTGGTTATCATAATTTTATGTAAATATGTGTATTACATAAAATTGCGTGTCACACATGTCTGTTTTGTGTAGAAATCTGCGGCTATAGTTTCAGTCGCATCGGTCGATCTTTTTCAAAAGAGCAGTGCACATTTTATTGCCGGTTGGCGTTGCGCTTTGCATAATATCGCACACATACATTGGATCGCATAATGATGTATGTCACTTTGCATATTGTGCAATCTGAGCTTTTTAGGCATAGACTCTATACCAAAAAAAAACCAGTTGGTACATAGTACTATGTAGGTATGTCAACTATAGGGAAATCATACTAGTCTTCTGATCTAAGTTTATTAGGCCCCCATGGTTAGAGTAGGTGTTTCATAGACAGGAGACCCCGTTTTGGCAACCTTAGTAAATAGTTATGAAGTAAAAATGTACAAAGACAAGCGTGAAAACGGGAAAGTGAAAATAAGGCAGAACTGAGTGAAAAAATGGAAAATGTGCAAGTTCTATAGTAGACTAAATTGGGCCGATTATAAAGATTCATATTCTGGTAGAAAGGCGCATGAAGGAGATACCCCCCGCGCTCGCGGTTCCCAGATGTCTCGCGTGTTATTAGCAGTTATTTCAGCACACCGCACGCCGCCACCGCACGTGGTCTCATTGTTAACATAATTTGGCGCAGCACGTACGGTACAAAACATACCACATTTTACTAGTTACTGATTTAATTTTGCTCCGTGTAAAATAACTCCGTGATTTTACTCCTAATTTGCGCAGTTTTTGATATTTTAATTGTCCAAAAATAAGCTTCAATAAGGCCAAAAGTACCCGAAACTGACTAGCATGCCAGTAACGTATCAAGTGGAAGGATAGTCTCTGCCTAGCCCAATGCGAATAAGTGGCCAAGTGCGTGTCTCGCCCCGGCAATGTAGGGTTCCGTAGTTGCATATCATAATTTATGTGACCTTAAAACTGGGTATCTTATTTGATACTGCGAACATATTATAAGTGACTTATGTTAATTTAAATGAAATATTTTTAACTTCTCACGTAATTATTTTAAGTTGATTGACAATAATTCGATTACTTGTAAAGCCTACTTAGCTTTGATAGTTTCTTTTTAATTTCATCATATATTCCACCAGAATGTTTTTTTCATATCTCCACAGTGAATCGTTTAGCCGGTAGAGGTACATGACTCTACCAAAAATTATCACTTCAAACCTTAATATTTCGCAAACGGATCCCTAAGTGCAATAAAAACTCAAAGACTGACACATCATGTATATACATACATAATATACTAAACTGCTGAATCTAGAGACATGATACATGAAGATTAGGGTGTCCCTTATATGGGCAAAAAAATTTTTTTTTTCAGTTATCGAAACGCATACCCCCTAATTGTTTTCGATACACAAAATGTTACTGAAATACAAAATTTTAGCTTCCTAAGTGTATGTTAACCCGTGCCGACTAGACCACAAAGATTATGTGAATAGGTCGTTTTGCACACTACATACTATGGCGCTAGGTTATCATAAATATGTATAGATAATAGGTAAACATGGATAAAATTATAAAACAACAGCTATAAAGTGTTGTTATTATTCAGTACATTATAATTCAGGATATTTTCTTTTCAATGTATCTTTCTGACATTCAGAATACACTCTCCTGTGTTCCTGGATACAACGCAACAAAAATTGGTTTTGTTCTTCCTTTGCAGGGATTAATCCATGGAAGCCTTGTATTAATTTAATAGCTCGTTCTGCTGTGTCATTTATTGCCTTTAAGCTATAAACCTTTCTTTTAGATTCCAAGACCACTGCAATTTCTTCCCAGGAAAGTACGCTTACGTCGAAGAAACTGCTATCAATTTTTAACCACAAAAACACATATTTGCTATTGTCGGAGACAAAATAGCTCAAGGATTTGTCTGAAATATAATAAATAATTATCACATTAAATTGACCAGATTAAAAAATATAAAATACAAAACGAATTCTCGCTATACAAAGATACGGCGATCTCTTTCTTTAAGGGGGCATATCTCTTCCCAGAGTCGTACAAGCTTTCTCTCTGTAAGTTTGTTACGATATATATCTTAGTTTCTTCATCAACATCATCATCAAAGAGGGATAATACAGCTATTTCTTTTGATAAATACCACAAATGTTGACTAAATTTCCTCAGGCAGCTTCAGAAATAGATTTGTCAATAGTTTCGTACGGTTTCAGCATCTTTAAAAATCGCAAATCTTGATTCGGTGCTTTTACCGCCAAACTACATCCAAGTCGAGACTTCACATAAACTCCCACAATAAAAAGGCAAACATCTTGTAATCCTCGTTTGTCTTTAACGGTAATTTTGAACTGAGATTGCAGCAAACATATTTTCAAAGAATAAATGGCTCTCGCCATCCACCGCACTTGATGTATTGCACCAGGAGGCCGGATTTTAAGCTCATTCTCATCATCTTCTTCCAAAAAAATTGTAGACAGTTCAATGAGTTCCCAGTAGTTTTTCAATTCGTTGTAAAAAAACGTCACCAAATCTTTAATAGTCGTGTCAGAGAGATACTGTTTAACAAAATCAGTAGGTATTTCTATCAAGTTACAATTGATGTTTTTCCAGTTCTCTCTAAACTTTTTGAATAGCGGGATACCCGCACTGGTGATGACTTGATGGATCTTTGTTTCAATCACACTTTTCAAAACCAGTTCATAAACATCGTGCGTTTTTTAACAATTTTTGTTACTCTCGCCAAGCTTGATAAAGGTAAATCTAAAGGTAGGCATAGTAAAGGCTAGATAAAGCTTTTTACACAGTTAGGTAAAGCTCTAGTAGGTATTTTAGCCTTTTCCCAGATGATAATACACTCCCGACTTACTAGATTCGCACTTTCACTAACAATCAATTTAACTTCGCGAATGTAAAAAAATAGAACAGCGAGAACTTGACGATTGGGCGGCAATTTTGCGCCCGTTCATTGATGATTTACATCACCAACTAAGTAGATGCTTTTTTTATTACTTCGCAATCCCACTGATATCTTGAAAAAATAATAAATTCCACGTTGATTACTCGACAATCCGGGAATAGCTGACAAAAAGAGTGCCGACGCGCGGCGCAATTTGTATGAACCTGCTTTGCACGCAAGTCGGCACGGGTTACAGTGGTCGAAATCAGCAAAAAAAACTATTTTTGTGTGTTTTATAGTCAAACGAATAAAATTAGGGGGTATGCGTTAAAAAATAATAATTTTGAAAAATAAGGGACACCCTAATGAAGATACATTAAATTGTAGGGGATCCACTAAGAAAGCATTTCTCGATCGCGTGATAAGGTGCGTATGTATATGACATGTCTTTGATACGTACTACACAAATGGTTTTCTTTCCCGCTTTCTCTGTTTATTAAGAAATACAATCTTGGAATTTTTTAACTAGTGTGAATATAAGATAAGATATAATAATATAATATAAGATATCTTCTACATAGATCAACGAGATTAATCCTCGGCCATACCGTCGCTTAACATGAGGCGAGTTGGTGTTCAATCGTAGATCTGTAAAAAAAACTGTCGTTTTATATATTTTGATTAAAGCAAATAACGATGGTGATATAAAGTTAAATTTCCTATATACTCAGATGTTTTATAAGTAAGAAATACTATAGGAGACGGGAAGAAGCCTTGAGGTTGCCGCGGTGCGCATCTTTCGAGGCGCAATTGTGCAAATGTTGATACACTTGCTCACACTCGCTGCACTCGTGTGAGTTATGTAATTGCACGTTTACAGCGTTGTATAAATAGGAATGCTGAAATATACCAATTAAGTAGTAATTATCGTTAAGAAATTGTAATTAAAACATTCACGGGCGCTTATGTTCTTCTTAATTCTGTTGCGCTTGCTAAAGATCTTGCTTGTTTGATCATGGATTGAACTGTTGGAAAAGCTGGAAAAAATTGTTTTTGCAAATTCTCAAAATGTGTATAAGTGGTTTTTGTTTGTTTGTCTGAAAATATTTTATTTTTTTGTACTTATCTTTGATCTGTTGATGTATAAGGTTATGTTAGACTTGTTACCGCTGAAATGTCATAGCTTGAATTTCCCAATCGAGTACTTATTTCTAACCCGCCTACTCAAGAAGGAAGGTAATGCTCTTAGAATGTATTTGTATATTATATATTATGTTTCTTTTATTGTATTATATCCTGTAGCCTTAATTGTCTTTACTATTTTTGATGTTTAAGGTGTCGTTAGTATTTCCCGAGTCTCCTAGCTATTTTATTTTATTTCCCAAAAAAATTAAAACTAATATTACATTCACAAACATAAAAACATTTTAGTCATGGTCATTATAAGTTGAAGTCATGTACTTATTTCGTAGTTCTACAAGCGCTAAGCAATGGAGCCCAAAATTTTTTTGTGCTCTAAATGTGGTTAAATTTTTGCTCAGCAAGGTAATATAGATTTACAAATTCCAATTATTCACACAACTTTTACATTCGAGTCTGTCTGTCCGTCGTCGTGAATTATAATAACGAGAATACATATCATAACTGAAATAACTATAATGAGGTTCAAACATATAATGCGCGGAGGAACAATGTCCCAAGGTGAAGGTGAGATCAAGGCTGCGATTACAAAAGTCACGCCGCCACAACACTCCGTGCGTAACTACTAACTACCCTCGCTTACTTAGCTAACTTAGAACTCGGCTAAGTTAGACCTTAAATACTTAGACATACCAATGTTACCCCGCAGAGGTTCGATGTGGGTGTCGTCGGTCCCAAAACAAGAGAAACCCATTGACTTTTGTCTAGCGCTATCCTGTATTGAATTAATAGATGATATTATCTAACTAAATAAAAACAATAACCTGAGCTAATTAAATGCTGAAATAGGCGCATAAAAATGCTGAATCGATTTGAGTATGGCCACAGAAAGTTCCTGTATTTTTGTTAACTGAAAATCTAAACACTACTGTCTAGCAGAATCTTGGTTGATTTAAGGTTTTTTTTTATGTAGATCGAGAAAGATTTTTTTTCAAGTTGCCGTTCATAAGATTTGTTGCTTATACTCTTTCATCACATTTACTACTTCTTTATTTCGTATGTAGTGTATTTCGGTGTGCGTTTAAACACTACACAAAAACATCATCTTATCCTTTTCTCGCTTGTAATTTCGGTAATTTGTAGTTTTTCTCCATTCATATCTCATTCGCCGTATTTGAACTGCTATTTTATGAATATCATCAATCATCATTCACACAGTTCATCCAGACTTTTTTCGACCGCCTCCTACTATAATAATCATTGACACTCTTGTTTATTGGCTGTTTTGAAGTGTGGTCCTCCTGTCTTCATATTATAAGCTGGAGACCGTAGATAACTGTAAAAATGAAGATAGAATAGACAGAATTGATAGAGAACGAAGAATAAAAGGATACCATGATAAGAGACTTGGGTTCAGCAGTGTACAAAAAATGAACTGGAAATGAAGATGACACTGAAGTTAAAACATTGCGTTGTTTGCCTATACTCGTATAGAGTATTGGTTCGTTATTAGGGGCAGTGAAGATAGATGGAGTAAGGTTCTGATGGAATGGTGGTACGGTTCTGATGGAATGGTGGCCGAGGTAAGGAGATATAGCGTAGGACGTCCTGCTGCGAGATGGATTGACCTGATCGAATCTGGAGTCGATCGGTACAGGATTGATGAAAATTATATGAGAGTAGATAATGGATTATACAATTACAAAATTTGCCCTTACGCATATCGCATAGGTTTATAAACATGAGATAGTGGTGCGTGCGAAGCCTCTTATTGTACATAGGTCACACTAAAAGTTTCCGGAACTGGCCACTTACATAAACAATATTTAAAAAGTAATTACAACATTTGAAAATGGAACTCTTTGGCTGTAGAATGCAGTTTGTTTCATCTGACTGTCAATTGTTTTAGTAACTTTTAGTGCGCCCCATGTATAACGTGTTTTGTAGGAAATGTAAACAGAGGCCTAGAAGCATGGTAATATCGAGACAACAGTACGACACATTATGTCATAAAGATAAACCATTGTGTAATGTGCGGAGATTCCCTTCGCGTTACATCACGATCTCGCTCTGAGATGCGGTTTGCGGTTGCGGTCGGGTTTCGTAACAGGCTCATCATATTAGCAAGATATATTGTAAATTATCGTAGTACTACTATAAGATACTACAAGTAGACATTATGAATCTTGTAATAATGACGTCAAAAATCCTCACGGGGTTTGGTGCTACCTTCTGATGCCTATGCCTATTATGATGCCATGATGTCTAGTCGTAGGAAAACATTTTTAACATTGAGATTTAAAAATAGATTTAAGTCTATGTGTAATTATACTATCTTTCGACAATAAAGTTATTTAACGTTAGTTTATGTCAGCTCGGGACCATAATTTTTTTCTGTTTTTTCCTCTCATCTTCGTTATGTGGGTAAGGTAAAGTGACTCTTCGTTTTAAGTATTTTGAGTCGAAATCTCCGTCTGTAATTTCAACTCCACATTCGGCTGTTTTATTCAATAAGATCAATGCATACGTCGGTCCTAGTTCCCGTCTCACCTGGCACTATCTGTGTTCGATTTCGGTTTCTTTGTTGTTTGTTTCCTGAAACTTTTTATAATTTTCTTCTTTCTAATATAATCGATTCATGTATTATATGCACAATAAGTGTAGTTAACCTGATGAACCGATGTTTTTTACTCCATGAAGCCGATTTGTTTGATTACCTCGTTATAGTCCTGTAATTTAAGTAGTTCTAATAGCCGACCAGTAACTTATACCTCATACAAATGTGTTTCAAACAACACAAAGCCTTAGCTTATACTTTAGATAAGTGCTGTGCTTTGTGTCGTTCAAAACTATTCGGTGTTTATTATGATCAAGTACTTAGTTTACTGAGCAAGCGAACCGACTATCTGTAAGATGACGTACGAACGACTCAAACAGGTAAAATAATCTGCAGCGTCGAACGATTAGGCGGAGCGAGGTCTATTTGCTTGGAGAGAAGATACGTGATCAACTAATTCAAGAATGAGCAGCTTCATTCATCCAAAATTAGATGAGTAGTTGAGGCGCTACAGTAAGAACGGACTTAAAGACAAACATTATGTTAATATAATAGTCGGGATGTCGGTAAATTCTAGGTTTTAGTTACATAGAATATATCAACAAAAGTTGGTAAATATAAGGATTTACATAACACGAGATGATTTTCCGGAATTTTTCCAGCAGATTTTAGTACAATCACAGAACATTTTGGACTTTAACCACGAAGAGTTGTTAAATCTGAAATTTAAAAATAAAATCATTCCCTTTTGGATATTTAAATAGACTGTTAAAATGTTAGCCCTCCGCAGTTCCCCATTTGCCTGGATTTGTCATAGTATGATTAAGAGTCCTTTTTTGAAATCGGTTAAAAACTACAAAAAATAGACACTATGACGCTACTTATAAGAATCTTGAAATTCTGGAAGGAAATCAGGGTAGGTAGGGGAGACCAAGTATAAATATTGGTGGACATTTCACACAACATTATCTAGCCCAAACTAAGCAAAGCTTAAACTACGGAAACTAGATGGTTGATATAATACATATACACTTTTTTTTGTAAATACATACCTATAATATATAGAAACACCCAACACAGAAAAACATCCATGCTCATTACACAAATGTTTGCCCTGGGTGGTAATCGAACCCACGACCTACAGCTTAGGAGGCAGCCGTACTACCACTGAACCATAACGAAGTGTCGAGTCTAGTAGTCTAATCAACCCACTCTTCCTTTTGTCAAAACCTCCTCTTCCAAAAAAAAAAGCGTTTCATCATAATCTAGTGGTCATAAAAGCGCTGCGCGTCGTTAGTACATTTGCGTCAAATTTCCTTTTCGCCGATTTACAAATCATATTGCGATTTGGTACAAGGCCGGTTATGAAGATCATAATTTTTGAAACAGTGTTGACTAACGCTCACCAAAATTACCATTACTTACCATTATTCACAACTACTGATGATATTGCGACAACTATCTTCACCGCTTGAAACTTACATAATGTACGACACTTTTCAACAAATTATATTTCATTTCTTTTTTGTAGCGTCACGTGAAAATCAATTTTATTCAACCAGCTTTGAAATGTGAAGTCATATGACAGCGATGGAATCATAATATTCAATAGCATTGCCACCTGATGATTTTTTATTGAAACAAGCAAGTCGTCCGTTTGGCATTAGTAGTGGATATTCAAAAAATCTAAATGGAGCGTTTTGGTTCCACCTTTCACTAATACATATGTGGAATACGGTGCCTGAGTGAGAGGTTTCCTTGATAGATAAATAATATAATCCTGTGCCTACATATCGCGAGGAAATAAGTTTCTTCTAGGCAAGTGCGCTCCATCGTAGATTGCAACGTCGTTCAACTTCAGGCGAGTTGGGAGTCAAGCACTAATATATCAATGGTAAAAAAGTCACGCTTGCTCATAGTCTCAACTCAATTCATGCGCTATTAGACTTCAACAGTTAAAATTAAGGATTACATTTTATGTCTGAAAATTTCGCTGGAGGCACTGTCCTCTATTCCAGAACAGAATAATTCTTGTATACTAGTGTTTACTGGTCATTGAATAAATGGCTAAGGTGCGATAGCTCCCCAGGGGCACTTTGTAATACTCTGAAATTCTGCTAGCATTAACAGACTCATTTCTTGTCCGTCGACAGATTTTTCAGTATCTTCTTCTTTTCGCTCATTGTTCCTTTCTGTGTCGGTAGGAGTTGAACGGTTTCTACATCCCGGAGATGACGTCGGTGGTGTGCAAGTCTGCCGCGGAGATGGTTCGCGTGATGCGCGCCGGCAACAAGAACCGCGCCGCGGGCCGCACCGACATGAACGAGCATTCATCGCGCTCGCACGCTGTCTTCCTCGTCACCGTCGAGACACAGCACAGGAAGACGGACAGGATCCGGTGAGTAAACCAAGTTAGGGAACACTACAACTTAGCAGCCGCATTCACTCCAATGTTTACTTGTCTGACTATTAAAGACGCTAATAATAGCGGCGTTGCGTGACTCATTACGGAGCTCATGCAGATCCTTCCACAGCATAAGATCAGCAGTTTTGGGACGCTCATTCGTAATATTTTTTTCAGCTGTTCGAAATATACATCTTTCACGGCCGACCCTTCTTCATCCACATGATGTGACAAAGTCACAAGCCTGTATGTTTGTGTCGTCACTCCTTATTTTTTCTGATCTGCCAGCTACATTTTCGCCATAACATACACTTAACATGAAGCGTAATGTAGCAAGTCATACTACAAAAATCTTTCATAGGCAGTAGTGGTTAGGGTATTTGTTTTTATTTAACTAAAGACACTTGTTTAATTTTATTTGTTGCATAGTCTAGCAGCTAGCTTGTTCTATAGGAGTTAGTAAACATAGTCTAGTGTAGGTAATTATATTGATTAGTCCAGACAATTACAGGTCGATAGTGTGGCCTTGCTGGCTGCGGTCGTTCATGGGAGCTGCTTATTTATTCAACTAGCTTGACCTTTGTCCCTCGTGTGGCGTCCGTTGAGCTTCTTTCATCGATCTCAGCTGACTTACGGCAGGGTTGCGCAGACATATTATACTGGAGGATTTTATAAGTGTCTGGAAAGGGTCGCATAGTTTGAAAGTTACTGTAAGTTTAGTTTTCTGTTATACGACACATGAAATCCTAGCGTCGTGTTATAATTTTATTTCTATAGGTGCATCACGGAAAACTAAAACCCGATGTCCTTTGTGGCGCAGTATATTTGCTAGCAAAATAAATTATTTGAAACAAAAAATAAAATTTAAATTATTTGCGTAAGTTTTGGAATGTGTTCATTATGCCCTTTATTTTTGCTCAAAAACGGTTTCAGTGGCCCCTGCGTTTTGTACAGCTAGCCAGAACAATCTAGAAACTTTTTCTAGAAAAAAACGCAGCAGAAAGTTAATCCGATATTATACAGAAAGCTAATTATCACCTACTTTTTTCGTGTGCCAATTGTATAGACGTTCGCTAAAGCTTCGTATTCACTGGGAATAAATATCCCACGACATGTGCAGCAAGAAATGTCGGTATAGGTAGGCCTCCCCCATGGATTTCCAAACAGACCTGAGATATATTTTGTAAATATGTACTTACGACAAATCTATACGCCAAATATCTTGAAAATAACATTGCAAATCGCTTTTGGTTCAAACAAAGTTTGACATTAAACAGTTTTTTTTTCCAGTATAATTGATTTTTATGTATGAAAATGTATTTCATTTAAAATGGAATTTTGTGTAACACTGTTATTTACTGAGATTCCTTATGTACAAATCTGTCACAAGTATATTCAGGCAATTTATATATTTAAATATGTAGAAATGTAATAAATTATGCTGCTTATATGACAAGAAACAAGTTAGAACGTGATATTGGCCGCCTTGTCGTGCGTTGTTGCCGTACCTCTCGCGACATCTCTATTCTCTACTACGTGTCGTTATCGTATTGTTCCTAGTGTGTACAAGATTTAACAGAGATCACCAGTGCAATGAACCGAGACAATGTGCCTTTGCAACTCATATTTTGTATCGTATTACCGCCCACAAATTAGCGAAGTTCATCCAACTGCGGACTCGCAGCCTAAATTAGGAGTCGTTTATAGCACGCCACAAGCACGCTGTCTGGAACGTTGTCCTCACCTGTTCAGATTATATCTTTGTTGCTGCACCACTGGGCTGATATGTGTCTTGACCTCCTACATCAATTACTCGTCGACGGTCGCCAATTTATCTTGTGTAAGTTTATTCCATTTTGGTTTTGGGTTGGATATACCTATATCTTTTCTGACCAGCCAGGTTTGTCCCAGATTTTATTTACGTAATAGATCTTCGTTTGAACACAAAGTCGCTTGATGGTGAGTGACGGCGTGGCTGAGCATAGAGCACGTTGTTCTATCATTATTATTTTTAAAATTAGTTAGATTATTATTGTTTTTTTTTTTACTTCTTCTTCTTCTTTTCGTGTCAACGGTTCGTTTTTTTTTTTTTTTTTTTAATCTATTATTATACTGTATTTGACCAGTAGGAAGCCACAGAGATGGCAGCAGTATTGGCCTCCCACAGGTCATTCATTGTGCAGGTATTAGGGCACAGTGGGCATACGAGCAGGTGTGTCATTGTCTGAGGGGTGGCGCCACAATTTTTTTACTTAGCTAATGTAATTGGCGCTTTTGCCGTTAATGTAATAATTAAATAAAATTCACTCAAATTAGCTTTATTCTAAGATTGTAACTTTCGTAGGAAATAGAATATGCGGCAGGGAATTACACTAATAGCCATGTACCTACTCAAACAACAGGTGAAAATATAATAAAGCCAATGTATTATTAAGTAACATAGAAAGATAAACTAGAAGAAGAATTATCGTATATTTACCATCGTAATATTATTGTTATCGATTATCTACCTTAACTGAGACCACGGACGCTGCAAAGTGTTCGAAACAAAAAATTAAGTCATAAAATTAGGTAAAACATACGCGATAAATCCGATAAAATTCAATAAGTAACGATCGTGAAAACCTTATAGAATATTATCTTTTTCTAGTTTATCTTTCCATGTTGTTTAATAATACATTGACTTAATTAAATTTTCACCTCCTATTTGAGTATCACCTGGCTACATATTTATTTATGTACTTGTGAGGAATGATGCATTACGTACATACAGTGGTTTTAAAACTTGGGCGATCTTCCAAATTCTCTAACGTACCCGAAATCTTATTCTTTTCTCATATAAACTGACAATGACGTCTTTAATGACGCATTTTCGACCTATCTTTCATGTCTTGAATTTCTTAGCGATCATAAAGCACAAAAATGTAACACAAACAACTTTATTTCACCTGATGGGGCCTTGATTTTATGCTTAATGTAATTTGTTAATTTTTCTTGAATAAATTCAGGTTGTATTTGTTATATAATTATGTATTTTAATTACATATTCATGGCTTTAAAGTTCGATTCAATTCGTGTGTAGTTTTCTTCAAGAAAAGCCTGTAAGTGGCATTTTTTTTTTTTTTTTTTAAGTGGCATGGTAGTCCCTAATTTAAAAATACCTTCAAATAGGTACTCGTCTCCAAACAATTCAATGCTGTACGCAAGCGAAGTAGCGGCTTCGGTGGAAAACTAGTGAATGATAAGATTCTTAATTCATCTTTCAATTCTTGCTTGGCTCTTCATAACTTTTGAACTGTCGTTATTTCCTTGTACTTCCTGGTTGAATCGCGTGCACTTCACTATAAATGTGATATCGTTAAAGTTTCCGTGTCGGTGTGTCCTGATTCCCGGTATCGATGCAACCGTATCTGGGACGCGGTTGCTAGGCTCCATATATATGATTTGAATATTATGTTAATCATCTTTATTACTAGATCTTTATCGACTTTTATCGAAGCGCGCCATTCTTCTCCATGTCAAGCTTTTGATATTGTTCTTCCTTTTATAAACACAACAAAGTGTATTTGAAGTTTGGTATCAGTTGTCTTCATACTACTCGTATCAGATTTATGATGTTGAAAAGAGGAAATTTTTTCCCATGATTGTTGTTTCTTTTTTGAGTTGTGGACATTCTGTTTTGTTTTGTATTGTATCATCATCATGAAAAAGAAGTGAAGTTATGTCGATTATGATGATTCTTGTCTCATTTACTCCTCTCTTGTTTGTAATTATCATCCCTGTCCATGTCAAATACCTTTATTCAAGTTAGGCTAGATAAATCTGCACTTTAATCTAGAATAACGGCAAACGCTGTTTTTTTATGGTCGAATAGTATTTGACCCCAGCTAACCTAATGTTTACTGAATAGTCTAACCTGGAATTGGACAGATTTTCAAATGTTTACCAGCAAATTTTACTAAATCGTTACAATATCCTCAAGCTAATTTTGGACTTGATTTATATAGCCTTGTTAAAAATGAAGGAAACCTAACCTGTCCAGCACATGACCTTAATCCTGTCAGCTTCAATATGAAGCCGTGGGCAGACGCATCATTGCTCCAATTTGACGAGTGATGATGTGATGCCGCATTAGCATTACGTGTTCAACCTTCGGGAACTAGATACGTAACCTCTTTATAACAATTTTTGCAAAGATATTTTCAATTTTGAATCCAGTTTAGTGTTAGAGTTTATTATTGTTAAATTTGTATTTCTTCTTCCTTTTCTGAGGATATTTTTTTTTTTAGTTGGTAAAATGGGCGATATTGAGGTGGATTTAGAGATAGATTACTATTGGATCGATGAGTGGAGCAACGGGAGTGATACTGAAGATGAAGAATTGGAAGAATTCTGTTCGTGGTAAGCGCAAGTATCATAGTCATAGTTCATGATTGTTCAGAAAAGATGAAAATTGGGGTGTATGTTGGTTTTGCCTCTAAACGAGTGTGGTCATTTGCAGCTTCTACGATTTGATACATTTTGAAATGTGAAGTATCGTTAGATTCTTCATTGTCTCCGTATAGTAGATACGTTATGTGCCTATAGTACATGTTAGTCAGCTAGTAATTGTTTAATGTCATACTTGTACGATATAAGAGTAGTGGGTGTATGTGTCCAAGCAGGGCGGGTGGCCGAGTACCAGAGATACAATCGTTTTTTTTTTAATGATCTACACTAGATAATTGACTACAGCTCACCTGATTTTGTGAACAAATCGGAAAACTAAGGCACAGTCGCGACATAACCTTGAGCTGTGTGTGCCCACTTTTAAATGTAATTTTTTTTTTCTCGGCGTTTTCTCTTTTATTTTAATTTCAGACATTACTTTTATAAACTGCCTTCCATTCCCTGCGGCGAACTTATTATTAAAATGTGTCTCTCAAATAAATGAGACTTAGCTCCAGCCCCTAAATTGCGTCTGGAACGGAACGTACTTACATTGCGAGTAACACAACTTCGAACGTTTTCCAACTTCTTGCACAGAATACATTAATACAATTACAAACTTCTTCATAGAATACGTTAATAAAAATAAAATACAACAAAATAAAATACCTTTTTGTGTAGAATGACTGGCAAAATATTCATGTTCTGAATGTGAGATTTTACCCGACTGCCCAAGAAGAAGGGTATTGTGTGTTAGTTTTTGGATGTGTGTATATTTTTATATGCCTCCTATCGCCAAACGGCTCTTGAAATACTTTGTTCGATTCGCCTTTATCACCCGAAGGTGTCGCATGTCTTTGCTATTTTATTACAAAAAAAGAAAGAAAACTGATACCTCACATAATAAAGACGAAAAACTTACTTTTTTAGCCGTGGCCATAATATATTATATATCGAGATGTTGATTGTAGTAATGTCCTAATATTGTCGGTCAAAGGTATCTCGACACATTTTGGTTCTTATACGAAAATCTAACTGATTTCATGTTCTTTTATTAATGTATTATGCATAGGCATAGAGGTGCTTGTGTCTTGTACAATATGAAAGGGCTAAAATACTCGTATATATATATTTCCATAGTAATATTTTGTATTAAAGTCAGACTGTTGTACAACTGTTGTGTTGTGTTGTAAGTGGCTCTACTAAATTAATAATAATTTATACAGTTTGTATAAACGTGTGCTACTGCAAGTGTTCTGATGACGGTAGGGGTGAACAATCGCTCCATCGTTGGTCTGCACAGTAGGTATATTCCTAGCTCGTGCCTAGGTTCAAACAGACGCCGTGTCCCGTGGTAGACGTTCATTTCCTTTGTTTCGTACACACCAACCCGAGGGTTCCAGTGTTGTTTCGCGAGTACGTAAAAGTACGTACAAGACAAGACCACAAGAGTGGTAAAGACCACTCTTGTAGATTCGGTTCTTGTGCAAAGTCGTCGAGTTTAACGTGTACGTTCTGTTAGGGTTTTGTTGTCCATTAATTATTGTACTCTATAAAATCTTAATTATTTTTAACCGACTTCCAAAACGGAGGAGGTTCTCAAATCAGCTGTGTTTTTGTGTTTTGTGTGTGTTGGTTACGCGATTACTTCGCCAATCGTGAATTGATTTGATGATTCTTTTTCTGTTTGGTAGGTCTTAGAGATTGCAAAACGGGCCCGGTTACCGGACCCGGTAGGTATGAAAACCGCGGCGCGGGAGGGAGCGCGAAATCATAGAAAAATCGCATGACAACCGCTGCGAGCTGCCACGTTGCCATTCTGACGCGCCAATAAGAATTTGTTTTGTTTATACCAAATATTACCAAATACCAAAGCTACCAAAGTTTATCTATCTATCTAATCTAAGTTGTTATGACAAGTTTAGTGCTTTAAGCTTTATTAGTTTCTTATTCTAATACTATATTTCAAATGGACACTATAACGAGTAAAGAGAAAGACCTGTTTGCTTTTAAACTTATAAAAATTAATAATTACTAATACTAATGTTACTATTCCGTCCATAAGTAAAAGTAATTAATTCTGTATTAAATCAGAGATTTTGAGACTTTGAGACTGATTATTGTGATTATTGTTGATTTGCTAGTTTGAAATAAATATTAATTCTTAACCTTGAATCATTATCCTTTTCCATTCTTATATAGCAAATTTTCATAAAATACTTTAACGGTTTCATCGCTAACACATCAACCCGCCAACCCGGCCGGGCCCGCCGCTCGCCGGGTTGGCGACGAATGATACCGGGCCCGGCCGGGTTGAGAAACATACCGAATAGTCCCAAATAAATTTTATCAAAATCGTTTCAGTACTTTAGTTTTTATAACAAAATAACTGGAAAATCAATCCAAGTAAACGAAATTGCGAATTTTGAAGTCGGTTGTTTAAGTTTTTTAAACTGTAATTATTGGATCGAGTTGATTTGAGTCTTGTGTTTGAGTTCGCAAGTTCCAGTTCAGATTGGGCATCATTATTTAGGTGAATACTTTCGGTGTGTACATTGTAAAGGCGATCCCTCATCGTCTATAATGCAAGTCCAGATTCGAGCATCACACCAGTGAGTGAGAAGATTATCAGCATGTAATCTACAATTTGTAACGTCAATGCGTAGCACTTGTATAAACAACTGTAACTGAATCGGTCGTCAGTCAGTAGTATTGTGATCTGTGTATGTACATTTTTTATTTTATATTAAAAATCTAATTAATTTATTCTTAATCTTCAATTGACTGCCTATACATACCTGATGATAAGCGACGTTGTTGCCGAGGATGGAGTACGTCGATCTAGATCGATTCTCAAATCGGATTTTTTATCCTCATACCTACTAATATTAACCTATGGATTCATTGCAATTAATTATGATTTTGACGTATTTATCATTAGTGTAATTCGCATCATCGGTGCTAATTGAATAAAATAAATACTACAAACGATTGATTTCGAAAACTTCTTATAGCTTAAAATACACTAGCTTTATCACCCGACGAAAATAAGAGATAATAAGTCTGCCTGTGGCATCGTAGCTCGCAAACGGATGAACGGATTGAATGGCAGTGAATGTTTTTTTTTTGTTTGGAAGGTGTTGGAAGGTGACTTAATCGCGCTAGGATTCAAGTAAAACTGATCTGACGCTTTTTGTGTTTGTTATTACAAACTGACCACTGTTTGTCGCGGGCCTGTTATAAAATAGTTAAGTAATACAAAAAATAAACATATAAAAATATTTTATGACCAACAAGTTTTCGAATGGGTAGCTGTTTCATTCATTCAGTCAGGCCATACAGCGTAGCGTTCTATCATAATAGTATACTGTGGTTCTATTCTCTTTGGCCAGGCTTTTGATTTTGAAATCTGCTTAGTTGTTTAATGTACCAAATTCGTCTATTTGGCGACTATATTCACAAATACATACACGTACACACACGTATTAAAGACAACAGATGTAGAGCACGATACTATCATAGAAAATCTCTTAGTCTCGTCATATTCTATTCATCCAAAGAAACGATTAATGTTTCCACTCGAACAGCAATAAATCATCGCCAATCCAACAATAACTGCGAAGTGAGCGATAAGTTTATTTTTATCTATATTTATTCACAAAAGCTATTAGTTCCTCGCGCGTTCTTACCGCAAAAACTGAAGCATGTTCGGGAAGTCACGACATGCGACGTAGAATACACAACAGCTTCTATTGGCGGGCTGAATTCGCACACGTGCTGAAAAACTAATGTAGATTACAATACAATTATATTGTTTTAGATAAGAATTTCACGGAATAATAGCTTATGGCTTTATTTTTTTGTGCGGTAATAGGCTTATTGATCTATGTTATACTAAGTTTGTGGTCAACGATGGAGCACACATGCTTAGAATAAAATATATCTTACGTTTCGAACGACCTTTACTTATTTTAATCTAACGGTTCGCACAATAGAATAGATTTCTAGAATTAAAGCGCGTCTTACCATTTTCCTTTAGTCTTATAGGAGGAGGTTCCGTTTTTTTTTATTTATGACTATGTTTTAATTTTTATGTATATTCATTGATTTCTCCATCTCATTCAGATTTTTATGTAGCTACCAGGTAATCCCATTTTTTTTTATTTGGTTCAGTAGTTTATTAACCAGAATTAGGGTTTTTTGTGGAAAATCTCTAATTATGTGATTATTTTGTTCGATAGTGTGTTGATTGATGGTTGTTTCGGCTTGAACTATAACACTTGTGTGGGGAAGTTAAAACAGTGCCCATTCACGTACAGGCGACCTTAGAGTACTTCCGCGCCGCGAGCAGATTAGCGCCGGAGTGCGAAACATGCACGCACGAACTATGTATCTACTAATGCGTTTCACACGTTACAATACTCGCTGTTATGTTGTACTTATTTTTCTACTATTTAACTATAGTTCTATGAACAATTGGCCGTGCGAGTAAAATCTGTTTTGCTAAGATTACGCGACATGTATAACAACTTCTTGGCCACCGCCCTTGAATAAGTTGAAGTTGACCGATTTTGTTATATTCGTAATATATTTTATAAAATGTGTGAAAACCACGTTAATTTCCATAGTAAAATTCGTAATATATATATATATTTTTTTGTATATTTTTTTCCTAATCAAAAATATAATAGAGAACTTTAATTATAATTATCTAGAGCATAAATACTTAAATAAACTATACATTACTATCTACACATTACGACTACTTAAAAAAAACAATTTTAATATATATATATACAGATACAATTTTAATATATATACAGAAAACAAATAAAATAAAAACTTACTCAAAAAGTCCACTGGTAGTGGTAAAATTGGCCAGAATACTGGCAGCATTGCCACGTTGGATGGCAATGCTTACTTTTTGTGCAAAGTAGGAGCCAGCATTCTGGTCACTTGTCACCTCTACCATGCGTTTGGCTATTTCCCTGTATAAACTCTGAGCGGCTGGACCCCATGAACCTAATGTTTCGATCCCAAAATAAATAGCAATTCATAATTAATATATATAATAGGAATGTTTATATTTCTACTTCGAGTAGGTACATATTATGCATATAATTATAATACCTCCATGATGTTTCTGCTATCAAAATCTTGCAGTAAATGGCGCTGCAGCAAATTGCTAAGAAATTGAAATGCGTCAATTTTATTTAAAACATGATTATCTAAAAAAAAACTTTCTAGACATAAGCCTTTATTAATGCATTGAATAGTGCTTACGGTGACAAAAAAAAAAGAGAAAAAATAAGAAAGTCTGGTATGTACTCGACTTTCTTAGCATTTTCCGTAAGGGAGTTTCAGTGGTAATCTTCCAGCTCCATCTTCAGACCTTCATCATCACGTGTAGTGAAAGGTCTTCAAGGTAAAAAAGCAAACTAGCCTTAATTCGCCTATCTTAGCCCTTTCTATCAGGAATTTCCGATTATTCGGAAGTCTAGAAATCTCAAATATTAGTTAAATTGTTCTGACATGTTTTTGTATTTAGTATAACTTCATCATATCAAATAGCAACCCATAGCGCCCTTTTAGATAATAATTCACGCTCTTATTCCGTACGCAATAAATTCGGTTTCATGGTAAAACTCTGGATAAACAGTTGATTGTAGTTTTTCGCGAGAAATGTGTGATGTGTCTGTATAATTTCATTATACTTATTGGACTATCCTGCGTCATGCGGCTCGTGAGCTAGTCAGACTACTGCCAATTTATTGTTTCATCTCGTCATTTTCAATTCATGTGTATTAATTACGGAGATTCGTAGAATACCTATTTTGTCTGGATAGTTTTTGAATCATCACCCCCTCTAGTCCACTGCTAGACATAGTTCTCTGACACGGCACTCAGCTCTCTGTTTGTAACTACTGCCAACTGCCTTCCCTACATCTTCATTCCAACGTGTCTCAGGGTGTCCTACACTACGATTGCAGATACGCGGTCTCCACTCTAGAACACGTTTACCACATCGGTTCTGGGGAATACGCTGTGCTGTGTCAATAAGTCGTTCTTTGGCGATTTACTGGCGTTCGTTACTTCGTTCGTTTAGTTCTTGAATATGAGCTAGAAGTTCTGTGGTAGAATAAACAAATAATGAATAACACTGAGACTGAGTTTTTTTTAAGATGCACAAACTTTGAAATTGTAGCGATGATGGTTCTGATGTTGACTAACCCAGATACCTACCTACTGCGGATGCTTCTTATGAACGTCATTCGAAGCAAATTCTTCAATTTCAATTTCAATACTGCAAAATGTAGTTCTAATCTTGTAATGTGTTTGTGTTATGTTTTTAGCAGTATTTGTATGTATGTTTGTATTTTGATTTACATTTGATTCAATATAGCTTCGAAGTGGCCTCACAACTTTTCTGTCAATTTTGGTCCATCTCCAATTACGAGTATATGATAGTTTTGTTCTACCTATAGAGTATACTTATTGAAGTCGGTTGTTTCAGTTTTGTTACTGTAATTATCATCTTAAATGAGTGTTTATTACAAGTGAGGCACTAGACACCCTTTCACATAGTTTTCTAGCTCTTTTTCCGTCACCAACAGTTAAATCTTACTGTTAGGCTAGGAACTTGTCCCTTCTGGCACACATAACCGACAGATCTACCATAGCTTGGTAGTACTATTGTACTCGCGGTACAATTATACATTTGGAACGGTTTGGAATTATTGATAGAAATAACGAGTTAATGCAGAATGGAGAAACATTGATTGTTGATGAAAGTTTTGAATTAATATACTGGCTTTGTCTCGAAACTTTCGATACTTAAACTTCTAAGTACTGTTTTTATCACGTGAAGCGCAAGTAATGTTTTTTGTGTGTACCTACATGCATGTTTTTGTATTATTTTCTACAGGCTAAACGGCTCAATGTTGATGTCCGATTGGTCATTAGATTCGCGATTCTTTTTTTTGTTATAATAATAATGCAACAATTACAACAATAGATAACAATTTGTTAAGAAGAACGACTGCACAAAAGTGATTTTCGTTAATCACTCTTATGCAGCCATCCTTCTTTCTTGAGAAACGTATCCATACCGAACAGTAAACTCTAGGGTTCCCTATAAACATATGATTCGCAGCTCAATGAACTGGTCTACAGTGACGCAGGCCTACCTAAAGACTTGCCATAGTGTTGTATGCTGTATAATGGTTGCTATAGTGACCGCTATAGCACCTCATGTATCGTGCTCAGGTCACGTCAGGTTACCGCTGCATCACCACTTTATGCAAACTAGCTGCGCCCCGCGGTTTCACCCATACTGTGATGAAATATGTATAACATATGTCTGTCGCCATGTTCTTTTCTATCTCTGTACAGAATTTGATTATTTGAGTCCGGCCGTTTGAGTGTGATAGGGTAACAAGCAGACAGAGGGAAGAGTGACTGAGTTAGTTTTACTTTTATAATATTATGTAGTTATTATATATTATTGTTTCATGTGCGATTTGAACATTTATTGATCATTTAATTGTTTTAGTTTATGAATGGTAAAAACCTGTGGGTTTTAAAGGCTAATGGATAAATACAAACAAGCAAAAAGCAGCTGTAGAGCTTAAGGTCATCTGATTAAGGTCAGTTTTTCCTCTAACTAAATAACTAAGAACCTATTATTTTATTTAGTAATCACTTTTTGTTTTCACGAAATTGATTAAGTTTGAAAACCGATTCGCTGATTCGACTTGATTAACGAAAATCATCTATGTGGTTGAGGGTAAAATACTTTGTCTAGAACAAATTTATCTACTTTAGACATCTTAATTCTTTAGGCTACGAAGAATAATACAAACATTCTAAGTTTTTATGTAAGGCGACAGGGAGTTCTACTTTTGAGCGGTACCGAAATATTAATTGTACTGATTTTGAGAAGTGAAAGGTAGTGCACTGATTTCCTGCTCGTCCTGTTGTGGAATGGGGAGGGTGGAATAAGATCCAAACTTGAAACGTTTGCCCTCGTTCGTAAAAATTATACTCTAACTAAAGATAGTCAAATATGCTACTTTACGGCGATGCTCAAGACTATGTAGCTTGTTAGCAACTAATTTATCATCACCGATTAACCTCATAACTTTATCAAAGCTCTTATCTCACCCGTCTACTAATTTTAAAGCTGATATTCAGCTACGCCGTCAAAAATATGAATGAAAAACTATGTACATATTTTAAACAACTTCGTGTTTGACATATTTTATGGACAAATTCAGACATATCTCCTGCAAAGACGGTCATTTTCATATCTCTTAGATAGTCTAATCGAGCCCGTTGTAATCCGCTCGATTAATTATTTTACTACCGTTTCCATATCGCAGCTTATACGATGCTATCTTTATTATCCGCTTTTCACAGAAGCCGAAAACGTAGAAAGTGAACTAAGTCTAGCCCTCGATTAACACGACGAAGCGCCGCAAGAGTTCGATCAATCAATGAAACAGGCAGTCAAATTGCACACATTTTTGTCTCCATTCCACGGTTGCCTGAAAGTAATGTTTTTAGCGATAAGGCAGCTTGATCTTGCACTAGTTTTTTATTGCCTGTCTAATTTTTGGCGAGCGACCCGGCAACGGAAAGAAATATGTCTGTGGCTAAATGTAATAAGTATATAAAGATTTTTCTAGCACATGCAGGATAAAATAGAGATTGTTTTAGTGGTTATAGTATAAAACTCTGAGAACTGTTTACAATTAAAAAGTATCTCATTAAAAAAGGTACAACGGAATAAAACTATACGAGAGAGAGAGAGAGAGAGAGCATAATAAAAAGAAAATAACAAGTGATATTTGAAATGATATTAGTTTGTAAACTATATAATTTTAACTAGTTTCCCAGCCACTCCGCAGTGTGTATGTGCTGACGAGCAACGTCACGCACACGTGACAACTAATATAGCTCGATCAATACACACGCGCGGGTAGGAACCTAGGAAACTCACTCTAGTATTTACCCCGAGTGTCTATATAAACATATTACAATTATACTGTTATTGACGGTTTCATAGTCAGCGTATGGCCTAAACCAGGAAATTGCAGGTAAAACTGTGGAGATAAGAAATTGATAATCTTGTACAATTAGGAAAAAATTAGGTACAATCTGGCTGGGTGTCTTTAAATCGTGAGTAGGTTTCTTCTACGATGGATCGTAGGCAGCAATGTCGCTTACAGTCAGGCGATTCAGTGGTCAGGTGCATGCTATATGTTCAATAAAATTAAATTGCTGTTCGTTGTTAGCATGTTAATCTGATGAAAATTCTTGGAAAATTAAAAAAAAAAAAATGGGATTTCCTTTGAGGTTTTTATATCTGTGTTCTAAATTTTTAAAGCCAAGCCCGCGAATAGCCACAATGACTGGACGTCTGCTAGACTCTGCTAGTGATTTTAATAATATAGTTTTATAACTGAAAAACCAACTTTAAAAATGGGCAATTTTGTTTTAAAAATCAGAATACTGGACAGATTTTGATGAAATTTCAATGGGACCAATCTGTAAGTATATCCTTGCAAAGATTTTTTTAATCGGCTTATAAACGACAGGGTTATGCGGTAACAAACATAAAAAATACAGTCGAATTGTTAACCTCTTTCGTTTTGAAGTCTAAAAACTCATGCTTTGCACTGCGATCCGCCGCCCACGTCCTGCGCAATATTATCTTTTGCAAGAGGGTGATGGAGCTAGTTATTATTAACACTTATTTATTTGATTTCTTATTTTTTTTTTTACAATAGAAATATAAGCTTATAAAATAACATGAATATTATTGTAATATTTTTTTCTCGACTTTCGTGAGATTCTCATCATGTGGGATGGTGACGTCAACGAGCACTGCCCGGTGCTGAGACCGATTTATGACCACGATATCAGGTTTATTGGCAACAATAGTTCTGTCAGTGATGATAGAACGTCCCAGTAGAGCAAAGCACGGCTATTTTCGAGAACTGACGCTGGTGTACTTATTATTTACCTATATTGTTGTCAATGCCACGTCACGGGCGTAGGAAACTTTCGTCATGATTCATATTATTTACTGATTTCCGTAATTATTCTCTTATCCTTTGTTCAATGCAAATATTACAAATTGCATTCGCGTTCGATTTTCAGGTGTGCATCGAAGCAGGCCTTACCATGAATGGCGCTCGCCCCCATTCTCGATTGTGACTCACTCGCGCATTTCTCACTTAGTTTACTGGATTATGCGCTTGAGTCAGAACCCTTCCTAAAACGACTGCGATGATCTAACTCGATACGTCTTTACTGCATTTATGAAAACTCCTATTTCAGACGTCGATAAATTTTGTGAATTATGAGCTCACTTGACATTCGCGGCTCCGGTTCGTTATCTATCTATAACCCGAATTACGAAATATCGAATATAATTGGGTGATAAGGACTGTTTAATTTTCAATAAAATGTTAGTGGCTTTATACAAAAAATAAGTGGCCAAAACCGTGTCGAGACACGCGTATGCGTGCATAATGCAGTTGTCAAAATACTTATTTTGTAAAACAATACCAAAATACGAGTAATACAATTGTTTTCTTAAATTCCTTCATTGCTTCATTGAGAATTGCCAAGAATCGCTAATAATTCACTGTTTTTCTTTCACGCTTGCCGAATTCCATAGTAGTGTCTGAAGGAAACTCGACGAGGCGTGAATGCTTCACATTTTTCACGGCTTCAGGTCTAGGCATAGAATGCATCATACTAGCTTTACTGGTTACACTTGCTCCAGTTGTCGTTTCGACTCGCTGTGTATGTAGAACGAGTCTGTTCTACTTGTCCACTGCATTCTTAGCACCTCGTTCGTTCTGGGATACGACCTGACATATACAGGGCTACTCTTATTTAGCCAAACGCTTTTTAAAAGTTGCTTCTGTACAGCATAAGGCCTAGGCCGCACTACGGTTTTTTCCCGCGAGCGGTAACCGCTATAAACCGCGAAACCGCTCGAGACGGTACTAAATCAGTCGCGGGGAAAAACCGCAAGTGCGGCCGCTTGTATTCGTTTTCCTGTTTCATAAACTCACGCGGTTAAAAACCGCTGCGTAACCGTGCTTAACCGTGCGGCCTTAGCCTAACTGACGTTTTTCTACGACTTTTGTAAATTCAAATAAATTCAGCTGTTTCTATAATTGATTCTTGGTAATCTGCTTGTGGATTCCAGTATAGCTATGTATCATGCAAATGAAATAAGGCGATCGCAAATTTTCTTCCTTTTTAAAGTAAAGCACATTTATAAAGTCAAAATATGAATATATTGTAATTATTATTAACCTTTGATAAAAACTGGCACATCAATACACAAAACCGTAAAGAGTGGAAATGTCGGTGGGAGGCCTTTGCCCAGCAGTGGGACACTACAGGCTAACATCATCATCATATTATTAACGGGATTTACCGTTGTTCAAAATATCAAATCGTATGATGAGTATACATAACTACAGTATCATGTAGCCATTTGATGCTTTGACATTGCTTCGCAAATAAATAAGAAAAATGCAAGTCCACGTAGTCCCTCAATAGCTTTCAGAATCAATAAGATGTTCGGGGTTATAAATTTCGCGTATTTCGAAAAGTAATCCATTATGCCGTATCAGAAGAATTAAGATCTATATTATTAATATTAACCTTATTTTAGACGGGTCGACCAATATATTATCTCAGTCTGTCCAAAACAGATTTCGAAGGAATTATGTAAAGGCGATTTACAAGAGAAGCGAGCCACAAGAACTGTTAGACATATATAGAAACTGAATCCCCCATGGATTCAATTTCTATAGTAGGCCTATGCCTCCCATATGGATTTCCAAAAAAACCTAATGGAAACGGCTAGCATCCAGCGTCTTTCTACCACTTCTTTGAGGTCGTCTGTCTTTTAATGTGCGAACAAGTTTATCTCAAGTCTTGTGATAAAACGTGTCGCAGTCCAGTTGTTGTAGTTCTCTACAGTATCACCGTAATATTAACTAAGCTATACTGCTGATAACTAGACACCGGATTATATGCAACATAAAAAGCTTGAAATATGCATGAAAAATGGGTAAAATATGCATGAAAATTGTTAAAACATGCAACATAAATTATGAATTTTAGAAAAGAAAAAAGAGAAAAATTGCCATATATATATATATATATATATATTACTTTTAATCAGCATTAAATCGGTAAATTACGTATTCGTTCAAAATTTAACAACTTGGAGACTATAAATTATAGTCTTTATTAATACTCAATATAATTAAACGAACAATTATTTAACATTTTTTAGTATAGGTATAAAGAGAATTTTTTGTAAGACCTAATTTTACACTTATTACACTTAGACTTAACCTACCGAAAATGTAGTAAATTCAGCTAAAATATGCATGATCACTAAATTTCAGAAAAAAAAGAAATGATCGCTGATAATGTGGTAAATATGCAGATGCATATGAAAATATGCAAATGCATATAATCCGGTCATGACCATCGGCGTGGAAAATTTTGATTTCCTATTCGGCCGTTTCTTCAAAATAATGATTCGTATTCTCCGTCAGAAAATATACGTTTATAAGTAAATGGTCGGCAGCATGCAGTTATGTTATTTCACAACAGAAGATAACACGTGTAATTGCTTTGTTTTCTATTGCCACGAATTGCTGCACGTGTGGTATTAAATCGGCAGGTTTTCGTCGTTGCGTGTTGTTTTCTAACATTCAATTTTAACTTTAAATCTTTAAATGTTATTTACCAGGTGTAACGCACTAGATGTTCACCTGGAACTGGAGCGTTCTGGCCATTAGTTTCAGTCGCCTGCGTTAATTTTATTTATTTCGATGTGTGCTATTTACATTATACAATCATCTACGCTACCTGTATGTGGAACTCGGTCTATGCTAGTGTTAGCATGCTCTTCTCGCGTTGTCTTTATTCATTCGAAATCACGCTCATGTCTTATTCAATATGTGATAGTCATCATCTACCATGTAATTGCTGGATATATGTAGTTATCTCCTACGAAATCTGTCTCTTCTATAATTAATTTAATTGGCTTGTGGCAGCCGCTAATTCGTCTGATATTGGCGAGATTTCTGTTCACGATGGGGTGTATTTACCAAAAAGTCAGGATAATCCATAATTTTGAATTTCGTACAACAAAGGCGCTTCGTGAGAATTTTACTTTTAAATTTTGCTCTCTACTCTGTACGCTGATATTGTCTAAGTTCGAACCTTGTCTTGTGATAGTTTAGTCGTAGATTGCACCAAATCCTGTCTAATTTGCGAACACAACTAATCAGTATCGTAATCTCCCGCTCGCTGTAATCTGATAAGGTATTATCTACATGATCGCTTCGTGCGTATACAATTATTGTAATTGTTATTGACGAGTCAAGGGCATTACTTTGTTTTGTGGACTATTTGGAATTAGTATTTTGCTACTTGACTGCCTGTGAAGGGGGGGTAATGTTTTTCGATATAGATTCAATTCGATAAGGCACCTCAAGATTACGCAACGAGCTATGGAGAGGGCTATGCTCGGGTTCTCTCTACGAGATCGAATTAGAAACGAAGAGATCCGTAGACGTATGAAAGTCACCGACATAGCAAAGTAAATTAGCAAGATGAAGTGGTAGTGGGCAGGGCACATAGCACCTAGAACTGACTGATGGGGCCGAAAAGGAGTCGAGTGAAGACCGCACACTGGCAAGCGTAGCGTAAGAAGACCAGCTACAAGGTGGATAGAAGACCTCACACAAGCAGCATGTAGAAGATGGATGAAAGTCTTTTTGGAAATACATGGGGGAGGCCTATGCCCAGCATGGACATCTAGTGGTTGAGATGATGATGATGAAATACCTAAAGTTTACCGAACGACGTTAACTAACTCTTTAAAGTTGCTTAATCAAGCAATAGATATTTCTAACATTAGCTAATAATTATCGACAAAACAAACAAGAAGTGCGTACCATGTAATAAACGCTAATCTAAAGGACAAACACATCGCGTACGGAGACAATTCTCCACTCCATGGCTGGCTACAAAACAGTAAGATAAGCGTCGGTATGAAAGCGTCGAAAGTACACATCTCCATATCGGGCGCGGACGGCGACAGCGGAGCCGAGCTTTCGGCGAAGTACCGTGTTACTTTGATTTGGTTCGTTAGACTTAAGCTTGATTTCGTTTATAATATCGTAGACAAAGGATACTAACAAATCATTGTCTTTGAATCATCTATGATGTTGTCTATATAATAAGACTGTAACGGCTTCAAGTTTACTTTGAAAATTCACGCGCGATCGAAGTCGCAATTTGGAATGAATATACAAAATTATAGGTACATATTAATAATGCTGACAAATTGGTAAAATTAAATTTTGTGTTACCTCTCCTACTCGTAAATTGGGAATGTTTTTTTCTTATTATTTTATATCGTGTATACATGTGGGGTCCATTGGCTAGATAGCCCAAAAATATTGTGAGAGTGCGAAAACCATTGCATGAGAAGATGCAGTTCGCACCGCGCGAGATGTTACGTGGCGGGTTTTATTTTTCCGACCTATTAATTTACATAAGATATTATAAACTACAAATTATTATTTTTACAAACATTATTCTGTGATTTCCGATCAGTTGTCTGTCTACACGTAAGTACACAAATTAGTTTCATATCACGCCCGGCAAAATACGCTTTGATATAATTATAATAAAAAACACAAAATAATTAAATACAATAATTAATAATTATACACATCACTATGCAGTAAACGAGCGTACATCTCATATTAGGTAATTACAGCCGTGTCTGTCGCTGTAATAGAGGTGTGTTGCGGAGGTGCGCGTGGGCAGAGCTCGCACATTGCCAGGGTCGCCGCGCTGGCTGCTTCGCACTCCGAGCCAGAGTTTGCGCCACCACGCAAGTCACGCGGCGCTATAATCGCATTCCGGCCATACATACTATTAAAGTATTCTATTCCGACAAACAATGACGGGCCTGTCAAATTTAGTTCCATTATTTCGCCATCGGACTGGCCATGTAGCTGCAGCGTGGCGGTAGGTATGTTGTCGTTAACATCAGAGGTGGCACCTCCCGCCTACACGTGGTAACCAGGTGATAATGCGACATGTTTATATTTCCGTTATTTCACGAACTTTACTTTGGTGATCCTAACGATAAACTTAATCTTGTTTTACTTTACGTGACATGTCAGATTGTTCTGGATACTTACTTCACTCTAAAAAGCTTATTGAAATAAAATATTGGAAATGTTACGATTGCAATATAAATGACTTGTCTTCAAAATGTTCAGTCTAAAAAAATTTGCTACCCAAAAGAACAACAACGTATGGGTAAGAGACAACTCGATCAATATGAATACAAAACAAATAAAAAAAATCATTTCCCATTATAATAATATAATCAAAATTCACAAAATCCTACCTAACCAATCAGTTTATGTACTTGACTTGTTTTCATAGGTCTTCTTGACATCTTTGCCGGACTCTGTAATTTATATACTACTACTATACTGTACTACGGTACTACATGTATTTTTACCCGACTGTACAAGGAGGGTTATGTTTTTTCGATGTATATGGGTATTTATGTATGTTTATATATTACCTCTTACAGCCTAAACGGCTTGACCGATTTTGATGTGCGAGGTGTCGTTAGATTCGTCTTCTCTCCCTGAGTGTCATAGGCTATTTTTAAATAATAAAAATACATTTCTCGCAAAAATAAAAAATACAATACAAAAACACTTTATTGACATCATAATAAAATAACATTACGTACATAATTAAGGCGTTAGAAAGGTACAAAAGGCGGCCTTATCGCTAATAGCGATCTCTTCCAGACAACCTTAAGATGTTATAAGAAAAGAAAAAGTAAACGCTGACGGTGGTGAAATCACATATGAAACAAGACTTATGGCCAAATATATATATATATATATAATTATAAACATAAAATACACTACATACAAATAGTACTTACATATATATGTATATTAAATACTGTTTTACCATTGAATTTTTTCATAACAAATAAGTGATTATAAAAATATTCTAAAGAATAATCATTTAAATAAATTATAAGTACAGTATAATGACTTTCCATCACAGACGTAAAAATTCACGAATATAGTATCCTGCGTTGACCGATACTCAAATACCAACAATGACGAACTTAAAGAAGACTATGTCGCCGCGCTAAAGCCTAAATTAGTTTGAGAAGTCTAGAGAAGTCTATTTTTCCGCTTCGAATTATTTTGAAAATCGAAATTATTTTAATCGTGTAAGGGGTCTAATTAGACCTAGAGCTCGGACGTTTTTGGGGACGCTTCAACCCGTTGATACTTTATTAAAGGTAGCTTGGCGCATACTTTCTAGCAAAAACGTACACTCAAAATCATATCATGCGTAATGTGAGCGTGAGTTGCACTACGAAAGTCTATCTTATCTGACGCAGTCGGGTATTTGGTTTTTCTTTTAACTTGTTAGTTTTTCTATATGCCTTCTTACCGAATGGAACGTAGCTATTAGTAGTATTCCTAAGGGAAATAAACGAGAAAGTAAATTCTCGTTTGGTTTGCCTTCAGAAACATCTCATAAATAAACTTGCACTTCTTGCCACTTATTGATTGATAGAAATACGGAACCATTCAGAGAATTAGCACTCAATACGTTACGTACGTTATCTAACGCGGTAGTTTACTCAGCCTCTATGTAAATATTTACGGTGTGTTTATTGTCGTTTACATGTACTAGTGTATATGTTCGGTCACTGTTTGTTTAAGCACTCGATGGTCGATCATTCACACTAATTTTGAACGGTTTTACTTTCAGTTCCTCAGTTTTATCTGTTCAGTTTTTAACGTTTTTAGTTAACAAGTTAAGCTAAGATTTCATTGCTGAGTAAAATATGTACACACTATGTAGAGGTACCTATGTTAACTGCGTGGGTCTATTCCTCCTTCTTCTACATACGAATTTTGTAATGAACCCGCGGCCGAGCGGCAACTTTGAGGTTTCATCCCTGTGTGCGACGTGTATAGCGTGTATCGCGTTGAGCTGCGTAGGTGATGCTTCCTTGGGGCAAGCCACGGAGATGTTTGTGAAGCCATGATGCCACTTATACGTTCATACCATGCTGGCATAGCCGTGGGTCGCAGTGGACTGATCCATTCATTTCCGTACAAAGTTATCTAAGTACACATGCATGGAGTGGTCGTGCGTAGCAACGAAACCCCAGGACTCCACCCGTAGACCTAATGATTGTACCGTCATTGAACAAACCACGAAGTAAGCTCTGGTTGCGTTAAGCACACGTCGCTTGCGGGCGTGCATGCCTCCATTAAGTATGTATAATAACAGAGGAGAGTAGTTTTGTGGCATTATTCATGCCATAATTAGATGTGTTGTGCTCGTAACGATAGTTGCGATGCAAATGCAACAGTTGGCTAAATGCAATGGCGCCGCATTTACATACAAATAGGGAAGCAGACGCGTTCCACGCGATGTCACTGGAGTCACTGGAGTGGAGCTGATGTAAGATTGATCGACCCAAGAAGCTGATTAGTCTCGAGGATCGCCGTAAAATATCATGTCTCTCTATACTAATCCTAAATAATATTATAAAATCGAAAGTAGGTCTGTCAGTCTCTCTGTTTCTTACCCTTTCACGACTAAACGGCTGAGCCGATTGTTTTGATATTTTGTATAGATATAGTTGAGGATCAGAAGACAGACATAGGCTAAATTTTAACGTCATTATCATCACCGCTTTTCATCACTTCGCGGGTGAAACCACGAGGCGCAGCTAGTATACTATAAGATTCATATCGGCGAGTGTGCGCAAGCTTATTATAATACATTGTACTCGCCGCCTTCCCTGTTTCCTATAGCTACGAACTTGGAATTTTTAAGGCAAGAGTAAATATATCTTCTAGATTAACGAGCTACATTCCCAGGCACACCGTCGCTTACCATCAGATAAGTTGGTGGTAGTGGTATATTAATATCGTATAAAAACATAATCTTCCTTCGACAGCTGGCTAAAATATCTTCTTAGCTTCAATGACGAGCTTATTGCTTAGCTTCCTGTTTATTGACATAAGTACCTATTAAAATTTTCATATTTCTAATCTGTTGGAATAATGTTGTATATCTAGCCTACGGAAGTAAGTTATTAGGTATTCAGAAGTAACGCCTACACGATATCCATATTATGTTGTTCAATATCAAAAGTGCTACTTATTTAATTAGCGAATAATTTACATCATTTTGACAGTTCATCTATTTACCGACTATTTATTTTTATATATCTGAGTAAATACTCAGATGTATAAAAATAAATCTGCCAGCATGCTTGTTTATTATACTCGTGATATTTTATTATTATACTTGTATATAATTCTATAGTTTAGTTTAGGCTCAACGCGCGCAGCTATCTCTCTCACGCATCACAACATTTTAAAAATATAAAATCATTGGTTATGTATATAGAAAAGTGAGAAAAGAATTTGTTTATTTAGATAGGAGAAATATGTAAAAAATAAAATATTCGGATATCACTTATAGATGTAAGTATCGCTTACATCAATAAGTTATATAGGTATATGGGACACCCCATATGAATTTTATCAATATCAGTCAATCAAGGTTCTGTACTTCGGTTTTCAAAACAAAATAATTGGAAAAATATGTCATCCAAGTAAATGAATTGCATATTTTGAAGTCGGTTTTTTTCAGTTTTTTTAAAGTATAATTATGTATTACCGGCAACATTAACTTTTGCTTCACTTCTGCCGATCTTCCCGTGCCAACTTTTTAAAAATGTATATTGATTTTATATTCTGAAACTCTATATTAAGTTACTGGCAACGTGCGCTATCGATGTTGTTTATTTTATCTAAAGAAGGTGTTCTGTGAGTGTACATAATAATTATATTTGCACGTCCCTACTATACTTCCTCCGTATGAGTGTGTCTACGAGTCGCATAAATAAGCCTGCATTACTCCGTTCAAGTAATGAATGTTCTTTGTCTAGATTGCTTACGATTGACTTCTATAGCCGGCCTATTCCAATAATCATGAAGCTCCTACTAATTGGACTAATGCGTCATCTTTAATTTACAATTAGCTCTGCGACTGGTACTCAGTTATTGTGATTATTACTTTTAAATAAATATAAATGCTGGTGGACGTTTCACACAACACCATCTAGCTCAAACTAAGCAAAGCTTGTACTATGGAAACTAGATGGCTGATAAAAAAATATATTTAGATATCTTTTTTGTAAATACATTAGGCCAATTGTAAATATATAAAGGCCAGTCTTGTTGCTAGTGAACTGCTAAAAGCTGGAAAGAAGGACATCACCCCCAAAAAAATATGGAATAATCCCTTGAATCCCACTTTTATTATACGTACAATACAATATAAGTGTTATGAAATCACGAGTGATTGGTGTTTTCTAGACAAGCGAGCTCCATCGTAGACCGCAAATAGTTGCGAGCATAGGCTTGACACTAAACGTTTAAATATTTAAAAAACTTAATATCCAGGTAATTATATTATCCCATTTTCCTTTGTATTATATACACATCTTCAAACGTCATAAAGCGTTCAGTTATTAATTCTTTAAATGATAATAATGAAGTAAACAGAAACACTGTAATCTGTATACATATTATTATGTTTATTTATATAATTTCAGTTGAGTATTTAGTTTGATTGTAATAAACAGAGTCACTAATGTTTATAAAACTTACTAGTGTGGTTATTCATGTAATTTCAATTCAGTATTTATAGTCTAGTAAAAATAAATCCGTTTGTTTGGAGCACATCACAGTATTTGCAACTAGAGGGATTCTTTTAAATTATGATAGGAAAATAGCTAAAAATCATAGATCAACAATAATCCCCGATTTATAGACTAGCTGCGTTCCGCGGTTTCACTCGCGTAGTTATGAAAAATGGTGATGATTATGATGATGATAAGTAGCTTATGTCCGTCTCCAGGTCCAAAGCTATCTCTATACTAATTTTCATAACGATCGGTTCAGCTGTTTGAGCGTGTAAAGGTAACAAAATTGGCTTTTATAATATCATTATGAAATTGTGTTAACTGTATTTCAAAACAGCAGTACATTCATTTAAATAAAAATATACATAGTTGTCTTTTATGTCGTCACAAATCTTATTTTTACTAGACTATTAGTGTTCGATGTTCGTATCGACAGGTAGATCGATATCGGTTTGAAGGCCGGTGCACACTTGTGACTCACGGTACATCCGCACAATGCTCTGATTAATTCCATTATAATACAGGACGTGCGCGTCCTCGCTTCAGCCTGAAAATATCGTTAACAAAATATACGTTGAAAAAATAGAATCCGACATCGTCCGCATGTGCTGTGACGAGCGCAGTGCATTGCCATCGAGTTTGTAGGTACTGTTGAAATACGCAGTTCTGTATGGCATTGGTTGGACGCTTACGAAGACAATTAAATAAGAAAAAAAGTGTTTTTTTTTCTTTCAAAGCTATCAGCTATACTATATGTTCTTTAACATCCTAACCTTATGGTAACAGAGGCAAACTAGTTTTATTGTAAATATAACTTTTAGTCAATCATGCCTGATATTAGATCTCATCGAATTTACTGAATTTATTTGTAGGCTTTTTGTAAAGATCAGCTGCGTTTGATCCGTCAAGATTAAATTGCAAGAACATAGCTAACCTCGTGATTGTTTATAAATGCGCATGCGCATGTGCATAATCAGTATGATGCGTGTAAGTACACGTGCACGCTCGTAAGGAGGAAGTGGCCAATAGAAACGCGCGCCCGCTTGCGATACTACATCCGGCGGAAGGCATCCGGCATAGGGCGCAGGATCAGTAAGGGCTTTACATAATTATATCCATTTAACTAAAGTAGCGATATGAAAAAATAAAGGAATAAAATATTTTGCAAGGGTTGGAAGTGTAAAACTGAAGTGCTGTTACTGCACTCGGGCAGAACTCTCCCATGAAACAGGGAGTGGTAGTGGACTAGAATGGGTTGATGACAATAATAATGACCTAACCCAAGTATATATACGAATTATATTAATGAACTGATCTTCATTATGAGAAACTTTTGCTATAGACTCGGCTCCAAAATCGTGATGAAGCTGTTCCGTGTATTTTGTCAAAGGCCAATGTTTTGTCGAATTCGTAATGGAACAGCTGATTTGTTGGTCCCATCCATAGTAAATATAAATCGTGATGGTAAATAATGTCCTCTTACAGTATATATATAGTCTTATATTATATAGCTATGAATTCGTCATCAATAGAAAATTAGATATTATTACGTTAATTTTTAATTTTTAAGTAGATTTTATAGAATTGTAAACTTACGAATGGTAAAACCGTATATGTATGTATGCTACTACAATCCTTCCAAATACGTTTTATAACGTAGCATCTACAGAATACTAGATTATGTTGCATGGACCTATGCCTCCTAGCCTTTGGTTGTATCAAACATAATCGTCAACGAATCATTTCCATTGGGTATTACGTCGTGATGCCATTATACTGTTTCTAATTAGAAAGATGGCGATGATCTGTCAATTGCCATCATTTCAAAATTAGGTACAAATAGTATAATATATTATTCTGTATAATATGGTTGCATGGTCGTGGTTGTCAACAGCTGTGTAACTTGACTGTGTGTGTTATCGCAGGGTGGGCAAGCTAAATCTGGTAGACCTGGCGGGCAGCGAACGGCAGCGGAAGACGGGTGCCTCGGCGGAGCGGCTGCGGGAAGCGTCGCGCATCAACCAGGCGCTCTCCTCGCTCGGGAACGTCATCTCGGCGCTCGCGGAGAACAGCCCCCATGTACCCTACCGGTGCGTCCAATATGCACTTACATTTTTATCACGCACATGCATACATTCCTTTCCTACTGCTGTGACTGTGTACTGCATGGTAGAGTGGTCGTACACAAGCTTGATATCGACGTCAATTCCTCACCGCTTTATTTTTTTATAAATTGGGTACTTACACAAAACATTCTCGACAATAAATCATAAAACACTCGTAAAAGATTAGAGAAAAGAACTCTGTCTTCCAAATTGCTGTTTTATGGCGCTAAGAGGTAGTCTTGTTCTGACAGCTCAAGGTCTGTTTGCTGAGTATATTATCGATGTACTGAATCGGTCTGCGAAAGAAAGGGTAATGCTACCGACAAATAAACTGAGTTTACTAATGTAGTAAAAAAGATATGTGATGGATGTACTATTGTGCCGTTCCAGGGACTCCAAGCTGACGCGAATCCTGCAAGACTCTCTCGGCGGAAACAGCAAGACTATAATGATAGCAAACATCGGGCCCGCGTCTTACAACTACGACGAAACCATCACCACACTGCGATATGCGCACAGAGCCAAAGGTAACACACGACAGGGAGGTGTGACGTTCTTGTGGAACTTGGTAGGGTAGACTGCTATCCCAAAAATGAGCTGGAATTTTCTGTGACGGGATACATCATGAGGAATCTGTATCCTTACCTTAAGTCATTTCTGCAACTGAGTATGAGCAAATCACTCTCTTATTATAAGCTCCAGACTCTCTCATAGTAATCCAATCCATAGAATGTTGGAACTTTAATAGTTAAAAACCAAATCTCGCTTGAAATTCTAGTTGGGTATGTTGATGATACCTTACTGGTAAACTAACTTCCTACATTTGAAAATATGTTGTCAAACTCATAATTTCCTGTCTCCGGCTGGACGTGTTTGCTTAGTTGCTTTGTTAGGTAGGCCGCTCTAATCTTTTCTCCGTAAAATAACAGTTCTAGTTCTTTATGCGCAACTTTTACCTTGAGTTTTAAGTGATATGGAGTGACGGTTACATTGCTCGTGTTGCAGCCATAAAGAACAAGCCGGTCCGCAACGAGGATCCGAAGGACGCGAAGCTGCGTGAATACCAGGCGGAGATCGAACGGCTCCGCGCGCTCATCGAGCAGCGGCGCGCCACCGAGCGCAAGCCGCGCCGTGCCCCCAAGCCGCGCACCGCCGCCAACCCCGAGCCGGACAACTGTGAGTCGATGCTCTACTGCTACTCATTAGAGCATACTTGTATAACTATTTTGACATAAATATAACATCGAACACTTGAACTAAACAAGGTAAACATAGATAGTGTATAAAATATAATAAGTGTGTATAAAAGTTAAACACCACTTCAAAAGATACTCAAACCGTGCTTAATGCTTATTTAAAGTATAAACAAGGAACTCGTCCATGGCGTGAAATCTTTTGTGACGAGGCTGAATGGCTCTCTGCCTTCAATAACAGCTTATTTTACCAGATTACCAAAAAAATATGAATATAATTTTAACAAGCTACAGGCTACTAGCTGCAACTGTGATGTGTGCAAAGATGATCATAAAAAGCAGCCTATTTTCGTGTCCAGTTTCTGGGCTATCCCTGTACTAAATTTCACAAAGATAATATTCAACCGTTTTGTTCGTGAAAAGGTAACAAACAGACAAAGAAACGGAATTACTTTCGCTTTTATAATATTAGGATATATTAGGATTAATATTAGGATTTGATGTCATAGAAAATCAAATATGGCGGTTTTTTTTGCACTATAAATACGTCGTGTTCGGTTTCAAAAGAAAGAGTTAAATGTGACATTACAATTATAAATACCTGTATAATTTTGTCATGTAATAAAATATAATAGTTTTTCGAGCTGCCTGTTTTGTTATAGCTTCTGTTTGATTAAATACGAGTAAAAGTTATAACAAAACAGCCAGGGAGAGAGATGACCTGATCAGATTGTTGTTGTTTTTTTTTTTTTTTTTCGAGAAATTAACTTGTTATATTATATTTTTAGCCGAAGAAGACACTTTCAGCATCGAAAGCGAACACATCCTCGCTGAGTCTACGATAGAGCAAGAAAAGACGAAGACCGAGGAACTGGAGGTCCAGATCCGATCGCTAGAAGACCGACTCGTGCAGGGCGGAGGAGGGGGAGGGAAAGACCTTATCAACAACCTAAACGAAAGCCAGATGATCCTTGAACAGAGGAACAACGAGATCGTCGAGCGGAAGAAGAGAGAGGTCGAGATGCAGCAGAAAATAGACCTGGAGGAGGAGACGACTGCTATAGTGACAAACACGTTCACCACGCTACAACAGGAGGTTGACCATAAAACGCAGAGGTTTGTACACGTTTGTATACATATGTTATTTATGTTATAAAAACATATCTATTATTATAACGCTCCTATAATGTCTAGAGATTTATTTCTAATGTCACTTTGTCAGAACATTTTGATCTGTTTCTGATTCATCTAGAATAATTATGTTCCATTTCTAAAGCATCAAGAACATCTGTGCTTTGTTTCTAATGTCACAGGGACATTGTGTTCTGTTTCAAATTTTTCTAGAATATTTATGTCCTTGATACAACTTAACTAACTTTGGTAACTTTCAGAGGTGCTTTTAAAATAATTTGTTGAATTTGCGACAATTCAACATTTAATTTTTGTTTAATTTGTTGATTTGTTGAGTGTACAGATGTTGTTTTGTTGAGGCACTTTACGTTTAGTTTTTGCCTTGACACTGGTATTACTTAAGCGATGTAGAAGTGGAGATGTTACGCTTGACTACCGTAGTTTGTCTGCTAGTACAGAGTTATTTCAACTAATTTCGTAAGAATCTTTCATGTATTGTAGGAGGTGTTTTCTTTAGTCGTGTGATACATTACGTAGAGCGTGTAGTGATGTATGTGCGTGCACAGGTTGAAGAAGTGTCTGTCGCGGTACGCGTGCCTACGCGAGGAGGCGGTGGAGCAGCGCGAGGCGCACGACGCGGAACGGCGCGAGCACGAGGCGCTGCAGGCGGCGCTAGTGGGCGCGCTGCGCCGCCGCCTGCTGCTGGCCGACTCCTTCCTGCCGAGCGCGGGCCGGCCCGCCGTGTTGCGCGCGCGCTACGACGACGACACCGACACCTGGACGCTGCAACACAGGTAGATGATGCGATACACCTACGCTAAGCCCACATCGCATCTATCTACTCCTTAATTACATTATGGCGTGACTTGTATGACTCCATAGAGATGATTACCGACTTGAACAAATAAAATCGATCCAAATTCGATATTCAGCACATTATTTTAAATTCAATAGGAAATAAAATCGTTTATTTTGCACATAAATAACATAATAATATTACACAATCATTATAATAATATATAAAAATTAAAACTACAACGTAAAATATGTTTAGTTTTCAGTGTGGTCTCCAGTGTGATAAAAAGATTTTTAACAAGCACTGGAATATTAACAATAGAGAGTAAGAAAGAAAGAATAGAGTATCATGAGCCAGTATGGAGACGTTGAGTGTACAAATTGATAAATGTTAACTGAGTTATGATGACTGTTCAGCGGTGCGGAGCCCCTGAGGGAGCGGCCGCTGGCGGGCGCGGGGCGGCGGCGCGCGGAGTGCGCGGCGGCGCTGGCGGCCCGCCTGCCGCGGCACCGCGCCGAGAACCTGCTGGACCTAGCGCCGCTGCCGTTGCCGCCCACCACCAGGCACTACACCCCGCCGCAACATAGAAACCACGCGCAGGTAACACACTACCGCTACATTACGTACACACTACACGTGATTCTCTTTGAAGAAATAACATTATTTTTTAAGCTAGTCTAAGGCTTTATTCCTAGCTAATGTTTCGACTGAGATTGCACCCACTACGTGTTTCTTGTATTTAATAATATCTCTGTGCACTTCAGGTCGTCCCTCCATTGAAAAAGGAGCAAGAAGAGCCCCCGCACGCGCCCGCCCCCCGTGCGCCGCACGCCCCCCGCAAATCCGCCCGCCCCCCGCCCCGCGCCGCCACCGCACATCGCCTCGGCACCGCCGGCGTGCGGTAGATTCGGTACTACACTTGGGATTCGGAGATAACTACTTGTTTATACGTTATAATTATAACTTATGAAAGAGTTCCCCGCAACAAAAATTTGTTGGCCAAAAAAGGAGTCTAATATGAGTTCAACAACATGAAAAAGTCCCTGGAATTTCTGGGATTCACTTTTTATCGATTTACACGTCTCACGTAACATATCAGGGTCTTTTTTTAACAAACTTCTTTACTAGATTCAAAGATTCTACTGTATAATGTCTTACCAGAGAATCGATATTGATTTTATCAAATTTAAAGTGTGAGACACATTTTCCCAATTGATGTAGATCATGTCAAGTTCTTTTAAATAAAGCTGTAAACCCGAATCCAAAGTGTGATGCTACTCTCAGTGATACTATTGTTAAATAAAATCCAATATAGGGAACTGCAATCTATGGATACTAAACCCGGAATTTATGTACTGAAAACATTCTATTTATATTTCTACTTCTATTTATATCCTTAAAATAAGAATACTTAGTTGAATGTATCGAACGATATAACATTCTTAGATCGCAGTTCGCTATATAACATAAACCTTAGGGCCATAGACAGTAATGAATTATCGCATAGTTACTGTTGATAATTATAAAGAAGAGCGTTCTTGCCTCCCTCTCCCCCCACGAATCGCGTGACGCCTCTCAAGCGAAAGTTTGAGAGACGCTGTCTCCCGACTTCGAACGAAACCTACCGATTGTAACAAGAACATATATAATGTAAAACATACATGTTCTTGTTTCTAATGTAACAGGAACATTTAAAATTGTTTCTTATGTAAAAAAAAAATATGTTTCGTTTTTAATGTAACGAAAACATGTAAGTTCCGTTTCTAATATATAACAAGAACATTTATGTTCTGTATCTAATTTAACAACAATATTTGCGTCCCGGGACGGGATCGATCGCTTATTGCGATATTTTTGTACGGTCACTGTTATATTACGCCGATCGCTTCCGAAGCTTACATCTATAATTTGGCTTAGAATATCGTTTTTGTAAATTGTTCCGCTTCGCATAGAAAATGTACGATCTATCGGGACAGTAGTGTGTCCTGGGTATGTTTATGTAAGATATGTTTAATAGATGTAGATTTGTCACAAATTCCTGTGAGTGGCGTATGATCTCAGTCGCGTTATTATTTTCCACTATGTAGCCGCAAGCGAGCTTCTTATATGTTGTTATACTTATTTTCAAAGGAGGAGCGAAAAATTGCAATAGAAAAAAGATTGTGGCGGCAACTATGTAAACGTACGTGGTAAGCTTTAATGAAGAAACGATAATTACATGTATAAAAGGGTGATACTATTGTTTTCTTTTATGAGAATGGCTTGCAGTTTGGATTAGCTTTTGTTTTTTGATCTTCCTTTGAGAATAAGTAAATATGTATATAGGTATGTATGATGTGTACCCGCGCTACACGAGATCCATTTTTTCACTCTAAGACACGCTTTTATCCGAATTCTTGTTTCGTTTAGTCTTTCTAGGTTGTCGATTGTTTTCTATGAGATTTTTATTTTATCGTTATTGTTGTTTTTTTGTAAAATTTTATTTAGTGCTCAGACGGCCACGTGATATTAGATAGTTTAGTGTAATTATGTACAGAAATTCAATTGTAAACTCGTATTTATGATGAATTTTTAATATTTTTTAAATATTTTCCGTCGGGTGTGAATGCAATCCCAAAGCGTTGTGATCCAAATATTGTATTATGTTCAAATTCATTACCAAAGATGGAAACTGTTCATTCCAGTGTATTCCCTGGGGTCACCGCGCGGCCCTAGTGTCGCCCCGCGTATCGGTCAAGGACGTAGCGTCATCGACACGATCTCTAGTCAACGATCCTTGTATACAAGTAATGTAAATATTTTAGGTATTTCGAAAGTATAGAGATATAGTCCTAAGTAGGTTGCTAATGTTTCGCACAATTAAATACCGGAATCTACGAAATTATGAAATGAAAACTATTTTATTTATTAAAATTATTGTAAAGTTGTATTATGTTGTGGATATATTTGTATTACGACGCGAGTTGGTGTCGGCTCGCATGTCGTCGGTCAGTGCGGAGGTGAATTTGTGATATTTATTTGGAAAGCGCTAGTCAGCTGTGCCGCATACACGCTTATACTCACTAATAAAATGTTTTAATTTTATTTTGTGTTTTTATCTATTTACACTTACCTTGTGTTCCATTCCTTGTGCCTAGGTTCAATTAGTACTTACTAAATTGTGTTCAAATACTGCAACAGAAGTTCTTTTTTCTCTAAAATAAAATAAGTCGAAAGTATTATGTACTTTCAAACGGCAAATGTACATTTCGCACGAGTCTTTATACTCTTATAGGACAAAAATGTATCCATATATTTTGCAAAATCAGAAAACTGTTTTTTTTTATTTAATCACAAAAAAATAGTGTCTCTATGCAAGGAATGAAGGCCCAAATTTTAAAGTGAATTAATCATGTGGGGTATCATATGAAAGAGCCTCATTAGCATAAGCTAAAACAGGTTTTAAAATATTTTTACGATGTGTATTTTTCGGTTTATGAAGGAAAAAAAAAAAAAAAAAACGATTTCCCCCTTTTATTTAGTATGTACGGAACCCTCGGTGGGCGAGTCTGACTCGCACTTGTCCGGTTTTATTTGTATTAGACCCGCATTAAAGCCAGTGTCAAGTATTAGGATTTTTTCAAGTTTCTTGAACTGTTGTCTATGATCTTTAAGCTGAGTTTTTGGCGGGAACGTCTTAGTAACGTGTTGTTGCTTTATTTTCCTAACTTGTGTTATTTTTAACATAACACAAGCATTTTTAACATGCTATAAAAATGGTGGTGTTTTATTAATTAAAGTGATAAAGTGCGTGAGTGTGGGCAAGTGAAATAAAGCAGTAAAACGTGTGATTTTACGTTGTTGGTAAAACTCCATAGAAGCTTCTAGTAAAGTCGCCACCACTTTACTGAAGCAGATCTCGACTTATAAATTGATTGTATACGTGACTTAGATTGTGACTAGATCATTTACAACTTGTTTTATTCAACAAACTTGAAATAATCCTAATACTTGACACTGGCAAATGCTTTAATGCGGGTCCAATACAAAAAAAGAAGAAGAAGATCTTTAAGCTGCATTAACTGGCTGTCAAGCTGTCACTGTCAAAAACAAATAAATAGATCATCCGGTACAATGGCAGTATGGCCAAACGGCCTTAGCCTGCCCGTAGGGCAAATTAAAATCAAAACATCCGGTATAACTTTTTTTTTATGTAGCATTTTTGAACGATCTACTAGTGCTGGCTAGTAACACAATCGTTATGTATTCGATAAAAATTTAAACTTTGTCTGGGTGTCCTAGATACCGGATGCACTTCGAGCTATTGGGCTCTTTTGTACTTAAATTAAATTGTAAACATACTAGAATAAGGTTTTTCTTACAAAAAAGCTATTTTTTAGGTTATTCCTTACGTGACCCTTTAGAGTTTTTTATTCATGATTTCGACTTTTCTCTCATACTTATAGTGCCATCTATCGACAATTTTCAAAATCATTGTTTTTTTCATAAGTCCATAAAGATATTTTACAGTTCTGAGCAATAATCTAATTACAAGCATTGTCGTTGCGTTGCATATTTAAAAACATTAAGTTATGAAATTAAATTACTATATACCACGCGTTAAATCTCTAGACGATGGAAATATTTTATGGGGCCATTACATTCGTGGATATAAACAGTTTTGTCTACTGCATCAATATTTTTTTTTAAAGTTATTATTTAACGCTTAATGTTTTCCTTAATTTGTTATGCATGTTAAACAGGTACAAGAGCACTTCCACGTTATTAGGAGGTTTGGTCAAAATTTCTTGATAGCCACTGCAATCACGAAACTTCATCTGCTTTCCCATACAAAAAGTTCGTTGACTCGTGACAAAATGTATGGAACTATATATAATATTCGTGATTTCAGGACAGTGCCGTAAATAGCCTTTTCTGCGCCCTGTGTGAGCTTCTATAACTGTGCCCTTGTTTTTTTTAGATATTATAGGTACCCTAGCTAGAGCAATACCTACTATGTATATACTTTATTTAATTCAGGGTGATAAAATAAAGCACAAGGACGATTTTGATGATACTGGCCTGTAGGTACGTATGTGTTGGAATCGAGCATTAGGGGCACAGCGGGAACTTATCAGGAGTAAACCGAAAAAATAATGTTCTTGCCTGGTCTGGCCATTCTTGCGCCCCCCTGAGTCTACGCCCTGTGCCTGGGCACCGGTGGCACCGCCCTATTTACGGCACTGTTTCAGGATGGATTCCGCAGAAAAAGCTGTCAAGGCGAGTGAAGCAAGCCCTAACACTATCCCACAAACTAAGCATTTTTGTGGTACACTTTACTGAATAACTATCACGCCTATAGATTTGTGCTTGAACATAGTAATTTAACTTCATATCTAGAGGTGTTTTAATCTGTAAAAAAATAATAATTTTACAACCATTAAAAAATAACTTTTTTTTTAAATAAATACTTTAGGACATTTCACACAACACCATCTAGCCCAAACTAAGCAAAGCTTGTACTATGGAACTAGATGCCTGATAGAATACATAGATACTTTTTTTTTGTAAATATATACATTATGGATACATAGAAACACCCAGACACAGAACAAACATACATGCTCATCACACAAATGTTTGCTTTGGGTGAGGATCGAACCCACGACTTACAGCTCGGCAAGCAGACATACTGCCAACTGAGTCACAAGGCCAGCCAGCATTGGATAGAATGTTATTGTACTACTAACGCCATCTATTAGAAAACCAAAGAGTTAACAGCGCTGCAACAGAACTAAACTCAATACTCAAATACATCGTAGTTAATCTACTTAATACTAGATGACACCACTAGAATCAAGTTGTAAAATAACGGCATATCAGCGTTGCCAGATATACGATTTAAGTCGTATTCATACGATTTTTTTGTTGTTTCTGACATGTACGATCAATAATCTTAAAGAAAAAAATAATTTAAAAAACTGTCTTAACAATTATTACCCGTTAGAAACCAACGAGTACAATGAACTCTTAAAATATTTTTATTGCTAAGATAACATTCTGTATAGTTGAGCGCTGTTGGAGGAATCGCGCTCAAAACATGTTACCGCTCAGACATTATAATATGTATTTTTGTTATAATTAATACATATTGATAAAATCAAAACAGTAAAAAGTGATTTTATGTACTAAAGCAATTTATTCCGATTTAATATAAGACTTGCTTGAGGGCGCCACAGTTGTTTTTCGTTTTAAAGTAATCGTTATCAGTAATAAAATAACTACGTAACTTTCCACAGTATAACAGACTCAGATAATTTATAGTCAGGGATATTTTGTAGAAGGTGATTTATAAAAAAAATATCATACAATTAAGACAGAAGGTCTAGCCTCGCTATCGTAAAGATGACAGCAGTTTGACAGTAAACAAGTTTATCGATTTCCAACACATCACTATTTTTGTAACGGTCGCCCAAATTCAAAAGTTTGGTGGCTTTGTTTCGGTTACAAAATGTAAAATCTTATTAATTTACCTAATTTATCTCTAAAAGAATGACGGAAAAACTAAAAGACTATCAAGTCCTAGACATTTTCTGCAGTGGCACATTTTATAAAGTGAGACACAAGGTCACTCATCATTTATTCGCGTGGAAAGCGTGCGATTGTCGTTCGTACACCGACGAACAAATACAAAACATCGTCAACGAAGTGAAAACTTTGAGCGAAGCGTCATCGGAGAGCCTCCTACGATACTACGACACCATTCTGCACGGTCCCACCAAGACATTGTACTTTGTCCTCGAATACATCTCGTGGCGGAGCTTGCAGGACTTGCTAGAAGAATGCAAGGTCACCAAGAAAAGAGTCGACGAGAGCTTTGTTTGGTATCTGCTGCACGAGCTGGCGCGGGTGTGCAAGGCCATCGCACATTTGAACTGCGTAGTTCTCAGAAAATGCATTTCTGCGGCATCTGTTTTTGTGAGCCACAACGGCGAGCTCCGCGTCAACTGCTTCGAGCTGGGGCCGACAAAGGATACGACAGACATCATGCGACAGATCGGAGAGTTGATACGCTCTATTTATTACTCGTCCGCCACTTCTAAAGACAAAATGAAGGAGTTCTGCTACAGCGACGACCTCAAAGACATCATTGGTTTTCTAACTGAAGACAGAAGCTCCCCTTTGGGTCCTGACGTCGTTCTTTACCACCCTACACTTCTTACACACTTGGAAACAACCTCAGGATCGAAGCGATTGAATGACATACTCATCTGTGCAGATTATTCCCATTCAACATCAGAGCTGAACAAGTGTGACTCCGAAAAGGCTGTAGAACTCAGCAAAATCATAGAACCCTTACCCAGGACCATATTTAACATTGGAGACAGTCCGATTTACAGCAATATAAGTCCCAAAAGAAAAGTCAACTCGAAAATCAGAGATGCTAATACAAGTCGCGATGCCCTGTCTCCTTCACTTGCAGCACTGGCGTTGGAGCTCCCCGGCTATGTGCCTCGAAGTCGGAAGCCGTACAGTGAGGCTATGGAGCCCTACAATCGTCCTCAATTAGTATCCGAGCAGACTTTCAGCCAAGAATGGATGTCTCGCCTCGTGGCGCTCCGTCAACGCGAGGAGTCACTCAACAAGCGAGAAAGGGACCTCTTAGCTAAAGAAATAATCAGCAGTCCGGCTGTGAAAGTGATTCCATTGAATGTGTCTCAAGATGTAGCGGAGAGTGACAGCAATGGCATAACTCTGCCTCCAATGATGGCGCAGGCAAAAAATGAACTATCCGAGTTTATGTTGCGACGACGCCGGCGCTCCCAGACCCGCAGAAAGAGCTATGGCTATGAAGACCTCGACAGCTCGCTGTCAGCAGACAATGGAGATGGTAGCATGATCATCACTGCAACTAAATTCACTAAAGAAAACATGCCGCGCCGGAACATATTCCCAGAAGTGTCTACTAAGAAAGTGCATTTTACATCGGCTAACCCGTTCTCAGAGAGTGATGAAAGTGTTACATTAACATTCTATGAGCTGGATAGTATTGATAAGGATGGTTCCCAAGTGCCTCACAACAAAACAACACACAGAGACATCAGTAAGTTCAAATATTTAGATGTTGAAAAGGTTGTTTCTGAAAAGAGGGCTGCAAAGAACTGGAGCCACTCATCTCCTTCTAAACAAGCTAGGATCACTAAAAGTGTCTTCAATGACATTTCTAATAACAGTAGCATTAGGAAGACTCCATCGAAGACCAGTTTGTTGTCTCGAGGGTCAGACACCTCGAGGCTCTCTATGATGTCTGCAAAAAGTCACTGGAGCACAGACTCTTCAATGAGCCAGATGAGTGAAGGAGGTATATTTGAGAGAACTCGCTCCAGCATCAGGCAGTCTCTCGCCCAGACTCCTATAGCTCCTGATATGAGAAAAAAGAGACGTAAATCTTTGATTCCATTCAAAACACCTTTTAAATTCATGTCTTCTGCTAAATACTAAGTACTTTGATCTCCTAAGAGACTTGTTTCTAACATGGTAGAATATTTTTAAATAATTTTTGATAATTTTTTAACATGGTTGTGGTTTATAACTAACAAATATAGTTTTAAATTGGGATTCCATACATGTCTTAAAGTATAAATAACAATGGTTTACTGGAGACGATATGAGCTTGTAGTTTCTGAAATAAAAACTATTACTGGTCACCAAACCACTGATGTTATTTACATTAAAAGACAGTTTATTAGGTACCTCTAGAATTGAGTTGTAGTTTTAAGCTTTGTTTTTGTCTGTTCCTTAGTTTGAAAGCAGTTTTGGAATCAGATGAATTATTTTTATATTTGTATGATTTAATACGGACAACAGCCCACCCTAATCCTAGAATAGAAGAATTATAGATGTTTCTATATTATTGTATTATGTGAAATATGTATATTTGACAAATTATAAATCGAATTTTTATTACTTTATAGAATTAGTGTTTAAAAGAAATTATGTGAACAAATGCAATTATGAAAAGATGTTTAGTACATAAGTTATTGCAATAAGAGTGCTTTTGTTTTGAAAAATACATAAAAGATTAAAAAAATACATTAGAAATAACTTTAGTAGTCTTTCATGTCTTCCATTACAAGATTTTTAATGTAAAGACATATGTTGCTTTCTTCTAATATAAGTAAAGTTGTAACAATATTGTTTAAGGGAAACCACATTGCCTAGTTTCCATACAAAAATAGTTTGGGTTTTATTTAAAATAATAACTTTTTTATTATGTTGGTTATTTGAAACTAACAGAATGAGGTGAATCAAATTTTGAGACCTAGTTTGGAATGTAGACACATTCTTTCCACTGCTTTTTAATACTAAAAATAAAGTATGCATTGACATTTGTACATAAAAAGCAGATATAAATGGTTCATATATTTCCCATTCTAGGCCAATTGACATTTTATGGTGATTTGGCAATATAGTTTCCCCTTGAAAGTAATCTAGTAATAAGTTGCCATATTTTTTGTGAAATATATATCAATTTAAGGTTTACAAGTAAAAGAATTAAATTTAAAAAACAACACTGTTTTTTTTTTATTTCTCAATTACACTTCATCACAATGTTTTATCACTTTTCACTTCACTCATCGACTGAAATCAGTTCATGAATATTTATTTGACTGACAGTAAGAATTAATTTCCATTCCATGATTATTCATTTATTTTTCTTATTCAGTGCCTTGTCTGCTCCTTCTACAAACTTCTTTGGTAGTCCATATTTCTCAATCAGGAGTTTTGCCACAAAGTATGTCTGAAATGTCAGATTTTTTTGTTAGTACATATTAAAAATTATTGGTATACTGTAATATTTTGGCAGAATTTGAAAGTAAATTTCTCATATGAAAATGAGATATGATTAAAAAAAATTAGATACTACTAACACCAATTTGACATGTATATATATAATATTATATTATAGTATGTTAAACAATTGTTAATCCAATATTATACACAAATAGTTCATATAATTACATTTATTTCTTAAGAGCAGTGACATGACATGGATTTTTATCACCTGAGACATTTTTTTAATTGCAAAGTGGTTTTAATCTTAAGTTTGTAACCATCACCTCACCTGACAGTAAACAACGGTGTGGCATGGTGAGTCTCTATTGCTATTCATTTCTTATTATTCAATTATGTGCAAAACATGAAACTGTGAGACAATATATATCAATAGTTTCAATAAAGGTAATGGGATAAATAAATTGGTAAATATTTTCACACATTGGCATCTAGCCTCAAATTAAGCAAAGGTTGCACTATATTATTTAAATTGAACAAACTACACAATATTCCTACAGTTTTTTTTTTTTAATGGTAAATAAATACTTAATTACATTTGAAGTAATTTTATACACATTTCAAAATAAATAATGAATGATTGACATACCTTTTTTAACATTAGTAGCTTATCTGTGTCTATAAGTACATATAACTGATAAGGTTAAAATCTGTACCTAAAATTTTTAAAAGGGAAATTTTTTAATGGAGAACAGATTTTTTTAAATATAATGTCTGGTGTGCTTGATGGACACCAAAACTACTGGATGAACTTTGAACGGCATGATTGTCACCTACTATGTAATCTGGCATATTTTTTTAGTGATATTTGGTTAGTCAGTACCTAAATATTGTTGTGTTTTGCGATATATATATAAATATGGTAGGTTTGTCATTTAATCTCTGCATATAGTAATAGATTATCACCTGGTCTCCCTGCAGCATGAGCTGGTCAAACTTGGCGCCGGGCGCGCGCGTCACGCCGCACGTCGCTGCCACGCCGATCTGGCACGCGTGCGCCAGTGCACTCAAACTGAACCCGAACTGTTCTAAATTCGATACTAGCGTCACCTGGAATGCACAATGTCACACTGAATTTCTTTTAAGTACATAAAATACTCGTTAATTTGAAGACGTGGCCGAGCATAGAGCTATAGATCTTTCGTGTAAGATTTAAGGTGTAATTTTAGTTCTAACTCTTCGAGCCGGATATAAGGCGGCACGAACATTTTAGTCTTTTGAGCCGGATATAAGGCAGCATGAGCATTATGACTCTTTGAGCCGGATACATGACACGCTACATATTGATCCTTCGAGCCGAATATAAGGCGGCATGAACATTTTGGTCCTTTGAGCGGATATATGACAGGCTAAATATTGGCCATTCGAGTCTGATTTACGGACTAACGAATGTAAGGTACAGGTGGTTGTTACCTTCTTGTTTCCGCTCCGCATGGCCACCTGCATGGTTACGGGTTCGAGCTTGCTCTTGCTTAGCTTCACAGTGCCGTCAGAGAACTGCATCTCGGTGGCTGGAGTCATCTTGCCTTGAATAGAAGACATCAACACGTCCCATTTCACTGTTTCCTAAAACATATAAAAATTTTTTTTTTGTCCCACTGCTAGGAAAAGGTCTCCCCACTTCCCCCTACAAGTCGCGGTCAACTATTATTAGATAAGTACCTATTATTTACAACGAAGGCGAGCTACAACAACTTTACAAATACTGCGCGAGAAGAGCAAGTGCGAAATTATTAATTTCTCTTTTTACCACAATGCTCGGATTTTTGATTGCGGTGACATTGATGCCATGGCTGAAGGCGACCCATGTGATGTCACATTAAACGTGTCACCCATCTGTATTAGAAATATCTAATACCTTAGCTTTATAAAACTTAGGCTACGAACGTCCAATCGAGCTCGTTTTTTTCATAGTTAATCACTTATATTAATCATACTTACTGCATGAGTACTATAAGAATTGACCTAGCCATTTTGGAACTTGTGACGTCATTGCTGGAAAATCAGGTTCTATCGGTGTACCCCGATTTTCTATATACGAGTGAAATAAGTCGAAAGTCTATTCTATAACGATTTTAAGAATCATGTCATGTAAATAGCGGACCTGTTGCGGTTTCCCCGCGATCTTAGCCAAGATCGCGTCGAGCAGGACGGCGCCTTTCTTCTCTGTGGAGGTGAGGTTCCTGTTGCGCACGTACTCCGTGACGGCGGTGCGCACCTCTGCCGGCGTCAATGCCGTGCCTTTCCTGGACACACAATTAGCATAATCATCATCTCATCCATAAGAAGTCCACTGCTGGACATAGACCTCCCCCACGAACTTTTAAAAAGACCGATTGGAAGCGGCTTGCATCCAGCGTCTTCTCGGCGCTTGTATGAGTTTATCTGTCCATCTCGTGGCTGGTTTTCCTACGCTGCACTTGCCGGTGCGTGGTTTCCACTCGAGAACTTTTCGGCCCCATCGGCCATCAGTTCTTCGTGAACCGTGCCCAATTCACTGCCACTTCATCTTGCTAATTCGCTGTGCTATGTCGATAACTTACGTAAGTCTATGGATCTCTTCATTTCTGATTCGATCTCGCAGAGAGACTCCGAGCATAGCCCTCTCCATAGAACGTTGCGTGACCTTGAGCTTCCTTATAAGGCCCATAATTAGAGACCACGTTTCAGTGCCCTATGTCATCACTGGTAACACACACTGGTCGTAAACTTTCGATTTGAGGGATAGATAGATAGATGAACTCTTTATTGTACACACCTTAAAGTAATAACAAATAACTTAAATAGACTAGTGCAACAAAAGGCGGCCTATAGCTAAAAGCGATCTCTTCCAGGCAACCATGCCATGAGGGACTGGAGTATATTGGACGAGAAGACGCTTTTGAGTTTCCGAACGCTGCCCAGCCGAGTTGGATTCGATGATTGACCTCTCTCGCAAAGTTGGACATGCCTAGTCAGACCGTTTGTCCTAGGTAGACGTAATTATCAACAACTTCAACAGTAGAGCCCCACAGATATTTGTGGTGGACACTATCATGGCGTTCGAAATAGCCTTCAGTTTGTTCATGTTCTTCTTGAGGGCCACCTGTTGAGAAACTCTATTGAGGTCTTCCATCGACTCTGCCATGACAACTATATTATCGGCAAACCGAAGGTGAGTGTTGTACTGAAAGTAGTAAGGTGTGTACATAAAGAGTTTAACTATCTATGTATGTAACATACTTGAGCGGCGCGAATACATCCTGCACGTTGGCCGTGATGCAGAACATCTCCCGTACTAGTGGCGGCGAGTACTCGCTCTCCTCCGCCGGCTTGTTCTGCCGCTCTAGCTGCTCCCTCACCTCCTCGGGCACCTAGCAATGTTGGAATATATTAAGAAAGAAAAAGAAACATTTCGTTTGTCACACAGACTCTACAGCAACAATAAAATATAACAAATAGGTTTGAGCACAAGCAAAAATCAAAGTAACATAAGAAATAAGTAAACGCAGTCTAGAAAAACAGGACAAGTGCGAGTAGACTCGCCCACCGAGGGTTCCGTGCAAACTAGTAGATAAAAGGGGTAAATTATATTTTTTTTTATATTATCCTTCATAAACCGAAAAATATACATCGTAAAAATATTTAAAAACCTGTTTTAGCTTGTGCTAATGAAGCTCTTTCATATGATACCCCACAGGATACAGTCAAAGCACTTTAAAATTTGGACCGTCCTTCCTTGCATATGCAAGGAAGGACTCTATATAAACCCTAATTTTTGGGATTAAATTAAAAATGTACAGTTTTGGTTTTTTCCTTTATGTGTACAATATGACAATGCTTCTTGCCAAATTTCACAATTATAGGTCAACGGGAAGTACCCTATAGGTTTTGATTCCCTTGCGAGTGTCGAATATGCGTTTTTTGCGACATATTTGGCTATGAAAACCGAGAAGTTTGATTTTTCTCTCTGCAGCAAGAGACTATGGATCTGCGTATATGGGTTTAATTTCAAATCGATACCTTCACGCGTTCCTGAGATACAGGCCTTGACAGACGGTCAACAAAGTGATCCTTGGTGATGTGATAAGGGTTCCGTTTTTTCTTTTTGAAATACAGAACCCTAAAAACAAACATTAAGATCATCACTGCAGTCTCCAGTGTGACAAAAAAGGTTAGTGCTCAGCTATAATGCTGCTGAAGTACCCTCTCTCTCCCAACTAACCTAACCTAACCACGGTCAAATGTGGCGTGAAATTGCCTCATGGTCTCTGATTCTCTGCTTATCCCATATAGGAAAATAGGCGTGATTGTATATGTATACAATTAACATAGTATTTTTCATTCATCATTCTCATTACGTAATATTTGTGTAAAATTTTTGGCCATTGCACTGGCCGGTGAAATTCCAAAGTGCAAATGGAAAAGGACCTAGATCTTGTCAGAGATAAAAATGGGAGTTGAACGTAATGAATTTTGGACTAACGTTATTTTGAATTTGAAAAGCCACATGTGTGCAGTATTTCGTTCAGTCTCAGTCACTACTAATATGGACTTAATTGTATTACTAATATTTATTATTATTACAATTAAGATAACGGTATGGGGGTTCAGCATTGGACCATGCGGGGGAGGGAGTCACCAAGTTGGTGATAACAAATTTTTGGGTAGTAATATGAATTTTTAACGAGCACTCAGCGTTCGTATGGCCAAGTAAATAAAAACATAGGTAATAAATAGCGCGAGCGAAGCGAACAAGTAAATTTTCGTAATGTTTTTATAGTACTAATAAGATTTATTTTGGAAATAATTTGATTCATTGATCTTGTTAGCGTGTCCTAAGTTTTTGTGGCCCAGATGAACCAAACAAGTATTTGTGTTAAGAGAAAAATGAAATCCCCGACAGGGATAAGAACGACTTTTACGTTACCAAAAATTATAAACACAACCATTTGAATGCATTGATTGCAAATTTATTATTCCTAATAAAAAAACATATGACTATAGGAAATTACAAACATACGTTTTTATATAAAAGTATGCACAAAACCGCTGAAAAAGACTATAGATGCGCATTATTTAGAATAATTCTAGTGAAATCACTTATTAATTACGAAAAAGTTCGTTGGAGTTCTAACGAATCTAACCCTCTCTCTCTAATCTAACCCCTCTGCCTACGGCCTTGTGTGGCCGCACCGCCTAGGGGCCCCACGGGGGCCTAGTCGATGCGGGGCCCCTAGGCAGTTGCCTAATCCGCCTAATGGATAATCCGGACCTGGATATTGCTTTCATTTCAATATCATTAAAAAAACTCGACTGCAGTATTTAACTCCAGACACACAAAAATCTTACAATTCATTTTGATAATATCGGAGGGCTGAATTTGAAGAAAATATGATCTGAAAAATTTTTGTTCCAATATGTTTCTTTTTGCTACATCAGAAGCAAGATTAGTGGAAGAGTTAGCAAATGAGTGTTCGGGATTTGGTTGACATTTTTCGAAAAAAAAAAACTGTTTTAGGATAGGTAATTGAATCTTATATTTAAACAAAAATTACCTGATGCGTCCTGACTTGTGGATGCGCGTGGTTGACGGCGACTACAGCGTCCACCCCGCGCTCTATTTCGCGCACCTCGAGTAGGCCTTCCTTGAACATACACAACTATATTCAACACACTACGGATAAGGCCGCTAGCACATGGCGAATTTTAAGCGCGCAGACGACGCGCGCGTGTTTCAGAAACGCGCGTTTTCAGCGCCGTAGATGCCGATTTTTGCGTTTTTATAGATACGAACGCGCGTAAAACGCGATACAAACGCACGTGTGAAGCGCTTTCGAAACTCGTTTGATGCGCGTACAAAGGAGCGGAGGAGGGGTAGACCCCTCCTCCGCCCCTTTCAAGGCTAGAGAGACTTGAAAATTCCAAGATTGTAGTTCTCAGGAATCAGAGATGGCGGCAAACAATACCAGAATAGAGGTGTTTGGAAAGATTGGTTGGAATTGTAGAAATGACGAGGTGCGATTGGTTAGAATTATGGAAATTACGAGGTGTGACTGGTCGAAATTTCAAAAATGACGAGATGTTATTGGTTTGGAATTTTAGAAATTACGAGGTTTGATTAGTAGGAATTTTAGAAATTACGAGGTGTAATTAGCCAGAATTTTGGAAATGACGAGGTGTAATTGGTTTGAAATTTTAGAAATGACGAGGTGTGATTGGTCAGAGGTTTGGAAATGGCGAGGTGTGATTTATCGGCACATAGTGTATTCTAATGTAATTAATATTACCTGCTGCATGGCCTCCAGAAATTTGCCCACCTTCTTGTAAGTAGACTTCTTGACGTCTATCGTTCTGTCGGCCGGACACAGCGGGTGGAGGTAGTTCCTTCGTAACAGTTAACATACACATATATAACACTTAGCCATTATAAGAACATTTTCACAGGATAGTTACAATGACCTTTATCAAACAAAAGAAGATCGTTATAAATAACTAATAGTTATTGCCCTAGTAAGAGTTAGACTAGTCAGTTGAAAATATCGGATATTCAATTGGTTGGATGTTGAAATATTTAAATAGCATATAATAATACCTACATAGTTCATACATTTTCAGCGCGCTTCACTTGTCACTATGTAATCCTATGTCACGTGTCACTATATGTAACATTGATTTTAAATGTAGCTAGTACAACGAAACTCAAATAACAATATGAATTTGTAGAGCTTTGCCATGTACTTCAGATGATCAAAGTTCTCAAAGCAGTTCCGATTAAAAATATTATGGATTGTTTTCCAGGTGTAATCTGAATGATGGAACAATTTTTTACCGACTTCAAAAAAGGAGGAAGTTATCAATTCGTAGCGTATATTTTTTTTAAAGTTCGAGCTGAACTGATGATTTAGCTAACAAGTTAATGCTAATGTCCGCCTCCTGGCTATCATTAAATACACTAGTTTCAAATGTTTTCTTTTTTATTGGCTGAGTGAACGAATCAAACGAAGGTCTCTACATCAACTAGCAATATTGTCATTCTTCTGTCCGGATTTTTGTTGGTATTCGCGTACAGGTCTTATTTCTCAATCAATCTTGACGAAACTTGGTATATGGTAGTACAAAGATTGTATAAATAAATTATTAAATAAAAACGATATTTGAGAGAATCATTCTATAAGTACTCAATTCTGAACAAATTTAGAATATAAGCGGTAAATTGCACGAGTACAGACTTACATAATAGTCTGTACTCGTGCAATCTACCGCTTATATTATTCTGTTCGTAAAATTTAAATTTAGAGTGTATATTTAGTAATACTAGTGTAGATATACTTACTTATATAGCAAGTTGGTTTTGAGGGGCAGCTGCACGCGCTTCCCTTCGAGCTTGAGGAAGGAGAGCAGGCACCAGCGCAGCAAACCCTCCATGTCCGTGGGGACACTGTCTTCTAGCTGGGAGGAGTCTGTACGAACAAACAACACACATTGTTCATTTCCAAAACATAATTATATGGGCTGACAGTTGCGATGACAGCTAGAACGTGTATTTAACGTTGGTTTACAAATCTACAATGAATGTGAAGCGTATATATACCTAGTCTTGCCATAAATATTGTCACAAAGAAAAAAAAAAATTTTTTATTTCAAATAATATTTATTACTTTTACAGTGTGTTAGTTTAATACATAAATATAAAACAATTTAAAATATAAAAGCTTATTCGAAGTGGTCTCCATTGGCTGCAATACAGTCCTTTAAACGTTGAGGCCAGTTATCAATAGAAGCACGCACTCTTTCCATGGGAAAATTCTTCACTGCCAATCGTATGGATTATTTTAGGGACTCCAAATTATCATGGCGTTTAGAGCAAGCCATACTCTCTAAAACTGACCATAAATCATAATCCAGCGGATTAAGATCAGGACTAGACGACGGCCAGTCTTCAGCTCTGATGAAGTCCGATACGTTCACTTCTAACCAAGACTGCGTGGACCGAGCTTTATGACCTGGCGCCGAGTCTTGTTGGAAGGACCATACTTGGTTATTGAACATGGTGTTGTTAAGGGGCTTAACTACCTTCTCAAGAATGGTATTTTGATACACTTGTGCCGATGTTTTGATACCTTTTTCACAAAAATATGGCTCAGTCACTCCTTTATAGCTAACACCCCACCAAACCATCACTGAAGTCGGATAATGCCCACGTTGCACTCTGTCGACTAATTGGGAAGCTTCCTTAGAGCTTTGAGCATAAATACGGTCATTTTGTTTGTTAAAATGTTGCTCAATTGTAAAGATTTTCTCATCCGTAAACAAAATTTTTCTGTGACCTCCCTTTGCGTACCGGTTCAGTAGTTGTTTCGATTTTACCACCCTATTCTTTTTTAAACTATCAGTTAAAAAATGACCAGTGCGTCTCTTATAGGCTGCAAGTCCTAAGTCATCTTTTAAAATACGCGACATGGTTCTGGGTGCTCATCTTCATCTCCCGAGATAAAATCTTTTGCTTTCGGACAGGATTTCTTCGAATTCTTTCCCTTACTGCTTTGACCACCTTTTTCGTACGAACACTACGTGGACGGCCAGATCTTTTTCTGTCACAAACAGGAGGTCTCATTGTACCTATTAATAGCCCGGTACACAAACATTTGACTAATACCAAGCGTATGGAGAGTTTTAAAAATTGCATTTGGCTCCATACCAACTTTGTGTAATGCAATCACAGCGATTCGGTTCTCTTTATCACCCCACTCCATTTTAATATCGCAAAATAATGTACAATGTATTGGCGCTAAAATTAGAAAACTCAATGAACAATCGTATAAAAATGACAGATTCCAAATTCAAATGTAATATATTTCTTATTTTTAACTGTAACAGTATTTATGGCCAGACTAAGTATGATTATGACCCACCAGTAGAGGTGGGTCATTGACAGATTACCCGTCAATTTAACGAAACAGCTTTTCGTCAACGATTAACAGGTTGAAAAAACGGTTGATTCAGTTATTAGGTTTAAAAAAAAAAAGTGAAATTTCGATAACGCGTTGTGTCAACGTTTTGAATCGTTAACGGCTACAACATTAACAGATGCCTTGAAAATAAAAATAGAAATGTTTTAAAGTGTTCTTCCTTTCATACATTTTCTAGACTACATAAATTACGTACCTTTATCACCTTCCTTTGTAAAATGATGAAAGTATAGTTTTTACGCGCCGATGCAATATGCAATGCATATTTACAATAAAACTTTTACATCTCACTTACACTTTTAGACTCTTAGTCAAGTTATATAGTCACGTCACAGTATTTACTTTCTAATAGTTAGGTAATTATCTTTATAAATAATAGTTAATATTTATACACCTGCTCTAAAAATCATATAAAAACATAGGTAGTAAATCGTCACGCGCGACCACACCGTTTTTATTTACACACTTCAAATTCATTCAAATTAATTTATTAATCCTGTGGACATGGGTTACAAAGGTTCATAATAAAGAAACACTTTCTTACATTCATAATAACTCAACACCTTGAATGTTTTTTTTTTCATACTAGATTATAATTTACAAGCAATTAGTATAATTTTTGCGTAATTGTTGCAAATAATGGATAAAAGTTTTTCCTCTCGCTTACTCTTAGACGGAGTGAGTAAGCGGGAATATCACCGATCGAGTCACTTTGAGACGTTCAGGAGATATTCGGATGTATTCGCAGACTTTCGTGTATTCAGCCAATAATAATTGAGTATTAAAACAACAGGTTTTGCAAATTCAATTGGTTTCCTATCAATGAAAACTGTTAACACCTGGTTAACGATTAACTTGGTTAACAAAAGTCGTTAAAATAAATACCTTTCGTTCGGTCAGTTTGGGAGTTTAGGCAGATAATCGGGTTTATTCGGAGATCTTCGTGTCTCAAGCCAAAAAGCGTTGAAATAATAAGAAAAAATCAAGAATCAGCAATTCTTAATTCAATTATTAAAAATCTTAATAATAAGAATTGGTGATTCTTGATTCTTTGAAAAATTTAACTGGTTTGCGTAATAACCAAAGGCTGTTAATTCGTCGACGATAGAAAAGCTGTTGAAAAAAACAGTTCGTTGAATTTACGCCCACCTCTACCTACCAGTCATAAGAGTATCATCAGGTCCATCCTGGGTGTAGTCATGCCCTTCATCCTCCACCGGCTCGGCGATTACTCGTGGCTGGTTGGGAGCGTGTACAGGTGGTGCGGGGGTGGGGGCGAGGGCAGGGGTCGACTTGCCGAGGGAGGGCCACTCTTGTTTCCCGAGAGATGGCCACTCTTCTCGTGACGGTTGTAGAGTGAGCTGAAATGCACAAATAATATAATTATAGATGCTGTAGTAGCCTGTCAAATCTACACACAAACTGTGAATATAGGTTTCAGTATTTTTAATGTTTAACAGACTAAACAGTTTCCAATGTAAGTAATGCCCTTCCATAAAAAGAAAGAGAGACAACACATATAACATCTTTACCCTAGTCTAGCTTATTGAATTCTTTGCTCCACATAAGATTCTGCTAAGGAATCATTTCCTTTCTTACACGTCATCACAATTTAAATAATGTTTAAGTTTCATGTACAAATTGAGGTTGTTGCAAATTCTATATACATTATATATTTTTTTTCAATTAACCACTAACATGACATTATCCTCTATAAAATTTAATGTGAGTCCACCTGTTGTACGTCGGCAGCCAGGTTGTGCAGCGTGAAGCCGGCAGAGGCGTGCGGCATCCTGGGGCGCTCCATCTTGCCGAATTTTTCATCCTTGCACAGCTGGTCCCCATAGAAATGTATAGTGTCCAGGCACACACCTCTGTAAGCGGAAAATCACAATAAGTATTACAGAAATGCAGTTTATTAAGAAATGTAATGTATTATTTTAAACATAGCAAATAATTTGCTTTTTGAGCTCAGACAAAATTTGTGTAAAAATTTACACATGTATCTAATATAACAGCTTATACTAGTGCAAAATAAATAAATAAATATTCATGGACATTTTCACACAACATTATCTAGCTTCAAACTAAGCATAGCTTGTATTATAAAAACCAGACAACTGATAGAATACTAATATACTCAGTACCTCGGTAGAGTAATAATGTTCCTTGCTCAGTACGCTGCTAGCATCGGTGCGCGCTCCACGCGTGCGCCTGCTGACCGGTTTTGCGATCTTGCATTCTTGCGTTTACATTGATTATCTACATCGTCTACATTGTTATTTATCAGTGTTTTGTTGATGGAGTGCTCCTTGTGTCACGAGACATTTAACGATGGAGTGCAATGTGCGTCCTGCAAATCTAACTTCGACTATGGCTGTGCGGGACTGGCTGAGAAAACATTTCGACGGATGAAGGCGGATAAGCGAGCGGCGTGGACTTGTATTACGTGCCGCACATCTTCTACTCCTCAGAGCCCGACCGATCTTTCCCCGGCTGTAGTCACACTCGATGCGATCATGGGTAAACTCAACGATATGTCGTTGAAGCTCGAGGCCCTGCCAGCGCTCATCAGAGACATAAAGGAGATGAAAACCGATATTTCACGATTACAGTCTTCGTGTGTAGCGTCGGAAAAAAGGATCCAGGAGCTCGACTTTAACTTCTCAAAAACTGACGCTCGTGTTACTATATTGGAAAACGTGTCTGAAGACTTGACGGCCATAAAAAATCAGCAGATGAGTCGCGATCTATGGTCACGTTTGAATAATGTTGAGATAAAGGGAATACCTACTCGGAACTCTGAAAACCTATACACCTTACTTGATAATATAGGTACCTGCGTCAAGTACAAATTGCTCAAAAGCCAGATAAATTACGTCAGCAGAATTCCAAGCCTCAATAATAAGGACAAGTCCATTGTTGTGAGCTTCCTAAATCGATACGTAAAGGAAGATTTCATCGCCTCGGCACGAGCAACCAAGTCGCTGTCAGCTGCCGACCTGGGTTTTACAGGTGTCAACAATCGAATATACGTAAATGACCATCTTTCTCCTGATTACAAGAAATTATTAACGAAAGTGAAGCAGTTGGCCAGTGAAAAGGGCTATACGTATGTGTGGGTTAAATTCTCGAAAATCCACGTCAGGAAAAGCGACACCTCACCTGTTTTTATTATTCAATATGAAGCTGATTTAAACAAGATGAAGTAAATCGTCGTTTATCTGTGTTGGTTATGTCTCTTATATTAATTGTGAGTTCGTTCTTCTATGTTATAATCGACTATCGAACGAATTATGTAAATACGTTATACTGCATAAAAACTAAAGTATTAATATTTTTATTTCCACGAATGCGCATATATGCACTCGCTAATCACCTTTTTTATAATGTGATGTCTATTGTTAAAGTTTGTTACCTGGTACCTGCATACACCTATTTCAAATACCTACATGCGCGGGCGTCTCGTGAATTTTATGGTCGTGTCTCGCTTGCACTTGTACTAGAAATACTCTTGTTCTATCTTTCCTGTGTTATCGTTTATCTATGCTTATATTATGAAGTGAAGTCTGTACGCAGTGTCGCAATGTTATACAAAGGAGGACGGAGTATATCTAATACATATAGCTAGTATCTATGGTACCGGTCTAATTTTATTATTATGTTTGCATTGAGTTACAGGTGCAATGGATAAGTACGAATTATATTGCTATTACCAAAATGTGCGCGGTTTACGCACTAAAACTACAGAATTTCGTCGAAATATTCTTTTGAGCAATTATACTTTGATAGCAGTGACGGAGTCATGGCTAAATGAAGATTTTACAGATTCAGAGCTGTTCGATGATAGGTACATAGTACATCGGCGCGACCGCAGATATGACGTCACCGGGGAGAAAATGGGCGGGGGAGTACTTCTAGGTATTCGTAAAGAACTAAATATCCGGCCGCGTCCCGAGTGGAACTCGTCAGCGGAGGATCTATGGGTAACTATTACAATAGGGAAGTTTAAGCTTCATGTGTGTGTTATTTACTTATGTAAACAAAATAACGGGCTTAGCTTCTCCGATCAATTATCTAATTTTTTTGTGTATGCTACGAGACATTGTATCTGCGAATCCCTCTGATATGTTTTTAGTGATGGGTGATTTTAATATGAGTTCTATTCATTGGAATGTTTGTTCCGACGGGAGTGCCGCGTATTTGGAACCATCTGATGTGTCAGGATTGGACCAGACTAATTTTCTAGATGAATTAAGTATTGTGGATTTTCATCAATATAATCATGTAGTCAATAATAATGGAAAAATATTGGACTTGGTTTTGGCCAATCGTGATGTATCAGTTGACAATGTTATTAATCCTTTATCTCGTTTGGACAAAAAATATCATAATGCTATTAGTATTTCCCTCACTTTGTTTGAGTCGGGATATCTTAAGCCTGCTCCTCGCATTAAATTTTGTTATAGTCGTGCGGATTTCGATTCTATAAATAACGACTTATCATTGGTCGATTGGGAGACTGAATTAAATGCCGAATGCTTGGATAAGGCTGTTGATAATTTTTATAACATCATACATGATTTACGTACCAAATATGTACCATTTAAAAACGTTTATAACAAATCTTATCCTCCTTGGTACACAAAATCATTAATCAAGATTCTTAAAGAAAAGTACAAACATCTAACTAAATTCAAACGTTACGGTATGATTGCTGATAGAGTTTCAATTGATGTTTTGAGCAAGCGGGCTAAATCTTAAGAAGCTGACTGTTATAAACATTATATTAAAAATGTTGAAAGTTCCATTAAGGATGAACCGAGATTTTTTTGGTCATATTTCAAATCTATATCCAAATCTAGTTCGCTTCCAAATTCAATGGTCTATGAAAACAAACAGTCTAACTCAGGCAAAGAAATCTGTGACTTATTTGCGGACTATTTTCATTCCAATTTCTTATCTTCCAACGCTAGTTCTTCTTCCAGCAATCGGTCATCAGATGCTACTTTGGGAGAATTAGACGGAAATATCTCATCTATTCACATAACTCAAGCACTAGTTAAAGCTAAATTAATTAAATTAGACACGTCAAAGTCAGCTGGTCCCGATCTTGTTCCCCCTATTTTCCTTGTTAAATGTGCTAACCAAGTTTGTTTTCCCTTGTCCGTACTCTTTAAAAGGTCTATATGTGAAAGTTACGTCCCACTATTGTGGAAAAAGGCTTTTATTTCACCTATCTACAAAAAAGGGCCTAAAAACCATATTGTTAACTATAGACCTATTTCTAAACTTGGCATAATAGCGAAAGTGTTTGAAAAAATTGTGTACGAACAATTATATTCGGCCTTAAAAAGCTCTTTTCCATCATCACAACATGGTTTTTTAAAAGGGAGGTCGACAGTATCCAATTTAATACTACTGAACGACTTTACATCTGAGAGTATGGACAATGGATCGCAAGTTGATGTTATATATACCGACTATTGCAAAGCCTTTGACAAAATTCATCACTCTCTATTAGTAATAAAATTAAGGAATGCCGGAATCAGAGGTGACCTTTTAAGATGGTTTGTATCGTATATAAACAATCGCTCTCAAGCGGTAGTATTGGGCAATTACACATCTAAATGGATGCATATTCCAAGTGGTGTCCCTCAAGGGTCACTTTTGGGACCTTTACTTTTCCTTATTTTTGTGTCAGATATAGATTCCTGTTTCCAAAATTCCACTTTGCTTAGTTTTGCGGATGACATGAAGATTTTCAAAGCAATAAACTGTCAGGCTGATGCTTTACTACTTCAGGAAGATCTTGCTAGATTAGATGACTATTGTATTGCCAATAAACTAGATCTGAATGTCTCGAAATGCTCTTTCATGACCTTCACTCGTAAAATATCTCCAATATATTTCAATTACGTACTTAAAAATCAATTTCTAAGGCGTGTGTCGACCATGAGAGACCTGGGAGTCATTCACGATCCCAAACTTATATTCGATGATCATATCTCGGCTGTTGTTAAAAAGGCTTCCAAGGCTCTTGGTTTCATAATGCGATCCACTAAAGATTTTACCTCCGCTAAATCTCTTAAAATCATTTATACCACTTTTGTACGCAGCCATTTAGAGTACGCGTCTCAGTGCTGGAACCCAAGATATGATATTTATATAAATCGTTTAGAGAATGTCCAAAAAATATATATACGTTACCTTAACTACAAAACAAAGACTGTAAAGAAGGATCATTATGAGGCTTGTACTAGATCGCCGTGAACTTTCTGATATTATTTTCCTTAAAAAAATTATCTCATCTAGCATTGACTGCCCTGATCTTCTAGGCAAAATTAACTTTTATGCCCCATCCGCAACATTCCGTAGTAGTCCGTTATTCCGACCTCCTGTAACATCTTCTAACTATCGACAAAATAGTTTTATTATACGCGCATGTGAGTCTTGTAATAAGTTTCTTAAGTCTAATCCTGATATAGACCTCTTCCACTCAAGTATAGGATCTATAAAGAAGCGACTGGGTGACAACTTTTTCAATAGATATATATTTACTAGTTAATATCATATTGTAATACTAGGTAAATAAGTATATACCTACCTTACAAGATGCAGTATCTCCGGTACTTATGGTTTATTTAACTACGTATTTTTTTTCGTTTTTATATAAATACCTACTAGTACAAAAGCGTTAAAAATTATATATTAAATCTAATAGTAGAAATTTGTAAATGGCTTATTTGTGTTTAAGTAATAATTATAACTCTGTTAGTTAAGGCCGTTAATTTCTCAAAAATTGTTAAAATAAAATAAAATAAAATACTTTTTTTTTGTAAGTACATTATGCACTCACGATACATAACAACATCTAGACACAGAACAAACATTCTTCTTCATCATACAAATATTTGTGCTGTTTGTGGGGATTGCACTCACAACCAACAACTTAGAATGCAGACATACTACCCAGGTAGCACAGAAACGCTGTATATCAACTGAATTATTGTCCACAATAGGATGTTTAGCTGTATAACCTTATACACAACTAAACTATAAAATAAACTATAGTCGGATATTTCAGCTTAAAACAGACATGAGTGACCCGTAGTTTTTATTTAAAAACTGTATAACCTTGCTAAATAAGAGCTGAAAAAGCGCTGTTTCAGCTGATATAACTCTAATTTGGGCACAAATTATTCAGCAATTACCTGAATAACCTGACAAATTGCTGAATAATAGCATTAATGAGGCATTAATAAGAGTAAAAGTTACCCTAAGAGCTGTACATTGGCTGAATAAGGCACTGTGTGTTACCTATTATGCAGCATAAGAGTTGATTATCTGAGTATATGTTACTGTTTTTTCAGCACAAACTACTGACCGGAGTCTTATAAACCTTTTGTGGAATTAAAATTTCACAAGTGTCAAAAGAGTGAGAAAAAAAACTTATTCACAAAAGATATACCAACTGAGCTGTGAAGCCATATGTCTGGCATCTATCACATCATATTATCTATATTATGGATACAAAAGTAGCCATTGCTATTTTTATACTTCTATTCCTAGGCTGTCCTAGGCTATCCCTAGACTTTCCTAGTCCTGGAATGTCTATTCCAATAATGTATAGTCAATTTCCAGGTTTTATAGTATATTGCTAGACTTTTTAGTCTATTCCAAGACTTTCTAGTATATTGTCTATTGCAAGATAAGATATTGTCTAACCAGTATTAGTAATATATAACTACTTTAATGCTAAATTCTGACTGCAATTTTAGGATTTTAGGGAAAAAACCTAAAATTGCACAGTCAGAATTTACAATTACCTACAGCTCATATAACATGACACACTTGTAGACAAAGCCTGAAAGAAAGTATTAGTTATGAGTAGTTAGTATACATACTGTGTTCGCAACAGCATATCAGCACTGGACATGGTGGCTCGACCAATTATACACGCCGCTGCATTGTCTTCCGTGCGCGCCGCCAACACAGTGCCTGGTTGGAAGATAGGGAACCCCAGCCCTTGGGCAGGGAGGCTCACACCGGGCAAGTAGAGGGGAGCACCACCTTGCACCTGCAATCAATATGAAGTAATTGTAAGTAAACTACTGACTCTATGATCAAGTATGCCTCTCTCGCTAGTACATCGATGCATAATCGCTGAGTGGAACTGAGGCAAATTACCAATTCCAGATGCATATTACGACAGAAAAATCATAAATTGTTTCACTTGTCTTCTTAAAGATATTTGCAGCATGGTGTAATAAGAGACAGGGTCCTGATTAGGTCCTGATCTGGACACTTCTCAGACAGTGACCTGATAGACAAGAGCCAAGGCCCAAGAAATCAGGTAGTGTAATATGCCCTTAACTTTTAAATATAATTTTAAATATTGTTGAGTAGCAATATTTTTTTATGTTACTATAATTCAGTAAAAAAATTGCTAATATTCTGCTAGGATTACCACAATTTTTTTTTATGAACTTTTAGAGACTACTGTACAGGATTTATTGGTCTCTTAATAATGTCACTAGTTAGATTAACATTTTTTTTATTTATTGAAAGTTTTTCATTTCATAGCCAACTATTTGTTAGGATTGAAACCAGACCTCGGCAATCATACGGCTAACATTGCTACAATAGTAAGGTTATCAAAACTATAAAGTTTAAGGTTAGAATGACTTACCTTTTTGAGCACTATATTGTGTATATCTAGCATCGGCACCAGGTCCGGAACCTTCCATAGGGCACACACGGTGGGAACAAGCCCCGCTCCTGTCTCAAGCAGCACCGGCGTATTGTCAACGACGTATACATTGACGGAGTCTCCAGAGTGAAGCACAACCTTCATGCATACACAGCTACCTTTTACAGGCACTAATTCCTTCGCCTTCTCATCAGAAACCAAGCCAAATTCTTCCTGTACTCGCTGTGCTAAATGTTTCCTGTATTATAAGAGAAATTATTCAGTTTTCATCGGCAAAATATGCGAGATAAATTGCGAGGGAAATAAACCTTACTTTTCGGAATTCTTTAAGGTGTTGTTCGACTTGTGTTTATATGGTTTGGCGAACATGTTTTTCAGTAGTTTAGAAACAATTTATCATAGAAAAATACTGGAAATTCCAGCCAATTTCATTGAAAATCGAGAAAATAAACGACAAGAAACCACAATCATCAAATACCGCAGCTGCTAGTCTACTTGTCCATTTCAAATGTAGTGTCATCTGTCATCCATTATGTACCTGTCTTTGTCGTACTTCTTCCTCAAGATTATGGCACCATGTGTCTTGCATTTGCCAGAGTTGACCGAGCGAGCAAATTCTTTCGGATTCAGAATGAATCAATTAGCTTTTCACGTGTGAGGCTGTGTTACTGAGCCTATTTGATTTCCTCGTTGTATTTTTCAATTACATTTTCTTGAAATCTTGATAGGTATTCGGGTTCAATGATTTTTTTTAATTACGTTCAATCATTTGTAGGTAAAAAATAAATCCAATAAAATTCTTGGATGGCGTCACCACCTGAAGTAGTTGGCAGTGCAAGTCTTGTAGTAGATTGTTTGCTAAAGTTATCCAGGAGAAATCGTTGTTATATTACCGGTCAATCATATTATATTTTTAAGTCATATTATTCGACTGCCCAAGAAAATGAAGGTAGGTAATGAAAATGTAGATTGTAAGTAGGTAAATCTTTTTATACTAATTCCTGGGATTGATTTAGATTGACGAATGAGATATGGCCATATATATTACATGTTCTGCTTTAAGATTCGAATACCTCCCGCCTAAGTGTCTTATGCACATACATATACTATAGGCTACATCAAAGAGTATTGTACTATATGGCTACATTTTGCAGTCTAATGTTGTTTCTCTTACGTCCCTTGTAGTACGATACTCCTAGGTTTACGTACACATCTAGACCCTGCAGCGTGTGCTCCAGTTTGTAGTGGTGATGCTATTGAAGCGGCATGTTTAATGCAGGCGGTTGATTTCCCGCCGGTCGCTCGAGGGTACACTTGACCCTCTGGAAACGGGAGCGGGCCAACGCAGTGCAGACATCGCCATTATGGACTACACTCCGACACATTATGAAAGTTTCTACTGAGTTATTAGGATACTCTATACAAAGCTGCCAAGATGTTATTTAACTCATCATTATATACAACTTATACCAAAATGGAGACAACGCAACATCTCAGATATTCCATCTCAGGTTTGTTGATTCCCAATACAATAGGAATAGCAAAAATTTGTCGCGAGAAGTAAAAGTTTCTGCCCTTACCTTGTGGGTTTATAATAGAACATCAATCAACATAAATCACAAAAATATAAGTATAGCTAGTTCTTAAGATAATACAGTTTCAAATAAAAACCTAATTACCCAAAAATTTACTTTACATACCGTGGAGTATGTAAAGTAAATTTTTGGGTAATCTTGGTTTCGACTTACGGACCTCTCTATAATTATGTATCTCTCTGACCGAATGTACCTAACTTCGAAAATTTCAACTTCAAAATTTCAGCTGTTGGGCTGCAATGCAGGAGTAAGACTTTAAATTCTGCATTGCGGCAGCTTGGGGATTTGAACTGTTCGGATTCCACGATCAATCATGGATTTATACTCTGAGAGACACCTCTGGCCGCTCGCCAACAATTTAACTTGAATACAGCTGTAGGTACTCTTGATATCCTGAAAACACACAATACATATTGTATCTCGGGTAAAATACACAATGTGCCGACTTCTTACAAGTAATTCATTCCAATTTTACCATAACAATCGAATGCCTCCCAAAACTTTAATTTTAACTGTTCAAATCAAACTATGTATGGCAACGCACTGCCTCATCAAGTTTTTACCTTGAGATATTAGATCTCGTTACACCCAGAAGTCTCGTTGGATAAATTGTCTTTCAAACCGGAATTTAGTCATGTTTGCACACTACCGCTTGGAAGTTGGTAGTATCAAGAGAAGGTTAGCTTTGACTCACATTCTCCGAGCTGGATCTTGAAATTGTCAGTTCTAGGTACTGACAATTTCAAGATCCAGCTCCAAATTGTTTTATTTAATTACTTGCGTAAAAGAAGCTAAGTCTGTAAATTCATAATAAACAAGCTAAAGTAGATATTGTTACGTACCCATCATAATCTGTCGACAGCTGGTACCGCGTCCGCGTCGGTGGAACCCAGTGCTGGGACGACATCGCTCGATGCCTCGCGTTGTCTTTTCGCCGTCGATACCTTCTATGGAGAAGGGTCACGCGATGCACGCACGTATCGCTCGATAGTGAAATACGAGACACAGGATCTGGGGTCATATACTAACAATGACCATGATCTGCTGGCGGAGGAAAACATCATGAAAATATAATAGATATACCTCATGTTAATTTATTTCATTTATACTTTATTCCAGGTGAGATGTTCTACCAACAGGCTTAGCATTTGACCACAGCCATCTGTCGTGTGTCTGTGTGATGTTAAGTAGTGGTGTGGTTCAAATAGGTAAGCACAACTGACTACGAAGTGCGACTGCCTAAACCGTTAGATTTTTGTCGTCAGATTATAAACTTGAGTTGTAGCTCGCTAGTTGGACATTTCTGTCCGACTAACTCGCTATGTCTGTTCTAAAAGTCTTCTCTACCTACCACCATGCCTTCATAGAAAACTCAAGCTCCACTCCACTCCAGCTTAGAAGTCCATTCCATTGAGCCCACTGTGCCATCATAGCTTTTTAACTTCGATATGCCATCTTGCTTGATGTTGCACCCTGCAGCCCAGCCCAGGTCTACAGAGCCTGATGTTAAGCGAGGGTGTGGCCGAGGATGGAGCTCGTCGATCTAGAAGATTCACTCCTTGACAATTCCAAGGTTGTAGTTCTCAGGAAACAGAGATGGCGGCAAAGAATTCCATTCCTGTGCAGTACGCATAACATCAGCAGTAGCTGTGGTCAACTGCCAAGCTTGGAGACTGTAGATTATTCGACTGGTAAGTTACATGTATGTATGTATGTAGATGTTACTCCACGTTGCTCGCTGCCTGGGCACTGCGCACTGCGCAGTAGTTGATGAGTTTCTGATTGTTTCCGATGTAGGCGTGATGTAGTCACGGCTGTATTTATGGTCATACTCACTTTTAATTGCAGGTACCATTATCATTCACTTGTCACTCGTTAATTAATAATTATTAAATATCTCAGACTTGCTTCGTACTTAGGGTTGAACAATGCTAGTCAACGAAATGGAAAGAAATTAGTCCTAAACTATCTTCCGATAGATTGATAGTTTGGAATTTAACAACACTAATGACGAATAACTACATAATTATAAGACATTTTACACAATGAAAGAAAAAAAGAAAGTAGAAAAATACTACAGGCTGCTTATCGATAAATTGACTTAAATTAAAACTCGCGAAAAATGGTTTTTGCTTACGCGACCTAAGCCTACCTTATCTACCTAAAGGTAGGCTTATGATTACCTAAACAACGATACCCTACACAATGAGGTAAATGAGAAAAAAATAATTCATCCCCAGTTTACATATAGGGGAGTAGGGATGTACTTACCTACTTACATTTTTATAGAATTTTTCTACGAATTTCTCAGCATGATTAATATTTGTATGTTCTTACCAAATTATAGCTTTCTACAGTAAAAATAGACTCAGTAAAGCCGCATACAGGCAGACAGACATACAGATCGACACAGACGGACATAGCGAAATTATAGTTTCGAGGATTCCTTGTTTACTACGGATCCTTGAAAAATCTTAGAGAGAGTTCCTTAAAAACCATTCAGTTATTCTTGATATTTGTTTATGTATTCCTTTGATATATTTCTCGCTAATAGTGTCCCATGTTTAGTAGCTAAGTAGATAGAATAATTGTAGTGACGCGCGCGGGGGCGCACTCGGGTTGTGGGTGTCTGTTTACTAACGTACATGCACAATGTGTGATCCGGATCATTAGTCGAATAATATATACTACGTTTTAATTAAGTATGTGAATGATAAAATATTATGGAAAACGAAGGGGTGTGATACAGAAAATATGGTAATTGAATTAACGGACAAGACGACGCCTGTTTTTTTCATAAGTAAGTAGTTTTGTTTGACTACGTAGTGCTACTACTGTGATGATTCAATAAGGTGTATAAAGATATTACATTTAATTTTTAACCTCTGACCCAAAAAGAGGGGTGTTATAAGTTTGACGTGAGTAAACCGCAAAAAATGCCGTAGTCAATAAAAAAAAAATAGAGATGTCACTCTGTACATTATTGAAATTTTTTCAACCCCCACCCATTGCGTGGGGTATTGTTGAAAAAACTAAGGTTCCGTATATTCTTCTTTTCCTGTCAGATGCTATGTGTGCGTGATATAGCCCGCTAAAGGTGAAAAAAAAATTATCTCCCTCCCCCTCCTGTATTTCTAAACTATTGGACCTAGTAATTCACGATTAACCATAATAGTTGCCCATATTAAATACTTTCAATACAAGTTATTTTGAACACTTTTTAATTAAAAGTTTTCGAGATATAGCTATAAATATATAAAACACTTAAATAATTATAGTACCTACTGAGATCATTGACCTTTTTTTAATACAATACAGGTTTGCGCTTGACCGCCCACTCACCTGATGTTAAGCGAGTTGTGTGTGATGTTACCTTTTCGCAAAGTAGTCAAAACTTAAAATACTCGCCAAGTAGTTTTCTTTTAAATTACAGATTAGCTATGGATCCCTACCATACGCGTGACTCGACACGGTCTTGACCACTTATTTTTATTTGAAAAAAGGACATGATTGAGATTGTTCTGTTTTATCAAAGTTTTAAAACCAGTTAAAAAAAAGTCTTAAAACCTTTTTTACACTATTTTTTTTGTATTGGACCCCGCGTTTAGCGATTTGTCAGTGACAAGTATTGAAATATTTTGAAGTTTCTTGAATAATACAAGTTAAATAGTGTTCTAGTCATAGTCTAAGTCATGTAAACAGTAATTTTCAAATATAAGTCTTGCCTCAGTAAAGTGATGGCGACTTTACTAGAAGCTTCTATGAAGTTTTGCCGACAACGTAAACTCACGCACTTTGTCGAACACTTAATGAATAAAACACCACCATTTTTATAGCATTAATGTTCAAAATAACACAAGTTTACGAAAATATAACAAATCAACAACCACAGAATTCGCCCTATTACATAGGGCAACAACATGTTACTAAGACGTTCCCGCCGAAACTCTTTAAACTTATTTGTCTGTAGGTGACTTCCATAATGGACACTTGTGAATATCTTGATATTCAAGAACCATCATAATAGAATAGGTACCTACCCTAAAATCACACCCCTTACCTATCCTTTCTTTTAGACCAGATGGGAAATCATCGAGAGATACCCGACTGCATTGCGATTTGTGCGGGTTCGGAATGCGGCCGTATTATGTGGGATGTTATTTATCCACCCTCGGTAGCCAGACTTAGTGTTAAACGGAGGACTACGAACACATACTGGAGCCCCCAGTACTGCGGTATAGTTCTTCCCGTGAGTCTCCTCAGCCTACTAGGCTTGTAGACGCGAGAGCCAGGTCGTCGTTCACTTCGGGCCCGTTTGAAAGGCAGGTGAGGGTCTCACTCCCGACCATCCTCCAGCCTACAACCCCTATTAAGTAGGCTCATATTACAGGTAGGAGATACCGATGTAGTATTCTATTGACCCCAATATACCTGACGACATAACGAACCCGAAAACTTCATTTCTGTTCAGGTTTAGATCAGGCGTATGATGTTACCGAGTGTTCCATGGTATGTCATACCGATATGAGAGTGTGAATACGTGTTATTTCAGAGACGAAAATACAATTAACTAAACCCCTAATTACTCAGCAGTCTATGTAACAAAATCCCCTAGAGATATAATGTGGAACCACCACAGAAGTAAAAACAAAACGTATTAGCTAAGTAATGCAGTTGCAAAGTAGAAGCACCCAAAGAGAATATAAGAGGCACCAGTGAGGCTTGGCGGACATCCGGGCGCGCCTCGACCACACCTGTTGGAGGCGCGGCGCGCGGGGGTAGGGGGGCGGTGCTGACATGGCATACCTAATCACTAGCCACTTTACTGAATGGATAGGATTAAGGTGACAAGTTGTTTGTCATTCAACAGAGGGCACAGAATGGGCTTGATTAGGATCAGACATTTTAAACTGCAGAGTTCGTTGCCTGTTTACTTATGTCAAAAACATGACGTACTAAGGCATACTTAGCTCGTTCCTAATAATATCGGTTGAATTCGTTGATACAGTACTTACTAGGGAAGGTGCGTATTTACGCAACCAGGTTTTTACACCAGGTATTTGCTTGCAAGTATGGCGACCAGGTGCCGCCCGAAACACTTGCAAGGAGAAAAAGTATTTACTTTACGGGATTTCGCGAATGCTATTATGCTTCTTATTGTAACATGTACAATGAACATTTTCCTATGCAAGTATTTTAGTTGAAAAACTCGCTACGCAATTGTGCACCTTATTATAACTTAAATACAAATCAATTTTCTTTAACGAAAAAAATACTTTCAAGGGTTTTGACCCTGGTTTTTGGCGCTTCACTCGGGTGTCATCGTCAAATACACGGAACGAAGTAGGCAATATATATCGCGCTCGCTCAGTCATGTTTGGTGTCGTTTGGAACGTTTTGAATTTCGTGAATGCCATTCTGCTTCTTATTATAACGTATATAATGAACAATATCCTATGAAAGTATTTTAGTAGAAAAACTTGTTACGCAATTGTGCACCTTATCTTAGTTAAAATACAAATCAATTTTCTTTAACGAAAAAAATACCTTGAAAGGTTTTGAGCCCTGGTTTTTGGCGCTGGTATTATTATGTGGGCGCACTTGGAAGCCCTGGTATGAGATTTTGCAAGTATAACCCATCCCTAGTACTTACATTACATTAGCATAACGAGGCTCCTACCTAGGTTGGCATCTATACAAAGCTATACAAAATCCATCTCCTAACATTGTAGAAGTGCGAAGAGAGAGTATCAAAATATAGAGTCGGTCACTGTGAACGCATTGTATCATCTTGTGAGTAGAGCCAGCTAATGTTTTACCATAACTTCCGTTCACACATGCAGCGAGCGCGCGCGCCTCCCGCACAATGCACGCGCTGTCGGCTGCACACTCTCGCCACGTACTCCAGAAAACAAATAATCAGTAAATTGAAAATTTTTGAAGTGAAAACTTCTTTGGCGTTGTGCATTTTTGGGATGGGTAAACATTTTTAAACTCGCGTCAGATCGTCCGATCGCAAGACGGATAGTCAGAAACCTATTCTAACGTTCTGCATTTAAAGTTCCTTATTGTATGTACAAGTTTGTCCAATAAAGTTAGTTCCAGACCAATGTACTAGATGGCGCTGTATAGTCTTAAAACACGCTAACGCTTCGCGTACAGCGATGAGTAGGCGTTGTTAAATCGGTTGTTTGTAAAACACAATATCTTTGATCAAATCCTTCACGAGTCTTTTTGCTATTTTATTTTTTAGTTTTCACTTCTAGTGTTACTTTTAGAGGGCAACCCGTTGTTTTTTTTTTTCGTCTTCAATTCAAACTCATTTGAATTAAGATTACGTCCAATTACAGGTTATGCAGTAGGCACTTATATAAACTACACATCTTGAACACATTATCATATTATTTTAACAGATTGGTTATTTTTAAACATCTGGCTGGGCTGGGTAAGCCAGGCCAGCATCTTGGAAATTAGCTTCGGAATAATTTGTTAGGATAGGCCCGTAGAAATCTAAATGTTCGAACTTGTGTGGTTCAGACTGAATGGAAAGAATCTTTTACTTATAAGCGAAAGAGACTCTTTGTTAGTTTATCACGACGAAATGTCTGAACGAATCATAATGTTAAATTTCAATTAACGAATCATCTTGAAATTTTGAATAGAAGCAAAGACAGAGCAAATACCCTGGAGAAGAATATCATAATCATTACTACAATTTTTCAATACTATCCTGGCACAACTAGACTAGTGGAGTGGTATCAGAAGATAGAACAAATAACAGAAGAATAAGAAGATAGACAGATAACAGAAGCCTATTGAGAAGCAGAAATGCTGTCTCGGCGAGGGTGTGCAGCTGGCATCAGGACGAAGATCTCAGGGCGCGCATTATGCGCGGTGAACGTCAGTTTTGAGAACCTCTCTCGAATCCAAACATCATGTTAATGGTTGCATTATGCAGCGAGAAAGTCTCCATCCCGCTTGAGAATTGAGAAACAAGTGCTCGTCGGACGGTTTATGTATGTGAATGTAGTTAACTAAATGGAATTTTTGTTTGTTTCATTAGAATTAATTTTAACTAGTATTGTACTATTGTGTATTCTGTAGCACTGCCGTTTCAGCATCCTCAGCCTGTGTCTACTAGTTTCTTTGGATTGCGCATACTATAGCCGCAGCAGACCTCAGCGCACCGACATTAGTCCCGCCGATGCATCCCATAAAATTTAAAGCTTTCTATATAGTAAATATAAGTCTTTCTATATATATATATAGTATTTCTATAATATATATTATAGTACTAATAGTCTTTGAGTAAAGCTGCGGATAGATAGACAGACACACGGACATGGCGATACTATAAGGATTCCTTGTTTAGTACGGAACCCTACAAATTGAAACAACCAAATGTTTCGCGATTGTTACTCATTGAAAAAAAAAACACAAATATTAACGGATTTTTCGTCTTTTGTATTTTTTTAAATGAAAAGGCGGTTAGTAATTATTATTTTCATAACAAGAGTAATTAAGATTTTAATTTCAAGACAACTGTCATCTATAATTATTTATAATATATTATTATGTATATTATAGTCTCACCCGTGACTACGGACGCTGCGGAAAGTGTTCGAAACGTCAGATTATAAAATTATATAAAATATACGCGATAAATTAGATTTTTTTTTTTCATTTCAATGAAACAGCAGACTTCAAAATACGTCATTTCGTTTACTTGGATGACATATTTTTTCCAGTTATTTTGTTTTCAAAACCAAAGTATTTACCGATTATGATAAAAATTATGTGGGACTACCTCTGAAGTATTACACAAGTCAACACGAATTTGGTGCCTGAGTTCTGTGTACACGATTTTGATTTCTTATACCCAATTAATAAAAGAAATAATATTTTTTATCTCAAATCTTAAAGTTTGCTTTTGTAGCTATCAGAATGAAATTTCAAATTGTAAAGAAAATCACTAGCTTTTTTCTCCTTCAGTTATATATAAAAAGAAAACAATAATTAATTAGTTTATTTATTTATTTACGCAAACTTTCTAGTGAAAACGTACTTTCAGTAGTAAATTAGTTACTCGTATAATATTATTTTTAGCAACAGCGTCACTGATGTGGCATTTGTTCTATAGGCGACGGTTAAGTATCGCTTGTCATCAGGCGAGCCGCCTGCCTTTTTGCTGCACCTATTTATAAAAAAAAAAAACGATTACCGCTCTTACGCAGTCGGGTATTTTGTTTCCTTTTTGCTATACATAGTTATTGATTGATCTTTAGATTAGCTGCTCCTCTGCAGTATCATTTCCATTTAGTTCCCAGTGTGTAAACTGTAATGTATCATTGAATAGGTCCGTACTGCACCCTCGCAGGTTGTAAAAGAAACAGGTTTCAAAGATCAATACATATTGTTTGCTAGCACCGCGGCCGGAGGACCGGACGCAAGGTACGTGAAGTGTCAGCAAAGACGAGGGCAAAAAGTACCTACGAGTGAATTGCCGCTTATTTTACAGCGGAGTCGGGAGAAATATTATGAGTATTATAAATTGTAGGGTTGCTACATGCACACAATTGTGTAGCGAATAGATTTTCAGAGAAATAAAACCAAGCTGATCCTATTTCCTTTTTGAATTAAAGTCGCGCGATTAGCGATAAGATTTTTACCCTTTGCAACCAGCATTTTTACACAACTAATGTTTGAAAAAACGAAAAAAAAAAGGAATTTGAAACATAGCGATGACGTTTACTTTCTCATCGTTTTCCACCAAAAAAATAATTACAAAAGAAAAGTAAGTATCTTACTTTGATTTTAAGTGATGTGTCAGTCCAATTTAAAATATACTTTTAATGATTTGCTAAAAAAATACCCGTTTCATTTTTGCCAGTTGCATTATTAATAATAAGGATTATTTCGCAAAAAGTAGTCGAAAAGATAGATCAAAACTATAAGGGTTCATTCATTCCACTACGAAACCCAAAAACAGCAGTTTGCAACCCTAAAGTAGAAGTGAGAAGACGTGGGAATAATGTCACTAACACTATGAAAAAATCCTAAGGAATGTTGATCCTTTTCACTTTGATTCTTTTTTAAAATTCTTTTCATTATAATCAAAGTAAAACTGATTGGAGATCGTACACTAATACTATTGACTGTTTGTACGGTTTATACTTTATAATTTTAACTTTTAAAGCGGCTCGTAGTAGTTCTTGGGTCGAGAATCCAGATATTCAAGCAAAACGAGATGTGAAAAATCGCATTGAAAAGTCGAGAAATTCTAAATTTTATCAATATTATACAGTTTAAAAATATTAATCGAATTCATATTACCTAATCGAATTGATAACCTTCTTTTCGGAAGTCGGTTGAACATAGTTTTAAGTTAAGCGACAATAATCTACGATGGATATCGATAGAAGACACTCGATTCACTTGTATTTAATTTCCCGAACAACTCGCGAAATTATCGTCGAGAATTCTCGAAACTCGGGAAATAAAATACGCCGAAAAAACGAAACCCCTTCATAGGACACACTAAGTACAGTTATATTATCTTTGTGACACACCATATTCTGGAATAGTGGCATTCCTGTAATTTGATAAAACTGTCACATTAAGCCGTAGACGGTATATAGGATCAATAGCATAATTATGTACTTTATTTGTGTTTTAAATCGTGTGGCAGTGGACTTAGGTTTCATTTATTGAATAGAATAAAAAAAAAACATTTTGAAGTCGGTTAAAATTATTCTTTAAACGACGACCTTTAGCTCATTGGTGGCACCGTTGCCTAACCTATTTATCTTCCTAGTCATAGTCATAGTAGGTTTGGCGTTACATCCCCACCCTACACACACTATTGGAAAGTTACTTAAGAGTATAAAGAATAAAAAGTTTTTATGGGAGAGCTGCTTTTTTCGCGGTTTCAGAGGCTGTGCACTATTATCATTATCACCTCCTTTCTTATTCTTATTAGAGGGCAAGGGTCAACACTTATGTAAGAACTCCACTATAAGTGCTCGTAAATTAAGTATCTAAAACAAATATGTGTTTACTCAGCGAGCTAGCCCACTGCAATATCTCCGTAGGGTGTCCGAAGCAGCCAGCCGAGTCGACATCCGCTCGCAAAGCCATACGGCACACGGTCCCACGCCGAACGCACGCGCTTACTCAAGCCAATTTTATTTTAAAAAAAACTACGCGATCGCGCACGGACTTTAAAAACTTACGTACCCGTAGGTACAGCATTCGAATTTTTTAAGAACTTTTTTTTTGTGAGAGTTAGTGAACGCTTTGTTGTGGAACTAAATGTGTTTCAGTGAATAAAATCTGGTGAGTTTTCTTTTTTATTTTGAAGTCTGATTCGGGCAATTAATTCGATTAAGCAAGCTTTGTTGCTAGATTTAATTGATTTCACTAAGAATTAGCATAATAATTGGAACGTGGTGAAATTCAGTAGTTTTTGGTGTTACTTAACGTTTGTTTTAAATTTATTTCTTACGGAATATGTAAGCCGAAGCTACAATTTTATTGTGACTTATTTTTACTTAATTTGGAGGTAAAATTTTTATTCGATCTTTCTGATACTTATTGCTTTATGATTTACGACAATATCACCATTTTTTTTCTTAATTTTCCCGTGTCATGATTTTGGTATTTATCATAATCATAAATCACCACTATTTAGTTGTAATACATTAAAATCTGATTCTGGACAATGAAAACAAACAAGCAGCCCACATTTAGAGTTGCATGATTTTATGATTAAGTCATTTGGAGTCCCTCCCGATATGGTAAAGGCTGGTTCGTTATAAAATGCTGTAGTAGAACTTACCTTGGATAGTAAAGGTACTGCACGACGTTGTTGGAATGTGACTACTGGTTTTGGCGTTCGTAATATTTTGGAATGTTTCAATTATTTATTTTTAAGTCTCATGTTTTTATGTCTTGGCGGACACCCTACTGATGTGTGGGCGAAATTTTGATATTTAATTGTATTATTTATTTACTTTATATGCTCTGATCTGACATGATTTCAAAAGTTATCTGAATAATATTCTTTTAATTTTACCGTGATTACTTTCACCGAGAAACTTTAGTCAACACATTCCAACATTAACGTAATGATCACAGGTAGGTACATTACAGCTTGATAATGTGATATTTTATCGTTTTGCACAATATTTTTTGAGGTATAAACAAAAAGTTTAATCCTGCCAAAAGTCCTTCTTTTTACCTGACTGCGTAAGAAGGAGGGTTATGTTTTTCGATGGTTTGTATGTTGGTGATGGCTGGCGTTGTTGCTCTTTTGAAAAATACCGCTAAATTCACTAAACTAAAGTTAGAGATTTAGAATATAAATAGCTGTGAGTGTATTCATTCATTTTATTTATAGTAACTTACCTGATTGCACAGAAAAGGGTAAATATTTTTGGAGTCTATACGGTTAGCGTGTCGGTTTCTTTCTACATTATCTTCTGTACCGTATATATAAGTATAACAATTTTACCAGATCCATAGATTTCGAAGTCTGTTACGTTGTTAGAATCAAAATTTCATGAAAATTCATAAGTTTTTACGATCGAGTTTTTCTTTTGTATCAAAAAATTGCATTTTTAGGGTTCCGTACCCAAAGGGTAAAATACGGAACCCTATTACTAAGACTCCGCTGTCTGTCTGTCTGTCCGTCCGTCCGTCCGTCTGTCACCAGGCTATATCTTATGAACCGTGATAGTTAGACAGTTGAAATTTTCACAGATGATGTATTTATGTTGCCGCTATAACAACTACTAAAAAACAAATACTAGAAAATAGGATTAAATAAATATTTAAGGGGGTCCCATACAACAAACGTGATTTTTTGTCGTTTTTGTTCGATATTGATAACGGCAATTGTGATTTTCATTATTGGCGCTGTCAATTGCAGTTTTCTAAGAGGTAAAATAATGATAATTAAATAAATGTTACCTTATCAGTCAGTAGTGACATGTAGTGATAATTCCAGTGACCACCGTGTGCATTATTGATAACAATCAGTTGATTGTATTGAAAATATTCTCTTAGTGTGCTAAGCGATTATTTTCATAGGAGTTCAATCGGAGAGATTATGATGATTGTGATTCACAAGTTATCTATGTTTATTAGTAATATAATTAGTTTATAATAGTCGATTTTGAATGTATATTAAATTATTGCCAGCGTTCAATTTATAATGGACTCGTGAATAATTTTTAGAGTTTCGTACCTCAAAAGGACAAAACGGAACCCTTATAGGATCACTTTGTTGTCTGTCTGTCCGTCTGTCCGGGTGTCAAGACCTTTATCTCGGGAACGCGTGAAGGTATCGAGTTGAAATTAAATCCATATACGCAGATCCATAGTATCTTGCTGCAGAAAGAAAAATAAAATTTCTCAGTTTTCGTAAAAAAAAGTTACAGCCGAATATGTCGTAAAAATGCACATTTCGACACTCACAGAGGAATCAAAACCTATGGGGTACTTCCCGTTGACCTAGAATTCTGAAATTTGGCAAGAAGCATTGTGTTAGAAGGAAAAAATCCGAAAACTGGACGTTTTTAATTTAATCACAAAAAAATAGGGTCGTTATGCAAGGAATGAGGGTCGAAATTTTAAAGTGAATTAACCGTATCATGTGGGGTATCATATGAAAGAGCTTAATTAGCATTAATTAAAACAGGTTTTTAAATATTTTCACGATGTATATTTTTCGGTATAAAAAGGAAAATAAAAAAAAAATGATTTCACCCTTTTATTTACTAGTTTGTACGGAACCCTCGGTGGGCGAGTCTGAATCGCACTTGTCCGGTTTTATTATTAATGGGAAAGTGCCTTTATTAAATACGATAACAAAAATCGCGGTTTTGCTCAACAAACACTGTAAGTACTAGAAAGCTCTAATTTGGTATAGATATGCATACTAATAATGCCAAGAAAGACGTAGAATAAAATTTTGAAGAAACAAAAATTTTTAGTGTACCTCCTCTACACGTAAAATGGGTATCTAACTCGATGTAAAATGGGGATGAATTATATTTTTTCATTTACCTTTTTAGGTATCTTTAGATAGGTAATCAAAGAAAATTGGGGGTGCACGAAAACCTTTTTGCAATTTAGGGATCCGTTTGCGGAATATTAAAAGCTTTAAAATTTTTAAAATTATAATTTTTGTTAGAGTCACGTATTCCTCAACCGGCTAACCGGCTAACTTTGGAGTTACGAAAAAAATCATGCTCAAAACTATCACGGCAAAGGAATCGGAGACAAGATTGTAGGTAGGTACCTAATAGTTCTTTGTTTTTCTTATAATTGTTAGAAATAATAATAAAATGTAGCTTATGTATACAAGGGGGATAACGATGACATTTCTAAATTCAAATTAATAAAGACACATTTATATATACCTGTAAGTGTACTAACAATTGGATAAAATTAACTGACAGAAAATCTTCAAACTCAAAACTTTTAATACCCATAACAACTAGGCTCCTTATCGCTACAAGCGATCTCAGTAAATATTTATTATTCTCAGAACGATGGACTACATTATCTTATTAAGTATGTCATTGGTGAATTTCATCAAAAATTGCGCATGCAGTTTCAAAACTTACATAAGTAAAGTACAGCGTTCTATTGGCCAATAAACTGCGATTATATGTAATTATAAAGCAATGAAGGGTAATTAATGTGACGAGTACATCCTTGTAATCACTGGATTACGATCAAATTGATGAAATATATCAATGTACGTCCTACTCACTATTCAAGACTAATAACTGGCCAATACCGTGTTGAGACTTGAGACACATAAAAAGTAAAAAATGTAAATATATGTTTATATGTCATCATCCTAGATTGGACCAACCGCTTCCTGTCGATTCTGGAAGCTAAGTAAAGTGAGGCATGAACTTGTATTTTTCTTGCTGAAAACGGCAAATATCATAAATTCTGTAATGATCACCATGTAATAAAATTATCTACGGTAGTAACTATCTATCTATGATGGTCGCAAACTGTAGTCTTATCAGACAAATTAAAGTAGCAAAGTAGCAGTCACAAACTCAATTTTCCAGTCAATATATTAGATTTGTAAATTCATGAAAGCTCTTATATTTTAAATATCTTCTGTATTTAGGTATTATTCAAATAATTACACGCATAATCATAACGAATCTACTAATTAGGCGCAAATGAAGTCATTACGCGTAATAGGAGATCAGCAATTTAAAAGCATTCATTCAAAATTACATCTGTCTCTCGTATTGCTATCGAACATTTGCGCACTAACTATGATTGGATCTGGGAACGAAGACGCGGATCTCTTCATCAGGTCTGCGTGCCTGGTACTCAAAAAAACTTTATTGTTAGCAAACTGATTGTCATTTTCCTGAATGTCCATACAAATCGATAAAGAAGGTACTTTACTTACTCGTAAAACTTGTTTGGTCTGGACATTGGACTTAAGTATATAAAATACTTATATTATCATGAAGCAAAAGTTTTTTTGAATTTTTGCATATAAAGGCATTGAATAACATCCTAAATTCATCTTTAATTCTTCGAAGCTTACTTAACTTAATAAGATAATTATATTTATCTTGTTTTTTTTCCTTCACCTTCCTAATGCGAACCGCACGGGAATGGAATGCCTTGCCGTCGTCCTTGTTTCCTAAAACCTATAACCCGGGTGTCTTCAAGTCTAGAGTGAATAAGTATCTTCTAGGTCTACATGCTTCATCTTCGGCCACAGCATCGCTTTCCATCAGGCGTGCTGGTGGTCAAACGTAGAGCTTATTCTACCTAGTCTTGCCATAAATATTGTCACAAAGAAAAATTTTTTTTATTGCAAATAATATTTATTACTTTTACAGTGTGTTAGTTTATTACATAAATATAAAACAATTTAAAATATAAAAGCTTATTCGAAGTGGTCTCCATTGGCTGCAATACAGTCCTTTAAACGTTGAGGCCAGTTATCAATAGAAGCACGCACTCTTTCCATGGGAAAATTCTTCACTGCCAATCGTATGGATTGTTTTAGGGACTCCAAATTATCATGGCGTTTAGAGCAAGCCATACTCTCTAAAACTGACCATAAATTAGCGGATTAAGATCAGGACTAGACGACGGCCAGTCTTCAGCTCTGATGAAGTCCGAAACGTTCACTTCCAACAAAGACTGCGTGGACCGAGCTTTATGACCTGGCGCCGAGTCTTGTTGGAAGGACCATACTTGGTTATTGAACATGGTGTTGTTAAGGGTCTTAACTACCTTCTCAAGAATGGTATTTTGATACACTTGTGCCGATGTTTTGATACCTTTTTCACAAAAATATGGCTCAGTCACTCCTTCATATCTAACACCCCACCAAACCATCACTGAAGTCGGATAATGCCCACGTTGCACTCTGTCGACTAATTGCGAAGCTTCCTTAGAGCTTTGAGCATAAATACGGTCATTTTGTTTGTTAAAATGTTGCTCAATTGTAAAGATTTTCTCATCCGTAAACAAAATTTTTCTGTGACCTCCCTTTGCGTACCGCTTCAGTAGTTGTTTCGATTTTACCACCCTATTCTTTTTTAAATTATCAGTTAAAAAATGACCAGTGCGTCTCTTATAGGCTGCAAGTCCTAAGTCATCTTTTAAAATACGCGACATGGTTCTGGGTGCTATCTTCATCTCCCGAGATAAAATCTTTTGCTTTCGGACAGGATTTCTTCGAATTCTTTCCCTTACTGCTTTGACCACCTTTTTCGTACGAACACTACGTGGACGGCCAGATCTTTTTCTGTCACAAACAGAGGAGGTCTCATTGTACCTATTAATAGCCCGGTACACAAACATTTGACTAATACCAAGCGTATGGAGAGTTTTAAAAATTGCATTTGGCTCCATACCAACTTTGTGTAATGCAATCACAGCGATTCGGTTCTCTTTATCACCCCACTCCATTTTAATATCGCAAAATATTGTACAATGTATTGGCGCCAAAATTAGAAAACTCAATGAACAATCGTTTAAAAATGACAGATTCCAAATTCAAATGTAATATCTTTCTTATTTTTAACTGTAACAGTATTTATGGCCAGACTAAGTATATAACAAAAAAAATGCTTATTAGCTAATATGTGCATAGTAAGTTAAGCATATTGGATTAATCTTGAATTTAAAGATTAATCTTTCATTTACGATAGATGAGGAATTCCATGCTTTTGATATAAAACTCTTAATTTATGATAACTTTTTCTTTGTCATATTATAAACAACACTTCCATTAAAGTTAGTTTATCTATATTTTCTTGTCAATGCGCACATTTATTATCTTTATAAAAAAAATATGTTTTGCTATTAGCATAGAATTTTGTTTGATTACGTCTCACAAAAAATTCATCTATTCCTTGTCATATCAGCACCTTTATATATTTGTTTATTACATTCAGATTCAATGCCTATCGATAACGTTAGACAGGTCAGTCGTAATCTGTACACCAGACTCGTTTTGTACGCTTTAAAGCTATGTCACAGTCAGTATAACTTAATAATCATTTAACAACTTAAAGAAAAGTTGTAAAAGTTACTTGGAAAAGGATAAAAATGTGAATTCTGCAGTGGGCTGTCAAATGTCGTGTGTAATTGGATCAGAGTCAGAACACATTTAGTTTTTGTGGAGTGCAGGAACTTGTTTATAGGTATGTACCAACCGCGATATCTTTACTGTCTAAATTTTGGGTTCGTTTGCAATTACATTTTAAAAGCTTTCTCGATTTTTTTAGCATACGTATTAACGTATGCTAAAAACAAATTATTTATTGTTAGCATTCCTCAGTAGTAATATATATTTATAGAAATTTTATCGAAATCGGTTCAGAAATATTTTGGTTTTATAACAAAATAACTGGAAGAAAAAAATGTCATCCATCCAAGTAAACAAATTGCATATTTTGAAGTCGGTGTTTATAGTTTTTTTAAACGATTACTTGTTCAAATTCCACAGACATGATACGCACAAAAATACTAAGAAGCTCATACCTAGTGACTAGATATCATATTACAGATAGATTTAGACTTTAGTCTATCTGTTCTAGGTTCAGAAAGCACCAAAACAATTTTTCGATTGGCTGTAGGAAATAGCAAAGATATTTCGGGATTCAGTCATTAGCAAAAAGAGTCATTATAAATTTCAGGCATTTTGGGACTAAGGCGTGAAGAATTTGAGACTATGTGAAAATATGGGAATTTGACATTAAGTAGGTACTAACAAACCGGACCGATTCCCTGTACGTAAAATAGCTATGACACTACAAAATATGAAATTATACTAGGTGCACCGTGTTGTAATAGAGAGATAGGTATATAGTACAACAACACAACAGTAACAACAGGAGCACGTAAATTATGTAATTATATACTCTTCAAGCCCAGGATATCAATACCAAACATTCTTTAATCATTATCTAAATATTTAAGGATTCATTTCGAAAATAGTAGATGCTGATGGTCGGTATGTTTGCCTCCGCCTACACCCGGTGCCATCAATGGAGCGTGTTTTTATGTCTACTACACTACATGATATCATTCGTCCACATGTCGGCCGCACCTGCCGTTGCCGCCACCGCCGCCGCCGGCTCGCGGGTCTCCGAAATTATGACCATGTTATGTAAGAACTGAGGTTTGTTTACAAACAACCGACATTAGCGGATCAAGTTGATCAATGTTAAACCGTGTAACCGTGTACACTACTCTGGGCGTCTGAGTATATTGGCATCATCTTTATCATTATTTGATGTCTTTCATTCAATCTTATGTTTAACGTAGATAATTAATTTTAAGTAAGAGAATTTCTGACTAACAAAACTTCAACTTTATTTTCATCGTGCATCTTCATTTATCTTCGATTCTATATATAGTAGGTATATATTCTAGGTCCTTCACCATTTCGATCACAAGCTGTTCGGACCATAGTGTGAATCGATAAGTGTTCTAAGAGTATACAGTAAATCCAATTTCTAATGCAATAAAATACAACAACAGCAGCATTTCATGCCAGTGTGAGATCTTCAGTTTTGTAGTGTCTCTAATTTATAAATACTTATATTTCGTGTCATATTAAATACATGTATATTCAACGACTATTTTTACTTGACCAATAAAATTAATAATTGTTTTTTTTTTAGCCAATTCAAAATAAATATTCATAATACATAAACTAACATCGTCCGTCACTTAGTCTGACCTATAAATTATTAAGTATTCTGGAACTGTAACGTTATTTAAAATAATATACGCGTCGACTTGAGAACCTGCTCCGTTTCTTCGTCGGTTAATAATCTAAAATTACATAATAGCTACATAGATCATTAAGCAGATGCAATATGACCTTATAAGCATTATATTGTCGCTATCGTAGTTAGATATACTTGTATGTATACATATGTAGTTGCTTCCGGAACATACATAATAGTGTAATAAGTTTAGGATCCGCCGGTTTCACTGGTTATATTGTTATTATGATTATATATGGATTGAGCGAGGCAACCTCTGCGCCACGCCGTGGGAACTACACTAAGTGATTATGCTCAGCGTTGTCAACATGGTTCACTTGATGTCTCATTTGTCTATTGTCTCAGAGCATTTCTGTTTTAATGTGTTCTTTTTAAACTGAACAAATCATACTTTCTTCTTACATTTTTCTTAAGCTGGAAGTTTGGTATAATACCCAGAATATATTTGTATAGCTTTTTTTTCTTGTTGCAGTATACTAAAACGGCTTCATAGACTTTGATGAGTGAAGACAAAAATAAAAATATACAGATAAATTTAGGTGAATAAATATTGGCACAAGCACTTCCCAATAGCCAAGGGTCATACCAATCCTTTATACCTGTATATTCGTGCATTTGATTAATTTTCTTCGCGTGTCGCCGTTTAGCCGGAAATCGTTATAAAGCTGTAGATGCGGCTCCCCTGCATTTTAATCACATCGTTTTGGAGTTATATTCGAGGGGCCTACTTATGCGGGTTACGCGTGTTTTGAGGTTAACTAGCTATTTATTTACAGGGCTTTTATGTGAAATCAATAAACGTTCTAGTTATTATAATTTGTAGTATCTTTGTAGCATATTATCTTTTTCTAAGTATTCATAGAATTCGTTTATTATCAGAGTTCGAAAAGACCTAACAGAAGGGTTATGTTTTTGGTAGTCTTAGTTTGCAGTTTTGTAATAGTTAGGGCTTTTAGTGTTAGGTCTTGTAGAGCTAGGGCCTTGTCTTGGCTTTTCATGAGTTCTGATTAATATTTAACAGTGAAAGCGTTTTGACTAAGTATGTGAATCTTGGCAACCAATATTGCAAGAAATTTGTTTGGTGGGTTTGCGCTTGACCACCTATAGTCTACGATAGAACATGCATCGAAAAAATCAATCCACTCGTGATTTTAAGATACCCATATTTTAATTATGAAACGGTTAATATAATACTTAACTGTATCTAATTTAAATATAAGACGATGTTGACGATTGTTGGCTTGACGATTGTTCAGCAATCGTCAAGCCAAATCAGAGGCCTTTCGGCGGCTTAATAACACTGACAATAGGGCTGGCCACTCAGTCTATACGAACTTACTTACTTACTTATTTAAATATAAGAGTATGTAAATACTATGCACATAGGTAGATAGATAAACTCTTTATTGTACACACCAGAAAATTTACAATCAAAAGAAATTAATTAAAAATGAGTGTAACAACTGGCGGCCTTATCGCCAATAGCGATCTCTTCCAGGCAACCTTAGGATGGAGAGGATCACAAAGAAAGTAAAATAACGGGGCGTGCAGTAATAGAGAGGAGAGAAAAAACACTACCACTATTTACCACCACCACTACCACCCCCCCCCCCACCACCACCGACACCACCACCACCACCACCACTACTTGATCTAGTTATTTTTAATTTAGAAGTTTGATTCACGTTGCAATTGAGGTAGGTTTAAGTGTTCCGGTGGCATTTTAACTATTCACGTCATTATATTTTTAAAATACTTAATAAGTTTGTCACCTGGCTGAACATCATTTTAATTTGATAACAACACCATCTACGAATTCTATGAAGTTCATTTATATCATTTGTAGGTGCAATTCGCGTTGGCTCCAGATTAGCGATGGTCTTCACTGCATTTGCCAGACTTCTTCACCCTGACACCTATTCTCACTTGGCTTATTGTGCAAGAAGGTTGTTAACTTGTCTATGGTAACCTATCTAATCTGAATTATATTTATTCGAATCTTACTTGCCCGAATCCATTTCACAGAACTGTCTCATTCTAAATGTTTTATTTGACGCCAGTTTCTGATTCCATGACTTGGTTAGCTATCAGTTTCATTTGCCCGAAAAGTTATTAGCTTAGATTTTTGTTTTATTATATCCAGAAACCTTCTTATTTACAAAGATTTAGTTATCAGATATATAAATCATTAAATTAGGCTCGTTAGGTTTCTTCTTATTATACACATGAACTTTCGTGTTACCAAGATTCGGATTTGGATTATTAGACGAGTTGTTAAATGATCTTTCGGGATTTCGATAAAGTGACTTGTGAAAAAAAAAATGTCTTCGGGGTAATGATATTCGGTATTTCACAATTTGGATTCTAGAAAGGTAATCCTTATCTAGGATTCCAGTTTCTGCTCAACTAGCAGTTTCTGCCAAGAAACACTTTTTTAACAACTACACCAAAGAGGAAGTAGTTTTAGCAGTCTATACGTAGTCTACCTATATCTACCTAGTATACGTAGTCCGCCGTAATGTAGCATGTCTGTCTATTTTTTACAGGATTCATTTCGGGGAATGAGCCAAAGAGCTTTACGACCTAATTCCACCCTCCCCATTTCAATACAGGACTAGCAGAAAGTCGGCAAATTACCACCCATTTCTCGTTGAAATGGCAAAAATCTGTACTCAGCGATATCGATACACATTCCTGTTGCGTACTAAACAAGAATGGAATTCTATGCCGCCATCTCGTGTTTCCTTAGACCTACAATCTTGGAATTTTCAAGGCTAGAGTGAATAGATATCTTAGTCAAACGTAGATCTATCTTGTATAAAAAAAAGTCTATATACATATCTATGTTTGTATTTACGTATAATTCACTAAGTAGCATGTAGGAGACATTGTCTAACAGCTTAAATGAACAGAATCTATATTACTGTTGTTAAATCGATAAAGTAAAGGAACTCTAATGTGTTTTGTATTTTTTTAACCAACTTCCAAAAAGAAGGAGGTTATCAATTCGGTCCGTATGTTTTTTTTTGTATGTTTGTTCACCGATTACTCCGTCATTCGTGAACCAATTTTTGTGTTTCTTGAATTAACATAGAGAAAGCTCCCAAGTTGGTCCCATAATTATTTCATAGACATTGCTATTATTACTTTTTGAATAATATCTAAAAATGAAAATTTTCATTGTATTTGAGTGAAGTGATTATAGCAATCGCAGAGTTCCACCGACACGTTTTTCTTTGCAAAAGTGTCAAATGTTAAGGATTATCGTATAAACATCTGCTTATTTTCTAATCTTCGAAGACGAGCATTTGACATGACATTCAATGAGAAATAGCATTCTTGACAAAAGAAAAAAAACCGGACAAGTGCGAGTCAGACTCGCCCACCGAGGGTTCCGTACAAACTAAATAACAGGGAAATCATATATATTTTTTATATTTTCCTTCATAAACCGAAAAATATACATCGTAAAAATATTTAACACATTCCTTACTCACCACTCGGATCCGAGTGGAGCGGGACTATAGTAGCGGTGCCTCCCAGTCAGATCCGAGCGAGCGTCCTGTTCGTTTTGTAGTAGTCAGTAAACCGCCGGCGTTTGAGACAGTCAACGTTGCTTTGCGCGGCCACTCTGTACTTAATCAAAATTCGCCTAAAAAATTTTGGTTCCCAGCTGAAGTGAAGGGTCTGCAGGGGGCGAAGAATGTGTTAAAAACCTGTTTTAGCTTATGCTAATGAGGCTCTTTCATATGATACCCCACATGATACGGTTAATTCACTTTAAAATTTGGGCCCTCATTCCTTGCATAGAGACTCTATTTTTTGTGATTAAATTAAAAATGTCCAGTTTTCGGATTTTTTCCTATATGTGTACTCTAACACAATGCTTCTTGCCAAATTTCAGAGTTCTAGGTTAACGGGAAGTACCCCATAGGTTTTGATTCCTCTGTGAGTGTCAAAATGTGCGTTTTTTACGACATATTCGGCTGTAACTTTTTTTTACGAAAACTGAGAAATTTTGTTTTTCTTTCTGCAGCAAGATACTATGGATCTGCGTATATGGTTTTAATTTCAACTCGATACCTTCACGCGTTCCCGAGATAAAGGTCTTGACACCCGGACAGACGGACAGATGGACAACAAAGTGATCCTATAAGGGTTCCGTTTTTTCCTATTGAGGTACGGAACCCTAAAAAGAGCGAGTGAAGAGAGTTTTCTTTAAAAAGTTTACAACCGTGAAGGATTTAGTAAAAGTAAAACGTTCTTACTCCTCATCCAATGTGTATAAGGTGAAAATAGAGTTACTTCGAAAGCGTTTTGTTTAATTATTACCCGACTGAGCATGATGATATGAACTTTATGTATCCTAATCCTTTCTAATTATTACCTTTAAATTATTACCTTTCTAATTATTTCTTATTATAAGTTTTTTACCGAATTCAAAGTATTTCAATTTAGTATTTCAATTTTCATTCGGTTTTTTCAGTTTTTTAAACTATAAAATTATTAATGTCACTTTTTTTTGTTATAAATACAAAGTGATTCAAAAAAGACTTGAAGAGCATATCTCTACTGTGTATAATTTCCTCATGATCAATACAAAATTGTTTTAGAATACGACCACTATTAACTTTGCACGAAAAGATGAAGAAATAATGAAATGCTTCAGTTTTTCAATTTCAATTTTACTATATATTCCATCGAGCCTGAAGATAATCTATATTAAGTACTTCAGAATTTGAATGAATTGAATAATCAATTTCTGTCAAGAAACACTTTATGAGTTCATCGGCCATTCCAGCCTAGTTTTGGTTCCAGCCATGGATTCATCAACAGTCACTACGTCTTCTACAACAAATTGAATAGCATTCTCTTCATCTAGTGGTATAAATGAAGGCATAGTTGGTGCATCTTGGCACACATTAGCCGGAGTGGGAGTCTCGTGATGACATGGCTAATACTAAACAAACAAAGCCTCGGGAGTGAAGTGTGTTTCAATTTAGAAGATGAATGGTTGTCGAGGCGGTGCTAATTGATATTTAGACCTCGTTTTTCTGGGGCACATTATTTTCACATACTTACTACTTTTTTATGTTCCGTATCTTTCTTATCAAATATTTTCTTAAAATTATCATGTTTGTTTTCCAAAAAGAAGGAGTTTCTCAATTTGACTATGTTTTTTTTTGTTTGTTCACCGATTACGTCGCCAATTGTGAATTGATTTTGGTGATTATTTTTTGTTTGGTAGGTAATTAATACTTCAGAGGTGGTCCCATCTAATGTCATCCAAGTAAACGAATTGCGTATTTCGAAGTCAATAATTACTTAAGTTTATTTACGTACCACAAATTATACATATTAAGAATGTGTTCTTTAAACCCTTTCTTTTAATATCAAACAAAAATTGAAAAATAATTGCTTTTTTTTAACCTAAAACATTTTAATTTACTGAAAAGGGAGAAATAACACGAAAAATACAAAACTGGGGTCTACATAAGTAGGGTACACTAACTATTTTTGAGGTCGGTGTCAGGCCCTAAAGTATCACCAATTAAGTCACACAGAAGTCGGTTAAAAATACATATGAAAAAGGTTTATTAAATACGTTATATTGGATTTTCCGTAATGCATTGCCACTCGGACTATAATAATGAATCGATTGATATCTCATCATCTCATCAAATTCAGATGTGTGGTTTAGGTATTATCTACAGTGGAACATACATAACATACGACTGCTAAAAATATAGATCTTCCTTTGGCTTTACAAAAATTTATAAGCATCATCTGCTTGTACCTCGAGATGATTTTTGCAAAGAGTACGTGTGTCTAGTCGGGTCAGATTGTTGATTTACAGATTTCTGTAAATTATTTTCTTGTTAAGAAGCTAATTCGCCTAACGTTTTAAAAAACAGAAGATGTTCAATTTGTATATGTCCTACTTATTTTCAGTAATCATTCTTGTAGTTATAATTATATTGTCCGATTTTAATTATTTTTAAGAATAGTTCAATACATGCCGATGCATATCAAGAATGCGGTTTATTGTAGTTAAATTATGTATTTTTTTTTTCAAATCTTCCTTCTACAGCTTCGTTAAGCTTCATGTGTATATATGCTTCCTCTTTTTCGATCCTGTGTCCATCCACTGCTGGGTACACGGTACATGCTTTTTTTTTTTTTTTTTTTTTTAATATAGAAATAGGTTTGCGCTTGACCGCCAACTCGCCTGATGTTAAGCGACGTTGCGGTCTACGATGGAGCGCGCTTACCTAGAAGAAACCAATTCACTCGCGATTTAAAGACACCCAGATTATATCTATCGGGAAAGACCCACTCAGGAAGCGTATTCCATATTCTAGCAGTCCGCACGATGAAAGTGGAACTAAAGCGTTTCGTTCGGGTTTTTGGAATATCCACCATGAAACGGTGACGCTTTTTCGTGTTTCTGACTGTCCGATAGTAAAAAGGGCAAGGGGGAATTATATGATGCAGATCAGATGCACACTCACCGAAATGAATCCGATAAAAAACCGATAAGCTAGCAACTTTACGGCGGTGCTCCAAGCTTTGGAGTTTTGCACGAACAAGAGAATCGTTGCCAATGAGTTTCCTAGCACGTTTCTCAACTGATTCCAAGGCTTCAAGTTGGTACTTAGCCGAGCCATCCCAAAGATGGGAACAGTACTCCAAGCACGACCGAACTTGTGCTTGATATAGTAAAAGCAATTGTTCCGGCGTGAAGTACCGGCGCACCTTCGAGAGGATGCCCAGCTTTTTTGCAGCCAGCTGAGCCTTAGACTCAATATAGGATCCGAAGTTGAGAGTTGACGTGAGAGTTACACCCAGAAGTTCAAGGTTTTTATTTATCGGCACGGACACACCTCGGAAAGTAGGAGCCAGTTGAAATGGGCTCTTTTTCGCGGAGAAAAGACACGCCTGAGTCTTAGTAGCATTAAATTTTACTAAATTGGCATCGCCCCAATCGGATACTGCCCTAAGAGCCAAATTTAAGCGCTCGACCATAGCTGCTCTTTGTGACTGGATTTCAAATCCACTAGCACGTGCGTTGGATATAAAACTCTCTACAACGGTGCTGTCGTCTGCGTACCCAAAGATACCGGGCTTTAACAATCCGTTGATGTGCAGCAAGAAAAGCGTTGCAGAGAGTACTGACCCCTGAGGAACACCGGCATTAATAGCCATACGATCGGACGAGCAGCCATCAATAACCACTCGTATCCAACGATCCCTCAAGAAATCTGATATCCATGCGATAAAACCTGCGGATAAACCATATGAAGGAAGCTTGCTAATAAGGCTGTCATGCCAGACCCTGTCAAAAGCCTTCGAGATATCAAGAGAGACTGCTAGCGCTTCCCTATTCTTCTCGATGGCCTCACTCCAGATGTGAGTGACGTACGCTAGAAGATCTCCAGTAGACCGGTTTCGGCGGAACCCGTATTGTCGGTCACTAAGAAGATCGTTTGATTCTAGGTACGTCAAGAGCCTGTTGTTAAGGACACGTTCCATGGTCTTGCATAGGATGGACGTGACCGAGATTGGCCTGTAGTTAGCAGGGTCGGCACGACTGCCTTTTTTGGGCACAGGTTGCACGTTGGCAAGCTTCCACGATTTTGGTACCTGACCAGTCTCAAAGGAGAGGCGAAAAAGGCGTGTCAGTACAGGAGTCAACTCAGGCGCACATGTTTTCAGAACTATGGCTGGAATACCGTCAGGGCCACTGGCTTTGTTCACGTCCAGACTGCATAGCGTTCTACGAACCTCCGATTGGCGAATACGAATATTGGGCATTGATACCTTACTGCCAGATGGAGTTGGGGGAACTGCGCTACCAGTGTCTAAACGTGAAGATTCCGCAAAAAGAGTGGCAAATAAGTTCGCCTTTTCTTCAGCGGTGTGGGCCAGTGTTCCATCGGGTTTCAGCAGTGGAGGAAGTGAGGGGCTGCAGAAGTTCGCTTCGACTGATTTGGCTAGAGACCAAAACGCTTTACTACCCGCAGGGTACGAAGCTAATTTGTTCCCTATTCGATCAATGTGGTCAAAGCGAGCCTTCTGGAGAACCTTTTTGCAGAACTTGGCAGCCTTGTTAAACGCTTTTTTCTTCTGACTTACTTCACTTGCCTTACGGTGTCTAGCATCAACCCATGCTAGGTAAGCCTCATGCTTAAGCGCTTCAGCACGACAGCATTGTGGACCAAACCAAGGGCGAGCTTTGCCGGACAACGGTACGTCGGAATATGGAATAAAATATTCCATACCAGTACGCAACACGTCGGTCACAGCATCCGCACAGGCTGAAGGATCGTCAGAAGAAAAGCACAAAGACTTCCAAGGATAAGAGGCGAAATAGGCTCGCATCTCATCCCAATCTGCCAACCTGTATCGCCACATCCGTCGGTTACCTCTAGGGCTGAGATCGGGCGGGGAGTAAACAGATACAGATTTCACCAGACAGTGGTCAGAGTTACCCAAAGGCGAAGATACTGACACTGAGTAACGGTCTGGATCCGTTGTCAGCAGAAGGTCTAAGCAATAGGGCGTGTGCGTCTCAACGTCAGGTACCCGTGTCGCTCCTTGGACCATCTGGGTGAGATCTAACGCTAAAGCAAGCTTTCGCGTCTCTAACCCAGCATGGTCAGTGTCCCGGTATGGGTACAGCCACTCTTTATGGTGGCCATTAAAGTCCCCCAGTAACACTAGTTGGGCTGAAGGGTACTTCTGTTGCGCCGCATCCGCCGCCTCACCCAGATATTCCGTAAGCCTGGTTGTCTCCTGATCTCCACTATGCGACCGATAAACACAGGCATAGAGAATTTTCTCTATTCCTGTGTCCACCAGTACCCAAAGCACGGAGAATCTGGGGTCTTCGAGATTACGGAGACGCCGACAGCAGACGTCATCACGGGCGTACAGGCACACACCAGCGCGAGGCTTAAAATTGTGCTCCAGAGTATATCCGGGGAACGATAAGTACGCCACGTCCGATGGAACTGCTATCTGCGTCTCCGTTAAAAACAGGAGCGAAGGTTTGTCAGCCTGAAGGTGGTGGTGGACTGCCACGAGATTTGAGTGCAGACCTCGAATATTTGAGAGGTGCACTTTTATGGAAAGGGAGTGCAACCGCTGTGAAACCTTTTTCTTATTCTTCCTGTGTTTCATGTTTGTGGCGAGGGAATTAGTGGGGAAAAACGGTAGTGAAATGAGGCTCCATGCTGCCAACCTGGAGACACACGCCGCAGCGACACATCGGTGGGGAACCAGTCTGGAGACTGCGGGGACGCCCGAGCCCCCCCGGGGATGTCCATCTGGCCCTTTCATCCGGTCGCCGACCGGCACGATGGCGCATCCCGGGATTTTTCGCGAGTTGGCGGGGCAGCCTTTCGTGAGTGGCTAGCTCACTACTTGGGCCCTCTACTAACTGCGGTCGGCCAGCGGTAACCGTGCCTCGGATCCCGCTACCCTCCAAGACTGGCTACCCAATGCGTCGCTGCGACGTGCAGCAGAATGGTTTACAGCAGTGAAGCAACTATTCCGACCCATTCTCCCCCTAACGGCGTCACCGGACAACATGCCGGAACACGGCTAGGCCGCTTGGCGGTATGACTTTGTCCAGTGGGTGGTGACTAGCCTCGGCCGAAGCCTACCACCAGTGAGTTATCGCCTAATTGGCACCAGCCAGAGACCACGTGTGGGGTTTCAGTGTATAGGGGTGCTTTCCCCACGGACGAGGGCGATCCAGTCTCCAAAAGTCTCTCCTTCATCGATTCTTTTCGATTCTGTGCGAGTCTCATCACTGCTATCTGATCATCTTGCTTTGTAATATCATATGACCATTTAATGTCACCTGATTACTTTAATATTCACTTATTACATCTACTTACCTACATCATATACGTTTATCAGACAGTAATAATCTCTCAAGTGAACAGGGCTTGTATAATTTTTAAATATTTGTGGACATTTCACATAATTTACCACTATCGTTAACGGGTGACATGTCTGTCCTTTTCTAGGCGTGTTTGCCGTGTATGGTTGTATAATGCGATATCATATCCTTCTTGTACTTTTCATGCGTGTTTTTACATTAAAGTTATGAATAAAGGTGAAGGTGTAAAGTACCTAAGATTTATGGGAACAGTTAAGAGTGGTTCTGCCAAAAATAGTAGTTACATAAATCGCTCAGTACTAAAATTTGTATTCACATATATTTCCTGCGTGAAGTCTTAAGTATTATATCCATTTATCTTGGGTCTCTTAGTGCCCTTTTAGTGGCAAACCTCTATAACAGATTAAAGAGCCCGCTTGAAATAAAAGTACCATACCTTTGCAAGTTATTAATGCGACAAGCTTTAGTACGCGGGATTACTTCGTTGCAGATTGAAGAAGAACACAGAAGTCATTATTTCTCTGAAATTTCTGGCATTTCGACGAACGGTTGTATGAAAATCATTTCAATACAAAATTAGTGTATTGTTAAATTCTAATTGGGATATTTATGAAATTTTACTGTTTCTGTTTTTTAGCTGCAGACTACTAGCAGCTGGACATCCTACGTTCCACTTACCTTGCCTCGACCTTACATAATCCATCTGTCATCACTTTGCCTAGCAATATGTTTGATGTTGATGTCGACTATTTTGCTTGCAAATTATAAATATAAACTACTGGAATTATAAACCTATTATGTACAATTTATAATAACACCTTTAAACCAACACCAGAACTATCAAACTTGTAATGCTACTAAAGATACATTTGTAGCGCAGTTCAATAGACTATGGTGGCGTCAGTGGGAGTACCCAAGGGCCGTCGCCGTGACCCCGGCCCGCTCCTGGTTTATCTGGACTAGATTACAACATGTTTACACTAATGTTGATAAATTAGTGAAAGTCGTGTAAGCTTTTGTTATTCTTTGTTTCGATGGTGGATACTAATTATGGAATAGTGTTTTGATTTATTTCTAGAGTAATTGACAGAGTAGTGATTCGTTAATAACGCTTAACATTGATTAAGTATTGAACATAAGTTCAATGCTTAATCAATGTTAGCTGTGATATTTTGTTTACGAAAAGACTTTTAGGTATATTAACGCAAGTATTGATACATACATATGTACATATAACTTTGCAGGTTACGTCTTCTCTTACTATCAATAGTGGTTTTATACATGTTCATAGCAGCTGCAGGCACTCTTGTATTTTTTTTTATTTCTTCAATTTGGTGATAAATTCGCTTATGTCGACCTTTGTGAACTTACTATTCACAATCTTCCATATATCCATACCATCGACGCATCCCTATCTTTATCTTTGTAACTACTACCCTTAATTAACTTTTTCTATCAAAATAATTTCAGGTAAAGTTTCTTCTGCCAAAATACTATAATATTTTGAGTTGCTTCTATGCTACACATGCTATCCTTCTGTATTATGACCACCATTTCTATCGTGAACTTACCGTAGACGATAATTTAGCATAGGATTTTCCCAATGTGTCACTGAAATTTAAATTCCAAATTGAAATAGAAACCTGATAAAAATATACATGATATCCTAAAATGGATCAAGGAATTTCATAAGTAATAAAAATAAATAATTGTCGAAAAAGATCAAAATCTGTCAGCGTCGTTAATAAAAATAACATTGAAATATAATCCGAGGATCCTGTTCGCTACAGACTAGAAATAGCCACATCACAAAGAGAACATTTCAATTAAACGACTGACTCTTGACAGTTTTAATTTAGGAGCTGTCAACAAACCACGGAAATATCAATGGAATATCCTAAACGCTATGCAGAGTAAAGGATCGAAAATGGTTAAAAACGACAAATATTGGATGCTAGAGAAAATTAAGAAAATGGAAATGATGAATGAATTTTATCTAGATCAACACCTAGCAGACAATTGAACAAGGTGTAGACACTGCTCCGCAGTTGCGATGAAACAAAGTGTTTGTTCAAAACATATTATGACATCTAGTACGTTAGTACATATAGCTCGCTGGTTTTAATATTGATCGCTATTTACAATGAACTTTTAATGATTACTTTATTTAAATTAAATCTGGGGTTAAACCTTGTCCTTTGGCGTGTGTCAGTCTAGCCGAAATCAATATTTATATAAAAATTAAATTAATATTAAATAAATAAAAAATACTTCTCATTAAACAATGAGTTAATACTATTAGGTGAAATACTCGAAGGTAATGCTACGACAATCTACATCTAAAAAACTGAGCATTATGTAAAATAACAGAGTGCTCCAGTCAAATTGGATATGAGTGTTCACCGGCAACCTAGTTGTTCGCCGCCAGCGGGTATATCATAACTGGCCATTACTAACTGGATAACTGCAATTCAGCTGCTATAAAACGGTTTTTAGCTAATAACTTTTGCTGTAGTCTGTCAGTTAACTGTAGAAATCGAAATATAGGCAATTCATATGAGGTCATAAAAATCCTATAGAGTAGTTATTATTACCCAGCTAAGCAGTGTTTCATAGGAGAGACCTGCTGCAGCGGAATGAAATGTGATGATAATAATGTTGACGAATCAATGCCAATAATTTAAATATTAATACTAAATATGATGATATTTAGGGTAAGTATTTATTATTAATATTTAAATTATTATTGGCATTGTTTCATCATCTTTATGATCTTAAGCTACGATAGCACCGTCAGTCAGTTGTGAGATTAATTTACGGGCCGGAGGGCGCGAACCCGAACTGATTTATTTTGAGAAAAAATCGTGAGGGTCCAAAAAGATAGTATGATGGTAATTATTATCTGTTCCCATATAGCTTACATAACATCTTTTGTCACCAACCACCTAAAGGTGTGCTCCGGCAACTTTACTTGAGAGTTCGCTCCGGCAACTTCAATTCCCCTTTACATAGTTATATTTACCATTTTAAACCACAGCGTCACATAACATCTGGTGAGCCGGACAAATGTCTAGCCTGTCGACTGTAAAAAAAATCAATGACTAAGTATAAAATAAATAAAAATAATACAAAAACTTAGACTAAATAAAAAAAACTTACATTACATTACTGACATTATTAAATTACATTATATAACATAACTTACATTACTAAATACAATAATACAGACGTTCGGATGTTAGTGTTTTATAAATATCCAGCTTGCCTACGATTTCTATGATAACATACTCATACAGATTGTTACAAAATGCTTACCTACAATAAGTTGATAGAATTTGGTTAAGAGGCCACCATTGATCATTTTTATAAAGGCAATTGCATTGACCGACGCGACGCAAAGCTGCATTCTGCAGAGGAAATATTTTGATCAAACGGAGATTGATATTACCAGTATCTCGAGGGGCATCAAGATATTATAGAATTGGATTAGGCAAATATTAACATTATTATTAATTTGAATAGTGATTTAATCGAGGTAAATAAATTGGGCGCCGAACACGTGAAAGACGCGAATCTCTGCTCTAGGAACGTGCCAGAACAGGAGTTCTAGCATGTTCCTGAGGCAGGGATTGCTGTCAACCTTATGGCTCATAAAGTTAACCATTTTCGTTCCTCGTTCCACAAAAAAAGAAACGCGTTCACGTTCGCGTTCCTTTCGTGAAAAAAGGAACTCGTCCGTTCACGTTCCGGCAAAAATGGGAACGCGTTCCTTCCACTTGCGTATTACGTACATTTGCGCCAGGAACGGCACGGGGTATTTAATTAATAATTATTATTTTAAGTGACTAATGTGTTCTATATTTAAATTAGTTCCTTGTAAAATATATTGATAATCGAGGTATAGCCTGGTAGCCTGGTAGTCGTATTGCAAAAATTGTTAACTTAGATGTGAGAATTATTTCGAATTTTAAGGACGTTGGTATATGTAAAATGTATATGTTGTTATATTGTAAAATGTTATTAGTAAGTAAGAAAAAAATGTAAATCAAATGCTGTTGAATAGTTGCAAACTACATATACTTACAATAAAGGATTGCTTCAGTGACAGGAGTATAGATATGAAACCTAAAATTAAAGATCATCGAAGGTGGTGACCTCAACCTGCGGCCATCCATTCAAATCTTTATATGCGAACAGAATTCATGCAAATTGTTACTACGAGTACTCAGATAGATTAGAAAAGAATAGAATTCCATCTATTCTATTCGTTATAATCTGAGCTGCAGTCCAATAACACACTGACAGATATACTTTATATTTTGTTTCAAACAAAGCTATCAAAATATTCATTAAGTAAAGTTTAATACGATTCAATAACAAATTAGAACAGATTTGATAATTTTACTGTAGAAACATAATATGGAATAATAAATACCGCTATTTGCTAATGTTGCTATTATGGTAAGAATAATTACGTTAAAGACGAATAAGAAAGCAATAGCTTTCATAACAATAATTAGTACACTGTCGAGATTGCTTTCAAAAATTTTTCTCCTCTGCAGTAGGTATATAATTTTCGAAATATCTGTTCCAAATCTCAGACTAGCATTTGCTTTTGCTAATTTTAATGATGGAATAGGTCAAGCTCAAGGCTACGAATTCAATTAGTACTATATGATGTAACCTTTGCTATACCTATGATTGTCTATAAGTGTATTATTATTTTAGGATTTATGATTTTAATACAAACATCTACATCTTTCAAATTTAAATACTATTTTGTACCATCATGGTGGATAAGTTTTCCCCGTTTCACCAGGGTACTCACCGTCATAATCTCTTTCTTTTCGATCTTCAAACATCAGAAGGTTCGGTTGCCTTAAAAAAATTGATACTCGCGATAAAGCTATCACTAAGTAAGTACACTACTTAGTATTTAAATTAGTTAACGTTTTCTATCTATTTGTTCATTAATCTCTGCCGTATACATATCAATCTCGGTCTCGTAATCCATACCTATAATAGTAACATCTTCTTCGGGCCACCCACACACGCCTTCTTTGGATCTATTGTAACTTACAATGAAAAATAGCAGCCTAGAGAGATGTTGCTGTTGATTTCACACCTTTCGTGTACAATTTATATGTACGTCGCGTGATTTGTAAATTGCAATAAAATTAAGCATTTTAATACATTCGATTCAATATAATTATTATAATGTTAATGTATTTTGAAGATGTTTTCAATTTCTCTCTCCAATCTCACGATGCAGTTATTTTATGAGTAAGCCTTTTCATTTCAATGTCATAATTTATTTCAATATAAAATTTAAATGAAATTGTCCAATTTACCAAAATACAAATAATAAGAAATCTCATTAAATCTTGCCACGAGAACCCGGTAAAAAGTAAATTTCTTAACGAACATAAATGTTATGAAACACAAGCTAGTCTAAGTGTATTTCATAACCGATTTAGCCAGAAGTCGGTAATGAGTGATCTCATCATAAGTACCCTCGAAAAAGTAAGTGTTAATCAGAAGACTGATGTATGTGTAAAAGTGTAAATAGATGCTACTTTATACATCATTGTCGAACTTGTAATAAAATGTAGCAAAATGGAGCTCTATAAAAATCATAAAATTATATAACAGATCGATTAAATAACTTAGTTATTAAGGAAATTAGCTACTAATTTGTAGTTTATTAACTAATTGCTACTTAGCTATTATATCATGACATTTATCATTTTAAAATGATTTATATAGTCCTATCCCTTCATTTTTTAGTTTTCTTATGAGAAAATGAACTATAGCTGAAACGAATATTTTAACCGAGCCATACATGTTTGAAATTAATAAATCTTATAAAAGCCTTGGTTTCATTATGCGAGTCTGCAAACCATTCTCCGATATTAGTTGTGTTAAATTGCTTTATTACTCATATGTTCGAAGTGTGTTGGAATACTGCAGTACGGTTTGGAATCCTTCTTATGTTACATACATCAGGAATATAGAAAACATTCAATATAAAGTTTTAAAGCATTTAAATTATAGGGCATGTAAATACTCATTAGAATATGACGACTCTTGTAAATTTCACCGCATAACTTCCCTTGAAAAGCGATGAACTCTTTTGCATGGCTTATGTAATGAATATATCCATAGTCCAATATTGAGCAATAAGGTTCTGACTTTTTGTACACCAGTATTACGCACCAGACATACTAAATTGTTTTCTGTCGCACTTTCTCGCAGTAATTATGCACAAAATTCAGTTATTAATCGACTACTTAGAACCTACAATACAAAATCTCATCATGTAACAGACATTTTTCACACTAAAAAAGATTCCTTTAAAGGGGACATAGTTAAATTTTTAAATGACAATAGCTAATTTATTTATATATTATGTATGTATGCGCTTCACACACACGACACACGTTCCTACATATACCTCACCTCCCCTCCCTCCTCACTCACACATACACACACACACACACATACACTCACATCACGCACAGTGCACACGTTTAGTTTAAGCAGGGCTTAATTTTCTATCTAATGTAAAAGTATATTCCTTTACTTTACGACTGTAATTGTATAAGATTTAATATAAAATTTAAATCTATTATTGGCCTTAAGCCTTATCTAAGTTATTTATGTACGTTATAAAGGGCTGTAGATTTTGTTAAATAAATAAAATAAAAATAAATAAAAATTTGCAAAAATGCTCGATACTAACATTTGTCGAAAACAGTTCGTTCAGCAATAACTTCACTGTTTCGTGTCAGCTGTTTCGACCAATCGTTTTGCGTCAACATTTTTATGACCTGGCGTCGAGAATTTCGCACATTTGCACATTTAATCGATAATTAATAAACATACATTCTGTCTACTTTCCCTGGCGTCAGTTGGTTCGCAGTATCTTACAAGGAGATACTTAATTATTCGCGCGAGTTACGCAATAAAACGCGCTAATATTTACTTTCTGTCTACAGCGGAACTAACTTAAAAACGTATTATTTTCCATTTCTTTCACTTTATCGTCATTCCATTACTTATTATCGTCACACTAACGTCACAGTCAAGACGCATACGTACGTACATGTATACGTTTTGAAACTACAATCTACGCCTGGATGGAGTTTCGAATTGTAGCAACTCTGTATTTGAAGTCTGTGTTTTTGAAAAAGTACTTCAAATCTAGAGTACTCAATTATTTCCAGGTAAATACGACACATCTTAGCTAAGCTAAGACAAACGTAAGCTTATATCCAATAAGAAAAGTAGTGTTCAAATTATCTTCCTCGTCAGTGAATTCCTCACTTAGGTAACAGAACTGGTTGTTGAGAAAAGTGCCAAATATAAAGTACAGCAGGAACACAAATCTGGTTCCAAGCTATCAGATTAAGCCTTCTTCCTACTTGGGATCCAGTCGGACTGGTGTGAAGGAACGCAGGACCGGTTGGGCCAGATATGCACACAGACCGCTACGTGCGTGCAGATCATCTGTGGTGTTGGGGTTGCAAGCTGGACTCATTTATTATTTGATTTCCTTCCTATGAGGGCTTGCTGTGGCTACTCATGCTAAAACAGTAGATAATATAAATAGATGAGTAATTTTTTTTCGAATAGATTAAAAGATGTGAATGTCTTATTTATTTCGTCATTAAGATGAATATAATAAAAGTCATTACTTTTGTTCGACTAAACTCAATATTCTAAATTATATTATTAAATATGCTATCTTTCTGATAATTGATGATGATGTAGTCACGAGTCATTACAATGCGCAATAAATTGCTCTATTTTATTTATATATAATGTACGAGTAATAAATGTAACCTAGCCGTAATCCTAGTCTTGAAACGTGATGGTTCTGATCTGAGTGGAGCGTTTGATAGAGTCGAAATGTCGATCATATCGCGGCGCAATGGTACACGTAACGACACTCGAGTACTGTTGCGTTTTGTAGCGCATAATACACTTTACGAAATTCTTCAAATTCTGTGCGCGCTGTCGAAAGCGCGGTCTCCCACAAGGAGGTGTTCTTGAACCAGTAAAGTAAGTAAGTTCGTATAGACTGAGTGGCCAGTTACTTTTATGTTTATTTTTTATGACATGTTGACCTACGCGCTATTATAATTACTGCGGGTCAACTTTGGATTGAATTAGACCAGGACTGATGAAGATGGCATACAAAGACAGAATCCTACCCAGTAGCATCGCAAGAAAACTGTAGAACAGAACAATGTTTGCAATACTTACCTATATTAAGCCGTCAATTAATGTCAGTTCTAAAAACGATTATGCATCAAGTATAATACTCGTATTCTGTTTCATTTTCATAAAAATACTGTTTTTTTAACATACAATTCCTGTCCTTGCATGGTTGCCTGGAAGAGATCGCTCTAAGCGATAAGGCCGCCAATTAAAAACCTAGCCCTAAGTACTTAATGTTATCTTTGTTATTTTGTTATCATGTGGTTTTTAATAAAGTGTTATCTATCTATCTACTTTTCCTTTTCTTAAATGAATGCGAAGACGATTCAGAGACGAGCGAGAAAGCATACCAAATGTTGATATTTCTGTCCCGGCCACCGCGCACCACAGCCGCACTTCCTCTTGCACTGAGCCGTGAATCGGGGGATGCCTTGAAATAGCATCGAGTGTGATCCATCAGTCCCACACGACGCACCTGGAACAACCTGAAAGAAAAAACTTAGGAGATATCTAAATGAACAGCGTGAATGAAATACGAATGTTGCTGTTATTAAATACTTCTTGAATGCTTATATTGGCCAATGCTAAGGCTACTTTGCAGTATTTACTAGCGTGTAATTTGAAGACTAAATTATGTCAGAACATTAATTTAATTAAGTTGATTAGCTCAGTAGACAGACAATTTGTAATTTATTGTGAACTAAATCGCAAACCTAGTACGAGCTAAGCTTTACAGACAAATACTGGTCATTCAACGATACTTCGATAAGTGAGCAACTTGCATTTTTTTGTAGAAATAGGTTTGCGCTTGACCGCCAACTCGCCTGATGTTAAGCGACGTTGGAGCGCGCTTATCAGAAGATAATCTAAGGTATCATGTAACTTATTTATTGCATAATATACAGAGCACACTTAGAAATAATTATGCTAGATACTTACCATGTGGCGTAGCAAACATGAATTTCAACTAAATATTTGGACATTAATATTCTTAAAACTAATATTGCAGAAAGTACACATAAATATCTTATAAATATTATTACATATGTTCACGTCATTTGATTATATATCTACCTATATTACACTATACATCAATTTAATGTACTCTCTCTTCAAAAAATGCATTTTGAAGGTGGATTTTTCTATTATTTATAATAACTAGATAATACATTTCGATATACATCAGTCATAAAATTAATTTGAAAATAGATATGCAACATTCAAATTTATTTGCATGAAGCTGGAATAAATCAAGTCTATTAATTTTAATGTGTGCCAATATCCTTCAAATTATGTTAATACGATTTTTTACCAACTTGGTAATCAAATATCACAGGTACTGAATAACAAATAAATTAAATGTGACGCTGTGGAACAATCGAATGCAAAATGCATATAAAATGCTAATATAAATAAATTTCTAAAACGAACTAGGCACATAAACAACGAATCATTAAGCGTTGATTCACGCTACTCAGCAAGAATAACAAACACCAAAGCACCAACTTCAGATCTACTTAAAAGGGAATAAGAGCGTAAAAGGGAAACTATTTGTGATACAAACAATGTGAGAGTGCACTTCAACCCAGCCCTAATAACTAGACAAAACAATATTAAGTGGTTGCGGAAAGAACCTTATTAATGCCCGCATCCTGCCAATTGTGTATAACACAGAATATAAAACAGCCCTTTCGATGGAAGCCACTTTGGAGATCGTTGGTATGATGTTATGATTGACGATGGTTTATGCTTCCCCCACGATTCAAGACCACCCATCGGCGAAGAAAGAGTTTCAAGCTCAAAATAAATACCTATGAAACAATATATGGTTGGTACCGAATATATTATGTATTTATGTAATGTTTCTTCAAAAAATACATAAATACATATTTTCAATTAAAATTTTATTTCTTACGATACGAATAATGTTATAAAATGCGAATCTGTCAATAGCAGTAATAATAAAATAAACAAGATATTGTCAATAATTATATTATGCGGTACTATTAAAGTCTTCTGTGATTATATTCAACGGGGTCGAATGAAGTTTCACTGTCGTCAATGACTTACATCGATCTTTGTCACTATTTCATATCATGTCTTCAAACAAGTTAATGAGAAATTTGAACAAAAAAAAAAGGAATCTTATTTCAACAATAAATTGATTGCAGTAAAGGTATGTAAATTTAATTGTAATTATTAATATAATACAATGAATACGAATCTCTTAACATATCCTACGCGACAAAATAAATATATTCGAACTGCAAAGTGATGATGATACATGTTTATGCACTGATGATACATAAATATTTCTGTGCTGTTCTATTTTTATATTGAAAATCCCCAATAAATTTGTATCAATTCACAAATCTAAATCATTAATATCTGACTTAGCCAGTCTTATACGCATTAAGTTATGCTTAGTAATATTAATAACTGACTTAGTAACAGGGTTAACAGCTTAGTTCTAGCTTGTAATTAATTCATTGGCTCGTATAATTATTAATACTCGGATGTCTTCGGGGACATAGATCACCCAAACTCCTTGAATTCCGAAGACAGGCTCGGCTTTACCAGGATTCCTCTGTAATCCCTGAAATAACTTAATTTTACTGTGAAGGGTGAACTATTAATATTTTGCTAATGGATTCCTTTCGTCGAGTCAATGGTATTATTGCTATTACTTATTATGGTTGTCATCTAAGCTAGTAGGTAGATATATAATAATAATAATATTCGTTAAAAGCAAGCTAAAAGTTGTGTTTCTGTGAGAATTTTAGTGTTCAGATAAACTTAGATATTTGCATAGGACGTGAAGCAATGCGTAATGCATCAACACATATATTTTAACTAATCATCATAAAAAAACCTAGTAAAATAGAATCACGAATTACAAGTTATAACTAAAACTCATAAAATATTCTGCAAATGATATGTAACTTTAAGATGACCAAATGTTAATTTATGGTTCATTCACCATAATAAATCTAACGGAATCAGATTCTCACATTTTACCTAGGATTGAATTCAATAAGTAGGGACCGTATACGGCACTCAACATCGCCATGTTTTTACCGAGGATTGAATTCAATAAGTAGGGACCGTATACGGGACTCAACGTCGCCTTCTTTTCATTCTAACGACATTATAAATTATGAAAAGCTCAACGGGAGCTGGCCTTTAATAAATATCATTTAATGTCTCTATTACACGATGATTGGACAATTTATTGCCTATTTGGATAACTTTAATTAAATTATAGTCTATTTACTGTGTTACTTAAAGTTTATAAATTCATCTTGCTCAATTCCTTCAGTTCAATGTTTTGTACTTGATTAAATTTGGTCAAGTAGTTTGTGAAATATTTAAAGATTCATAAATGCCTAAAAGAAGAAGAAGAGAATAAACATAAAATTGAAGCAAACTGTGAAAGAAAAGAAGATAAAAAAAAATGTATAAAATAATCACAGAATAGTATAACTCAAGCAAGTCACATCTAACGCAAGTCATATTAATACAAAAATAAAGGCAATCCAAAAGACAAATGTTAGAGTCTATAGGTTTATGTAATATCGTCTAAACCTTCTACGTACCTACGATCACAATCAACTCATTCAGCTGGTCGTTAAAACAAATCTGACAGTGTACACGACGGTAAGAAGGGAAACCTTGATCTTGATATTAAAAGGAATTAAGAAGAGGCGAATGGCAGGAAAGCGTCACTTCTAATCAGGAAACTCATCGAGGTTTGCGTGCGAAACGCAAGGAACGAGCAATCACGAAGCAAAAGGGTTAAAACAGACAGTGGGAAATTACAGGATAACATGGAATTTAAGACGTATATTTTTTTTATCAGCCTTGTTTATACAAACTGTCCCACTGCTGGGCGCGGGCCATCTTCTCATTGTGAGAAGGGTTAGACCATAGTCTGCCACGCTGGCCAAGTGCGGGTTGGCAGACTTCACACATCTTCAAGATCATTGAGACATGTAGGTTTCCTCACGATGTTTTCCTTCACCGTTTGAAGTTGCCAGCAATCAACAATACGCACATAACTTCGAAAAGACAGAGGTGCGTGCCGCGGGATTCGAACCCAGGACCTTCGGATCGCAAGTCAGACGGTCTCCCGACAATTATGTACTTAAATTGCAACGAGACTATGAATAAAGGTACAAAAATCAAAGCACATGTGCAGACCAAAACGTAAAATTAACACCAATCTATTTCAATAGTTCTTTGCTGGGCAGCGGGTAGGCCTCTGAGAATGTCTCTTTGCTCTAACCTCGGTTTTCCAATTCCACCACTACTCCTCGAACTGTCTTACGTTCTCGTAACTCCATATAGCGTTGTGCACTACGATTGCCGGAAAAGATTTTAGTTACTAAATCTTATACAACAAGAAAGCAAATTCACATCAGAAGAGATCTTCATACAGGACGTGCATATTAAAAAGCAGACATATATTACACATGTGTATTACATATTGGTGTACGAATTACATGTTGCATGCATGTGTGCGTGTGTATTGTGGACATGCAGTCTGCACATTGCTTGTCTCGACGGCTGCAGGGTGGCCACACTTGTTGGCCTTTAATACGGGACCTGTGTTGTAAAAACGTAAGTTTAATTAGTAATGTGCGTGTGCTCATTTTTATTTAGATTTTTATCACCCTCAAATCGAATGTTGCTACAGAATGATGATGATATGATTACTCAAACTAATAATGGAAATTTACTTATAACTGATCAACATTATTTTTGCTACTGAGGTACCTTGTGATGATAATTTCATTACTATTTTGCTTGATTTTTGTAATCCATATTTATTTGACAGCTAAGTTGGTAGTATTGTATGCCTTCCACGCTTTGATTTGTGGATTCGATCCCCGCCCTGAGCAAAAATATTTTATGATGAGAAAGGATATAATTTATTCTGTCTGGGTGTTACCATTGATAAAAATATGTATTTACAAAAAAGTATGTAAGTTAACAGCTATCTGATTCCCAATATCGCACACACATACACTCATGTGGTAGCAATATAACTTATAAGCTCGGCTTGGTTTGGTTGTGACGAGATGGCGTTGTGTAAAAAAAATTACCAACAATATTTCTTTATCTAAGTGCTAGGTGTGGATTACACGAAGATAATAATAATTATTTTGGTAATAAACGGACGTCATATTGACTAATGATGAACTTATTCAGCATAGATCGCTCGGAAATGTCTATATGAGCTCTTTTCTGAGCTCTCAAAACATCACTACTAGTTTTGCAGCGTTTGTCGCTCCATCCAGCGAATCGTCTGCCTGTTAGCTGATATTTCTATAAAAAACAAAAATATAATATTAACAACAAATTATTCTTTTCTTTTTTTAATTTTATCCTGTCGATAGTGTGGGCAGGCTAGTGTAGTGCGGGATGAATGGCAATCAAGCATCACGTCAAGGGCGCACTTCGTGATTCAGCGTTTTATTAGGACCCTTGGTCTTGTGCAGGGCACAATACACTCATTTTATATTGTCTATGCTTAGCTGTCTATTGACATCAGATATTGACTTATTGCGTCGGCACAAAGCTAACGTTTAATGAATAGTAAGCATATACCAACATTGAGCTTAAACCTGGATTGATTATCGTATAGAGTAAGCTTACTTTGCGATTAATGATAGCTTATTCAAGAAGCCTAACAATACTAATTACACATACACATCCCTCGTTTCGTTTCGTTAGTGTGCATGCTGTCTGGGAGAGCTTCCCGAGACACGTCACGAGCTCACGAGTGATTGCAGGCACCCCTCCCTTACAAACCACGACAAACAAAAGAACAAGAGAATACATTTGTATTGTCACATGCGGAGTACATATGTTTGAGAAATGGTTTCGTAAACATATATGGAAAATAACATTCATATACATATATATAGGCACTTTCTTACTATGAGCAATTTTGTTTTAAAACTAAACTATTGAACCGATTTTGATGAAATTCTATAGGACCAATCTGAACGTTATATACTGTCAAACAAAAAAAAAAGATCAAATCCGTTTATATATGACGGAATTATGCGGAAACAAACATAAAAAATACAGCCAGTTAAACTCCTTTTTTGAATTCGGTAAAAAAAAATAGATATAGCTTACAGAATAATGGCCCTTAAAATAATTCCAACAAAACAAATGAAGGTACTCAATTTACACAGTTGAGAGGTGTTTTTCAGCCTTGAAGCCTCCTAGGTCGATGGTATTAAACAAGTATTAAAACTCATTATTAATTGTTAAAAAAAAAAATTTCATATTTATATTACTTATACAGTATTTGCAAGAGTTTTAGTATCATCTCCAAAGTACAGCTGGTTAAACAGCACTGACAAAGTGGACACAGATGTGAAATATGACGACATCTTGGAAAATATATTCTGATCTCATTCCACGGGTAGACCTAATGTTTTCCATATATGTATCTAGTAAAAGCGAGAATAATTTCTAACATTTTTTTTTTGAAAAAAGATGTTTTTGTTATATTTCTTCTATTATTGAAATATAATATGTTCTAAACAGATTTAAGAAATAGAACTATAAACAGGTTTAACACTATTAAATAATAGACATTCATCTATTATTTTATAGTATTCTATTTGATATAATATAGTGTAGTATTATTTTATAGAAGTGATTATTTAACTAATATTTAAAAAACGAAAGTAATCTTGTCTATTGATTACGGCGTGTTTTTTTGCAAGTTTGTGACATAGTAAAGGATCTGTCTACTATATTTATGTTTATGCATCACCCCCGCTATCAACTATCGGCCAAAGCGTTCAAGCGTGAAAGTACTTAAGTACTTTCTATAATATGCTGAAAAACCAACTACAAATTAAACTTTATCTCGTAAGAACTGGCTTAAAATTAGGTAAGTACTTAGTAGACTAAGAACAGGCATTGAATTCAGTGATAATTTATTTTTCTATTAGATCTTGTGGTAACTTTATAAAATTGGAATACATTATGTACATAAGTACATAATATATTTTTTTTTTTATCAGCCCTGTTTGTACAAACTGTCCCACTGCTGGGAACGGGCCATCTTCTCATTGTGAGAAGGGTTAGACCATAGTCTGCCACGCTGGCCAAGTGCGGGTTGGCAGACTTCACACATCTTCAAGATCATTGTGAACTCTCAGACATGTACGAGTAGGTTTCCTCACGATGTTTTCCTTCACCGTTTGAAGTTGGCGGCAATCAACATAATATATATTCTATGAGAATATGAAAATGGAAATCATTCGCCCTGTAAACTGTAAGTCTGCTATATTACGTAGGTATTTTGTGAGGTCGTATGTACTGATGTGCAATTAACTTTATTTTGTTCAATTTTTGCATGCCATAAGGCAGGATATGACAGTCGTAATTACCCATTTTTCTTGAGCGGTCAGGTAGATTACAATTATATAAGTATTATTATACTTTACTTACTTTGACTGATATATTCTTAAAAATACGCATAACTTAAGAGTGCACATAAAGTATTTTCAGTTCTACATAATTCAAACGAATCCTACCCATAGCAACTGTTCTCGGCTAAAAAAGAAATTGTAAACACACCGAAATAGACCAAACAGTTAATGAGTTCACGCAGTTCAATGCAGTTCGCTCATCACAACCAATAGCGTACGTACACCATGAGGTGCATTCATATATGGTTATATTCAGTCGTCAGTCGATAGATCAAAGCTCCCCGCGGCGCTGCTTTCCTGGTAGTTGCCCTATACGATCGGATAAATAGGCTTCATTGAGCAATTGTGAGACGAATGTCTATGGTTGAAAGTCTGGTTTGGATGACGTCATTTTCATTGCAGATATGACGAAATAAAATGTACGGCTTTAAGCGGACAATTTTCTTGTGGGCAGAGCATTTTTTTTAACACGAATAAATCCGCGTTTGACCACCAACTCGCCTGTTGGAAAGCGCAGATGTGGTCGGAGATGAAGCACGCAGACTAAGAAGATACCGATTCACCCTAACCTTGAAAATACCAATGTAATTCTCAGGGAACAAAGAAGCCGACAATTTGTTCCACTCTTTCGCTGTTCCGATAAGAAACGTAGTTTTTTTTATACATTATAGATCTACGATTGATCACCAACTCGCCTGATGTTAAGCGACGGTGTAGCCGAGGATGGAGCTCGTCGATCTAGAAGATATCTATTCACTCTAGCCTTGAAAATTCCAAGATAGGTCTCAGAAAACAGAGATGGCGCAACGAATTCCATTCTTGTGCAGTACGCAACAGGAATGTGGATTGATATCGCTGAGTACGGTTTTTTGGCATTTCAACGAGAAATGGGTGGTAATTCACCGACTTTCTACTAGTCGTGTAGTGAAATGGGGAGGGTGGAATTAGAATTAAACCAATTAGTACGAATATTGGGTAAATCCACAATATATGGGTGGTAGTGTGCTGATTTTCTACTTGTTCTGTGGTAGAAAGAAGATGGTAAAATAAGGTCATCCTTTTTATTCAATTTTTAAGCACTACTGTCATGTACTTTAATTGAAAAGCATTGACCATCCCGGACTTTTATTTTAAGAACTTTTTTTTTATATACTTAGGAATAGCTATCTTTGCTTAGGTATCAATCTGGTATCATCAGAGACTTCGTCTGTGCTATCTGTATAGTTACTAAATATATAATTTGGATATAGCATTTTGTATATTTGAAGCGCATCAAAAAGCCACAGAAAATAGGAAGCTTTTTTTGCATGAATTTGGTGACTTAATAAATCAGACACTGAAAGATGTACGGTATATTTGGGTTTATCTAGTACCATGTTGAATGTGTTTGCTATCTTTGCATGCGAGTCACGAGAGATATGAGTTTTAAGCGTCTATTAGCAACGCAACGCCACTAGTATTGGTTTTGACTTATCGTAAAAAGTTCAATCTGTTTCCATTCTGTAAACTTGCTAAATTTTACACTGCCATGTCGCTATCAACTATTCTGTGAGTTTATGTTTACGCATGTCTAGACGAAGACCGCCCAGCAGTCTGCGGCAAAATTGACTGCGTATTGTACTCTATCTCGAGGCATTAAAGGTCAAAGCTTTGCAAATAATTTTGAACAAAAGCTCCCAGTATAGGAGATTTTATTATGCACTTTATGGCTTTGCAATAAGACGATAGGGGGTTGTTGCATAAACAATGTAAACTTTGTGTGCATTTCCTTTGAGTTTCCACGCCCTGTAGACCGCATCTGAAGTCTAGTTAGAAATAGATCTTATGATTATGCTTTTCTAGTACACTTATGATGGGTTTGGTTTAGAATGTAGTATGTAATTAAAAATATTAATGTTACAGATAGTTGAGGGAAATAAGGAGATAAAACCGTGAATATAACTTGTGAATATTCTAGGTGTGAATTAATAGAATTTACTGTAAAGCAATTAGTCAATGAAAGTTAGGTGGCTTCGTTTCTATTGAAGCGAAATACCTGATCGCATTCGAAGTGCTTCGTTTAATCCTGCAGAAGTCGTGAATTGAAAAGAAAAGTTGAAATGACTCGAAAGTGGTAATCGACATAATATCGAGTGTAAATATTTGTTGGTGTAACACGAGAAGCTTTCTCCTCTCTATCTCGATCGCAATATTTGTCACAAAACAAACACGACTTGTTGACTTGAAAAACATTGTGCTAGTCTTATGGCGCAACATTTATTTTGTCACTTGTTTGGAATAAACTCAAATATTTGTCTTTTACATGTGATTTAATAAAGGCTTTCTTATCTGCGTATTATCTATAAATAAATATGTTGGACGTATTCAGTAGAAGTAGTAGCCTGTTAACGTAAATTTAAAGATGCCCATATAAGGTGTTTCCACCGGAATCGTTTGTTGATCAATATTGACTTTGAATAGTGCGCGCCTGAAAATTTCATTTTCCATTCAATAAATAATTTCATTATTTTTCAAATATTTCGCAAACGGTGAGTCACCGTAGGTTTGTTTCCATGAGTCAGCCTACCATAATTTCTGCTCTGCAAACAGTTCAGGTGACTTTCAGACAGATGTTCTGCGAATTCCACGTTTTAACAATTAATCGAATATTGATATCCGATCGATTGTTTCGCCGATGTGTCATCGCAGTTTTCTTTCTTTTGATGGATTACATTAACGAGACACGTTGTTGAACACGTTATGTTTGGATTTAAGTACGTATTTTAATGATTTCCGAGTCGAACGAGTACAAAAAAATTCGACAACGTGTCTCTTATTCGAACTAAGCTCCAAAATCACCGCAACGTCAGCTATCGGATTTTAGGGTTCCGTAATAAACAAGGAAATCTTATAGTTTCACTATGTCCCTCTGTCTGTATGTCTGTCCATCCACGGCTTTGCTAAAAAACTAGAAATACTAGAAAGCTGTAATATGGTATAAGATATGCATATTAATAATGGCGTCGAAAAGTCGTAGAATACAATAAATAAAAAATGAGTACCTGCCCTACACGTAATGTGAATAATTTTTTCTCATCTACCCCATCGTGTGGGGTATCGTTGGGTAGATAATCAAAAAACATTGGGGGCTTGCGAACACCTTTTTTCAACTTAGGGATCCGTGTGCGAAATAGTAGGCTTTGAAGTGATAATTTTTGATAAAGATATGAAAAAATCATGCTAGTAGAATATAATTATGATGAAATTAAAAGGAAAACTATTACGGCTAAGTAGGCTTTACAAGTTATCGGGTTATAGTCGATCACCTTAAAATGATTACTTAGACGAGTCAAAAATTATAATTTCATTTAAATTAACATTAGTTAATTTAGATCCTGTTATAAGGTCACATAAATTATGATATGTAACAACGGAATCCTATATTGCACGTGGCACGTCACGCACTTGGCCATTTATTGTAGGATACCTACATTTCGGTGAGTGCATGTCAGATCTTCAAGATCTATGTTCTTGCACCATTACCCTATTTGCAATCGAATGGCAAAAAAAAAAACCATCGTTTTCTTACACGTTTAACGTACTTACTGCTAAAATGACGGCTATACGGAATGAAATGCTATAAGGTCATGATGAGTCTCTCCGATACGTTAAGTGTCTTTAAATTTAAAAAGAGCAAGTACATTTTTCTTTCGATCAAGGTAAAATAAGTCGCGAGCATCACTCAGGTTGAATGAATATTTTTACGCCTGCACCTACGACACCTTAAGCATGACAAATAACTATTCCAACATACTTACGTACTTGCAATATCAAAATATTAGTTTTATCATATTCCATTATCATTCGCATCGCGTCTGTTTGTTGATCACGTCAAACTAATAAAATACGTTATTCAATGTTTTTCAGTTTCAGCATATGTGAATAAGAATGATATCATTGTGTGACGGCCCTGGATTAATATTTATGGCGTTGTCTCTTCTAATTGCTGTCGCCCTGGTAGTTATAGACCACCATCAGCGATGTGGGATGCAAGATTGTTTCAAAATAATTGTTTCAATTAACACTGTCACGCGAAAATTTACTGCAAAGGACGATCATTTAACTTATAATACATTTAGGTCTATAATATAGCAACTATTAAAGACCTACGAGTATATATAAAATCACTATTATATCTACACTATCCATTTACCGTGGTTTTACCCTCGATTAAGACATCTTTTATTACTTTATTTTCTTCAGATACTAGCATTGGAATTAAGGAAAACATCTTCCAGTATTCTGTCACTCAGGACAAAACCTTTTACAGATATAGCTAATGCATAGTGCAAACTATCTATTACGCGATTAAAATAAGAGCAGGACTGGCTATCATACGACAAAGGTCGACTAAACAAATGAATGGGATGATGGGATTTTGATGGGGGACCCGAAAAAATACGAAAGTAGTCAATAAAACTTTTTTTGTATGCGTGTGTATGCATTAATTAATTAATGCATACACACGCATACAAATACATAGGTACATACAACATAATTAATAAATAAAAACTTGTATCTAAAGAATAGATTTTTTATTGTTTTTATTATATTATATACTTGAAAGAAAGAAATGCCAGAGATTAACTTCAAGCTAGATAAGTCCACTTAAAGAGGCTCTAAGCCGTAGGTTCACTTTAAGTGGAATAGCCGGGAATACTCGTGCGCGTGGGAAAGATTCGAAGGGCTGCTCTCGCACGGGCTGTCTGGTGTGGTTATCATATTACTATTTATTTATTACTTTTTGGGGTTATCTAATGACTTTTTATTGAAAGGGTGACGAATGTTTAAAAATTAAATTTTGTTTTATATTTTCCTGGTATGTTTGGTAGACTTACGCCGGGTTAATAAAACGCATCATTTGTGTTGAGGTTTCTAGATTTTTGGGTTTCTGGCAAGATTATAGGCTAATTTACGATATCTCAGGTTTTTTTACCGACTTCAAAAAAGGAGGAGGTTATCAATTTGTAGCGTATATTTTTTGATTTTTCAACATAATACAAGAGATTTGTTTTTATCAAAAATTTACGACCAAAACGTGAATATATGTATATGGTGTTCTCTGTATGCGTGAGATTTAAGAGACTGTTATATTTTGTATCTTATCCACATTATTATTAACTGAACTCCAGTGCACGAGCTGTTTTTTCACAGCGTTGTTAATTACAGTTGCGACAAAAACAAAGAAAACCTTTCTTTGGAACTTGTAACTCGGGCTTTCTCAGGAATTTTAATTTTCCATGTGATAGGTGTAAGTACATGTATTTATGTATTTTATACAGCAAGCGATCACATACCGATATTTTAACCCAGGGGCCTGGTGATGAAAATTGATGATGTTAAAAACTAGTCTCTGTCCTTTTCAACTCACTTGCTACATGCATAATTGTATATCTACCATATAATTTGATATTTGTCATATCGAAGTGAAATAAAACCGGACAAGTGCGAGTCAGACTCGGCCACCGATGGTTCCGTACAAACAAAATAAAAGCGGGAAATCATATATATTTTTCTTCATAAAACGAAAAATATACATCGTACAAATATTTAAAACCTGTTTTAGCTTATGCTAATGAAGCTCTTTCATTTGATACCCCACATAATACGGTTAATTCGCTTTAAAATTTGGGCCCTCATTCCTTGCATAAAGACACTATTTTTCTGTGATTAAATAAAAAAAATCCAGTTTACGGATTTTTTCTTATATGTGTACTTCTAACACAATGCTTCTTGCCAAATTTCATAGTTCTAGGTCAACGGGAAGTAGCCCATAGGGTTTGATTCCCTTGTGAGTATCTAAATGTGCGTTTTTTACGACATAACATTCTGTAACTTTTTTTTACGAAAACTTAGAAATTTTATTTTTCTTTCTGCAGCAAAAGACTATGGATCTGAGTATATGGTTTTAATTTCAACTCTATACCTTTACGCGTTCCCGAGATAAAGGTCTAGACACCCGGACAGACAGACAGACAGACAGACAGACGGACAACAAAGTGATCCTATAAGGGTTCCGTTTTTTCCTTTTGAGGTACGGAACCCTAAAAATATTAGTGTGTGACATTTATATTAATTTTGTAAAATGTTGAGTGAAATAAACACCTTTTTAATACAAAATAATAACTACCTTTTTATAGGGGCGTTACGAGTAATCATGAAATTCGCGGCACACTTTAGAGAAAAAGTTGGCCGAGCTTGAGAAAAGGAATTTTGGCTCTTACCCAAATCCCAGCAAATTATTTATTTATTATTATTTATTTATTATTTATATTATATCCTCATTTTATCAGCAAGCAAGTATCTATCCCCCATTAATTCGCCTATCCCTATCTTATTATTTACCCACTATTATTGTTTTATTCTATAATAATAAATGTATTATTGATTATAGCTATTCAGCTCCTCGTTTTCGTAGGGGTGAAAGACTTGCGCGATGCGGTATTTTTTGCCTCTCTCCTATGTAGGGGAAGAAGGGTAAGAGTGAGAGAGATAGGGTGAGATTATTTCACATGCTGCAGATGCTGCGGCTAGGTTGATGCGAGACGGCACCAAACAATTTATACCCAACTTCGACCAAACATATTTATACCAACTATGTACATAAAATTATACAACTCTAATATAGGTACAATTGTACACTGACGCTACAAACAGGTCTATAAGTTTGTTCTTACGAATGTTTGTCCGGTGTAACTTCTAGAAGTACTTAATTGAATCCAAAAAAATATTTCTCTCGTAGGAAGTCAGTCACATGACTTTTGAGTGATAAAATTTGTTTTCAATTGTCGGGTCTTAAAATTATGTCAAATGGTAACACAATAAATCTGTACCTAATAAGTTGTTTTATTTGAATACAATTTATTTCTAGAATAAGGTTTATTCCAAACAGTTTTTTAAAAATTAAATATTATTTTTAAAAAAAACCGACTGCAGAAAAGGTTTTTGAAGTCTAACTTACAATTGCGTTACGCTTGATATGCTGTTGAGTGTAAGTTTTGAGAAATTAGGTATGTATATAATTGCTGTAAAAGATTATAAATGTGCATTTGTTTGAATATTTCTAGTAAAATCATTTGTTTATTACGAAAAATTCCGTTGGGGGTAACGAAAAACGCATCTTTTTATTTTTATGAGAGATGTATTATTTTTATTATTATAAAAAAAATATAGTCTTTAACACGTAGGGAGTGAAGACAAATCTAATTACACCTCGCACATCAAAATCGGTCAAACCGTTTAGGTTGTGGGCGCTCATATAGAAACATACATTAAGTATATACAAACATTCGAAAAACATAATCCTCCTTATTACGCAGTCGGGTAAAAATAAATATGGATGCCTGCAAACAACGATGTTTCTTAAACTTAACAAACTTACATACATGAATAGGTACTTGATAATAAGTTTGCCCGTAATAATTTACTAAAATTCTGAACTGTTGATGATCTTAATAATAAAAAGAGTATTTTAAGTATTATAATTCATACTTACTTATGATTGAGTTATATTATTATAGTAATTGGTAATGATAACGCTTATTTATTACTTGTCAAAATTGCAAAATACATTATTTTAAATATAATTTAACATTATTTGGTCTAAAGATAATCGTGAGAAACTGTTGACATTTGGCTCAGTTTTCGATCGCCTTTCATTTAATTCCTTTTTGTCCTTACACCGCCACAGAATATGCCTATCGTCATTTACATTCGAACTCGATTCGAATTCCAATCGGATTTAAGGCCGCGATCAGCATTCAGTCACCGACGTAACCTGAATATCCGACCTCATGCTTTAACACTACGGTTTAATGAAAACAGCGTTTGGCTTACTTCAGACACAGAATATGCATAGCTTGTAGTTCTTTGCACCAACACCGAATAAAGAGTTTATATAATATCTATCATGTAGTCCATCGTCTGGTCGAATCAGCCGGTTGAACCACGTGCCCTGACCACACGGTTTAGTTTTCTAGAAACTACTTCAAAACTTTATTCTATTTTAATTCATTATTCTATTTTTAATTTAGCAAGTATCTATTATAGTTTAAGAAACTGAAACAACCGAATATAATTAGCACTCTTGAAAAAACAATTATAGCCAAATTAAAAAGCCAATTTGATAAAAATGTTATGGGACCACTTAGAAGCTATATAGAATTCAATCCAAAAAGAACCGGAATCCATAGGCACATACATTTATTAATGTGCTTAATGGATTTCGAATTTTAATACTACAATAAACGGATAAGTGCGAGTCAGACTCGCCCACCGAGGGTTCCGTACAAACTTGTAGACATGATAAATAGTTTGGGAATCGAGTGTTGAATATTTTTCTTTTGAATTAATACGGCTTTTTTAGCCCTGAAATCCCACGAAACCGGGAACTTAGTTGTTAAAACCTTAGGACGAAGCTAGTCATTGATAAAAGGGAAAATTTTATTTTTTTATATATCTCTGTATGTACAAATGAAGCTCTTTCATATGATACCCCACATGATACGGTTAACTCAAAATAAAATTTGGACCCTCTTTCCTTGCATTAACAGACCCTATTTTTTGTGATTAAATTAAAAAGTACAGTTTTCGGATTTTTTCCTTTTTGTGTATAATACAACGCTTCTTGCCAAATTTCACAGTTTTAGGTCAACGGGAAGTACCCTATAGGTTTTGATTCCCTTGTGAGTGTCGAAATTTGCGCTTTTTGCGACATAAACGGCTGTAACTTTTTTTAAGATAACTGAGAAGTTAGATTTTTTTCATGGCTGCAAGGGACTACAGATCTGGGTTTTAATTTCAACTTGATACCTAAACGCGTTCCCGAGATAGAAGGTCTTGACTGACGGACAGACGGACAGACGGACAGATGGACAACAAAGTGATCCTATAAAGGTTCCATATTTTTTCCTTGTGAGGTACAGAACTCTAAAAATACATATAGTCGAATATAGAACCTCTTGCTTTTTTAAATCATTTAATGCAATAAAATATGGAAAACGTTTCCTGAGTACCCATTTTTGGTGTCTCTAAATATAAATCAGATTCTTCTAAGAGTGCTCCATTGTAAACTGCAAAGTCACTTAAAATTAGATATGTTTGGGTTCGCTTATAAGCCTATCACTGAATTAAAAAAGAACTGTCATAAAACGGCTTAACAGATTTTCTTGAATCATCGACCAGTTCAAACCACTTTCAGTCAAGTCATCATTCCGATAAAATAAAATAAAAAAACTAAACCGAAATCGGTTAATCCGTTTAGAAGCTACAATGCACAAACAACTTTTACGTGTGTCTACTGTCTAGGGTTAAAGTGAAAAATCTGAACTTGACCTTACTGGCTATCTCTCGCATAGCGCTGTCAAATTTCCCAGATGTGCTCGTAGACACAGGTTAAGTAACATCTACTACGTCGTAGCTCGTAAAATTGTCATACTAACTGTTGTATAATCTACGCGATATTCGTAGAAACTGTTGTTGAATCTGTAATATCTCGTACGGTGCTGGAGTTTACGCGTCGGGAGAGCAGTTTGCGTCGCGACGCCGCCGCCGGTGCCGCTTCAAGCCGTCTCAATATTTCTATCAGTCATGTTATTTATAGACTGCCGGTGTGGAGCGAACTGATGCAGATTTAACTGATGGTTAGTGATTACTTAAAAAGTGGAATGCAACAAATTTTATGACAGTTTTCAATGTAAGTTTTTCAATATTTCTCTATTTAAAAATATTTGTAATTGTAAATTTATTATTATTATTTTATTTGAAAAGAATTATCTTTGACGTCAAATTATGAATTGTCTGAATATTATTAATTTATTTGTTTTAATTGACGCACATTTGTGGCATCTGTTTAAATAGCGCTTTGATGTCGCGATCGCTTATTATCATAAAATAATAAATAATAATATTCGTAATGCGATCATTTCAAATAAGCTTTTGTAATATTATTGTTTTTATTCTACAATGAATAATTATTATCGGTGTTTTATGAAAAAGTGTCATCATTTCAGGTATACTAATCATAAAAACAAAACATCCAAACGAAAAACTTCGGTTCCGCTGTTATTGTTCAAATATAAATTGTAAAATATGCTACCTGAGTAGGTCTTCATGTGAAGATTTAATCTGGATGTCTCTAAATCACGACTATTTAAATAAGTTTCCTGTACCCATAGATCCGCAACGGTTGCACTTTGACGTTTTAGTACATCGCTCGCTCAATACTAAAATATAGATATGTATATCAATCTCGTAGTTTTATTTCTGTTATTTTCGGGTGCAAAATTGTATCCAATTCAAAATTGTTCTCGTCCACGTTCTTGATGCGTACTACATAGGAATGGAAAACAAGTATGTATATTAAAGAAAAATAAAATACCCGACTGCAGAAAAGCAGTTTTTACAGTTTAACTTACGATTTCGTTACGTTAGATACGTTGTTTAGTGTACGTTTTTTGAGAGAAAGTATGCGTAAAATCTCTGTAAAAGATTATAAATGCGCATTCTTTAGAATAGTTCTAGTAAAATCACTTGTTTATTACTAAAAATAGTTCGTTGGAGGTTATGAAAAAACGTTTTATTTTTATTTTTGCATAATATTTATTATTATTACAAAAAAATTATAGCTTAGGACACTCTGGAAGCGAAGATGAATCTACTGACACCTCGCACATCAAAATCAGTCAAGCCTATATTCATATAGAAACATACATATATACATACATACACTCGAAAAACATAACCCTCCTTTTTACGCAGTCGGGTAAAAATGCATTTTTTGTGCTATCTTAACTATTTCCTGAGAACTACACTCAATTTTCAAGGCTAGAGTAGAGGCTAGATATCTTCTAGATAGCTCCATCCTCGGCCTCACTGTCGCTTAACATCCAGCGAGTTGGTGTTTTTTTTTGTGTAGAAATAGGTTTGCGCTTGATCAGTCGTATATCTATTATTGTAAATAAAATAAATAAATAAATTACGGGAAATATCCTAAACGGCTTTGCCAAATTTCATTACGATCAGCCACCACGATACCACGATCAGACGATATACTCGTATCGTACCTACCAAAAGTCATACTAAGTAAATTGTGGAATATGCTTCCTGAGTGGTGGATCTGTCACGATCTGGGTATCTTTAAATGGAGAGTAGGTTCATCGTAGACCGCAACATCATTTAACTTCAGGGAAGTTGGTGATCGAACGCAAATCTATCATGTAAATAAAAATGTATTGCTGTAAAAGCACATAATAATATCCTAAGTCCTATAATTACTACTATAACATATTTTTCTTCAATAATATTATCTCAATTCACCGTAACCAGGGCTCGTAAGTTGTACTGTAATACCAACATCGGAAGAAAACAGATTTGCTTAGACGCCGCGCGCCGTGACGTCACTGATAAGCGTTATCAGGGGAACGAAGCGTAGCGACGGCCGTAGACTCACAGAATAAATAGTAGTAGAACTAGCCACGTGCCTAGTTCACTCTGATAGGAGGTATCAAGTGGGTACGATCATTAACGAGGGGAAATTAACCTTTTGGCCTTTGCTAATGAGGGTGACCGCTCATCTAATGAAGTTTCTTTCTGAGTTTCCACTAAAGAGTGGCTACATTCGCTGCGCTGAATTTTAAGTATTTTTTAACTGAATAATCGTAATACATTAATTTAAATTCAAAATTGTATCTATATTGTTGGGAATTAGAGAACACAGTCATGAACTTCATACGTTTGTACATTGTACATGCACACAAATGTAGACTATTCAAATCGTAACCGTTCATTTCTGGGTAAATGCGTAATAATGTATCGCTTATTTAATATGTTAATATCCTTATGAATTGGCAAAAATAGTCGGCCAAGTGCGTGTTGTGGCACGCGCAAAGTAGGGTTACGTCATAATATACGTGAACATAATATATGTGAACATCATAATATATGTGAACAGGGCCATCCCAACTTTACATGAAGCGGAGGTAGGTACCCCAAAAAATTCGTGGCGTAATGACATAATAAAACATACTAAATTACAACTTTCTAATACTTATAATCTTTGAGCTAAGCCGCGGATAGACGGACAGACGAACGATAGACATGACGAAACTATAAGGGTTCGTAGTTGACCACGGAACCCTAAAATGGCCACAAGTGACTGTGCTAGCAATATCTTTTTTTTATTAGTTTTATTTGTAGTTTCCTTAAGATGTATAAGGTTATAAGTTTGTTTGTATTCCTGAGTTCCAATGAAATTTAATCGATTAAAAATCAAGTTTTAATATCAAAAGTAATGAATCGTTCACGATTACTGCAAACCAAGCAATATATGTTACTATTTCAATCCTCGACACATCAAAATGAAACACACTAAATATCTGGACCGAAAATGTAAATATTTCACAACAACATTGTCCCTACAGCAATGAAAAATGGCGCTATTCCGGCTTACAATTTTCTCCGAAATATATAAAATAACTGAAGGAATTGATGAAAAAAAACGTCCAGTTAATTTTTATACTTAAAAATTTACGTTACGTTAATCATTTGTAAAAGCCATTTTCATGTATGAAAATTAACTTGGATCAAAATCAGTTTTGTGTTTTGTGAGATGTTTTTTTTTGTAACTTCTTTATTCGGTCATTTTAAATCTACAAAAATGTTGGTATGCCTGAGTGAGAAGGACGATGGTCGAACTATATTCTTAAATCGAAACCTTATGAGCTTTCAATTCCAAGCATTTAACAAAATACAAACCACACATTACTATGGACTCGTAAATTCCAATCATGTACGGTTCCGAAATAAGAAAATCATATTTTTCTTTCATTAACTGATCAAAATGTTAACCAGTTTCACTTTGACTAAGTACATAGCTACATCTTTCACTTTACAATTGTGTCCATGTTGAAGCTATCTTGTGTCGAGATGGGAATAAACCAAGTTTTACGTCCCAAGTTATTTTCGAATTCCACGAAAAGGGACGTCATTTGCAAAATAAAGAAATGAAATGGGATTTCTTGGATGCCATTCATCGATTTCGAATTATTTCGAACAAGAATCTGCTTTTATATATTCGGTATCGATTTCAATTCGAATAAGAATAAATGAATTTCGAGAAGATTGAAAGATTATTTTCTAAGCCAGTAAAGTGGCACGAAAAAGTCATATTTATGCACTAGGTTTCTTTATTTTCCTTTCAATAAATTTGTAAGCGGAAGAATTCTCACAAAGTTCCATACATACCGTCTTTTCAACCGACTTCAAAAAAGGAGGAGGTTCTCAATTCGACTGCATTTTTTTTTTTTTTATGTTTGTTACCTCATAACTTTCGACTCGGTGAACCGATTTTGATGAATCTTTTTTATTTGAAAGCTGGTGCTTCCCGTGTGGTCCCATTTCTTTCCCAATTTGGTCCAGTTCTGACAATGGCATCCATGAGAAGTTAGTTGCTTCAGTTTTTTAAACTATAATTACTTAAGTTCTATTAGTTGACCACAAGTGTTTTGACGACTTAATATCAACTCATATACCTAAGTTGAAAATTGTAATTCTCAGGAAAGAACATTACATTATTAGCATTACAATGCAAAATGAATGGTATTGTCACGGTATTGTACTAATTGATTAGTTACAATTAAAATTTTACGCAAGGAAGTACATAATGAAATGCCTGCGGAAGTGTATGCAGTTGCTTTATCAAAGCACGATCAAAATCGTGATTACCATAATATTAACCATCTTCATATCGTAACATTGACAGAAATGCGCGGAGCAAGGTCGCGGCGCGGCGGCGCGGGCGCACGTTTCAGCACACATACATTTCACACTCAGCTCGATAAAAATAATATCCAAACAATGGGTACCATGACACTTGCAATACTGTAAGTGTCATAGGCGGATTATATTTTGCTTATTTTTGCATGATCGATCTTTGTAGGAATGAGATTAAGAGTGAGACTGAAAAAATCTCGAGTGTTGGATTAGAAACTCTTGTAATACGTGTATATACATAATATATGAAATTCAATACAAAGTGACTGATTGACCTAAACAACTAAAGAATTTATCTTTCATGGGTCCCAGAGACACCGCTAGGTTGATGATAACTTAAAAAATATATATAGAAGAGCGGCAGTCTTTTTTTGTAAATAAATAAATATTTTGGGACTTTTTACGCAACACCATCTAGCCCAAACTAACTAAAGCTTGCACTATGGAACTAGATGGCTGATAGAATACATATATACTTTTTTTGGAAATATAATACATATGATACATAAAAACACTCAGACACAGAACAAACATCCATGCTCATCACACAAATGTTTTTCTCTGGGTGGGGATCGAACCCCCGACCTACAGCTTAGCAGGTAGACATGCTACCAACTGAGCCACAAGGCCAGTCTTATATGTAGAAATATGTAGGTTGGCGGTCAACCGTAAAAACTCGCCTGATGTTAAGCGACGTTGCGGTCTACGATGAAGCGCGCTTACCTAGAAGAAACCAATTTGAAGAGGGAATGAGATGATGCAGACCAGATGCACACCGAAATGAATCCGATAAAAAAATCGATAAGCTAGCAACTATGCGGCGGTGCTCCAAGCTTTGGAGTTTTGCACGAACAAGAGAATCGTTGCCAATGAGTTTCCTAGCATGACTTTTCAACTGATTCCAATGCCTCAAGTAGGTACTTAGCCGAACCATCCCAAAGATGTGAACAGTACTCCATGCACGACCGAAATGGAATTCTTTGCCGCTATCTCTGTTTCCTGAGTCCTACAATCTTGAAATTTTCAAGGCTAGAGTGAATAGATATCTTCTAGATCGACAAGCTCCATCCTCGGCCACACCGTCATCAGGCGAGTTGGTGGTCAATCGTAGATCTATAATGTATAAAAAAAATAAAAAAATTGTGTAAACAATTGTTCCGGCGTGAAGTACCGGCGCACCTTCGAGAGGATGCCTAGCTTATTTGCAGTTAGCTGAGCCTTAGGCCCAATATAGGAGCCGAAGTTGATAGTTGACGTAAGAGTTACATCCAGGAGTTCAAGGTTTTTATTAATCGGCACGTACACACCTCGGAAAGTAGGAGCCAGTTGAAATGGGCTCTTTTTCGCGGAGAACAGACACGCCTGAGTCTTAGCAGCATTAAATTTGAATACTTTGGCATCGCCCCAATCGGATACTGTCCTAAGAGCCGAATTTAAGCGCTCGACCATAGCTGCTCTTTGTGACTGGATTTCAGATCTAGCACGTGCGTTGGATATAGGTATAGCTCTCTACAACAACGGTGATATCGTCTGCGTAGCCAAAGATACTGGGCTTTAACAATTCGTTGATGTGCAGCAAAAAGAGCGTTGCAGAGAGCACTGACCCCTGAGGGACACCGGAATGAATAGCCATACGATCGGACGAGCAACCATCAATAACCAATCGTATCCAACGATCCTACAAGAAATCTGATATCCATGCGATAAAACCTGTGAATAAACCATATGAAGGAAGCTTGCTAATAAGGCTGTCATACCAGACCCTATCGAAAGCCTTCGAGATGTCAAGAGAAACTCCTAGCGCTTCCCCATTCTTCTCGATGGCCTCACTTCAGATGATTTAAATCGTAGGTTGATTAATTTTGTCACATTTGAAGAAAAAAAACATTCGTTTGGAAGTTGCGATACCACAGACTAATACATCAAACTTACGCCGTCGGAAGTAAAAAATGGATAAGTAGATCCAAGTTAAAACTACAAATCAAAACATATATTCAAACTCTTTTTCAAACATTACTTTTATGCCCTTCTCGATATGTCGAGTAAAATCTGATACCAAAACAAAATACTACAAATACAATGGTGAGTTATGGAAAAAACTAGTTACGAAAACAATTGTAATCTCAACTGAAGCGTGGCTTTTCAATATCGAATTTCTAATTTCCCTCCGTCCGTTTGTCACATCGAGGCTCATGGAAAAACCGTAGAAACTAAGATCTATGCCCGTGGGTAGAAATGTGAGGGCATGGACCATGAAATTCGGAATTAGTAGAAAGTCAGTAATGACGGCTGCTGGGGCCTTGTTACTGATGCTGTAATGCTTGAGATTAACTCTTAACTTGAGAAAATACAGAGAAAATGAAGAGAAGTTTGTCTTAGTAAATTACCCGCAAATAACTGGTGTTTATACGAATTATAAATATATGATTTATCGGTTTTCATCCCTCAACGTAGAGAAGTGTATACTTTCTGTTTGTTGTCTACGGCATCGTAAATTTAAAATGGATGAAACTATTTTGATTTTAATATGAATATATTCAACGCCAATACGCGTGTTGCTCATGTTTGTTGCATGCAAATAAATTATCTTTATCATTGTTTTTCTTTTAATAATTATTTGTGTTTTAACATCTGACGCAAAAAGAGAGGTGTTATAAGTTTGACATGTGTATCTGTGTGTATGTCTGTGGCATCGAAGCTCTCAAATGTATGGACCGAATTTGATCTAGTTTTTTTTTTGAAAGAGACTTGAAACTTCTTGACAGAGTATTGAAAGAGGGTTTCATAGAGAGTGTTCTTAGGTATGTTTTGTCAAAATCAACCGATTTTGATAAAACATTACGAAACGGCGGAACTCTGCTGTATTTTTTTTGGTCGGGAGTTTTGAGTTTGTTAAACTTTTACTTGTTGTTGTTTGAAAAGTGAAATCTTGATCACTGTTGATTTATCTCTTGATGGTGTTTAACTTTAAGGTATTCAGCTGTTTTTCTGTGTCGGTGCTTTTTTACATACCAATTAAATTCACATGTAGTGAAAGCCTACAATTCAATTGATACTTCGACATAAAACTGTTAATTGTACAGTTTCGGCTAGGAAAAAAATAGTAATCATCATGGTAAGTATCTCAAGCAATTATCTACATATATCGCACAAGCATTACAAATGGCTCGTTAATTTAACCTTTAGGTACCACGCTCAAAATCAATTAAATCAATCGAATATACGTTTTGATTTGTTTCGGATCAACAAAAGGCATGAGAAAGGAAAAGATTTAATTTAAAACATTTCTAAGGTTACAATAGAGGTCAGAGCTTAGACATGGTCTCTTGTGCTCTCGATTGTCGATAGATTTCGAAAGATATCAATTCGATAATCGTAATTTGATTGAGCACGGTAGCCGGTCGCCACACTCGGTCGGTTTTATATATCTATTATCCCGATTGAATCGAGTGTGAGTTTCAAAATATTCATTAACCTCGATTCTAGGAGAGCAGTGTGCACTTTTAAATTGTAATCCCTTCTGGATTACAATTTAAAAGTGCACATTTGAATAGAAATAAATAGTACCCAAGACCGTATTAAGACACGCGTATAGTAGGGTTCCGTAGCTAATGCTGTAATTTAAAAGCAAACTACTTGGCGAGTATTTTTTGTTTAGACCACTTTGCGAAAAGGTCAATGACCTCAGTACTACAATGATATACATTAGGGTTATAAATATTTATCGCTATATCTAGAAAAAATGTATTCACAGTGTATTCAAAACATTTTTTATTGAAAGTATTTAATATGTTCTACTGATATATAATCATGAATTTGTAAGTCCAATAATTTAGAAATGCAGGGTGGGGGATACAAATTTTTCACCTTTTGCGGGTTATATGTCGCACGCATCGCATCTGAGAAAAAAATATATATGGAATCTTATTTTTATTTTAAGAGACATATTCAAAGTAGTTGTTCATAGTAGTTGTTCATAGTCATTTTCATTCTTTCTTTAGTTGTATGGACCCAGTGTGACCCCTATTTATTTTTTATTTGACTACGATTTTATAGCGGTTTGCACAACACATCTACGTGCCAAATTTCGTTGATGTAGGGCTGATAGTCTCCGAGTAAATGACTGTGACATACGGACAGACAGACAGACATGGTGAAATTATAAGGGTTCCTAGTTACTACGGAACCCAAAAATTATGTGAACTCTCAAGGATTCGGTTGGAGTCATTTTAAAATACTGAAAAAGAAAATAACATAATGTTCCTACATAATTGGTTGTAATAAATGAGCTATTTTTATTCTCGTTTATTCATGATGATGTAACATTTTTCGTTTTTGGTCTGTAGGTCTCGATGAAGCAATTAATAAATCAAATAACAATAAGCAGTTAATGAATTATTAATTAATTAAATTCCCGATAATGCTAAGCTAACAAAAATATCCTACAGACGAACTGTCATTTCATTGTTTTGAAACAATGCCTTTACAAATTTGATACAAGTACGCATTGTTCGGATAGCCACCGTAACTCATAAAGCTTGCTTGGGGCTTGGGTTACAATCAGACCGTTCACAAGTTCAATACCTAACATTTACACTTGTTTCTATTTGCATTCAAATTTATTAGGTTACTGTGCTAAATTTTACTATAAAGTTTTAACTGCTGATTTTTTCTTATTAGGTATCGAAAAGTCAAAAATAAATCATATGTAATTTGGACACTATTGCTGCTTTGGACACTACGTTCACGTCACTGTCTAGTAGACAGCTACAAGGTGTAGGTAGACACTGATCTGCAGTTGCAATGATTAAAGTGAGTGTTCAAAACATGACTTCTAATACGTTAGTACATAATAGATCGCTGGTTTTCTCATTATGTTTTATTTCACTGTTTTGAATCGACAGAATTTAAAAACAACTTCGATTGATTCAAAATAAAATAACTTTTGTATAAAATGCCTTGACTTCTTACAATTTTCAAGTAACATCGCATAATGCTAACATTTTGAAACCATAAATTAAATCACTGTATCAAATCAACATGTTTCGATTCGGCGGCGCCATGTCAGTGTATCAGTGTGCCGCTAAATCACCGATTACCAGTTTTTACATAATATTTGACACGTGTTGCCTGTTTGAACGTCTTGCCTCGGCACCTCTCGCCGGTGGGCAGCGCTCGGAACCAGGTATGTAGGCTAATTACTACACACGTAACTACGGGATCTAATTACCACACATTATTAACTATAACTAGTCGGAGTACCTTCGAAAGGTTGTGTAATATAAACATGATTTATGTGTATTGGAGGTAAACATACAAAAAATATTAATTTTAAACCTTAAAACATCAATTGTACATTCGATAGATTTTTAAAATGTCGATAAAATTCACTTCCGCTCCAGGTTGCAGCTCATTTCTACAGCACCTCGCGTTTGATATTTCACCTGATATAATTATACATTCCTTTTCGTTTTTCCGGGATAGCGTATCTAACTCCATGTAGAAATTATCTACATTTCTACTGCTTGGCACGCCGCAGAAATACATTTTTCACTGCCCTGCTGAGTATATTTTTATACCTTTTTGTTTTTATTTTTTTCGAAAAAAAAATAATTCAATTTTTGTTTTCCCACTGTCTTGACGATGTCACCTGTCGAACAAGTTGGAGGTCTGTCAGGTGGCTGTTTTCCAATTCGTGACCACCACTCTATTCCACCTATACCTCATCTAAATTTAAGCAGCCGTTACCTTAAAAAAAGCAGATAAGTATGCGAGGAATCGGTTCTCGTATCGAGTCACCCACCATTCACTATCCACAGGTGGTGTCGGCGCGTGCTATCAAGCGTAAATCCGTTGTAAACAAGAATTACCATCTCATCTAATTCTCCGGCGAAAGTGAAAACTCGTTTCCATACGTCTGTCGTGTTGCGACTGTTTCATAATGTTGTGTCCCTTCTCTAATTCAATTAGTTATAAGTTTATAACGAGATGTGTTTGTTTGTCTATTTGTTCTTCTTGTTGTGAGAAAAGAAACAATTGTCTGTATAAATATAAAAGGTTATCGAGTGATAAATTATATTTTGGAACCTTAAGGTTCCATTCATTTTTATAGTTGACAAGACAGGCTAGAAACTGACTACAGCTAATTTGCTGTAAAGTGGCGGTGTGGTCAATTATTATAATATTTGACCACGCCGCCACTTTATAAAGATACTCGAGAACGGGTAGACTTTCTAGCGAGACTGTAGTAATTGAAACACACGGATAAACACAAATAATTAAAAGACAAGACAACACCAGTACCCCTGTGAATAACCCTACTAATACATTGTAAGTAATGATAAAAGAATGGTTCCCGGAAGATTAGCATAAAACGTAGACAAATAGTCTTTCCACCGTGTTATCCCCATAATATATCTATTCAGAGGAAATAAAGTATGTACTGACATATTATTGACAGCTGGCAGCTAGGAGGGCTGAAGTATTTCTCGATGCGGGCGAATTCACATAGCACAATTAGTGTAAATATAATGTCATAATTTAGTAATTAATTATGTATCGGCGCCGACGACACTGCAGCCATGATGAAGGTGATATTTAGTCATGCGCGATGTTGCAACTTACGAATTCAAATACTTAACCTCTGCATGGATGTAAAACGTGTTTCATAGATACTTTTTGATACTCCAATAACCTACATACCTTTTTATTCCTGATTTAGCTCTCAATATCATTTTAAAATTTTCAAAATATTAAAGGGCGACTTACTGATTTTAGTGTTGCATTTTTGACATTTTGGAACCCCATTGACTTTTAAAATCCGAAGATTTTAAACGCAAACGCAACTTTTGCGTTTTTAAATAGATCGTGCTTGTATACATAGAAGAAATCGATTCAATTGAGATACTTGTATCAATGTAATAAGTTTTTAAATGCATGCAAACAAAATATCTGTAAGCTTTTTTCGTTTTATAGCGTTGCAGTCACTTATTGATGCAAAAGAAGTGGTATCCACGACGCGGCTCGGTCTAGTTCAGGTGATCTATTCTGAATCGATCAGTATTATCTCTATGAATATGTAACGATGTTTATAAATGTGAAGACTGAAGAGAGAGATTGTGTTAATAACGAGTGCGCCAGAATAGCCCCCAGCATTGAGTAGAGATCGCGTTCCGTTCGACACTCTCGATCTCGGTGACCGCGCGCGTCACGGTCAAGGAGCTTGCGCGTTTCCATTCGCACATAATTATATATAATGTTTATTTATAATATTTATTTAATGAAAATATAAATGTCAATTTTATAACAAAACCACAGTGTCATATTGTTGTAGTTTCTAATTAAAACATACTTATTTAAAAATTACATTTTGTAATAGTAAAAATCAGTCGCGCATCTTTGTACAGTGTATTTCATTTATTACGACCTTGGTTGTAGCGACCATTTACCTATAGCGACGTTAAATCTAAGTCCCTTGAATTTAAAGCATACTTTAGTACAAAATTCATGTGGCTATAGCGACTTTGGATGTAACGCCGAGTTCGGGTGTAGCGACTGTTTTTAATGAATCATTTGTAACAAATTCCTAGAAATCCCATGCAGATATTGCGACCGGAGTCGGCCGCCAAAGACACAAAGATTTTTTTCTTTCACAAACATTTCTTATCTTTTGTTTACATCCATTGCACACAGATGGTCAGCAAGTGTGGAGACCTTTACCTTTTGTTTATAGATATCAACTAAGTAGGTAGGGGAAGCGTGTACGTTTCGGAGCTTTTATGGTTCAGTTACAAAGTGATATTCTGAGTAGCAACTGGGTTTAGTAAACTTTTGAATAAGTATGGGGTAAGGTAGGTAAGTTAGGTGTTGTAACAAAGCTTAAAAGATACTGTTTATTTGGTGATGGAAAGGATATTATAGATATTGAAGAAGTAATGAAAATAGAATACACCCTACAGCGTACACTAGCACAAAAAAATAAATTGAAGCAAACTAATATTACACATTTTTTTAAATGTACCGGTGAATAACTATGTGTGCAAATATTTTCAATAATAAATGAATATAAACTACACATGTGTACGTGTCTGTATCTCTTTACCTTTGCCTGTAACGACTTCCGGATATAACGACGAAAATAGAGTGGTCCCTTCATTGTCGTTATACCCGAAATCCACTGTAGTTCAAAAAGATGACTAAAGTACTAAACCACCATTGGCGATGACGCATCTAAAGATTTCACTATAGCGTTGGAAATTCCAAAACTGTAACTAATAAAAACATCGTGCCAAATATTGTATGAACTATTTCATTCTAATAATGTTATCCGATTTAAAAAGAAACCAAAATCGTATCACACGAGAGAACGGAAACGAATCCATTCATTAGGCAATAAGCATAAGCGTAGCATCACAATCACATCGTATCGATGTCCCGTTGATTGTATTCGATTTCAATTCGATACTGATGCAGATACAAGAATATTATTACTATTACTTTCTCGAACTATACTGTCGTGTAAGTCAGATTATGCTAATAAATAAAGTTTATGACATTTGACGTCATGTAAGCTCTCGATAAATAACGAGGTATTTGCAAACTATTCGATTTATATTCCTAAGCCTATACGCAAAATAGGGAAGTTATAAGATTATTTTATCGTGTATTATCATCATTCACATTCATCACGTAGTTTCTTACTGTGGCAATTTAGCTCATAAACGTATGAAACAATTTAGATTGTTTTTTTATGTTAGTCCTGGATTTAAGATTTACAATTATTATTATATTAAAAGTTTGTATATGAACTGGAAATTGAAATTTTATCGCCGGTATCTATTGTGCGATGAAACAATGGCATATGAATAGAAAATTTGACAGATAAATAATCTTCATTGATAAAATATCATTTAAGAAAATTTCATTGGAAAAAAAAGATTTTATTTGTACGAAATAGATGTACGTATGGCCAACGACTCGCCTTGTGATAAGCTAAACGAAACGTGAACGTGAAAGCTAAGGTGAACGGTGTGGTCGAGGATGGATCACGTTTTATAAGATATCTAGGCTTGAAAATTCCAAGATTGTTGTTCTCAAGACACAGATGTCGGCGATAGGGAGTTCAACTTCTGCGTAATTCGCATCAAGAATAATAAAAAGCGTGTACGTTATTGTCAGCACGGTCCCGTTTTATCAATAACTCGGTTACCGGAGACATAAATCCAATTCATAACCGAGACATGAATTCGGTTCGTAACCGAGCGATTACTCAGTTCACAACCGAGCTCCGGACCGATTAGTCTCGCATTTTATCGATATCGGGAACGGAAGCTACAGAGCCTTGCCGATTTTATATCATTTGTTTGAGTCGGTATTTTTGTATTGTATTGTACACGTCGATTATGGAACAACAAGTCTAATATACTTTTTTACTACAAAAAAAACCTTTTAAATTAAAATAAAATAAAATAAAATTAATATTTAAGACATAATATACAACAAACCAGATTTTTTTTGCCGTTTTTATAGATAATGGTACGGAACCCTTCGTGTGCGAGTCCTACTCGCACTTGGCTGGCTTTATTTTCATCAGGAAGGGAGTAAATCTGGCAAATTTGATCAATTTCAGCTCAGTAATTTCTTTAACGACATCCAATTAGACGAATGATTGAATATCTTGTTCGAGTATTTAAAAAAGAACCCATTTTTTTCGTACCGGAAAATCTTATCATACTTGCTCTATTAGGAACAAACATGAGCTCGAGAAAACATTATTATTTTTCCGAGACATTTTTCCAAATTAAAATCATATTATATATATAAAGTAAATATTTTATAAGAAAGCTCGCGTTATTCCGTCGTTAGTTTAAATATGAACTGGCGATACCTAGTGAAAGCTGGTCTAGCTCTAGTCTAGTTTGATGACTTCATTTCTCTGCTCTACCCATTACTGAGAGTTCTCTATATACGCAATTACCTAGGGTTTTTTATATACATTCCTATTACTTAATGCAAATAAATCTGACTATAAGATTTTCTTTAATTCACTTGTCCCAGTGTCTGTAATCAAATCTTGCAAGTTAAATTTGGATCACTTCAAGTTAAGTAAGGCTTAGGATTATCTTGCAGAATAATTAATCCTGAAGTAGGGCCACACCTTCACCAGTAATTCTGCCGCCAAGCAGGAGCGTGGAAACATTATTGCATTCCGGTTTGAAGGGGAACGTTCCAAGCGAAATTTCCGGGCATAATGAGATTTATAATGTATAATTTCAGAGTGACGAGCGCTCTGCAATGCCATGAAGAGTTTGAACTGTTATGGACAAACGCGATGATTACTATCAGACAAGCGACTTGCTCAATTTGCTCATCTCGTCATTCAGTTGTATAAACAAAAATCTAACCGAGTGATTTGGTTTGTTTCAGTTCACCACTATTCATAGGATGCCAACGCTTTGAGTGCTGGTAAGTACATTGTCTTACTTATATATTTTATATATTTAGATTCAGCGTTGAAAATCTTACCTATATCAAAATAAGTGCGAACCAAAATTACCCACGTAAAACCCTGTGTAAATTATGACCAAAAATAACGAGTATGACGTTTGCGCTACGAATTATGATATTTGCTGGCTCGATTTTGTCATCCATACGGTAAACGGTACTTAAAAAAAACGTAAAATACAAATCTTTCGTACCTATTTATTAATTTTTTCCTCTTCATTTTTGTCGAAGAACATCGTTGTTTTTGGTAGACCCCACTCACCAATCCCCACAAATTCCCATAATTATAAAATTGAGATACCCAGTAGATACCCAAATAGATTAAGCAACATCTTTAGGCATGTCGATTTCGTACGTCGTCGAAAACACTAGTTCGCTTTGCCCGCTCGTTCAATTAATTAGATACGCAAGTTGGTCAGCTCTGTCTTATTGTATAGAACTGACACTAGTTGTAGTTTCCCGGTAAGATCGTGCCTCGAGGTAGTTTTTTGCACAACCAATCCGGCTTTCCCCAGCATGTCCAATGCGTAATGGCAGAGAAACTGTAGCATCTCACACTGCCAGCTCTAGCGCTGGCTAGTTTACACGGTGCATTAAACGAGCATGAGGCTATTTCATAGTAGAAATTCGGTATTTTTTGAATAAATTTTATTTTGTAATAATTGCTAATTGTTGGCAAAGAGTAACTGGTTTGGTATACGTGTTTGATTCGTAGCTACTCGCTACCTGTCCTTCCAGTCTAGATAGATCGTTTATAGAAACGGTATAAATCGATAGTATCGATTTTTCACGCTCCGCTCTTGAAGTAACGCGAATATAAATCAAAATATCATACATGTTTTTATTTATATTCACGTTACTTCAAGACTGGCTTGCGCTGATCCTTGTTCGGTTCACTTGTATGACACTGGACATATGGTTTTCATGACCATTGCCAGACAACAGACATCCATTGAGCATTAGTGAACTTAATCGAATAAACCAATTAAAAATCTGTCCAAGTGCTCCTATGTGTTCCAATAGAAATAAATGAATATGACTATGACTATGAAAAAACGGTTATTGAAGCCCAGAGTGACGAATGGTCATGGTCATGAAGACATTGCCAGTGTCATACAAGTTAGCCGATCAGGCAGCTGCTATGGTACTTTCACTAGTAGGTATTTTGCTCCCGGTCGCAACTAGTCCCGACACAAGTTAGAGACGTACAAGTTTAGATTTAGGTTTACGCGGGATTTGTACCAACAGATGTCAACGCACAGCAGACACATTAATTTGGGAGAAATTATAATAGTGCATATTTTTTCACATTCGTACTACCAGTGCGAAGTAGAACGGTTATCGGCGATGCTTACGCTGCTCCCTTGAAAAAGACCGCCAAATATGTTTGAAACTATAGTAGTATATGTAGAATCAAAATAAACGATAATGAAATTTCTAACGAAATTATAGTAGATAAATTTCACTGTATCGTATCGAAGTAACTCTAGGTGTTCGTCTTATTAAGAGCAAAACAACCAATCCGAACCTAACGATGTAGTTCATCGTTATTTTCTTAAATTTAACCTTATTCAAACTTAACAATTCTTAACAACTCATCAACAACAAAAACTTAACAACTCGTCTCTTCCTACCTCGTCACTTTTTGATATTTCAACTGGTTTTCTTTTGAACATTTAATTTCCTAACTTGTACTTGGTGATTGTTAAATCATTGAAACATTAGTGTTTGCGTTAAGGTTTTGCGTTTTTATATTTTACTGACCAAATTGTTTTTTTTTATATTTGACTATTTTTTTTATTCACCTCTTTTAAAATATATTGTTAAGTAATATTTTATGATTTATTTTATAATTGTAACAAGAACAATTAACAACATTGCTCCCACAGCAACAAAACAATAAAATTCTCTAGGATGCTTACATAACGCGACAAATTAGGTTCAAATATACCTACACGGAGGAATAACGGCACTCTTATTACCAGCACCGTAAGGTCTACGTTGGTCTGCATGTGTGATTAGCTTTCTAACCGCGCCCTGAATGCGCGTGCGCATCGTATAGGGTTATCCGGTGATCGCGTATCTGCCAAAACGGGTCGGATCCGTTTACATTGAGTTTAAGTGTCGACACGGCACATATACATATGAAATAGGTTTGTTCCGGAATATACTGTGATGATCCAAAACTAAACGCAGTAATAAAGCACCAATTAAAAGCAATACTTACCGTTTCTTGCCCAATTTTAGTCGAAAAGTAATTAAATGCTATAGGTGAATCTTTCTTCACTTTTAATTGATAAGAGTCGATGGTATTGTACTATTTGGGTCAAATCTGAGCTATATTGACACGAGATTGCGTGATGCACAATAGAGAGGCTTATATGGGTATTTAAGCCCTCTATGCATTAATGTGATAAATAATATACAATATACAATACTATGCTAAAATATGTATATCTGTAGTTATTTAAGTACCAGTTATTTTAAGTTTGTGAGAGACCAAATATGATTATTTCTTCATTTTATCTAAAAAGAGCAAATATCTTAAGTCTAAATATCTAAATAGATAATATAATAGAAGAGGTTAGGTAAAATTGAAAAGATAGAAAACAGTAGAAACGGATGCAATTCAAAGTCCAAAAAGAATCAGTGTAATACATCTAACTGCTTGTTAAGTATTCTATTACCATATATAACTTAATAGGTACTATAGATACTATTTCTACAATTGCTTCTAATCACAGTCTAGCTTACCAATAATAATACAATCGAACTATAAAATCTTCTTAGGAATAACAACTGATAATAAAAATATGTCGACAGTCCTACCAAGTAATCCATCAAACTAATAAAACCTTGTAAAAACGAATCTTACTCGACAACAGACTCCTACAAAATTCTCATAATAAACAAACCCGTATCGAATGTAGATCAGTCACTCGGACGTGACTCGGTGGCTCTCTTGACCTGCGCAAACTCAAACTCAATTCGAAGACAATCACAACCGTGAAGCGCCTTTTCAATCACCAGTCGGTAGGTAATGAAGCTCGTTGGCTGTTATTTTAAGCATAATTTGGCGAGGAGAATTTGAAATAATTAATTGTTTTTCGTTTATGCTTAACAATTACTGCTTACGTTTATACAAAAATGACGTTTTATCTCTGCCCTAACTCCTAAACATATTCATATTTATAATGTGAATTCAGTATTTCTGCTATATCATTGCTTACTGCAGAATGACTTTTATTTTCGCTCACATATGTATTTTGTACAACCATGTATTAAAGGTTTTTCTTCTGATAAGAATGTAGTTGTTATTTAATACGGAATCGAGATCTAGTTTTTGTTGAATGAAGGAATAGACAACTTTCCTCCTGTTTGTGCAATTAGGGCAGTGACCACTTTCTTAAACAAGGCTTGAATCAACATTTACTTACGCCTTCGTAGAGAAAAGTTGCGTTTACTTTGAACAGCAAAGTGACATATGTATCTGCAGCGGAAGAACTGTGCTATCTTCGACCTTATCAAGGATTTCACCAGATGAGATTGCAGCCAAACTCAGGTTAGCTGTGAAAAAAATTATACGCTAAATTAAGTATAAATGTAGCAAAATCTAATCATTGTACATCTTAATAAGGAAAAGTTAAATTCTTTAAGCAGTGAAGGTACAATTTACGCTACATTTATCAAGTGAAAATGGTCACGTAATTAACTTAAACTTAGCATAATTCAAAGAGATACGTAAACAACATGGCACTTTCATTCCGATTTGAATATATAACCATAAGAAGAGGATCACCTTAATGGAGAAGATGATTCGGCAGAACGCACGGAGCGTAACCTACAATTACCATAAGAATGTGCATACAATCTGAGATATGGTCATACTTGAACAGAATTACTCCGAACAACCATGTTATGGATCGAGAGCAAACCACAAACACTTATATCTGTTATATCTGCTTATGGAATGGGCACTTGGGTAGTGAATCGGCTAAAATTATTCCAATTTCCGCTATTTTGGTGCTGATTTCGTAGATCTTACTTTGACATTTGGCTAGCGAGGTGGAACACTGATGACCCAATCTAAATTTTTCTGCAAAATTGCGTTCTCGTTACTTGGAAGGTTAATGATGATACCAATTTTGTTGTAGATTTATTTTATTCTGAATTAAAATTAAATTAAAACTGTAATTACTTCCAGCAGTCAGCATTGGACCTTTTAGTGTTGGAGGCCAAGATCAAGACATGCTTTATAGATTCTGGTTTAGTGCGTAAACATAATAAGCAGTAGTAAATAAAGCTGGGATCGAAAATGACAACTTTAAGGAATCTAGCCCTATGACCAGCTGTATGCTACATGACTCATGGTAGCAATGATAATCCGAAGCTTAAATTGAATAATTTGCTATATGTGCCTCAGGCAACTGAAACTTGTTTACTGGTAATTTACATTGTACAAGCTGAACCAAATGAAAGGCCAAGTCAAGTCTATTTGATTTTAGATAACGCTAAACAACCACAGCAAAATACTTGTTCCAATTCTAACCGAGTGTAGGATAGTATATCAGTTGTGTTCCTCCATCCAGCCCCAGTTACCCGAGACGCAACTTCCTCTGAACTCGAAGCGACCGAACCACAAGTAACCTACTTATTCACTTCCCTAATCCACACGCGGTTGCGTCATGAATACACTTTTGTGTAGATACTTGTTAAACTACACTGTTCTCATTGCAACTATTTGTTTCTGACCAACAGATGTGATAGCTTTCGTATCTACTTGAAACAATCTGTATTTATTATTAAGTGAAGCATAAACTTCGTATCTCTTTTTAGGGTTATGTCTGTTTGTCTTTCCGTCTGTGGTTTTGCTCAATATCTCTTAGTACAAGAGATCTGTAATTTGGTATGGGTGTACATACGCCGACAAAATCGTAAAATAAAATCTTGAAATAAAAATTGTGCAGTATAGGTACGAGTACTTCATGAAAAACGGGGATGAAACATTTTTTCTTGTCTACCCCTATCTAGTAAAATCGAATAGGATATTTTACCCGTTTCTTCGTGTCATAAGAGATACTACATGGACTTATCCAAATAAATGTTATTCTAAATCTGCTTCCATCGTCTTTGATTATAGCGACGCTTCCCATCAGGGAAACTGGCGGACGAACGTAGGCTTATTCGCGTAAAAAATATATGTTAGTACAATAAATACTTCATGTTGGTACTAATATATGATTTTATCATTATAATATATGGCACACGTAGTGGTAGTGATGATAGGTGTGAGTGTGATATGGTTGTGACGCAACGGTTCCGCTTTCCGTATGCCCGCGCCGAATTTCATTACCTCACACTTTCACGATGCGCACGCGCATTCTAACTGGACACTATGGATTTACAACTATTATATTGGAATGCTGAATAATTGCAATGCTAAATACCAATACATCAGTAGGTATTTAGTAATAGATTATGGAAACAATTGATGTGATACTGACCTAGAATCGGGAAGGATGGCGCACTATAGCAAGGCCTCCTCTTTAGTTCGTCACATAGCCAACCCGAAAAAACTAGATCTTTTCGTGTGAAGACCAGTGCGCCAAATTTGGCTGGTAGTTTGACGGTACCCTGTAATCACAGGATTTAATGTTACAGAGAACTATTTTAAAGGTTCAAGCTGAAGCTGAGTGCGGCTACGTTTCCACTGAAGCGGTGCGGCTCAGAGCTTAGATGTGCATGAATTAACAAATCCCAATGCTCGAAACCTCCGCGCGAAGAAAATTTGAACATTGTGATTGGTCAATTCACATTTATGTAACCTCTTAGCTCCACTCCGTTTCAGTAGAAACTCATTCTAATAATTTATAGATATATAAAACTATGATCAATCAGTTACCAGGCGAGCAAAGCAAAGAAAAACAGTTTAACAGATTACACGTGTAGAAGCCGCTCATTTAATGAGTATTAACTCACTACTTTAAGTATAACGCCAGTGTAGGAGTGCAGTTTTAGTACTCATTATACTCGTATCTGAAGAATTTACAAGCATTCTGACTTTCTGAGTTTTGTATTGTTTTCTTGTCGATACGGTTCACGATCTTATCGTGACTACAATCATCGTAACAGCAGGTATTTTTATGTCACAATAATTTTGCAGAAGCCTCATACAAGTGGCAGGAAGACGCTGGATGCAGGCCGCTTCCAACTGGTCCTTTTTGAAAATCCATGGGGGGCTATGTCCAGCAGTGGACTTCTTGTGGTAATTTAATTTAAATTATTATCCTTCTCATTCAACTCAAAACAAAGTTTTGCTCTTCGTGCGGGTGGCAATTTCTGGAAAAGAATCCTAAAACTTTAATATACGAAAATTACATTATTATTTAACGATGCTTTATTTCGGTCCACGCGGTATTTATTTATATTCTAGTATAGCTTAATAAATTCTCATTTGATAGTGCAATAATATGATGATATTTTAGAGTTGTTTTAGTTATAAGTATTTTGCATTAAGTGCGTGCGATAAAGAGATTCTGATGAGAGAACCAAAAATTTGGTCTCGACTCCTTTTTTAGTCATTGTGAGCATTTTTCTCGCGAAAGTAACGACCATACATCGGCAATGCAGGTTGCGCGCAATCTGTTTTTCACAAAATTCATGGGGCCCGGCTAAGTACATCAGTGGACTTTTTGTGGCCAAAACGATGACTAATTAAAACGACGGGTAATTTAAAGGATTATACTTGTCTTGTTGATCTTATTATTAGTGCTACGAAAAGGACCCCCTTTTCGTAATAAGATCAACAAGACAAGTATAATCCTTTAAAAGTGAACCGAAGCACATAAGTCAAGTCTCCTTGCCCGCATTATCAGCATATCACTCCGGTTCAAATCGCCGTCAAAGGCCACTTATTTATTAATTACAAATTATAATCACGTTTCGATGGTATTATCGAAAACCGACGCGTGATTCGACGCGACCTCGCTCCGACGGCTGCATTTATCGATTGAACCGCCTCTCTATATGGTCTAATCGATTTATGATCGATTACGATGAAAACTTAATAAGATTGCTTTTTAAACTTAATTAACATATCAATGCGATAAATCTTTAGTCGGTTTTGTTAATCGATTTAGTGAAGTTTATCTAGTTATAATATTTTTATGATTATATAGTCGGCTTAGATAATTGATTTCGTGTATGTTTCTCTCGACAAATCACAGTCATTAAAGTGGAAAGTACTAGTATATAGCCAATAAGCGTAAAATATTGTGCAATTCTAACAATAATAATTTTATAGTTTAAAAAACTGAAACAACCGCCTTCGGAGTACGTTATTTCGTTTACTTGTAATATTAGTAAGGATAATAATTAAGCAAGGCGCTCAAGCGTCGAAGTAACTCTATTTTCTATTTATACACATTGGATGAGGAGTTTTTTTCAAGATACATACACGTCTAATTATTGATAACCATTGAGCTGTATGTACTTACGTACCAGAGGAGCTATCTGAAGCAAAATTATTGTCACATTTTTTGGTAAAGTAAACATAACAGCGATAGGGCGCTGGAATAATAAACATCGTTTATCTCCGATTATACGATACAATTGATACTTGCAACGCAGAATTGCATCTATAGTGTGTGTTTATCGCCAGCAAAACGTCGAAAGCACTCACTTCACTAGTAAGCCCCTGAGTGAGGTGCGGCGCGCTCTCGCCGCAGTTGAATGTAACAAAGTAGCCATGAGTGGTGTCTGCTCTCGTACGTAAGTACATACAGCTCAATGTTGATAATCTCTTTTTTGAAGTTGGTTAATAAAATGAGCAGATAGTTGCGAGATTTACGTCGACCGCCCAGTTCCCGATATGAGTCATTCACTTATCCTATCTCCAGTATGTCGTATCGTAATCAGTGGTAATGTTTGTCTGGCGACAGGCACCGTGCTGTGCAATTACTGATGTAGGTTATCTGCACTGCTTCATGATCGCCTGGTAATATCGTCTTTAGCTCCAACTTTGCATGTATGTTTGTGTGTTTTAAATTATTGATGTAGAACAACTGATAATACCCGACTATCAGACAGGGCCGCAATGGCTCGATTTGTGTTTCCACTTCTATAAACTTTCCTTTCTTTACGAGTCCGTAGTACTACCATCGTCCGTCTAGCTCGCCCAACACCACATTTTTGATGATATTAAATGACTGAATGAACTTATGAAAAAAATCGTCGTTTGTAAAACTAGAAAATAAGATCACAAATATTCGACAAAAATTACTATTCGATCCAAGTTTTTTATACATAAAAATAAGTTTTGCGTTAATATGTAATTTCTAAATGCAGTCATTTTATAACTTAAAAAATGTGGGTATGCGCGAGCGAGACGTACGATGGTCGGACTACGAGCTCAAAGATCACCGGCCCTGAATATCCTTGAAAGTTTTTTTTAAAACGGTAATAGCTCAGTCATGATCAGTCCCAACAATGGATACAAATGAAGGAATTAGTTGTGAATAATTTATTCATAGTCAGTGTTCATAGTGCTAATACTTATAGCATGGTGGTATTTTGTAGCGTTCGACTGGCTCAACTGGCGGGCGTTTTCAACAGTCAGATGAAAATTCTATCGCTAAGCATCTAATAGGGTGTCGCGGAACCTCACTTCAGCATCAGTTAACATTTCGGGCTTGATGTGCTTTTATTGTTAGGATGTATGCTAAAATCAAGAAAATAATCTGAAAGATCGGACACAACTTAAGAATATCGATATCTATATCTATGGTCATGAAATTGATGCTCGTAGCGTTGAGACTTTATGAAAGCTCGTAGCGTATTAATAATAACGTAGTAAGGCAGAATATAGTGGCAAGGGACTATTATAGTCTAGTAAAAATAAATCCGTTTGTATGGAGCAGATCACAGTATTTGCAACTGGGGGGATTCTTTGAAGTTATGATAGGAAAATAACTAAAAATCATAAATCAACAATAATCCCCGATTTATAGACTAGCTGCGTTCCGCAGTTTAACACTCGCGTAGTTATGAAAAACGGTGTTAATTATGATGATGATAAGTAGCTTATGCCCGTCTCCAGGTCCACAGCTATCTCTATACTAATTTTCATAACGATCGGTTCAGCCGTTTGAGCGTGTAAAGGTAATAAAATTAGCTTTTATAATATCATTATGAAATTGTATCAAATGTATTTCAAAACATCAGTACATTCATTTAAATAACAATAAACTTAGTTGTATTTTATGTTGTCACAAATCTTATTTTTACTAGACTATTATTGGCTATCTCAGTCTCTCTCGCAAAAAGCGACATGTCATATTGAGCAGATTAAACTAGTTTTTATTGTTATTTTCAGTTTTGTGGTGGTGGTGTGTACTTCGTTCCGATAATAAAATCGGTTACATCGACGTTTTCTCTCAAAAAATATTCTAATAATACATCATCTTAAAACCAGTGTTAGATAGTATTTTATGGCGCAGGACAGATGTCCAGAGCAGATGTTCTGCTCGCATCACATGTGGAGTCTTCCTGGAGGTATCCTAAATGTAAACAAACTACTGTTTCTCCAAACTACCGCTATTCACATTTCAAACAAATCAGGACAATGGATGGGAACAATTTTTGTTAGAAAATAATGACGTATTATGAAATTCAGGCGGTATGAACAAAATAATATTTTTACAACCTTTTATTCCATACGGTATTTGTGTAGACATACGTCAAAATATTGAGAACGATGTTAGGCTAGGACAATTTCTACTGATCCAATTAGTTTTTTTTTTTTAATACATTTTATATCTACGATTGACCACCAACTCGCCTGATGTTAAGCGACGGTGTGGCCGAGGATGGAGCTCGTCGATCTAGAAGATATCTATTCATTCTAGCCTCTACACTTCGACAACGACACAATAAAATGTTACCAAGTAGCTGATGGAGATTTAAAATTGGCACTGATAATCTAGATAGAGCTTCTTGATACAGCACATAGTAGATTTGACGAAGTCTTATCTGTAGTTTTCAAACCTCTATGTATAAGTATTTCACGTTATTGATGCGTATTGCACAGGAATGGAACTCCCTGCCGCCTTCCCTGTTTTATGAGAGCTACAGTTGTAGTTTTTTTTAATCTAGGTTGAATCTTCTAAATCAACAAGCTCCATCCATTTAAGTATTTAATGTTATCTGTCTGAATTTTTTGTTATTATGCGGCTTATAATAAAGTGTTATCTATCTCCATCCTCGGCCACAGCGTCCCGTACCCTCAGAGGCGAGTTGGTGGTGGTCAATCGTAAATCTATTTCATGTATAGAACCACGGATACGTCAAACTACGGTTTCGGCTTTTTAGTTTCTATAGAGCTTATAGTTTTGTCGTGTATGTCCAACTGTAATCTGACCAAGTAGGCTTTACAAATTGATAGCTATGCACCGCTGCAACCAGGGCACAAGGTCATTTAAAGAGTATAACACTTACCGCTACGACGTGCGTACAATGCACTGTTGGTTAATGATGCGTAGCAGCATCTACCAGGGCATCAGGTTATCAAGGAGTTAGCGCGCAGTACCGCTACAGTAGCATCTCGCTTTCATCATTGCGGTCAATGGAGCGCCGATGTGATTTGAATCCATTGGACGCACGGTAGGTTGATTTGAAGTTTTAATGAGAAGAAAACAGCAAACACAATGCTGAATACAAAACCGCGCACAGAATAATTCCGACTAGGCACATAATTACTAAAGGTAAACCCTAAAAGTGTATTCACGGGTGGTGTGCACAATATAAGGGCATGCACATATGAGTGAGTCCATTCACTGAACGTACCGTACTTGATTCATAAATGAATAGTGAAGTAAAAGTAGGGTTACGCTTGCGTCCTCCGCCGTACCTATATTTTTAACCGACTTCCAACCAACGATTCTTTCCTTCCAAGGAGGTTCTCAATTCGACTGTATGTTTTTTGTATATTTGTTCAGCGACTACTCCGCCAATTATAAATTGTTTTTATGATTTTTTTTTATTTGATAGGTACCTAATACCTCAGAGGTGGTCCCATTTAATTTTTATCAAAATCGGTTCTGTACTTTGGTTTTATAACAAAGTAACTGAAAAAATATCATCCAAGTAAACTAATTGCGTATTTTGAAGTTTTTTAGCAGCGGCCCCCTACCTCCCCTTGGCGACGCCCTTACTTCAACTAACTAACTAACAATCTTGTGTATTTCTCGGTCAACAAAATAAACATTTATTTCTTACTTCATAAAGTCTAAAACATCTGCAGCAGGTAAGTTTGCTCCTCTCCTGCACCCGTTCTATGCAATTTACGTGTGCGAGACTGTAACCAGAAACGGAACTGTTTTTTTCTGTTTATTTACGTACCTATGCTTTTATTAGGCTACACCAAAGGGATTGGAAGCTTAAGCTAATTCAAACTTTAATACTTCTTTAATAATGTTACAACTTAAACGCCTCGATTCTAGTTTAATTTAACTGCTTAGTTTGGTAATTAGTTTCTGACTTTAAACGCTATACAATAAAGTTGAAAATTACTTGTTTGTAGAATAAGTGCAGTAACTTGAATCGTCCGCTGACGGAAAGGCGACGGACATAGTTCATGCAGCTTGGTTCGTGTACACCGGGGTTTAACAAGGCTACGCAAAAATGGTGTACCTATTTAGCTGACAGGAGCAACTTATTACTCACTTTGAAAAAATTTCCTAAGCGGCCAACCGGGGAAAAAATATTTTATTTTGAAAACAGTATTCATACGTGATACTAATTTGAGATTACATATTTTTTTTAGATAGGGAGATTAGGGACTAATTTTAATATAAAGAATTGTATTTACATATTTTATTATATTTATTAGATTACAGATATTAATTTGACATTGAGCCTTCCCGCACTCACATATAGCTCGTGTAACTTGTACAAGCTAGACGAGACACGATAATAATGCCGATTCGACGAAATTCGAAATTTCGAAATTAGCTGACGCTTGTTTTATGACCTTATTCACCATTTTATAGTATGTACAAGTTTTTTGAATTCGTTGTGCTCCTTCCATTAAACTACACCATTTCTGCGTACCCCAGTAAGTATAATGGCCAGGAGTAAACCTGTCACCTGTACATTAAGGAGTTTGGTTTGAGTTATTTTCGTTACGGAGAGGATCGAGCTATTTCGGAACACATTTCATTTCATGCGCTTCCGACCAGTTGCCTTCGAGGTAAATATTTAGAAGTCAGTTATTTGTGTGTTAAATTACTGCACTCGATAAAAAATTGAAAGAAATTACAGATACTTTGTAAGGGGCATAGTCTAACGAACATGTTATATACTAGCTGCTCCCGCGAGATCGTTCGCGTGTCGCGCGCAAACATAAAAATATGATTCGAACATCACTTGTAAGTTCGTTTGATTTTTAAGTAAACTTCACTTATATTTTTAACACCTAATTATTTGGGCCTGGTCCTTCTAAATAGTAGAAGTAGTAATATGCCAAATTTCGGTCTTGCAATACAGACAGATAGACAAAATATATAAAATAAAACCGGACAAGTGCGAGTCAGGCTCGCTCACCGAGGGTTCCGTACAAACTATTAGATAAAAGGGGGAAATCATATCTTTTTTCATATTTTCCTTCTTATACCGAAAAATATACATCGTAAAAATATTTAAAAACCTATTTTAACTTATGGTAATTAAACTCTTTCATATGATACCCCACATGATAGGTACGGTAAAAGAACTTGAAAATTTGGACCCTCATTCCTTGCGTAAAGACACTATTTTTTTTGTGATTAAAATTTTATAGTTCTAGGTCAACGGGAAGTACCCCATAGGTTTTGATTTCCTTGTGAGTGTCGAAATGTGCGTTTTTTACGACATATTCGGCTGTAACTTTTTTTACGAAAACTGAGAAATTTTATTTTTATTTCTACAGCAAGATACTATAGATCTGCGTATATGGTTTTAATTTCATCACGATACCTTCACGCGTTCCCGAGATAAAGGTCTTGACACCCGGACGGACGGACAGACAGACAGACAGACCTGACAGACGGACAGACGGAAAACAAAGTGATCCTATAAGGGTTCCGTCTTTTTCTTTTGAGGTAGGTACGGAACCCTAAAAACCAGCAAAGTACGAAGTTAATTCGCACACCGAGGCTTCCGTACTTCCCATGTAACATGTGAATACAGAAAACAGGATTAATTAACAAAATATGATATAAATCTATGAATATTTGTAATTTCAAATATTTTCTATTGGTACCTATAGTAGAAATATTCTAAAATGGTAGGAATATAAAAAAAAATTATAAAAGCGCCATCTAGCGTGGCTTTGATAAAACAAGATGACTGTGCGGCGTGCGCCATTACATACCTACCTAAAATAAAAATATTATATCGATGTAGCGCCATCTAGTGTCACTCGTTTATGTCTTACGTAAACTTAAATTTTGTTCTATTTATAACATGACAAAAAAAACTGATAATATCTAGCAGATACCGTAGCCTCACAATAAGCTCCCTGACCGTACAGAAGGCTAAAAATATCCAAAATAACTTTATTTTCTGTGTCGACAGACAGCGTTGCCCCACGAATAGCAACCCTTAGTGCGGAGGCCTAGAAACAAACAGAATGCCGTTGTTTTAGCTTACATAGAAAACGTTCGAACCTCTTTGTATTGTGTTCACAATAATGAAATAGTTTCAGAAATACATTTTGTTAATCGTATATTAACATATTACATACATATATGTATTACCTTTACATGTATTATATTTACATTTGTAAATTTTTATGAATCTTTCAATAAAAAAAAATGCAAAACATAAAAAATACACGCAAAACAGGAACGTCGCAAAAACACAAACTCCCACAGAGTTAGAAATAACTTATAATAGTAAACAGGGTTAATCCATCCTCATCAGTCACCACTTCAATCCATCAGTCGTCAATCAATCAGGCTGTACATGGGCAATGCGCAGGAGTCGCCAGAGCTCGCAATACTTAGCCAATATTTTTTACATAAGTTATACAATATATATTAATATCTGTGTTTTTATGATACTCGTATATCTGTTTCTTTTTTGTTTAAAATTATTTCAATAGATTTTAAATCTGTCTTTATTCCTATGGTTTCCCATATTGATGGTTAAAGTAGAGAGTCAGTAAAAAACCTGCAAAATTTTGCGTATAGCAAATTAATTAGTTTTACCCAATTGCGCAAGGAGGGTTATTTCTATTATTTGTTTAAAAAATATATTTTCCACTCCAGTGGAAGTCCAGTGTTTACATGGAACGTACTGTATCTGTTAAAACCAAAACAGTCTCGGTTTCCGGTACAACACGCCTTGCGCCCCACATCCCGCGTCCCGCTAACCGCCGCCGTCGTCACTCTACACCTAAAGAAAGCGAGCGTGTCGCGGTTTACATCTAGGTAGACTAGGCCTACCGCTACAATATCTCATTCAACACCACTAAGTCAGCATCTAAACGTGTTGATCTTATGCTAGTCACATTTTACATTTATATAGATATATGATGTCAGGGATCAGTCACAAGATGGACAGATGACATCATACAAGTGACAAGAAGATTCTGGATGCAAGCCGCTTCCAACTGGTCCTTTTGGAAATCCATGGGGGCATACATCCAGCAGTGGATGGAGATCATTATCATCGACTCAGCCATTTGAAGTCCATTTCTGGACATAAGCCATGGACTTATAAAAATAGCGATTGGAAGTGGCTTGCATCCAGCTTCTTCCCGCCACTACTCTCTATGGAGGTGATGATGATGAATTTCAGGTAAAACCCTAGAATCCCGATCACAGAAGAGAAATGGCGGAGATATTGCGAGACATTAAAAAAAGCAATTGTGAAACTAAGTAGCATGAGAAGAGAATTTTCCGTAGTTCACATGATAATAACAGTCGAAGCCTTAACATAGACTGTTCCATCACACAGGTCTGTATTTTTTGTGAATCTGCGACCCCCAAAAGCCACAAAGGTTTTTTTGTACTCGGTGGTAGGCTTGCCAACTTGCCAACTCGCCTGATGTTATTATATATGGGTGCGGGATGCGAGTTGTATAACGGTTGCGTTGGTGTGTAGTTTTCCCATATTTAGGAGATTTACATCTGCGGGATTCTCCATTTTTGAATAGGTGTCCAGTTCATGTCCATCCCTCTCCCGTGGTGCACGGCTGAAAACTTTCAACGTTGAATACCGTCCGTGGAGAGGCTCCCTGAATGTTCCTAGTCGGTATCGCACGCCAGTCTGCGGTCTGCGGCGGAGGTTAATAACTTCATAATATGATTGTGACATGGATATCTATCACTGGAACTGTTATCTAATCTGTGCTTTGGTGCCGTTTCGAGTTTTAGTTTATTTTAAGACATTTCGTTTATTAGGAAATGTTATTTGCTGTCAACAAATTAATTTTGTATTTTTTTTTAAAGAAAAGAAACGAAGAGTAATTCACCTAACTGTAAATAATCGGTATCCCCTGTCATACTGGGCTCTAAGATGGTCAGGAATGGGACTCTGACCTTCCATTCAAACGGGTCCGAGGTGGACTACAGGTTGTATGTAGTAGGCTGATGAGGTTGCCTCGTCGAAGAGCTGTGTTGCAGTGGTGTAGGGTCTATTAAGTTTGTTTGGGGAATCCGAAGTCTTCCGTGTAGCACTAAGGCTGGCTACCAGGGGGTTTCAATGGGTACAATCCCGCATAGCCCGGGTATCTTTTAGAAATTTCCAAAAAATATATTCGTTAAAATATATGTACAGAAAATTTATTATAAGTTGTTTAATATCAATGAATCTCGAAAACCTGAGATGCCATCACGTCATATACCCGGTAGAGTTATCGTACTTACGGTCAGGGGTCGATGGATGTTAATGCGATGCGATTGGAAACGGGTCACGTCTCTAGATAATAAATAGGTAGAGCAAGGACTGCTATCTGCCTGATCTCAGTAATACTGATGGATAATGCGCCGGAATTATCTGCGATCTCTACAGGTTACAGAACTGCTGCAATGTACCAAAAAGTATCTATGTGTATTGTGCATATAGTATGTATAGATAAAAAATATTGATTAATTATTAGAGTAGTGTTACCGTTTTAAAAGAAAATAATTATAGTTTGAAAAACTGAAATAAACCGACTTCAAAATACGCAATTCGTTTAATTCGATAACACATTTTTCCAGTTATTTTGTTATAAAAACCAAAGTACTAAGTACTAAGCTTCAGAGATGGTCCGATATTTTGATCAAATATGGGACCACCTCTGAAGTATGACCTACCAAACAAAAAAAAATCATCAAAACCAATTCATAATTCATAATCGCTGAACAAACATTTAAAAAACATACAGTTGAATTGAGAATCTTTTTGGAATTCGGTTTAAAATAATAAGATTTAAATGTTAATGATACAATGTTTATATATTTTTGCTAAGAGTCACAAATCAATTTGTTTGTGCAATATCTAATAAGAATCAAAAACTGGTTAGTTAACATCAACATTTTCAAAATCAGTGTCCGAAACGGGAATTACTATCGAAATTAAAGTTTTAATGGATAATCCGTTAAAAGTTGTTTAATTTCAATGAGTAACAATCGCAAAAACCTAAGAAATCATTATGGGGATTAATATCTCCATAAATATATCTACCTACATTTATGGATTAAAGCATTGCTTAGCAAGGGCGTCGCCAGTGGGGGGCAGCTGCCCCCTCTGCCCCCCCCCCCCCCCCCCCCCTAGAGATTTAAAAAATGTAGCCAACTGCAAAGCAACCAAAGTCCTATTGTACCTGTACCTACAATTCATATTTTTCTCATCCTCCATAATATTAACCTGCATGGGCATGTTAATATTCTGGGCCATGGGCTGGCGATGCCCTTGTTGCTTAGTAAATAAAAACGACGATATTTAATAATGTACACACGATATTTCTAACACATTTATATTTTAGATTATATAAATTTTAAATTAGCATTTCATTGGAGATATTTATATATATTTTCGGGGTAACAAAATAATTTTACTCGACGGCCAAGTAGATCGTAATATAAACCTTTGATATAGCTAACAAAGTAATTACAATTCTTTTTTTTTTTATTTGTATATTTTTTGTAGAATTACAATGTCTATCAGATTTGTAAAATATTGTATAAATATTAGAGCAGCGGTACTTAGAGTGTAGTACGCCACAGTACGCGGGTCATCGGCTCTTTGTGCATCAATAGACAGAGTAGCCTGCCGACGGCTGGCGCGACGATCTGCTCTGATCTAACCACGCACAACGAAAATTTCATTGTATTATTTCTTTTTACAAGTTTTTATTTAGGTTCTCTTGTCCTGGTGTATGTCTGTAATCAAAACTAACAAGTTACATTTGATACCTTCCCCCGTTTCCGCGAAATTACACGCATATGCATTTATAATCTTTTACAGCGATTATTTTGCATACTTTCTTACAAAAAAAGTACCTTCAACAGCATATAAAGAGTAACGAAATCGTAAGTTAGACTGCAAAAACTGCTTTTCTGCAGTCGTTTTTTTTTATTTATTTTATTATTTCACTAAAAACGTTTTTTAGATTATCTTGTTGACTTTATTTTTCGCAATATTGTAAGAAATTGTACAAAATGTCTGCATTCGATCAAGTCATTTCTACCTGAGACCACAACATGAAAAAACTTCCTTAAGATATTGTTGCCTTTGGTCACACTATCGACATCAAGTGAATTATAGTTTGTCTAGCTAGCCTGTCGACCATAAAAAAACGTAGTACTGTCAACGTGGGTAACTTTGACTCTGCGTCAAACATGGCAACGTGGCTAGTTTAGAAGGTTCTCGATTATTTTCTCAAGAGATTAATAGTCAAAACGACTGTAAATTAATTAATCAAGTAATTTGACTGCTAATCTGTTGGGGAAAAATCGAGAATCTTCTAAAACGGCTACGTACAATGTTTGACACAGAGTCAAAGTTACCCAAGTTGACTGTAGTTACGATTATATATTTCATCTTTCTCTTCATGTGCCATCGTGCCTTTAAAGCATATAATTTACTGACTGGTGGAACATATCCGACTTTTGCTATAAATTTCACGTTGTTTTTCTATATTTCATAAAATATTGCGGCGTCACGAACTGCACTTTGTCTAAAGCTGAACATAAAAAATAATGATCAAAGATAACGAAAACCAAACATGCGAAATAGAAGTAAAACTTTATAGATTACAGAGTTACAGCTATGTCAATGATATAGTAAATAAGAAAATAATATCTATGAAAGAATTTAGACTTTTGTTTACACCGTCATCAAATGATATTATAAAACAATTATTTGAATATTCAGTTACTTATTTTATTTGGCTCAAAAAGAAATGCTTTCTTAAAAAACTACAATGAGTAATGTTAAATAGTTAACTGTCGTCATTTGTGTTTTTAACTATCTATAATTCAGTTTCAAAATCAAGGGGAGGCATTTGCCCAGCAGTGGGACACTTCAGGCTAAAAACAAACAAACAAACATAATGCAGTTTCAGCGCAAACGGATAAATACTTATACATCTGTATTCTAGATGCATCAACTCCATGAGTATATCATTACTTTGTACAAGCTCTCGTAAAACATCTATAATTATGAACTTCATCATCTCAGCCCTTAGAGATGGTCTAAGTCTCAGCCACATGAAGTCCACTGCTGGACATAAGCCTCCCCAACCCCTCCAGCCCCATGGATTTCTAAAAAGACCGGTTGCAAGCGGCTTGCATACAGCGTCTTCCTGCCACTTGTATGAAGTATTATGTCTCCTTTGTGGCTGGTCTTCCTACGCGCTACGCTGCGATTGCCAGTACGTAGTCTCTACTCGAGAACTTTGCGTCCCATAAAAACTTACTATAAAGTAATAATACGGAAATTTGCCGGAAAGGCTATCTTTTCATCTTGTGTCCTTTAAATAAATGGTATATGTGAGTCATATAATCATGCTTTACTCGTAGGAGTTACTTATCACTGATTTATTCCGCCGATAGGTATGAATTAAATTATACTTCCATACATTTTGAAAGTCGACGCCAATTTGATAGTTAGCTATTTGCGTTTCCCAAATTCTGCAAAACATCTTTTAGTTTTTTAACTGTGACAGAAGATAATTAAAATAGTCGATATTGAAAAACAAAAAAGTAGTAAATCTAGAAAGAAAAATTAAAAGTCCTGAAATATAAGATATTTTTCCACGCAAGCCAGATGAAGTGATTTGCATAGTATCTTTTGCTATTCTCTATTTTTATATTTGTTAAAGCCGCGAACGATTGTCATTATCCAATCAAAAACTGGGTCAACGTCCTGAGACGAATGTAATGTAGCCCCTTCGAGGAAGACGTCACTTGGGGCCCAACTAAGGACCAGGCAATTGGAAGATTGGTATACCTACCGAACGTCATTGAAAATAGTATACGGATAGCTTCAGTAGTTACTTTCCGTAGGGGTCATTTTTTCTTCTTATATTTTTAGACATCAGGAAATGTTTATCTTTCTCATATCTAATATTCTGTCTTACCGCTAAGCAAACTCTACTTCTTTTTACAAATACGAGTACTTACCGAACTTTTGCTATCTTGACTTTAACTCGCCTGATGTTAAGCGACCGTTGCGTTTTACGATGGAGCATGCTTGCTTAGAAGAAACCTATTCACACCCGATGGTTCCAGAATAACGTTTTCCAGTGCCCTCATTTACACATAATTATGCATAGTGATGTTATAGCTAATATGTAGATACTTGTTAGTTGATTTCTGAATCTAAAACCAAATAATCTTAACAATATTGATGTGGCATCACACAGAAATTCTTCAGATTCACAATAAAATGTAGGTTGGTGTAGATATGCACATAAAAACTTAATTATCTTTTAAATAAGTATCTTTCAATTAAATGTAATTATAACGAGTTATATCGTTTAACATATCTTAAAGTTGTTGGCATTTTAAGTATTTTATTTGAATGGCAGGCGTCTTGCAAGGGTCCACGCGCGGCCCACGCAAAACTATCGGCCCTATACTTGATAGCCAATAGGTCAAGTTGATCCACTACTGTCCAAACCACGCTCACACGAACAACCTTATCATAATAAACAACTTTTTTGCCTGGCCTGCAATCGAGTATCCTTTTCCCAAAAAGACAATGTTTTATTTACCTCAGCATCTAGTAACCTAATTGTTTAGGTTTTCTAGATTTTTATGTTGAATTATCCGTCTACAGGGAACGTTTTGCTTAATATATCAATTTTTTTTTTCATAAAAAGATAATAGTCATCTAATCTCACCTACCTCAAAAATTTTGCTAACACTCATCTTTTGGTTCTCAGCTATCTATTATCAAATTTATGATACCTATACGCGATAGAAAAGTTGTTTATTACAACTGTTAGTATATTTGCTCACCGAATACTTAGACGTAGGACTGTAAATGATTGCACCTCATTTTGCCAAGGTACTAGAACAGAAGGTATTACAGTAGTAAAGTGGGTACGAAAAGAGGCTATTTAAACAAATCGTGAAGGTCCCTCATTAAGGTCTGTCTGTCGGTGTTTTGGGAGAAGTTCACCTTTGTCGGCTTATTGATGGGGGCATCTTTGACGCGTGGCAGAATAACGTATTACATGTATTGTACGGTAGGAACAATTATTTAAAAACGTTTTATACGTTTTTTATTTACTTTTGCTAGCGATGTATTCCATTTTTTATTAAACAAGTGTTAGTATTTAAAAAGAGATCAAGCAACTTTAATCAGTACACTCTCGAACAAATCAATCATATAACTGGAGAAAAAACCGCAAAAAAAAACGGACAAGTGCGAGTCAGACTCGCCCACCGAGGGTTCCGTACAAACTAGTAGATAAAAGGGGGAAATCATATATTTTTTTTATATTATCCTTCATAAACCGAAAAATATAACATCGTAAAAATATTTAAAAACCTATTTTAACTTATGCTAATGAAGCTCTTTCATGATGATACCCCACATGATACGGTTAAAGAACTTTAAAATTTGGACCCTCAACCTTGCGTAAGACACATTTTTTTTGGTGATCTAATAAAAAATGTCCAGTTTTCGGATTTTTTCCTATATGTGTACTCTAACACAATGCTTCTTGCCAAATTTCATAGTTCTAGGTCAACGGGAAGTACCCCATAGGTTTTGATTCCCTTGTGAGTGTCGAAATGTGCATTTTTACGACATATTTGGCTGTAACTTTTTTTTATGAAAACTGAGAAATTTTATTTTTCTTTCTGCAGCAAGATACTATGGATTTGCGTATATGGTTTTAATTTCAACGATATACCTTCACGCTTTCCCGAGATAAAGGTCTTGACACCCGGACAGACGGACAGACAGACAGACAGACGGACAGACGGACAACAAAGTGATCCTGTAAGGGTTAAGTTTTTTTCTTTTGAGGTACGGAACCCTAAAAAGTGAGAAATCTAATAGCTAAAGCTACACAAAACCATTAATTAATACGTGTTGTTTGGTGTCACAATACTCAGTCATATTTATGTCCTAAAATATAGGTCAGCTCCACATAGTATTGAGTTGCAAAACTTGCAAAATATGTTGCACAGTTCAAGTGATGACAATTATTGTTACGTTCCATTTGTTTAGATTAACATCTGCATCGAGGTTCGTGATGAAATATGATGATAAATGATTTAAAGGACTCGAATACGAGACTCGAGCACAATGGGAGGGTCACAGCACTGTAAAGAGGTTAATAGGTATATACGAGTAAGAACGAGAATATCAAAAGCAGCGCATAAATGAAACGGTGACTTGAAATATTTTGCAATGATGATTGTGTGACGCGATTTGCAATGATTTTGTAGATTATTTCCATCATTATCAGCTTATTTCAGTCCATAGCTGGACTCAGACGGCAGGCGCTTGTCTAATAACAGAATTGTGCTATTAGTTTCTTTTTAACACGCTTTTATTAGGTCGACCTGTATGTAATGATATCTAAGGTAACTAATTTAACCATCTTCCAAGGATCGTAGCGTCATGAAAATTGGCAGCTGTATGTAGTTCTGATGACAATACAATAATATGGTACTGTCGAACTGATCTGATGATGGAGCCGGAAGATATGAACTAAAACTTCATGATGGAACATCGTATCATAGCTGTTTGGATTTGTTAGAAAAGTCTTGTAATGAACTTTGACCACGATTAGGTTTCAATGTTATAACCAACCTATTATTAACAATTTAAGTAATGTATAGATATATCCAAAATTACCAATCTCATCCATATACAATAATTTATTTACATTTTTACGTGTTTTTAGTTATATATGTTACTGTAAAAGCCCGAATATTGGTAAATCTTAGGTTTTACCAGTAAATCTTAGGGTTTACCAACACGAGTCGGTAAATGTAAGAATATGTAAAAAAGAAACGATTTTATCGAGTTTTTACCATTAGAATTTAATACATGCTAGGTTTTACCAGTGACGGTTGGTAAATGTTAGTTTTGGAAATAAAACAATGCATATGTTACTGTATTCGGCTTTTACAGTAACATATATAATAACATTTGTTTGATTGAAAGATGTAGCTTGGTGCAACGCAGTCTTAGGTATAAGCAATAATTTCTTCAGAGATTAGGTTATGTTTTTTTTTTTTATACAAATTTATAGATAATAATTTACAAATACAGATAACTTACACTTTAAGTTTGCAGCTGCAAATAAATTTTCTGCGACAGCGCTAAGGGGGAAAACGAGGAAAGTCCCAAGAGCGATCCGGAAATAAATTTGTATAAAAAAAAAACATAACCTAATCTCTGAAGAAATTATTGCTTATACCTATATCAGGATCAACTAGTTTGGCCTAGCCTAAGCTGGTATATTATGCATTGTTTTATTTCCAAAACCAACATTTACCAACCGTCACTGGTAAAACCTAGCATGTACTAAATTCTAATGGTAAAAGCTCGATAAAATGGTTTTTTTTTACATATTCTTACATTTACCGACTCGTGTTGGTAAACCCTAAGATTTACTGGTAAAACCTAAGATTTACCAATATTCGGGCTTTTACAGTAACATATATATATCCAAAATATATATAAAGTCTGTCTAATCATGCCAAGAAAGTCGGAGAATAAAATTTTGATTAAAATAATTAGAGGACACTTAAAGTGGGGATGAATTATTTAAAAAAAAAAACATGCAATGTTGAAATTAAAAGGAAAACTATCATGGCTAAATAGACTGCAAGTTGACGAGTAATAGGCGATCAACTTAAAAAATGTAGTTAGAAAAGTAAAATGTAAAATTTCAGTTTCCTATTTAGTTTATTTAAGTTGTATATCTGTATTATTTAAGTTGTTTAGGTTATTTTACTTTAGTTTTATTTTAGTATATATGTAATTACAATAAGTAAATAATAAATTTGTAGCGTGTTTTTTAGTTTTTTGAACTGTAATTATTATTCTCATAGGCTCAAGCAATGCTTAGTTCGTTTTAATTAACTACGTTTAAAGGTTAATTCGAAAGATGTTTCAATTTTAGTCTTGACGTACGGAAGTAACGTTAAGTTACGTTTCCATCTCAAGATAGAAAACTTGAACAACGCCATGGCTTCAAATTATATCTAGCCTAATATTACCAAAAATACAGAAGGTGACATAAGTTACATAGTGTTTGAGAGAAGATGAGAAGGAAAGAGGAAGGTAGTTAAATTGCTTTTTGTATTATTTTGTCCACTTGTCAGTGGAAATAAAGAATGTGTTGACGTTTCTAAGTTAACAGTTAAGTGACTGTAGTGTGCGCAGTAATTCTACTTAGTAATTCAGCATCGGACCTCAAGATACAGGCTTTGCCGAGTTTGAGGTCCATCGTCAACCGCAGTAATATGTAAAATTTTGTTTTTTGAGAAAATAAAATTATTTGTATTTGTTTGTATTTGTATTGGCAACTGACATGACAAGCGGATAAAAAGAATTCCTCTGCCCTCTGTGACACTGGAATATTCCTTATCATTACTTGCAAGACAATCATGAAAAACATGAAATCTGAAATTAGCTTTGGTTATTAGATTCTATAGTTTGAAGTCTATTATCCTTTTTTTACGCAGGATCTTTAGATGATCTTCGATTAACCTCCAACTCGCCTGATGTTAAGCGACGGTGTGGCTGAGGATGGAGCTTGTCGATCTAGGAGATATCACAAGGAGATATTCACTCTAGCATTGAAAATTCCAAGATTTTAGTTCTTAGGAAACAGAGATAGCGTTACGCAGTAAGCACGTGGACCGATATCGCTGAGTACGGATTTTTGGTATCTCAACGAGAAATGAGATAGGCTTTCTGCTAGTTCTGTAGTGAATCGGGGAGGGTGGAAAAAGATCGTGAAGCCCTTGCGCACACTCCCCGAAATGAATCCTGTAGAATATAGACCGACATGCTACTTTACGGCGGTGCTCGAGACTAAGTAGCTTCTTGTCAACTAGTTTATCGTCACCGATTAACCTCATAGCTCGCCGGTCCACTGACTCTAAGCTTCCAGCTGATACTATGCTGAGCAAAAAGGCGGCAACAGTACTCCATTCACGATCGCACATGTGCCTGATACCTACCTACTAACGAAGCAGTTGTTTATAATATTTATACAATTTCTTCGACTTGTTTGAATAGAAGAGCGGAGGGCGGCGGCGAGTGGTTCTGTGATTCCGTCTGATCGATATAGAATCAGCGGCATCATAACAAAAAAAATTATCGCAAAGAAAGCCGCGCTTTGCATGCAGCGTCTCGCGTGCTATCTGCCATCAGACGGCTTTCACGCTACATTACGCTTTATTGCAATGAAATAGATATTATATCGGTGTGCGGGGATGGTAATGAGATGCAAAATACTGTCCCATTTGGGCGGAATCGATTTTTATAAGTTTCTATGTCTGCGGGATGGGACGGGGCGGGACAGGACGGGCGTCCCAGATGCCGACATTCATACGAAGAATTCAGTACATGATTCCTGATATCATCATCATCACCATCTCAACTATAAGAAGTACTTTGCTGCCATAAGCCTCTCCCATGTATTTCCAAAAATATCTGTTAAAAGCGACTTTCAGCCAGCGTCTTCCTACTGCTTGTATGAATTAGGTCTTCTGTTCATCTTGTGGCCGGCCATCCATTCTACTTACTATGTGCCCTGCCCACTGCCACTTCAACTTGCTAATCCGCTGTGCCATATGAGGTGACTTTCGTGTGTCTAAGGAACTCTTAATTTCTGATTTCTGATATGAATCAATAATTATTTTAGATACCGTACACATTATAGCAAATTATGCCCTAACAACCACCCACCTCATACAAGTGGTGGGAAGACGCTGGATGCAAGCCGCTTCCAATCGGTCTTTTTGGAAATCTATAGTCTATGTCCAGCAGTGGACTTCTTATGGCTGAGATGATGATGATGATGATGATGAACCACCCACCACCAGTGACCACCGTCCGACTTCTGATTCTAAGTTTTTGGATTCATACCCCGCGATACGCAGCGAAGTTATATATTATTATACATATTGTGTGCCTCATGATTTTTTCGTGTCTGAGAACTCTGAGAGTCCTTAACGTCCTTTAAAATATTTTAAATCTGCCAAGCAATCAGCAGCTGTAGTATACCATACTGGCTCGAGCTTTTACCCTTCTTACAATAAGAAGTTGGCTTGTGGTCAGCTTTCCATTGGGCGAACTGGTGGCATATAGACCTATTCTGTAAAAACAAATGAAACAGTATTCAGACAGGGCTGATTCACACATTTGACATAATCAGATGAAAAACATATAGCATATCCCGGAAAGGTGGAATATGGTCAATCCAATCCCTTACGATCCAGTGCTAACTCATGCTCGTTCATCTATGATCAAACTTTTAATCAGTCCGTTTGTAAGAGAGGAAAGGGTCATCAACTTTCCTTAGTCTAATTCAGTTTAATGAGTTTACAGAAAGTATATTTGGAAGGATATGTGTAAATAACGATATATACGTGTAAATTACTCTCTTTACTACAGTCATGGTAGCGTCCCGGGGGCTCTCTGTGGTCACGCATTAATAACTCTATTAATTCATAACAAAGGCACGGTGGTGTGGCGACTCAAATGAACTACTACATTAACCTAATTTGGTGATGTAGGTGCAGCGTAACAAGCTCAAATTATAACTCAGAAATCTTTACACCTACTATTTATACAATAAGCTAGATGTAGAGGAAAACGACTTGCTAAACTAGACAAGACCACTGTCACCAATTCTCAGGTGCTGTGGTTAAATGCCTAGCCTGTCAACCACATAAATTTGACATAAATAGACATTTTTCTAGAGCAGACCAGGTCGCAGACAACCACTAGCGGCATTTATCGATTCAATCTATGAATGAATAAGGCGCAGCGGGCTGATTCTGGTCACGTGCTCACGACTCGACCACATTAGGGCAACCTGTGATCTACGCCGATCGCCTGCCGTGCCGCTGTTGCCGCCGCACGGGATAGACTGAGCTGCGTGTGTGGTACAAGTTTCCAAAGAGGAAATATACTTCTTGTGGAAGCTTTTCATCTCAAATGTTTCAGGGATGACTGAAATGTTTGCTTATTCATTGAAATCTTCTATATCACAAGAAGACGAGCAAAAGCTCTTCAAAAGTAGTGGCTGGCAGCATTTCAGCACATATACCTATATGTTATCGAAAATGGTAAGGACATATAACTTGGAAGGAGATCTAGCTCCAAATATTTTACTTGTTGGCCACATATGTTTTGTAACTTGATACTTCTAATAATGTATTAATTCATTTCAAATGCATTTAAATAATAGCAAAAAAAAGGAAAAACTATTTTAACTCCCCGTGTTTGGCGGTTTCTACTAATGAAAATGATCTCACGGTACCTTTACAAACTAATTATTAAAACCATAAAACACCTTAGAAGGATAATCTAAACGATTGTAAAAAAATGAGCGTCATCTTCCAACGAGACGTAGGCGAATAACATAAGCAGACCAATTAGCGAACCCATAATCAAACTCCTAAAATGAGTCCTCATGATCTGAGAGAGACGCCGTTTTAATTACTAGCTGCCAGCCCTTCAGAATAATCATTAGTTGTGTTGGGGATACAATGATGGAATCTGACAGATATGTTAATTAGAGGCACTACTCTTTTCACAGACTTGTATTTTAACGGGCAGAAGATATCAAACTCTAAAGATAGCATATCTTTCAAGTTTCGTATAAGATTTGTTATGCATTCATAACTTCGAAGACCATGCAATACTAAATAATAATGCGGTTGGTCCATAGATGAATGCCTGAGTTGAGGATTGTCATTGGAACTTTCTGATAAGTATATCTACTTAGTGTTGCGTTGAGATAAAGTTGGTTTAAAAATTGCCAATGATTTATTCCTTGAATATGGACTATAATTTTAGTCATCATAAGCACTTTTTTCGTAAAAGAGTTTATTTACATAAATGTGGTGTAAATCGCGTTTTGAATTTAATTTATTATGAATCAGTGCCGGATTTATCACTGCAACTGATCAAAAGTCAATGTACATATTTATGGATGATTAGTAATTAGATTTCACTGAATTTATTTATTAATTTACAATATGTCATAATATACTAAACAAGTCAAAATTATGCTAATAAATTATTACTAATTGAACGTCACAAATACAATATTAACATTTACGTGGTCACAAAAACAACAACAAGAAACGAGACAACCACGGTTGAACAGTAATTAGATAGTATTATATTATCCAGAATTTATCGAAAATTCGATCAAAAAATTAGTAGATCCCTATTTCCAAGCAAGCTTTATTTTTTTTATCTGTGGATACCTGTGAAGGTCAAATCTTCATGACTTTTATAGAGGCACCCATAACGAATTAGTTCCAGCAAATGATGTCATTATGACAAAGCTATCAGAGCTGCTTCAAAATTATCTTGACAAAGATTGATTGGAAAAAATATGCTGATCACTTAATGAAAAAATGCTACCTGTTAGCTTCAATTTAAATATTGGCTCATACTTCTCGGTTAGGTCAATTCCAGGCAAAGTAATGACTACGTAGTATGTACTCAGGAAATATTAGATCATTCATCAATTTAGGCTACCTATCTTTCTCGCATGCAATTTTTTTAATTGTTATTTAACCGCTTTGTTAGAACCAAGTTCATGACATTATTTTTTGAGCTCTGTTGCAAAACATCTCATTCGTTGTCAACTTTATCTTTATAAGACTATACACTAGAAATTTGTTCATCTGCCTACACATTTAAATTAGTAGTTCTACTTAGCTAAGTAGAAAGCTAAGCTTCTACTCATACACAAACTTTACCTACTTAAAACAATAGAGTGAACATTAGTGTCAAATCAAAATTATTTAACTATCGACACTTTCTGAAAGTATAAACCTAATTTTCTCTTCTAGTGTTGATCCTTCGATCGTTGTAAAACTGGAAATCATGATCTATTAGAGTATCACCGTCGATCGTATGATGTTACTACGTTTGTAAATTTTTTTAGTGTCATAAAAATACTTAGGTAGAATATTTATACGTACTTACTATCTTCTTTATATTTTTATTCCATCTTCATGTCCGTTCTGTATCTTCAGTGTAGTCTATTGGTTTCTTTTAATATGTATTTCCGCTTTTGATCCGACTGCGTAAGAAGGAGGGTTATGTTTTTCGAGTGTATGCATGTTTGTATGACCTCCTATAGCCTAAACGGCTTGACCGATTTTGATGTGCGAGGTGTCATTAAATTTGTCTTCACTCCCTGAGTATCATAAGCTATATTTTTTTTGTAACAATCATAATACGACTCTTGCAAAAATTAAAAAGTGCGTTTTGTCGTAACCTCCAACGATCTTTTTGGTAATAAACAAGTGTTTTTATTAAAATTATTCTTAAGAATTCGCATTTATAATATTTACAGCGATTGTACGTGTTTTCTCACAAAAATTTACACTCAACAGCGTATCAAGCGTAACGAAATAATATGTAAGAGAGCAAAAATTGCTTTCTGCAGTCAGTATTCAACTTGTTCCCTTTAATTGCCTTAAGATAGTCTTCCTTTGTCTGTAGGTCACCAGCATGGCATACTACCGATACGGACCAACCGCCATCGGCAGCCGCACCTCTTGGGGCCCAGTCTCTTCCCCCGTGGAGTCCAAGCCCTTCGACCGCCCCCTGAGCGGCAATTTTGACCGCATCTTCAATGCCTTCGAGAAGACCAATGCTTTCCAATATGTCCGCAACACGTTTGAAGAGAAGGAGGAGGAGAGGCACATAGGGCATGGAGATATCGTGGTCAACAGGTAATTCACATCACATTTGTGTTTACTTATAATTGATTATTGATTATTAAATTGAAAATCATTTGAAGTTTGTGAAATGCTAAATATCTTTCATATTTAGTATTTCACGTCTCTTCTCTCTGTTTGTTACTTTTCAGGATCAAACGGGTCAACTGATAGTTGTAGAACTTGGTACAGAGATAGCTAATTTATTTGAAAACTGACTTTTAAGCTATGTTTTATCATAATTATGATTGTCATCAATATTTTTTATCACACGAGTGATATCACGCACACAGCTAATAACTTTATGATCACTGAGCTTCGTGGTCTCACTCGCGCAGTGATGAAAAACGGTGAAATAATGATGATGATTGATGACATAACGTAGCCTATGTCTATCTCAAGGTTCTCAACCACCAAACTTTATAACAATCGGATCAACCGTTTAGTTGTGAAAAGGTAATAAACACACAGAGAGACAGAAAGACAGACAAACTGAGAGAGAGAGAGAGAGAGAGAGAGAGATCAGAATTACTTTCTTCTTTATAGTTAATATTAGTTAGGATTTGGTTAATTAATGAAGTTTAAAAACCATACAACATGTTTAAAAACCATCTGTAATCTATAAAAAACGACTGCTTAGTAATCGTACATACTTACATAGATGTGGATTAAAATTGTAATTATCAAACTATTTTTTTTTATTGAAACGTGTTCTAATGTGTTTTTGTATAGAAAGATGAGTAGCAGCTTCGAGCGCGCGGACTGCGCGCTGGCTGCGCAGACACCACTCCTGGAAGATGAGGAGTTCTACCGGGAGAAGATCCTCTACTCGCAGGCGAGGCAGCTGTTCCCGCTGCAAGAGGACCTGGCCGACTGGATCAATAAGACTATCGGTAAGGAATTATATCTTTATAGCGATATTAGCTTAAAATGGAGTAGAGGTGTAGATAGTCATTAAAAACCTAAGACAGCGTCAAAATAAAGATTGCGTTAACATGGCTCAGTGGTAGTACGACTGCTTCCTGAGCTGTAGGTCGTGGGTTTGACCCAGGGCAAACATTTGTGTGATGAGTATGGATGTTTGTTCTGTGTCTGGGTGTTTCTATGTATCTTAAGTATGCATTTACGAAAAAAAGTATATATATGTATTCTATCAACCATCTAGTTTCCATAGTACAAGCTTTGCTTAGTTTGGGCTAGATGGCGTTGTGTGAAATGTCCTTCAATATTATTTATTTTATAATTGTCTCTCATCTGGCCTAAAAGTAGATGAAAACGACGAACAAACAAGCAGATTTTTAGATAGGTCCTTTACACAATATCATGATAAGGTATAGATATAGCATAGAATATAAAACGTTACTATTGTATAGAATAACTTAAGACTAAACGACAAAGATTGAGTTACTGATTACCATCAACGAACGAGTGTGCATGCTCCTGGCATTCCACCCATGCGTATACCAGCAGATTCTCCGTCATAAAATATTACAGCTTTAACCCGTCTAGTCAACACACGTGTGTTCATAATTAAGGACTCACAATTTTTAGGGTTCCGTACCTCAAAAGAAAAAAAGCGGAACCCTTATAGGATCACTTTGCTGTCCGTCTGTCCGGGTGTCAAGACCTTTATCTCAGGAACGCGTAAAAGTATCGTGTTGAAATTAAAACCATATACGCAGATCCATACTCTCTTGCTACAGAAAGAAAAAGAAAATTTATCAGTTTTCATAAAAAAACTTACAGCCGAATATGTCGTAAAAAACGCAAATTTCGACACTCACAAGGGAATCAAAACCTATGGGGTACTTCCCGTTGACCTAGAACTATGAAATTTGGCAAGAAGTATTGTGTTAGAGTACAAAAAAAATATAGGAAAAAATCCGAAAACTGGTAATTTTTTATTTAATCACAAAAAAAATGTGTCTGTCCAAATTTTAAGTTCTTTAACCGTGTCATGTATCCCCGTATCAGGGGGTATCTTATGAAAGAGCTTGATTAGCGTAAGCTAAAACAGGTTTTAAAATATTTTTACGATGTATATTTTTCGGTTTATGAAGGAAAAAAAATTTCTATGATTTCCCCCTTATATCTATTAGTCTGTACGGAACCCTCGGTGGGCGGGTCTGACTCGCACTTGTCCGTTTTTTTTTCCTTGGTCGCGCCTCGCGTCGGTAATTTTGATTTTTTATAAATACCCCGATCACTTCTGGCACTCGGCATCGGCCAGGCACGGGCACACCACGGGTTGTCACATTGCTTCAATGAAAGACGATCACTATTTTTTGTGTAGACATTAGTGTTCGCTGGTTTATTAGACATTGAATACTTACTGTTTATTATGAAATTTATGAATGAAATGTCTAGATCAGTAAGGCTTTCTATAAAAGGTCTTTTATAAAGAAAACACGACGACGAGGTAGATTGATATATAACAACAAAAATGCGTCATTAACAACAGCAGCATATATATGTATGTCTTGAAACAATTTCGTGAAAGACAGTTTCGTGATATGATTCGGCTGTAGTTAGGCATGCCAGGCATCCGCTTTCATACGAACAGTTTTCACTGAAACGGCACGCATTGCTCTATGAGTTTGCTAACTAGCTACTACTAGAGCTACGCTTTATTTTGTGGTCGTGTTATGTTATCACTTACCACCTTTTTAACCCCTCCCTCTCCCTGGTGATACTTGGTGAGGATTTAGATTTACCCAACCCCCCTAGTGATATTTCGTGGTTTTCCCTGAACCCCCTTTCAAACCTTATGTGATTAATGGAGGAACTCTTAGGCTTAAACCAAGTTCAGGCTCAAACTTACGTATAACTTTATCCTTCATACTTCACATCTAGTCGATTTAATTGTTGAGGCTCTTAATCACAGTCAACATACATACATAAAATCACGCCGATATCCCTTACGGGGTAGGCAGGGCATTAAGGACCATGAGGTCGTTTGACGCTGCATTTGACCGTAATTAGAGGGTTAGATGGAAGAGAACCCCATTATAAGGTTAGAAGGAGGGCAAGATGTACAAATGTCTATTTCCCATACATATATCATTCATTACTCTTTAATATTACAACTTCAGTGTTAAGCCCAAGGAAAAAGAATACGTTACTGATGTATTATTTTTTCCTTTGGGAAATATATCAATTTTATTCATCTGTCAATCTAACCCTTTATTTCCCTACTTTCTCGGGTCAGCTCTGGTCATTTGGTACGACAAAGCCAGTATTGTATTTGTGATAATGACAGTTTGGTGTTAAGCGTATGATTTTACGTCTCTGGATATCAGCTTTGCAGGCACATATTCAAATGTGCTCTATTTGTATCGAGATCAACGTTTTTAGTAGAACGTCTAGTCTAGACGATGTGTGGATAGACACCCCGATCGATCAAATCAACGTCATTTGTCGATTTAGCAATAATATTTACATAATTTATATTACTTTTTTTTGAGTAGATGGTCCGTTGCAATACTTTTTAATTGCAATAATATGTTGCAGACGTGATTGCATATATATTTCATTAGTCCAGTAATTTTTTTTACTTGTAATTATAATCCAAAAATCCGACTAATCGCTTCGAGAAAAGGTAATAGTCCCGGCGGCGCCTGCTGGCTGACATGGCGGGGGCACGGCCGTGCTCCCAAATTATTAAAATGTTGTTTAGCGCTTGCTTATTGAAATCGATTTTTCGTTTTCTTATAATTATTATTCTTAACTTCAAAATCAGTGGTCAGAAGAGAAACTAGACCATTATTTGGAAAAGGTTATATTTATCGTCACGTCAAACTTTGCCAAATAAAGCTAGGAACAAATCAATAACCGTATTAAACAGAAGAGGCGTGAGTTGGAGTGTCGTATGTAACAAAACAACAACATCGGAGAAACAAACGCGTGTGTTCCGCGACACAAAAAAATGCTGAGGGACGGCGTGACGGTGTCACCAGCATTGTATTATCGCCCCATATACGTAAACCACGGTCTTGTACTTTTGTAATAGTTTTTTTTTATGTTGATTATGTTGACATCACCGCGCTGTCAAATTTTTTCCCTTTGCTTGCTTATCAGATCTATGTGAAGACGATTGCATAATTAAGAACCAACGTAAAGTCTTTACGTTGGTTGGTGGAGCCACTTGTAACACACGCATGAAGCATGCAATAACTCATCCGAACCCCTGACAGGTTCCAAAGACTTCGAGACAGCAGTGCAGTCCAGTGACGCTCAGCAGTATCAGTCGGTCAATAAAGAATCTATCGAATCCTCATTCAAATCGGATGAGTAGTTTAGACGTTACTAAAATCATAATCTTTGACTTTGCTGGAGTGGGGTAAAAACTACAAATTCACATGCCTCAATGTTACACGTACTCGTGTAACACGTAGATATAGGTACTAATATCGTATTCTTTGCGCGTACATAATTAGCTAATTCATGAATTGGAATGAGTGTAGGACTCCCACTACGATAACATATCAAACGTAGGTGGCAACCAATCAAGTTTGGTAGTAAACAAGTTTTTGTTCCTCCGACAATTTGTAAAAAATATGATATTTATCATTTGACATCCGGCCAGAGTGCGACTGATGATGCCTGCTTCATATCATTTTAGATTTTATTTGACATTTAAGTAATTGATGACGTCCTGCCGCATGTCTTATAAAATATTTCCTAAGGTATCATTGGGAATCGACTTTTCATAAGGAAATAAGGAAAGAAAAGCTTTCTAAAAATAAATCAAATTACTACAATACATGTATGTCGATGAAGAAAGTGCTACTTACTAAATTCACTTTTATCTTCCTAATCATGCAGAATATAATATTTCTTTACCACTTACTTTGTTTCATGAGAATTAAGTTTAATCTTAAAGTTGTCTAGGCTAGAGTAAATGATCTCCATCCTATATAGGCCACACCGTCGCTCGCTTCGCTTATCATCAGGCAGTTTGTGGTTAAACGTACATTTATTTTGTAAAATATTGTTTTTTTAGTCTTCTCCTTTTTTTCTAATCAGGTTGAAAAGAGAGAATTTTTTCATCCACTCGTTTATGATCCCACTGTTAGACAAAGGTAACAATAGTTTCAATAGTTCCTTTTCCTTCAATAGTTAAGAAATAACATTATTTTATTAGACTTTATTGCCCGAGTGAGCGAAGCAAGTATAAAATAGAGAAGGCGAAAGATATTGTTTTTCGTCTATGTGAGTGTATATCGTCCGCAATGTCTCAAAGCTATGGGAAAGTTGTGCGTGGAATCTCTACACAATTGGAGATTTTGGAATTGATTATCGAGGTGTCTCATAGGTCACCAGTTAACATGTATTAAATGAATGTTGCTCAATAGAAAATAGTTTACGGTGCTAAATCGCGACAATAACCGCCCACTCCAACACTTAGACACATTTACGACGTGTTTATACAATCTCTTAACTTAATATATTCTGTAAACATGTGCGAATTCATAATATGGCTGGTTTATGGCTCGAGTGACACGGCCTCATGCAGTCGTGCCGCAATATGATGTACCCTCGAAAACTACATTACCTGTAATATGATATATCACATATCTCACATTTTTTTATTTTACAATTTTTGAGAAATGTATGGCCTTAACTATTTTAACAGATACAGAACTCCTGAAAAACTCTCAAAATCAAAATCAGCTCTGCACCACTACACCTAACGCAACAGGAGTGGAACAAATATGCCAGCGACACAAGGCTGTATTCCGGTACTTTAAAGAGCGAGGCTGGTTTGAGTAGGCTGGCGGGGGAAAATGCACAATACACCCCAAGTGGGACGTTAGTGCAGGTCTTATCGCCCCCACTCCAAATTAGAATTACAATTGTGATGATGATGATAAAATATTTTTTTTGCCTATGTAAACGTTAGTAACGTACTTACATTAATATTGTCATGGGATGCCATATTGTCACATGCATACTGCTATTATTAAGCTTATTATACACATGTACTAGACTGATGACATGTTCCCTATCAGAGCGGGTCATCGTCGCAGACTACAATGCAATATTAATCTTATTGATGTAGTAAAACTGGCTGTTACCAAAGTTTGAATAAGATTTACGTTCGCCAGTCTTACTGATGCATGACTTAGCACAATTGTTTCATCCATCATGACATAATTATATGAGTCATATTTATACCCCTATTACACATTTAGACGTCGCCGTCGAGGTCAGCGGGAAATGCTGTTATTATAGTTTAAAAACAATAATGTGCAATTTTATTTACTTGGTTGGATAGGTCAATTTATGCTATATCAAAACGTTGCAAATATCAAGTCTGAAAGTTCTAGTGAGCTAAATGGTAAAGGGGGCCATAACGTTCAGTGTCCGATTAATCTGAGTTAGTTTTCTGTTCATTAAACTATAAAGCACAAATCAAGGAATATCATTTTTAAATAAAAACTACGGGTCACTCACGTCTGTTTTGAGCCGAAATATCCGACTATAGTTTTATATTTTTATTTAAAAATGTGTGAAAACCACGTTAATTTCCACAAGGAATATCAAATGAAATATTATATCGTATATCGCACCGTAATCGAATATCGATGCAATTTTTGTAATAATGAAGCATGAGGAAATAGTCTAAGCAAGCTTGTAAGCTTATTAATATCTTTGTATTTTGGTGAACACACCACACATATTGTCACAAAAATATTGCAATACTCGCGAAGATTATAATTGCGAGTCAATCGATTTCTTTTAGGTAATCGCGATGCATAGTGAACCATATTATAGATAAACCGCTTAACTGAGTCTGTTCCTGAGGTATGGGAGCGGTACGGGAGGGTTCACATGTAATAGCAATGCTGACGCCTGACCGACGTAATAATATTACCCCTCCCGTACCGCTCCCATACTCCAGGAACAGACTCCATTATGCGGTAGATCAATAGTTAGCGCTAGTCCGTCAACTAATATGGTTAATTTATTATTTATAAAAAGTATATAATATGATATAATATAGTTTTTGTAAATTATATATAATCTATGCGAATGTGTACTGCTGCAGAAGCCGGCATCTTAGATGCCACCTGATGAAATTACCTCCTTCCGTCATTGTTTAAGAAACTTATGCTTCAATATTTAAGAGGGTTAGGTACATTTGCAAAGTTCGCCCCATATAGTACCGTATAGCCGCAAAGTTTTATTAAATTATTAATACTTAATTATTACGCCATAGACTATCGATATAAACAGAGCCGCTCTGCTAGGCGATGTCATGCATATTTAGCTGCTAACCGAGGTGGTACAAGGTAGGAGGTCGAGCGTTTCCCGCCCACAACCGTATATTAGTTCTCGTGACAAGCAAATTGTAACGTAAAAAGGAAATTGTGGATTAGTTTATTGTTGTAAATTAGATGATTCGCCGTTTTGTAACAGTACAGACGTGTTGCCACCAATGGTGTTGGCTGTCATCAGGCGCTTGGTAATATCATGGGAAGTTTTGTGGTATTTTTCGATTTATACTTCAGATGATCTAATGCTTTTATTGGTAGGTATTCTCTCAGAGTAAGTAAGATACTACGGTTCCCGGATTGACCTATTCAGTCACCAACGACTCCACAAATAACTCCACTTTATGCTTAAATCACCCGGCAGGATGAAACAAGGCCCATGATGAAGTAAAATAAGTATTGTAGTCGAGACTCTAAGTCGGTGGGGCCACAAATTCATCTTATTTACAAAAACTTCTGATCCACATGCCTTCAGACTTATTTTTATTTGTTCAACGCATAAGCATTGCCTTTTAATGGAGTAATGCGAGACGTATTATCACAAACCTTCATTAGTCTGGGATAATCCATAGTTTTTGGGTAATTTGTTATTTTGTAATTATTATTAAAGGAACTTGTCCTTCCTGCCTCTCAATAAAGAAGTAACTGTTGCGACTTTTTACTTGATAGCCGAAGACAATGATTAGTTTCCTTCTTTTTATAAATTATACTTTCCTCATTTTTATCCTATAATTGTGAAGACGCTCTAAAGACCATCTGAACTACACACAAACAAATATAAACTTGAAAGGCAAGTTTTCCTCGCTGTGTCTAATGCCTTACGTCATTACAGCAATACCTTTTATGCAATAAATGTATTATAATTGCAACGTCCAGGTTCCGTTGGGTGCCCGTTACGTTGTTAAACTGCTGCGTATTCTGTGTCCCGGTGCAACGTCTCCCTCTGCTGACATTGACACGCTTTCAGAGCTTGTTACGGCTCTACTAAGGATATAACACTATTTCTGCATTAGCTAGTAGGTTATAGATAAATATAAAAATACAATTTGAAAGTAAACCCAACTTGGCAAATGCAAATGTTGGTTTTCTTTTAGAGTTGTTTTCGAAATTTGGGCTACGAGGGTGTGCTGTGTCCACTTTTTTTAGCATTCCGTAGTCTGTTGACTACGATCTGTTGAACCTAGTCCGTCTGTCTCTCTGTCCGTAAGTCATATTCTTGCTGTTCAGAAACACTCAAGAAATCCAGAAAGCGCGTTTTTATGTGAAAACTGGCGCACTAAGTACTTTATTATGTGGGTATTGAAAGAGACTAAGCCGTCACGCACGGCTCGAGTCGACTAAGAGAGCGAGATAGGTATAATTAACGCGTTATGATAAATTTTTCAATTCAGTCGGGTTATCGGCACATACATTTTGTTATACAATCTAGGTATTTACTTTATCATTATTATACTATACTTTAAAGAAAATATCATTTTAAAATCCAGTGTTCACCTTCTCTTGTTTACTCGTGATCAACGCACTGCATTGATCTGCTACTGCAAGTTAAGAATTACAATGACTGGTTCCTTCCGAATGATCACCCAAAAGGCATTTCATTTCGCTGCGTCCTGTACGAGTGGCTTAGCTCAATGGCTCTCAGGGATAGAAAGTTGTAATATGGTGTACGCCGACAAAGTGGTAGAATAAAATATTAAACAATTTTTAGGGTTCCGTACCTCAAAAGTAAAAAAACGGAACCCTTATAGGATCACTTTGTTATCCGTCTGTCTGTCTGTCCGTCCGTCGGGGTGTCTCGGGAACGCGTGAAGGTATCGTGTTAAAATTAGAACCGTATACGCAAGTCCATAATATCTTGCTGCAGAAGAAAAATAAAATTTATCGGTTTTCGTAAAAAAAAGTTACAGCCGAATATGTCGTAAAAATCGCACATTTTGACACTCACAAGGGAATCAAAACCTATGGGGTACTTCCCGTTGACCTAGAACTATGAAATTTGGCAAGAAGCATTGTGTTAGAGTACACATATAGGAAAAAATCCGAAAACTGGACATTTTTAATTTAATCACAAACATATAGGGTCATTATGCAAGGAATGAGGGTCCAAATTTTAAAGTGAATTAACCGTATCATGTGGGGTGTCATATGAAAAAGCTTCATTAGCATAAGCTAAAACAGGTTTTTAAATGTTTTTACGATGTATGTTTTTCGGTTTATGAACGAAAATATAAAAAAAAATATTATTTCCCCCTTTTATATACTAGTTTGTACGGAACCCTCGGTGGGCGAGTCTGACTCGCACTTGTCCGGTTTTTTAAACCTAATCTACACTTAAAACGTCTTAGAGCTATGCCGCGGACGTCCAAAGAGACAGCCAGATGGATAGACAGACATGACGAAACTATAACGGCTCCTTGTTGATTACGGTACCCTAAAATTGAAGATTTTACTATGAAAATTAACGTGGTTATCACACATTTTTAAATAAAAACTACGGGTCACTCACGTATGTTTTGAGCCGAAATATCCTTCCCTTTGAAAAAGACCGCCGAATGCGGTTGAAACTATAGTCGGATATTTCGGCTCAAAACAGACGTGAGTGAACCGTAGTTTTTATTTAAAAATTGAAGACTTTGTTAATAAGTAGGTCCATATGTGATTTTGTGAAATGGATATGTGTTTGTGTCAAATCCAAGATGTATGCATAAAAGAAACGGTGTTAGTTAGTAGTAGGATCAACAATGCTTTGGGCGGTGATGACGGCGTTCAAACTTTTAAAGTACAGTTTACCTTCAAACAAGATTAACTGTGGCATTGAAAAATTTCAAAATATATCTATAGTTAACAATAATCTAGTTAATTCAATGTCAAAATTAAGAGGTTTTCGTACGTAAAGTAGGTATAAACTAAATGGTTCATTTAGTTTATTAATAACTGTTCAAAAGCAGTAAATTACGTCGGTTCTTTCCAATCGTGTGTCCTTGTATTTTAACAGTGGTTTAACTTTTATAGCGGTATACGGCCCGCCCGTGAGTAGGCTCGTGTGATTATTATCATATTACACTTAGTATACTGTGTTATTATCGACGAAAATTACTGCAAATGTTCTGGTTGCTTGTCTCGTTAAAGTGGCTGTGCCTACTGCTAAATGGCTTCTAATTACATAATAGTACTGAACTCTGTACCCTAGTACCAAACATATTCAGAATCGTATATTATGTTGAAGAAATATGTGGATTTTTTGGTTTTTATTTCGATTTGTAGAACTGGTAAATTTTCTTAACTGTAATAGTTACTAAACTTCTACATTTAGAAAACAATGACTGCATCGACCATCGTCATTGAAATCAGGTAGGAAAATGTCGATAAAAATATCATTGTAAGAAGAAAAAAAAAAAATTACCTGACTGAACATTATGATATGAACTTTATGTATCCTAATCCTTACTAATATTACAAGTAAAGATTATGATACATAAACAAGGCGCTCAAGCGTTGAAGTAACTCTATTTAAGGTTATAATTTTCAAGCTTACTAAATCCTTAACAATTGTAAACTTTTAAAAGACCTCTCTCTCTTCACCCGCTCTTTTTTTCTGTCAAGAATGAGATTTGTCATTGAATATCAAATGCTTCGTCTTCGAAGATTAGAAAATGTGTAGATGCTTATACTAACCCTCAACATTTTGACACTTTTGCAAAGAAAAACGTGAAAGTGGCACTCTGCGAATCTATAATCTGAAGCACATCTCTCAGGCATCCAATGAAAATATTCACATTTTTTTAGATTATTCAAAAAGTAATAAACTATTGTTTTGAATATAATTATGGGACCAACTTGGCAGCTTTCTCTATACACCAATTCAGGAAACACAAAAATTGGTCCACGAATGACGTGAGTGATTCGTATACATACATAAAAAATAATTATATACGCTACGAATTGATAACCTATTTTTCAATCGTCTAAAAATCTGTTGTTCTACTAATTTTGCGTCTTTTGTTGGTTTCTGTGTGTATGTTTGGTCCGATATAACTTTTTCTTTTCCTTTTTCTCTTCTCTTCTCTTCTTTTTTCTTCAATAGTAATAATTCTTTTTTATTCATTATCTCTGACAAACTAGAGATCTGTGTAGATTAGTGACATCATTCATTCCTATAATTTGCGAAAGTTTGGGAATAAGTTAAAGGAAGATAAAAAAAAAATTGCAACGTAAGAATGAAATGGAAAAATAATAGATAAACAATAGAAAAACAGATTTATAGATATATCAAATAGGTTTATCAACAAGAGGTTTATCAAATAAAATTAAATTCGTCAAACTCGAAAGCAAGAAACACGTAGGTTCACAATATAAAAATATAGGGGTAGACTAAAAAGATATATTCGTCCACATTTTAAATCACAGTTGTATGAAAATTAGGCGGCATTTTAGTTTATTTAGACGCACTGCAGCTTTCGATCACAAAGTATAATCTGCGAACCATTCCTATCCATTGTCAGATCCGCGATCGCACAGTCACCCACACGGCGCGGCATTTTTACACATCCAGTAAATCATACCTGGCAGTGAAGTATAAATAAATTGGCCGTCGAGCCTTTACCATGTAATTATGCAGATACACATCTACGAGATGCCTTGTGTGGTCTCAGAATAGACGGAATAAATACGCACCCTAAAAGTACTGTAACTGATCCCTGTCAATATAAAGAATAATAGAATAATAATAAAGATCTAAGCCTAGTCAAACTTAACCAAACGTAACCAAATCCCCTTAGCCTACTTACCCTCTACCCCTATTTTACTTTAAACGAAATATATATAAAAACCTGGTTAGCCTGCCTACGTGCTAAACCTAAATTACGTCTAAGAAATATATATAATAAAACCTGAAGCCTGATACTCTACGTTGCAGCACCTAATTGCAATGTTATGTCTACCCCTATTTACTTTATACTAACTCCTGATCTAACTGACCCTACTAATATAATATATTACCCACTATAAAACACATGACCTAATAAGAAATATTTACCCTACTACAAAAAGGAGGATATTAGAAAGGTTCTCTTCTTATAATGTAAGTGTTTAGATCTATTGTTGTCGCTTAACATTCCTACTTATGCAAACCTAGGTGGTATTAAAACACAGGTAAGTAATTTAGTAAATGAATGAGAGTAAATCCTAACATTTTGCTACCTAGTATTGGCTCGTGAAAGTCTAGAATATAACAATGGCTCGTGTATCATCTAGTAGTTATAAATGGCTCGTGTATTGGCTAATGGTTAGGATTAGCGCGTGATTGTCTAGTGAATAGGAATGGCTCGTGTATCGTCTAGTGAATAGGACCCCTTACGTTGTGTGTCGTCGTAACCCAGTAAAGCATTGGAAATGAATATATTAGATCAATCTAGCCTATCTGAGAATTGGTACCTGAAATGTGATGAAGTTAACGATCCCTACATAATTGTAATATGTCTGTTACGCCTAGCATTATAATGAATTCGATCAGTAATCATATATGAGCTTACCTAGAAAGATATACATTTGAGTAAGGTTAAGTCTGTAGTTCTGGAAGTTGTAAGATCGAGTCGAGTCAGTAGAAAATATTTTATATTTTTTGTAATGAAACAGGCCCCAAAACCAACGCCTGTTTCGATTCACTCCGCCGACTATCTGGGAATGAGTGACCTCCATTTTGGGATCTCGGAAGAACGGCTTCCGTATAGACTCTAATTGTAAAATTCAGTCTTAAGTCATATTTATTAATCATACTTAGTCATAGCTACAAGCAAAGGACTGGGAACTCCCTTTTTTCTTTCAAGAGGACGTGTGTATTGTCTGTATGTATATTATTTCGCACTCCTACCAAAACAAATAAACCCACAGACCGGTTCCTGGGGTTTTGGAAGTCAAGTCAGTAATTGTCATAATTCTGAGTCTAGTCATATCCTAAGTATATCTCTCCTGTTCTCTAGGTCATACTTGTTTTCATTTAAGTACAAGATAAACTGAAATTATAAATATTGTACAATTTAACCAGTATAATCTTCATCCATTAATAATATGAAATCGTTCAGTCAATCTGACTTCTGTTTGTCGTGCTATCCTTCAATAGATCCAATGTAGAAAGGTCGAATTCCTGTTTCTAGTGAATTCTAATTGACCTTAGGGACAATCTGCCCTATTAGATCTCATTATAGGAGAACAAAACTCACACAGTACTTTTTGACTGAGAATATAGACTTTAGTTAAACACGGATCTATTTGCCCGTATGTAGTCACAATACTCTGCAACTCTATATGTACATATTTAATTAGAATTCAAGCAAATTATGGTTATTTTAACCAGTTAATTTGAGAAGAAATCAAATCTATAATTTCAGTTTATTTGTTTATATTCAACAATATTAGAGTAGAGAGGTTAGTTTTTCCTAGAGCTTCCTTTGTCTATGTCTGTTTTTTCCCCAATATCATTTTTGGTATAACGTAAAGAAAGACTCGATTAATAAGAATCGGGTTCCGTCTACAATAATGAAATTTCTTAAACTTGATAAATATGATTATAGTGCTTCAGAGTTCCTTATGGAATGTATTTTTAGAACACTAAAGACCTGTTAAAATTATTTGTTTCTCGTACAACTTGCTCCAAATCCTAGAATTAGTATTAATGCTCTTTGTTGAACTAAGTCTTAGAGCATCATAGTCCCTACTATTCATAACTTCCTACTTTCCTAATATTTTCCCTAAATCAACCTAGTTTCCCTACCTATAATTTTATTCAAGGACAATTAGAGACCTTATGGATTTTGTTTTTCAGTACACTAATGTCCATTATTAAAATGAATTTACCTACTTAATAAAGACCTAAAGAAGTTTTAAACTTTACGATATGTGCATGTCTCCAGAAAGCCAAGGGGTTTCTAAAGGTGTGTAATTGTGGTGAAAGGTGCGTGTGCTTCATTGTTAGTGTACCTAAACCTTCCTGACGAAACCTATTTCTCAATACGGCCCTAATCTGTTAAACAACGTTGACCTATCTCTAACCCCATGGAAATCGGTTTCCACACGGAACTGTCCCTCCTACAAAGGCGTTTCCCCACGCTCGGTTTCGCGCCTGCTACACTGCTCTAACCAGTCTGGATAGCAAATCCAAGATCCTATTCAGCTCCTAGTGTTCCCTAAAAAATCTAATGATGCCATCGGCCCAGCCTCAGAAGATTTTCCTACTCGCGCCCGGGACAATTAAGAATCCATTCCAACTCAGGTTCTTGCGGTCTTTTGACCCCACAAACACTTGACGAATGCTACAAGAACCATAAGAGAGAACCAATCCTCAACCGGAGGTTGCTAGATATGTCCAAGTTAGAACAGCCCTGTTTGCACCTCAACAAACAGCATAAAGTTCCCTACCTAAAACCCCTGGACGAGAATAGAAATTATTACAATCTTTGAGAGTAACAATCCCATCTCAGCTAGTCACTTTGGGACTATAAATTAAAAGACTCTGCGATTGCCTTTCCCTAATCACTTCAGTTATTTTCAACTAGAGTTCCCGTACTAAGAGCCAAGTGTCAATCCGCGTATTTCGACCTTAGGTGGAAACAACATCGAACCAAAACGTAGCTATGTTCCGATCACGTAGCCAAAAAGAACAAAATTATTTCCAATAACATTTCCCAATACTGAACTAATCTCCAGAATAAACCCAATTTACCCATAATGAATTTTATTCAACCAAAATAAAAATCTAATAATCCACAATTAATTTAATAAATTAAAATTACTGATATTTAAATTGCTTCCCTTTTACTAATTTTTAATTTACCCAAGAAAAGAAAATAATTTAAAAATTCCCAATTTGAGGCAACCTCGGACAGAGAGGAACAAAATCACGCGTGCGTGTATTCCAATTATTTGGATACTGAATCCCCTTTTTCTACGCTCCAGCCCTATTTATGCACGTTCATAGCGTCCTATTGCCGTCTACTCTAAACTCATTCCCTCTCTCTCCCCCACAACTGCCGAATCGTCGAGATCTCCCAAATCATACGAATGTAACTAATGATCTGAATCGACGGTATCAGTGTAATACGAGACATCTCACTAACGTAACAGATCGTCCAAACCAGATTAATTTGACCCAGCGCGTTCATACAACTTATTAGAAGAACCAGCTAGAATTGGTTTTTGATATTATAGTGCTCATTAATTAGTCAATCTTCTCGTGTAAGAGTCGTCATATCATCGTAAAATAATTCTACATAAATCTAATATATTCAATAAAAGAATCGACGCCATATTATTTTATAGAAATATGGAACCCGTTATTTAGGAAATACAAGAAATGGCCTGAACTGATCCTAAGCTACAACAATAATCTGATGTTCAGGTAAGTTTAGCTTTAGTTTTATATTATTACTTCAAATATTGTTCTTAAAATAATAGAGTAATTTTTGTTCATTTAATTGCCCACATACATAACCTCAATTTTCCAAGGTTTCCAAATATCATGAAAATTTTGCTATTGATACAAAAGCAAACCCATTGAAATTTCATCATTGATTAGATTAAACCCGTAAACCTGTTAATTTACTCACAATATAACTTTATTATAAAAGACTTTTGATGTTCTTAAAAGTTTACATTAGACTTTTGCTCAATGTATATAGTCACCTTATAACATTCTATTTTTATTGATTACAGCTCCCGTATGCCTCTTCAACTATAAATCTGATTCCAGCCAAGGATATATATAGCCATTGGTATTGACCAATGGCTTCTATGAATATCCCCAAAAAGAAGATTTATATTGTATTTTAAACAACCAATGGACAACAGAATCAAAGCATCCAAGGGTAGGTACCTATTTCTTCATGCTATTTTGATTCCCATATAAAAAAGGCTAGTAAAGGCTGCAGAAGGCTTAAATAATGTGACTTTTATATCCATCAGTTAGATTAGTTAACCCTAATTTGTCTTATCAAGTCCCTGATAAGCTAATAACAGTTAACCTCAAAATTGTAATTATAGTGACACTACATACAGGATTTTAAGTTTTAAATCTCATTAAACTTGTCTTAGAAATGGAAATAAGTCAGAATTAGTATTTTAGATTATATTAGTTTCATTTTAGAAGATCTAGGCTATAATTTATACCACAACTTTTATTTGAAATAATAGAACATAGTTAACCATTTGAATTTGTTTTGTTTTCAGCTTAAGACAATATTCTCCAAGTAGGTTGGTGCATATTCAAGATACACTACATCTGAAGCAGGAAAAGCCAAGGAAATATACACAATTATTTCTAATATCATTACGGAAGAAAGCTTAAGTTGATTTTTATAATAATTTTACCAAGCATGAATCTATCGAGGTATCATTTTATATAATATAGTCTTTTATTAGTAAAACCATGTAGAGAGCTTAATTAAAATGACATTATAAAGTTTGTTAGTGTCCATTCTTTATGTCCAAACTTCATCGGTAAGTTTTTATTAAAAATATTTGTGTAATTGTACGGGGCAGTAAACCTGTACCGTTACATCCGACCCCCAAAATTCGTGAAGGAGCAATGTTATGTAAGCGAAGCGAATTTTTCAAAATAAATTTAAAGTTCATCACAAATATTTTCCTATTTAATTAATAAAATTCATATGTAACTGAAAGCAAGTGCAAAATTTAAGTCTGTTAGGATTCGATTTCCAACATAATAATTATGTGTCAACGAATGAATGTGTATCCCTATCACAATATGAATAAAGTGTATTTAAACCCATCCAATTTTAGTCAACCTGCAGTGTCTTGACATTATGACTTATTAATACATTAGCCACCGTTATATTAACATATTTACAGAGATTCCCAAACCCTGGAAAGGAAACAGTTTGTGAGACTGCTCGATCCGATTGACCCCGTGTCACCAGTCTAAAATCGCTCTTGCTAACCCTAGAACTAACCAACACGACCCTAACAAGATTCAGATACCTCCTTAAGCAAAAATGAAAATAAACCGGATGACCGCTGTATCTCACCATAAGCCGCAACCACAGTTTAAGTAATATCGTCGGGCGCATGTGGAGTGTGAGTAGGTATCATGTCCGCTTCTTGTGCAGTATTAAAGCCCCTTATAAGCAACATATGTTGCTGTCGTCAAAATTTACCCCTAGCACCAAATTTTCTCCTATAAGAGACTTAACTGATGTAGTGTGATGTTAAACGTCGAATCCTTACAAACCCGTCCTAAATCTAGCAACGATATGCCGCATGCCACTCTATAACCCTAAAGATAACTTTCACATATAAACAAACATCACCCACCATTCATCATACTGTCTTACATATGAGAATCTAAAACAAAAACCTCATTCTACTTTCAATACGCCTTTCTTTGTACTATCACACTGACTCTGCGTAATACCGTACCGTTTGAAATAAAACGGAGCAATTTTGCACATTTCAAAATTTTACTTTACTCAAAATAGACAAATACTAGTTTTACTCCTTCATTATTAACTACGCTCGACCCCCCGTCTATTAAATTTTAAGAACACTTGAAAATTTATATTTTAATAAAAGAAAACATTCAACTAATGAAATTATGTTGTTATTGAATGTTTTACAAAATAATTCACAAATAAAATTTAATCGAAAACCCAACAAAGTTAATTTATATTTATCCGCAAAGTCACTTTAAGCATCTTAAACATGTTACGATTAAGAAACCTTTATACTGAATAAAATTTGTATATACGCTTTATCAAATGTGTATTTTTCCTTATCAGCAACCATCTCTAACATTACTATTTCTAATTGTACAATAATTTTAATAAAACTTTTTTTTTTATGTCAACCCTATTACAGGAAAAAAAAATCAAAATTATTTCTACCAATATTTTTTTCTTCAACCCTATTTTATTTTATGACAACCCTATTCTCACAAGTACATCATCTAGGTATAATAAATATGTTTTTACGAAATTAAAAATTTAGTCAAAGTAAGTAAAGTCAAAGTCGCATCTTACAAAATTAAGAACTCAGTCAAAGATAGTAAAGTCAAAGTTACAACTAAATAAGTCCGGTCAGTTTTTCGTCGAACCCCAGAAAAAGAAAAAATAATTTTAATAAAAATGAAGTTACACCCTTAACAAACCCCCTCTTAAGAAACTTTACTCTTAACAACCCTGACCCTCTTAAAAAGATTTACTCTAAAACTCCCTCTTAAAATTTACTCTTAACAAAACCCCCCTATTTTTTTTATACTCTTAAGATAATCTCCCCTTAATAACTTTCCCCTTTTACAATACAACCTATTAAAATTCGACCCCCCGTTCGAAAAACTTCTAACCTTTCAGGAAAATTCAAATAAATCGTTTGACCGCAAAATTATTTTAAATCTAGATTTTTATAAGACACACAACTGGCAACCCTAAATCTGGTACCTCACGCATAATAAAAAAAATTATATTACCAACGTATACAAAACCCAAGTACTAAACTTCTTATTCACACTCGAAAACATGGCCTCTTTAACGTTGTCGGATAAAATTTTAAAATAGTTATACACATAACATAACACTTCTACAAACAAGATCAAAGAAAATATGTAACACAAATAATTTCACCATCCGGGATTCGAACCCTGGTAATATCTCTCGAAAACATTTCAATTTTTACGTAGTTAGTTAAAATATTGCAAAAATAAATGTCAAAACATACACAAAAACATCTTATTCACCACCAGTGCTTCTTCTCGAAAATAATTGTACATTTGATTTTTTTTTTTTTTTAAATCCTATCACCTGAAAACAGCAATATTAAAAGAAAAACACGTCACTACATCACTAATAAATATTTGTAATTCAAATACTCCCGCGAGTTTACTCTATAAAATGTCAATGACTTCTAGTTCTAAAGTTTTACATAATAACCGATTATAACGCTGGATGAAACGAACAAAATTGGAACTAACTGTCTTCGTCTTTAGCAATCAACCTTATGGCAGTATGGCTAAACGGCCTTAGCCTGCCCGTAGGGCAAATAAAAAAATTAAAAAAGCAATCAAGCATAGATAATGTTAATTTTATTTTTTAAGCTTACGAGTGATGTAATACTTTATCTATTAAAGATCGTACTTTACATTTTATCGATTACAATTTTGATTACACGGAAAATAAAAATATGTGAATTTAGTCTAACTATAAAGTAATTGTAATTTCGATTAGTTTAATTTGTGTTAAAATTCGAGTTGGCATATTTTATGAACTATGATGTTAACCTGACTTCACTCGCATTACTTTTAAATTTGTTCTGATATATCGACAGGTTACGTTAGCTTGCTAATAATTTGCCTGATGTTAATGTATTGAAAAGTACATAAGCTCAAACGAACCAAATATAAATTATACACAGGAAATATAAGAGTAAATAAATTTCTATTCGCGAATCAATTGTGTAACTGAAAACAAGTTGTTAGATCAAAAACATTTTTAACACATAATAATCGAATCGTACTAAAATAATCGACTACATAATTATGTCCTAATTTTGATTAAGGTACATCACTAATAATTTTCTCTCGTTAGCAAACAGACATACAAAATGGCTATGAAACACAAAATAATAGAATTTGGAAAGAAAATCTCGGATTTGCGCTTCAAGACAACCGCAATATCCCGCTAATTTTATCTCAGTACAGAATAAAATTATCATCCCGGATGAAGTAAGTACTTAGTCTTGTCTAGTATCAAAATTATTACGTTCGATTTTCAATTATCTATCATTGTCGAAACTACGCTATAATGTTCCATGTTTTTGTTACAGAATACATGCAGAGACACAAAGAATATACAAAGAAGAATACACGCATAGAATAAAACTGCAAACATACAGAAAACCGGACTAAATGGAACCTGTACGAAATACAAACAAAATTTACAAGTCTTTTGTTATGATGCAATAAATGTTAGCTAGAACCAACGCTCTGTATAGAAAATGATTTGGAAAAGTGAATACTTAACATGGGAGAAGAATTTGTTTGAAAAATCTATCAATTATAAAATATACAAAATGTTAAGTTGATAACCTATTGTTTGAATGTAGCTAAAAGTGTTGGTAGTGTTTTAATTTCTAAGTGTTAATACCCCATTGTGACCATTCATAGCTAAAATTCATCTGATAAACCAAGCAAAGATCATATACCAGACTAAGTCAAATTATGCAAAAAAAAATACCCGTAAGTAAAGTGAAAGAATTTTATAGTAATCTAAATAAAGTTTGCAACATGAGTGAATATGTGTTGAGTTTATAATTTACCCATTTACTTGTATGTACAGAAGATATTCCTAAAGCTGTTAACTTGAGAAAGCATTGTTTGGTATTAAAACAGTGACTAAACTTTTTTTTTTATCGTTCTGTTTTTTACGGCGTCGACTATAAAATCAAAACTAGCACATAGATTTTGATGAAACTTGGCTAAAATATCAATTACACTACACAGAATGACCTGACAAAGTTTTTAAGTTACATCTTTACAATAAGCTTTACCCAAAAGTTAGATAACCTCATTGCCAACGTTCGGTAAAACTATCCTTTTACTTTGTTGATGAAAAATAATTTGTCTAATTAGTACAACCCCTGATTTAATGAATCTTAATCAAGCAATATCCAAATCAATCACATAAACCTCTAGTTAATATTCTATGAAACAATTCCTAGTCATTAAATGTAAGTAAATGAAATCATGTCTTGAAAGATTTATAAAGTAGATTTATACCTTTCAAACATGCTATTTATTTAAATCATAAATTTGTATATACTATAACTATATATACATATAGTAACATGTAAAATAAACAAAAGAATGTTGTAAAGTGTAGCCCTACATATATTTGCTGAAAATTTACAATTTTAATAAAATGAAATAAAGTATCCCTAGAATGTGTTTAATATCAACCAACAAAATTGACTACTGAAGTTGTTACTATACTAGCTTTTGCTCCTGGCTTTGCCTGTTTTAACAAAATTTTAATTTGAAATAATGATCTACATTATTCTATAGGTTTTATGAATTTTGATTTTTAAAATGTTATTTGTAAAAGATGGTAACCTAATGTTATTAAAATGTCTATCTATCTGGTGTGTAATTTATTTAGAAGTCTGATGTTAGTTTTAATGTTCCTAAAGTAAAAATTCCTGACCAATATTTACACACAAATTAAGTTAAAGTTTTTCCTAAATAAAAAGAATGTATCTATAAAATGTATCCTATAGATTAAATCATTTCCTACATAAATATATTCATTTCCAATTACAATTCGCATCTCTACACGGCAAAACTTTGTGATGTGAGAGGCACATCACTTATTTTGAAAGAATGATGATGATGATGAATTTAACAGAAGTTCAGATCCTGGTATCCGGCACCTATTTGTACTGTTTGCCTGGCCTACCTAACCTAACAGCCTAATGCCTAGTAGCCTAGCCTAAACTAAGTCGCCTAGAAGCCTAAAGACCTGCCTACCCGAACCTATATGAGCCTGGAACAGCCTGGTCACGTGCACCAAGCTTTGTAACTGATCCCTGTCAATATAAAGAATAATAGAATAATAATAAAGATCTAAGCCTAGTCAAACTTAACCAAACGTAACCAAATCCCCTTAGCCTACTTACCCTCTACCCCTATTTTACTTTAAACGAAATATATATAAAAACCTGGTTAGCCTGCCTACGTGCTAAACCTAAATTACGTCTAAGAAATATATATAATAAAACCTGAAGCCTGATACTCTACGTTGCAGCACCTAATTGCAATGTTATGTCTACCCCTATTTACTTTATACTAACTCCTGATCTAACTGACCCTACTAATATAATATATTACCCACTATAAAACACATGACCTAATAAGAAATATTTACCCTACTACAAAAAGGAGGATATTAGAAAGGTTCTCTTCTTATAATGTAAGTGTTTAGATCTATTGTTGTCGCTTAACATTCCTACTTATGCAAACCTAGGTGGTATTAAAACACAGGTAAGTAATTTAGTAAATGAATGAGAGTAAATCCTAACATTTTGCTACCTAGTATTGGCTCGTGAAAGTCTAGAATATAACAATGGCTCGTGTATCATCTAGTAGTTATAAATGGCTCGTGTATTGGCTAATGGTTAGGATTAGCGCGTGATTGTCTAGTGAATAGGAATGGCTCGTGTATCGTCTAGTGAATAGGACCCCTTACGTTGTGTGTCGTCGTAACCCAGTAAAGCATTGGAAATGAATATATTAGATCAATCTAGCCTATCTGAGAATTGGTACCTGAAATGTGATGAAGTTAACGATCCCTACATAATTGTAATATGTCTGTTACGCCTAGCATTATAATGAATTCGATCAGTAATCATATATGAGCTTACCTAGAAAGATATACATTTGAGTAAGGTTAAGTCTGTAGTTCTGGAAGTTGTAAGATCGAGTCGAGTCAGTAGAAAATATTTTATATTTTTTGTAATGAAACAGGCCCCAAAACCAACGCCTGTTTCGATTCACTCCGCCGACTATCTGGGAATGAGTGACCTCCATTTTGGGATCTCGGAAGAACGGCTTCCGTATAGACTCTAATTGTAAAATTCAGTCTTAAGTCATATTTATTAATCATACTTAGTCATAGCTACAAGCAAAGGACTGGGAACTCCCTTTTTTCTTTCAAGAGGACGTGTGTATTGTCTGTATGTATATTATTTCGCACTCCTACCAAAACAAATAAACCCACAGACCGGTTCCTGGGGTTTTGGAAGTCAAGTCAGTAATTGTCATAATTCTGAGTCTAGTCATATCCTAAGTATATCTCTCCTGTTCTCTAGGTCATACTTGTTTTCATTTAAGTACAAGATAAACTGAAATTATAAATATTGTACAATTTAACCAGTATAATCTTCATCCATTAATAATATGAAATCGTTCAGTCAATCTGACTTCTGTTTGTCGTGCTATCCTTCAATAGATCCAATGTAGAAAGGTCGAATTCCTGTTTCTAGTGAATTCTAATTGACCTTAGGGACAATCTGCCCTATTAGATCTCATTATAGGAGAACAAAACTCACACAGTACTTTTTGACTGAGAATATAGACTTTAGTTAAACACGGATCTATTTGCCCGTATGTAGTCACAATACTCTGCAACTCTATATGTACATATTTAATTAGAATTCAAGCAAATTATGGTTATTTTAACCAGTTAATTTGAGAAGAAATCAAATCTATAATTTCAGTTTATTTGTTTATATTCAACAATATTAGAGTAGAGAGGTTAGTTTTTCCTAGAGCTTCCTTTGTCTATGTCTGTTTTTTCCCCAATATCATTTTTGGTATAACGTAAAGAAAGACTCGATTAATAAGAATCGGGTTCCGTCTACAATAATGAAATTTCTTAAACTTGATAAATATGATTATAGTGCTTCAGAGTTCCTTATGGAATGTATTTTTAGAACACTAAAGACCTGTTAAAATTATTTGTTTCTCGTACAACTTGCTCCAAATCCTAGAATTAGTATTAATGCTCTTTGTTGAACTAAGTCTTAGAGCATCATAGTCCCTACTATTCATAACTTCCTACTTTCCTAATATTTTCCCTAAATCAACCTAGTTTCCCTACCTATAATTTTATTCAAGGACAATTAGAGACCTTATGGATTTTGTTTTTCAGTACACTAATGTCCATTATTAAAATGAATTTACCTACTTAATAAAGACCTAAAGAAGTTTTAAACTTTACGATATGTGCATGTCTCCAGAAAGCCAAGGGGTTTCTAAAGGTGTGTAATTGTGGTGAAAGGTGCGTGTGCTTCATTGTTAGTGTACCTAAACCTTCCTGACGAAACCTATTTCTCAATACGGCCCTAATCTGTTAAACAACGTTGACCTATCTCTAACCCCATGGAAATCGGTTTCCACACGGAACTGTCCCTCCTACAAAGGCGTTTCCCCACGCTCGGTTTCGCGCCTGCTACACTGCTCTAACCAGTCTGGATAGCAAATCCAAGATCCTATTCAGCTCCTAGTGTTCCCTAAAAAATCTAATGATGCCATCGGCCCAGCCTCAGAAGATTTTCCTACTCGCGCCCGGGACAATTAAGAATCCATTCCAACTCAGGTTCTTGCGGTCTTTTGACCCCACAAACACTTGACGAATGCTACAAGAACCATAAGAGAGAACCAATCCTCAACCGGAGGTTGCTAGATATGTCCAAGTTAGAACAGCCCTGTTTGCACCTCAACAAACAGCATAAAGTTCCCTACCTAAAACCCCTGGACGAGAATAGAAATTATTACAATCTTTGAGAGTAACAATCCCATCTCAGCTAGTCACTTTGGGACTATAAATTAAAAGACTCTGCGATTGCCTTTCCCTAATCACTTCAGTTATTTTCAACTAGAGTTCCCGTACTAAGAGCCAAGTGTCAATCCGCGTATTTCGACCTTAGGTGGAAACAACATCGAACCAAAACGTAGCTATGTTCCGATCACGTAGCCAAAAAGAACAAAATTATTTCCAATAACATTTCCCAATACTGAACTAATCTCCAGAATAAACCCAATTTACCCATAATGAATTTTATTCAACCAAAATAAAAATCTAATAATCCACAATTAATTTAATAAATTAAAATTACTGATATTTAAATTGCTTCCCTTTTACTAATTTTTAATTTACCCAAGAAAAGAAAATAATTTAAAAATTCCCAATTTGAGGCAACCTCGGACAGAGAGGAACAAAATCACGCGTGCGTGTATTCCAATTATTTGGATACTGAATCCCCTTTTTCTACGCTCCAGCCCTATTTATGCACGTTCATAGCGTCCTATTGCCGTCTACTCTAAACTCATTCCCTCTCTCTCCCCCACAACTGCCGAATCGTCGAGATCTCCCAAATCATACGAATGTAACTAATGATCTGAATCGACGGTATCAGTGTAATACGAGACATCTCACTAACGTAACAGATCGTCCAAACCAGATTAATTTGACCCAGCGCGTTCATACAACTTATTAGAAGAACCAGCTAGAATTGGTTTTTGATATTATAGTGCTCATTAATTAGTCAATCTTCTCGTGTAAGAGTCGTCATATCATCGTAAAATAATTCTACATAAATCTAATATATTCAATAAAAGAATCGACGCCATATTATTTTATAGAAATATGGAACCCGTTATTTAGGAAATACAAGAAATGGCCTGAACTGATCCTAAGCTACAACAATAATCTGATGTTCAGGTAAGTTTAGCTTTAGTTTTATATTATTACTTCAAATATTGTTCTTAAAATAATAGAGTAATTTTTGTTCATTTAATTGCCCACATACATAACCTCAATTTTCCAAGGTTTCCAAATATCATGAAAATTTTGCTATTGATACAAAAGCAAACCCATTGAAATTTCATCATTGATTAGATTAAACCCGTAAACCTGTTAATTTACTCACAATATAACTTTATTATAAAAGACTTTTGATGTTCTTAAAAGTTTACATTAGACTTTTGCTCAATGTATATAGTCACCTTATAACATTCTATTTTTATTGATTACAGCTCCCGTATGCCTCTTCAACTATAAATCTGATTCCAGCCAAGGATATATATAGCCATTGGTATTGACCAATGGCTTCTATGAATATCCCCAAAAAGAAGATTTATATTGTATTTTAAACAACCAATGGACAACAGAATCAAAGCATCCAAGGGTAGGTACCTATTTCTTCATGCTATTTTGATTCCCATATAAAAAAGGCTAGTAAAGGCTGCAGAAGGCTTAAATAATGTGACTTTTATATCCATCAGTTAGATTAGTTAACCCTAATTTGTCTTATCAAGTCCCTGATAAGCTAATAACAGTTAACCTCAAAATTGTAATTATAGTGACACTACATACAGGATTTTAAGTTTTAAATCTCATTAAACTTGTCTTAGAAATGGAAATAAGTCAGAATTAGTATTTTAGATTATATTAGTTTCATTTTAGAAGATCTAGGCTATAATTTATACCACAACTTTTATTTGAAATAATAGAACATAGTTAACCATTTGAATTTGTTTTGTTTTCAGCTTAAGACAATATTCTCCAAGTAGGTTGGTGCATATTCAAGATACACTACATCTGAAGCAGGAAAAGCCAAGGAAATATACACAATTATTTCTAATATCATTACGGAAGAAAGCTTAAGTTGATTTTTATAATAATTTTACCAAGCATGAATCTATCGAGGTATCATTTTATATAATATAGTCTTTTATTAGTAAAACCATGTAGAGAGCTTAATTAAAATGACATTATAAAGTTTGTTAGTGTCCATTCTTTATGTCCAAACTTCATCGGTAAGTTTTTATTAAAAATATTTGTGTAATTGTACGGGGCAGTAAACCTGTACCGTTACAGTACTACACTTAAGTAAGTAAAGGGACCTTTGCGCTTTAAGATTTATAAAAAGGGACGGAAATTGGAAAATTCATAATGAAACAGGTAGGGTAAAGTACGTACCCTTACTTTAGTGTATGTTTTCCGTTTGAATTGAAAAAGGCAAAGGTCTGTTCTTTTGGAAAATTAATTTATCTTTGCCATTTTCCTGATTCTATCTCGAGGTAGACGAGAGTATAAAGATATGAAATGCCTTTGAGAATTATCAAACTTTCACTTCGTCTTTCTTACATTGTTTTTAATTTATCTAATAAAATGTGTAAGTTGCAAATCAAAGAAATAAAAAAGTGCTATTCTGGGCAAATCTAAAGTTCAATGCTCCATTCGCCATACTCCAAGACATTTTATAAAGTCAATAACGAGTCGATAAATAATCGATGCAGTTGCGATGCTTGTGCACACATCGTTAAAGCTGCGTTATGCGTAGACGCAATACTTTTACACTCGCATGCATAATGCAACACATGCATTACTGCGTTGCGTTGGATTAAAGATATGTACGACATCTAGACGGGAATGTAGAATTCAGATTATCTTTCACGAGCTGCTTCGTTCTACAGTTTACGTGAAGTTTTTAGGGCATGGCTTTTCCGCATCTTAATAATAAAAGTTTAATGTTTTTGAGTAGAAACTTGCTAGAAGTTTAATTTTTTAGTTTAAGTTGTATACATCGCATAAATAAAAAAATCTAGTTATAAACTTTTGCGTCAATGCTATGCACACTGAATTGCAATAACTTTCATTACGATTTCACCTATAACAAGTAGCAATAGATATTTAAAATTATTTTTTGAATATTGAATTTTTTTAGTATGCGAATATTGAAACGTGATGATCAAATCTGAAAGCTCATCGAGATTACAGTTACTTACCGAGGTCAGATTGTACAACTTAGCATAAAAATATCCATCTGTGATGGATTTTCATTAGGAGATGTGTATTACCTAGGTAGCTTAGGTATTATCTGATTGGATTTTGATCTATGAATCATCATTATCGGCATCACAGGACCAATCCAAAGACCTTTGACATGATCCTAACGATTATTCCAAAACGAACGACCGGCCGTGCCACCCCAAACTCGGTAGCGCTAAGATCATCCAATATGGGTACCCATTAAAAGTACCAGGCGCACATAAAGGGCGAGGCGTTATCTTCAACATCTGGGTGTGGACTGTGGGTCGTGAGAACTACGGCGCGGGATCACTCCTGTGAAAGTGAACTCCATTTTAGGCAGTAGGCAATTATTGGATAATGGGGTAAGAGTTGTGGGTATGGTGAGTTACTGTCATGTCATCGGGATTAGAGTGAAAGGTTTCCCTTGTTTGCTTTCGGTACCTTAAGTAACAATTGGTCACAACATGAACCTACACGGTAAATTTTAGCTTTAGTTATAAGGCTAAACAACGTCAATACTCTTCCTCCATTTCATGATCAACATCGTCAATCTATAAAAGCATACTGCTAGGCATATCACTCTGCTTGATTATACCATTTACCTTTGTCCCTTGCTGATCTCCTCCATACTTACATTATCCTATTGTTTTTGTGATGTCGTCAAACCATCTCATTCTGTCGGGGACTCATCTCGGGGTCATAGGGGTGTAACAGTATATAAACTCAATCGGCAAAACATTGTGAACCTAAATGCAATCCAAAATGGATGAGATCTGCCTGACCAGTGGATTATTTTGTCCCCAGGTATAACCTACTTGACCGGCGAGAACTTCCTGGATGTCCTGGACAATGGAGCCGAGTTGTGCCAGCTGGCTGCCGTCATCCACGACAAGGCACGGGAGGCGCTGGATCGGGGCCTCATCGTGGGGGTAAGAATACTACTTCTAGACATACGCACAGTGTGTGTAGCAGTACTAGTAGTACCTGCCAACATCCCAACATCCCTTATGTGTGTGTATATCTATTATTTTTTTCATTTTTAAAGGGTTGCTGGGTTTTTGGATTATAAAAATATATTCAACAGTTTTTTGTCGAGGATTCATTTTAAAAATCATCTACTGACTTCTTCGTCCAATCAAAATGATTTCGTGCAATAAATATGTGTTTTTATTCGTTGTGGACATGATTATAACTATATCTTTTTTGATATATGCATTTCATACAGATTTAAGGAAATCTGAGTGTGACGTTTCGTTTGTATACTTTGGCAGAGAGTTACATAAGTAAACTGGTTGTAGATCTCGTCGTAGAATCAAAGCCTTTTCATCCATACAAGGGAAACATCTATCCAATTCTATGCCTGCGTTTGTTTCAGCCTGTGCCCGCCATCCGCGGCCGCTGCTGGCAGCGTGCAGCCAGGCGCACCTTCTTCTCTCGAGACAACACGGAGAACTTCCTTACTTTCTGTCGTGAGCTGGGAGTCCATGAGAATCTGCTGTTTGAGAGCGATGACCTGGGTAATGATGTTCAATATTTATTCATTGAACCAATTAAGCATTGAACCAATTAAGTTTTATCGTTTCACAATAATACAAAGACAATACAAATTTTCGGATAAGTCAACAATGAATGAAAACTTGTTAGTGTTAGAAATTTTCAGACTTCACAAAAGCTCCTAAAATGCACATCAATTTGAATAGGTACAGCACTAGAGGGTCTAGAGGACGCTCGAAGAAAGTGTGGATGAAATGCGTGAATTGATAATATGAGTAAATAATCGGCCAAGTGCGAGTCGGACTCGCGCACGAAGGGTTCCGTACTATCATCTATAATACTACAAAGTTTAGTTCTGTTTATAAAATAACGAGAAATCAACGAAATAGTAAATTGCAAACTTATAGGTAGGTTTTCGATACACATCCGGGCAGCATAACAACGCTCGCGCGAATACGCGCGGCTATGGCTCGCTCCGTGATGTTACCTGCACCGCTACCCGCGCGGCCATTGCTTAGCAACCGCCTCGCGCTCGCGCCACCACCACACCGCGGCGCGGCGCTCTCACCGCGTTTAGATGCACGGATTATTTTCATTTTGTGAGTTTTTATGTATTAGATTAGGTATTTATTTTTATAGTTAATATATTTCTAAATATTTACTTACAAATATTCAAGTTTCTACCTGTTAATTAAGATCGAGTAAAAATTGCTTAAAAAACACGTTTGTTGTATGGGAGCCCCCCTTTAATATTTACTTTATTGTTATTTAATTATTTATTTTGAAAGGTAATATACAAGTAAATATTCTGTGAAAATTTGAAGCGTCTACCTGTTACCGTTTTTAATATTGAGCAAAAAAATACGTTTATTGTATAGGGACCCCCCTTAATATTTTTTTTTAATTTTTAGTATTTGTTGTTATAGCGGCAACGGAAATACATCATTTGTGAAAATTTCAGCTTTCTAGCTATCACGGTTTATGAGATACAGCCTGGAGACAGACAGACAGACAGACAGCGAAGTCTTAGTAATAGGGTCCCGTTTTTGCCCTTTGGGTATGGAACCCTAAAAAGGAGTGAATTCAGATATTACGAATAATAGAGAAAAGTGGAGAAAACATACATACTGCCACCTGAGTAGGTATAAGAGAACAAAGATAATGATAAGTCTTATCATTCAGGTCAGGTGGCAGTATGTATATTTTCTCAACTTTTCTCTATTATTCGTAATATCTGAATTCACTCCTTTTTTACTCATATTATCAATTCACGCATTTCATCCACACTTTCTTCGAGCGTCCTCTAGACCCTCTAGTGCTGTACCTATTCAAATTGATGTGCATTTTAGGAGCTTTTGTGAAGTCTGAAAATTTCTAACACTAACAAGGTTCCATTCATTACGACTACAGAAATAAGGCCAGCAATCAGCAAGTCACCTTCAAAACTAACACCATATCTAGCCAAGTAGCCACTAACCCTAATAAATATCTATATTACAGTGCTACACAACCAGCCTCGCCAAGTTATCCTATGCCTGCTAGAAGTGGCCCGGCTGGCGACCAAGTTTGACATCGAGCCGCCAGGACTGGTTGCACTTGAAAAGGAAATAGCCCTGGAGGAGCGAGACTCCGGCCTGGATTCTGCTATGTCTAGTGCCGCTTGGCAGTTCAGAGATGCTTCTCCGCAACCTAAAGACAAGTTAGTATATCATCGTCAACCATTCTCTGATAGTTGCTAAAAGATTCTCTTTTTCTTTGAGCTTATACTGTCTTCCTTTGAATATCTCTCCATTTTTATTTGAGATTGAAAGTAGAAATATAATATTTCAGGCAGCCTGGTAAGCACCGTTATATACACCGTTATAAGATATCTTGATACTGTAAATTTACTTTTCTTCATTCCTAAATGACAGATATATAAGTGATCAATTTTGCAAAATGATTCAAAAGTTGCTTAATATTTGTTATTATTTCAGGTCTACGACTGAGACACCATCGTCACCTGACCCAAATGACAGTAAGAATACTTAAATCTTTCTCACTCAAACATACATTTTATTTGCAGCTCTGAGTTGACTTCATCCAGATCTATTTATTCATCGTCTGTCCACTGATCTATTTCCTGATTCATTGACATCTTCCATTTTATGTCTTGATTATCATCACATGATATTAATACAATATCTTTTAATATTTTTTTTTACATTACAGGCCAACTAGCAGTTCCTGATAACGTGGATAACGAAAGCACCAAGTCGGAAGGGCAAGCCAGCACGGATTCTGACGTGCCTCTTAAACCCACCAACGAGTTGGACAAGAGGGTAAATAATATAGAATTCTGCCTAAAGTTTAATTATTAATACGCCATTAATTTAGTCGTAGAATCAATGACCCGATCCTCATTATCAGGATATCAAGTTTTTGTCAGTTAGTTGTTGTCAGCCACGATAATAAATGAAGCGTATGGTGCATTCCAGGTGCAGTTGGTGACCCGTTTGATGGAGCGTGGCTGCAGCTGCAGCTCCGGCAAGTGCTCCAAGCTGCTCAAGGTGAAGAAGGTCGGCGAGGGACGGTACAACATTGCGGGCAGAAACGTCTTCATCCGGGTAAGAAGTTGCATTATTGATAACGATTGACCTGGTGTGAGGTAAATGACTCCGTTCACTTTGCTTCACATAGGATGGGTGGGATTACATACTTAATAATTTCTGCGATTTTTAGGCCGCCGTTAATATAGGCATTTTTAAAGTTGCAAGCCTGGTGGACAGTCCAGTGAAATTACAGGAAAGAAAAAAAAATCATACGTATAGCTCAATTTCACTTAGATCAACAGAGCTGTTGAAGTTTTAGTAGCCTAACCTAACCTTCTTTTCAACTCTCCGAAAAAAAAAACTAGTCAGAAGTGATGTTTGAACTCTGATAGAAGAAAAAATAAACAAAACATGTTTTTTACGATGTCCACTAATTAAAAGATTTTCACGTTTCACATCACGTATCACTTCTTGATTCTATATTATTGATTGCAGCTGCTTAAAGGGCGCCACATGATGGTGCGCGTCGGCGGTGGTTGGGACACCCTGGAGCACTTCCTGTCCCGCCACGAACCGTGCCAGGTGCGGCTGGTAACACAAGGGCGAGGCCGATCTCACTCACTCACCATCAGCCAGAGCAAGAGCCTCTCACCGTCCGGCTCCATACCTTCACTCCAGCACGAATCCGGCACAGACTCACCAATACCACGCATTGTATCACCAGTAGACAGCAAAGCTTCTTCTATAAGCGGAAAAGCATCCCCCACAAACGAAAAGAACTCTGCGACGAGCGACAAATCTATACGCACCGTATCACCCGATAGTAAGGCTTCTTCTATAAGCGGGAAGGCATCTCCTTCCATGAAAGGTTCGGGCAAGTCGAGTCCCCGTACTTCGACGCCGAAGCCGAATAGATCCAGCCTGACGCTTCCTCTTCGCGAGTCTGTCGAGCGGCAGTCGGAACCGCGCAGCAGAAAGCAGTCCGCACCGAGCTTTAGCACTCCGAGCACACCCGGGCGGTCAGTTCGGACGCCGCCGGTAGAATACAGGAAGTCACTCACCTCCACCGCACTAAACACTCCGAAGAAATCTCGCAGCATGAGCCTCGCGCAAAAGGATAGCAAATTTTGTGGAACGGAACGGCTCAACCAGAAGGGTAGAAGTGTAAGCGTAGCAACTACACCAACGTCACCGGCGCCGAGGAAGATTCGCAGTCAAAGCTTAGCATCGACTCCCGTCGCCGAGCCAAAGAAGCCCGTGATAAGCAATGGGTACGCCAAAAAGACGCGTAGTATGAGTTTGGCGTCGCCGGAAGTGAGACCGCTGAGTCGCGGCTCGGGACTGAGCATGGGCGGGAGGAACGCCGCCGTGACCATAAGTGGCGCGCTGACGCAGGCCGCCATCGAGGAGACCATCCGGCGCTCGCTGGCTGCCACCATCGCGGATGACCACGACACCACCAAAAAGCCGTTCCTCCACATCAAAGCCAAATACCGAAGTCCGCCACCGCGGGAAGTCCCCCCTAGATAATTGATTACTGCTCTTCCATTCCTCTAGTTTTACGCTTTGACACGTAGCTTAGTTCGCGTTATTTAGATCTCTAGTATTTCTGTATTTTAAGTAATCTCGTTTATGTCACGTTTGTTCGCTCCGTGTAAGAGACTAGTCATAATGGATTTTAATTAATTGATGATATTTAAAGGTAGAATAGTCTTATTTAATGAACCATTTCGTTTTCCACACAATGTTTTTATTTTTATTTCTAGTTAAGTTATTTAAAATGTAGTCATTTAAGTAGTTTGAGAAAGCGTCGTATTCATTGGGAACAATATGACCTACGATGTCGCTAGAAATGGTGCATAACGTTAGGCGATATCGACCGATAACGTCGTTAGACCTCGCGACAGTAAAAATCTGGATTATGAGTCCAGATTTTTTGTCGTTTCTGAAATTTCACCCAAAAGGTTAGGTTAGATGTATTTTATTATAGATTTGATACAAAAAAAAATTACAACAAAATAAATGAAACGGGACAATAGTTTTTGAGATCCTTTTTAATTCTATCATGTTTACTTATTAATATACCTTCAGACACTTTTATTATTTTTCTATCGAACTAATTTTATGTAGGCTTTTTTCAGGTACTTTGGAGATTTGTAATGCTCAGAACCGTTATTTGAGTATTTGACCTGTTTAAGTTATAAATAACTACGCATGCTATATATATGACCAGAACAAGTCGTGCTACATCACCAGTCTTGCCTTGCGTAGTCGCGCCACATCTAGCGACAACAAATTAGTGACACATTTGTTCCTAGTGAATAGGAGGCTTTACAGTGTGTCTGAGTGATAATTTCATTTTATCTGACTACTATTATGATTCTAGTTTTGGTGATCGTTTGATGCAAGTATACAGTAGCATAGTCGCGAGTGGCCTCATAGACCCCACGGTACAAATCGTTGTTAGTACCCACAAATAGTATATTTTCGTAAAATACATAGGTAGAACATATTTTTGCACGAGACTAGAACTAATATACAAGCACTCACAAATAAATTATGCAGATATATATTTAATATTAACATTTGATATATGAAGGCTGTGTAACAATATAATCTGCTGAATCTAAACACTTTCCGACGTGAAAAAAGCTTATCCAGTCCTATTCCTATTATATTCTCATTGTAAACCGCGTGCCGATATTGTAAGGATTGACTCAAAATCTTAAACTACCCGCTTCTTGACACGACACGCTCGACGAGACTTCTCGAACTATCGATAACTTTAAGTTACTCCACTCGACTAAGCACCAATTTCGCTTACTTAGCTTCGACATGGCCAAGTGCGTCGTATACCCGAGATACAGCTCACTTGGTCCTAATTTCACGCTGTTCGCTCGCTTCAAAATTGGCCAACATTTTGTCAAACAAAATTATTTAGCTTGTTTTAATTTCGTTGATTTTATGCGCGTGTGAGACAATCCTTTGAATATATGAGAAATGTTTATCGCAGAAAATTCATATTCAATATCGTGTACCTTAGTTTAGGTACATCTCGATATTATCGCGATTTTAATGTAGTTGATATTATTATCATGTAAATTATTAATTGGAATAATCTCTCGAGCTTAGCTTTTATTTATGATGGTGATACAGACTAATCTCATACTGCCAAGTGATCTACGTATCTGCAATATTGTGCCAACAGTTTTAATTATGTATGGTTAATATTTAATAAACTTTTTAATATTCCGTATTTTGTGTTTCATTACATTTAGTGAAGTAGAATATAATATAGTCAGCACCACACTTCTTTTACGCAGCACCAAACAGTAAAAACAAGCTTTAAAAATAATTAGATCTTTTCTTAAATTTATGCAACCATAGAGCAAGTAACTCTTAAAGCGGCTCCTATTTATTGGGTGCGTGTATGGCGATGTGTATCTGTATGGCGATCGGGACCCTGTCTCTTATTACACTACGATGTCCTTGGCAACAGGGTAGGTACTAACCGTGACCGGGTGCTTTCACACGGTGTTGAACTGCACGTTTTTTTATATTATTCGATTATAAGCGAACAAACATCGAACCGTTACGAGTATCAATCACTCTACAGATTTCAATTGTGGAAAAGGCAAACAGTTCCAATTCTGTTCCAGCATTCGCTATGAGCCATATGAATCTACGCTAAGTTAGGCGGTTTTACTAGGTTTTTTTTAAATCAGTACCATAGATGCCAGTGCTTTAGCCAGCGACGAAGTATTTGGGTCCATCCTTTTATAGCCGAACCGCTTAACTGAGTCTGTTCCTGAGGTATGGGAGCGGCACGGGAGGGTTCACATGTAATAGCAACGCTGACGCCGCGCGTCATTTGATGTACCGTAATTTAACCCCTCCCGTACCGCTCCCATACTCCAAGAACAGACTCAGTTAAGCAGTTCGGCTATAGTCAAATGCACAATATGCCTAGTAAAACAATAAACTTTTGTGCGAAGGGACCGTACAGGCGTGCAATACCATGGGCTACTGTTTATTCGGTATTTGGTATCCTTTGAACATATTTAGCGATGCCCGCTTAGAGTAGTGTAAACGAATCTATGCATAAATGTATATATATATGCATCACTACAATGAAATTTTTATCAGTGTCACTATATTTGTGGTATTCGATGAATCGTATACCACATAAAAGTGTAGTTACAGACCTTTCGTGTAGTACAGTGCAGTGTAAACTAGGCCGAAGGTGGTCGTAATCGGGTTATATTATACGTCCAGAATGGAATTCGTTGCCGCCATCTCCGTTTCCTGAGACCTACAATCTTCTAGATCGACGAGTTCCATCCTCGGCCACACCATCGCTTAATATCAGGCGAGTTGGTGGTCAATCGTAGATCTATAATGTATAAAAAAAATAATTAGATAATACACAGCAATATTTTAGTATTGGCCCCTTTATATTAGATACACTGTCAGGTTGTAGAACGATTGCAAATTTTGATTTCAAATATTTTTATGACAGACTGGCTATAACTATAAATTATAATATCTTACTGACGTACCAGTAAAATATATACGTATTTTTGTGATGGCCACATATCAATACCTAATGGTTAATAATATTAACTCAATAATGGTCTGGCCAATGGTCAGCATATTAACAACACGGTACTATTATGTAGCTTTAATAGTACCGTAAAAATTACCTGTTTACTAGAATCCCAAGGCTTATTGTATAATGATGTACCTAGTTATTTCAAGTTAAGCAAACTGGTGACAACAAAATAAGCTTTAGATAAGGTTTATATAATATATTTCGAAGCAATCGCACGACTTTATAACTCTCGGGGTAATTTGGTCTAAGTATAAACCACTTCTACAACATCCTTCTTCACACATATCATAGGATTCACTGCATGAAAGTTTCAGTATTTAGATATAGTAGAGACGATGGTAAGTAGAGTATTATAATAAATAGGTATTCCTTTTACGAGTCCGCTGAACCTACAAAGTGCACACGCTTTGATATCTTTTTTCATGCATGCGTTTGAGCTGTTTCACGGAAAATATCAAATGAGTAGAGATGTTTCACGGAAAATATCAGATGTTGCATAAGCCATTCAACATATTCTGCGCTGGGTAAGTTGTGGATTATCTTTAGACATTTATCGATCCGGAGTAATCTATTTGCTTTTTATGTAGTTGTGTAGTGCACGTCAGACACTCCACACAACAACACGCTCACAGTGACACATATCTACGCAAGTCGACGGCTCCGGAACTGATACCACTGCGAGCTGCCCGGACGATAGCCGACATGGGCCAGGTCTGTCCGCCCCATTATATCCCAGCACACACGCCATCAGAACATGCCAGAAATGCATTCTTCGAGTTTTTAGCCATCACAAGGGCAACGAGACAAGTCAACTTGAAAATATGCGCATATACATTATAGTTATTTAGACTTGGATCCGAAAGCTTTCTGAGGGTGAAACTAGATGAAGCAGAAGCAGCCATATATAAAAACGAATCATCTCTGGTCATAAGAGGAGAAATGTCATGTCATCATATGGCAGCTTACAGCGCTAAGAATGGTTTTGTGGCCCTAGATGAGGGTGAAACGGAGCGTACGGGAAGACACCACCGAATGACCCTATTGTAGTCACAACCCGGCACACCAAAATAATGCTAGATGACATAATCCTCAAAATGGCGGAATTTCTTGAGGAGAGTTCTGGAGTTAACGCATTGTGGGAAAACTGGGAGGTGCCTAATATACAGTGGGTCAATGGAGTTCCAGGATGCGGCAAGACAACTTGGGTAGTTGGAAACTTTGATGCGAACAAGGACGGCCAATATCACCACAACAACAGAGGCAGCTAAAGATCTGAGAGAGAAGCTAGGCACTGGATAGGAAACTTGGTAAAGACCAGAGAGCGCACCATGGCTTTAGTTCTCGTAAATGGTTTCAGAAAAATCGAGAGCTACATCCGCCTTATGGTAGATTAGGCACTTATGAACCATTTCGGAGCCATATTAATGGCTATACGGCTGTCTGGTGCTGGCGAGATTGTTCTCATTGGAGATATCAACCAGTTGCCTTATATCGACAGAGAAAATCTCTTTGAGTTAAGGTACCATCGCCCAAATCTGGTAACCAACATCAGCCAGGAGTTGTTATGCACGCATCGCAATCCAATGGACGTCACATATGCGCTGAGAGAAATATATTCAGGAATATATTCCTCAGCCGCCCACATTCAGTCACTAGAGCAGAGAAGGTTCACGGGTTCCCAAATACCCAAAGCCGCCCCTAAAACTCTTTTCTTGGTCCACACTCAAGAAGAAAAGTTAACCCTTAGCAACCAGGCTTACGGGGGAGGTACAGGGTCACGAATCCTCACCATCCATGAAGCTCAAGGTTTGACGTACGAGTCGGTCATTGTCATCAAGACCAAAGGCAAACTGTAGCTACATGACAGCGTCTCGCACGCAGTCGTGGCAGTCTCGAGGCAAACCGGGACCTACACTTAGGTACCTACTACGCCGATGATGAAGGAGATGCCATCAGCCGTTTCGTGCGGCGGGCAATGGCAGCTACACCAAAAACCATTTTAGATTACAACCTCAAAATGGCTATCAAAGATCGCAACACGGCGGTGGTGGAAGCCCTGGCAATGGAAAGTTTCGGTGTTTGTTATAAAATAAATGTTTGTTTTTGTTTCTTATTTTTATTCTTTAGTTGTCTGTCCCTATTTTTGTTAATTCTTGTGTGTATTATTTGTTTCCGTTGTGTTGTTTTAATAATAATAAGAAAGTGTGTATACTCAGAGCACTCACGTCATGCTCACTAAAAAGCTTCTTGCGGCGGCGTCGCGTGGCGGGTCGTCCTCTTCCCTCAAACATGGTTGAGGAGAGCGATGGCTAGCACATGCGTCAACTCGTGAAAGGGTGCTGCTTGCGGGACCTGGACTGCTCGGCGTATACACGCATGCATGTTAGTTAAGTGTAAATTAAAATTTTGTCTTCCTCTTGCATAACTTAACAAAATAATGTAAGTAGTTATAAATGCATATATTAGTTCATAAAAGGCACGGGATTCTGTGGAGAATAAATTTGTTAAATAACAAAAAGTCCACGTTTGTATATAACATATACCTACAAACATAAAGTTATGGTCGTCGTCTGAATGCCGCTCACTACGACAGAGCGAGCGTGGGGAGAGGGTGAGAAACTCGAGATTGGTGGAAGGCGGAGAGTGTCCGTTCTGTACTTTAGATAATACTATAAATATCTTCTATGGTAGTAGTTTAGTTAGTTACGTATGGTATGTTTACCATACGTAACTAACTAAACTACTACACAGAAGTACTGTGGTAGTAGTTTAGTTAGTTACGTATGGTATGTTTACCATACGTAACTAACTAAACTACTACACAGAAGATATTTATAGTATTATCTAAAGTACAGAACGGACACTCTAATAACAATTAGCGATGTAGCCCGCTTGACTGGCATGGTACATGTGTGTCCACAGTGCCGCAAGCCGAGCGGCGGCGGCGGCGGGCGCGTAGTGCCGGTTCCGGTGCCGGTTCGCGCCTCCGTCACGCCCAACAAGCGCCGTTACACCTACTACAACAAGATGTTCAAGCCGATGTGCTACGCGCTGCCCAAACCATTCACTATATCGCTAGTGTAATTATATTACTGAGTTACTGGGGTGCCCTGTAATAAGCTAAAAGGTCATTGTATTATCAATAATTCTGAATAATTTTACGATGGGCACGGCTATGAAATAAATGTGCGTTTGCCAAAAATATTTTTTGGTAGTCGAACGATTTTTTTTGTGTTTCTTCTAATATATTTTTTCGTAAATTCGGAGATGGGTCGGTAAGGTTGTTCACAATGATGATCTTTTGGCTTAGTAGAATAGAATAGTCCTTCATAATCGTTTACATAAAAGCAAGACATTGATGATGATGATGTTAGCCTGTAGTGTCCCACTGCTGGGCAAAGGCCTCCCCCCTGACATTTCCACTCTTGACGGTTTTGTGTATTGATGTGCCAGTTTTTATCAAAGGTGTCAAGTTCGTCTCGCCATCTCTTACAGGGCCTGCCGAGTGGCCGCGCCGAGTTGGGACGCCATTTGGTAGTGATATTGGCCCAGAGCTCTTCCGGCCTGCGGCCGACATGGCCGGCCCAGTCCCATTTCAGCTTTGAGAGCTACATCTATAACCTTCGTTCTGGAGCGCAGCTCCGTATTGCGTATGCAGTCGATTAACCTGACGCCGAGGATAGGTACTGCGCTCCATGGCTCTCTGACAAACCTTGAGTTTGGTTTTCTGAAATGTATTCTTGGACGTTCACCCATCAACACGCACTGGACAAGCGCGATGGGTTAAATGTCCATCCCCCCTCGACAATTATTCAAGACATTTTATAACAAAATGCCTATAATATATACATAGTTTCCATTCCATTCGCACAGGCTAGGGGCGCTGCCGCTGTCTCATTTTCATGTATTTTGCTATCAAATCTAAATTGGTGCAGCCATTTTTAAGATATTAGCAAGCAACTTTAACGTGGCCGATTACGAGAATATGTGTCAAGCTGAGATCCGATCAGGCAGGCAGTCTTCAAGAACCTTCAAAAACCGATACCTAGTGTGTACGATACGTGTTACTGTTCACCGAAATGGCTAGTACTTTGAATTTTCGGTATGACGTTACAACCAACAATTTTAAAGTTCGTTCCGGACAAATCAGACAGTCTGTTAAGGTTATTAGAGTTAAATTAAATTGGGCTTAAATGTGAGCAAGCGACAAATACAGCTACTGCCAGTTACAGTGCTGTAGGACTAATTACTAGAACCTACTGCTAGTAGTAAAAGTCGTAAAAAAGCGTGTAACGTCCTGAAGTCGTACTCTCAACTTTTATAGCGATGCAAAGTTCGCTGAGCGCTAGTTTTTATCTAGCTTGTTCTGCAATTAAGAGAGTGACACAAAAGTTTAAGCGATTACTAAAAATATCACAATTTAAAGTAGGTTCATTTGAACTTTAGTCTCACTTCAACTTGCTTTTTCTGAAATTAAGAATTAATTACAGAAAAAGCAAGATAAAAACGGGCGCTGAGCTAACTTAATTAGCATCGCTATAAAAGTTGAGAGTAACCCCGCTGTTAACTGTATAGGTCTTACCGAAAATCGTTAGGTACTTAACTTTAACCATTGTCTTAAATTCTCTGTCTTCTTTCCGCAAGTGTCATTACGTGTAAACGAGAAGTTGACAAAATATGTTAAGCATTGCTTAAAGTTAAGTAACGTTTTTCGGTAAGGCCGCATATCTTCCATCGTTAGATAAATCTTTGAAGCTCTGTATCTTAATATGAATGATCAAAAATACATATGGCAAAAATGAGATTGAATTGAAACGTCCAATGTTAAAAATGTCTAAAACAACTAAGAGACTAGTCTACAAGGTTTAGTCTAGTCAACGTGTTAATCATAGGTAATAAATATATTTAACTGTTTGTAATTTTATATAAATCGTAGGTATTAGTCGTAAAAATATTTAGCATCAAGTGTTTCCTGTACCAAGCGCAACAGAAGTATGTATACCTAGTTAAAAAAATAAGAAGAGCTACTTCAGAAGACGGCAGTTACAATACCGTTATTTTTACCCGACTGCGTAAGAAGGAGGGTTATGTTTTTCGAGTGTATGTATGTTTCTTTAAGACAGCCTACAGTTTAAACGGCTTGACCGATTTTGATATGCTAGGTGTCATTAGATTCGTGTTCACTTCCTGAGTGGCTATATTTTTTTGTAATAATAATAATACATCTCTTGCAAAAATAAAAAATGCGGTTTTTCGTAATCTCCAATGAAATATTTCGTAATAAACAAGTGATTTTACTAGAATTATTCTAAAGAATGCGCATGTATAATCTATTACAGCGATTTTACGCAACATTCTCACAAAAAACGTACACTCAAAAACGTATCAAGTACCTACTTATAACGAAATTGTAAATTAGATTGCAAAAACTGCTTTTCTGCAGTCGGTTTTTTTTTTTTTTATATTTGTTATTTATAAAGGTTTGAAGTTATGGAAAACTGATGACACTCACTATTAAAATTTTGTACAGCGGGTCTGTCCGACTGGACTGTCGGACCTGTAATCGCAAAAAAAATGCTGTTCATTTTTCAGGTCAACAAACTTTTCTGGAAACATCTGTAGGTATATATTTACAATAATAATTCTTTATTTCAGACACGAGATCCGTATTTATAAAAAAAAAATACAATACAAAAAATAGCTAGGTGGCAATAAATACGTAGTTAGCTGCAACCTGTCTGCCAAACTTTTTATAATCTTATTTTGACACGTGTCAACTCTGGACATAAACGACGCTATTCTTTTGCGCTGTATCGCGTTGATGGAGTCCACTCGCGATTCCGTGAACATTTCTGACGCACTACAATACCATTTCAGGCCTATCAGGTGCCTGAAAACATTATTATGCGCCAAGCGTAACGCTTTATGCGCTCTCTGGGTATATTTAGTCCAGAGTTGGCACGTGTAAAATGATTGGCTAAGCAGCGTTATTTTCACGCCAGGCGCTGCACTAAAAAACTTCCTAGCAACCATGTTGCCTACTACGCAGAGAGACCTTCTCTGTCTCTCCATGTCCTCATCGTCTCATCGTTGCCGTCAAGTTTGATATTACAATTTGGCCGAGGTACTTGAAGCTATTTACTACAGCTATCGGTTACCCATTGACACGTTTTTTTTTTATCAGCCCTGTTTGTACAAACTGCCCTACTGCTGGGAACGAGCCATCTTCTCATTGTGAGAAGGGTTAAGCCATAGTCTGCCACGCTGGCCAAGTGCGGGTTGGCAGACCCGCGTCACAAATTACCGGCACTTTTTCTGGATGCCTCCCCGATCTGAAGATCATCATTTCCGTCTTTTTTGTATTGTAAACTAAACCATGATTTTGCGCATATCGTTCACAAATAATCACTAGCTTACGTAAACCCTTGATCGAGGGGCTGATCAGCACCATGTCGTCAGCGTAACTCAGGTTGTTGACATATCTGCCATCTAACCTGAGTCCGACGGGGGTGCTGCTCAGCTCCACGACCAAGTTATTTACGTAGAGGTTAAACAGGTCGGGTGAAGTGAGTCCACCCTATTTCACGCTCCCCACCCCCTTTTATCCTCATCCTAACCCACTTAATGATAAATAATGACGTGTATAAACAACACTCATCATTTCTCATTTAAACCACCCCACTCCCCACTGGCAGCAGAAGGAATGTGTATACCATTAGCACTGAACTTCTGCTGCCAGGACCCCAAACCCCCGAAATATCCCGGCCATTATCAAAAATCCTTCCACCCCCCCAAGAATTGCTGGCTACGGCCTTGCTCTGACATACTTAACAACGTACGCAACTTTTGAAGTTTCGCTCTGTACAGATCAGTACAGATGTACAGATGGTGAGTTAAATGTGTACGACCCGGATGAATAGATTAATATCAGTGAGTCTATTCAGTTAAAGAACTAATGCGGCATTAAGGGCGCTGCAAAAAAACTGGTCGTCTGCTGTAGGCTAAGCACAGAACAATATTACTCTAGGCTAAGGTAGTTTGATATTTTAAAATAACAAAACTCAATATGATGTCATAATTTATTCATATACCTCATTAGGTAAATACAAAATAATTAAAATAAGTATAAAATTAATAATAGGAATGAATTAATAAATGCAAAGTTCAAATTCATTGCTAGATATTTGTATACACTTAGTTTAGAAAGAGAACGAATGTATGTCGATTTTAAATCTCCCTTTTCCACCTATGATTTATTTATACTGTTTACATTTCACTGTTTTTTTTAATTACGAACTGCGTAGGACACTGCCATACAGATAACTATTAAATCCAATTCTAGGTGGTATTGGAGTGTTATGGAAAAGTGTGAAGTTCAACATCAGGCAAGCGACTTTCTTGTATATAAAAAAACTTTGCAAAGTTGTCACAGCAAGACCAAACATAAAAATTAAATTAGATGTTAATTGCGTTCAATACAAATAACTTTTTGACGAGATATCTGGAAATTTCTAATTTCAATTCCGCTAACATTTTAGCGGTTTTATGAATTTTAAAATTTCCATTTAAATTAATAATCGACTGAAATTTTCGACTTGAAAGTGATTAGTCTTGTTCTATTCACTTAGACCCTATATCAAACTCGAACTTGTTTCATATCTTGCAGTAATCAATGCTTGAACTTAACCATATACTTGATTTCACGGATTTTGTTATTGTAATCCTGGACACGTCGCGACCAAAATATTTATTTTGGGAAAATGAGCCAAAACTATTTAAGAGTAATCTCTATCGCGCACTTATCTGCGACTGCGAGCTGATTTCTGCCCTTTAACATTATCAAATTTCGATGATCTTTTTCGTTCGATTCTAATCTTAAATGGCTAGACGTCTGCTTTGCTTTTTATTTTCAAATTTCGTTGATACTTTAAAGTTAAACATTAGAAAAAATAGTTGCAAAACACAGCATTTTACGATGCCAATCAGATAACAAAGAACCATCGAAATCGAATGATGTTAAAGGGTAGATTTACTGGCGGAAAAATAGCGTAAGTACTGAACGATTATCTTAAGTTTAGTTATATGTAGACAGCATTATAAGCAATAAATCAGTTCGCAATAAACTATACAAACATAACTATGTTTATTTCATTTTAAAACTAAACACTACGAGGTTTTCATGCTCGATTATGATTACTCATGGATTTTCCAAAGGAAATCATAATAAGTACAAGATTTGTTTTATCTCTATCTCTATATATACCTATATAGAGAGATAGAGATAAAAAAATCTTGCTGTTCGTTTGTCTCGCTAAAACTCGAGAACGGCTGTGCCGATTTAGCTGATTTTGGTTTAGAAATGTTTGTCGTAGTCCAGAGAAGGTTTAAACGTTGAGAAAATATCGGGTCCACTCATTGATAGGTGATACGAAGTACGCCGGGTCATCTAGTTTCAATATATATTTATCTTTTTCAACTTTAATATTTTTGGCGCTATAGTCCTGTGTTGGTTACGTTTTTAAAACTATCTTCATTTCAAAATAAAAGAGTTGATGAATTAACGCAAGATAAAAAAAATCAAACGTTCAATAAAAATAACTTTGTTCTAAACAAATGCATAAACAATTGTTTAAAAAAAAACTGAACCAATTTTGATGAAATATAGCCAAGAAACCCCTCGATAGAATCCCGTTTCAAACAAAAAAATACTAAATTAGATACACAGATACCTATATAGATATACGGATACACACGTCAAATATATAACACCCCTCTTTTTGGGTCGGGGATAAAATGCGCCTTAAGCGATATATGTAACCAATTTTACTGATATTTTCTTAAAACAATTTTTACCATAATCGAGCATTAAACCTAAACCTACCAAAATGGTAATACAAAAACTAATTTCAATACATATCGGTACTCGCGTTGATTAAATAATTTATTTGGCCGATTAACTTAAAAACTACGAATATAAATCATCACCCCTCCAGCGCCGGTTTCCAAGCTGATTTTACAGCAAATATCAAACATTGATATAACATTACTGTATTGTTTTTAATAAAAACAATGTGTATGTTGCATGTTTATGAACGTGATCTGGCTGTATCGCTAAGCTGAAATGAGATGGAGAATATGATATAAATAAGAAATAGGAGTGGCATACCACCATGTTGTGACGTAACAGGATAAATAACATCAATTGGGTTGGATTTGATTGTGTAAAAAACCAACGATAGACAATTGACCGCAGCTCTACAAAGGTTAAAGGGTTATACTGATGAAGTTAGTTATTAGACTCATTAGTACATTAACTCAAATTGAGGGAAATTGGTATTTATGTAGGCGATGAGCTGATCCCCTGTCACTGCAAACCAATAATTACATCTTACCATCTCTAATCCTTTAATACCCTTTTTCTTCCATCTAACCCTCTAACCAAGCTCAATGTGGCGTCAAACGGTCTCATGGTGTTTTTAATGCTCTGCCTAAGGACAGAAAATCACGCATATGTATGAACTACATTTTTGTAAAAACAAGTAATATGTTAAAGAAAAACAATATACCCGACTGCAGAAAAATAGTTTTTGCTGTTTAACATACGATTTCGTTACGCCGGCGAGTCTACGTTTTTGTGAGAAAGTATACGTAAAATCGCTGTAAAAGATTATAAATGCGCATTCTTTAGAATATTTCTAGTAAAATCACTTGTTTATTACGAAAAAATATAGCCTATGACACTCTGGAAGTGAGAACGAATCTAACGACACCTCGCACATCAAAATCGGTCAAGCCGTTTAAGCTGTAGGCGATCATATAGAAACTTACATACATATCCACATACATACATACGTCTATACATACAAACATAGATCCACTCGAAAAACATAACCCTCTTTCTTACGCAGTCGGGTATGTACTTACGACAAATTTGTGCGCAAGAAATTTCGGCAATAATGTTGTATTTAACTAACTTCATTCATTAATTCACTTCACACAAAATTCTGTTTTGATTCAGACAAAGTTTAACATACAAAAATAGAATCATATCTAATAGAACTTATTTTAATGAATGAAAATGTATGTGAATCAAAATGGAATTTTAATAAGTGCAATGTTATTGTCTAGATTCTTTTCGCACGGTTTTGTATGAAACACAACCGATACACAACATACATACGAGTACATATGTACATTCCGACAATTTATTTTTATTCAAAACTTTAGTGTGAGTGAAAAAGCGAACTAAGACTGCGTGCATACCTAGCCAGGAATGAAAACTAGCTCTCAAGTCGCACCGCCGGTTGGCTAGCACCGCCATTTTGACGGTGGTAGTTAGCCAACAGGTACTAGGATATATCTTAACACCATGCTATGGTCACTTTGGTATAGTTAGCTGAAAGCCAATCCTATTTCCATATATAATCACATAGAAAATGGTACAGTGAACAATATTACGTATTGTTTACTGATGTACCATTCCATATTCATTTATTTTTGTTATTTATACTTACAGAAGTATAAAGCGATTTTCATAAATTACCGAAGTACGCTGATATGGAGTCATCGGTACATTATCTACCTTATGAAGAAACACTACAAGCATCTTTACAAATTCTCACGGAAAATATCGCTTTTGAATAACGCACACGTTAAAATTATTTTGAGATATTTGACAGTTTTCATGCTGATATGAAAGCATAACTAAAAAACTTAAGATTTTCTTACTCTATCAAGCACATGTGCTAAAATTATACTTATATTTTTAGAATCTCTCTTCATTTTTAATTACTCATCTTTACTTATTTATAATGTCAGCCATTCCATAAAAAGTTATGAGAAATATTCAACAATTCGAACATATTCGAGATACCATACATGCCTGCCACAGACGTTACTAGAAACAAAGCGAAATATTTTCTATCTTTCACATCAGCATATTTTTTAAATAACGCGACAATGTCACACCACTCGTACTCTTTTACACAGTTGGTGAATATAGGTCAGTGAAAATATTGTGTACATTTACCACCTTAATAAAATATGTCAGACTAGACTGACTCAATATACAGACCCAAACGTCACTTGTCAAAATAATGCTACCAGCAGTTTGTATGTTTGGTTTTCACAAAAGCCTTCTAAGTTCACCATGATAAACCTCCTAGTTTGTCATTTCCCCTCTACGTATAAGAGGCAATAATGCACGATACAATCCATATGCTTTGCATCCAATTATCAGGCCGTACAATATTTGTCTTTGTTAAATTAATGATGCAAGAAGTCCAAATAAGAATTCTATATATCAAGCTCTTCCCACATGTGTAAATATGAAATTTAGTAGAATTCATTAATACATTGTTTCGCGTTACAGTATGTCACTCAAAACCGAGAAATCGGCAGTTTTGCAAACACTGGTACAGGTTAGACGAAATTACAACTTGTGGTAAAATAACTGTAAACCGATTATATTATACATCATGATAATTGATGCTGGTACGGATATTATAGTGTAGTACATTATCGACCAATCATTCAATAATGAGTGGTCGATAATGTAATACACTATGTATGTATACAGCCAATGCCGTACACATACAATACGATTGGAGTGTTTTCCCTCTCCGTACATTACCCGCGTGACCAAATGTAGAACATTACAGACATCGAATGTCTCTCCCCCCACATGGTACATTGCGCGGCGAGCATCCGTTACTTCTTCTTGCTCTTGCCGAGTGTGAGCGTGTGGTGCGCGGTGGCGGCGTGCTGCTTGCGCCGATTGAACTCGATCGTGTCGTCCTCGACCTTCTTGCGTAGCTCCTCGAGACGCTTCTTCTCGTCCGTGTGGTCTTTCTTCAGTTTGTCGAATTTAGCATGTAACTAAAACAGTACAAGCAACGATATAAATTCTTAGAATATATCAGGTTAATATTATTATTTTAACTTCTTATTATTATTACACACAATTGTATTACAATTTGTATAATTTAGTTTCCATGTCTTTTGACAGAGATTAAGTCTAGAATTCGGACATGAACTTTAAACAAATCCTACTCCACTTTCACAAAAATTAAATGATAATTATTTGGAATTTCGCTATAGCAGAGAAAAATGCTTGAATGAAAACTCACTCAGATGGATAATAAATATTTGACCGAGCGAGCGAAGCGTCTCTGCATCAACTGGCCAAATTTTCTTTCGTCTGTCAGTTTGTTTGTATGTTCGTACTCGCGTACAGGGCGTAATTTTGAACCAATTTTGATGAAACTTGGTATATAGGTTCTATGTTTTTTTTTTTTTTTGTCGTCGGCGATTTTTGATAAGAGGGGTGGTTCCCATAAAAAGGGGGGAAGTTTATTGCGGCGTTAATTACCAATCGATTTTAATGATATTTGATAGGTAGGTAAAGTACACAATTATTACAACTTGTAGTAAAACTTAACAGAATTGGTCTAGTGGTTGTCGAGATATATGACAAACAACTTCAGATTGCATGTAACAGTGAGGGCGCGTGGATGTGCTTGATGCATTTTAACGCTGAATAATTTTCTAGATTTTACGTTTTCTCCATTTATAAAATTATTATTTGTTTTTATAAGAACATACATTGTTTTTTTAACTAAGGGCATCTAAACATATTCTATTGTTTGTATTAATTGTGTATTCAAATTAAATGGATCTTTCAAGGTGGTTAAACTTTTGGAAAAAATGTTTGTTGACCGTGAAATAAATATCTGTAAAATCACTTAAAATTGCGAAATCAGCAAAAATTTTGCATACGGTCTCCTAAGCCAACTTTATGTAGGTATTAATATGTACAGATAATCCAAGGTGAGCTGCAAATAAGCTCTCTCGCGAGGTCTACTGATCGTAGAACTACTAGTTATAAAACTGAGTATTTCTGATGGTGTTTGTTAAAATCCTATATAATATTAGGATAATTTTCACTGGTTCGCTCAACCAGTACTGATATTGTATGTAAACTTCGATGACAATGCAAAATGGTCAAACATGGCATCAAACATTTTGAGCCAATTTCATCATACCCTCACTTTTGTTTTCATTAAAAACATGAACATAACAGAGGGCATGATGAAACATTTGTTTCATGATGCCCTCTTTTGTACTACATTATTTTTTTCATTATCATCGAAATCTGATGAACGATGATGCCAGAGAGTTAGCACTGGATCTTTAATTATAGCATGCAGTACTTTAATGATCAATCAATTTAATTGATTCGGAGTTATTTTACGTTAGGTATGTATTAGCAAGGTTCAGATGAAGAAACTGAAAAATGGCCAGCTCTCGTCGAGTATTGCTCATCTTTCTAGTAACCATAGGCAGTACCTCTTTCTCAGCTTCTTTAAGTTCAGCCTCCTTCTCCTTGACCCGCTGTATGAACATCTGACGCATCTCATCCTCCTTTTGCTGCAGTTCGGCGAGGTGCGCGCTACGCTTCTGCTCGAATGTCTGTTGGAACGATACCTGCGAACAATTTTAATTACAATATTATACAATGCTATAAAGCAAATTAATCCAAGGCCGTATGCAGGGCACGCAAATTTTGAAGGCTTTTCAAATTAAATATTGGAAGTGATTTGATTGAGGAAGGATTTTTGATAATGACCAGGATATTTAGGGGGGGGGGGGGGGGGGTTTGAACACCCCAAAACCTTCAAAATTTGCGTGCTCGCTTCCCTCACACATTTTTACTATTTTATCATAGAGAAGTACTGTGGGCTCACTAATACGAGAAACTAGGCATATTACTATAAAAACATTATTAACATTTTCATATTATTATCTATGTTTTTGTTTGGGCCACGCAAACTGAACGCTCGTTAACCAACATGGCCATGCACCCATGCATTAACCTCTATATACAAGTATATACAAGTAAGCTACAGTCATTAGTGCTATTTAGATGTTTTACGAAATCAATTATTCTATTTCCAATTTTAATTACCTAAAATAAGTTTCGCTTGCGAGTAAGACACCACATTTAACATTTGCATATTTTGTTACGATTCACGCAAAACTCAGTACTAATCAATACAATACAAAGGAATCAGTCGGCTGGAAATCGAAATTTATCATCGATCAGTATTTCAAATATGTAAATCTTAATATTATATTGTCGGATTCGGAATCAGGTTGGAAACTAATATCCATCTCTGTCATTTCCCTATAGAATGACAGAGATGGAGATATAGTTTCCGACCAGATTCCGAATGCTTGTGAATAGGGGTACAGATTAAATTGGATAATGTTATGTAATTATGTCGTGCAGTGTGTGTGTGTGTGTGTGTGTAATGGTGGTGGTAATTGTGACGATGTGTCTAGATACCGGCTTGTTGTCCGCGTCAACGTCGGTGAAGCCCATCTGGTGCAGCCGCCGGCGGCGGTACAGCTCGTAGTGGCGCGCGTGCGTCTTCTCGCGCATATCCTCCATGTTGGTGCGGATCAGCATCTCGCGCAGCTTCACGAAGTCGCAGTGCGACTCGTTCTCCACTGGAATACAAACAATTTATACATATAATAACACTGTGAAGAGTCAAAATCTCTACATTGAATTTTTTTTAAAAATGATTAGAGGATGCATTACTATCGATACAGAAGCCAAAACAGCAATTTTCAACATTTTTGTGTCTGTCTGTCTATCTATCTGTCTGTATGGTGTTCGAAGAACGCCGAAACTACTGGACAAATTTGGACGCAAGGTAGGATATAGAAGGATCTGGTATACTTTTTATCTCGAAAAATTTGACAGTTCCTGTGGGATATACACTAAACAATAGCAACATAACCACGCGGGTGAAATCGCGGGGGCAGCTAGTAACAAACATTTATAATCAAGATTGGCCTAAACTGTTTGCGGACGTATCATCAACAATAAATGTACAGCAAGCAGAGTCGCTAGTCGCGTCGTGCGCTACCGGAGAAAATGGCCAGTGGTAATCTCAACTCTACTCTCACAGAGCCAGAAAAAATACTAAACATCTTTAATTCGTCATCATACAAATAATAACAGATTTAAATAATTAAATCGCTGGAGAATTCCCACATATAGTTATTATTGTCTCCAGGGGTTTAATTAATTATTATGGTTAGACTAAAGATCAGAGCTCCTAAACGAGACAAAAGGACGAAATGCATATTTTTTGTGGGATAAATAGCTGTTCGTCGAGTAGCATAATATGGATAGAGAAAATATGTAGTTGCAACAGAGTTCGATATTTTCTCTTTTAATTAGTTAATTTGTACAGGTAGGTTGAAGAGGTTACCTTGCACGGTACCCCAGGGGTACTGCCTGGCGCGTACGGTCTTGTTGCCGATCTTGACGAAGTCGGTGCTGCCAACGACCGCGAACGGAATGTGAGAGTTCATCGAGCCGTTCACCTCGGACACGGACTCGTCGTCCACCGGGAACGAGTAGATCTCCACGCCATTAGACTGCAGCTCTTGCATTATTTTCGTCTGCAAATTCAATGGGTTTTATTCTCACCTAAATACACATGTAGAATAAGTAACGAGCAACCTTCAAATAGAATAATATCACACTTTTGAAGTGATCTTGAATTTTGGCATAAGCCAAAAAAATCATTTTATATTTATAAAATCTTCATGTAAATTAATAACTACTATTCAATTAAGGTCCTTTACATACATAAGTTGGTTGGTTCCTTTACATTTAAATATATAAAAATATGATTTATAAAAACTTCATGAAAACTGCACTTAATTATTTTTTTTAGTTATTGATAATAATATTGGAGGAGGACATTTCACACAATACTATTAGCCTCAAACTAAGTAAAGCTTGTACTATGGGAACCAGATGGCTGATAGAATACATATTGTTATATGTATATACTTCTTTGTAAATATATACATATATACATACATACATATACATATAAACACCCAGAAATAAAACAAACATCCATGCTCAGCCGAAATGTTTGCCCTGAACAACCCAAAGCCACAACCCAAAGCTCAGAAGGCAGTATTACCACTGAGCCATTGATGCCTGATAGATTGTTACTGCTACGAAACACTCGAGAATTCAATACTTCAAAATGTTAAGTATTTAATAATCTCACCTTGAACTTCTGCAGTTCAGTTTTGGAGATGGTGTCTGCTTTAGCGATGATGGGGATGATGTTCACTTTGGTGTCCAACTTCTTCATGCACACCAGGTCGATGGACTTGAGACCGTGTCCTGGAATATTTTAATTTAGCTCAAAGGTGATAATTATAATGAATCAGATACATGTGTAGTGTTTCACCATATTGTAGGGATTTTGTCAATTTTTCTACTAAATTTATTTTTAAGTCCTGACGTAATAAGAGGGGTGTTATAAGTTTACATGAGAAACAATAACGAAAATTAGTCCCAGACGTTACTTTTATAAATAGGGTAACGGTCTATGCCGCACTTCCGTTCAGTTACACTCGGGCATCGCTAGCTATGCTGAGGTAACTGTTTATATTGTCACGAAAATAGTCAATGTTTTCTGGCAATTTACATATCCAGATCTGTGAGCACCTAAGCGACTGCGTGCGTAGGGAATGTTTTGATTCACATAAGAGGCGATATTTATGAACATTTTTATAACAAACTAACTGTACCCCGCGGTTCCACGTAGTGAGGAAAAACAGTGTGTAGAGGAATTAAAAAAAAAAACTTAAGAAAACGCTGTACAGATTTCGAAACAACAGGTATTCAAAATTAGGAAAATAACACGGGTTAGTTAAGTTGAAAATGGTTTAATTACAACGACACACAAACGCGAGAAATTAAGATACAAATAAACTACAATCAATTTCAGATTAGTACTCTATGCGTAACTGAGTCCTAAACATCCCTCCGTCCGGTCGTACTCACAAACTATCATGCTTATAATATTCATGGTTATTGGTTAGAATGCAGTGAAGTATACAATACATAACTAGGTATAACAGTCCGTGCGCGTGCGCCGCATTGTTTAAACAGTGTCTAATCATCCGCGAACAATGACAAACAATGGGTTTATCGTAACCTGCTTACTGCAGTGGATTATTATAGGAAACGGTAATTCCTAACCGATATTGTAAAGGTGAAAATAACTGCCCAACTGTTTATTATACTTTTACGACTAAACAACTGAACGGAACATTACGATATTTGGTACAGAGATAGCTGGGACTTTGGAGAATAAGATAGAATACGCCAACAAAATATGAAAAAATAATAAATGTGTCTTAGTTGAGATTGTTAGTTTGGAATTAGAATAGACTCTCACCTTACTTATTATATATACATAAATACGATTCTTGACAATAAAGAAACCTAGCGAGGTAAAACACAAAGTGCATAATAATTCAATATTTTTATCAACTTAAAAATGAAAGCAACTAATACACAAGAAGAACACGTTTCTTTGATTATGCCGGTCAAAAGTGGAACAATAAAATTCTTATCAAACGAAAAGTGCAGCGTATTACAAACAGAGGATGTTTTGGTACCACTTTTAGAAAAAAGAAACCAAACAAAAACTGACATTCAAACCAAATTTGGGTAAAGAAATCACTGTCCCGTTAAATAGTCACTACGGGTGTGTGACACATAACATAGTAACTATAACGTAATCTGTGCAGTACTAGGGCACCATGCACTGTTCCGAATAAAAAGAGCTGGTTTGCATACGAATTAGTGAAGTCAAGGACGCAGTTAAAACCTGCTTGTTGCTTAGAAATGCCCTGTTCTCAATATTAGTGAAAGTTATAGTTATAGTCCTGTATTACTTTTCTAAAGAATGTGCGAGTATGAGGCGCATCGCCGAACGAGTGACATTTGCGCTGCTCCTTTGAAGGTCGCCGAATGCGGTTGAAACAGTTGGTTCTTTCGACTGACTCCAAACAGACGTAAGTATACCCGTAGTTTATTTAAAAACTCGCCTGATGTTAAGCCGCGGTCTAACTGAGAATGAAGCTCGTTAATCTAGTTCTAGAAGATATCTATTCACTCTAGCCTTGAAAATTCTAAGATTGTAGTTCTCAGGAAACAGAGATAGCGGCACATAATTCCATTTCTGTGCAGTACACTGTACACATAAAAATCGTGAAAAACATAGGTTCTCAGTTATCTGTACAAAGTTTTATAATGTTCTATTTCTATTATTTATTTATTTATTAAAAAAAAGTTACAGTTTACAAAAAAAAATGCCAAAAAACCAAATAAGGTATAAAAAATCCCAAAAATAAATAAATGAATAGTGTATAAATTAATAGTGGTAAGGTATTTGATCATGAAAGTTAACAAACAGATATAGAAGCAGTTACTTTTTTTTAAATTACGGATTTCTTCGTTATGCCTGTACCTGTCTAATATAGTCATTTGGGACTGCTACTGTAAAAACACCTTTGTCACATACTGTGTTGGGCGTCAACACAGTGGCAGAGCCACTACATCGTCACGAAGATATAAAATGCTAAGACGTTATCATGTGTGAACACATAGGTGGAAACATCTTGTTGACAATTATTTTAATGTTTGTTTGGCTTGATGTAATTTTTCTTGGTACTGTTGACATAAAAGAAGCAAGTAAGTTTACAATATCTTTTATATTATTTCAATGGCTCATCCAAAAAGTATAGACACTCTAGTCATTCATCTTTCTTTTGAATAAATTATCAGCAAAAGCAAAAGAATTGGTCACATGTTTGTACATGTGACTAATTCAAAACCTCTTCCTTAAAATCGCTTGTGGATACTTTGAATTAAAAATCAACAAATAGTTCCTTCTTACCTGTGGGACAAATGAAGTACAAGCAGACATGCAACCTGCTGTCGTGGTATGTCGGCAGAGAACGCTTGATCTTCAGCTCCTCTTGGAGGTACGCCTCGAACTGAGCATCGATGTAATCTACTACTGCTTTGAAGCTATCCTCTTTGTTAACTTGATCGCCGTAGCCGACTGTATCACATATTGTTAGCTGAAATTGAAGGATCAGTTTGTATAAGGATCAGGGTATATTCCCCGCAGTTTCTTAGACAGTAGCTTAAAACACTTTGAACAAGTACAATTATTTTAAGGTAAAAACCAAGAAATTAATTGCATGTGCAATCTGTCATTTTGCCAAATAAAGAGAGGATATTCTAATGTCATATGAAAAAAGAATGTAGCCTGACACTCGGGAACCACAGGCAAACTTAATAACATTTGGAACATAATAATCAATAGAGTCATTGAGGCTAGGACAGGGATGACACCAAACCAATGGCACACGATAAAACATTTTGGGCAGTCCACCAATCAATAAAGTTCAACAAATGAATGCAAAGAGCCTAGTACATTACAGGTAAATTGAGTTGGTTAGATCTATTTAATGTAAAACAATAACAGAAGGCACATTAATTTTAGTTGAATTTGAATTATGACTGTCCTGTAACCTGTGTGTGTATTTATTAACTATAGTTTGAGTTGAACCATGACAATATAAAATAGTGTTTTAAGAAGTTTCCAGCTTGCATTTGACCTTGATCCACCATCAGGCACTGCAGACAAATTTAATAACTTGGCCAGTTTGTTAGTTATTAACTCATAGTTCTAAAAGTAGCACAGTAGATCCCTGACTAATATTTTAATTGATAAATTGCAATACATATTATTCACACCATCAAATGGTTATCCTTGAAACCAACTTACTCATGATTCAAACATATCTTCACCAAAAATAAATTAAAAAATAATAGACAAATATTTTTAACAAAGAAGCCACCTTATTACTAAGATACTCACAAACTGTATAAACAAAATTTTTAATTATGTTTTTTCACATGCTCAATTCAATTTATTATAATAATGATATTTAGTTTTTAACACAATAACTGTCGATAACATACACTTTGAGTTTTTCTACTCCCACGCAGATGTGGCTACACACGCTAGGCATGTAGGCCCAAGTTTCTTTACAACGGTGCGAAAAAACACGCAGTGATTGGCGAGCATTTAAAAATACCTCAGCAGTTATTGTGTTAAAATGTACCTATAACTATCTGGATTATATTTACATTTTATTGAGCAGCAAAGTAAATAGTCCGAGAATCAATGGTAACTAAATAATGTGATGTGAAATGTTAAAGCAAAAAATGTAAATGCCAAGAAAATATGAAGGATACAAAGTTAGGAAAATCACATTAATTTTTATATAACACCAATTCACTTGATGTTAAGTGATGTTTCACTCTTGAATCTCTATACTATATGGTAAGCAAACCAGAATGGGTATTCTAATTCCAATCAGGGCCCTTATTCCGTATGACCATCGTCCGCGTTCACGTACTTTACGTGCGTGCATTGACAAAGAAAATTAGTTTTTAAGTTTAAGAGAACAAAGTCAAATTTTCATTGTAGACGCACGTCAAATTTATGTTATACGGCCGATGGTCATATGGAATAAGGGCCCTTAGTGATTCCATTCAAAAACAACATCACCATCTCTGATATTCTGTATGGCAATGATAGAGATAGAGATATTGTTTCTGAGTGGAATGGTAACTAACAGCCACACACTAGACAGTACTTTCTGATGATATTTTCCTTTGTCAAAATCCCAGCTCATGATTAGGACTCAAAAGTACAACCTCATAGAAATCTGTCATATTATTGCTTAGGATATCACTGCTTCAAAGACTGAGACGAGCAACTAAGTTAAGCAGTAAAAAATCCAGTTTCTAATATTCACCTTCAACCGAACATTACTCTCCTGCAGTTCGTACGTGTGAGCCTTTAGTTTCACTGTGGGCAGGTTGTGGGGACTCGGAACTGATTCAAAGTTAGTATTGAACAGAGAGTCCATGAGTGTTGACTTTCCCAAGCCTGTCTCACCTGAAAAATTGTTTTTTTTGGAAATAAATTCATATTATTCATATTGATGACCAGTTATAACTTAGTGGCAAAGAGGCCAATGACAATATTAGAGAAATCTATGTATTTGATTCAAGGTCCACTCAAGAAATGTATTCCAGTTTACTAATTAATAGAAAATGCTGTGAAGAGAAGATAATATTGAATTTGTATATTCCAGTCAGCTTTTTTAATTATTTTCAATAGAATTATTTTTAGTTGGTATATTTAGATACACAAGCAGTGATTTCAATGTACATATTAGTGTCAAAGGGGTAAGGCATATTTATAATAAAAAATTTGGTAAGTAAAATAAGCAATAGTGTAAACAAAAAAAAATTAATACAATGTTTAACACAGTTAACATTATTCGATATAATAACTAAAAACTGTCTACAACATAGAAATTTGGATTAATTTGGACATAATAATAGTAAAAGGTGTTAAATATTGTAACAAAATTAAATATGTGATTAGTATTTAGTAGTTTCTGTTTCTTTCTTCACTCCATATAATCAAATCTATCCTTTCCTGTTTCTCTGACATTCAATGAGCAGTAAAAAGCCCACACAATGAGTAGGTGCAACCACTGGTTTCAACACCAAAGTAAAGCGATAAGCTCCGAGTGATTAACTAACACTCATAACGAATGAATCATCTTGTACCCATTTAACCATCTGTAATTGTAAGCTTCTCCACTTACCTATGCAAAGGATGTTGAACACAAATCCATTTTGAACACTTTTGTTCACCAACTGGTCCGGGAGGCTGTCGAATCCGACGTGACCGGACAGCTTGAGCGTACGCATCGCTGCTTCCATCTAAAACAACACTACACTCAATATACAGAACCAATGTTCGTGATCGGAAACACTTCTAAGACAACGCCAAAACAAATAGAATTACGACGTTCTGAGCATTGTTTATTGTTTATATTGAGGCACCGGTGCGCGAAGAATGTTCTTTTTACGTTATCACATCGTTATTCATTAGTTAAAAAACAATAATGAAAGTAATTCTTGATGATGAGAACAACGCCCTTTTAAAATGTTACGGTAAATTATTTACTGGAACAAATGTTCTCAAAATTTATGAAACATTATTTTATTACACACTCTACGAATTAGAAACACTTTACGAAGACAAAATACAGTTTTTATAAGCAATTTCACAAAAACTCACTTTCGGTAGCTCAACGTCAATCGCCGCCATGTTTCCTTTTTGACTGATTGAAATGAAAGATAGCAATGAAGTGCGTCAAATTGAGACGAGCAACCAAACATTAACTTCCGGTTTCACGCGCAAGCTCACTCTTTCTTCGAATACCAAATAGTTTTATGGCGGCAATGTAAAAATGATAATGTCGAGTGTTTATTTTGTCCAATCGACCATTCAGAATTAACTTTAAATGCAGTATTAAATAATAAAAAGTACATTTCAATTCTCTTGGTTAAAAAGATTTAAGTATTTTGGCTTATTTTTTTATGAATATGGTGGAGGGGGGGGAGTTGATTCGGGGTCCGGACCACCCGACCCCCTTAATCGTTAATTTAAACAGACATTGCAACACGATTTGTTCAAACCGACATATAATTGTGTAGGTATATAGTTATTCAACTCATAAATAAAAAAATATTAAGATTAATAATAATTAATATTAATAATTCAGAATTTATTTGAAATTGGTCAAAATAATTTTAAGAAAAATCTCGCTCGCTTGTGAATTTTAATTATTATTTGTATTGTGAATAGCTGTGAGCCATTCAAGATAATTCTAATACGAGCTAAAAGCATATTACTACCCATAATTATTTAGTTATTAAGATTATAGATGAAAAAAAGATGCATTATTAAATGAAAAAAAAACTGACAAGTTTCACTTGCACATTATCAAAAATATTTTCTCACGTTCTTTATTATCTTGTACTTTTGGGGCATGGCAGTGCCGAGAGCACACTAACTACGAAATATCATATGAGTGCCCAAAATTTGATAACATAGCTCCAAATTTTTCGCTCGCTTCACTTGCGCATTTTTTTATTATCATTATTAATTCCAGTTTAAAAGGTTTCTTCAGGTCACAAAAAACGTAGGACTCACAAATAAGATCCATGAATCAAATTACTACACACATTATTTTAGTTAAATTGGCTTCGCTCGCGTATTGTGACCGTTTACTTCGATTTTTGTTTATGTGGGCCATTAGGTGCTCGTCAAGACGAACAAAAACCATATTATTACAACTCAAAAAAATATAGAAAAGTTTAAAAAATGTTATCACCCATTTTGGGACAGGAGGGTGCTAGAAGCTCGCATTCACGAGCAAAAAAGTTACTTACAGAAACTTAAAAAAATATGTTTGTCCTGGATTGGGATCGAACCCACGACCTACAGCTTAGCAGGCAGACACTACCGATTGAGTTGCGAGGTCAGTCAGATAGTTGATAGAATTTTTATAATTATCTAATTTTAAATAATATATTTTTACATACATACTCATGGTAATATATTGCCCAATCTTTATGAAGTAATGTCCAAACTCCACATTCATAGCTATGTATGCTATGCTTTACATATTTGTTTTATGTATGTATAAAAACTGTAAAGTAAGGAATAATGAATAATTTTAACTAGATAAAAATATGCTCATTGCCCGTAGTCCGGTTCGGCTGTTCGGTCAACCGGACCACGGGAAAAAGACTTTTTCCGTAGTAGTGTGACCGTTCCACGGAAGAGTTATTCTTTTCGATGGTCCGGTTAACCGGACCACGGAATTTTATATTAAACTTTTTAGTGATTCTAAGCGATTCTTATTTAGTTTGACCTTTGTAGGGGAGACATTTGTAGGTCTAGCTGGTATCATTCCGGCTAGAACTATGTCCAACCAAACTCTAGTGGCTGATACTATAGTCCGTTCCATTTCGATTGGCAATAAAGTTCGTTGACCCCGCGTCAGCCGCTAAGAGTAAATGAGTGTAACTTAACATTTTACCAAAATTTGATCACAAAAATATTAATTTATCATCGATTTTTATTACAGCTCTACATAGTACTAGAACACACTTGACTTATTTATTTGTCATATTTCCATGATGTCTATATTTATTGTCTGTTATTTTTGTAAAAAGGGTGTTTATCGCACTAAGAGTGTTCTATGTTACACTTTATTTTAATGATAACTAACGAACATCTCTTTTTGTAATTATACTACTTGAAATTATAAAAAAAAATAAGCATTACAACACCTTTTGTAACACTTACCAAACTATTTGTTGAAAATAATACAAAACGCGAGCTATGTGACTTTTCCTGGAACATTTTGTAATGTCAGACAGCAGAGATGCGTCACCTTCGGCCGCGTGGCAACGCCGCCATTAGGTTCAGTCATGTTTGATTCGTAAAATATTTTTGTTGAATTTTAGTTATTGAATCTGTTACATTTTTGTTGTTATTTATTTATTGTTATTGAAAAAATGCGTAGTATTGACGCTATAATAGATAGGACTGCCGACAGATTCATAATTAATGTCACAAGCAATTCGTCTGATTCAGAGAGCTCCACAGACAGTGAAGAATTAAGTGATGGCAGTGACTGACAATATCACAGAATTCGTGGCTCTATTTACGACAATATAATTATATGTAGGTACCTACTCTTTTAAATAAATGACATTAAAAAAGTACTTTCGTTGTTTATGTGCCTAACTATTTTTGGCGTTCTCCTGATTGTAACACCTGCGCTGCGCATGCCTGTTGCACTAGTAGGTACCTACAACGTTGAGCAACAAAGTCCTTTTAAAAACTTCAAATTACATACTAGGTACTGTTTGGCGACAGAATATTTGATATTCTGTTAGTACCTATCTACGCGAACTCCTGTAAATGAAACGTACCGCTAAGTAAAATAAAACAAATTATAATCACTGTCTTAAAAGATTTGTCACCTCTGCTAGACCCACTGAAAGGTCAACGAACTTTATTGCCAATCGAAATGGAACGTAGTTATAGTTACTGGCTTAGCCAATATCATAAGTTAGGTTAGGGTTTTCTTTTGCAACGTGATACAACTTAAAAAGGCCAAATAAAATCCATTTTAAATCTTCCGTGGTCCGGTCCACCGTACCATGGAAAAAATAAATCTTCCGTGGTACGGTCACAGCACCATAGAAAAAATCTTTTTCCCGTGGTCCGGTTGACCGAACAACCATGGGACAATGAGCGTAAAAATATAACAATAAATTCATAGAATACTCATATAATAATATTACGAGTATAATCATAGTAATTGAAATCTTGATTATCTAGCTTTGTTTAAATATAGCAAAAACACTTAGATTTATATAATACAAATAAGCACTAGGAAGCAAATACTTAACATTGGCAAATGCACAAACGTGTGATGTCATAATCTTCTTAGAATGAATAAAGTAACTTTATACGTGTGGTTTTACGTTGTCGGCAAAACTCCATAGAAGCTTCTAGTAAAGTCGCTTTACTGAGGCAAGACTTAAATTTGAAAATGACTGTTTATGTGACTTAGACTGTGACTTGAACACTTTATAACTTGTATTATTCAAGAAACTTGAAAATATTTCAATACTTGACACTGGCAAATCGCTAATCGCGGGGTCCAATACAAAAATGAAGAAGAAGATAAAGTAACTTGAAGGATTGTAAAATAAACCAATTTTATTTTAGGTAGTAGATAATGAAACGTTTTCTTTAAAATAAACTGTGACTAATTTAAACAAAAAGATACTGTGACAAATTTATACATGATTTTTTTTATTCAATGTTATCATGACAGAATTCTTTTGCGCACTTGGTAGAAAAACGTAGTAGATTTGTACGTGTTACAGATAACAACACACATAAAAATCCAAAATGGCGGAATGCGACTTTGGTGTGTTATCATGTGAGGTGAGAAAATAATGTTTTCTTAATTCCCATGATATTGAGTGGATTATAATTTGTGTAAAAGTGAATTGTGACAAAATAAACCATGGTGGACATAAAATCGCCGCCGTATAGTGACATCAAGAGACCTGAAGAAGTGGTGAGGATGACTACGAACGATAGCCTGAAATTCGCAGTCCTTATCGGGCTGATTGAAGTGGGACAGGTGACCAACAGAGAGGTGGTGAACACCGTATTGCACTTGGTAAGTGATCACCTATTTAAATATCCACATTACTTCACACAACACACCGATATCCTGTTGGAATCTTCTTGGAAAGGTTATTGGATTATGCATTCTGGATATTGGATTTGAACATAGTAGGTGTTTTGTTGAACATAATATAATTGAAAGGTAATTCTCTAAGTTAACGTAGATACTGTGTAGAGGCATGCATGCTATCAGGGGCAGGGTGTATTGTTTTTATCGATCGCGGTGTGAACGCGCGTCGCGCGTCCGGTGCTCGCGCTGGTGTTTGTTGTGATGGTGTAACACCGCTCACCGCTTGCAAAATCAACAATACAACTTTCTCCCCTTTTTTATTTTGCAAACTTATTCGGCCGAAATACTATGATGATTTTTTAAATATCAAATAGGCCTGTAGGTTTTTTCCGCAAGTAGGTACCTATAACATTATTTTTTTATTATTAAAATAGAAAATAGGGTAAAAGCAACCGGCGGTGTTGATGTTGGCTGGCCGGTGATAATTGATGCATGAAATGACGTCGTTTCACCTTGAAGGCGGTAATTTTTATTGTTTGAATGCGGTGCATGTGCCAAACATGGGTCAGGTTGGTGCTTGTTTCGTACGTAAGCACCGATATTACTGTGCTAAGTACTAGATTCTAGGTGCGCCCCGCGGTTTCACGTGATGATGAACGGCGATGAAGATGAGATGTTCATCTCGGGATTCTCAGCAACCTCTATAGGAACCAAATTTAATAACGATCGGCTTAGCCGTTTGGTTATGAAAAAAGTAACAAACAGAGATAGCATATTCGATAATAGGGTCTCAGATTATAATCGGGCCTTTCGCTTGTAGGTATGATAACAAGTCAGGATATAGGTACCTAAAATACCTACCTATGAAGCGCAAATCTATGACGGATATTCTTTTATATACCTACCTACCTACCTATTTTTTATTTTTTATATACCTACATTATAGATCTACGATTGACCACCAACTCGCCTGATGTTAAGCGACGGTGTGGCCGAGGATGGAGCTCGTCGATCTAGAATCTGTTTATGATTGTTCCTTATTTATAATTTGGTTGGATCTTTAGGTTAATTTCCTACAATATTTCTTCTTTTAATCGGTTCATACCTAGATTTATTAGTTGGGAAACCGTCTGACGTCCGATCCAGGAGCTGCGAACGGGTCCAAATCCCGCGGCACACACCTCTGTCTTTTCGAAGTTATGGTGCGGCCAATTTCAAACGGTGAAGGAATACAACGTGAGAAAATTGGAATGTCTGAAAGTTTGTAACGTTCTAGAAAATGTTTTAAGTCCGCCAATCCGCGCTAGACCAGCGTAGCGTGGAAGTATGACACATTGTTTGAATTTGTGATTTTATTGTCGAGATTCCTTACGCGCATATTTATCGTTTATTTAAAAAAAAATGATTATGCTTGCGTGAGATAGCTAACTAGTAGGCCTTTCAGAATAGCTAACCAATATGAGGCCGACTGCACTTTTCCAGGTGAGATGGCTTTCGCTAATAAGAAATCGTTATTTATTTTACTAGGCTGGAAAGTTGTATTTGACCGTCGGTGTCTGACTGTTCAATCCAGAGCAAGCGAAGGATTCTAGGTTTGAACATGAGCGCAGCGAGTGGTTCTAGTGTAGAATCCTGAGCGTAGTTATGAATTCAAGAAGACACGAGATAAAATAACTTTATAGCCGAATGCAATACAATGTTTTTCATCGTAACGTAGCGAGGAAATTGTTTAGTTCACCTATTTTCTCGAGTAGAATAATCTGTTTGGCATTATATGCAACTTTACTGGTCCTAAAATTACATTATAGGTAATCACGTGAATTCACTTATTTGTATCAATTTCATTCATTTTAAGCATTATTTACAACAAAATGTACGAAAATTACATAGTACAAAGTTTTTTTAGCTCAATTTTTTTTATTCTATTTGGCTTGGCACAAATCACATCGGTAACTTCTTCACAAATTCAAACCTTTTTTGGTGTAAATGGTTGTAAAAATTCAAAAAACTGCTAAGAGAAAGTACCTATGGTGTACATTTTCCGTAATTACACAAAATTTCTAAAGAAGTTTTTTTTTTATTTTTTTTTATTTAATCTCCACAGACTCCAGGGTCCGTGCCTTTTATAAGCTAATACATTTTATTTTTTAACTAAGTTAAAACAAAATTTAAACTAGCATATAAGAGGAAGATGGATATAATGTTAACACTTAACTAACATGTGTGTGTACGCCGAGCAGTCCAGTTCCTGCAAGCAGCACCCGTTCACGAGTTGACGCATGTGTCAGCCATCGCTCTCCTCAACCATATTTGAGAGAAGAGGGCGACTCGTCATACGACGCCGTCGCAAGAAGAAGCATTGAAGCGAGCGTGAGTGCTCTGGGCACACACACACCCTTTCCTAATACTATTTAAGAGACAACATAAGACAACTCGGCTGGGCAGATTTCGGGAAACTTAAAAGCGTCTTCTCGTCCAATATTCCCCAGTCCCTCAGGTCGAAAGTTTACAACCAGTGTATGTTACCAGTGATGACATACGGCACTGAAACGTGGTCCCTAACTATGGGCCTTATAAGGAAGCTCAAGGTCACGCAACGAGCTATGGAGAGGGCTATGCTCGGAGTCTCTCTACGAGATCGAATCAGAAATGAAGAGATACGTAGACGTACAAAAGTCACCGATATAGCACAGCGGATTAGCAAGTTGAAGTGGCGGTGGGCAGGGCACATAGCACGTAGAACTGATGGCCGATGGGGCCGAAAGGTTCTCGAGTGGAGACCACGTACCGGCAAGCGCAGCGTAGGAAGACCAGCCACGAGATGGACAGACGACCTCATACAAGTGGCGGGAAGACGCTGGATGCAAGCCGCTTCCAATCGGTCTTTTTGGAAATCCATGGGGGAGGCCTATGTCCAACAGTGGACTTCTTATGGCTGAGATGATGATGATGATAAGACAAACAATTTTTACTCACATTGGACAAACAATTAATGGAGAAACGCAAATAAAGTTGCATTTTTTGAAGGTATTGTATAAAGAGGTTGGAAATATTTTGTATTCAAAATGTAGAGCTCCGTCATGTTCGAATTTTGAAATTACTTTTGACCCTAGCCGGCAAAATGAACTTTTCCACGCCAGAATTAGCCTTGGAAACATAACTTTACGAGCTAGTAAGATGAAAGATATGTCTTCTATGCAATAACAGCAATAAAGACGTGTAGATCTGAAGACAATACATAACGCTGACTTCTAATCTAATACCTTCAAACGAGCAATAAATTCTTGTATATTATATAATCTGTATTTCGGAAACGGCTTCAACGATTTTAATGCAATTTGGTTTGTAGGTAGATTAGGGGACGATAAATCGATCTTGCTAGGTTGAAATTTGAGTTTGCTCGTATTTTCAGTCATAAAAAATCCGAGTGGAGCTCGGTCGCCCAGGTACTGCTATTAAAGTATTGACATCTCCGAGTAGGGTTGATGCCAATTTAGATTAATTCAGTGCTGTTAGGACACAGCCATGTCTTTCTCTGCTAAATGGAACTTATTCGAACTGGTTCCTACTTTCCTTGATGTATGCTTGCTGTTAACTGACTACCCCTAGTTCTTGGACGTCACTTTAGCGTCAACCCTCAAATTTAGCCCATAATTTGATTACAAGGCCCAACTGGTTGCCAAGAAGCTGAGTGGCTTTCAATGCAATATGGGACATGATCATTTAACATGATTTAATATAAAATTCCTGACTCAACTATTAATATTAACTTCTTCTAACACATTTGTACGTCGCAGTGCGGCAGATTGTCTAAGAACTAATTATTGTATCCTAACATCTTTAATGTACTGACATTTTGGACAAATAAATATTTCTAATTTCTAAAGATGCGTCGGTACTTTACGCTGGAACAATGGAGTACTGATCGCATCTTTGGGATGGTTCGTACCAGTATCAGAAGTAACAGCTTCAGGTGTTCAAGTCTATTAGAAACGTGCCAAGAAACTCACCGGTAACGAGTCCTTTTTTCGAACGAAGTTCATAGCTTGGAACATCGCCGTAAAGTCGCTATTTTATCATTTTTTTTGCAGGTTCAATTCGAATACTGTGAGTCTGGGCTGCAAGATCTAGCCCATTTAACCCGACTAGAAGCTTGAAAAAGCGTAATCGATTCATGGTGGATATTTCCATGCTGAAAAGATGTGGAATACGGTTGCTGAGTGCGTCTCTATCGATAGATACATTATAATTCTTCTAGATAAGTTATAAATAAATAAATATACATATTTGTGGACATTTCACACAACACCATCTAGCCCAAACTAAGCAAAGCTTGTACTATAGTACTAGATGGCTGATAGAATACATAGTTTTTTTATTTTTTTTGTAAATATATTCATTTATGATACATTGAAACACCCAGATACAGAACAAACATTCATGTTCATCACACAAATGTTTGCCCTGGGTGGGGATCGAACCCACGACCTACAGCACAGTAGGCAGACATACTACCAACTGAGCCACAAGGCCAGTCATAGTTCGCTCCATCGTGGATCGAAACGTCAGTTAACAGGTGAATTTGCGGTCAACCGCAAACAAGTCGACTAAATAAATAAAAAAACTCATAACGGCTTCTTACAGTCCAGTTACTACCACATGGTAGTAAACCTTTAGCAACAACTATGAAAAAATAACCTGAAATACTGAAAACCTCTAAAAAGAACTGAGGATCACTCCAGTGTTCAATAAACTCAATAAGATGTTTCGTTTCACGTAAACAAGGCGTGGGAACGAAAACCCACACACTTGCTTGTGCTGCTGTTTTCCTAGTACACACGTATGTTTCCTTATATTATACCGCACGGTTAAACAATTTATTTACTTTGTGGAACGTCGGCTTTTTTACGGCCCTTACAAAAATATAAGATAAGAAAATTTTCACTAATTACTTTGATAATGATAAGAAAACATGTTTCCTCGTGTATTAAAAGTGTTTTATTAAGGAAAACTAGTAAGGTAGGTAGACAAAAAATCAGACACCTGCCATTTAGTCTCGCTGTGCAATCTCGAATACTGAAAAGTGGATTTTGTTTTGTGCTTAATTTGCACTTTGTGTTACCGTTGGTCAAGACAAAGTCTAAATTCATCATCATCATCATCATCATCTCAGCCATAAGAAGTCCACTGCTGGACATAGGCCTCCCCTATGGATTTCCAAAAAGACCGATTGGAAGCGGCTTGCATCCAGCGTCTTCCTGCCACTTGTATGAGGTCATCTGCCCATCTCGTGGCTGGTCTTCCTACGCTGCGCTTGCCGGTGCGTGGTCTCCACTCGAGAACCTTTCGGCCCCATCGGCCATCAGTTCTACGTGCTATGTGGCCTGCCCACTGCCACTTCAACTTGCTAATCCTCTGTGCTATATCGGTGACTTTCGTACGTCTACGTATCTCTTTGTTTCGTATTCGATCTCGTAGAGTGACTCCGAGCATAGCCCTCTCCATAGCTCGTTGCGCGACCTTGAGCTTCCTTATAAGGCCCATAGTTAGGGACCACGTCTCAGTGCCGTAAGTCATCACTGGTAACACACACTGGTCGTAAACTTTCGACTTGAGGGACTGGGGTATATTGGACGAGAAGACGCTTTTAAGTTTCCCGAACGCTGCCCAGCCGAGTTGGATACGACGATTGACCTCTCTCGCAAAGTTGGACCTGCCTAATCGGACGGTTTGTCCTAGGTAGACATATTCGTCAACAACTTCAAGAGTGGAGTCACCCACAGATATTGGGAGTCTAAATTGGAGCATGCTTTTCCACTGGATATCTTTTCTTAGAAAACTACCTATTCACTTTCAATTTGAAGATACTCAGATTGAAGGATTTGGGAACAAGGATGCAGGAATAGAGTTCCTCCGAACCTTGGCAGTACGGATAACAAAATAATGTCTAAAGCATTTCAGACGGACAAAACTTAACCCGAGAAATAACGACTACAAAAGGACGAAGACTTTTGAAACGTTAGGTTTAAAAATACGCGATAAATACGTTAAAATTTGTTTAATTTCAATGAATATCAATCACGTAAACCTAAGATACGATTAAGGTAGATAAGATTACTTACTATACCTATAAGGAACTTGCTATGACCACGACCGTTCCTTGCCAGTTCTGTTGTGAAATGACCATGAGACGCAAATTAGCAAACATTGTCGGTAGGAATAGGTGATGATTCATCTAATTCTAATCAATGAGATTTTATCTATAGAGATACTTAAAGTCAAGTTAATCGCTTGACTCGCTTGACGCAGAGCCAGGGAAAAGTCATCTACGTATAAATACATCATTGTTTCTAATTCTAATCATTAATCAAGTTTGTTATCTCCATGTCACTGTATTTTCGCCCCTAAATCGAGTCTGGTTTATTGATGGAGAGTGACAACTATGCAGAGTGATAACTAACCCACGTGAAGCAGACTCGCGTGCGCGCACTGAGAAACCTAATCTGTTATTTGGCAGACAGAAGTTAATTACAGAGACCTGGGTTGGTAAGTCTGGACACTGGCGATATGGACGATATGTTTCATACATTTAGCGAGAAAAACAGGCTGTAAAAGACAATTACGGGTCTGTCAAATAAATTCGTAAGTAAATTGCAAAGATATTTTTGAAAATATGCAAACAATGAAATAAATTTCTTAACTAAAAAACATTTACGGCTCTACAGAAAAACGTTATTTAACTTTAACCATCGTCTTAAATTCTCTGTCTTCTTTCCGCTAGTGACATTACGTGTCAGCGAGTTGACAAAATATGTTATGCATTGCTTAGAGTTTAGTAAATTTTAAAGTTTCGGTAAAGCCGTTAATCTCCGTTTTATATTGATATTTCAGTGAATTTTTATAATAAAACTTACGGAATAAAAACGACAAATATTGCTTTGAGTAGACAACAATTTTCAAAAACTTGTTTAATTTTTATTTTATCGTTATCACCTTTCTTCTCGCGTGATGGGCCTTCGAATAGGACTTTTCACTCACACGCTACGTAGGTCATCTTTGAACAAAGAGAAAATAGAAATGTTTATGGATTTAATAATATAGTTACTCTTACGAGTATGTATCGTGTTTTGGGCGGGATATTGATTACGAACAGCTTTCAGGCTCTCTATCGTAGACCACGAAATTTGGCGCGAAGGTGATCAAACACGATTCGCTATTGAATAAATAAAAAAAAGTGGAGTGCACTATAATAGCTTGATAATACTAAAAGTTCTCATTTCACTGTACAAATCAGTCCTGATCTCGTGATCTCCCATTAACATTCACATATTAGGTTATATATTACAATACAATAACAAATCGCGAGTGTTTTCACTAAATCATTAAACCACGCCGTCACCCATTCGTCTTCGGCTTAACAAATCTGGGGGAATTATTCCAACGTCACCCTTAAAAGAAAGACAGATTGGGCTTGCGACCATTATGGGGCGACGACGTTCTTGCCGTCTAATAAAAACTTAGTAATGCTTGTTTTATATTCATAGACTTGACCGCTAACTGGCCTGATACCTAATTATTTTATTGAAATTGAGTATTTAATGGCCTTCTTACGTCCTTATCATTGTTAAGCCATGAACACGGCTACCTATCTTCCTTGCCTGTTTACGTGTTAGACACAGTTTGGAACATCTCTGTAACATGTTGTGTGATGAAACTGTGTGAATGTTTTTTTTTCTTTTTTTTTCTAAAGTTTTTTTTAGGGTCCGGTTGTGAACAAGGAACCCTTTTAGTTTTGCCATGTCCGTCTGTCTGTCCGCGGCTTTGCTCAAAGACTATTATTATTATTTTAAAATTACAATAAACTGATAATCAGTGTTGGGCAAATTTTAATAAATTATTTAAATATTTTTTAATTCTGATAACAATTAAAAATTAACAATTGATTTATTTGTTAATCGTACATAACAACTAACAATTGATCAACTGTAATTGTGAAAATTTCATTTAAACTAACATAAGTTAACTCGTTTGTTTATAGTACAGTAGAATCCGAATACAACGAATTTGTTCGTTGTATTCGGATTCTTATTTATTCGTATTCGTTCTTCGTTTTAAGCGACCAACTGCTTGTAACGATCTATTTTGACAATAAATCGTTCCGTTAGAACCACATCGCGCAGTGTTTTGTTTACAATACCCCGCCGCCCTGTCCGCGTCCTGCTCACCGTCCAGTCATTAATTAGATCGCTTAAATTACAGTAAGTGTTTTTTATATGTTGTGACAAGGGTAAGGAATCGTTGCGTTCGCTAAAATTAGTTCCGTGAAGCGAAAGTGTTTCTCAATTGAGGCAAAAACTAGAATAGATGGAATAGAAACTGGGGAATCAAATGTAACCCTTGCGAAAGAATTTGGCGTGTTTCATTGTATAGTATCCACAATAAAGAAAAATAAATTAAAAACAAGCTTAATTTATCTGGTCGTTTAGTGCGTAGTCTGGTTAGTACGACAAAGTCTCGCCGGTTCCTTGAGGGCGTTCTATCCGGATTCTACTTTCCATTTTAACATAAATTATAATATGCAACTACGGAACCTTACTTTGAGCATGGCACGACACGCACTTGGCCGCGTATTATTTACGTACGTATTAATAATAAAATAATTGTTTATACTAGGTGACAGGCTAACCCCTGTCATTGCGAGCCAATATTACATCATACCCTCTAATCCCCTCTATCCTTGTTATACCCTCTCCCTTCCATCTAACCCTCTATCTACGGTCAAATGTGGCGTCAAACGACCTCATGGTTTTGACGCTGTGTTAATAGTTTTAAAACTATTTTGAATCAGGCTAAATTTATAAAAATAAATGGCCAAGGGCGTGTCGTGGCATTCGCAAAATAGGGTTTCGTTATTTCGTATTGAACTGAAAACAGGGTCTTTTATTTGATACTATGAACATACCGAGTTGATTTTAATTTACCTATCCAACGTTACTCCACACGATGAGGTAGATGAGAAAAAATAATTTATTCCCACTTTACACGTAGGGAAGGTACCCCAAAAATATTTTTTTCTAGATTTTATTCTACGACTTGTTCATGATAAATTACAGCTTTCTAGTACGAATAGCCTTTGAGCAAAGCCGCGGGCAGACATACAGACAGATGGACATGGCGAAACTATAGGGGTTCCTTGTTTATTACGAAACCCTAAAAACATAATTATACAGGATTTAGCAGGTGCTTTGTTTCGTGCTCCGTCGTAGACCGCTATATGTGATTAACGCCGCTAACGCGTTAAGGGCGGTTATCTAAACCTGACTTAGTATTTACCTACCTGAATTATAGCTATCTTGTATAAATCCTTGTATATTTTATTATTATTATTATAAGCCTACATGCTGTCCCACGTCCCACTGCAGGGCAAAGGCCTCCCTACCCTCCTTCCACTTTATCCGATCCTGGGCTGGAGTCCTCCATTCTAGATCGTGGGTGTCCAGTTCTGTCCGCCATCTTTTCTTAGGCCGTCCGGGAGGTCGTGTGTTATCTGGGACCCAGTTGGTAGTAATTTTTGCCCAAAGTTCATCTGGCATGCGGTGAACATGTCCGGCCCAGTCCCACTTTAGCATACCAGCTTTCCGAGATACGTCCATGATTTATGTATATATTATGGTTGTTATTATTCTAGACTAGAACTAATGTCGAGCTAGGTTCTAGCCAGACGTCAATGTCACCCCTGTAAGTTGAAACAGAGATGACCGCACTAGTCTGGGGGCCTACCACTGGCTCCAAAAAATATTATTCTATTTTCACGTATAGTTGGCTTGTACTTGACCGCAACTCACCCGATATCAAATTTAACTACATAAGCGTGTATACAAAAACAATTTTCTTTATTTTTACCCGACTGCCCAAGGCGGGTAATGTTTTTCTAAGTGTATGTACATACATAACTGCGTGTTTCAATCAGTCTCTTTCATTTTGTCTATATTTTTCACATTTTTTATGCGTACTGTACAAGAGTGGAACTCCCTGCGACCTTCTATTTTTTAACCCCCGACCCAAAGAGAGGGGTGTTATTTTTTATCTAGTTTTTTTTGTTTGAATGAGGATTTCATCGAGAGTGTTCTTAGCTATATTATTTCATCAAAATCGGTTCAGCTGTTTTTTTATGTCGGGGTTTTTTGTATTTTCTAAACTTATACTTGTTCCTGAGAACTATAATATTGGAATTTTTAAGGTTAGGTTGGAATAGACATCTTCTAGATATATATACGTGTTCCATAATCGGCCACAACGTCGCTCTTTACGATCAGGCGAGTTGATGATCAAACGTAGATCTATTTACATACTTATATAAAGGGCCTCACTTCACTTGCGCGGTCATTTTACTTAGAGAATCGACAGGCTGGTGGGTAATTCCAACTGGGATTTATTTCCTGTATGTAAGTATGCCCCCTGGTGCAAAAACCTGCTATCGTTGGTAAACTTTCTTACGTACTTGACCGCGACCTTGTTTGTGTGCTGAGACCGACCAGCTCTCCGCTTTATTTACTCAATTATCTACACAAACTAAGATAAATGAACATCGTTCGTTAGAGAAATGTTGGTATTTCGATATGTCCATTCTTATTTGGCGAGCTGTAATGATTGAGTACGCGTGGCTGTGTACGCTTAAAACAAATATCTCGGTATTAATAAATTTAGAAAACTTAAAACCCCTGACTTAAAAATACGGCTACACCGTTTTTGATGTAACATAACTAAGAATACTCGAGCCAGCCCTCTTCCAAATAAAAATAAAAACCGGACAAGTTCATATGCTATACCCCACATGATACGATTAAAGCACTTTCAAATTTGGACTCTCCTTCTTTGCATAAAGACCCCAATTTTTTTTTTATTAAATTAAAAATTTAGTTTATGGATACTTACCTTTATATGTACTATATGACAATGCTTCTTGCCAAATTTCAAAGTTATAGGTCAACGGACAGTACCCCATAGGTTTTGATTCCCTTGCGAGTGTCGAAATATGCGTTTTTTGCGACATATTCGGCTGTAACTTTTATGTAAACTGAGAAGTTTGATTTTTCTCTCTGCAGCAAGAGACAATGGATTTGCGTATATGGTTTTAATTTCAACTCGATATCTTCACGCATTCTCGAGATACAGGTCTTGACAGACGCTGTCAAGAAGAAGCTTTAGTTAAAAATTACCAATTTTCGATTTTTTCCCTATAGGTATGTGTACTCTAATTAACACAATGCTTCTTGCCAAATTTCATAGTTCTAGGTCAACGGGAGTACCCCATAGGTTTTGATTCCCTTGCGAGTGTCGAAATATGCGTTTTTTGCGACATATTCGGCTGCAACTTTTATGTAAACTGAGAAGTTTGATTTTTCTCTCTGCAACGCTGTCAAGAAGAAGCTGAAGAACCGCTGTACAATTTTATTTTAATGAGTATTCTCGTCAGTAGTCCCATCATAAAAGTTGTGTAAGTACAGTCCGTCGTTGACTGTTACACCCCGTAGATAAAACAGGTACAATTATTTCTATAAAGTAATAGCCGGATAATATCCGACATATCGGATACGAGTCCGGATAGGTTCCCGGTGAGGGTAATTAATGGAACCTGTGTCCGCTACGCCACAGTATATCGCGACGTGTGCGATCAGAATTATAACTAGATACATAGTCTTTATTGTAAACACCACAAAATCATCATCTTCATATCAGTCACTAGAAGTCCACTTCTGGAGTGGATTCATTAAAAGACTGGTTGGAAGCAGTCTGCATCCAGTGTCTTCCTGCCACTTGTACGAGGTATTTCTGCCCACCTTGTGGCGATCTTCCTACGCTGCGCTAGCTGTTTCGTGCTCTTTACTCGAGAACTTTTCGACCTCATCGGCCTTCAGTCCATGCGTGCTATTTGCTCTGCCCATTACCACTTCAACTTGCTAATCCGCTCTGTGCTATGTCGGTGATCTTCGTAGGTCTGCGGATCTCTTCATTTCTGATTCGATCTCGCAGAGAGACTTCGAGCATAGCCCTGTCCATAGCTCGTTGCGTGATTTTGAGCTTCCTTATACATACATTCATTATGAGCTTCAACATAATAGCATGTTATATTATCTGGGTTAAGTTGATGCGCCTAATTAATAATTTGAATGATGGCTATTTCAATATAATATATATTGTATATTTATATATATTGTATTTTTGTTTCCGGCAGCGTAGTCGGGAGACCGTCTGACTTGCGATCTGCAGGTCCTGGGTTCGAATCCCGCGGCATACACCTCTGTCTTTTCGAAGTTATGTGCGTATTGTTGATTGCCGCCAACTTCAAACGGTGAAGAAAAACATCATGAGGAAACCTATATGTCTGCGAGTTCTCAATGATCTTGAAGATGTGTCAAGTCTACCAACCCGCACTTGGCCAGCATGGTAGATTATGGCCTTACCGACTTCAAAAAAAGGAGGTTATCAATTCGACCTGTATGTTTGTAATATCAGAACTGCACAGTTTTTGTATATGTTAGTCTATACCAACTTCTAAACATGTGTACCAAATTTCATAAGTATATGTATGTTTGTCCACGTATTACGCAGAAACTAGAAGTCGTATTGCAAAAATTCTTTTCTATATTGAATAAAGTAGCTCTCAACCTAGGAGTAACCGTAAGTTTGATTAAAATCGGTTCACTAGTTTTCAAGATATGGACTTTTTTTAGTTTTAAAATATGAGCGTTTCAACGACGCTATACGAACTACTGGGCGGATTTGAACGAAATTCGGTAGGTTTATCACACATATTATGTAAAGTGATCTGGCATACTTTATAACGCAAAAATTAAGCGTTACAATAGTAGTGAAGTGTGTTTGAAAATTAAACGAACTTACCCAGTGAAGTTTTGTGAATACAATTTTTAATTTCAAACAAAACTAGTAGATACTTTTAAAAATTAATAAATAAAAGTAATTTAAAAAAAGTAACCTAAACTGTCATCAATTAAGTCCTATCTATACAGACACCGACCTCAAAACCGCTTACTATAATGTTGATCGCGCACAGATTAATTAATTTATTGGAGGTCTGGTTTTTGTTTACGGTCGGTGTGTATTATTTAATGCTGTAAATACAAAATACCTACCACCTTCCTTTTTAGGAAAAGAAATTAAATTAAATTTGCGAAACATAGATCTTCTTTAAGAGTATAAAAAATATTATTAGTATTTGTAATATTTTTAGTACAATACGAATCGGTAGTATGCTGGTCTATGATTTAGTGCATAATTAATAATCATAATAACATATTTGATACTTAAAAACTACTCTGATAAGACTATGTTGTTTCATCAAAACCCGATAATTACTTTTTGATTGAATAAAAAACTTTCTTAGATTATTGTCAAATCACAGTATGTGCTTAGTGTGTTTATGTATCCAAAGTGTTCATTCTGCATGTGCCTACGCTGTGTCAACTTGTCCGAAATAGAAGTAATCACTGTAGCCGGATGATTATAGCCGATAATTGGCCAATGTTTTGTTGTTTCCGTACAATTACTTCGATAATGGACTATCGAAACTTTGTTCCGTGCCACAGGGTTGACGGCCGTGTCCGATACACTCGAATAAAATGTTATACGATACGATTGAAGTAAGAATAGGCCTGGGGGAAGTGGCATTCTAATTTCGTGAACGCCAGTAGAAAAGAAAAAGTAATGTATACATGAGATTGGCATTAGCTAACGAAATGTCACGTGACGGCACGTCACAATTTCTTAGTATTTCGTAGCCTAAGCGTTTCTAGAAATATAAACGTTTGCCACTTTTCTAAGCCTGCTGGTCTGACGCCAAGATGGTGAGCTGATACTCCATAGTTGGGTCTGATCTGTGTTATCTATTTTTTATGTATAAATAATAATAATAATTAAGTTGTGTATATCGACCGAACCGGCAAGCGCAGATTAGGAAGATCAGCCACAAGGTGGACAGATGCTATCATACAAGTAGCTGGAAGACGCTGGGTGCAAGCCGCTTCCAACCGATGTTTTTGGAAAGCCATGGCTATCCTAAAACATCAGTGGTCTATGTCCATCAATGGACTACTTGTAGCTGAGATGATGATGATGTGTATATCAGATTAAAACAAATCACTTTATTACCAACTGATAAAGAGTAAGTACAAGTTTTTGAAGTAATTAAAAATATGAGTGAACTTAAATTAAATTTAAAATTGTACATAGCATTGAGGGATGAGCCCAAACTAAGGTCGCGACTCTTCTTCTTCTTCTTTCTTGATTTCTTGGGGTTCTGGTGCGTTACCAAGATTTTTGATGTTAGTTAGACAATTTCTGTTACAGTAATTTTACACAAATCAAAAAAGATTCATTTATTCTTCGTGTCGATGGTTTTTGTATGTATAAATATATATATAAATAAAACAGAGAAAATATAATCAAAACACAGAAAAAGATGCTATCTACAATGAGATAGAAACTTGCATGTATCTGTTCATTATCTACGCCATGTAAAAGAGCTTCTGTTTTACTTCTATTTGGATATGTTATGTTTCTATAGCCAATACTACGTTTAGTCAAGAAGTGAGTCAAAAACTTAGAAAACCCCAACATAAAACAAACGCTGAACCAATTTTGATGAAACATAGCTAAGAATACTCTTGATCATACCTTCTTTCAAACACATCAAACTCGGTCTATCCATTTGAGAGCTACGAGAGAGTTTGCCCCAGAGAGAGACATACAAATACAGAAACACACGTCAAACTTATATATAACAACCCTCATTTTCGGTCGGAGGTTAAAAAGTAAACTATCTAGCGAGCGTTGTTAAGATCATTTTGCAAACACGTATTAATATTAAAATATATACAAAATACCAGACTGTATTGTTCGAAGAAACGTTTAAATTGTTCTTAATGTAAATGAATTTGCGGTCACGGTTGCGCACGCAACCCTATGATACAATCATAACTAAGCTCATCAATTTTAGCATATTTTGACAAAATCATTACTAAACATCTGGGCAATTATTAAAATATTTCATTGTAGAAATCAAGACCATTGCGGCCATTTGCATACTTGAAGCATAATTTGATCGTTAGGCAATAAGAATAAAATGTTTTTTTTTCTCAATCAAACGGCCAAGAGCAAGGGAGGTAATTCAACTCCATAGGCAAAATGGAAATCGAATAAAAAGCCTTCGCAGATTAATTCGATGTTTTTTGTTTGTAGGCAGAGATAGAAGGGCCAGCACGGTGACAGTAATAAATTAAAGCTCTCAGATTCATGAGAATAATATTCACTTGAAAGGGCTCGAAAATAAAACGCTTTTTCCAGGCCGTTTCGTACGTTGAAATGGCCCAGAGATCATGTTAAATGGCTTATAGTCTGATTTGAAGCTCTTTATTTTACTATTTAGTTATTATATATTTTATGTTTTATGCTTTCTAAAGTATATAAAATTGTTGTCAGCGTGTGACTAACAATAAATACGAATACAACCAATAGTAGGGAGGTGATATTTTTAGGGTAATGTGGCTGTGGGTAATTGTACATGTAATTTATTTTACCTAGGGTCCGGATGCTGGACGTATTTCGAATACTGAGTACAACAGTACTGTTGTACTCAGCTGCTCCGAAATTTCTGAAGTGGTACGGCATGCACTTCTGAATATCATATGGTGCGAAGAGCCTGTAATCCTCCTATGGATAAGAGTTCTCAGTCCATGTTACGCAAATGCGAAAACATCTAGTCGCTTGTTGTTTGCTACGACTTAATGGCTGTTAAGCCACAGAGATTTTTTTCGACTTCTCTGACATAATGATTTCTACCAACATGGTGGTCAGCAGAATACCTGGTACCTACCTACCCTACCCTACCTGGTCAAATCGTTCTTCAAAGCCACCCTTCTAAAAACACAAAACTGTTAAAACATACTTTGAAGATTTGGCAGCCTAAAAGGTTTTATTATGCCGACGTTTGCCCTTCCGTCATTCTTGTCTTACACGAAAAAAAATACATTTTTGTCAGGGTGATATACCTACATATATTTTATGTGTGTTTATTTCCGTAAAGCCGATACTTGTCCCCGTGGGACATTCTGCAATGATTTATCACGGTACTAAATGTACCACACCGAAATTGAAGCGTAAATTTCCAGCTTTTATAAAGGTTGTCCACACTATACCACGCGACAGCGCCTGTTGTAAACCACATAGCAAACAAAAAAACAACCTTACCTTGCCACACTCACACCGTATGAACGTATACGTAGTTACGTACGGGTTTACGGAATGCAATGACATCTTGCAGTAAATTTTTTAACCTATTGTATATTTATTTGTTTTGTTTTGTTTTTGTATTTTTATTTGTTTGAACTCACGACATTTTAGTATTTTGCAGATCTTGCATAATAATTCTCACATTGCGTTTTGGTAGGATCTCTTAAATAGAACTATATTGCTGTCTACTGCTTTCGTGAAAGTTTATCGCTTTCGGATCCGGAGAATCTCTTAGCTTCAGCGAACGAGTTGAGTTAAGCTTTGACAATTATTGTAACATAAACTAGTTTGTGGTTTCAGGAGTTACGAGATCTGATCTAAACACGCCGAATAAAGCTTTCACTCCTACTTGAATTGGCTCAAATATGCGCTCGAAGTCGAATGACGCCCGATATTCGCCTTCTTGAAACAATAATTGAGATTGATAATAACGCTTTGGCATCGTAACATATCGTGTGTACCGACCCTAAATCTCCAAGTTCTATGATGGAAGATTTTATCTTTGGAGCGTTGAGTAAATTCTAAAGAAGTCCTAACCAAGTCGACGAGAGCCTTCGACCTTTTTGAGGGATGTTTAAAATTCTGCGGAAGACAAACAGCTTTTGCGTAGAGTGGGACCTCTTTTGATCTCACGAGTGATTTGGATTCATTGAGTAAGATACTGCTTACTTATTTTATATTTTGGAAAGTTGTTTGTTTAGGTATTTTTTTTATGAATGTCTTACGTAACCTGCTTTAGTATTAATATTTGTTTCGATGCCTGTAATTTTTAGTTTGAAATGATTGTTTTATATCTATCACCGATATTTTAACCGATTAACTATATAAACATAATACACAGTAGTAGTTGTACGACTCCTTTCGTGTGTCGCGCGTGATCCTAACACCAAACTTCGCTTAGTAAGTTTGTTTGATTCACAAATATTTTTAATGCCTAATTTTTTGTAATTAAAAGTTTGCCAGATCTTTCTCCATAGTGTGACTAATAAATTCTGCTAAATATCGTACAAATCCATCCAGTAGTTTCAGCGCACATCGAGGACACCTAATAAAAATACGAAAAATAAAAATAAAACTTTCTTCTAAATGCTTTGTTCCTCTATAAACTATACCTATATTATGTATCTAGACGTCTTTAGATCGCAAATAAGCAGGGTTCTTCTAGGCAAGCGCGCTCCATCGTAGATCGTAACGCCATTCAAAACTAGCGGGATCTGAGTTAGAGACGTATACAATCCTGGCTTAGGTTCTAGATTCAAATCACATTATGTCAAATCACATTAAGGAAGTGAAGACAAATCTAATGACACCTCGCACATCAAAATCAGCCAAGCCGTTTAGGCTGTAGGCGATCATAGAAACATTCACACATACATATATATACATACATACATATACATACCCACATACATACATACACTCAAGAATAATAACCCTCCTTACGCAGTCCGGTAAAAAGGAACATTATTGAGCAGGTGGTGTAATAAAAATTATTAAACTTGCTAAAACACAAAACCCTACTTTAAGGGACAGGTGTCACAATCCGCTGACAAAACTTTAAAAAAAATAGATTCCTAAAATAACCCTCTAACCCGAGCCTGCAATATTTCGCAATATTCTCTGGCTTCCCAGCCCATTATACTATACAACCAGGTGACTCTACGGACTCCACAGAACGACCAAATTACTCTTACAGTTGGTAAAAATAACAAATAGAAATTCTACCATTGGTTTCATTGAGATATACGTAAGTGGCGCCATCACTGCTCGGCTTCATATATAAGTTTGTCATCTTCTCGGTAGTTGCGTTTATGTAAGCGGATCTAGTTTGCAATGCCCTCTTAGAAACGAGGATTCGGTTTGTAATAGATCCGGGTAAATGTATTCCTGGTATAAATTGAAAATTTATCATGTCGAAATAATCTATATTATTATTTTAAAATTTTACATTAATTATTTAGGTATCCAAAATGCCGTTTAGAGTTCCGTCGTGGACTTTACAATCGTCAATCTTTCAAACTTCTTTTAGTTGCTTTGCTATTTCTACCAGTGAATCTTTTGCTTGCTTCGTCTACCTTATACAGCATGGACGAGGTATCATGCATACTTACATTTCCAGTGTAGTAAATTTAGGCGTATTTTACAATACTTTCCATGTAAAATAAGAATTGAAATATTTTACTATTTTTAGGCTTCCATACTAAGGGTGTGGGAGCCTATTTGTGAGGCTACGGTGCATGTCTGTCTGTTTGTCCTAAACTTAAACAGCTGTATTTTTAGGTAATAGATACAAGTCTCAAAATTGACAAGATTGTATGGTTAACTGTGATGTAAATCCTAAACACTGGTCAAGAGCAAGACAAATTTGTGTAAATATTTAAAAAAAAAAAGGGGGAAATTATTATGGTAGAACTGCGAGATAAAAACTCCTTTGCTGATTTCTCAAAAAAAGAAACGAAATGTAACAAGTGAACGTTTCGTTGACAGTTGGTGTCTTGTGACATAAACTTAAAAAGAGTAAACGGTATTGTTAAAATCTCTTTGGATAAAGAAAATAGGTCTGCAACACTTACTTATTTGAACTTGATATTGCATGAACGTCTAGCATTTCAGGCTATTCCTACTGTAGAAAACATGTGTTGTTACAAATATTCTTAGATATGAAGCACATTCTGCTGAGTAATTACTCCTGGTATCAGTGTTCAAGGTCATGTATTGTGTCATAGGAAAGAGTAACGGAAGCCTCGGTGGGCGAGTAAAACTCGTATTTTACCGTATTTATTTTTAAGCCTGAATTTGTTATCGAGTTTGGGTTCGATAACCTTTTTAGTTGCTTCAGAAGTCCTAGCTTCATCACACTTAATATTTAAAAAAATGTAACATTTCAATTGAAAAGCAAACCTATAGTAAAAATAATAAAGGTGTTGATATTTACAATAGCATTCGATCCTCTACATCACGGAGCTAATAGATTTCATCGCGGCAGATTATTTGGTACTCGAGTCCGTACTATTACGTATTCTGTGCTCGAGTTAATAACTCCTAAATTTACTTAAATCGTATAACATGGTAATATGCATAATCCTAATTGACGTTCACTTTTACACAATTTATGTACGCGCCAGTACTTACGGCCACGTAGTTACAAAATTAGCATGTTGATGGGCGAGGGCTATCATAAAATCGCAGGCTCCTGATCAATTCCTTAGTAACTAAATCGATCTTTTCACTGACCATTGCTAGCACGGAATGCGAGCTCTTTAACAGTTATTTAAATATTGAGAGTAGTTAACAACCAAATACTTTAATTGACGATGAACAATATCATAAGAAACTAGAAAGAGAATAATAATTTAGCTTTACAAGAATACGGTAAGTAATGATTTAGTTTTTGCGAGTTTCCTTCAACGAGTTCAACGAATTTTTTATGTGAAAGATCAAATACCTACAAAAATATGAAAACACAGAATTCAAAATACAAAATTTCGTTTACTTGGATGACATATTTTTCAGTTAAATGTAAAGTTAAGTAAAGTTAGTTTAAAAATGCTATTTTCGGTTGGGTTGGTGTTACCGGAGAACGACACGGATAAACACTTAGCTTCCGTCAATTCTGCAGTGTTAAATGGATTGTCGACTTTGGAAATGTCATTTTGAAGATGGGGAATCCTGGGGAGGAGCTGAATGTAAAATAATATTGATTATACACATCTAAGGGTATGCCGAAATTTCGTTGTCTTTATTTCATCTTTTTAGCTGTTTTTCTCTCTCTTAATGAATATAATATAGTATTAGAAAGCATTGTAAGGTATTATGAATACTTACAAGCTTGCGGTATATATATAATTATATATATACCTCTTGTATTTATTTATAACTAGCAGTGCCCCACGGTTTCAGTCGCGTAGTGATGATGAATGTTGATGAATGTTGACGATCATTTGGTCGCGAAAAAGTTACAAACAGACTGACTTACGGATTACTTTCGCTTTTATAATATCCGTTATAAATAAATAAATATTGTTGAACACCATCCATCCCTAAACTAAGTAAACCTTGTACTGTAGGGCTAGTCCCTACAGTACAAGGTTAACTAACTGATAGATTATTTATATATATGTATATATATATATTTTGTAAATACATACTTACTATATATATAAAGATCCAGACACAGAACAATCATCCATACCTATTATACAAATGTTTGTCCTGGTTGGGGATCGAATCACAATCTACAGCTTAGTAGGCAGACATTACCAACCAACTGAGCTATATAAAGTTAGGATTACGATTCAGCTGTACTAACAAGGTTAATGAAATTTCATTTCTAAGCTAGTTTAATTCGTATTCGTCACCATGTTCCAAAAATTGCCTGAAATAGATCCTCACGACCTTTTCTGTTTAGCGTTCTATAGGACACAAGCACACTTAATTGTTCTGTATGTCCGTCCTTCCTAGTTCTATTTCCAGCTGAGAGCCGTGTGTGTGTTATCTGATTAAACTGTCTACCCTAGTCCCGTGTCAGATTTATTCCTCAAAATCACCGTCTCCAAATTAAAACGGCCTAAAATTCAACCTCCGTATCTCAGACGCCGAGTAGAGAATCAGTAGAGATGCAACTAATTTGTATCATTTATGTTCTGAATCACACGAAAAAACCTAGATATATCTAGCTATATGTTATATGTTTCATTTAGTAAGGCATAAAAATAAAGTATCACTGTACTGTTTTTGAAATTACTGCGCATGAATTTATTAGACTATTATCTTCTAAGCATTGACCTTCGAAATACAGTTTCAGAGATTCATGTTGAGTTCCTGCTGATAAAAGTAATGTGTGGTAAGTGATGTAACGATAAGCAGAGTAAGTATGTCATAATTTTTTGCAATTTTTGTTATTAATTATTTTTAACCCTTGACCCAAAAAGAGGGATGTTATAAGTTTGACGTGGGTATCTGTGTGGGTGGCATCGTAGCTCTAGATTTTTTTTTATTTACAAGAAGTTTTCATCGAGAGTGTTTTAGCTATGTATCATCAAAATGGTTCAGCTGATTTTTGGTGGGGGTTTTAATGCTGCAAAGTTTTGCGTATTTTTTTTGTGTTGGTCGCTATACGATTAAAGCGCTCAGTACGTACGTATAAGTACGCTGTTACTAAATCTGTTTAAGGTCTAGGGCGATACGGATGCGGGAGTGTTACATGATCGCAATACATACGTCATCGGCGTCTCAGTAATGTAAGAGTAACGTAAATAATGGTTTCTGTTAGGTATTTCACGTCTTCTTTTGCCATCGCTTTTGCTTTAATTTGCATGGTATGTTGGTACACAGGCTAGTCAGAACATACCAACAAGGCATCTAACGTCCCGCCCTAGTTACTTTTCTGGATATTTTAACCACTCCGTTTCCCAGTAGCTTGGTATCCTTGTATAAACAGGTGATTAAAATGCATAGACAGGATAAAGGGTGAATCTGCGTCGAAGCTATGACTTTTGGCGCTGGTGGAGCGATTATTTGCAAGGGAAGACTAAGTTATGATGGGATTAGCGCAGACGGTTGACTCGCTTCTGGAAAAGGTGCCAGTAAGGGTACGCAATCAGTAAATAGATGTTTTTAGTTGTTGTGTTAGATAGCCAAAAATCTTTATTTAGAGACCTGTTTAGGTACTGACATAAATTTGGGGATTTTTAAATTTGTCCAATTATTTACCTCTCAACTTTCACATAATTACTCGTATTACGTTTTTTTTTATACAGTGTTGTCGAAAATGGTTGAAAATAACTTATTAATTAATAGCATTGCCGAAACACACCGTTAGTTAGCTAAATAGCCAATAAGGCTAATAAACCTATTCTAATCAAAGTCATTACCATTGCGCGTGCGACCGCTTGGTCTTACTCTTGTTATAAAAACAAACAATGGAGAAGGTAAATATCATTACTAAGTGGGTCCCTCGATAAATATAATCTGAGTGTCCTTAAATCGCCATTGAATCTGTTTCTTTTAGGTAAATACGTTTCATCGCAGACCACAACATCACGTATTCACGTTACATCAAGTACGGATGTGTATGATGATTATAAAAAAAACATCGTACAAAGATGTGAAGCTTTAACAGAGGATACACAAACGTGGAAATAACTCGGCAAGGGCTAATATTGAATGAAGTTTCTGTCTACGTGTATCATCTTTGTACATCTTGTGTCGAAATGGAAACAACTTGATATTCGTACCAACAACCAAGTGTCACAACAAGGCCGCTTAATAATTTATCAATTTGTAGCAAACTAGAAAGGTCAGCATGCTAGGACTACAGTCTATTGGCTATTTAACGACGCAAGTGGGTCGAATAAACACGTGAAACAAACCAATTATCCTGCCTCGGCCGGGCCACACCTGCCACATCAATCAATCGCTGACCACTACACAACACTAACAAAACTAGCCTTTAATACCACGTAATAAGCCCTATAATCCTACACACGACAGGGGCGTACTACCAAAAACTAAATAGCACTAATCTAGCCCTTGATTCTGGGCAGTAAGGTTCAAATGTTGGAAACAGATGTAAGGCTGATGATGACGCTTCAGTGTTTCAGTGCTGATGATAACCAATCGATGTCATAATAAAGGTAGTTTTAACGGATCTATTTGCGCTTATATCTTAACAGAGTTAGATGATTAAAAATGCAGTGGATTTTAGTTAGATGGCATTTATTTTGCACACACGAAAACTTACATCGTACCTACGCCATTTCCAGAACCAGAGATAATAATAGCGTAGACAAACAGGAATAGGAAACACAGTAAAGCATAGACAATCATACTAGGCATGGGCTATCGATTAATCAACTTCTATTCTAATATATCTGTGTTGACGAATATAACATGGATACACGTTGGTAATTTGTTCTTGTGGAAATAATATGACATGAGAGCACTGTATATTTACGTAGTAGCTTGATTTACGTGGTTGATTAATGGCTTTACTATGACCACACTTCACGTAAGGTGAGCATCAAAAATGACAATTGTCAACTTAGTTAGTAATTATTTGTTGATAAATTATTTTGCTTGTATTAGCAAGATCACGGCACTTTAATGTCAATTACAAATAAAAAATAGAAATAATCATGCGATTTTTTTTAAGCTTTTTATAAAATTTTGGGTATTCATATGCTAATTTGCTGTTAATGTTGTCTCAGTACTGACATGGCTCAAACATACATAGGATATTAAATAACTTAAAGGAGAGGAAGGAGTTTTGATAATGACCAGGAAACTTTGGGGTATGTCCCGCCTGCTTACGGCCTTGGGAATGTATGTATGCATTTATGTTCATTTGTTCCCTCATTACTTCTAAACTACCTATCATAATTTGACAAAAAAATGTTATGTCGCTTTGCAAAAACCTCAAAATACTAACTAAAATAATCGTGGTCGTATGCCACCTACTGTAAAATAACAATACATTCTGCAAAGTTGCCGTATGACCGTGGTGGTATGACCACGGTTTTCTGAACTCTGAACAGTGGTGTTCAGATGAATATGTATGAAATATAATAAAACATTTATTACATGTAAGTTGTTTGTTTAATACATAATACATATCGAATAGTTTGTACATAACAATTTTAGATTAAAAATATTTTCTTGTTTCATACTTTTTCGAGCGTGATTTTTCAGTAGTCGGGTTTTAGTGTTTGAACTTCTTTTTTATTTCATTTTAATATTTGGTAACTAGAAACCTCTACACAAAGCATGATAATTCGCCATGTACGCTGCGCTAATAACACTGATAGTTATAAGCTATAGTTTAGCTTTTAGGTTAATGAAAACACGATTGCCTCTGCTCATGTGAGCTTTATTTAAATTCGGCCGACGGAAGGCTTTGACCTTTTGTAGAAACCTTTTTTGGCTATTCGGTCTGTAGAACGAAACTAAAGCTTGCGCTGTCACACAAATATTCGTCTACATTTCTTTTCATAGTTTTGCTGCTAGATCAAGATTTTTGTTTATTAATTTTACACATCAAATCCTTTTATACTTCCCGATCTTTTCAAACCATCATGGCGGGAGACAATCTGGGTGAGACGACTGTTCGGGGCCAGCCTCACAGCGGCGACATTGTCGTGTCAACGTAAAATACGTTCACATTGTTATTATAAGCTCTAAAGACAAGTCGCAATAACTTCACGTAAAATATAGAAATTAAATGTATGTAGATATTATCCCTATCCCAAAGGATTAATGACATGGCACAACGCTCCCCGTGAAAGTTGGATGCAGCGAAGGGTAGAACAGGCAGAGCTAATGAATATAATGAACGCGCAGTCTGCTACGTTAATGAGCCATTACCTCGTCTATCGATCGGTGCGATGGGAATGTTCATCAAGCTGTACTTGTAGGTTTCAAAGGTTGACTGAATAGGCATGCCATATATATATAAATACAGCATATAATCATCTATCACCTATTATTTAAATCGACACCTCAAACCGCTACATGGGGTTTTCAGCGCCTTGGTACCAACACTTTACGTCAAACCAAGGTGTAGTTTGGCGTAAAATGTTTGCAATTACCTACATATACATAGCTACAAATACCTATATATCACTATGTTATGGCTGACTTAGCAGACGCAACTGAATGCAAAATGCTGAACGCTAACGCAATACTAGGCACTGAGTAGCAAGGTAGATCAGGTAGAGCCAACTAGCTGTTTTAGGTCTGACGATTCCTTCAATCCCTATTGAACGAGGCAACTTCATTATGCTTGTTCATAAACTGAGTTCCGTGATTTCACGTGCTTCGTGCAGAACTGTTCATTATTTCGATTAAAAAGTATCTTAAATGTTAAGCTACTACTTAGTATGTTAATTACAAATCTTAAGGTGAAGGATTAACAAACACTTTCTCAAATTTTCGTATTTACAATACTAGTGTGAGTCTATGCCAATGTTTCGTACCGTTTTATGATGGATTCACAGTTCACTCGGCATATTACCCAAATATTAGTAAATATCCGGTATTTACTAATATTTGGGTACTCACTTTGAACTTTGTACAATTGACCAACTACTAGTTTTATTTTTATTAATAATACGGATTCACTTATAGAGTCATTATATCATCACTGTGGGTCGTCTTCGTTCGTCTGAACACCCATGTAATATGAAAACCAGAACTGATTATTCTGCAAAATGTAGAAAGCTTATGTGAGCCTGGGAACTCATCAGGCAGCGTATTGATAGAGTTTTCACATGTAGGGTTGTGAATCCATGAATATAATGAATCGGAAATGCAAATACGGACGGTGATGAGCTGCGGCGACAACAGGTAGCTGCAGTGTGGTGTGAAGGCTACTAGTGTTAGCGTCTGCGATTTCAATGCGAGCGAAGGAAGTGTGCGGGTGACCTGTGAAACCGGCAAGTGAATGAATTTGCTGTAGGTGTATGTTGATTTTATTTTTTTTATATAAAAATGGAGTTCCACAGATTCAGAATTAACTTAATTTTCTAAACTACTACACAAAAAAGCGAACAGATTACCCCAGACCTATTAAAAGATAATCCAAATGCTCAAACCCACTACCAGTTTGGCGTATCCAGCATGTTAAAGCGGCTGCAGCATTGCCACGTTGAAGGCACTGCTGAGGTGTTGGGTTAGATGTGCACCAGCATTTTATGGTTACGCGTCGCGTCAATCAGGCGCGTTCAGACCACTAAAATTTACCAATAAAAGAAATCCTTATTTTCTTTAAAATATAAACATTAAGTATGTATGCACACTGAAATCTTCAATTTAATATAAAAATGACACTTTCATCTCGTAGTAGCATCCCACAACTCATTGACGTGGCATTAATGCCTCCAGAAATCGATACCAGCCACCGTCACGGTTTCCCTGCTTCACCACTACACACTGTGTACCATGCTGCACCGACATACAGCTCATATTTGCATCACGGGTCGCTTCCCACGCATAGCGACCTTGATGGGATCGCATGTTAAACTTTATGGCGAAGGGTTTGGACTCATATTTGCACTTGTAGTTAAGTGTATAAAACAAAGGTCATATTTGCACGTCAGAATCACTTAGCATAACAAATACGAGAAGGAATAAACCTTAATAAAAATATAATATCCTGATATTTATTTTTGGCACAACTAGTAGTCAGGGCTTAGAAGACCTAATAATTTCCTTACCATAGAGCACCTGTCTGCTGAGTAGTCTACTGTCTAACTGATCAGATTCCGTTATATTTATTGCCATTCCATTTTTTTTATTTTATGAAGGTGATAAATCAAATCTCTCCTATGTAATTATTAATTAAAGTAATTAAGGAAGTACTTTATCAATGATCAAATGAGCTTATTTACGGAGAGAAATATTATAAAATATCATATATTAGGCCTCTACTAATTAGTATGTTCATTTTCCAAAAATAAATAAAACAAATAGGTGATTTTTGTATGTAGTCGAAGACTGGTCGTATTTTATTGTGTGGTCACCTACAAAACCTGTAAATTAAAATAAAAGTGCCCGAAAAAAAAACAATAACTAAAGTTATATAAGATTGTAGCTCTGTAGTTTAACTTTGTTCGATAATATCCAAATTGAATAAATCGGCAAAACAATAACCACACATTAGAAGTAATACTAGGATTTAATTAGTAAGAAGGTATTACCTAGGTAAGTATAATAATTAACCATTAGAGCATGACCTCCGAAGCTGAGAGGTCGTTTAGCTCCGGATATATTGGATTATTTCGTTAACCTAGGCTTTTAGCGCTCCACCGCCAACGGGGCTCGAGTTAACGGCAAACGAGCTTGTACAATACCATATACGAAGAAATAAAAAATGTATATATGTAATATAACGAACGTAAGTAACTGGTCTGGAATCCGGTGTCTGAAGCCTAATTAAAAAGAATCAAACGTGAAGTCTGCTTCTTAATATTTTCTTACTCATATAAAGATCGTGCGCTCGATTCGCCGGTAGTGATGTGGCGAGAAATTGAGAAACTGAATTTTAGAATTCCATTGAAAAAAACCATATAGTTCATTAGCCTATCATTAGCCTTCTTGTTTAAACCTTATTTTTAATATAATTATGACATTCACCTCTGATTATTACTGTTTAATAGCACAGTCTAAATAACTAATCTTATATTGTGCTAATAACATTTGTTTCCATGATTGGGACCGTGTCGGGAGATTGAGATTTTATAAATTTGATGACTAGGTCTCAAACAACATATTCTTTATACAAATAGCCGAACTTGTTGATTTCGATTCTCGAATAACATTCTTGGCACATAATGGGTCTTTTTGGTCAAGGTTTGAGAATTTATCTAATGTATGCTCACATACTCTTCCGTTAAAGGTTGCTGATGATGCGTTGTGTATTTTGTATATAATGTACCATGTTTCCGCGTTCCGAACTTTTCATCAACGAATCTTGCTGGAAGGTGAATGACGACGAAAATGTGACGAAAACAACTTCGTCATTAGAAAATAAATCGCAAGCAATGTTATGTTTAATTTGAACGCAACTCGCGCAAATAGAATAAGTTTCCGCGATACATCAGGGAAACTTTTCATATTTCGCGTCGGCGTGTCAACCGATCGCCCGCGGCGGGTTACGGTTTGGGCCAATGTTGCCTTCAGACGGGATTCTTGTCCTACATCCGCGTATATCAATCATATTCAGCATTTGCTGCGAGGTTATACCTCTTCAGATTAAGGTTCCGACTCATATTATAAATGGAAAATTTTACAATTAGCTAGTCGTAGCTAGTATAAATAACATCGTACTTTAGTTTCATTTTTTTTCCACGTGTGATTTACCACCACTATCATGGCAATGTCATGGTGTTATGATTGAGAAGAAAAGTACAAAAAAGTTAAAGTTTGTGAGTGAGTGCGGATTATGTTTATTAGGTTATTTTGAAAGCTTACAATTTCCGCATTTTATTTTTAGAAAGAGCAACAAACAAACAGTTTGCGTATTATATGATGGCCATATCTCGGTGGATTTTGATAATATTCGATGAAACATTTGGTAGTCAATTCTAAACAAGAATTTGAAATATGAGCAGTAGATCTCGCTAGTACAATATTTGTTGTAAAGTAAAAAGTTGGTGTTCACAAAGTCTACGTTCCCAGAACTGTTAGTATATTATAGACATATCTATTTTAGAGCCTAATCAGCTATTAGATATCGTCCGTTCATTATATAAACTAAACTTTTTTAACGAAATTCATATTTGACCAACTCGTCTGAAAGTAAATGACGATGTGGCCAAGGATGGAGCACGTTAATTTAGGAGATATATACATATATGTGAATGATTTTTACCGTCACCATCAAAGAACCATTATATTTTTGTGTAGGTTTTAATAGTGTGAGAAGTCTTTAATTTCCGACACACTCGTTGGGAGTGTGTCCTCGTTGGTCGCCTCGGGCGGATGGGAATTGAATGAGAATGGGATAGGTTAGTATCATCATTAACCTCATGCTGTTTACAGTTTGTTATCTCTGTGTGGAACAGATTGTGGGCGAGTGTGATTGATCACGATTATGTGATCTATACCTATCACTGCGATATAAGACAGCACAGTTAACGCGCTTTTGAGCATTTAAAGAACAGTGTGCATTATTAAGAAGCTTTATAAATTGCTCAGAATTGCTTAGTTTGGAAACAAAGTTATTATCATCATTATCGTCATATTCTTGTTATTGTCCTTTATATATATCTGGGTGTCTTCAAATCGCGACTGAATAAAATCCTTCTAGTTCCATCTTAAATCACAACAGTCGCTTAACTTAACATCCCTGCATCGGCAGGGTAGAGGCCGCTTGACCGCAAGCCTATTTTCGAATAAAAAAACTAATAAGCGCTAACTTTGTTCTGATATTCTGTTTGATATTTCTATGTTAACTGTTACATTCTGTAATCTAAGTGCGACTTCGAGCTTTTATATTCCTTACTTGATCACGATGTCACTGAATAAAATATATTCATAGTTTATTATGAGTGAAATAAGAGGTAATCAAATAAATAATTTCTCGCTAAACACGATCTGTACGGAATATTTAGAGCACCGCTCTGAATATCAAAGAAATAACTTGTACAGCAAACTTTATCCGCAAGTTTATATTTAGCGCCGCTCGCGCCTTAAGTGGAGTGTAAATTCGGCAACGCGATCGTCGGTAAAAAGAAGTCATTACATGAAGGTTGCATCATTAACGCGTCTGCCACTTTACGCATTAAATATTCATATAATTTGAGGATATTGCACGTCGGCCGCTCGAAGCGCCGCCGGTAAATATTTTACGCCATGACTCCTCGTACATATATCAGTTAAAGGTAAACCATCACACCATTACACCATCTCGAGAGACAATGGTGCCTTAACGAGTCCGTGATTTAACCATCGTCCGTCTCGCTCGCGCATTTCCACATTTTTTTATATATAAAAGAAAATCGTTTGTAAAACTAGAAAACAACAACACAATTCGACAAAAATTTCAATTTCATCCAAGTAAATTTTCATACATAAATACATTGTTACGTTAATAATTTCTAAAAATGATGTTTATATATGAAAATTAACATTTATCAAATTGAAATTTTTGACGAATATTTGTGATGTTGTTTTCTAGTTTTACAAACGACGATTTTTTTATACATTAAAAAATGTGGGTATGCGCGAGCGAGACCGACAATGGATGACTATATTAGAATTCCATTATTTCCTCGCATAAAGCTTATATTCACAAAACCTGACGAGTTAGATTCCCTACAACTTGGAGTATTATAATTCTTCATATAAATTTACAAAATGGCACCGCTGCTCTCAGTTTATGAATTAATCTCGAACAGCTTGTATTCGCTCTTCCACCTTATAAAAATAAATTCTTCTATTACGGTTGGTGCGCTATTTTGTATTGTTGTTTTATTGATTGGACTACGGAACTCTCAAAAATTCTGTGTTCCAACTATTTTTAAAGTTTGACGACTGCCCCTAGTAAAGTCCCATGATCCAACTAGTTGAGAGTTCAGTTGGACAACTGCTCCTAAACGGTTGTGCAAATGAAGTAGGAAAATCATATTGCCATAATACTCGTATATCTACGTATTGTTTAAATTTTAATCTTTGTGATCAGCACCGTTTTACTAGAGCACAGAACGTTTTTCAACTAACGAGTGATTATGCACTTTTACCATAAGTCGCTGTGGAGTTGCGTGCGGCGGCAGTATGTATGTAATGTGATCTGACCACTCCTACGTCGGTAATCCAGTGCGGATGAAGAGATAACCACTCGAATCACCGTTTTTACGGCTATCTCATTTACCTGATTTTCAATCTCATGAGATTTTTATGGGTTTCATTTATCTGGCCTCGTGCAGTAAACATCGTGCGCAGCAATTTCTATCAGGATTGATTTTGCTACATTTTATTTCCTTATTTATATAGCCGCAATGAAATCATGTTGTGATATTAAATCGAACTCAGATATGTCGCCCTTAGCTCGGGTGTCCAATTTTACAATTATTGTAATGTACAATTTAGCAGTTTGTAATGCTGTTTCCGGCCTAAGACAAATTTGTTTGAATCAGTTCAGTAGATAAATTACTTTAACGCTTCGGCAACGTGCACACACGGGTGAGATCAGATCTACCTGTACCACTGTATATAAGTACATATATCTAAACATCTTAAGGTTGACCTAGATGATATGATATGTTATTGATTGATGTGCGATAAATGTACTTAATTAGGATTTCGGAAGCATACAGTGCCTATTGTTTTTAAGCGCAATACACACCAAACTCGCCGACCTGCTGACTTTATGTCGGCAACTTTGTCGACATTAGCCCAACCTATGGCATATAACAACCACCTATGGTCGTCGGGTTGTATCGGCGCGGCGGGTCGGCGGGCTTAGTGTGTATTGCGCGATAGGGTTTCGTAGTACTATAAGGTATCTACTCCATATAAAATCTTCAACTCCGTCTGTCCTTATGTACCAGCCTTTTTATTAGGGTTCCGTAGTAAACAAGGAACCCTTATAGTTTCGCCAAGTCTGTCTGTCTGTCTGTCCGTCCGCGGCTTTGCTCAAAAACTATAATTACTAGAACACTGTAATTTGGTACGTAAAGTGGGGATGAATTATTTTTCTCATCTACCCCATTCGTGGGGTATCGTTGGATAGGTAATAAAAAAAAAAACAGGGTGTCCTAAAACTATTTTTCAACCCACTATTTTTTTACATAAATTATGATATGTAACTACGGAACTCTACATTGTGCGTGGCATGACACGCACTTGGTCATTTATTCAGAGACTATTAGCATTAGATAACTTAGAAAATTTTTGCAGGCAGGTCTTCTCCTCGTTTGGGATATCGTTGAATAATTAAAATATAAGTAAGATTACACACATCGTTTTTTTCTCAGGTTATTATTTTTTTCATATGAAGGAGCTGTCTTGTAATTGTAGTGTCGTGGTTACAGGGCGACAACGAAGAACATGGTTCATTTTTGTCGTATTCAATGAGCACTGAACCAGGAGCTTTCCAGCCCCAGGTAAAGATTTTTTATCGTTCCGGAAGTCGTCCGTAGTCCCGGCCCGTGACGAAGGCCTGCGGGAGTTATCATTTAATGAACGCGTTGGCAATTTACCGTCGACGCCGTTTTGGCATTTTCCCCTTTGTACCCTGAGACGGAAGGATTACAACGCAATTAGATTTATTGTGGGGGTAATTTTTTACATTTTTATAAATGGAGCTTTTAGGCTGCTAATGAGCTGAGCTCTGTGGTAGGTACTCGCATTGTTGAGCTTTTTCTCGATTCTTTTACAAGCGGAAATAACCAGATTTTTTTTTTGTTAAAATGCCATATTCAGTGATTGTGTGCATGTCGGGGGTACTTAACACACTATCGCTTAAGAGAAACGTTGTCACGGTAATACATATACATATAGGAGGAAACTGTTTTCTACTCCTAAACATTAACCGATTTCGATGATCATTTTATACTAAAAGCTCTTACCCTTCTTCTGACCTATCGAGCAAAAAAAAAAATATAGAAGTGTTAGGCCCAAATTCATAAAAAAATATTCTCGTTACCAAATGGTACGAAACATTATACCTAATTTTCGCATTTATAAGTGTAATAAAGGCGGAAGCTGCAGCTGTGACGTTGGTTATGTTCAATATTTAATCGCGCTCCACTTGGCGGCCACTCGTGCCATCCAATCGTAAGACGAAGAATTAAAGCGCTTCGCCTCAATAGGCTTTTAGTATGTGCATGAAGATACTCATAACTGGAAATTGCCTTGGAAGTGCTCAAGTGCTAGATGCTCGTAGTTTGAATTATAAGGTACTCTAGACACCGGTGATTAAAGTGGAATACTTTTTTCTTTTTTTTATACTTTATAGATCTACGATTGACCACCAACTCGCCTGATGTTAAGCGACGGTGTGGCCGAGGATGGAGCTCGTCCATCTAGAAGATATATATTCACTCTAGCCTTGAAAATTCCAAGATTGTAGGTCTCAGGAAACAGAGATGGCGGCAAAGAATTCCATTTTTGTGCAGTACGGAACAGGAATGTGGACCTTCCACGACCTTCTTCTTCTTTACCTTTGGCTATAAAGTTTATCTTGTACTAAATTATGCACACAAACTTTCTTAAGTTACCTTAGATTATATAATTTCAGAGACGCTTAACAATTTTTGTTATTATAAGATTAGTTTTATTCGTTTCATAGGCTCTGATTTAATATAGGCCATAAAAAATATCGTCAACGTCTCATTTTCACCTTTGATCAAATTTGGTTCCAACTGAAACGTAATTTCTGAGAGTACGCAGTCCACAATCTCACTTATTTTTCTGTTTAATTCGTATTCCGGTTGGTATATTAGGTTGGTTATCTTGTCAATTTTTTTCCCGACTACGGCGTAGCAAAAGGGAGGGTTATGTTTTTGACCGGTATGTGGGTATGTATACATACATACAATCACGCCTTTTTCCCATGTACCCCATGGAAAAAGGCGTGATGGGCACGAGGAAGAGACCATATCTCTATTATATCTGGGCATGTATGTATGTATTGTTCATCTGTTACCTCATACCATAATCTGACAAATGAGGTGTTATTGGAAGCATCTTGCTAATCAGCTGGTTATAGGTTATGTGACGTCTCATTAAATTGTCCCTCTTCATCATGTGTGGTATCATTGAATAGGAATTTTAAAATAAAGGTAAACTAAAAACAGGCTACTGAAAAATCACGCTCTAAAAAGTATGAAACAAGAAAATGTAATAAATATTTTTTTGTATTTTTTACAATATTCATAGTGGTATTTAGAGGATAACAGTGGTCGTATGTTACATTGCAGAATGTATTATTTTTAACCGACTTCAAAAAAGAAGGAGGTTCTAAATTCGGCTGTTTTTTATGTTTGTTACTTCATAACTTTCGACTGGGTGAACCGATTTTGATGATTCTGATGATTCGTTTTTTTATTTGAAAGCTGGTGCTTCCCGTGTGGTCCTATTTTAACTCGGTCCAGTTCTGACAATGACATCCATGAGAAGTCGGTTTCTTCAGTTTTTTAAATTATAATTATGTTACAGTAGCTGGCCTATGACGGCCTATGACCACGGTTATTCTCTGAACACTACTATGAATATATGAGATGAGCTGAGATGGCTGAGATATTTTATAAAATCTAATCTATAAAATATTTCTAAGTTAAAAGTTTTTTAAATATGATGAAATTTCTCACTCTGACTAAAAACCAGCTTCATGATACCATATTTATTTTTTGATGAATTATTGTCATAGTTACATTCAAATGCCTAAATTAGGACTATAATAAATCGTACGTGCTTCAGTTGAGTTCAAAAAATATGTCTTTTAATTCATAGTTAATTACTTTATTTATTTTTTTTATAGCTTAGATACAGAATAGTAGTTGATGCTTAACAGAAGCTATTAAACTCATACGGGCAACATAGCTTTTGCAACATCAAAACTTCATTCATTTTCATTTCATTTCATTCATTTTCATTTCATTTCATTCATTTCATAAATAAGTAAATATATAATGTGTATGAATAAATAGTACTTTCTCTGAATATCAGTACTCGACTGGTATCTGATGTGGAGCTATCGTAGGACTTAATTGGAGAGAGCTCTCCATGAACGCTCGATACGACACTCGCTCTCGACAGCTGGTAATGAAGTTCTCTACCATTGATAACCTCACAGAGTGAAAGCGCCACGAGTATCAGTAGAGAGCATGTTTAAATATATTATGTATAACTATCGTGGCAAAACACGAGAACTAATTAATGTCTTGAAGACTTACTGCTATGGTATTCTGTGGTGTCGACTGAACAAAATAATGAAATAAGGACACCAGCGCCCTCAATGTCACATTAGTTCTCTAGCTGAACAGGCTCGAATAAGTATTAACCTTGCTAATTGAGTGTAAGACCCTAACAATAATGTAAGAAATATTTGAAAAAACCGCGATCGGGTAGGATACGCAACTCATAATATTTTACAACATACGTTAAATTTTCTGTGTTACATGAGTAACCTAATTAAAATCTAAACAAGCTAGATAAAAGAAATGGTAACATTTATTAAAAATATTATTTACCCAATGACAGTTTTAATTGCCGCTGAATATTTATCTAGGTTCTTAGTCTTTTAAAAACTTAACATTTCAGTTTTAGTTGTAATTTTATTTACAGAAAATATCTATAAAAGTTGTCCCTCTGTAATATTTTTTACAATGGACGGGTGTGTGCTTAAATATGAAGTATATCCCGTATGCACTTGTAAAGAAATGTTTAATTTGCATTCAAGTTGAATATTCGAGAACATTTGTTTCACATGTGAAGAGTGTTTCTGTGTCGTTGTTTCTGAATTGTGAATACCTTCCTTTGTTTAGTGGCGCGGAGAGCTAATATTTATCTTAAGATAAGAAAATTTTAATTCTAAGAAACTTCAAGTTAAATAAAGTGGAGAAAAAAAAACAATACTATCAGACGAAATGAACTGGCAAAGATCCAAGAAAGAAGATACATTGGCTTAGATAAACTTTGGGAATAATGGAACTGAGTTATTTTTGTTGTTACTTTCTCATTCGGCAGACTTGACAAACATTTGACGGAACATGGCGAGCCAATGAACTTTTATTAACTTCAATTTTCGTAAGAAAAAGGGCAAATAAACGCCTACGAATTTAAAGAAAAAAGGACAATTTCTCTTTTTATATCTTTTTTATGTCCGTTAATATTCGGACATGATCGCCTTTGCTAAATAAAATAAAGATCTGACTGGTGCAATTTTAAACTCACTTTAGATTTGAAAGTGACATAATCGTAAAGGAATAACTGATTTTTTCTTTAGTCAAATTACAGTTAGGCTAGCAGTATAATGTTGATCCCGCCTCTCTCGGATCGTTAGTAAAGGGTCGACGGGTTGTTACGGGAGCATCAATTCTAATTCTGAAACAGATATTTATACAGTTTCTAACTCAACATGAGTCTGCTCGTGTAGTCGTCTTCAAAATAGTTATTTACTAAATTGGTTTTTATTCAATATCTTATTAAAGAAAGCTTTAATAATTTTTCTGTAAGGTACAGTTTGAGTTGTTGCTGTGTGTCGTACGGAAGTAAGCTATTTTCCTTACCATGATTGCTCCCATAATGGTCATTCTGAGCGCCACGGTGGGCGCCAAAATTGATATGACGCTGGTAGTCATTGGACCGCATCGAATAACCGTATATTGCCCTATATGCGTGTTTATACACGGCTGAACTGCGTACTGGAATCAACAGATTCGACACACGAAACTTATTTATATTTCATATCCGATATTTCAGATGACCAGTGAACGCGGATAAGGGATGCATCGGACAGTTTTAATGTCAAATTATTTAGTTTCTATTATTATTAACGGGATATTTACCGTGGTTCGCGTTAATATCCCGTTAATAATAATAGTGTTTAATGAATGACCGTGATAGATTAAAAAAGTGTTTTAATTAGTTTCTGTTTAAAGAGCTGGCCTTTCATTTAGGTATATCATATTTTCAAACTGAAATTTGAAGGATTTAAGATTCATAGAAAAACACCGTCAAATGATCTAGCCAACATTTCCGATTTTTTTACCTTGGGAACCTTACTGTAACACAAAAATTCTGCGTTTTCCAAGCCGTATTTAAGATTGCTCACTTGGAACTAACGAATATGATCATGGATGTCATTTTTATAAGAGAGCAACGATATATTTATAAGCGAGTGAATGACCAGAAAACGATGTATGAAACCAACAATTGAAATAATAGAATAGAATTTGTAGGGAAGTCCCCAACTTACAGAGAATTCCAAGTCTATCAGGGGACTTTAAGCAACAGTTGAACGAGCGAGATCTAGTTCTCGTAGAGCCTACCATAAATATAAATAATTTTTTTTTTATATTTTTGAAAACCAGAAAAACGTAAGCGATTCCAAGTAATATAAATAATGAGCAACAGTGAAATAACGAAAGCGTTTTTAAGCGATGTTTTTAAGCCGATTTCTCGTCCGTCTACCTTTCACCATTACGCGGCTTTTTTTACTACCGAAGAAGTTTATTTTACAGAATATTCTGTGTTATTTATATGAAGCTGGTTCTTTCATACGCTATAATAATAACCCGAATGCGAGGTATTAGGGTACGTCTCTTATTATGTATCTCTCTTCCTAATAATCTTGCGTAATGATCCCATTTTTTGCCTCGGATTCGGCCCATTTGCTAAGCTCGTAAAGTGTGTGGGTGAGCTTTGAGAAAAATCGATGCGGCCCCAAAACTTTTCTCTGCTGGAATTTTAATGTTTGCAAGTCGGTTTGGTTTTACCTTTTATCTTTTCTTCTCACTAGCCGAGCCTTGTCTGCTATAGAGAAAAACTTTAGTATAATTCGAATTTAATAAATGTATGCAGACTTAATATTAAAGGTCGCAGACGTCATTAATTTTCACTTGCCTTACTTAAAATTTGCAACCTATATAAGTTCATAAACTACTGCTTTTACTGTTGTTAAATTACATAACGTGTATATATACGTATGTACATGGAATGTAGTAATCTAAAGTGTTTCCAAATACGGTGTTTCCCTCGAAAAAATATTGAAGTGCAATTCTATTATGGAATCTATAACCTGTAACACTACAGAATGTGAAGGTACGTCGATGGAGCTCTTTTCAAAATCGAGTCAGTAATTTAAAGAGGATACATAAGTAAATAGCTGTTCAAATTATTCGACTGATAAGTATATACATATGTATGGCTTATTTTCACCTTCTGGCCTGATTCCATGTCGTTTTCCACAGGCTATGAGATTACTCGTATTTATTTCTAATTTAAACGCATGAGGTGGAACAGCCCTGTAATGAAGGAGTTGAATTGGTTGCGTAACTTATGAAACAGTAATTGCTAAAGTTGAATTCGACATTCGAGTTTCGAGATAAATGTTTCGAGTTTTGCGACGAAGGGTGTGAGAGACATCAAGCTTTTGTGAGTTTTTTATACGGAGTTTTAGAGCCACTTCTGAGATTAGAACGAGATACACCTGGCGTTTAAAGGTGAGTGCACACGTGACGCTCAATACGACGTTAGTGTGAACTGGCTATTTGTGCCACGCTACAGTGAAATAGTCGTCAAAAAAATTCGCGTAAATATTTTTTAAATAAGCAAAAGACCAAATGGTCTTTTCCGTTTTTGGCCATATGCGTCGATTCCGTCCGTCATCTTTGGGAGTCCACCATGTTGGATTTAGATTGATGTCACTTAGCTAACCATGATTTGTATTTGATACTAAACATTAAATACCTACAACAGTATGCAAAATTTCAACTCAACCGTTTGGGGATACATACATAGTCAAGCCTCTTCTCCTTCTACGGGGTAGGTAGAGCATCAAAGAACATAGGGCCACATTTGATCGTGGTTAGGGACTTAGACGGTAAGGGGAGGGTATTAGAGGGTAAGATGTAATGTTTGGCGATAACTGGTTTAAAATACCGTTTTAAGATTTAACTCACTTATACTAACAAGTTAAATAAAATCTTCTAAAAATTCGTTCTTATTTTATTTTTTGACATATGTGACACAATTAATCTGGGGGCACGGCCGTGCACCCGCCATGTGAGCCAGCGGGTACGGCCGGGACTGTCTTTTCTCGAAGACATTCGTTGGATTTTTAGACCCTCTATAATAAAACAAAGTGTAAAGACAGCTTTACACCCGTTCTCCACCTGGGACGCTTGCTACATTCCAAATGCTACAGCGTAGGCCGTAGACGCTCGTAGCATAAATGCGTAGAGCGTCTACGGCGCCCGTAGCGCTACGAGAATAAAGATGCGGTGGATGCGGCTATGAATTTGTTACGTATTTGCTCGTCTAATATTTTATGTGCTGAATAAATTCAAGTGTTTCCCACTTTATTGCTTATAAGAAACAAAAGGGGGTTTCTGATAAAATGCGGAATGATAAAGGCGTGAAACTAAACTAGTTTTCTCTTTGTTTGAAAAGGCAAGTCTATTTTATTTCGTATATTGTTGTCGCCTGCGCTTTTGTCCCTTACTTATTTTTATATTGTAGTTGGACGCGACGGTTGCTTCTTCGTTGTTACCCTTCCTGTCAGCAGTAAGGGTATTTTAGAAAAAAGTTGATCTCGAAAACTTAGGTCGCTTAATTAGGAATTAGGTAGTAATGCGCCGACTTTCTGTTGGTCCTGTAGTGAAATGGTGAGGGTGGAATTAGGTCGTAAAGCTGTATTTGCTTCTATTATTGCCGTTTAGGATAAAGAGTATAAATGAGAGTTTTTTGTGACATTTATTTATTTTATTTCATTAGCACCGCTGATGCGAATTACACAAAAAATACGTCAAAACCATTCTTAATTACAATGAAAATGATTTAAAATGGAAATGTCAATAAAGTAAAATATTAATAATAGAATAAAAGACATCAAATGTTAAAGAAAATATATACACATAGAATATCTCCTACCTTTGACCACCACCTGGCCTGATGGAAAGCGACGCTGTAGCCGAAGATGAAGCACGTTGATCTAGAAGGTACATGAAATGTATAGCTTCAGTCAGTTTTTAAATTAATAATTTTATAGTTTAAAAAACTGAAACAACCGTCTTCGAAGTACGTTATTTCGTTTACTTGTAATATTAGTAAGGATAATAATTAAACAAGGCGCTCAAGCGTTGAAGTAACTCTATTTTCTCCTTATACTCATTGGATGAGGAGTAAGTAGGTTTTACTTTTCAAACGCAATAAATCCCTCACGATTGTAAACTTTTTAAAGAGACATCTCTTCACCCGCTCGTTTCTTTTTCAAGAATGACATTTGTCATTGAATGTCATATGCTTCATCGTCGCAGATTAGAAAATGTGCAGATGTATATACGAAAAACCTAAACATTTGAAACTTTTGTAAAGAAAAACGTGTCAGTGGAACTCTGCAATTCTATAATCTGACGCACTCACTCAGGAATCCAATGAAAATTTTTCTACTTTTAGAGATTATTCAAAAAGTAATAAAGCAATGTTTATAATATATAATTATGGGACCAACTTGGGAGCTTTCTCTATATGCCAATTCACGAAACACAAAAATTGGTTCAAGAATGAGAGAGAAATTCGTGTTTATACATTTAAATAAAAAACGGAACGAATTAATAACTTCCTCCTTTTTCGAAGTCGGTTAAAAACTAACGTTAAACTAACCTAAATGACATATTATCGGCTATCTTCGGCATTAACAGCGGCTAATACACAATTTTCCTATTTTTGATTAAACCAAAGACGGATATAAAATAACTCTCTATCTCCTCTGTAAATACTTTTGTACAAGTATTAGCGTCCCTATTGGCTCTATATGTATGTATCGGGAGATTTGTTAACAAACGCTTCCATTACCCGCCGCTTCTCGAAACTATACACCGATATAAAATGCTCCGAGCAATACTTTGCTCCCTTAGCAAGTGAAGGCATGGTTCAATGAAAGTGGGGGCTTTGGGTGTTACGATGTCAGATGTATTTTTAATTAACGAACAAACTGAAGGCATTCAAAATAAAGATAGGGAAAAATGAAATACTGGAGCGAAAAGATTATAATAATTATTTTTCTATAATTGCAAAGGGGATATGTAAAGACTGAAAAATGAATGTGGAGTAAAATCAAGCAAAGTATGTAATTCGATTACCGAGGATCATGACTATCAGCTGAGTTTCTCATTCGCACGCCTCAGTTTAGCAACCTCGTAAAATAGTGGATGATGCTTGGAACAGCTTTTTGACCGAGCCAGATCCAATTTGCAACGTTATGATCGAATCTAAAATTTAAAACTGCACTGACTTCACTAAATGCCTATATATTTGTATATGTCACCGGAAGATAACAAGATCCGCAAGTTTATAAATTTCCTAAAATTTCCTAGGAAATTTATTAACTTTCGTAGGATTTTAAACGAGAGATAAATTGTATTATTTTACGCCCACATTTACGTAAATTTATCAATTTGCGACATCTCGTGGTAAATTTATATGGTTAGATTAGGTTAGGTTAAAAAAAAAACCTAACCTAACCGTAAAATAATACAATTTATCTCTCGTTTAGAATCCTACGAAAGTTTATAAATTTTCTAGAAAATTTATAAACTTGCGGATCTTGTTATTTTCCGGTGACATATATAAAACTAAAAAAAGTTCTTCTAATTTCTAAGTTATATGTATATTTTATTAACATATCTGGAAATATATGATATGAATCGCAGTTTTTGTTTTGAGCAATTTTTTTATATTAGACACAGTGCAGCATAAGAAGGTCCACAATTTTTTTTATCTATGCTTAACATATTTATCCTTTATTAATGTTTAACAATGCTTATTTTGTACATTTAATTATTCAAATATACATATAACCGAGAAAATGATGATGCAAGTGTTCGTATTTTATTATTTGAACTACAAACTGCATAACTATAGACTCCCATGATTGAAAGTTTACACTCCATTCTTGCATAATTTTGCCAATATTTTTCACTTGCCATGGAATTTGGTACAGAGATAGCTAAACCTGGAGACGGGCATAGGCTATTTGTATGTACCTAGTCTTGCCATAAATATTGTCACGAAGAAAAAAAATATTTTTTTATTGCAAATAATATTTATTACTTTTACAGTGTATTAGTTTAATACATAAATATAAAACAATTTAAAATATAAAAGCTTATTCGAAGTGGTCTCCATTGGCTGCAATACAGTCCTTTAAACGTTGAGGCCAGTTATCAATAGAAGCACGCACTCTTTCCATGGGAAAATTCTTCACTGCCAATCGTATGGATTGTTTTAGGGACTCCAAATTATCATGGCGTTTAGAGCAAGCCATACTCTCTAAAACTGACCATAAATCATAATCCAGCGGATTAAGATCAGGACTAGACGACGGCCAGTCTTCAGCTCTGATGAAGTCCGAAACGTTCACTTCCAACCAAGACTGCGTGGACCGAGCTTTATGACCTGGCATCGAGTCTTGTTAGAAGGACCATACTTGGTTATTGAACATGGTGTTGTTAAGGGGCTTAACTACCTTCTCAAGAATGGTATTTTGATACACTTGTGCCGATGTTTTGATACCTTTTTCATAAAAATATGGCTCAGTCACTCCTTCATAGCTAACACCCCACCAAACCATCACTGAAGTCGGATAATGCCCACGTTGCACTCTGTCGACTAATTGGGAAGCTTCCTTAGAGCTTTGAGCATAAATACGGTCATTTTGTTTGTTAAAATGTTGCTCAATTGTAAAGATTTTCTCATCCGTAAACAAAATTTTTCTGTGACCTCCCTTTGCGTACCGCTTCAGTAGTTGTTTCGATTTTACCACCCTATTCTTTTTTAAATTATCAGTTAAAAAATGACCAGTGCGTCTCTTATAGGCTGCAAGTCCTAAGTCATCTTTTAAAATACGCGACATGGTTCTGGGTGCTATCTTCATCTCCCGAGATAAAATCTTTTGCTTTCGGACAGGATTTCTTCGAATTCTTTCCCTTACTGCTTTGACCACCTTTTTCGTACGAACACTACGTGGACGGCCAGATCTTTTTCTGTCACAAACAGAGGAGGTCTCATTGTACCTATTAATAGCCCGGTACACAAACATTTGACTAATACCAAGCGTATGGAGAGTTAAAAATTGCATTAGGCTCCATACCAACTTTGTGTAATGCAATCACAGCGATTCGGTTCTCTTTATCACCCCACTCTATTTTAATATCGCAAAATATTGTACAATGTATTGGCGCCAAAATTAGAAAACTCAATGAACAATCGTATAAAAATGACAGATTCCGAATTCAAATGTAATGTAATGTAATGTCTTTCTTATTTTTAACTGTAACAGTATTTATGGCCAGACTAAGTATATTCATCTGTTCCCTCATAACTTCTAAACTACTCATCATAATTCACCTCAATTGTCAGAGGTGTTGTTATAAGCATCTTGGTTGTCCGCTGGTTATAGGCTATGTGACGTTACATTAAATTGAAAATGGCGCGTCCTCCAAGAGGCACGTAGTCAAGACCAAAAAAATTTTTCGCTTCACCCCATCATGTTTGGTATCATTAAACAGGAATTTTAAAATGAAGGTTGTGGGTTTGGTACATAATATTTTTGTCAAATCTATTTTTTTACCCGAATACGGTGCCGCAAAGAAGCAAATGAGAGGGTTATGTGTTTGTTGATCGGTATGTATGTTTATATGTCAGTATGTATGCATTTATGTTCATATGTTTCCTCTTAACTTCTAAACTACTTATAATAATTTAACAAAAAAATATGTTGTGGCTCGGCCAAGACCCCAAAATACTTTAAATAAAAAAAAACTAAAACCCGGCTACTGAAAAATCACGCTCTAAAAAGTATGAAACAATAGTGTCCAGTGTTTGTGTATTGAGATACGCAAATTCTGGATAAATATATATGTGTCTGACATAAGGTTTGATTTTCTGCGGATTTTGTTAACGTTTTGTTGGAGCATCCGTGGATCAACGTCCGCCCGGCTTGTTTCCAATTATGATTACCATAAAGATCATTAGTGCTGGATTTGGCCTTTTTTATTCCGCGTATTACGCGGTATCTTTTTCTGGATTGGGTCTGTGGTATGGTTTTATGCTAACTAAACAACGACTAGGCTTCTCTTTCTTTGTGACGTCTAAACGATCTTAGCTTGGTTATATGTATATTCAAAATTATTAACATTGGATAAAGAATTGGGTGAAAAGCAGCTACATATATGTACTTTTGTTGTGTCAATATATTATGCTAGACATATATTTATGCAATAAAATCATACAAAAAGAGATGTAATACATACTATAATATGTGTATTAGACGTTAAACTCTTTTGCCTGTGGCTCTTTCTACATTGCTACACAATCTATTGAACTATTGACATCTAAAGTTCTGAATTATGTTATGTGTAAGCTTCAACGTGACACACGTGACGTAAGCCTTATGTCAGGGGAGCGACTTACTATGAGTAGGTTCATCTCTCAGTTGTATATGTATGGAGAATTGTATTTGTTTATATTGTTGTATTCATGTTGCGTCTGCCTGCTGTGATATCCCCTTCCGAGACCTCGCGTCTGGGACTCCTGGTTCTGACATTCCGCAAAAGATTTGTAAGCAGGACAAAACTCTTTGATGTTTCATTTCAAATATTGGCAGTAACTTTTCGCTGTATTAGATTAATGTTAAGGTGTAAGCTACGTTGTTTATGAGACAAGTTTGTTTTACTATTTTATATATATATTCGTATTTGTCATAGATCGAAAAACCAACATCGTGTGACATACCAAAAATCCGAACGAAGCGCGATGGTTCTATTTGTAGGGTTCCGTACCCAAAGGGTAAAAACGGGACCCTATTACTGAGATGTCGCTGTCTGTTCGTCCGTCCGTCTGTCGCCAGGCTATATCTCATGAGCCGTGATAGTTGGAGAGTTAAAATTTTCACAGATGATGTATTTCTGTTGCCGCTATAACAACAAATACTAAAAAACAGAATAAAATATATATTTAAGGGGACCCCCATACAACAAACGTGATTTTTTTTGCTCGATATTGATAACGGCAACAGGTAGACGCTTGAAATATTCACAGAATATTGAGTTATATTATTCACTTTAAAAATAAATAATTAAATTAAAATAAAATTAATATTTAAGGGGGGCTCCCATACAACAAACGTGATTTTTTTGCCGTTTTTATAGATAATGGTACGGAACCCTTCGTGCGCGAGTCCGACTCGCACTTGGCCGGTTTTATTAATGTACTTAAAATTGTGGAATAAGTATGTTTTCTTCCCTACTAAAAGTGTTCGAAATGTCAGGTCTTTAAATATACGCGATAAATTGATTAAAAGTTGGCTAGCTTTAAATCGTGAATGTTTTGGACTCTTGGAAATCGCGATCAGTCGTAGACTCAGGAGACTGTTGTGGTAATGACATACCTATATAATATATATCATGGAAACATTGACACCGCCTGTTAGTTTCTATATCCAAATTTTGCCAGTTTAATCTTGGTTAAGTTTAGTACCCATATGTATGTAAGTTGAAAGTTCAATACGTGCCGATAGGGGTAAGGAACAAACAGCGGGGTTTCAAATGAAGGTTATAGGGTTAGTTTTGTTTGAGATCGGGATACACAAACATAATTTTGGCCACTTATATCAGCTTAGTGGGTTTTATTGCTTCTCTTTACTTCACCACTCAGGACAATAACTTGATATATATAATTGCAGGCAGGTCGCTAAATATATTCAAGAATTTTTATTTATAATCATTATTTTTTTACTTGTATACATTCTATGTATTATGAATAATATATTTATTTTAAGTATCACACTCTTATAAAATCCAGCCATAATAGTTTTATCGTTTAAGTATTTTTTTTACATTTGCTGACCTTATTTTTAAATTTTAAATTATCGATCTTATTCTTTCAGCATTTGCTATCCTATGGTTGCTTGAAAGAAATCGAGAAGGGTACTAGTAGTAATGGTACTGCTATATGTATGTTCATTGTTTAGTTTAAAGTTTACGTATTGTATTTGTTGGTGCAATAAAGAACTACAGTATTGGAATAGGTATATAAAGTATGAGTCATTATGATATTGTCGATGATGCTGTGGACATTTCATAGCGAGCCAACTAGATTAGTTACTATTTTTAATGAATAATATAGTAAAAACGCTTTAGCCAACGAATTAGATTTGACAGAAGGGGATTTTTATAACTAAGCTTGGTAAATGTTCATCTACTACATAAATAAATCCTGCGATTTCTCTCGAGACTTACGTATTACTTTTTCGGACCACGACAAAATTTAATATTTTCTAAGTACTCGTAACATTGCCACCACTGCCAGGTTTTATTATCCTAGTTATACTTGAAATTCATATATTGTGATACTGTGTTTTCTGTATTGTGCGCAAAATCAAACACATTTTTTAAAAAATAAATGACGTGTCAGCTCCTATGCCAAATGACCCAGGATGCTTTCACAATGTCACTCGGATTCAGGCAATTATCGCTAGTCTGTGTGATACGCGACGCACGAGTAATGGTGCGGCGGAATTTGTCGCTCGTCTGCTAGCGATCATTCACCCTCACATATCCATATAACTATACCCAGTACTTTACCCTTGTTTACTTCTTGCGCGAGGTCAATACCCTTTTTTGCAGAAATGGTTCAAGGACAGTTGGCTGCCGGTAGCATGATATGTTTGCTGTTTGAATGTGAGCTCGCAAGGACGGGTGATTGTGTCATTGTAATTGTTGTTGAATGCTATCCTAATCAGGGCGGTGAACTTCAATCTAAATGATATTGTAAAGGAGATTGGGCTTAATTATATGGAAAGTGGTCTCTGAACCAATCTCAATATTGTTATTATATTTGATTTGATAAAAAAAAGTGAGATATGCACAAGTTACCAAAAAGTTTGGAGAAAAATAAAGGATTGTCTTAAGACTAACAGATCTCAAATCAGACCACTCTTTCGCTCATTAATATATTTGAAGATATAAAATCCCGGAATCTTAGAAAAAAAAATTGGCAAGAGGAAATGTTAAAGACATTATTAAGAACCTTTAAAAACATCATTAAGTTTTCATCTTGTTGTATATCATGAAATTAATTATATTGGCAAATAATTCACCAATACATAATAAAAAGAAAACTCAATAATTTCTATAATACTGTCTGTACAGTTTCCTCTTATCACATTTTTCCTAAGGATAGCCTAAGCATATATATAGTATTTAAAAAATAAGTGATAGGTGTAAGTGAAATAAGATAAGTGAAAATACGTTTGGATTCAGTGTTTGCTAAAGCTAAATATTTAAATTCTAATTAAACTTTCAACGTTTTATGACGGACGGTCGGTGTCTAAAATAAGAAGGAACAAGTAAATAATAACAAAGAATGCTTAAATTTTAATACAACCACCTCTAGATTGACGTAATTAACGGCGCGTGATTCCGCGGCGTCTAATGACGCCCCCCGTTCCCGTCCTCCCCCCGCACGCACCGTCCTCCGCACCCGTCTGACGTACCCTCGTTAGGATAATCCAGAGTTTGCTCAACGCGACCCTGTTATTGGAAATTAAATCGACTCTACTATAAATAAAGCGTTTTGTAGCTGAATGCTGGCTTGAAATGAATGCTAATCTAACCGCACTTTATTGATTTAATTACATTTTACACTTTGAATTTGTATTACTTACTGTTTCTAGGGTTTCGTAGCAAATTATTGGCAAGAAATAGAATAGAAGAATTCTATTCTATGCAAGGGCGTCGCCAATGGGGGGCAGAGGGGGCAGCTGCCCCCCCTAGATATTTAATAAATGTAGCCAACTGCAAAGCAACCAAAGTCCTAAGGCCGTGCAATTGTACCTGTACCTACAATTCATATTTTTCTCATCCTCCATAATATTAACTTGCCCCCCCTTCCCTGGGCCATGGGCTGGCAACGCCCTTGATTCTATGTCGTTCGCTATACTTGTCTTTAGAATCTCATCTAATTAAATTGATTAAAATTATTTATCCAAAATAGAATAAATTAATTTAGAATAGATAATAATAATAATCGCTTGATGGTTGGGTCAAAGGTCAAGGCAGTCCTAATCACGGCACTTAAGGTCAGGAGGTTCCTCAGTCTGTAGCACCTACCACCGGCTGCCTGTGCTGCGGCACCTTAGATTTAAGTTTTTTTCATAATTTTTATGTTTTATATTTTTATTTTAAGAAATTATTAGATATAAAAAGAATTTAAATAAATATAAAAGAATACATTAATCATTTACACTTAATTTGGGCATGGACATTCAGATAAGTTTGTTTAGGCAAAGCAGTTACTAATTTCCCGATTTTCTGGAATAGATCGCTTTTAGCGATAAGGTTGTCAGTTGTTTCATCACTATCAGTTTTATTATATTTCTATTGTCCTTTGTTGTAATCATTAGGCCGTGTAATTAAGAAACTTACCCTAATATTCAGTAAAACTAGAGAAGCCAATGAAACAAATGCAGAAATAAATTTTAACATTACTAAAATTAGAAGATAGAAATGAATGATATATTAAATTAATTGTAAGTAAGACACTTAAAAGTTTTAGAAGTATGAAACTAGGCTAATATCTTAGGAAGCACCGCGAGATCTCAATAAAAGAACGTCGTCGGAACACTGGACAACTTTATAAACATTACGACTCTTCACAAACGAAATTAACAGAATAGTCCAACTGGCGTGGAACTAAATCAGTTTTACGAACAAAGTATTAAAGTCCCAGCGAGCTTCTCCATCTCCGGCAGTTGGCGCGCTTTCATGAATCTATTTTACGAGTTATTTTTATTCTGCGGACGAAAACAAAGTACGCATACAACGTATAAGTTTTCATGTACTGAAGTTGGAACTTCCTGTTTCTGTTTCAAAACCTCTACTTCGTTCTTTCTAGCAAAGAATTGAATAATAAATCCGGCAAAGTACGAGTTTTACTCGCACACCGAGTCTTCCGTAATCCCATGCAACATATGAACAAAGAAAATCTATGAATATTATTGTAATTTCACGTATTTTTTATACAATACAAATGTTCTGAAAAGTAGGCATATCTAAAGAAAATATCGATAAAAGCGCTATCTAGCGTGACAATGATAAAACAATATGACTGTGCGGCGTTCGCCATTACATACCTACCTAAAGTAAAAATATTTCATAGACATGTAAGTGCCATCTAGCGTTTATGTCTTACGACAACGTGAATTGTTTCATTTTTGAAATGACAAAAAACTGATATCTAGTGTTTGTTATTTAATTATTATTTTTTTGATTTACATGTAAAGTTAACCCTATAATCTAGATAATTTTTTTGAGAGCCAATTTTGAGACTTGTATCTATTACCGTTCGGAAGATACAGTTTTTTAAGTGTAGGACAGAGAGACAGTCAGATACGGTAGCCTTACGAATAGGCACGCTTAGTACGGAAGCCTAAAAGGATTTGTAAAAACCAGTACCTACCTAGGTAATGGTTTTTACAAATGCTGTTTTTAAAATTTGGTTTATTTTTACCCGACTGTGCAAGAAGGAAGGTAATGTATTTAGGATGTATATGTGTTAGTAGGGTTCTCTAATCAATGCCTTTGTCGTTTTGCGCAATGCTTTTTATGAGCGTTTTTTTTAAATTATTTTACGAAAAGGCCAATGACCTATGAGCGAACAACAATTACCCGGCACATAGCAGATTTAATGCTGGGTAACACTGCATAATTGGGTCGATAAAAAAATCATCAAAAATTAATCATATAAACATGTAACAATCATCTTTACTTGTTTTACATGATTTATTTTTGCTATTTTCATATTTTTACAAAAAAAATATATATCCGTTTACATAACACATCTACAAATACAAATAGTTTAAAACCAACCAAAACTAACTGCCAAAATTCGCTGATGTAGTGCGAATATTTTAAAAAGAACGAAACATGCAGACAGAGTGATGGACGTTATTTCCTCTTAGTACTACGGATCCCTATAAATAGTACTTATATTTGGTCGCGTCAAGGCGTCTGTCCTCGTCGCATTATTACAAATGCAGTGCCATGGCTAGCTATCGTTCGGTCGCTAACCTCTTCCAAGCATACGTCGACAGTTTTCTCTGAAGTGTACTCCCCGATTTCTTTCTGGAATGTCTCAGCACGTTTTCCGAATATGATATATTTTGACATGTAACAAATTTATTCTTGTCGTTACCTCTCTCCGTTCTATGTTCCGCATGTTTGCACACTTATGTAAAAACTTTCTTTGTTCTTTTTGTGATAAATAGCTGAGGGTAAGTTTGAATGTAAATCTCGGGTTTGATGGTATTGGATATTTTTCGTTTTCGGTTAGGAAAATTTCTGCATTCCATTAAGACATTGAAGCGATAACTTTTGAGCTTATCCAGATCAGTCATTATATTTTAATTCTATTTTGTTGCGTTATTTTTAGTATAATTTGTCTTCTATTTCTTTGGACAGAGTTAATGAATTTTGTCGAATTAATGTAACACAAGCGTTGTATTCTCTTGAAATGTCTCCTAAAGCATAGTAGAAGCTGGTCCGCATTTGCTCTTCTTAAATTTAATTATCTCGTTACGTGTAAATGTGTTTCTTTCGTCTCTTGTCCGAGAACGAGGCAGCATTTGTTTTAGCGTACATAAAATAAAGCGGTAAAGGGTTCGTTTCTACCAGAAGTAAGCTACGTGACTAAAGATGAGTTTAAAACGACGGTTCATAAAGTTGACAGGACCGCGACCGATCTAACAAAAACTTCCAAATTAGAGACTCACCTTTTGACTGTCATAAATAAAAATACCGGTACCTACTTATAATTATACCTGTACGATTGAGTATGTAACTGTTTGAACTAAAATATAATATCTGTAATTTATTGCGTTTAAACAGCAGGAATAAAATGTAATCAAAACTTTTAATAGTAGCTTAATTGTAGCTTTCTTTTGCTGTTGTAGCAACGTACATTTTATCACTTGGCCTGTAAATCATAAAAAAGCTTGTGCGATATTCAGCAGCTGTTTTCGTGTAAGTAACTAAATAAATATGGTACACATATATAAAGATGTTGTTTCCCAAATTTTCTGTTTTGATTACACCCTCCCTATTAATCTCGACCCCACACGAGCTCCGCGTCTGACAAAAGATACAATTGATCAAAATCTCTCCGAAACATAAAGGGAACAATACAATAGACTCCTGCTCGTTCCATTCATGTGTCCTATCTATTTCCGTCACGTGGTTACGAAACCTGCCGAAAAATTTCAGTACATAGGCTCATGATGGGGCTTACACAACTTGGCAGTAAATTTTTTGTAATCGTTAAGTCTGTCAAACGTCTACGAATTTCCTAAATTCTTAATGCTGATCCGAGTGCGCGGTTTATAAAATGTGTTCGTTTGAACTATGTTGTGATTCAGATGTATTTGTACTTTCATCACTGTTTTGTATACATAGAGGCGTTGGCCGAACTTGAATTATCCTGTAGTAGGTATAACCTTTTACGAGGACAGTTCGGCTGACGCGGTTACCAGCGTATCCACCGCCGCGGCCTTTATAGTCTCCTCGTACATTGGGTTATGAGGCTATGAAAAAACCTTTTTCTAGGTGTGTTACAAGGAATTCGTTTTAATTTGAGCTGTTGCCTTGTTGAGGATTTACGTTGCGGATCTATTTTTATTTAATGCCAGTCAAGGGCTTCTTTCTGTTTACTTTCTTTCATCTCATTGCAGAACTGCCTTGTCGTGGCAAAAAGGTCGATAAAAAAGAAACTGTTTTCAGAGTAGTTTTATAATTTTAGTTAAAAAAATATCAGAAATTTACATACCTAACATTAATCCAGCGCAACCAGTCCAAGGAATTTAATTCGGTTGTTTTCGTAGAAACATTTCAGTTAAGTCCATAAAAAGCGAGCAGTTTGCCAATTTTTTAGCTGTTTGCCAGTTTGCTAGCTCGATCCGGCCACTATCTGCCGAATTGCAGCTTCTGTTCAATACACTGGATTAGAAACGGCGTTAGTAGGACAGCCTCTACGCTAGATTAAGCCCATGCCACGTCATCATTCACATTATTATTATTATTTATTTATTTAACAACACAAAATTTACATTATAAATTGGCTTATAAGGTACCTAAAAACTACAGTTAGTTTGTACTGGTACCACCTTGCATTTACCCATCTCAGTAAGATTGAAGAGTATTATTGTGTAAGAGCTCTGAATTTATATTACCTGGTTAAATAATCAAAACTGTCTCTCTTCTAATTTCCTCTCTCAGTGATTTTATACGTTTAAAAATATTGTGATGCGCAGGAGAGATATTTGCACTTTACACTTTGAGCCCAACCTTTATATGTTTACCCTTATTATTTATGGCCTTATAATATATGACACTTGATGTATATTACATGCGCTATTTCTTATGCACTATACTTAGTGCGTAAAACTATTGGGTTATATTCAATATTCACCCAAATATTCCGCTTAAGAAGTACAAATGTGTATCAAAAAAGTTCTTTGTGCCTGTATCGACCTTTATTACGGTTACAGTTAAGTCGTCGGTCGCAATGCCGCTCGGTTATGGAATTTGGACAAAGGTAGAGATCCCTTTCTCGGGATACGCGCGCCGGATAAAAAATGACGACAAATTATCTACCCGGTCAAGTGCGCAAACATGTGGACAATGGAGGCAAGTGGTTTGTAACTGTTATCGTATATACGAGTTGTAGGACGAGCTATTAAAGAATGAATTCTTTTGGTGGGTTCTTCTTGCAGTTTACATGTTTGGTAGAGAGGTTGTAGACAACAATTCGATAGCTTGTTGATCAGTTTGAAGTCAGTTGATCATTGGACACAGGACCGAACGTTCATTGCATTAAATAAACCTTTAATGCAGTCCAATGTAATGATGACAACGCGGCTTGCATTCACTGTCCGCTGTGTAATATTTTTTACCCGACTGCGTAAGAAGGAGGGCTATGTTTTTCGAGTGTATGTATGGTTGGGATGTATGTATGTACGTTTCTATATTACCTCCTACAGCCTAAACGGCTTCATCGATTTGAAAGTGCGGCATGTTGTTAGATCCATGTTCCTGAGTGCGCTATATTGTTTTATTTTTTATTATAGTAGAGTAATTTGTTATTCTTTTAATATATATACTAGTTCCCTGTTTTTGCTACATTTTATGGTAACAGTATTAACTACGAAAAATCAGCGTAATCTCTACACAAGTCACAGTTTGACTATACGAACGATGAGTAACCAAAAAGTCTGTTGCAATAATGATCTTATTTTTATCTTTTAATACAACTTATCATCAAATAACGGAATGGTAACGTTACCTCAAAATTGTAGAGGGCAAAAAAATAATACTTTTAACTACATTATTTGTATTGTGTTTATCAATTGAGTCAGTTGAGTCGAGACATGCTCTAGAGCTTAAACACAACTTGTATGTATACCAACCTTGCACAATGTTAACTATGCGTTCAATTTTTACCAGCTAAGTAATGAAAAGCAGTAAAAGATCGTTTTTCAGATTACTCGAACATGTCGCGAGATGAAGTTTGAATAGCAATAAAAATCGAAGTAACACCAACATTGTAAGAAACTCCCGAGGAGAAAAATCAGCGCGTTTTCGAAGCTCGATAAAGCTCGGGTTTACGGGCTTTTAACGTTGATATACGTCCGAGATACAATATCAGAAGGTGGAGTTGTGTTACTTACCTCCGTAATAACTTTGATTATTTATATATTTTTTATTACGCTTTTCATGCCCTAGGTGGAGTTGTGTTACTTACCTCCGTAATAACTTTGATTATTTATATATTTTTTATTACGCTTTTCATGCCCTCTAAACATGTATTTTGTAGTAAAGAAACTTAACCTATTACGACTTGATATGTACGTTACTATATGACAATGTTATTAAAATGAGAATAGAATGGCTTTCCTTTATGTCATGACGTAATTGGTTTAATTTTACCCCAGTTACGTCACTTGGTGCAAAAAACGTTATTCTACTGACCGTAGTCTAGGCGAGGGAAAAATGCCAACGTCATCTGCATTATATATAAGATCAGCAATAAGTGCATTATGCAATATTATATTAACGTTTTTCTATGTTTCTAAATCTACAATAAACGAGCGTCTATGTTTTGTTTTAAGTAGGTATTTTTGTAATAAGGATTCCAGTAGCTTATTGTGCATTCAACTGGACACGACTGGACCGACGCGACTCTACTTACCTAATGGCCTACCCTAAATCTAGCCTACTTAAGTATATTTTATATTTTGCGGTGTATGTTTTGTGACATATACGCCTATACTGATGTTAATTAATTATTTCATACGCATAAGACCATATAAGCCATGCTATAGATCCGTAACAATGTTTAAAAATAACGAAGATGTTTTAATTAAGTGATTTTTCAATGAATTTACATACAAGAAACTACTTGTTTTACTTATCACCATAGTAATAATGCCGTTGAAGTAGCACAACACCTACGTCTCACAAGCTATATAATATTTATGTGCCAAAGTACCTTAATGCTTGAATGGTTTATATTACCTATCCGTTGGTATTTGGAAGTATTATGTTATGGTGATACTGTTCAAATTCTGTAATTCATGCTCGCCTGGTACGAATACTGTGCTACATATTTAATACAATACGGGTATTTACTATTTACGGGATTGGTGCGATGTGATACGTCATTATTGAAATTCGCTTCGCGCGGTTTGATGGAATTTCGACAATTTAGGAGGATAATTTATATCTTATCGATATTAAACGTTAATGTTGTAAACTGGATCATATAAAATTTGTGTACAGTTTTGTCAATAGCACAAACATAAATTAATTGTAGTAGTAGCCAATAAATATGTTTGCTTATGGAACTAGCTCTCTATATAGTGACGTAAGAAATCAATTGAAATAAAGTGTTTTTCGTGCATGTTGGAATTGACTGGTTGTGGTCCAGCATCGATGTCTACCAATACTTATTTTTATGAAAAGACTTGCCAATTCAGAAATGTAATTGACGTGCAGCGGTGTTTAGTTGGTGATACATGCGGTTGCGTCTAATCTCTTGCCGAGTCCTACCAATCTGACAGCTCTATTACACGGCGGTTGCGCGCGGTCATCCATCGTGGCTGCCGGTGATCCGGTGCGATCGACCTGCTGACCCGCGCTGAACGCCTGGTGCCTATTGCACTGATTTATTGCCAATTTATATTACGCCTACTTTTTGTTGGCAAAGCTTAAAAGCAATATCAGACGCACAAGAACTCCATTTTTTAATTTTAAAAAAATACTATGAGTGTAATGGGACCTATTCTCAAGGCAACACTAAAGTTATTAAAATTCATAAAATAATAAGCACAAAACTGTAAACAATAAAAAAGACGGTGGAAGGCCTTGCCTTGTCCAGAAGTTAGACACTTCAGACTGAAGGCAACAACAACAATAACAACTAAATTCAAATAGAGAATGAAGTTTTTATACAATTTTGGTTCATTTTTTTTTTTTAATAATTTCAATTAGTTTATTGTTGAATTGATTTGCCTTGAGAATTGATCCCATTGTACGTTAACATTTATTTTATCTCTGAATTGTTTTTCCGTGACGTTAGTTTGTATGTTTGTAATTGTTTTTCGGGTTCCGTACCTCAAAAAGAAAAAAAAAAAACGGAACCTTTATAGGATCACTTTGACCATACTTTGACACTTTCATCACAAAAAACGCATATTTCGACACTCGAAAGGGAATCGTAACCTATGGGATACTTCCCGTTACCGTACCTATAACTGTGAAATTTAGCAAGAACCATTATCATATAGTACACGTAAAGGAAAAATCCAAAAACTGTACATTTTAAATTAAATCACAAAAAAATTGTCTTAAGGAAGGAAGGAAGGAGTCCAACTGACAATACAGATAAAATAATCCCCCAATAGCTTTTGATTCCCTTGCGAGTGTCGAAATATGCGTTTTTTTTGCGACATATTCGGCTGTAACTTTGTTTTATGAAAGCTGAGAAGTTTGAAATTTCTCTCTGTAGCAAGAGGCGTAGATGTGCGTATATGGTTTTCGATACCTTCACGCGTTCCTGTGATACAGGTCTTGACAGACGGACAACATAGTGATCATATAAGGGTTCCATTTTTTTCCTTTTGAGGTACGGAACTCCAAAAATGCTATTCACGTGAGCTATATGTGAAATTGTCCCACACCCACATTACCCACCTCCTTGACCCTCACCTTGACCCACATTATCATCATAAGAGCCTTTTATATACTCTGATACATAAAGCTTATTTTGTTTACATCAGCATTCAACTCCCATTAATCATGTTTACCAAATTTGTAATTGTTTTACGCGCTGTATTAAATTCCCGGCTTAATTTTCTTCACAGTAGAGTTTATAAAAGCAAATAACGCCACTGAAATCTGATACATCCCAGCCTGTGTAAATATTTCCCAGCACCGAAGGCCCTTTGAATGCGAAATAACCAATTACAAGCCAATGGCGTAATTGTAACACGATGCTTTGAACTCTTAGTGCTCGACTCACCATACGCATAACATCAGAAAGACAACTCACAATTAAAATTATTAGATTAGCATTAAAACATATTAGTGTTCTCGATACTCCGCTTCACATTTTTTTTTTTTTTTAACAATACGAAACTTACATCGTAAATTTGCATAGAAGGTACCTAAACCCTACAGTTAGTATGTACTAGTATCTGCATTAGCAGCGCGCTGTCACAGGTAACTGCGCTTCCTACGCTATCGCTATTCTATTATAAAACACATACATAAAACTAAACTTAAAGAAGTTCAATTATTTATGAATTAGGCACACTCGACAACGTCAATGACATAATCACAAATGGTATAAAGGTATATCAATGAATTGTGAATGTTCTACTTAACTATTCGAGCAATATTTAATGTTTTGACGAGCGCAGTGCATTTCCATACAGGATTTTGATCTGTTGAAGTACAACAAAACAGTTTACATCTAAGCTAGGTTGCGTTGGACTTTTCTGGGCAAGTGTAAGTATCAGAAAACAACTTGCTCGACTCATCTCTCGGTCGGTCTTTTAATAACAGTCGGGATACAGTCTGATAAAACACAAACACATACGTTTAATGATATCCATGAACTTTCCTTACTGATTATAGTACAACATAAATGTTCACACCCTTATTATAGGGTGTTTGCAGAAAGGCACGACGCGCGCTCTCACTTGTCATTACAAAGGCGCTAACTTCGCGCCAGTTATGACGTCACCGCCTAAAGAAGACAACACCAAATGGTGTTCTTATTAAAAATATATAATACGATCAGCATTGTCACGCGATTCGCACGGCAATATCTTTTTTTTTTTACTTGATAGATCTACGATTGACCACCAACTCGCCTGATGTTAATTTATTTATTTATTTATTTAACTAAAACGGTATTCACCAATTGCATTAGCTAATATACATATTATTTTATAATTGACAATAATAAAGTTAGTAAAATCAAAATATATACAATTAATTATTAAAACGTAATATCCAATAATAATGTCAAGTGTGGCCGAGGATGGAGCTCGTCGAGCTAGAAGATCTATTCACTCTAGCCTTGAAAATTCCAAGATTGTAGGTCTCAGGAAACAGAGATGGCCGCAAAGAATTCCATTCTTGCGCAGTACGCAACAGGAATGTGAATCGATATCGCTGAGTATGGATTTTTGGTATTTCAATAAGAAATGGGTGGTAATTCGCTGACTTTCTGCTATTCCTGTAGTAAAATGGGGAGGGTGGAATTAGGTCATGAAGCTCTTGCGCATATTCGCCGAAATGAATCCTATAAAATATAGACAGATATGCTACTTCAAGCCGGTGCTCGAGACTAAGTAGCTTCCAGCTGGTACTTGACTGATCCATCAAAAAGGTGGCAGCAATATTCCAAGTAAGTAAGTGGTATCTGGTACTGTATTTAGATATGATGATACTTATACGATACTAGGATCATGATAATATTGACCGTGTAATATGGTAACCCATTGTAAACCACTCCTTATTTTAAATCAAAGCTCAAATCAATAGCCGCTTGAGCTTGTGGAAAATAATTTCGCCGATTTAATAGGAAATTTATTAAATTGAACATTTTCATACTCTTTTGAGAAGCTTTGCTCTTCATTGAATTGTAGAAATGCCGAAAAAAGATTAATACATTTTTACTTTGTTTCGGGACAAACGGTAATACGATTTAAAATCGTTTTTGTCGAACTCTTTTGTTTCTAAGTTCTCAGATCATTAGAGCTTTTTTGTTATTTATTTTTCTTCAGGGATTGTTTCGAATTCTATCACGGCTGTTGTGTTAAGGAAAATTCTTACGGTTCTATATTTTAGTAAAATCTGACAAGTGACATGTTTTAGCTGAAATGGGCTTTGTCTCGTTTTCACGGGAACAACGAGTTGAAAAGGCTTTTAAGGCCATACATTCATTTATGAAATGTTTGTTAGCGGAATAATCTAGTGTTATTTATACTTTCGTATCACGTAATTTTGCCAGTATTACGCACATTACATATTATTTTACCTCTATATAATCTCCTACTTCTTAAGCCCTATATTAAATATATCACTTTAACAATAAAGCGTCAACACTAGGTTTAAATTGGTTTTTGTAAAAAAAAAAAAAAAAAAATATTGCTCAGGTAGGTAGTTTCTGGCGTGTTTAAGTAATTGAGCAGATTATGGTAAAGTGAGGTAAAAAAAATAATTCTATTTAAAAATAAGATGAACCTCAGGGGACACCATGAGTCGCTAATTGATTTTATGTAATTAATTCGATAGCAAATTCTGGTGTGATAATTTTTGAATCAAAAAACCTGTACACATAAAACAGCTGTTTTTTTAGTTATACTGTAGTACTATTAAAGTCATCTGTGGTTATACCTGAGAGTAATTTTGATCTGGTCACATAAAAAAAATTAAAAAAAATCACTCATTTGACAATTCCCCCGTCTGGACACTACTATGATGCCACTGATAGTAACACAAATATTTAACCTAAACAAGGATTTGTTTCACTATAGACCTTAAGTCACGCAGCAGCCTATGGAAGGGCATATGCTCGGAGTCTCTGCGAGATCACATTAGAAATGCAGAAATCCGGAAACGTAGGAAATTACCGATATACATAGTGTTCTATGTATATCAAATTGTATAATTGAAATACGACTTCTAGTTTCTGCGTAATGCGTCAACAAACAAACATACACTTATGAAATTTGGCACACATGTTTAGAAGCTGGTATAGACTAACTATACAAAAATTGTGCAATTCTGACAATATTACAAACATACAGGTCGAATTGATAACCTAATTTTTTTAAAAGTCTGTTAAAAAGGTCACAGAGAGACACCTGTAATATTTAATTAGGACGATGAATGACAGTTGATCATTTCACTTGAAACACCAGCCCACGTTCTCTACTGATCATAAAGCGAACACAAACAATTTAGGCAGTATCTCCGCCGGGCCATAACTCTCGCAGCCCATAATTCCACATCCGGCAATAATATTTCTCAATAAATTGGCCATTCCTCTCCCTGACCCACGCTGAATCCATTCATTCGGGCCTCTCCTTGCGAATTACTGAACGACTTGTACACTTCTCTTATGCCGTACTCGTAATGTGGGTAACTTATCGGTAATCCGAAATACATGGCCTGGCTGCTCAGTTAGTAGTATATCTGCCTGCTAAGCCGTAGGTCGTGGGTTCGATCACCACCTAGAGCAAACATTTGTGTGATGAGCATGGATGTTTGTTTTGTGTTGGTCTGCCAACCCGTACTTGGCCAGCGTGGCAGACTGTGGCCTAACTCTTCTCACAATGAGAAGATGGCCCGTTCCCAGCAGTGGGACAGTTTGTACAAACAGGGCTGATAAAAAAAAAAAAAAAAGGTATATATTATATATTCTATCAATCATATAGTTCCCATAGAACAAGCTTTCTTAGTTTGGCTAGATGGTGTGGTGTGAACTGTCCACCAATATTTATTTATTTGTTTGTTTGAATCTTACTAGAATTCATTTCACAGGACTGTCTGATTCCATATGTTTACTTGACACGAGTTTCTGATTCCATAAGTTTGTTAGCCAGTTTCATTTGCTCTAAAAAAGATAGTGAACATACTTAGGTAGGTAGACTCCTAGTTTTGATATTTTTTTCTGTATTACGTAACAGTTGTTATTTCTCCCTTTTCAGTTAAATGGATTGTCTTGAAATCGATTTTTTTAAGTTACTTTTATTGAACTTTTAATTATAAAATTAAAGATGACATCATTGTGTTTGACCGTCAAACAAAATCTGTCTGTATTCATAAATGAATGGCTTAGAAACGCTTCGGGTACATTCATTCTAAGACCTTTAGACTTTTATGGCGACCATTGAACACTAAAAGCCGTGACAATATCTACAATTATAAAAAAAAGCTAAAAATGTTAATATTGCTGTTCGGACATTGTATATCAATAAATCAACAAATCCGATTCTCTCACACCTCATTCCCACCATAACGTGCTCAAAGGTACACAACTGTCTTCGATATTTGTCCCGTCATCCATAATCCCCGGTCGGCCATAACTTCACACGTTGCAATACCTTACGCCCTCTATAAATTGTCCATTCCGCTCACCGGCCGCGGCCGGCCCTACCCAGTAATGCTAAAGTTTATGATATCGTAAATACTAGGGATTCGCGTGTCCCGCTCCCGACCGGCGCGGCGAGTCCCGGGGAAACATGCTATGTTAGCTGTAATTTGATACTGTATTACTGTTGGTAATCAGTATAAAACAATTGTGGACGGGTGCGGTAGCTCGCTCTACATTATGTTGGATTAATATTCCAGTTGTTACAATGCGCTGGAAGTTGTTGTGCGCAATGTTGATGCAGTTATGGAGTATTGAACTATAACTTATGTCGACTGGTCTATTGTCATGCGTCATCGCTGTAAAAAATTGCCTACTCTTTTTTGTCGTGCAAGAATTAAAAAAACCGGACAAGTGCGAGTGAAACTCGCTCACCGAGGGTTCCGTACAAACTAGTAGATAAAAGGGAGAAATTATATATTTTTTTTATATTTTCCTTCTTAAACCGTAAATTACACATCGTAAAAATAATTTAAAACCTGTTTTAGCTTGTGCCAATAAAGCTCTTTCTTAGGATACCCCACATGATACGGTTAATTCATTCATATAGGTAACACAATGCTTCTTGGCAAATTTCATAGTTTTAGGTCAACGGGAAGTACCCCATAGGTTTTGATTTTATTTGACTGTAACTTTTTTTACGAAAACTGATAAATTAGATTTTTCTTTCTGCAGCAAGAAACTACGGATCTGCGTACGGTTTTAATTTCAACACCATACCTTCACGCGTTCCCGAGATACAGGTCTTGACGCCCAGACTGACGGACAAACAGACAGACGGACAACAAAGTGAGTTTTTGGACTTTTGACGTACGGAACCCTAAAAAGAAGAAATAAGATTAAGGCTTAACACACAACGACAAATCGTTGTGTGTTAGACAAGACTACAAAGATTATGTTAGATATTTATCTGTTTTATTTTACAGCTCCGTAACACAATAGCCACGAAAGAACCATTGTAGGTGCTCTATGTTTTCCGTGTCGAGTTTTCTGTAAAAACTTGAAACTGTTGAATGTAATATATCAGTCTACTTCTATACTCTCGATTTATAGACATCCTGATTAATTATATTGGACGTAACCCACTCAGAAAGCGAATGCTTGAAACGATGATGCTTTTTACCCGTCTGCGTAAGGAGTGTTATGTTTTTCGAGTGTATGTATGTTAGTATGAATGTATGTATGTACGTATGTTAGTGTATATGCATGTATGTTTATATTATATGATATCCTTCTGTCTAAACGGCTTGACCAATTTTGATACGCGAGTTGTCGTTAGATTCGACTTCACTCCCTGAGTGTCATAGGCTATATTTTTGTAATAATAATACACCTCGCAAAAATAAAAAACAAGGGGTTTTTCGTAACCTCCAACGAACTTTTTCGTAATAAACAGGCGATTGTACTAAAATGATTCTAAAAAATGTGCATTTATAATCTTTTACAGCGATTTTACGCATACTTTCTCACAAAAAACGTACACTTAACAGCTTATCAAGCATAACGAAATCGTAAGTAAGACTGCAGAACTGCTTTTCTGCAGTCGGGTATGTTATTTTTCTTATAATATAGATACTTGTTGAAGTAAGTACTATGAGAACTTAAATAATATTATACAACTAAATTTCAGACGCCTCAATGGATCAAGGTGAAATACAGAACGCAGTCTCATGTCGCGTATTGTCAAGTCCTTATTCAGACTACAGGTAGCTTGAGCTCTACCCCACCACTGCCATCGGCATTCTGCTTTTATGTTGTTAAAGTATACATTTCCTTACTTTTTATCATTTCTCAAGTAAATATATATGGAATAATAAAGTTAATAGAAACATCCGCTATGAAGCTTCCACTACACAAAGAGCTGGCTTTGCGTCGGCTCAGACGAGAACATTTGCTCGTTGGATGGACGAGGCGGGCGGGCGGACGCCTTTATCGCCCATCCTTATACGCGGCCATTGTGTCTCGTTTCAAGACCCATTTGAAATCTCGCGAGCCATTCAGCTCTACAGGACCGTGACCGCGATTTCACATTATGATGCTCCACGTAGCCCTAACTAGATGTTCTTCAGCTCTACAATTTGTTGTGTAAGAGTTTCATAGGTTTTCTTGTTGTCAGATGTTGATGGCTATGTATTCCTATTTTTTTGTTGTTATCACCCCTACATGTTTTAGGAAATGGGTTTCAAACAGTAGGTATAAACTCTTAAAGCACCGTGAATCTTTTATTTCAAGTCTAGAATGCATAGGTATTTAAAAAAAATGCATAGGTATTTTCTAGATCGACGTGCTCCACCTTCGACTACACCGTCTATTACTATACCGAATTGTTGGTGAAATGTACCTAGGTCCATTTTGTACTGAAAAATTGCCAAAGTAATTTTAATTTTAAAGGTTTTCTATAAAATCTTTTATTGGTAAATCTGACAATTCTATAAAATCTTCATCATTATCATCGCTCACTGCATTTTCATTTTATATATTTGGATCATATCACATTTGTTCAGTTTTATTGACATTTGATATGCTTATTGCATTTGGTTTTTTTATTAGTTTGCTCATGAAAGTCGATACTGTTTTTCAGGTGTAGGTATGTATGTTTCTGTATCCTTCTGTAGCTTAAACGCCCTGACCAATTTTGATGTGTGTGGTGTCGTTAGATTACAGATCCGTGACGAACTAGCTTAGATCTTAGTATGTCATATTCCATTTACAAAAAATCTTAAAAAACTACATATTCCAGCTGAAATTACCTGCTTATCAATTATATCACCTCTCGAGTTGATTACAAGCTAGCGTATGCAGCGCTTTTACCCGCTGGCGGCACGTTGCATCGCGCCGGGAAATTGTAGCACCGTGTGATTAGTGCAATTTAGCGCTTACAGCGATGTACTGTACGGCAGTTTGAATTGGCTGCTTTTGTATCGCGCGGATGGGATAATGAAGATTGAATGTGTAATGGAGTTACAGTGACTTGTTGACTATATTTATAGATTGTTAGATGATCGGTGCTTAGTTGTATTGTATGAAATCTTTCGATTCACGCTTTCAACTAAACTAAGCGTCGTCTTTACAAAAGTATAAATTGACATTATGTATATCAAATTAAAAGTTGTGATCGTTTATCTAAATTAAAACTTAAATGCCAATGCGTCTAGAATCACGGATTCTTTTAAATGTTTCTTATAAAATATGAGTACTTCCCAAGAATAGATTCTACGATCTAAAATTGCGTGAGGCCTGATGAATATAAGTTACTCAGATTTTGTAAAAATTCATCGATTATATTTTATGAAAATAAAAATAAACGTAATATTAATAGAAATAGTCGAACGGTTGTGGTGTCTAGGTCATTATTCGAAGTGAATGTACTAGTTATTATTTTATATAGTGTAAAATGCTTGGTCTATTTAAAATTGTTTCAAAGGACAATTCAATAACTACTTTAAATAATATATAAATAAATAAATAATTGTGGACATTTCACACAACACCATCTAGCCCAAACTAAGCAAAGCTTGTACTATGGAACTAGATGGCTGATAGAATACATATATACTTTTTTTTTTGTATATATATATATATATATACATATGATACATAGAAACACCCAGACACAGAACAAACATCCATGCTCATCACATAAATGTTTGCCCTGGGTGGGGATTGAACCCACGACACTTTCAGTTCAGCAGGTAGACGTAAACACACTACCAACTGAGCCACAAGGCCAGTCAATGCAAATAGCTTAAACATTTAGTTCACATTTAGTGCACACAGAGGGGATATTCATCTGTGCAGGTCAGTGAGAACGGTCATATAATACAGGGCAGATAATTACATCAACTTCGCTCCGCTGGGAGGCAGGTACTCATGTAACTCGATATAAATAACATTATTTTTAACACAATAATACTATGCGTAAAAGCGTTAAATGCAGCCAGTGGTTTATGTAATACTTGCTACGCCCTGCTGTTTTACCCGCTTAATGGGGACAAACATCGTGGCTTTAAAATCTTCGGACATATTCAACCAGCGCACAAGATCCTTGTTTCGCGCATCTGTGTCTAATTTGTGTCTAGTTACTTGCCCCGCCCCCCTCTACCTAAACGGTTAACTTTGTATAAATATATAAAATATATACAAAGTCAACCGTAATATGAAAAAAATCATGCTAGTATAATATATGATCAAATTAAAAGGAAAACTATCATGGCTAAGTAGGCTTTACAAGTTATCTAGTTATAATCGATCAACTTAATTTACTTAGACAAGTCAAAATTAATATTTCACGCTTATAGCATACAAGCGGGACATGGAGAATTTCATCCAAAAATTATATTTACCACCTTTGTAACCCATGTCCACAGGATTAATAAATGAATTTAAATTAAAAAATTATTGAATCAGGCGTAATTTTGCGGAAATTCATGTTTAAAAACTAAAATCTAACTTATATATCTAGTGTGTTTCCGCTTCGGTGTTTTCTAGCTGGTACTCTAGAAACTCTTTACGTCTTCGATGTCTTCAAGTTGGTAAACTTGTCGACACGTGTTTCACCTCTTCACGAGGCATCTTCAGGACTTGTTTAATCTTCGAGTTCAACAAGCGCAACAGCTCGAATTCATTTCTCAGGTCAAGCCCGGTTCTTTGGAATGTATCAGTGGGGTTGAAGCCAACACTGAGAGGACCTTTACATTAATTAGAATAACAACTATTATATAATACGGAAAAATTTAATCAAAACTGGGCGGCTATCTAATTATATACGTACCCTATTTTTTTGAGATCGGTTCCAGATCTTATTTATCTCCAAAGAAGTCGTAGACAGGCACAGTACTCAAAAAATTGTTAAAGGTAATTAGGTAGCTGACGCCCAGTTTTGATTTAATTTTTCCGTATTATGTAAAACTTGTTATTCCTCCCTTTTCATTTGATTGGATTAAAGTAGTATTTTTTTTAATACTTTTATTGGCATTTATTCGTTTTGCATAAGACTAAAAATTTGATTCACCAAGCTTCACTGGGTGAGTTCGTATAATTTTCAAACACACTACTATTTTGACACCATATACATATGAATATACACTTACGAAATTGGGCACATGTGCTTAGAAAGCCCACATAGACTAACATATGCGAATATCGTGCAATTATAACAATTTTACATAATATATATATATCAAACTGGTAATCTCTTTTATTAAGGCGTTTATAAAGTTTGATCTTCGTGAGGTCTACTGTTCTCTGAACTGTGCATAGTTTTGATAGGAGCTTATTATAATTTTCATAGGCGAGGGCAAGCTGTCACGCGCACCGCCCGCGCCGTCCCAAAGTAAAAATAACAAGTTATGAATAGAAAACGCGGGCTCTGGTTCGGAAAACCTTCCGGTAAGTTTGCGGACTCTCGACCCTCGAGCGGGCGAACTTTTTATTTGAACTAACTTCACTTTCCAAGTAGTTTTTATTTGTGACGTGAGCTGATTTCCGAGTTTAAAAGTTGTTCACTAAAGGACGGACGCGGACGGTGGATGGCGGGTCACTCCTTCAAATTACGAGTAGGTATAGCAGGGTTTTGCATATTTGTTGGGAGTACTGGATCATTATTTTGTTCGCGACTGCTTTATTTTATAGTTTATTGAAGTGACCATTTTGGGGTTTGAACAGGTTTATGTGTATTTTAAATTATTTAGTTTTAGAAATTTGCACTGTAGGTATAATACTTTTCATAACCCGCTGTGCCCGAAAAGAAGGTAACGTTTTTCTGGTGTATAATAAATATGTATTATTTAAGCATCATCGAGATAATAATATTATGTCTCTTCACAATCTTGATTGTAACATCCGAGTGTCGTAAGGTCACTTTTTTATTTTAAAATACTAAACTAACACTAATAGCATGCTAAGCATGTTTCGGTATTACATAAAATACACAGTTTTAAATACTAATATAGTATTTAAAAATATATACACACATTTGAGTTTTTTCTTTTTAGATTGTTTAATTGTATTTTTTAATTAATTGCTATAAAAATACTTTACGAGTCATTAAAGTCCGTTATATTTTTTTCTACAACGTAAGGTTAGGTCTCTATGTAAGCTTTTTCGTAAAATATACCAATTACTAGTTCTCTCGGTATCTTAACATACCTAAACCAAGCAAATAATAAATTACTTACTTGCCTGTTTTGGTTACTTCAGACAAACTTCAGAGCTCTTTTGAACAGAATTAGTGTTGTCGATACCAGGAAAATAGTTTATCGGGCAATGGTTGCATTGGGGTGAATGCGGTTTGCCCAACGCTACTACTATTACTTAATCTATGCAGTTCGGTAAGTTAAATCGTGTCTAATACAGGTGCACTTCTGTGGGCTTTGTACCGCACCAAACTTTATCCAGTATATGTTACTAGTTGTTTGTAGCTTGTAGAAGTACGCCAACGCCGTGTGTGGTTAAAAGCCAGACTAATTTCCCAGACATAGTGGGGCTTCAATTTGAGACATGTTTGTAGGTCGCATCGTTACTTCATTAGGTGAGCCAGAGGTCAGACTAGTCTCGAACAAACGGGGGCGAGATCTCGTCCAGAAGTCACGTTACAAATAAATTCATTCACACAATACAAAACAAGTTATAAAAGCTGTGTAGTGTGAACGAGTCTGACAGTCGTGGCCGAATTTTTCTTTATTATGTTTCAAAGCGCCAATGTGTTGACTGATTTTTTTGTAATGAAAGTGTAAAATTTGCTGTAAATGTTGTTATACCTGTGTATATGTTAACTTTTAAAGTACTGACACACATTATTACTTTAAAAGTTGTGCGGTGCGTTGTGACGTCACATGAACAATTTTTCAAGGTCCATTCTTTTTTTAATGTAGAAATAGATACGCGCTTGACCGCCAACTCGCCTGATGTTAAGCGACGTTGCGGTCTACGATGGAGCGCGCTTACCTAGAAGAAACCAATTCACTCGTGATTTAAAGACACCCAGATTATATCTATCGGGAAAGACCCACTCTGGAAGCGTATTCCACATTCTAGCAGTCCGCAGGATGGTATTCACAGTACAGATTCGATCGGTTATTGGTACTATTAATCTCACATATACAATGACTTCATTACGCCTTTAGTTTAGACACATAATAAAATAATACGTATTACTTACAGAAGACACTCGTTGAACTTACTAATACAAAGTCAACAATAAACAAGCTTCACTGCTGAATATGTTAACCTTTAATCTCCCGTATAAATACCGTGACATCCTCTCGCGTGTGTTTAGGCGGGATAATGTAACTGCTTGGTTTAGTAACGTTCTACTACGTGAGATCTCTTGTGGCCGTCTCACCTACGAGTAGACTGTGGCGTAGTAGTACCGCGGGGAAATTAACACGTCGGATGATGTACTTACCGATGCTTCATCTGTGGCTTGACTATTCACCACCTGACCTACTGTGTGTATAATACAATGTACATTGTCTTTACTAAAAACTGTGTATGGTTAAAATTTTATATCGATTTTTTGCATTGAGCGTCCGTTCTTATAGCTCTAACACACGATCGTTCCGAACGTTCGTGTGAAAAACTGCGAGGCTCAGAAAAGTATTATACATATGTATGTATGTACGTACATAGACGGCAGTGTGTAATGAGTTGTATTGTCGGGTGTAGGTATTATTAATTAAGTCCATCGCAACAATGGGCCGGTTGAGCGTGCGCGAGCCCCTACCTAACTAATAAGTGAATTGATTCCGTATTCATGATTATAATTCATAATTATCCTCACTGACGCAAATTCAGCTACAGATACTCGTGTAATATTCGGAAACTTACCGCCTGTTCTAGGCGGTTCACTTTCGGAGTATTATACAAAAAGTGTACAGATGAGGACCGGAAACGTCAGAATACATTATTTATAGAACTAAGAGTATTAGGAAATACTAATATAGTAAATCAAATGGTCACATGTATTATTTTAATGGAATCACAAACATAATATTCTATTTTTATTTATTTCAGCCGTCGTTTTACTTCGATTGTTAAAATGTAGCAGGCGTGTCGATCTAAATGGATCGTAGGTAACATTAATCATTTGCTGCGGTCCATCGGACGGTGTTTAATCGACATTTATTTAACCGGTATTCTGATACGTGACTGATATTTCGTTTCGAATCCCAGATCGAATCAATGTGAAAACAAACAAAAATTTATGTTTTCTTGTTGTTTTGTTAATTACATTAATATTTGTTTTTGATGGAGCAACCAAGTGTAAGGTTAATCGAAGATGATAAATTAGTTGCCAAGAAGCTACTTCTAGTCTTTAGCATTGCTGTAATAGCATGTATGTCTGTATTTTATAAGATTCATATAGGCATCTGTGCGCAAAAGATTCACCACTTTATCCCATACTCCGTATTTCATCACAGGACTAGTAGAAAGTCGGCACTCTATCACCAATTTCTTATTGAAATGCTAAATATATTTTCCCTGTCGTTTTGTCTTTTTCCTGAGAGCTGCAATTATGGAATTTTCAAGGCTAGTGTTAGATATCATCTATCTAGATTCATGAAGTCCATCTTTGGCCACACCGTCGTCGTTTACGAGCCGAGTTGGTGGTCAGTCGTAAATCTATCTTATGTACAAAAAAAACATATAACCCGTGAAATCAACACACTGTATGCACAGTACGGTAATATGACAGTAGTGCACTTATAGAGAGAAAGTCACGGAGATACCGGCTAAAGCTCGGAAAGGTCACACCGCAAACGGAAGGCTAACATATATCATATACAATATTTCTTTTATCATAAAGTTTGTTCTATGGTGACTGGTTATTCCCATTCATTTAGATAACAGTAAATATTTATATTTGAAGATGGAGCTCGGGAACACTGTACGCTTCGGCTGATTTAATTTTAGACGCAAATAATAAAGATGCACCGAGAAATATATACTTCACGAATTAAGTTTGATTTATATTTATAAAGAAAGTAAGAAAGAAAGAAAGAAGAAAGAAACATTTATTTTGGCACAACAGACACTACAGCAACAATAAGATATTACAAATAGGTTTAAACACAAGCAAGAAGGAATATAACGTAAGAAATAAGTAAACACAGTCAAGAATAACAAGTATCTATGGTATGATTATAGTTTAAAAAACTGAAGCAACCGACTTCTCATGGGTGTCATTGTCAGAACTGGACCAAATTGAAATGGGACCACACGGGAAGCACTAGCTTTCAAATAAAAAAACAATCATCAAAATCGGTTCACCCAGTCGAAAGTTCTGAGGTAACAAACATGAAAAAAATACAGTTGAATTGAGAACCTTAATCCTTTTTTGAAGTCGGTTGAAAAGAAAAACAAAATACCTGACTGCAGAAAAGCAGTTTTTGCAGTCTAACTTACGATTTTGTTATGCTTGATATGCTGTTGAGTGTACGTTTTTTGTGAGAAAGTATGCATAAAAATCGCTGTAAATGATTATAAATGCGCATTTCTATTCACCCTAAGGTCGCCGTTGTACTTTCAATTAAGTTTATTATCTATATTTAAGTAAATCTGTATGGATTTAAAATGAAGTTATTCTATTCTATTCTTTAGAATAACTCTAGTACAAGCCACTTATTTATTACGAATTTCATTGAAGGTTACGAAAAAAATTAAATATTTCCTGACACTCTGGAAGTGAAGAGGAATCTAACGACATCTCGCACAACAAAATCGGCCAAGCCACTCACGTCAAACTCATAACACCCCTTTTTTGGGTCAGGGGTTAAAAAACAAAATTGAGGGAAATATGTTGACTAAACTTAAAAGTTAAAGAATACTTAGTAAGTACAAACATAGACTGGTAGCTATCTACTGTGATTATCTGCAGAAGCAGCACAAACTGAACGCGCTAAATTTACATCTCGCGTTCGGGGCACTGATAAAAAACACCGAATAAAACACATTGTTATCCAGCACATTTATTATTCCCATCAGCTGCCGTTCGTTAGCTGAACTTACAGCGCTGTAAGGTCTCTCCCTGACGTATGACCTGTCACAATTCACAACCCCTCGCTTGTTCAGCTCTAAAGCGCTTTTTTAGCTGGATTTTAACTAGCCTTTTTGTGAGCGAGAGATGCTCTGTATTTATATAGTCCACATGACTTGAGGGTTAGTAAAGTTTTGAGTTTTGTTACAAAAGCAGATGGTTTTGGATGAACTTAAAAATTGCGTTTAAAAAAATATTTTATGAAATATTGTTGCGAAGCTATCTGTTATTTTTAACCCCCGCCCCATAAAATGGGTGTTATAATTTTGACGTGTGTATTAGTGTGTCTCTATCTGTGGCATCGAGCTTTTAAACAGCTGAACAGATTTTGATGAACAACTACACTAAATCAAAGCACTCTTAGCTGTGTTTCATCAAAACTTCTTTAAAACACTCAGATTACGTCTATCGGGAAAGACTTAGGAAACCGTATTGCCCGTTTTGCAGTTGCACGATAAAATTGTAACAATGTGTAACTGATTTGTCGTGTCTCCAAAAAAATAATATAGCAACCTTACTCCATGTAGGTAGTGTTATCAAAATTAAGGGCTTTATAAATAAATATTGGTGGACATTTAACACAACACCATCTAGCCCAAACTAAGCAAAGCTTGTACTATGGAAACTAGATGGTTGATAGAATACATATATACTTGTTTTTGTTGTAAATACATACTTATGATACATAGAAACACCCAGACACAGAACAAACATTCATGTTTATCACAAACGTTTGCCCTGGGTCCCCACCCAGGGCAAACTTTTGTGATTTAAACATCGAACCCACAACCTACAGTTCAGGAGGCAGTAGTACTACCACTGAGCCATGAGGCCTGATAGGAGTGTATTTTTATTTATTTAAGCAGACTTATAGTTACGCAAACTATTCTAGCTAATATTACTGATAGTTATTTTTTTATATTTTGTCTTTTATATTATATTTCTAACTTCTCTTTTTAGATGAGATTTCAAGTTACCATTTGCAAACGGCAAACTTACCCTCGTCTTGGGAAAATGCCCCTTTAAATAAAAAATCCCGGTAAAAACGATAAAAAAATAAAAACTAACGAAACATTCATAACGATAAATTGGAAATTACGACCTGTACGCGAGTACCAACAAACACCCGGACAGACGAAAGATAATTTTGCCAGTTGATGCGGAGACTTTCGTTTGATGTATCAAAATTATGCAATTACAATAAAAAAGTTTGTAAATATTGCTGCCATTTATAGAGCTGGCTGGTTCTCATAGTACAAGCTTGTTTAGTTTGATGTCAGATGACTTTGTGTGAAAGTTCTTCGACTATTTTTTTATTTATTTAAATGAAAAAGTACAGTCGAGGATATCTACGGCGTTTGATTTTTGTTTTCATCCTGTAGCTTATTATGGATTAATCGTAAGTCATAATAATCTTCTATTTTGATCTGATATAGTCGATTAAAAAGCCTGACATTTCCAATAATGTATCTCGTAAATCAGGAACGAGATATGGGACGAGGCATTGGCAACGCGGAGGAACGTTTCTCAATAAAGATATCAATTTGTCTTCTTTGTGTCTCCTTTTTGGCCCTTAACTCATTGCCGCAGCCTTTGACGCAATAAAGTAACATTTATTCCGAATATTTTATTAGACTCTCAAGTCTCTCAATTTACTTCTAAGGACATCTTAAAGAAATAATATAAATACAATTTCATATATCAAAAAACCTTATTATAGCGTGTTCTGTCCCATATAAATTTTATCAAAATTGGTTCAGTGCTTTGTTTTTTATAACGAAATAACTAGAAACATGTCATCCAAGTAAGCGAAATTGTGTATTTTGAAGTGGTTTGCTTCAGTTTTTTAATTATAATTATTTGTATGTTAGATAGATTAACCACCACCTCGCCATATGTTAAGCGACTGTATGGCCGAGGATGGATATATATATTTGAAGATTTATTCTGTGCCATCAGGTCCGGTACGAAATACATAACGTAACTTCACTAACGGGAAACATAAAATATTCCACTTATAAGCGGTACTTATGAATAGCAAATGACAGTGCCTCATGGCTCAGTGATAATGCGTCTGCCTTCTGAGCTGTAGGTTGTGGGTTCGATCCTCACCCAGGGTAAACATTTTCTGCTGAGCATGAATGTTTGTTCTGTATTTGAGTGTTTATATGTATTATATATATGTATTTACAACAAACAAAAGTATATATGCATTCTAGTAGCCAATCTGGTTCTCATAGTACAAGCTTTGCTTAGTTTGGGTCTAGACGCTGTTGTGTGAAAATGTCCTCCAATATGTATTAAAAAGTTTTTGTTTGAAATAAAACAGAGTCGTTTTTGCAGCTTCACGAAGTATGGTTACAGAATAGGTGCATGTCATGTACCTATTCTGGTACCATACTTCGAGATAATTTAGCTGTGAGATCTCAGTTCAGTCAAGTAAGGTGGCCGTTGGAAGCGACCGGAGACCGCTGCGCTTCCATATAGCATTGTTGGTGGAACAGCTCGGGCAAATTGGCTTAACTACTGGTGATTCATTTTGAAAAGAGTGGAGACTAATTCGCGCGGTGATCTTAGAGAGCTAGATATTAATGGAATTATATTAGTACGGGAGAACACTGCAAACAGCTTACCTCATCGGGTACCACAATGGGAGCAATGAATGTTTCTTGTAGGAGGCAATTTTCACCCTAATTGACATATTCAAAGGTATGTTTTTTAATATGATAAATTGTAACGAGTGACATAGACATTTGTATTGAATTTCTTAAATTGATCGCGCTATCGAAAAGTGTTTAACTAGGTATCGTTACAGCCAGTCCACACGGCGCGTTGCGTCGTCGCAACGCAAATATTTTAACGCATAGATGGCCACACTCCCTCCCTATCAACGCACATACAACTGAGAGCTGCCGTTCCGGCGTCGCAATGAGTACATTGTCCGCTTCGTCTCGGGGGCTGCAGTTCAGTCGTGTGTGCGTTGCGTTGACGCAGCGCACCGTGTGCACCCTATGATTATTTGTATGTAAAACGACGCAACGCCGTGTGGACCGGCTCTTAATGCATTATAATCATTATTAACGGGATATTTACTGTAGTTTGTATTTGTTTTAAATTTTGTATTCATTTAAATATTTATGTGTTGATTTTGAGAGAGTTAACTTTAATTTTTTATAAAACTAAATAAAATGCGATTCTCATAATATTAAATCTTTAAAAAAAACATCAAAATACGCAATTCGTTTACTTGTCATTGTTTCAGTTATTTTGTTATAAAAACCAAAGTACAGAACCGATTTTGATAAAATGTATATGGGACCACCTCTGAGATATTACGGATATTATATACCACCAACCAAACAAAACAAAAATAATCAAAACAATTTTAATTGGCGGAGTAATCGCGTAACAAACAAACATCAGATTCGCCCACCGAGGGTTCCATACAAACTAGTAGATAAAAGGGGGAAATCATATATTTTCCTTCATAAACCGAAAAATATACATCGTAAAAATATTTAAAAACCTGTTTTAACTTATGCTAATTAAGCTCTTTCATATGATACCCCACACGTATCACGATTAAATAATTTTAAAATTTGGACCCTCATACCTTGCGTAAAGATAGTATTTTTTTGTGATTAAATTTAAAAAAGTCCAGTTTTCGGATTTTTTCCTATATGTGTACTCTAACACAATGCTTCTTGCCAAATTTCATAGTTCTAGGTCAACGGGAAGTACCCCATAGGTTTGATTCCCTTGTGAGTGTCGATATGTGCGTTTTTTACGACATATTCGGCTGTAAGTTTCTTTTACGAAAACTGAGAAATTTAATTTTTCTTTCTGCAGCAAGATACTATGCATCTGCGTTATTTTAATATTATTTATTATTATTTTTTTTGCGTTATTTTTTACGTTCTGTGTTGCGTGGTTTTAATTTCAACACGATACCTTCACGCGTTCCTGAGATAAAGGTCTTGACACCCGAACAAATAACACACACACATGGCTTGACAGACGGACAGACGGACAACAAAGTGATCCTATATGGGTGCCGTTTTTTCTTTTGAGGTACGGAACCCTAAAAATCAGTCGAATTGAGAAACTCTTTCTTTTTGGAAGTCTGTTAAAAATGCATGAAAACAGTCGAGGTTTTAAAGTATATCAAAATTATATTAGAAATAAACAGAATGAGCGCCACATATTGGTCACGTTACGGTGAACCGGCGGAATTCTTGTCAGTCCGCAACACGTCAGCGCGGCAAAAATGTCCGACTTCACTCTACCTCCCGTAACTTGATTTCCAACACCGAGCGAACTAGAATTATTCCACGCTACTCCTCCGGGAGAGCCGAGCCACAGACACGGAGAACGTAGATAACGCAACATGACACGTACAGTCGGATGACAGGTGACAGTGATTGGTGTAAAATAGTAAAGATAAGGGCGCCGATCTATCTTTACGCAAAGTCCTGCTACTCGCGTATTAGTCTAGTAAAAATAAGATATATATATTCGTATTCTCGCGACAAGCTTTTATTTATATCAATATAAAATTTATTTTCTTCGTTTTATAGCATTGAAATAAAAGCTTGTTTTTAAATATTTTTTTTAATTAATATGTTATTATGTTATGTACGACCTAGTACTTGCCTTCTGCACTTAAGAAAAGGCAAATATAAATTATGTAGATCATTTAACGCTGTAAATATTATTATGAATCTGTTAAAATTAATTATTAATTTGATAATCATGAGTTTCAATCTTTTATTCAGTCCGACGCACGGGCGGACATCATAATAGTTGAAACGATGTTAAGACAAAAGTCATCGTGAGAAGTCGCACTTTTCATTGAATATTCATATATATATTGATAAAATATTATTTTACACGTCAAGTTTTTACAAATAATAACAATTATAACATGAAATAATGTTAAAAAATACAATACAGATTATCACAATATACATATAAAAAGATAAAATTATTTTCACGTCAATTCGAATAACCCACCCCATTGAATTGAATTGAAAAGTTATTTTATTATAGCCGTAAAAGTTATTTTAGAGTTTGCTATTCTGTCTGAACCTCCAAGTAGGAATACAACTTAGGTTAGTTTTCATGAAGCTGTCTAATGCATACAACAGTGGACAGATTCATGACAAGTAACGGAACAGTGCATATGTATACCTTGTTTGTATCCTCTAATTTGTAACCACTAGAGCTTTGCCCTGTCGTAGAGACATGAATGGGGTTGTAGGCTTTGTCTCCGTCCTCGTATGTCATTCTTCAGTAAACACCGGCTATGACTTGTTCAATTCGGTTTCAAGTTGCTTGTATCCGGTTTAATCCGGTGCCGCCGCCGTTGGTTGTGATTTTAACCAAATTTGTCCTATTCAAGGTTCCCCAGGGCTTCCCCCAGTTTAGGGATATGTTGAATTTTGTTCAGCGGAATGGGCTTTGTTATACCTATTTACGTATTCAATACATTTTGTCGGTTTTAAAAAGGACAATCTCCGGTGGGTTTGTAGCTGCGTTTTTTTAAGCTTGTATTGGCAGCTTTTTTTATATAAATCTCTAACATTCGTTCGTGACCTTATTTATAACAATGTCGACTGTCGTCTGTATTTTATTGCTTGAAAAACTTTTCCAACCGCTTAAAACAATAAAAAATCGCACTTCCCCTCGCTAATGCAAATGGAAGCACTGCGAACAAACAGCGTGAATACAACTCTATACCACGGTAATAAAGGTTAGAATAGTCTAGTTTAATTTGCGGTAACAGTGTAATAGCGTTTGTGCTTTTGTAATTTGAGCCTTTGCTCTATGTGGTATGGTTTTATTTACTCCTGTGTGAGTGTTATGTGCTTTATCTCACGGGATTACCTTGACTTTTACCGGCCGCAGGCGCTCGAGGGCGCTCAGACAGAGGGAGGAAATTGATTCCAGATATCTGCAGGAAGCGAAAAGAAAAGTTCATTTTTATCTCCAGTTATGACTTTATAGTTTGCGTGTTTGTCGCGAGTTTAAGAGTCGATGCATCTCTTTATTCAAGTGGTCGACGTAGCAAAATTTAACATGTCTACAGCACACGTACATATAAAAAATATATAAAGAGAATTTCGTTGCGACAATAATTTTCGGCAGTAAATACTATCCAATTTCAATTATTCTTATTTATCTGATTGTAATTTTATATGACTACGCTTATGCATTTAGGTTTGTTCAAATTTTTGTCTTCAAAGTTATAACGAAATTTGAAAAAAAGCAAAATGTTGAAAGAAGCCTTGCTATTTGTGATTACAATCAGATAAAAATGATCTAAATAAATAAATCTAATAAATAATCCGATTATGATGATAAATCTTCATAATCGGATAATGTTTAGGAGTAAAAACAGTTATATATTTCCTTTTGTACGGACAAGTGCCCGGTAAACGTTTCTATTAAGATCGGTGAGTGTGCAACAGCTTTGTTGTCTTGCAGGGACAACAAAAAGTCGGCACACAAATGTCTTGTTCTCAATGGCTAAATTTCTTGTACAACGATATTGCCTTAGGCTAAAGGAAAAACTGACGGGATGCTCAGTTAGAAGTCGACAGTGAAGACACAATAAAGTAAACACAAATAGTAAACTTGTACGGAATTATATTTCGTTTAAACGATGGAACAATTAGGTTTATTTGTTTTTAAATAATTCTTAATCAAAGCCTGTTCGCTATATATCACAGAATAAAAAAAAACTTAAAAATATTAGAATCTCTTTGTTAGGATGTTAAAATTGTTTTTTGTTGTGTTTAGCCAGCCATTCCTCATTTCAAAACGAGTTTAACGTTCCCTCAGCTCCTGTCCTACGCAGATCTCTTGTCACCCCAAATTAGCTTAAAAACTCCACAAATAAATTTTAAGGAGCAGCAGCATAAAAAAACTTGCTCCCGAGCTCTCGGACTAGGTCCCGCTGTTAACAACCCAGGAATAAATAAAAACACGAGGACCACTGTAAAAGAGGCTAACATCTCAACTCAAGTATTTAAGTCAGAAGAGATAAACGCAAGACAAAGAGGAATTTAGCTCTAAAAAGTTGCGGGTACACGAAGGTTTTAATTGGGCTACGTTCAAAGAAGAAGACAATGCTTTGATCAGGACGGACCGTGCAAAATAACTTTTTTTTATTGCTGATTATAATCAAAAATATTTTTTTGACAAGGTAGTTACAAAAAAAAAAATGTCGGGTCAGTTAATTTTCGCTTAAAATGCCTTTTTGTCATTAACTGTGATTGGTCGACTAGAGGATTCGGGGTCGTATCCCAACAAAGAATATAGCATATATAACGACGCGACGATGACGACCGCGGGACACAGCTAGTACATATATATATATATATACACATAAGACCTATATAAGACCTCCGCTTGCCCCGTCGCCGACGCCAACATCGCCTTCATCATCAGATAGCGAGGAGTTCCTGACACCCCTCGCAACTCCAGTGGCAGCGTGTCAAGCATGGAATGCGAGCCTCCGACGTCACCGCCGCCACGAAGACCAGCGCGGCGAGGACGTCCTCCGCTGCCTGCTATTATTATTATATGTAATGTATATTAGCTAATGTAATTGGTGAATACCGTTTTAGTTAATTTATATATATATATATATAATTACGACTATTTTAATTTATTTAATTATGTTTTAGATGAAAGAAATAATCTTAAGAAAACCACAGCGTAGGTAGTAATAGAGATATTTTCTCGAGTGTGGCTATGTTATTTTGAGGATTCAAGAAATCAGTCACTAAAAGTCTAGTGCGTTAGACTAATTTGAGGTACTGCACCCAATCTAGGCTAGGTATGCTTACCATTTTCGATTACATTCATTACGTCATCATCATCATCCCATAACGTTATGTGAATTGTGGTCTTAACACCTAGGCTATCAATTATAAAAATATTGCCGCAAAATTTTCAAATATAATAATGTAAAAAAAATAAGTTAGCCACCTTAGTATCTACATTCGATAAATTAAAAAAAAAACGTTTAATATAACCGGAAACAATTTGATATTATTGGAGATTTTGTGAAAATACCCAGCTATCTGTCGGCATTTCCTTTGTCGGCGCCGATATTCAATATGTGCACCCACGCGGTCCGCTCCTGCTTCTAAATATAGAGCCTCCCACGGGCACGTGGTTACGTAGCCCCACACGTAATTGCAGTCGGGTAAAACTATTGACTTGTTAGGATGACGTCGCTGCTTTTTTATGTAGGTTTGCGCTTGCCTGCCAACTACAACCAATAAAGAGAAACAAAATCGCTTAAAATATTTAGCTCATTACATTTATGAGGTAAAACAATGTAACAGCTCACGTGACGAAATCTGACAAGATGTGTAACATGCAGTCAAAAAGTTATCGTTACCGTTACCTTCCCTTTTAAGCAGAAACTTGAGATTGTATTTAAGTAGTAAACTTTTCAGTAAGTACAATTAATACTAAAATTAAAAAATCCAACTGCATGTATAAAAATCAAATGTGCGTTGACCTCTATTAGGCCTGCCGTAGTGCGAAATCGGGTTCAATGTATAAAGAACTAATTTTTCTTATTTAATTAGCTCCGTATTCGTTTTTTACCAAAAAACTGTAACCCAAACTCTGTGCTACCGAATATAACGACATCTCGCATATCTAAGTAAATCAATCTGTTTAGACTACATAAAGTAATATAGAAAAGAAATACGTTCACACATAATTAACTTACTTAGATATATACATATATGCATCTTTAAAACATTACCTTCCATCTCGGGTAGACGGGTAAATATTCAAGCTGGCCCGATTTAGTACAAAAATAGGATTTTGTTAGCTTCTTTCCAGTTAAGATAAGATAAGAAAAAGTAAGTAAGTAAGTTAAAAATGTAAAGCAAAATCTGTGGCACAAATAATGGCTATGTTAATCGTTATCTACACTGTAGAGGCCTTACTAGTTAATCAGTCTGTGGTTATTCGCAACCGTAACTATCTTACAACAGAGTGAATAATATACATCTTCGGGAAACCTGGTTACTTTCGAAGAAATTGGAAAATAGGAATTTAGGACGAGCTTTGTCGTAAACTAGTTATAGTTCCATCTCACTTTATATCCGAAGGATTGCGGAGTTAGCTTGTTAAGGTACGGGAGGTTGTTTCAATTAAACCCACATGTCTAGATCACTTCACCTTATCAAGCTTTCTAGAATAATATTGTTCTAACGTATTCTGGTATCTTGGTTTTTCTCATAAAACATTTTTTTTTACGCAAGATAGATCTACGATTGACCACCAACTCGCTTGATGTTAAGCGACAGTGTGACCAAGGATGGAGCCCGTCGATCTAGAAGATATCTATTTACTCTACTCTTGAAAATTCCAAGATTGTAGGTCTCAGGAAAAAGAGATGGCAAAGAATTCCATTCCTGTACAGTACGCATCAAGAAAATGAATCGATATCGCTGAGTACAGATTTTTGGCATTTCAACGCGAAATGGGTAGTAATTCGCCGACTTTCTGCTAGTCTTGTAGTGAAATGGGGAGGGTGAAATTAGGTCGTGAAGCTCATGCTACTTTACGTCGATGCTCGAGATTAAGTAGCTTCTTGACAACTAGTTTATCGTCACCGATTAACCTCATAGCTCGCTGGTCTACTGACTCTAAAGCTTCCAGCTGATACTTGGCTGATCCACCAAAAAGGTGGCAACAATACTCCATACACGATCGGACCTGTGCCTTATACAAATAAAGTAGTTGTCCCGGTGAGAAGTATCGCCTAATCTTATTAATGATGCCAAGCTTTTTACTAGCCAGCTTAGCCTTAGATTCAAGGTAGTCTTTAAAGTTCATTATTGGGGATAACGTGAGTTCCAGAGATAAAGATACATTTCGGAATGTAGGAGACAAATTAAACTTACTCTTTTTGGCGGAGAAAAAGCAGGCTTGAGTTTTGTTGGCGTTGAATTTGACGAGATTTTCGTCACCCCAGTCAGACACAGCTTTTACGGCTTTATTCATACGCACGTCCATATCTTTTCTCAACGCCTCGATTTCAGCCTATTTGGCTCTTGGAGCAGAAGTGTACCATTTCGCAACTGTGCTGTCATCTGCATACCCTAAGAGACCAGGTAATACTCGTATCTCATCTAATATCTAAGATATGGTATGTATCTCAGCAGATTTAGCTAGGATGAAATTGAAATGGTAGGCTAGCTAGAGTTTAGTTTAGAGAACTTTAGTCTATTGTTTTATGACCTGGACTGACAAGATTACAGGGAATAAAATTGTTCACCAAGCATTTTCTATGCAAAAAAGAGACAACAGGGATGTAGCGGGGTTATGTGAATTTGTACTTCCTAGACCGGGTCCTAGTGGGTACAACAACACAGGACGGACATAGTTCTTTCGAGAGGAACGTACCGAAACATTTCAGCACAGGGCTAAATCCATTCCGAGACAGCTTGCTGCTGCTGTCAGCTGTTCTCGAACTCTTGCACCTACTACCACGTCTCTCGGCTCTACTTCATCGTCCAAAGCGGGCTAGTTTGAATATTAGTTCAGGTTCACTCCCGACCATTTCGAACGCTTTAAGTATAACCATAGAAAACTTTAAAAGTATTGAATAACGCCAACTCAATAACCTTGAAAACTATTTTTTTCCCCCGTAAATACGTAACTTTGTATGTATTAATTGTGATTCCTTATGAGTTTTGAATTATATTACTTGATGTTTTCAAATATTCATTCCTATCATATAGTGGCTCTATTCAAAAATTTAGCTAATAACTTTTTCTTTATTTTCAGGTACGTCAACAATACATCGATTTCAACTCTGAAAGAAGGTACCGAACAGCGTCAAATTAATAAAAGTCCGATGTTTTCGTATTAAACTTACCTGAAGACATTTAAACACCTGTCTACTTACGCAAGTACCTAAGTTTTCAAAGCTTTATCAAGTTTTAGTGTTTCGTCAAAATGATTTATTAGAAATTTCGCGTACTCAAGTATTGGTTAAGCGCTCGAGTCTCATTATAATGGAAAATTTCACTTTCTAATTACACGATGTAGTCGTTAATTGTAACGTTAAGACCAGTAGTTCAGCATTAAAAGGCAAGCTGTAGACGTTTTTAAGTTAAGTATTTGATCACTACTTACCAAAAAAGCACACCTAGTCTAGACTGCAAGTCCGGACTTAGACGATCCTGTCTATACGACCGATACTAATGCTAATTCATACAGACTATGGATACTGTCGGTTAGTACAGATTTATCTAGTGTAGACTTATCTCTGTTACTTATATTTATTAATTTTCGTGTGTTAGACGTGGAATTAAAAGAATATTAACAATGTAAGAATGTATAACATGTTGGTACCCAATAAATAAATAAACAAATAAATGTTGATAAGGTATACCGGTTCCTATCGGATCGGCGGTTCGTAAAATACCAGGGTCTATAAAAGGGCAACGTTCGATCCGTAAAAACGATCGCTATTAGTTTTTATACATCTAGCTATATGCATCAAATAAAAGATTGCAGGACGTGCCGTAGAAACCTAGGTTATCGTCCAAGAAACAGGAATGATAATAAAGCATCTAAATCCTGTATTCCGTGTGGTTTAATCCGAGAGCGTAGCATGTCTCTACGATCTGTCACAAATAGTTACACAGAACTGTCAGAGTTAATGTATCTACGAAACTATATACAGAAGTTCCCCGAACTTTCTCTAGTATCGACCTGTGGTGATGGCTGTTAGGTGGCCTTTATCACCGGAATCCCAATATTCAAGCGAAACGTATACATTACGTTATGACTGCCCTTGTGGCTATGTTGGTAGTGTGTCTACGTCTACCTGCTGAACTGAAAGTTCGTGGGTCGATCCCCACCCAGGGCAAACATGTGTGTGATGAGCATGGATGTTTGTTCTGTGTCTGGGTGTTTCTATGCATCATATGTATATATTTACAAAAAAAAGTATATATGTATTCTATCAGCAGTCTAGTTCCATAGTACAAGCTTTGCTTAGTTTGGGCTAGATGGTGTTGTGTGAAATGTCCACAAATATATATTTATTTATTTATTTATGAAAATGTTCAACTAAAAGAATTTTAATTAACATTATGTCTGAGGCGCGACCGCTACATACAAATATGCAGCAGTACTTCGACTGGCAACAAAACTGACATTAAAGTTTGTTCGGTTGCTAGTCGCATATGCTGCGCTGATAATTTTATTGCAAGGCTCAAAGAAATAGTCATTCTAACTTCAAAAAGCTGATATTTTGATCGATTAACAGAAATTATCGCAAATATCAAATGAGAACCATAGTTCATAGTATTACATAGGAGAATACCAAATACCATGTATTCCTAATAATATAATGAATAATGATCAATTGAAATTGTTTGTTAGTCCATTCAAAAAAATGCAATAACAAGTACTTAGGCGATAAACTACCCTGCAGAAATGAAATGGCGATCATCATTATCCATTCTTGAACTTTTCGGCCTCATCGGCTGCTACGTGCTATGTGCCGCTGACCCGCCTGATGTTAAGCGACAGTTGCGGTCTACGGTGGAGCGCGCTTGCCTAGAAGGAACCTATTCACTAGCTATATATTATTACTACTAACTATAACGAAACGTAAGTCTGTATTGATAACTGCACGTTAGATGTTTGATGTGTTATGTGATTAAGCTACAAATCCACATGCTTCGGAATAAAATCGCGTGGTAAGCTAAATAACTGCTCCTAGTGTAGCGTGACCGCAGAACTGGTGGGGAGGCGGTTGATGACCACCGGTCGAGGGGGGAGGAGGGTGTAACTACAGATTGTTTCTGATTAACACTCCACGGCCTTCAGGCTGACCCTACCCTAATTAATAAACTGTTAAGGGATACACGCCTTGCGCCGAATACTGAATTTATAGTTTCGGAATAGGAATTAGCCCCTATCTACTAATTGGGCTGACTGAACAATCCTCTGCAGACGTAGACAGTTGCGTAATCGTCGGAATTAAGCTGTCTTTAGACGTGCTCGCACTATTATTATATAAAGTAAAATTGGTATTAGTGAGTATACTGTGCACAATGCACATGCATATGTTTTCACGCGGAATTGACCCAACGGGTTTGAATTAAATTAGGCATGCAGATAGCTTATATCCTGGGAAGGCGTGGCACATGATGATATTTGTTGCCGTTTTAGTGTAAAGCACTGACAGGTAATGAGTCGTGCGGTGGAACTTTGACGTAGGCCGCCAAATGCTGTTGAAATTATGGTCAGAGATTTCGACTTAAAATAGAGGTGAGCGACCCGTACTTTGACAAAGAAGTAAGAGAACTGGTCTAATTTCCATAATGAAATATTTTTACTGGTTTTATCGGCTATTAAAGAGAAACTGTTCTCATATTCACGAAAACAGTTTCTCTTGATTTTAGAGGGATGATCAAACTGTGAAGCACAGCCAGTATGGATTTGCAAGTGAATTGTAAAAACAGTTCTTTTAACTAGACCCATCCGAAGAACTCGGCTTCCTTCGCTTCGCTAGGGACTGCTTTGTTTGCACATAATTGGATAGTGATTAATTATGTCTGGTTGCTGTCGGTTGACAAAAGCACATCCATCGTGACTATTACGTTTTATTTACTAAAATTTACGTCAGACGTACGTAAATAAAGGAGCACATTGACACGTGACTCGACACAGATGATAGCTTCATAATAAATTTTATTTACTCCAGACATTCCCGGCCTTACCTAAAAAGTTGTTAACTTTCATCGTCTTATAAGTATGTATTCATAAAAAAAACCCGGACAAGTGCGAGTCAGACTCGCCCACCGAGAGTTCCGTACAAACTATTACATAAAAGGAGGAAATCATATTTTTATTTTATATTTTCCTTCATAAACCGAAAAATATTAATCGTAAAAATATTTAAAAATCTGTTTTAGCTTATACTAATGAAGCTCTTTCATATGATACGGTTAAAGAACTTTAAAATTTGGACCCTCATTCCTTGCATAAAGACCCTATTTTTTGTGATTTAATAAAAAATGTCAAATTTTCGAATTTTTTCCTATATGTGTACTCTATTTAACACAATGCTTCTTACCAAATTTCATAGTTCTAGGTCAACGGGAAGTACCCCATAGGTTTTGATTCCCTTGTGAGTGTCTAAATGTGCATTTTTACGACATATTCGGCTGTAACTTTTTTTACGAAAACTGGGAAATTTGATTTATCTTTCTGCAGCAAGAGACTATGGATTTGCGTATATTGGTTTTAATTTCAACACGATACCTTCACGCGTTCCCGAGATAAAGGTCTTGACACCCGGACAGACGGACAGACAGACAGAAAGACAGACGGACAACAAAGTGATTCTATAAGGGTTCCGTTTTTTTATTTTGCGGTACGGAACCCTAAAAACAACGCGTTGCACTGCGGGAGTGCCGGCAGAAGTGAAAACTAAAAAATAAAATAGCAAAAAGACTGACTCGTGAAGGATTTGAACTTCCGCCCTCCGATTGACAAATTGAAATATATATCGGTGCTCTAACCTATTGAGCTAACGAGTCTTACGTGCATGTGTCGAAAATAAGCATTGGGCGCAACGAAATGACGTCATGCTAGAAGGACAAACTTGTATACAATAATTAATTTTAAATGCATAATGTTAGAATAGGTTTCTGACTGTCCGTCTTACGATCTGACGATCTGACGCGAGTTTAACATTTTTAACCCATACCAAAAATGCACAACGCCACTAAAGAAATTTTCACTTCAAAAATTATATAAGTATTGTATCATTACGTACCAACGAGAACTTAACAGAATATTTTAAGCAAAATTCAAAATTGAGTAACGTTTTTTAGTAAAACTGTATGAGCCAATGATACTGTATGGGCTGAGTTCTGTCATAGGTCATCTAGGCGGTTTTCCCATGCTTTAGACAAAGAGGTCCTATGTAAATAGGGCGAATACTGTGGCTTTAGTATTGAACTTCAAAAAGCACCCTTAAAAAGCAATATCCAGAGTCATTTCTAATTAAATCTGCTATGATGGGATAGGGAAGCCTTTGCCAGCTGTGGGATAGATCAGGCTAATAATAAAGAAGGGAATGCATATACCAAAGAATTCCCTTGTAAAGCTTGTAAAGTTGTAAATTATGCTCCGTCTTAGAGTATCATTTTTCGTTCTCATTGTCCTTCACCCGCTTGTCCCGCTGGTGGATAGTGACAATTGCATTCCATCGGATAACTTTTCCAATTTGAAACAGATGTGAAACATCATCAGCCGGTCTAACAACCGTACATCATGAGTATACCATTAGCGCTGAACCTGTGCTGTTAAACCATCCCTCTTCCAGTCACCCTACCACACCACTTTAAAATAAAACAGCCGTACTTCTCATTCTTTTGTACAGTATATTTTCTGATTTAACATTCCCATTCCTACGAGTCAGCACTTGACAGCTGGCCTACGACACAACACGCCTGGCTCGCTTTTTTTTACGTTTCACATCTAATAGAATAAAACCTTGAACGCTATCTGTATTTATTATTATCATAATTATTTAAAGAACAAGAGACAAAAAAATAATCAAGCTCACAAAACTTAACAGCACCCAGATTGATTTTATTAAAGGAGACCAAACAAACAACTTATCTCATTAGGTTCCAAATTAATAACAATAGGTTACATTACAAAGTGGTGGGTCAGTGTGTATAATAAAGCCAATATTTGTGGAGAGAGGCCCGTGCCCCCCCCGCGCCGCGTGAGAGCAGCCAACAGAGTGTGCACAAGCTATTATGTCGAGTGGATCGAGTGGTGTGCGAACTCACGGAAAAATTCAATGTCCCGAGAGTGTTTGGAAAGGATTATAGCGGCACTATTAATGGCAGATAACTATTTTTGCTCGCGCGACCTTGGTCCTTTCGCGAACGGTATTGATATTTTGTTATTAATACTTATGTGATTACAAACATTTTAAGTAAAAGTGTGGGTCGCTCACGTTTATTTTAGGCGGCGTCGTCGGCTCACAGTGCTCTACACGTCTATCGTGAAATCTCGAAGTGCAATCTTCTTCTTTTTTGTATTGGACCCGCTTAAAGCATTTGCCAGTGTCAAGTATTAAGATTTTTTTTCAAGTTTCCTGAATAAAACAAGTTTTAAATATTCTAGTCACAATCTAAGTCACGTATACAGTCATTTTCAAAGTCGAGTCCTGCTTCAGTAAAGTGGTGGCGACTTTACTAGAAGCTTCTATGGAGTTTTGTCAACAACGTAAAATGACACGTTTCACTGCTTCATTTCACTTGCCCACACTCATGTACTTGATCAAACACTTAATGAATAAAACACCACCATTTTTATCGCATTAATATTCGAAATAATACAAGTTTAGGAAAATAAAACAAAGCAACAACATGTTTTGATGACGTTCCCGCCAAAACTCTCGAAGTGCAATACACGCATCTGCTTCTGTTTGTTACCTTTCCACGACCAAACAGCTGATCAATTATCATCACAGGTTTTAATAACTACACGGATGAAATTGCGTAGCGCAGCTAATTTATTAATCGGGGATTATCGTAAATATATGTGTTTTTAGATATACCGATTTATTTTGAATAGACAAAATGAATGAAACTATGTAGAAATTCTTCATGTAACTTTTTCATTTGAAATTAAAATGTTGAAAATTGAAAATGCTTTTAGCAATTCTATAAATAGCATGATATTCTGTTTAGCGGGGAGCGTAAGAAACTCAGTTATTGTTGCGCGCGCTCTATGAACAATTGAACTGAGCCCTGAGCTGCCAATGTTAGCATACATTATTTCCTTGTGTGGTCTAGGGGTGCTTGTGTTCTCATTGATGACATATTAAATTTTCGAAAGTATTGTAATAATTGAAAGCAACCCTGCCCCTAATTCTTGTTAGTTTTCTGTATTAAATAAATAGTACTTTTTACTCGACTACGGCGAAGCAAAAGGGAGGGTTATATTTTTCACCGGTATGTGGGTATGAATGTTCATTAATCTGTTCCCTCATAACTTCTAAACTACTTATCATAATCTGACAAATGAGGTGTCGTTTGAAGCGTCTTGTTTGCCCGTTGGTTATAGGCTAGGTGACGTTACATTAAATTGAATGAGGCGCTCTAGGGGGCACGAAGTCAACATTTTTTGTTGTCTTACCCCATCATGTGTAGTAGCATAGAACAGGGATTTAGAAATGAAGGGTAGGGTTTGTAACATCATATTTTTGTCAAGCGTACCGTTTGCGAGATATATCCCGACAAATTCATGAAAATTATTTTTTACTAGACTAAAGAAAAAAGAGTGTTATATCGTCGCTCGCATGACTAACTATTTCATTTCAGTCATTTGTTCAGGACAAACGTTTTTAGGTTCTTAGATTAGATTGTATTTGTCAAAAATATTAAATATCGAATTTTTTAATACTTTAGCTTTCATAGAGGTTACTTAAATTTTAATTTCACACTGCTACCTTTAATGCATACCAATTATTTTTTTATGGCAGTGTCAGGCCCTAAATTATCACCTACTAAGTCCTATACACCGTACTCAAAAAATAGTTGGTGTACGTATCTACTTAGGTAGACACCCAGTTTTGATGGTTTTTCGTCTTATTTCTCCCTTTTCAGATAATTAAATTACTTGAAGTCGTTTTTTTTTAGAGGTATTTATTAGTTTTACTTGAACCTAATAATTTTGCTTAACAAAATTCACTGGGTAAGTTCGTTTAATTTTCAAACACACTTCACTACCATTGCCATGGTAGTTAAGTGTGTTTGAAAATTAACGCCTAATTTTTGGTTATTAAGTATGCCAGATCCTTTTACATAGTGATAAATCTACCAAATTTGGTTCCGCCCAGTAATTTTGTATAGCGTCGTTGTGACGCTCTTATTTTAAAATTAAAAGTCCATAATCTTGAAAACTACTAAACCGATTTTGATAAAACTTATAGTGATTCCTAAGTTGAGAGATACTTTATTCTATTAAAACAAGGATTTTTGCAATACGACTTAGAATAGGACAAACATACATACACCTATGAAATTTGGGACACATGTTTAGAAGCTGGTATAGATTAAAATATACAAAAACTCTGCAGTTCTGACAATATTACATACATACATATCGAATAGATAACCTCCTTTTTTTGAAGTCGGTTAAAAATGAAATAGGACAGTTAGTCATGCGACGATGTTTGTTAATAGGTGTATGTAAGTATGTGTGCATTTATGTTCATTTGTCAGAAACCCTAAAATACTTGAAATAAAAAATAAGTTCAAAAACTAAAACCAGACTACTGAAAAATCATGCTCTAAAAGTATGAAAAAATGAAATGTTACATATTTTATTGTATTTCTTACATATTAAAAGTATATTCATAGTGGTGTTACACATATAACACCACTATTAATATTCTTTTAAAACTAAAACCCGATTACTAAAAATCACGCTCTAAAAAGTATGAAACATGAAAATGTAATATTTTTTAAAAGTGTTTCATACATATTCATAGTGGTGTTCAGAGGATAACCGTGGTCGTATGCTATCTACTGTAACAAAACAATACATTCTGCAATGTAGCATACGACCACGATTATCCTCTAAACACCACTTCGTGCCCCCTAGAAGGCGCCATGTTCAATTCAATATGATGTCGCATTGCCTATAACCAGCGGACAAACAAGACGCTTCTCATTAGACGCTACCTCATTTGCCAGATTGTGATAAGTAGTTTAGAAGTTTGAGGGAACAGGTGAACATACATTTAAGCATATCTACATACATACACACATACCGATCAAATTATGATGCGTGGCGTACAAGAAGAAAGGCTTATGCGGTGGGTGATAATAGTCTCAAAATGTTGATGATACGAAAAAGTATTAATATGGTAGTTTTGCCGTACTCCCGCAGACCAGCGACAGCGACTAGTATACCAGCCCTGCCTTGGTTACGTAATCCGGTGGCGGCGCACGGCTTCTAAATTATTCAGCTGGAGCTCACGAGAGACGTCATAGCGCTTGCTGCTCCGCACACATACGTTCCGTTCCAAACTGGAGCCGCTCATCAATCTAAACATTATCATTCTATTGTACCGTTAAGTTTATAGAATTGATTTGAAAAGAAGTTCCACCCTCTAGATGAAAATCTGTTTCTTACTGCGTATCAGTGTCACTTGAAAGCATGTGCCCATTGGAAGTTGGGAATACTTTACCATCTTCGCTTCGCCTTCACCGCTACTAAAATAAGCTGTGATGAGCCCAGCAAGTTGATGCGACAATCTTTTATTTGAACTTGATAAAGGAATCCAACTGTCTGTCCAACTGGGAGTATGCCAACCCGCACTTGGCCAGCGTGGCAGACTACTGAGAAGATGGTCCGTTCCCAGCAGTGGGACAGTTTGTACAAACAGGGCTGATAAAAAAAAAACCAACCCATAAAAGCACGATAGAAAAAAAACTTTCTTCAAATATGGCTGTATTGAGTTTGATCCCAATGCTGAAATTGTAAAAAAAACCATAATAAACGTAGTAATTTCCATAGTCGCAATATTTTTTAAGTTGAAGGTTAACAACGGAGCAGCTTAAAATGTTTTCCAAGTTTCCGCAAACAGTAAAAATCCGTGCTCACTCCAGAATATTTTTTCATTACAATCGTTTATCAATTATATGTATGAAGTTATTATTATCATTTTTCCATTAAACTCTTCAATGAAAAGTATACAATGGGGGACGTGACGCTGCAGATTATCCCCATTTGCAAATGTCGACGAGTGACTTTAACTTTCTTCCCTCAAAACTAACTTTAGCACTTGTGTAATAAGAGCTATTATCACGTGACAAGTCGGCGGGAGTGTTTACGCGTTCGTCATTAGGGAAATGTCAAGTTGTCGTGTTTTCCGAAGAGTGGCGTCGACACCGAGATGACAACTTGGGGACAGAGCCGCCGTCTAATGTCGATGGTTTCGCTTTTCTCTAAATATTATCACTTATGTAATGCTATAATTGTTAAGACTTTGCAGGAATGTTACAAGTATAGAAATGATGGATATAATCACAACCATTTACTGTTTTCTCACTCACGCACGGACATAAGTGGGAGAAATAGTTTGAATTAATTAATTATCAATTCTGGTCGAAGAACCTCATTTATGGATTTGTAATGAGAAGCTCTAAGGACTTTAAAAGCACATACGTCATTAGACTGCTCTTTGAAACGCTTATACGTAGCAAACTTGAGCCCAGTTCGATTGTGTAGAATTCTTATGAAGAAGCCAATAAGAGCATGCTGGAACAAGTATCTATAATAAAAGAAAACAAAATACCCGAGTGCAGAAACGAGTTTATTTGCTGTCTAACTTACCACTTCGTTACCATATGCTGATATGCTGTTGAATGTACGTTTTTGTAAGAAAGTGTGCGGTAATATCACAGTAAATGTTTATGATTGAGCATTCTTTAGAATAATTCCAGTAAAATCACCTAATTATTACGAAAAACTTCGTTGAAGGTTACGAAAAAACGCATTTTTTATTTTTGCAAGAGAAGTTTTATTATTATTACAAAAAGTATGGCCAATGTGACATATATATGTATGTACATGCCTATATGACACTCGGGGAGTGAAGAAAAATCTAACCATACCTCGCAAATCAAAAACGGCCAAGCCGTTTAGGTTGTAGGCTGTATAGAAACATACATACACTTGAAAAACATAACCCTCCTTCTTATGCAGTCGGGTAAAAAGTACAGAAAGCGTGAAAAGAAATGCTTTCATAACTTTTCACCCGACCCGCTTTCTATACAGGTGGAACAATTTATGATATATTATCGATATTATCCTTATATGTACCCAATAAGCTTTCTTTTATGTTGTTTAGGGTATAATTAATTAGATATTCGACGTGAATCTCTACAGATGACGATAATGGCAAGAATTATTCACGGCAGAATTGATGCCCCCAACCTACTGGACAAACCTCCATCCTCGGCCACACCGTCGCTTAACATCAGGCGAGTTGGTGGTCAATCGTAGATCTATAATGTATTAAAAAAAAACTCTCGCGACTCTTCGTTCCCAAGCCATGTGATTACTCTCGCCGCGGGTGCCACCGGCTTCTGTCAGTTCCGCCGTGTAGAACAGTTGTACACTCACATTCTTCTGTTTTTGTGTTTTTCTTGTGTTTGCGGATGAAAGTATTTTATCCGAGTTTCTTGTGTATTGTGAAAGGTGTATGCTCAACTCGGCCGGGGTCACTGCCGTGCCCCCAGATTATTAGGGATATTTTGTATTATATATACAATATATCCCTATATCAACATTTGTTCAATTTAAATATAGTAATGTTCGATGTTATTGACTGTTATTCTTTAAACTAATTTGAGTTAGTTTAAACTTCAAATGAAATTCACATTCTAACAGAAGCCGAATGGCACGAGAGGTCTACACTTTGACTTTCAAAATACAGATCTGTAAAGAAATTCTCTACTTTATATTTCACTCTACTTCGTAGGAGGGTTCTATATTTCGTATGTTTCATGTAGTTTAGGTTGCAGAGTTTGCGAGGAGATGTCTATCTAGGCACCGAGTAATTTGTTGACTATAAAATATGCTTAGTCTAACTGATTCGATAATTTAGTCTGGTGCCAAGACTTTTTGACGCGGTAGTTCGGTGATGAAATATCACCGAACTAAGGAGCCTTTTAGTTCAGTTCAACAGACACTAAACTGTGTCTCTGTTTTATTGAATTTTATAGTCAAACAAATGATGATTTATGTGTATTAATTACCTACTTCCATTATGACGTTTTATATAAACTTCCCTACTTCTGGGCGAGAGCTACATTATGAGAATATAATTTATTTACTGACTTATTTTACTAATGTAATATTTTAATTACGCATACGTTAGAAGAGATTAAATTATACCTAACTACGTATAATTTATGTCATGCATCGGACAAAACTCTAAAGCGGTGTGCTTTAGGGTAACGTGAGAAGCAATAGAAAATTCATTCGAGTTACAGGGGGGTGTGGGTTGATAGATTTCTGACCCCAGACGACAATCAAATAGTTCAATGCATGCTCCCAAGTCGCAGGTCTACTTGTAAATGCTACTTGGTATACAATACCTAATCAGTCTAATGTTGCATGTGCCGATCCACTGCGTATCAGATTATTCTTTTCTAGGTAACATAACGTATCGCGTTTTCGTAGAACTGTAAGATCGATCTTCAGCTCGAACCCCTTAAATAAGCCATAACACCCATCGGCCCATCACCGGCTCGATTATGTAAATTTATTCCAAAGCACCTATCCTGGCTTGAGTTACGATGTTTGCTTCCCGGGGACCTACCACCGACTCGGTTAGGTTGCGTGACCTTCACTAAATTTAGTCACGTGAATCTCGAAAGGTTAAGCTACAGGTTAACGTTATTTTACATGAAAATGTAATGTAGGCGGTGAAGTTGAAAATAACTGTAAATAGCTTGGTCACAACTCGTGTTGGCGGAAAGATCCAAATGCCTTTTAAGGCATACATTGCCTTTGAGCCATACTACATTTATGTAGTCTCGGGTTTTAATTTTCTAATAAAAGATTTAGACACCACCCATCTATCTAATACTTTAAATGAGCAATTCTTGTATATATAATTATATATGTAATCGTAATCTCGGAAACGGCTCTAACGATTTTAATGAAATTTAGTTCGTAGGTAGATTAGGGGACGATGAATCGATCTAGCTCAGATTTCATTTTTAGAAAACGCCGTAAATAAAAAAACAATAATAAAAAAGAAGGAGGGTCCAAATTTTAAAGTGCTTTAACCGTAGTGGGATATCATATGAAAGAGCTTAATTAGCACAAGCTAAAACAGGGGTTTAAATATTTTTAAGATGTATATTTTTCGATTTATGAAGGAAAATATAAAAAATATAAATTATTTCCCCTGTTTATATACTAGTTTGTACGGATCCCTCGGTGGGCGAGTATGACTCGCCCTTGTCCGTTTTTTTTTAATGTTAGATAGATCTACATATGACCACGAACTCGCCTGACGTTAAGCGACGGTGTAGCCGAGGATGGATATCTGTTCTGTGGATTATACTTACATAATTATATATATATCCTTTGTATGGTATTGTTTCCTCGGCCACACCGTCGCTTAACATCAGGCGAGTTGGTGGTCAATCGTAGATCTATAATGTATAAAAAAAAAGTTGTTATACCGCTAAAATGTATCTGCTTACCGTTAAGTGCATCGCTACCAATAAAAAAAAACTATGCTTGACTCTCGCCTTACTTCGCTCAAATAACCTACTGTGATCGGTTAAGTTCGATACATTGCGCTAAATGGAATGTCAATAATAGACCTAAGTCCCAAAAAAAGTTCACATAGTCCAATGGCTCGCACCACGCTGTTAAATCACTCGGTCCTTAGGGATTTTGGTGCTGAACGCCAGGCCTGAAATTTGGTTAGATTAGCGTTTACATCACGGCGTGACAATATGCCAGTCTTATTCTTGTTTTAATCAAATTTAGTGTAAAAAAGTGAATGTTGTATAATAAATTACGTTGACGAGGAGGCTCTTAATCCGTGGGAAAGTTTGAAGGCCAAACAAATGAGTTGGACATTAATTTGTCTGTAAGCGCTCCGCTGCTGAAAGTTTTCCTCCCCTGATGTATCTATGATGAGTTCGGGTACAAGGAGATTAAAGCTTCACATTATGAACGCTCTGACGTAGTACGCGCACATAACACGTTTTGATTTACTACTTCACGGAGAATGTTTATTAACTCAGTATTTGGAATTATTTAGGGTAGACCATACATAACGTGCACCCCGAACAATGCTGCGAACAATGTCAAAATAACAATTATTTCAGAAAACCCAAAATAAATAATAAAATTTACAGTTGAAAAAACTAAAAAAACACGCTTCAAATTATTGTATTGTCATTATTTCAAATTATTGTATTGTCAGTATTAAATCTGACTGTTTGAAGTGGGTCAAAATCAAGTCCAAAGGAGTCGGTTACAAACAAACAAACATGCATACAGGTGAAGCTAATAATAGCGTGTCAAAAACGTTATCCCCGTTATAAGAAATAACGGGGTTTCAGCTGTTCTGATAGATTTAATATCAATTATTTATTACTATATAAATTTTTCAGAATAGCCTAAAACGAAATCACTATTATATTAACGGGATATTTACCGTGGTTCGCGTTAATTTTAATTTCCCGATATTTCAGCACAGTTACATGTACCATGTTAACGTGCGACTGAAGAATGCAGATGGATGATACGGTTAGACATATGGATTTGTTTATCCTCTTTCTTTGAGAAGAGCTATATCACCGGCACTTGAACTTAATTGATAGTCCCGATAAAACACACTCACAATATCACTGCAAATTTTCTTTTGGACATATTTTAGACGCGTATTATTATTTCTAAGACTTCCTAATACTGGACCCGTCGTCCCCCAGTGGGGGATACGGAACTGGGGGACAACGGGAATAATCGTATTCCATGCACTGGCTAGTTAAAAACCTTTACCTCCTTTGAAATTTGGGCATTAATAATAATTTAATGAATGACCGTGATAGTTTAACAAGTGCGTGTCGTGCCACGCGCAATGTAGGGTTCCGTAGTTACATAATATCATAATTTATGTGATCTTAAAACAGGGTCTCTTATTTGATACTACGAACGTATAAATTAACTTGTGTTAATTTAAATAAAATATTCATTTTTAACTTGTATAAGTAATTATTTTAACTTGATCTACTCGATTTACTTGATTTACTCGATAACTTGTAAAGCCTACGTAGTTCGTGATAGTTTTCCTTTTAATTTGATCATATATTCTACTAGCATCTAGAGTAGATGAGAAAAAAAAATAATTCAACCCCACTTTACGTGCAGAGGAAATACACCGAAATATTATTTTTTTCAAAATTTTATTCTAGGACATCCCCATGTCCATTTGTCTGTACAAACGGACATGTCGAAACTATAAGGGTTCCTTGTTTACTACGGAACTCAAAAAAAGTATTAGTTAAAATATTTTTTCCAAAAACGGATTTTTGGCTATTCAGAAATTATAAAATACGCCTCTATTGTGTCAGTTTAATGTACGTGTGAAAAGTCGTTTTTATACAATTCGATACCTTGATTGACTCACTGATATTACACACAATAACAACGAAATACACTAAAACGTTTGTATGGCTGTTTGTTATCTTTTGAATTGCGGCAATTGTAGATTTCGTATCACGAATAAAAGTAATTAAAAAAAAAACTACTTCAAAACAATCTAATTAACTGAAAAGGGAGAAATAACACGAAAACAATCAAAACTGGGCGTCTACAAGCAGTAGGTAGTTAATTAGATTGTTTTGAAGTCGGTTTAATTTTTTTTAATTACTTTTATTCATAATTTTTCTTTTTAATTAATTAGATTGTTTTGAAGTCGTTTTTTTTAAAATTCTTGTATATTTTCATTTCTTATAGTATTTACTCGTTTTGTTTGAAACTAATAACTGTATTCACAAAACTTCACTGGATAAGTTTGTTTAATTTTCAAACACACTTCACTACTATTGTAAGGCATGCGCATTGTATTTTTTGCGTTTATAAAGCATACCAGAACCTTTCACATAGTATGAGTGATAAACCTACCGAAATTATATAAATCGACCCAGTAGTTTGTAAAGCGTCGTCGAAACGATCATATTTTAAAATAAAAAAGTCCATATCTTGAAAACTACTGAACCGATTTTGATAAAACTTACGGTGACTCCTAAGTTGAAAGATACTTTATTCAATTAAAAAAGAATTTTCACAATACAATTTCTAGTTTTTGCGTAATACGTGGACAAACATACAAACCTACAAATATACAAACATGGAATTAGGCACACATGTTTAGAAGCTAGTATAGACTAACATACATAAACTCGAATTGATAACCTCCTTTTTTGAAGTCGGTTAAAAATATTATGGCAAAAGAGCGCTAAAATCAGTTTGTTCCTCTTAAAGCAGTGGCTGTTTGAATTACAGACGAACTTTACTCATTTGGAGGTCGCATCGCGCCGCAGAGGTTGCTCACGGGTCCTGTAATTAAAAACTGGGGTTTTATTATCGCATACCTGCGAGGACCTCTCGCAAATTAATTCTACGAACTGGAGGAAATTAAATATTTTTACGTACCCTAATGTAACAAATGTAATTAACATAATAGGTAGACAAATTAGAATGAATATCTAAAATTTTATTCAAATAATAATAAGATTGGCATTGCGTAATTATGTGATGATTTTGATTTATATTTTTAGAATTTATGCAAATGATGTTTGATTTTTGGCTGTCGTCGGCAACAGACGCGTGGAGGCTTGCTACGAATTAGTCCTGGACATGGTCAACACTACACATTCACATATTATTATACTTATAGCATAACTTCACGACTGCGAGGCGGGTGGTGCAAGGTGGTGGACGCAGCAGTCGGCCGTGACCATGGGGGTAATTAATCTATACTCCACGTATGCTGCAGTGGAAAGATCCAGGAAGCGTATGCTCTATTTGCACATTCCACGAAGCGATGAAACCTCAGCTCCGTCATAAAATGTCACTTGACTCGTTCTATTTCAATTTTTTATCGTATTGTAAAGAATCTATAATAGATACAAAAATCATGATAGTTCGATATACTCAAAAAATTGTTACGATGATGCCATTCAACTATTCTATATTTACTATGTAATTGATATTTGACACTTAAACCAAAACTCGGTTGTATAATAACAAGGGAGGGAACGCACCACAGGTGTTTTATAAGGCGTCGAGTGGCGCCCCTCCCCTCCGGTGGCGGCGTTGACGCGTTATTTGTAAATTAACATTGCTCACACTCGCTTGTATGTTTTTTTTTACGAATAAACATAATGAGGACGCCGACGGAGTGGATAAAAAGTTTCCGCTCCTGGAGGAATGTGTTTGCGGACATGGGTTGCATTTCCGACGCCTTTCCCGAAATGAATTGAATTAAATATTCAGAAAATATAGTGCTTTTTTTAAACTATGTGTTTCGCAGTTTTAGCTGATTTACAGAAACTTTTCATCATCATCATCTCAGCCATAAGAAGTCCACTGCTGGACATAGGCCTCCCCCATGGATTTCCAGAAAGACCGGTTGGAAGCGGCCTGCATCCAGCGTCTTCCTGCCACTTGTAAGATATCCTCTGTCCACCTTGTGGCTGGTCTTCCTACGCTGCGTTTGCCGTTCGTGGTCTCCATTCGAGAACTTTTCGGCCCCATCGGCCGTCAGTTCTACGTGCTATGTGCCCTGCCCACTGCCACTTCAACTTGCTTATCCGCTGTGCTATGTCGGTGACCTTTGTACATCTACGGATCTATTTGTTTCTAATACGATCGCGTAGAGAGACTCCGAGCATAGCCCTCTCCATAGCCCGCTGCGTGACTTTAAGCTTCCTTATAAGGCCCATAACCTTTTAATTTTTTTACTAAGGTAAATTAGGTTTGTTCATTCGAGTTACCATTAAAAAAATATCAAAATGAAACACACGTCACATAGCGAGCTGATCGGTAAGATATGATTAGTTAAAACTATCACATGTGATTTCTCACAAAATTGCATTTGCAATTGCAAATTGCATTTTCTTTTCCGCAGTGCGTCTATGTGCTACGTTGCTAGGGCGTAGCTCTGGGGCTACGAGCCACGCTTTCGTGTTGTGGATTCGTGGATTAGATTAGATTGATACTGTCAATGTTATTTAAAATAGTTGTTACTTCTATGGTGGAAATTTTAGATGTATTATGAAATTTATGAATCAACAAAGAGAGAATAAAATATCTGCACGAAACGATTTCTTTTCACAATCATTTAAAAAAAACACTAAACTGTACCCTTCCTGACTAGAACTAACCCTATACTATAAGATATATATAGTCTGTGAATCTGGTTCTAGTTATTAGCGGTCTCTCATAATATATAATCATAAACAAAATAACAATGACTACAATTAATATTTGTAGATCGTTTGCATTGTATGTGTGTACTTTTCAGAATTTTTGGTTTATTTTGAAGCAAAATGTATAAATACACGTTGAGTAGTAAGTTTTTTTTTAATATAAAAAGGTGCAGCAAAAGGTAGACGGCTCGCCTGATGGTAAGCGATAACCGTCGCCTAAGGACAACTGCAACATCAGTGACATTATTGTTGTTTTGCTAGCCCGGAAAGGTGCTTGTAGACACCCTTTTTTAAACGCTCTTTGTTGAAGCTCGGTATTATACAGTATTAAGTATTAATGAAGTATTTAAGTTTGCATTAATCTAGTAATAAGTAAATAGTGAATGCCAAAATTTCAGCTAAACGATTCCGTTCCACCTTCTTGATGCGCAGTAGCGCAGGAATGGAATTATTTGCCGTATTCTCTGTTTCCTGACGAATAATCTTGGATTTTTAAGGCTAGAGTGAATACTGAATAGATATTTTCTAGATCGACAGGGTCCATCCTAGGCCACCGTCGCTTAATATTAGGCGAGTTCGTAAATTTATTAAATGTAAAAAAAAAGGTAATTTAGTAGAGTAGCAAGTAATTCCTCTCGCATCGCACGGGCGGCTCTTGTTCAAAGTGTATTAAGGAAGCATTATAGATATCTGATTATGCGGTATCATACTATCTAGGTATGTAAATATTTATTTGCATTACTAGCATACTACCAAATAGGATTTATATTATTACTTTAGTATTTAACATATTTATCGTGTATTTCTTTATTTATCGGTAAAATATCTATGTTAGTACTGTTTTACCCTTTTATACGTATTGTTTGATTCACAAATTACCATTCCTGAACTCAGTTTCAAACAAAAGTGGTCTACTGTCTTTATCAATATTGCAACTGAAGCAATATGCCCCGCTCTCCTCTCGCGTTTTAATCAATTTCCACCGTTTACCCATGGACGGCGATGTGATTTGATGAAACATTTAAATTAAGTTTTCGATTGATTTCTCTTTTCTTTTTGAAGGATTTATTAAACGTCGATTTCTCAAACTCAAGTAAAAATGTCACTGTTCTTATTTAATAATGTTGTAATAACAATTAAGGATATTTTATCCGCCTGTGCAAAAGGGAGACTTATAATTGTTAAAAGTATATGTTTTGTGTTTCTCTAATGCCATAAACCACTGACGCGATTTTTGACAATAGATGATGGGGTGTCAACAGATGCGTTGCTTCACTTGGCGCTTCATAATGTCAAAGTACTTAAATGTAATTTGGCAGATTTAAAACCTCGATTTCTTTCTATCTAAACATGTCGCATTTGGTACCACAAGAAAGTATTTAATGAACATTATTATATTTCATTAATATTGACATCCAGTTAAATTAAAAAAAATATTGACATAATAGGCTTGTTGCCACTAATAACAAACTGCTTGGTTTATAGTTTCTAATTATAAATGAAGAGACGTAGATAAGAAAAAAAACAGTCTATTTCTCATAAAAGTTAAGATTATTAATATTTTTGACCGACGAAAAAACGGAGGAGGTTCTCAAGTCGACGCGTATATTATTATTTTTTATGTCTGACCACGCATAACTTTTTACAGAGTAGTCCGATTTTGATAATTATTTTTTTGTTGGAGAGGGTAGGTATATACCGAAGTTGGTCCCATATACATTTGGAAAAAAAACCAACCCTAAGGGTAGGAAAACAGGGGATGATTGATTGTTCATTCACTGATTGTAATGTATAAGCACGCATAACTTTTTACAGAGCAGTCCTCGAAGTTGGTTCCATATAAATTTGGAAAAAAAACCTACCCTAAGGATGGGAAAATAGGGGTGATTTATTGTTCACTAGCAGATTTTAATGCTGAGTTGTGTATTATAAGGTAGGTAGCTATTTTAAAAGTAATCAAAAATTAAGCATGAAGTAATTAGTAGACTAAAGCCACAAAAATTATAAAATAATAACTTTTAACAAAAAAATTAAACCTCCGAAAAAACTGAAAAGCATAAAATAATAAACCTTTTTTATTTTACTTAATAACTAAGTCCTTTAAGTAATATAAGTATACCTTAGTAAGTTTGAGTCGGTGCGAAAAATTACAATTAAAAAAAATACAAATTTAATTATTAAAAATTAACAATGAAACGTCAAATCTCCAGCAATAAACATTGACATTCCAAAAAATTTGCTCTCCGCATGACGATCACTCGCAACGCAACGCATCACGCTTTAAGTAATTAATTAATTTGCTTGTTTAGCGCCGACTCAAAATTACTTAGGTATCTATACTTACATTACTTTAAGGACTTAGTTATAAAGTCTACTAAAGTCTTTCGCTTCTATAATTTTAGTTAGTTATGAAATCATAAATGTACAAATAGTGGTTTGTGAATTAGTGGTTAGCTTACGTTGCATTTATCAGAATATGGTAATTTTGAATCCGGTGCAAGTCGACAAAACTCATTTTTTTTGGGTAAACCGGTTTAGTTATTTATCAAGCCCCTTTTTATGTATTCGGGCTCAGAATAGTATACTTTTTAATATTCTTCTTAACTATCTCCTTTACGTACCTTTTGTATCCGAACATCCAGAACTTATTCCAGTAGAAGAAAACGTGTTGTTTGTTTGTGACGCTCTATTGAACATTGATGGTTCAATGTATTTGTCGTTGTAATGAAGCGATGGACATCGATTCACTAAACCGACGGCAAACAATAACCACGTATAGACAATACACATATTGTTTTATGTATACGTATTATTATGATAAGTGGAGGCGGTACGTCTTTAGATCGTTATTTGACTCGCTTTTTACTTGACGGGTTAAAAAAAGCGACATTGTTTTATGGTGGATATTCCAAAGAGTCGAACGATACACTTTAGCTCCGCTTTTATTATGTGTACCGCCAAAATGTGGAATACGCTTCCTGATGGGATTTTCTGGATAGATGTAATCTAGGTATCTTTAAATCCCGAATGAATAGGTTATTTCTAGGCTAGCGCGGTCGTTTGTGTAGCTAGGAATGGTATATATCCTAAATATGTATCTGTGTTGTACGATGGTAGCACAGGTGTGTTACAGAATCTCTTTTCAAAATTTGTTAAGCCGTTCAGACATAGGTACAAGTTTAAGTTTTTACATTGTTGTTTTTGTTTTTGCATAACTTGGCTTTTAATGTATAAAGAGTGTTTTAAATCCTTAGCTTGTTTCGTGAATTTAGTTAAAAGATTTTGTTTTTAAAATTTACTTTTCTTTAAGTAAAATTTCTTAAATCTCTTAAAGTTTTAAAATTTACACAAAGCGAGCAATCAAATTGTTTTAAATACATTTTTAACCCCCGATGCAAAAACGACGGGGTGTTATAAGTTTCACGTGTCTGTGTGTGTTTTGATTTTGTTTTTTTGTTTGAAATGTAAATTAGTCGGGAGTGTTCTTAGCTGTTTCATCAAAATCGGTTCAGCTGTTTTTTTTGTCGGTGGGTTTTGAGTTTTCTAAACTTATACTTGTTCTCTTATCTTAATAGCAAGCGTGAAAAGTGCATTTAATTATGATCAGCTAGGGCAGAAAATAATTTTAAAATTCGAACGTGACGGAGTTACACGTTTTCAGTAATAAAACTTTTCAACCTTTTAGTACAATACCTTCATAAAACGAATACAAATAGTTCAATTCAAAGAGGTAACTATCTTAGCTAAAAGAAATACAGAATGTTATATCAAAATTACGTAGAAGTTATGCGATTTTACTTAAAATTTAAATGAAAATGTACAATTTATTTTCTCGAAGCTGTTTTTAAGTTATTTCAATCATTTTTACACGAAAAAGGTTCGAATATGTGAAGAATATTATGCGATTTGTACCAACTATGCCAAGCTAATAAAAAAAATCACACGTTTAATACATTATTATGTACTGTACATTTTGTTCTAAAACATTCATAAAATGATAAAAATATACACAAGTAAGTGAACACACGCGATTGATTATAATGTAACCAATAGGTACAGTTGCTTAATGTAGAACAGATCTTTCTATCAGAAATGGGTGAACTAAAAATTTCCTCGTTAAGATGAAAAACTTTGTATTACACTCGGCTGTATAGTTATTTTGTCTCGTGCCTTCTTGAATCTATCGCTATTGATTGATATTGATTGAACTGTCAAGCACTTACTTAACTGTAAAATTAGGATTTGAGCTTTTAGGCCATAAACCGTTTTTTTGTAGTATTATTATTGTACTAGTATATTTGATGATCTGCCTCTGCCTACCCGTAAGGGAAAACAGGCGTGATTTTATGTTATTTATAATTTTGATTTATACCTTTAAAAACACAAAGTTATGCGAGGTATTATCCTTTTAGAACGAGAGAATTTCGTACGCATCCGACTTCCATTACCAAGCAAAGCGATAAAGTCACCCTACATTTAACAGACACCCCTTCAAAACACGCGGCCGATTTACCAGAAACACATAACCTGCAAATAGTACAAATCCACGACGCGTTCCAACGTTTTTTCACAGTTGAGTTGGCTCTTTGTCTCTTAGCTAATACAGAGTGACGGCTCGCGCTTGCCTATGAAAGCGCCTTATGTATCAGGCGTGAAGATAACGATCGATAGCAGTTTCTATGCGGTCATAATAAGAAAATATCTAGACGATTTTACAACTAAAAAAAAGTTTATGATTGACAGTCGTATTGTCTGTTGTATAATTAACTTTATTAATCAACAATTTAGACCATAGATAACATTTTTATAGAAAAAAAAAACAATTTAATATCGTTTTATTAGTCGCAGATATTTTATTTTCATTTTTCTAAGACATTGCATTAATAAACAATGTCTTAGAAAAAGGATATTTTGCCAATTCTTATTCAATTATTATGTAATTACTGATATTGACTTATGGCCAAAATATAAGTTATATACGATAATGCTCATTCTGTCCATCGTATTTGTATTGTCACGTAAGTTTATTAGGAAGTTAGCACGGGCCGCCCAGCCGCCTGTCATTATTAAATGTTCGGGCGATGTGCCAGGGCGGGCAGCGGCGGCGGGCGGTTTTCTTTATTTTCATTGCGCCTCGTTATTCTTGCTGTAAAAGCTGTAAATATCACGGAAAGGTCCCCGTGAACAACAATGTTCGATTTATGATTTCGATTCCTGATTCTATAACAAAATTAAATAAATGAAGTTATGGATCTGTGCATCAGTTTATTTTTTTGTTTCAAAGCTTTTTAAGCTGCTTTATCTTATGTATTACAAGACGTTACATTTGTGGGATTTGTAGGTATCATTCAATCAAGAGTAAATTGTTTTTTTTTTCTGGGCAAGCACTTTTCATCGGATACCGCATCCTCATCTTGACCACCAACTTATAACAACTAACATGTATATTTAGTCTAACAAAAATAACAGGCCAAGTACGAATGTTGTTTGTTATTAATTTCATAATTTCAACTTTATACAACCACGCAAGACCACGCTTTCTACGAGAGAGTTTCAGAGTTACAGACAATAAAGTCTTAAAAGGTACCCGTTTTGGGCATGTAATCCTAAAAACGAAAAAAATGTCATAGTCATACAACTGGAAGCGTAAGAAGACCCGCCAGGAGATGGACAGTGACCTTATAGTAACAAGACGTACCTAAGTGGCAAGACGACGCTGGATGCAAGCCGCTTCCACTTGATCTTTTTCAAACCCATCTAATAGGTCTGTATCCAGCAGTGTTCTTCTTATGGCTGGGATGATCATGATGATGATGATAATGTGGAGTTTACACGCTAAGACAACAATTTTTAATTGATCTCGGTCCCGTTTCAACGCTACATTTACGGATAAGGTTAGAACGTCTCAATCACACCAGTAACAACCCGGAACGATCTCAATTATCATAAGGCTCCCGGGCCGGGTGTGACGTCACACGCCGGCCGCGCCGCTCACTAGATTGATGACGTCATCAACATCACTACGACCCGCTGAACAAAACGCGCCGACATTCGCCTCGATTTAATGAAACTAATATACAATTCCTTATACCCTGGTGCCTAAGGTCGATTCTACGATATAAACAGGTCACAAGGAAAATAGTCACACATCACATCACATATTAAATGCGAACGTTTGGTGTGTGCTTGAAGTGAGAGTGTTTATGGTAGGTATTATGTTTGTTACTTTTGTCAAGCTGAAACGACTCTGCGAATGTGAAATATTGAATGAAGCGCCATAGCTCTGGATTATCTAGTTATGGGCTACATAGTATAAAAATTTTGTGCTTTCGGTCTATCCCTAAAACTATCGTTTAAGTTATTGTAACGTATTCTAATGTGAGAGGAAATGTAACTTGAGTGATAAGAGGCTGTGGAACGGTATATGGTGATTGAAAAATAAAATTGTTCTCACATATTTGAATGTTAGATATGACAGCTTCAAAGTGATCGGGCTGCTGTCAAGCCCCGTCGCTGGCCGGAAAAAATATCTAACCGGCGGTCTTGCCAGTACTAAAACCCACCGTTCGTTCTTACACGAAATCTTATGTAATTTTTTTTCCATTAGAGGTGCGCTGAGTGAGCTTAGGAAAATAAGGAGATACTTACTATGGAGGTTTTCTTCACCGCACAGCTGCATCACATATTTCTGGTGCATACATACGAGACGCCTAAATGCAACAAAAGAAAATCGCCTTGATGGATGTGAATATAAACTATGTTCAACTTTAACTTTTTTATGGTTTCCGTGCGGTGTTGCTACTTTGCCAATGGCAAAAGTGTCAAGGAGACTGAATAAACTATGTTGTTTTCACATTTTGATTTCGAGTACATTTCGTTGACATATACCTAAACTGAAGAGACTCTGAAAACTAGCAAACAGCACAACGCTGCCAAAACCTATCGAATTAAATGTCTATTTCATTTCTCCGTGTTATTCAACCCTTTTTGCTCCACCACATACATACATATATCTGCAGGTCAGAAGGTCTATACGTAGTCGTACAATGTCCATCAAACTGCAAGACACATCTCGCGGTGAACTAAATTATTTATGAAAGTCGACCCTCCCCCCGTGTCGCCCGCCACCCGTGGTCCGATATTTGTCGGACCCTACTTATGCGCGAGTGGTGGTAGATGATGGCATGTGTAAGTGAATGAATTGAACGCCTTTTCCGCTTTTCTGGGTTTTTGATCCGGGACGATAGATTTCGATTTACCTTCCAATAATATTGCTAGTTATACTGTGGTAGTGCTCCAGTTTCGAACACGTTAAGTTGTTTAGCCGATTGTAAAATCGGGCCCATATGATTTGCCGCCGTTTCATAGCTAGCCTGGCTCGCATGGCGGTACTGGGATAATAGATATAAGCGGGTTTCGGCGTGCATTACTACTTACTGAATAACAGATTTCTATCACAATAGTTTCCAAAAATACACCACTATCTTTTATATTCGGGATTATTGTTTGAAATTAAAAATAAATAAATAATAATAGTAACTATCTTCTGCTGTTCCGCCAATCAAGACTTTCGTAAAATATGATTTGGCTTATCATTTATTATCATGCGGTACATTATGTTTCAAAACAATATTCAATGTCGACGATATAAACCTTTCAGGCACATTAACAAACGATGAATGAAGCGTATGCAGTTCAGGCCTATAATATTATGGCTGTAAATCATGATGTGCTTAGGCGCATCATAATAGGCCTGATTTTAAGAGCAACCTACGTTACGTAAACTTAACATGTGAACACTAAAAATACATTATATCTGCATTATAAACTCGATCGATTTGCTTAGGGTGGAAATGAAAACTTTAAATTGAACTGGGCGTGTAGGTTTGAATTTTATCTTTTACATATCATCTCCTGTAATCCTGTTTTATCCTATCAATTCAGGAAGTGTACATAGGACGAAGGATCCACAGGGCTCTATAGGGTCTTATACAAGTTTAGGGAATGTTCATGCAGTGAATGCACAATTAGGGAAGTTTTTCCGTCGAGTGGACGGTGAGGGTCCGAGTTGGAAGTTAGCCGACATGATTGGATGTTTCGTTGGTGGAGGAAGGAGGGAATGTGGAATTTGAGAACTTATTTGTGATACATTCAATTTAATTAATTTTGTAGAATTTTTGGGATACTCTCTTTATTATTATCTTAATATCATTATGCTAAAACTCGTGGCAATGCTTTATTACAATTAACTTGAAATTTGTCTGTAAAATTTGTTTCTGTTTAGATAATCTTACTATCTATAACCAAACTTTTGTAAAAATCAGACGAGCTGTGCTTGAGTGCATAGCGCGTCTTTAGTTGGAAATCGCCCGTCTCGCTCGCACATACCAATATTTTTAAAGAATTATATATGACATAATAAATGTGTAGAAAATTTGTCACAACAAACATTAGAAAGCAACACCACAAATACTCGACAAAAATACATTTGAAGTTAATTTTAGTACCTACATTACAAGCAATTCCACATCTTGTTTTTCCCTATTTAATTTTTATGTAAGTAAGTAAATTAACTTTGATCAAAATCATTTTTTTGTTGGTTTGTGATGTTGTTTTCTAGTGTCTGTTGCGACGAACTTTTATAAGATCATTTAGTCATTAAACATTTTTAAAGATATATTCAATAATGTTGGTATAAAGTAAGTAAGTTCGTACAGACTGAGTGGCCAGCTCTAGTGTCAGAATTATTAAGCCGCCGAAAGGTGTCCGACCTGGCTCGACGATTGACAAACAATGTTGGTATGAGCGAGCGAGACGGATGATTTCGAAATATAGCCTCTTAGATGTAACAAGTATAAGTTTAGAAAACTCAAAAACCCACGACAAAAAAGCGGCTGAACCGATTTTGATGAAACAGCTGAGAACACTCGACCAAAACCTCTTTCAAACAAAAACAAAATTATAATCGGTCCATCCGGTTGAGAGCTACGACGCTACAGACAGACACATCATCTGATACACACATCAAACTTATAACACCCCTCTTTTTGGGTCGGGGGATAAAAATGCTGTCTAACCTAGTTTTCGATCGACGACTTTCGGTTTTACGTGTCATACAACGAGCAATAGATTAAATTATTTGAACATGTGCGTTATTTTGTATCTAAATAAAAAAAATAGACATATGCTTTATAATAAAGCCTATCTCTATTTTCTTTTTTATATAAATCATCTATGTATTGTATTGTTTTTAAGAATTTTTGCATTACGATTAATTACTAGTTTCTTTCTAATACGAGTGGACAAAATACATATACATATGAAATTTGGCACACGTGCTTATAAGTCTACATAGACAAACATATGAGAAAATTCTAACAATATTACATACATTTATATCAAATTGATAGTATCCGTTTTTGAAGTCGATTATAAAAGAAAGTATTATTCAACATCTTTTGTCACAGCCCGGTCCCAACTCCGTAAGGTGCTAATGGTATCTATTGGTGTGCTTTCGAGGTCTACTGCTGGATACCCTAGTAGTTAATTAATATCCTTGTTAAGCATATACTGTGATGTGAAACGGGCTCTAGATGTCTCATATCATTTGCGTCAGTGTATTTAATTATACCGGGTTATTGTGGTATAGGCATACCGAAAGGCAAACATTTTGCAAACAATATTTTTTGCTGATAAATTTTTCTATCGTTAATTTTGTAATACTAATTCCATCAAAAACATAATATGTACAAAAAGCCAAGTCTCGCAACGCAGCTCTTCTACCACAAAAAGTTGTGAGATATAATCTAAAATCAAGTCGATTAATTAATTTAGTACTCTCTATGGGAGCATTTATCCTACTGTTTTGTAAGAATTTGTGACCTAATTAGTTAACTAATAACTTTTGTAGTAACTGTAACGATATTAAACATCTTTATTTCTTTAATAATTAGAATGACTTGACCATCGCACGACAACACAATCACATAGACATTGATCTGTCGTTTGAAATAGTCCTAATTATACATAGGACTTGGGAGCCGAGTTTATGCATATAATATGTAATATTAGGTAGATTTTGTTCTATGTAGATTCTATAATCATGTGCGATTGTCAAGTCATTCTAATTATTAAAGAAATAAAGATGTTTAATATCGTTACAGTTACTACAAAAGTTATTAGTTAACTTATTAGGTCACCATTTCTTACAAAATAGTTGGATAAATACTCCCATAGATAGTACTTAATTAATTTATCGACTTGGTTTAACATTATATCTTACAACTTTTTGTGGTAGAAGAACTGCGTTGCGAGACTTGGCTTTTTGTACATATTATGTTTTTGATGGGATCTCATTTCTTTTTGCTGGCCTTTTTTTCTTTTCGCGTATCATATTATTTTGTGCGTCAGCTGCGGAGTTTTTCAAAGCCCACTCTCTGTCTGTCTGGTTTTGATGTCGGTACTATCTTATCTTACACATATGAACTATTTACTTACCTATCTATTTACATAATTTTGGGTACCGTAAGTGTTGGGAGAATGTATAAACTGCAAGAGTAACTATGTAATGTGTATCTATCTCAGTATTAAATTACGCTTTGTTTTGGTTTTTCTTACTTTATACGCTAAACACTAATAGTGTTTCAAATTTAAACATGTGAATTTGAAAAAAGTATCTTATAATTTTGATAAAGGGTGGGTTTGTTAGTGACAAAAGCTTACCTCCGACAATGGACACGCTGCATCTACTTACTTAGTCTGGCCATAAATACTGTTACAGTTAAAAATAAGAAAGATATTACATTTGAATTTGGAATCTGTCATTTTTATACGATTGTTCATTGAGTTTTCTAATTTTGGCGCCAATACATTGTACAATATTTTGCGATATTAAAATGGAGTGGTGTGATAAAGAGAACCGAATCGCTGTGATTGCATTACACAAAGTTGGTATGGAGCCAAATGCAATTTTTAAAACTCTCCATACGCTTGGTATTAGTCAAATGTTTGTGTACCGGGCTATTAATAGGTACAATGAGACCTCCTCTGTTTGTGACAGAAAAAGATCTGGCCGTCCACGTAGTGTTCGTACGAAAAAGGTGGTCAAAGCAGTAAGGGAAAGAATTCGAAGAAATCCTGTCCGAAAGCAAAAGATTTTATCTCGGGAGATGAAGATAGCACCCAGAACCATGTCGCGTATTTTAAAAGATGACTTAGGACTTGCAGCCTATAAGAGACGCACTGGTCATTTTTAACTGATAATTTAAAAAAGAATAGGGTGGTAAAATCGAAACAACTACTGAAGCGGTACGCAAAGGGAGGTCACAGAAAAAATTTGTTTACGGATGAGAAAATCTTTACAATTGAGCAACATTTTAACAAACAAAATGACCGTATTTATGCTCAAAGCTTTAAGGAAGCTTCCCAATTAGTCGACAGAGTGCAACGCGGGCATTATCCGACTTCAGTGATGGTTTGGTGGGGTGTTAGCTATGAAGGAGTGACTGAGCCATATTTTTGTGAAAAAGGTATCAAAACATCGGCACAAGTGTATCAAAATACCATTCTTGAGAAGGTAGTTAAGCCCCTTAACAACACCATGTTCAATAACCAAGTATGGTCCTTCCAACAAGACTCGGCGCCAGGTCATAAAGCTCGGTCCTCGCAGTCTTGGTTGGAAGTGAACGTTTCGGACTTCATCAGAGCTGAAGACTGGCCGTCGTCTAGTCCTGATCTTAATCCGCTGGATTATGATTTATGGTCAGTTTTAGAGAGTATGGCTTGCTCTAAACGCCATGATAATTTGGAGTCCCTAAAACAATCCATACGATTGGCAGTGAAGAATTTTCCCATGGAAAGAGTGCGTGCTTCTATTGATAACTGGCCTCAACGTTTAAAGGACTGTATTGCAGCCAATGGAGACCACTTCGAATAAGCTTTTATATTTTAAATTGTTTTTTATTTATGTATTAAACTAACACACTGTAAAAGTAATAAATATTATTTGCAATAAAAAAATTTTTTTTTTCTTCGTGACAATATTTATGGCAAGACTAGGTATATATAAGCACATATATAAGAATATCTACTATAGGTATAAGTATACTTTAAGAGACATCGTCTGTAACTGACTGTGCTTTTTTATTCGAAATAGATCTACGTTTGACCACCAAATCGCCTGATGGTAAGCAATTGTGTGACTAAAGGTGGAGCACGTATGCATCTATAAGATGTCTATATTCTCTAACCTTGAAATTCCAAGATTGTAGTGTTAGGAAACCGAGTAGGGGACAAATAGTTCTACTTCTGTACAGTACCTATTAATAATGTGGACCGAAATCGTTGTGTATATAGATTTTGGTGATTTATGTTAAATTGACGGTAGTGAGCCAATGAAATTCGTTTAATACTTCATTGTAGTGAGCTGACTTTCTGGTTGGCCTGTAGTGGAATGGATGGAATAAGGTCGTGAAGCTCTTGCGTACCCTCGACGAAACGGATCAAATCCAAATCGATAGAACATAGTCGCAGACATGCTACTTTACGTCGATGCTCGAGACTAAGTAGCTTCTTGGCAACTAGTTTATTATCACCTGTATAACATCTTATGTCTGCGATAAACGGACTCCATTTCAAATCTTGCAGCTGATACTTTCCTGCATCGTAGAAAAAGTGACAACAATACTCTTACTACACATGACCGGGCTTGTTGTGAATGTATGAAGCAACTGACCAAAGCGTTCCTATACTCTATATTTACCTACCTATTAATCGGCATAAACCGAAATTTTGCGGTTTAAACAATGAAAACTCGAATGAACCGCATAATTAACTTTGTAATTATATTTAAATGTATAAAATTACAAAGTTACTTATGCAGTTAACATATCTCGAGAATGGGACTGAAATTGTTGTATGCCTTAATAATTCCTTGCTCTGTAGGCTAAACACTTATTCAAAATTTCAAGCTTGTATGTCTACTAGAAGTACCTTATAATTTTGATGATCGGTGACTGTATAGATGAGTAGATGAATGAGTGTGCCAGTGAAAAAAACAAGAAAATTTGACTTGCAATATTTCTTAAACTACAGGTTCAAATTGAATGAAATTTGGTAATGTACTTCGTAATATTATACTCTCTTTGTTTCTAAAATATCAGGCTTCTAGCTTTATCCACAACAAAGTTACACCCGGGGGGTCGAAATTGCTCTGAATGGCTTCGAGAAAAGGATGGTACGGCGTGGCCTCTTGCCGCTCGACTTGGCCCCAGATATTGTTCGATAATTAGAAAAAAAATATGAAAAATATATGTATGTATTTTTCAAGAAAGGAAAACTTTAAGTAACACTTCGCAAGTATTCGTAATGCTTGCTCCACTTTTAGTTTTATGGTAGTAGTTTACGTCGCTTTTGAACTACACAAACTTTTAATGTAACCCAAGTCTTCTTTTTAACTTTAAGGACACTGCGAGTTATGTAATTTTAAGTATAGATATGATCCTATTTAATTGTAGATTTATTTTATTCATAAAGAACACACAGAAATATATGTATTTTGTGATTATTTCAAATATTAATACACTTCATCATTATTATTTATTAACTCTTTAATATGTGACTCCTTAATATCCGCGACAGAAGAACATGCAACATTGAATGAAGTGGAAAAAATATTTCAAATTCATTAAAAATATTTTCAGGTTTAATTTTTTAAAATACATTCCAAATTTTGTGGTTTTCTATGATTCATATAAAAAATATGCCTAATGCGTTTGTAACGACAGTTTATGAAAGCTAAGGAACATTTCGGTTTCCACAATTACCACAATACTAATATGTTCAAATCACATAAGGAACAATAATTGTGATTACCTAAAAATGACAATTTTGCACTCATGGCCATTGTCTTTTGATAAAGTATCAACGGGATGTAGCAGCAGTCCTCAAAAATTTCAGAACTCAATGAGGTCTAATTCTAGGTCTAAGATCCCTTACACGATTAAAATAATTTCGATTTTCAAAATAATTCGAAGCGGCAAAATAGACGTCTCTATACTTCTCAATCTAAATTAGGCTTTAGCGCGGCGACATAGTCTTAAATTAAAATCTTTAAGTTCGTCATTATTGTTATAACAGTATCGGTTAACCCAGGATATTCGTGAATTTTGTTTTAGACTTTACGTCCATGTGATGGAACTGTCCTGTACGCTGTTATGCATTGCTTTGCATATATCAAGACTTGAATAGTAAGTAGATTTACGCTATGCTTGTAAAATTTACTAGAAAAATTCTAAGAATTTTTTGCGCAGGTGTACCCCTATAAAAAATTTTTTGGGCAGCGCCATCTATGTAAATTCACGTAAACTACGTCGAGCTTTCTCTGGAAATAGGGTTCATTCGTTTTCCACGAAACCTTTGAGAAGAGGGAGGGCGCTACGCAAAAGCCGAGAGCAAAAGTAGCTTGCAGATATTTCAACTCAATCCTACTAGAGTCCGCTAGATGGCGCTAAATTAAAATAAAAACATCCCATGAAGCTTTGTTGTGACGTAACACGACGACAAAATAATTATAGCATAAATTGTATGTGATTTCATTTGTGATATGATATTGATACGTGATATTCTTTCTGGATTATTTCATTAAATAATATACATTGTTCTATGTTAATTAAGAAAACCTTTTTATACAATACAATACAATACAAAAACACTTTATTGACACCGTAATAAAATAACATTAGGTACATAATTAAGGCGTTAGAAAGGTACAAAAGGCGGCCTTATCGCTAATAGCGATCTCTAAACCCTTTCAAAAACCTTTTTATCAGAATGAAGATGATGAAATATTAAGCCACATACTAGGTTATTCATAATTATATTCGTGTCCAGGTTTTCAGCTTTCTCTGTAACAAATATATTAAGAATCGGTTCAGCCGTTTAGGCGTGAAAAGTAACAAACAGACAGAGAGACGATTAGTCGTAGGTGCTTTCGTAATTATAATACTAGTTAATCCTAACATTTGGACATAACTTTTGGTTTATAAACCGAATTTAATTTTCATCAACTCTGCTGCAATTGTAAATGAAAACCCAAAATAAAACATGTAGATGAAATGAAAGTACTACCAACGAAGAGTGTCAGTGTATGTGACACGTAGGTAACTGTACGAAATGAAAGGACACTCCAAGTGGCTCACGTCGAGACTCCCAGCTCTTTGTCAAGTCTGTGCGCCTGGTACTGCGAGATAGGAGCACTTGTTTGTTTCCTTGTTTGCTCGCAGCTTGACTTGTAATGAGTGGTTTTTCTTTATATGCGATGAAAGAAAAAATGCCGCACAGAAATTTTAAGTTTCAATTGTTTTGCCTAACTAAATAGATTTTTAGTACGTAGGGGATCATCAAAGAGAATATGCAAAAAGCCATTTGACGCCACATTCAAAGTTATGGTATTGCTATTTGGCTGGTATTGAGAGAAAGTAAAAACAACACCTTCAACGACGACGATGACAAAAACGAAAAATAACCCGTAAAGATAATCCGGCTAAATATACAATATACAAATTGACTGAATTTACTATTACATTACCGCGAGTTCTACAATCTGGTTACTAATTGTCAAAATTTGTTCAGATTCGTAGTAACATACCTAAAGAGCTTTAATACTGCTTCCGATTTTTTCTTTTATCTTTCATTTAGAAAAAAGCCTCATAGCCAGTTACAAAATTCGTCTATTTATCGCAGTTTCCGATTCGCTAAAAAAGCGAACACTGCTAAAATCAATTTTACGAAATAAAAACAAATCTACAATCCCATCCTTGTAACATTGCTGAGCCAGTATCATCCCCGGTTTCAATAAGAAACGTCCGCCCGAGGGCAGAGGCTATTAAAATTAGTTTCCCGAGTCACAATTCAATTCTGCTTCCTTTGCCCCCGGGCATGGAGACTAGAAACGGCCTCTAGCGTGCCCCAGAGATGTTGGTGACCTTTGTTTTTTTATTCAGGGTTAAGGGACGCCATTTTGGAATCGTTGATAAGGTTCTATAATTACTGGGCTATTGTTAGGTATTAAATGGTTGCTGTGTTTTGTTCGGAAATGTCTGGAGCAGAGATATTTTCAGCGCTAGGGGCGATGCTGCTTTCTGGAATTTTCGGTAACTCTTTAATTCGTTTTTCTGCCATTTTGCAAATCTACTATATCTTTTCAGTCTCACCCATATTTCAAACCTACCTTATTTTTAGGGTTCCGTACCTAAAGAGAAATAAAAAAGGAAACTCTTTTATATGAGCACTTAGTAGTACGTCTCACCTGTCCGTCTGTCTGTTCATCCATCTGTCCGTTTTCCCATACGTCAAGACCCTTTGTCTCACGAGCGCATGGTGGTATCGAGTTGAAATTAATATGAAAATCTAGATTTGTGGTCCCTCCCAGCTGTCAAAAAATCAAGATTCTACATCAACGTCTTATATTTTAACACTCGCAAGTAAATCAAACTTAAATTCCCTTCATATTGACCTAGAATCACGAAATATTGCAATAAGCAAGAGCACAGAGTATAAATTTAGACAAAAATATTTAGACTAGTTTAATCAGAAATATCTTAAAACATTCTCTCTACAAGCAGTAATTATTTAAGTGCAGTTCATGGATTAGCCCTAGAGTGCCATCTCTATTCTCTAGAGGCCAACCTCAGTCGACATGCGCAGTTAGTCATTCCGTCCGTTTGTGGAGACCTAGGCTCGGACTAAGCCGCTTACAGAGGTACACTGACCGGCGGAATGTCTGGAACCCAAACCTACAATTATCTACATGACCGTTACAAATGTTTGCAATGTACGAGCGCAAGCGGATTTTCTTAGCGCTTAATCCTGCCATATGCTTCTTAATACTCCTGTATTTCGGTTTTTGTTACCAATTAACATCTCATTATTATCTAAGCGTGACTACTGTTATACTTCTACTATTGAAATCCAAAGTTCTGGTTGCCACGGGGCAAGCGTGAAGCTTTTATCAGGCGAGCAACTAACTGGTCTCGTTCTGTAATAACAATAGTAAATCATGCATCAAAGGGTTATTATCCCTTTGATGCATAATATACTATTTTTGTCTATGATAGCTTTCTTGCATTCTTTTCATATAATTTTATAATTGTTGCTGTAGCGCGAAAATTCTGCCATTAATAGGACTAGGTACTCGGTGGTGCTCGGAGTGACTCTGCGAGATCGAATCATAAATAAATTGATACGTAGACGTACGAATTACGAAAGTCACCGATATAGCACAGAGGATTAGCAAGTTGAAGTGGACTGCCACTTGGCAGGGCACATAGCACGTAGAACTGCTGGCCGATGGGGCCGAAAGGTTCTCGAGTGGAGACCACGTACCGGCAAGCGCAGCGTAGGAAAACCAGCCACGAGATGGGCAGATGACCTCATACAAGTGGCGGGAAGACGCTGGATGCAAGCCGCTTCCAATCGTGTTTTTGGAAATCCATGGGGAGGGCTATGTCCAGCAGTGGACTTCTTATGGCTGAGATGATGATGATGACGATGACGGTCTAAACTTATATTATGCTACAACCCTGTAAAGGCACGTAAAACTTCTTTTGAGCTACATCTCAAAATATGTTTACGTGCGCTTGTAATTTACACCAAACCAACTCTACTATACATAGGTACAGCCAGAGAGTTAAATACCTTGTTACAGTGTTACATTCACTTCCCCGGTGAGGTAGCTTGATGACATTTCTTTCTAAGAGTAATATGCCAATTTTCTCAATTTCTTACGCGATCTGAGTAGAGAAATAAAAATATCTCATTTTCGCTAACTCGCTAACTTTTCAGTTCGACACGTAACGATGTATTATTTATGTATATGTATTATTTTACATATTTAGGGCCATCAGAACAGAACTTCCAAAATGGCGAATGGGTATCCTTGAATTTGGGTTCATGTTTTAGTCACAGTAAGTAAGCAGTTTTCATTGCGCTTATGAAAGCTCTAACAGAAAGAAAGAATATTATATGTATATTTTTAACTTTTTTAATGGCGAAAGGTCGCGGGATTTTTTGTATCGTTGTTTTTCATCGATACCAAGCAGCAGTAGCCGCTGGGTAGCGAGAAAATCGACAAAAACAAAATTTTCGAAACCGTTCTTCACTAAGAGAGTTGATATAGGCGGTGATTTCACGAACATACTCATCATCATCATCTCATTAGCTCGGGTAGGTAGTGTAGAATCGAGTGCGGCACCATGTAGGATTCCTCTCGTCCTCTACGTCAGGAATCTGAAACAAAAACACATTTTCATTAGATAGATTACTCACTAATACATTTAAAAATTTAAATTCAGTAGTTAGGCACTTTTTTAGTGGCGAAAGGACGCGGAAATTTTTATCGTCGTTTTTCATCGATACCAAGCAGCAGTAGCCGCTGGGTAGCGAGAAAATCGACAAAAACAAAATAGTCTAGTCTATGATTTTTATTAGATTAAGATTTTATGAGCCAATTGGCTATTCCAGTATCTAATGATTTACGCAATATAAAAATAGTAAATTATAAAAGTAGTTGTAGTAGGTATAAAGGTATATAGGTTTTCTTTCTTTCTGTCACAATAAAATTCCATCCATTTGGAGTGTATATGACTTACTACAGAAGTTCAGATTCAGATTTAGTTATATTTATTGTTGTTGTTTGTTGTTTAAGTTGCGATTAGAATGTTATTAGTATTCTTTATTTGTTGAAATATCATCCTTATCACACCGAAACGGGAACAATAGATCGATCATATCTTTAGGGTTCCGTCGTAAACAAGGAACCCTTATAGTTTCGCTATATCCGTCTGTCTGTCCGCGGCTTTGTTCAAAGACTATTTGTGCTATAAAGCTGTAATTTGGCATGGGTATGCATATTAGTTAAGCCGAGAAAGTCTTACAATAAAATCTTAAAGAATAAAAATCTTTGGGGTACCTCCCGTACATGTAAAGTGGGGACGAATTATCATTTCTCATCTACCCATCTTTAGATTGGTAATCAAAAAACATTGGGGTTGTGCGAAAACATTTGGGGTTCCGTACCGGAAAACTAAATATAGTTTTAGTTCAAAAGGAAAAACAAAAAGGGAACCTTTATAGCATCACTTTGTCTCTCTGTCCGTCTGTCAAGTCCTTTAATCTCGGGGACGCGTGGAGATATTGAGTTGAAATTTAAACCATATACGCAGATCTGTAGTCCCTTGCAGCTTTGAAAAAAAATCAAACTACTCTGTTTATGTCGCAAGAAAACTGCATATTCCGACACTCACAAGGAATCAAAATACTTCCTGTTGACCTAGAACTATGAAATTGGGCAAGAAGCATTGTCTTATAGTAGTACACATAAAGAAAAAAATCCGAAAACTGTACATTTTTTATTTAAGTTAGTAATTAAATAAAGTTTTTATGCAAGGAATGAAGGCCCAAATTTGTTAGTGAGTTAACCGTATCATGCAGGGTATCATATGAAAGAGCTTCACCAGCACAAGTTAAAACAGGTTTTTAATTATTTTTACGATGTGTAATTTCCAGTTTATTACAAAAAGAAAAAAATATAATTTCCCCCTATTATTAATGACTAGCTAAAGGTTTTAACAAGTTCCCGGTTTCGTGAGATTTCCGGAACCCTCGGCGGGCGAGTCTGACTCGCATTTGTCCGGTTTTTCAATTTAAGGATCCGTTTGTGAAATATTAAGTTCTGAAATTTGTAGTCAGAATATAGGACTATTTTGTAAAAAAAAACGATTGGAGGCGCCGGGTATCGATCCCGGTACCTCTCGCATGCTAAGCGAGCGCTCTACCATCTGAGCTACGCCCCCGGTCGGCAGTTTGTTCGAATGTGCGACACGGCTTCTCGCAAATTAAATTCAAGTCACATAGCCCGAGGCGAGGACCACGCGACTTTAATGAAAACCTCCGCGACTCGTATTACTTTCACTTTTATCTTGAGGTTATAGCTTATCCATAGTCACCACCCAGCCTTTCATCGTTGTCACAGATTATTGTAATAGTAGGTGAACGACGAACTCTATATCTGACGATGAACATTTCATTGTGAATCTATTATTATCGGACAATATTTGGTTGTGACTTTTGAAAGAATGCTGAGATATGAAATTTCATGTCATGTATTTTTACCCGACTGCGTAAGAAGGAGGGTTGTGTATTTCGAGTGTATGTATGTATATGGGTATTTATGTGTATATATATATATATATATATATATATAAGCGCCTACAGCCTAACCGGCTTGACCGATTTTGATGTGCGAGGTGTCATTAGATTCGTCGTCACTCCCTGAGTGTCTTATGCTGTATTTTTTAACTGACTTTAAAAAAGGAGGTTATCAATTCGACCTGTATGTAGGTATGTAATATTGTCAGAACTGCAGAGTTTTTGGATATGTTAATCTATACCAGCTTCTAAACATGTGTGCCAAGTTTCATAAGTGTATGTATGTTTGTATGTCAGTATGTCTGTATATATCTGTATATTTTTATGTTTGTACTTATTACGCAGAAACTAGAAGTCCTATTGCAAAAAATAACTTAGGAGTCACTGTAAGTTATATCAAAATCGGTTCAGTAGTTTTCAAGATATGTACTTAATTTATTTTTTTATATGCGCGTTTCAACGACGCTATGCAAACTACTGGGCGCATTTGTACGAAATTCAGTAGGTTTATCACTCATACTATTCAAAACGATCTGGCATACTTTATAACGCAAAAATTAGTGAAACTGTGTTTAAAAATTAAACGAACTTAACCAGTGAAGTTTTGTGAACGTGTTACGTGTTATTTCTCCCTTTCCAGTTAATCAGTTAAGATTGTTTTGAAGTCGGTTTAATTTTTAATAATTAATTTTATTGTAATAATATCTAGTAATATACACTCGCAAAAATAAAATTCGTTATCTACAACGAACTTTTTCGTAATAAACAAGTGATTTTAGTAGAATTATTTTAAAGAATGTGCATTTATATATTTTTACAGCTATTTTACGCATACTTTCTCACAAAAAACGTACACTCAACAGCGTATCAAGCGTAACGAATTCGTAAGAAATACTGCTAAAACCTTTTTTCTGCAGTCGGGTATTTTGTTTGTCTTTAAATATAGATACTTGTCTTGTAATATTCATAATACACTTGTTACTTTCTTATGTTTTGGTTTCGCGGTATATTCAAGGGCGGACGGTAAAACTCTATGTTTCGGGACTAGAACACATAAGCAAATAACTAATGGAAACAAATTGATTTCTAAAGTTTGACTTAATTACAAGTAAAATAATGATATATGGTAATAAATAATTAAAATTATTCATTTTATATAGCTGACCAAGCGAAAAAAAATATGGAAACACTACATTAACTATCTACATATTATGAGAGCTTAAATCGGCGGTTCAAGGTAGTTTTTTCACAATTCAAACGGCTCTTAACGATTACTTACAAAGTCTTAAACAAATACCGTCCTCAAATAGATAATTGGTGTTCGTACGTCGACGCCCAGTTTTGATAAAAAATAGTATTACGTAACAGATACGAGTATGTCTCCCTTTTCAGTTAAATTGATTGTTTTGAAGTCGATTAAACTTTTTTTTTATACATCAAATGATATACAATTTGTTATAAAATCATCTATAAACCTAGATTAGGTTTGTCTAGATGACCTGTCCTCGCAGTATGCAATTATTATTTCTGTCCTTATCACTCTCATTGTCATGTTAGGTCATGACATGACAGTGAAAGTAGCGGTGTTACGTGATAAACTCGAGTGCAGTAGAATAGAGCACCCGTATTGACCACTAATATTCTCATTGAAAAGTATAAAAAAGCCTGAGTTACCATTGCAAATTAAAAAACTTTTTTGGGGCGAAAAACTTCAACTGTCTACACAGGTGAAGTTTTTCGCCCCATTTGAGTAGCGATCACGAATTGTTCTGTGCCCACGGAGCGACCTAAATCCGCGCATGCATTATGTACCTGGCATTCAGAACGCGACAGGAGCTCCTTTGATCACGCTCACGGTGCTTCTGCCCCAGTTGGCAAGGGTTAAACTCTTTGTCGTGAGACAGCGCTTTTTGACGAATCTCGGCTGCCCTTGTTTCTTCAAAGAACTTGTTTTTATTCTAAGATTGGTTATGATTTATTTGAGTTGAAATTCCTTTATACTCGGTTAGGATGAGTCGCTGTGACTTTGAAACGCTGACATTTCGTTGCTGATTATTGAAATTATACTTTACTATATGTATGTACCAATCTCTTATTTTACTAAGTAGGTTGAGAAATTGTTATCTAATGAATATAACAAAATGTTTACCAAATCAATGTTAATATACCCTTTGATTGCTCTAATAGTCATCTTAATATACCTAATCTGATATAGTCGTGTAAAGTCGCTTCGCACCTTGATTCGCCCTCAGAACCAGCGCAAGCTCGGGATTCAAATATCTTCAACTAATTAATTCACTTCTTCGAACCTCTGCGGGCCTGGTACTGAAATCTTAATATAGGTTAATTAAAAGCCTTTGTTAAATCGGAGTGATAGTTAGTAGTGAAAATATGGCGGGTAAATTTGTAGTTCAATGCAAACGCGGCTTTACTACGAGTATCGAATTTATTAAATTTAAGCATAAAACAAGAAAAAAAATTTGTAAAGATTTCGTTTCTCTAGTTTCTGCACGCAATATTTAAAGTTCGATAAAGAAAGTATGACATACTAATTGATTCGTTTCCAAAGGAGACTGAAACGATTACATACAATCTTGGGCCTAGGTGTAAGAAGATGAAAGTGGTGTCAATTAATAACTTATATATTATCAAGCTTTCACTGAAAATTCTGCGGATTTTGTCAATCTGAGAACAGAGATATAAGAGATAAAGAGATTAAGTAAAAGTGAGGTTATGTTACAATCTATAACTAACAGCTGATTCCTGAAGTGCAAAATGTGTTCTTTTGCACTAATAGTTATTATATTTACTAGAAAATGTTTGAAATATCATATGAATGAACGTCAACGACTTCAAGCGATAGGTAGGTAACAGGTAAGGAGATAGGGAAAGGATGTCTAAAATAAAATAAAAAATCATTTAATATTGTGTTTTATTCGTCGGCCCAGTGTATTGCAGTGACCAGTAAATATCCCACAATTCACACAGCGATCCATAGGTATAATATCCAATCCACAAGCCGGCGGTAAAATCCAAAATAACAATTCCAAGTCAAACGTGTGAGCGATCTTCGGTGTCCAAGGTGAAAGCAAGGGTCTTACAAGGTACGCAGGGTCAGAATCCGTAAAATACAAAGCAGTGGTCGTGAAAAATGGCGAATAATCGGGAAAGCACTCAAAACGCATCGGAAAACACTAAACGAGTGAGCAAACAAGAACAGTCGGCAACTGTCTAGTGTCAATGTCAGTCAGCTGTCATGTCAGTGACATAGACTAAAAATATAAGAGAGATTTGAATCGATATGAAATTGATAATCATTAATATTGGTTTTTCAGTAATTAATTGATATTTGATTTATTAATATGACTGTAATTATATGCATTATATTGCATATAAGTATATATAGTGCATTTAATTACTTCGAGTTAATTGTTTAGTGCAAAAGTTTTATTTTCGTAACTGTGTAATCGATTATTGAATCGATAATCTCACGAAAACTATCTTTCTCATATTTCTCCGCTTCCAGATTGAGAATTGAAGTGATTTTTCATATTCTTAGATAAAAAAATATGTCTAATTTTTTAGATCATATCTCAACTTATTACATTTGGGCCCACCGTTTTCCATCTCCTTTGCAGATTCTTTAACTATTTAACATTCTTTTAGCGCGTAAATCGTCAAAGTATTGCAATTTATGTAATACAAAATTTACTCGTAACATTACCTGTTGTATTTTATTTATTATATTTTGCAATGCCTTGTTCGCAATGTAATGCAAACTAATATGGATAACGAAGTCTATTCCCCATTCAAATCTAAAACATAATGACGTAATCTCGCCCCATCGTACACAGTGCACCAGCTGGTTCGTTCCGCATATTCTGTGAACGTAGACATGCATTCCGTGCTTGCTACTTAAGTCGGCTGCACAGTAGAGCAATTTGCTTCAAGTAAATAATCATGCTGTTCTTCAAAAAGGGGATAACACTTTGCTGAAGAACTACAGATTCATCTCGCTTCTGACCCATATTTATAAGCTGTTTTCGAGGGTCATCACGGAGCGTCTTGAACGCAGGTTTGATGACTTCCAGCCTCCTGAACAAGCCGGTTTCCATATGGCAAGTGATACAGAAGACCGAAGAGTACAACAGACTTGATCCTTCGCTTAGCATTTGTGGACTATGATCGAGAACTAGGTAGTGCTAGAAGCTCCAGCGATGCCGTATTGATTTATCGGTATATCGGAGTGCTCAATTATTTGTACATTTGTCACACTAAAAGTTTCCGGAACTGGCCACTTGCATAAATAATATTTAAAAAGTAATTACAACATTTGAAAATGGAACTCTTTGGTTGTAGAATGCAGTTTGTTTCATCTGACTGTCCATTGTTATTACATTGTGGCGCCATTTTAAAAATTGCGTGTCTACATTAACATGGATTTAACTCGGGAAAATTTTCGTTGTATGATTTTCTACGATTTTAAGTGTAATTTGACAGCTCAACAGAGCATCGCTCGGCTTCAATCTGCTTTTGGCGAAACCAACCAAAGCGGCGCGCGTGAAAAGTGCATCTAAACGGATGATTGCTTCTTTTTTAAATAAAACTGGTCACGTGGCTATTGTTGCTTTAGAGAATCGTCGTACAATGAATAGTGACTGGTACACGACCATTTGTTTGCCGGAAATTATTGACGAACTCCGTAAAAATAACCGTAAACGCCGTATCATTTCGCACCACGACAATGCTAGTTTCCACACGGCCAGACAGACAAACGAATTTTTAAAGGTGAAAAACGTAGAACTTATGAGTCATCCTGCATACAGTCCCGACCTGGCAGCTTGTGACTTTTTTCTGCTCCCAAAAATTAAGAACAAATTACGCGGTCAACGATTTTCATTACCAGAAGAGGCTGTCGAAGAGTATGAAAAACACATTTCTGAGGTCACTACGAAGGAGTGGCACAAAAGTTTTTAAAATTGGTTTAATCGAATGATAAAGTGCATTTACACAAAGGGAGAATATTTTGAGAAACAATACATTAATTTTAAAATCCTCAAATAGTTTTCCTTAAATAGTTTTTTTTCTTATTTATTCCGGAAAAATTTAGTGCGCCCCACGTACAACAACAATAACAATTGACAGAGAACATAATAAGAATAATAGTGACGATAAGAAGAAAATATACATACTTTCGAGGCACATTGGTCCAGTTTTTTCCTTGAAATAATGTTTCAGTCCAGTCTACAAATCCTTATTTATTACGTCATGATCGTTTAGCTTCTTTAATAATTCAAACAAGAAATTGTATTGTGTATAGGAAATCGTGATCTCCGTTTACATAACACACATGATTAATATTATTGTTGTTCTAACTAATATTATCATCTACAGTTAAAATTCAGATGAAACCGCGGGTCACAGCTAGTATTGTTATACTCATCTCTTATAGCGATGCAAAATTAGCTTGCACCCGATTTTATATAGATTTTTCTGCAGTTAAGAGAGTGATTCAAAAGTATCTCACGTTCTGAATTGCTGAAATATCAAGATAAAAACGAAAGGAAGCCAGCTTTGCATAGCTATAATTATAAGAGACTAGATGACCCGGCGTACTTCGTATCACCTATCAATGAGTGGACCCGTTATTTTCTCAACGTTTAAATCTTCCCTGGACTACGACAAGCATTTCAAAACCGAAATCAGCTAAATCGGCCCAGCCGTTCTCGAGTTTTAGCGAGACAAACGAACAGGAATTGATTTTTATATATATAGAGATAGCGTAACCTCCTGGTCATCATTTTATAAAATATTGGAATCTGTCGTCTGACATGACAGAGAAATGAAATGTATGTTTGTAAGACAACCTTATTCCACCGCAGGAGTCTGCAGGACTAGCATAAAGGCGGTACACTATCGCCAATTTCTCATTCTCATTAAAATTAAATCCAAAAATGCGTACTCAACTTTTTGGCTCACATTCTTGATGCTTACTGCACAGGAATTGAACTTCCTACCGTCTTCCGGGTTGCCTGAGATGTTGAATTTTCAAGTAAATCAAAACTGAAAAAAAATTAGGTTAAACCGCGAGAAACAACTAGTTTCCATATAAGGTGTAAATGTCAAAGTTTCCATATAAGGTGTAAATGTAAAGTCTGCCTTCAATCAATATCCAATTTTCCGAAGCTATGCATTAATTGTACAGTTTTTCTCCCGAAGAGGGGATAACTTGAGAGATCCAATTTAAGTTTGCTTGAGCTTTCGGCGTCTTTTCCTCGGGCGAAGGCGTGTCGCAAATAACGGCGGGAGCTTAAAAAGAAAAACTAAAAAGTTTTGACATAAAAAAGTGCTAATAACTATATCCATACAATATTCCCAGTTATAATTTCTGAGTTCATTGTGTTCTGTGCTTTTTTATTTTCTAATTTAAAAGGGTTGTTTTATTAAATTATGTATCCGTAACTAATACACATAAAAAATGTTCTGTGTATGATGTTTGTAATAATTGTAGTTTTTTTTTTACTTTGTACATAATGTTATGTTAACGTCTTAATGTTTTGACTAAGTGAGCGATCATCTGTATCTTCAAACGAATCCAGCAAAGAATAGGGTGTTTGTCGTCATTGTTTCATTGTAGCACCATCTAGCCATAATGCATTGGGCTACTATTTGCTTGTGCTCTGTCTGTTTCACTTACCTAAATTTTTCAGCAGCAGCTTAAAAACTGGTAGTTCTACAAACAGTAGACCTCACGAGAGAGCTTATTTGCAGCTCAAAAATAAATTTAAATTGCTTCAGCGCTAAAATGCATCCAGCACATCCACGCGCCCTCACTGTTAACTCGTAATCTCAAGTTGGTTTCCATATCTCGACAACCATTTGACCAATTCTGTTCATTTTTACTACAAGTTATACTTAATAAGTGTGTACTTTATCCAAGTATCGTTAAAATTAGTTGGTAATTAGCGCCGCAATAAACTTCCCCAATTTTATTGGGAACCACCCCTCCTACCAAAAATCGCCGACGACAAAAAAAGTTAAATACTTAATCCATAGAACCTATATGCCAACTTTCGTCAAAATTAGTTCAAAATTACGCCCTGTACGTGAGTACGAACATACTAACAAACTCACTGGCTGACTAACAGACTGACAGACGAAAGAAAATTTGGCCAGTTGATGCAGAGACGCTTCGCTCGCTCGGTAAATTATTACTGCAGTCGAAAATTAATAATGTACAATTGTACACTCTGCTAGAGATTGCAACCCGGTATGTTTCTCAACCCGGCCGGGCCCGGTATCATTCGTCGTCAACCCGCCAAACCCAAACCCAAACCAAACCTTGGGTTTGGTTTGGCGGGTTGATGTGTTAGCGATGAAACCGTTAAAGTATTTTATGAAAATTTGCTATATAAGAATGGAAAAGGACAATGATTCAAGGTTACGAATTAATATTTATTTCAAACTAGCAAATCAACAATAATCAGTCTCACTCAAAGTCTAAAAATCTCTGATTTAATACAGAATTGATTACTTTTACTTATGGACGGAATAGTAACATTAGTATTAGTAAATATTATTTTTTATAAGTTTAAGCAAGCAGGTCTTTCTCTTTACTCGTTATAGTGTCCATTTGAAACATAGTATTAGAATAAGAAACTAATAAAGCTTAAAGCACAAAACTTGTCACTAAACTTAAATTAGATAGATAGATAAACTTTGGTAGCTTTGGTATTTGGTAATATTTCGTATAAACAAAACAAATTCTTATTGACGCGTCAGAATGGCAACGTGGCAGCTCGCAGCGGTTGTCATGCGAATTTTCTAAGATTTCGCGCTCCCTCCCGCGCCGCGTTTTTCATACCTACCCGGCCGAGCCCGGTGAGTGTCTTAAAGGCACCGGCCCGGTTTGCAATCTCTACACTCTGCATATAAGAACTCTTTTTGAGAAAATCGTTTTTTCGATGATGAAATCTCCGCTCATTGTCTCGCCGCACCCCCTCACTGTAAGATTTCCTTCAGATTTCCGCGAATGCGTGTTTTCCGCGTCGTGCAGCCGTACTACGTACGTACGTAATAGAGTGCTATTGCAACGACTGATTGAATTATATTTCTGATGTTGTTCCGATTGACATATTTGATATATTCCATGATGATTAACTTCTTACTTTTTATATAATATCGCTATGTACAGCTTTTTGGTATTAAACGAGAAATGGGTAATTACATTTTCGGGGAATTTCATTACCCATTTCTGAATTCTGAATCATAGAATATAGACAGACTAATTACTTAACAACGGTGCTCGAGACTAAGTACCTTCTTGGCAACCATTTTATCGTAACTGATACTGACAGCTCGCCGGTCAACCGACTCTAACGCTTCCAGCTGATACTTGACTGATCCATCAAAAAGGTGGCAGAAGTACTCAATATATGATGTGTATTGAGTACTGCTGTGCTGGATCTGTGCCTGATTAAAGTGAAGCAGCTGTCCCGGCGAGAAGTATCGCCTGCCCTCATTGGGGAAGCTTTTTACCAGTTTAGCCTGAACAGTTTTTTTAATTGCGCGGGATTTACAGTATTCGAACCTTACTTGTTAGTCAAAATATACTTAAGTTAAAGCCTGTTGAGAAGTTGTAGTAATTATAATAACCTCACTCGGTGTAATGTAACTCATATCTCCTTTATGCCTCTGACATGTGGAGTTCACAAAGGATTCCGACGGACACCTTACAAAAGTTGTCTGAAATTCGCTCACGTATAAACCTCCAGTGGTCTAAAGGATACCTCCACGGTCGTGGACAAGAAAACAACCACGAGACCCAAACGCTGGGTAAAAATATGCAGATGGCAAATTCCTGCTTGAGACGAGTATAATTACATGCAATAGAAAATGGTACAGATCTGGATGTTTACGATATAAAAAAAGCTATCATCATCATCATCTCGGCCACAAGAACTCCACTGCTGCCTCCCACATAGATTACCAATAAGGTCTATTGGAAGCGGCCTGCATCTAACGTCTTCCTGCCATTTGTAAGAAGTCGTCTGTCTATCGTCTGGTAGATTTTCCTATGCTGCACTTTTAGTTCCGAAATGCTATAAATTTGGGTAAATTAGTTATAAATTATTTATAAGAGGTGTTTGTAGAAAAGTTTTAATAATAATTTTGTTTGAAGCTTGCAATTATTGTCGTTATACTTAAAATCACCTCTATTTTCCTTTATGGGGTATTCAAAGCATTAAAGAACATGACTCCACATTTGACCGTAGTTAGATAGAAGGTAAAGGGTACAGAGTGTACTTACGGTTAAGTATTTACGGTTTCGAAACAAAGTAAAAATCAAAATACGATTGATTTATTGTTACTAAAATTATATGTTGATAAATCCACCGTAATACGAATAAATGTGAATTAAATTACTAATGAATTAAATGTTAATTAATTTTACTAATATGTAGTAGTATTACATTTTCTGTGAAAATACCCGTTAATCGCGCTTAAAATATACAACCGTATCACGTCAAAACAGACACACTGACCGACATAGGCTTAGTAATACTATGTAGTATATACATACGAGTATATTACATATCATTAAGGTATTTTGTGGTAATAGGGTCCCATACTTTTGAGTACAGAAGCCTAAAACGCATATTTTATTAGAAGTGGCGTGTTTGCGTTACCAATATTCTGTTCGGCGCGATATTCCACAAGTCGTCAGAACATCGGGGGTATTCGGGAGCGGCTGCCGCCGGCGGAATCCTTAATTAAATTAAAATGTAACACTCAGTTCCGTACAAATGTTTCGCGAAAGTAATTCTCGAAAGTGTCTCAACTGTCCGACTTGCGGTAAACTTCGTGAACGGGAACGACAGGTTCGCCGTGCTTAATAAAGGCGCTCCCATTTAATTAGGGAAATATGTTTTCATTTAAAATGCGTCAATGGTTTAGATAATATTTTGTATTGTACGAAATCAAAGTTCTGACTGATATTTGTCTGAGGTTACGTGCCTACACACAGCTAAATTTCTTGTGGAAGTGTTCTATGTGAAGTGTGAACCATCTGTTAGGAAAAAAGCCAAACCTAGAAACATCTTCAGGATGCAGTTATTTCCTTATACGGCTGTATAAAACACAAATAATAGTGTAAAAAGCCTCAAATTCATAAGGTTATGGTTATCATTCGTAGATACATACCTATACCGCGCGCTTTCTCATCGGATAAAATTCTGTTTGAAAACACAAGAAAAACTTTTTGATTTCGGATTATACTGATTTGTAAAACTGAAATGCGTTAATTCCTATTTTGTAGTGCGATTTTTAAGATTGACCACCAAGTCGCCTGATGTTAAGCGACGGTGTGGCCGAGTATGGAACTCGTCGATCTAAAAGATCTATACACTCAAGCCTTGAAAATCCAAGATTGTAATTCTCAGTAAAAAAATTTGCCACCAAAGAATTCCATTCCTATGCGGTACGCATCAAGAACGTGGACCGATATCGCTGAGTACGGATTTTTGACATTTCAACGAGAAAAATGGCTGATTAGCAGGAGCGTAATGAATGCGCTTTGAAATTTGGAAATTACTTCGGCGGCTAACGGCGGCGGCGGCGGCCGGTTGTCTTTGAAGATAACAATTTGTTTCGAATTATATCACTGAGATGAATGATTTATCCTAGGTACATCATCCATTCCTAATGAAATGAATTACTATGGCGCCGCGTTGTGGTTTCACCTGCACAGAGATGAAAATCGTTGATGATGATGACAATCCTATAGTCCATCTTCAAGTTATCAACTATTTCTGTACCATATTATATTATAGTCGGTTCAGCCGTTTGATCGTGGAAAAGTAACAACTAGACAGAGGAGCAGACTTTCGTTTTTAGTTAGGATAGAAGACATATTTTGACGCTGTAGAACGTTTTTTCGTTTATAATTTAGTTTGTGAATATACTTAAAAAAAAAAAAACTATAAATCAAAGTTTATGTTATAAAAGCTTGTCGTGTTAATTGCAACGATAACGCGAACTTCTGCTGTCTGACACCCAATTACACTTTCAAGAACTTTGAATCTAGCGCGAAAACATTGTAAACAAAAACTAATAACAATCAGACTTATTTTATTTTCTTCTGTTCACGACATATCAAAATTATTGTTTTACCTTTGGATGTAAATCCTATGTTTCTTTATGTGCCCCTGCAAAAAAAAAACTCAATAGAGTTACGTCGTTACATTACAGAGTTCCCGTGGCAACCTTGAAACTCTGTCATCAAGACCATATTCTAGAATTATAATATTCTTGTAAACAAATCGAATGAGAACAAAATAGTTTTTCGGAACAAGCGAATATTACGAATAAAATTAAGCAATACTTATGTGTATAGGAATCTTTTTTTTAAATTTAATAATTTAAACTATTGTTTACTACTTATCGTTACGGGAAAATTATTTTGTTTTAATTTAAGTACTTATTACTATGTTGCGTGCATACCACGAGCAAACCAGCGACCCGCAAGCAGCACCCGATCACGAGTATGACGCATGTGCCAGCCATCGCCCTCCTCAACCATATGTTAGGGAAGAGGGCGACCGCCGCAAGCAGGAGCCTTCGATGGTGAGCATGAATGCTCAAGGTGTGCACACAACTCTTATTTCTAACTACTGAAAAACTAGTATTTCTGTGAATGCAGTCACTGGTAGAGCCCGGTTTTAGACGGGGTTTCCAGATTATCTGTTTGCCCTCGGTTGATCGGACTTTATCAGCGACTGCACTCACATCGTCTAATTACATATTTTTTTTAATACGAATCTGTCGCCTACTCTCGGCTCAGGGCCTCCATCACTGCCGCGTTCCGGCCATCTTTAATGGCCATTTGTAAGTTGTACTCTCTGATGGTCTGCGGTAAAGCAGCCGACGCACGCCGCACGAATCGACTGATTGCATCATCATTGATATAGGAATCTTCGAAGTTAGTGTTATTTTTTTTTATATCAATGGAACAAATCAAGTTTTTAATTAAACAATGTAGATGTTCATGTTTGGTTCATATTAAAACAAAAATACTACTGACAACGAGTTGCGTAGATCAATTTGCCTTATTTTGAGAGTAAGTTCCTTTCACTTAAAGAATCTCCTCGACCGCTAACTGATCTCCATAAACCCTTTTATCTTCAAAAGACCATTGAAGTTGCCAACACTGTCAAGAGATTTACGTACAACTTTCGCTTAGAAAAAAGTCAAAAATCGAAACAGAGCCAAAAACTTAAATCCAACTTTCCAACTGTTACTGAAGAGCTGATCCGAAAGTAATTTCCAAGTTTGTGGAGGAATCGCAACTCGAGGCCCCGTTAGGTCCGCGGGGGCCAACGATCCGGGGCCGCGGGCCCGTCGGGAGCTAATCAGAGCCCCCTGTGTCGCGCGACTTTGAACACCTAGTTATACAGTTTTAAGTTCTATTTAAGAATCAAATGAGAACGATTTGTTTTGGTTTGGTTAGATATAGTTGTGTTTATTTTTTTCGTTATGTCTTATTTCATTGTGATAGGATTTGGATTTGAGTTTTGAAATAATGTAGCAAATGTAATCTGCTAATATGTGTTAGCATTAGGTATATCTTGTGTTAACAACAGGCTACGTTTTATCCCCTATAACATAAACAATTTCAGTGCGGTAGTTAATGAAATCGCAGGTAGTGAACAATTTACATTAACTCATACAGTTGTTATTTTTTTTTTCTTAGAGGCTACCTGTACGCGAGCACAAACAAACATCCTGCTGGACAAAAGAAAGAAAATTTTGCCAGTTGATGCACAGATCTATGCTCGGTCAATTATATTTGAGACTTTTCATAAAAGATGCCTGCGTAAGTGCATATCACATGCCTACCTCATGCTTCAACGGATAAGAGATGGCGGTACCAAGTCGGGCGAGATATTAAAACTGAGCATATAATTATGAGGAAACGACGACATTGTCAACGTGTTTCGTCTCGAAAAGTTTAAATGCAGAATTTAATTTGTTTTTTGAGCTATTTAAATTTTCTCTGATGAATAGTTTAATGTCTTTAAATGTTAACATATTTACTAGCTCATTCTATTTGACCTTCTCTGTAAAAGATCTATCTTTATAGCTGAGTGTCAGACATTTCTTAAACCTTAAATCTAGCAATAAATCTTCACTGAAGCCTTATCTTCCAAAGATTTTCTATTACTTCAATCAGCCCTATTATAAAAATAAATTGGCAGCATCTATCAAGTCTGATTCGACTGCAGTAGACGTTAAAGGCACATAATGGGTATGTCTGAGCGCCTGGTACGTTGGTAATCCTTTACCGCCCGCTGTGCTCCAGATAATTACTGCGAAGAGTTACGGCTAGAACTGTTTTGTGTTGCTGCTGCCCTGGTAAATGTAACGAGCCACATGAAATATACTCTAATCGAAAAAAAAAAATTACTCGACCCTCGGACCTTTCATAAATTGGAAAAGAAAAGTGAGCACGATGACAAAAAAGAATCCAAAATTCGACGGCTGTACTATTTGCTATCATCGTTATCGCTTGAATGAAATAAATGTTTATCATGATTACTAACTGCTATCAGCTGGTGTCTGTTCTTATTTAAATGAATGTACTGGTGTTTTTAAATACATTTGACACAATTTCATAATGATATTATAAAAGCTAATTTACCTTTACAAGCTCAAACGGCTGAACCGATCGTTATGAAAATTAGTATAGAGATAGTTTTGGACCTGGAGACGGAGATAAACTACTTATCATCATCATAATCATCGCCGTTTTTCATAACTACGCGAGAGAAACCGCGGAACGCAGCTAGTCTATAAATCGGGGATTATTTTTGATCTATGATTTTTAGTTATTTTCCTATCATAATTTCAAAGAATCCCCCAGTTGCAAAATACTATGGTCTGCTCCAAACAAACGGATTTATTTTTACTAAACTATGAAGGGATGGCATTGAAGCGAAACTACAGGATTTAAGTCATTTTTCAAGTGATTGGCGCTTGTGTCAGAAACATTTTTTAGTTATTCCTGTACTAGCACGACTAACCACTTGGAGCCACGTTGGCTTGCACCTGCCTCTATGGCGGCGAGTTCAGCACGAAACACTCTTTTGGTTTGTCAAATTTATAATCACAATAAAATAAAAAAACAATAATAAAGAAAAGCATTCCAAATTAATTAAAAAATACATAGATTTAAAAATAATGGCCAGTGCTTCACAATACACAAAGAAAGTGCGTTCCGCACACTTGAACTTATGGTACCTACATAGAAACATCCTAAGATGCAATAAATATCTATGCTCGGCCTCCAAATCCACACACTTCCACACGCCTCACACAAATTCACGCACACTCACACAAACAATCATCATATACATACATCTCACACGCCTCACACAAATTATAAGAAGAACCGAAATGCCAACAGTTTTGTAAACAGCATTGGTGTTTGTTCTGTGTTGGGTTTATCTTGTATCATAAATAATATATAAACAATATAATGTATATTTAAGTATTGTATCAGCTAACTGGTTCCCATAGTACAAGCATAGCTTAGTATGGGGCTAAATGGCGCCTGTGTATTTATTTATTTACATTTATACGTGTTTTTAGTTATATATATATATCCAAAATATATATAAAGTCTGCCTAATCATGCCAAGAAAGTCGGAGAATAAAATTTTGATTAAAATAATTAGGGGACACTTAAAGTGGGGATGAATTATTAAAAAAATAAAAAATAAACATGCAATGTTGAAATAAAAAGGAAAACTATCATGGCTAAATAGACTTTGCAAGTTGACGAGTAATAGGCGATCAACTTAAAAAATGTAGTTAGATTTTTCAGACAGTTCGCACGTAAAATACTGTTTTCACCTAAATAAAAGCTTGTAGAAAGAAAATCAATTGCTTCACAAAAGTATTCCGTCTTCCACTGAGATTTTTGCTACAATCAAAAATAATCTCACTGAAAATAAAGTAATAACTTTCATTGAAGACCACAATGAAAGTAAGGACTTTCATTGTGATCTTCTGTAGATTTACATAAAAGTCCATATAGATTTTATATTATAGAAACATTAATACATTATCAAACGAACTTAGCGAAAGAGGCTTATCAAAAGCTTCTCTATCATCTCGGATTATTCCTTCTGGCTTTATGAAAAGAGAGAAGCAAATTTGTACATAAATATTTGAAAGTTTATTACAGGCGCCGGGAGCGATGGATGACCGTTGGAGTCGTGTGTGTTCCAAATAATAATTACTAGCTTATAAAAGGCACGGACCCTGGAGTCTGTGGATCTCAATTTTTTTTGTAGAAAAAATAATTACGCCCTCTGCACCAGTACATACAGTATATCAAACTTTGAATCGATGTTTACACTTATATAAGCGACCAAGTACGTTACGAGTTAACTTATTGAGTGTAATTTACACGAAATTTTCTTTTTTAGGGTTCCGTACCTCAATAGGAAAAAACGGAACCCTTATAGGATCACTTTGTTGTCCGTCTGTCCGTCCGTCGGGTGTCAAAACCTTTATCTCGGGAACGCGTGAAGGTATCGCGTTGAAATTAAAACCATATACGCAGATCCCATAGTATCTTGCTGCAGAAAGAAAAATAAAGTTTCTAAGTTTTCGTAAAAAAAAAAGTTACAGCCGAATATATCGTAAAAAACGCACATTTCGACACTCACAAGGGAATCAAAACCTATGGGGTACTTCCCGTTGACCTAAAACAATGAAATTTGGCAAGAAGCATTGTGTTAGAGTACACATGAAAAAATCCGAAAACTGGACATTTTTAATTTAATCACAAAAAAATAGTGTCCATGCAAGGAATGGAGGTCCACATTTTAAAGTGAATTAACCGTATCGTGTGGGGTATCATATGAAAGAGCTTCAGTAGCATAAGCTAAAACAGGTTTTTAAATAATTTTACGATGTATATTTTTCGGTTTATGAAGGAAAATGTGGCGGGAAGACGCTGGATGCAAGCCGCTTCCAATCGGTCTTTTTGGAAATCAATGGGGGAGGCCTATGTCCAGCAGTGGAGTGGACTTCTTATGGCTGAGATTATGATGATGATGATGATGATAATGAAGGAAAATATAAAAAAATATATGATTTCCCACTTTTATCTACTAGTTTGTACGGAACCCTCGGTGGGCGAGTCTGACTCGCACTTGTCCGGTTTTTTTTTTTCTCCAAACTATTAGGTATAATAAATAGTTCGGGAAGTTTTTTTTCGATCTTTTCCTGAAATTCAGTTCCCATATAAATTACTTATAAAATATTTTGTGTTGGAACTGTGCTTATTTTATCCCGGAAATCTCATGATATTGGAAACTAAGTTTTTAAAACCTTAGGCCGAAGCTAGCCATTGATAAAAAGGGTTTTTTCTTCTTCATAAATCTAAAATAACACATAAAAATAACTAAAAACCTGGTTTAGCTTATGATACGGTTAACTCACTTTAAACATTTTTGTCCCTCATTCCTTGCATAAATATCCCATTTTTTTGTGATTTAATTAAAACTAGACAGTTTTCGGTTTTTTTTTCGTTATGTGTACTATAGGACAATACTTCTTGCCAAACATATGTACTTCTAGGTCAACGGCAAGTACCCCATAAGTTTTGATTACGTGTGTGATTATGTGTGTTGAAATACGCGGTTTTTTGCGACATAAACGGCTGGTGGGTATGTAAAACGAGCCGTGTAGCCGACATACAAGTAGGTATAATAGCAACGATCAGTGGTTTTACTCGCTATAGAGCCGGAATAATTGATTAACATTTATTTATTTAGAAATCTTCGCATTTATAATACTGCTCTGCGAGCGTTAGACTTCAGGAACATACCAATAGTCATTGTTATGTTCAAGTTCAATTATTATAATTATTGTTATGTTCAAGGTCAAGTTGTTACGTTATGTTCAAGTGAAACATGAAATAAATCTACAATTGAACACCAACTTCTTGATGTTAAGCAGAGGTGTGGCCGAGGATGGATCTTGTCTATATAGAAGTTAAATTGAAAATTTCAAGATGTAGGTCAAAGGGACACAGGGAAGGTGACAGGTAGTTCCATTCATGTACAGTACACATCAAGAACGTGGACAGACAGCGTGATCGTGAACCTCTGATGTCTCCTGTACAACATACGCGAATAGAAAATTGATTTGTTTGTCGTTTTCAAACGGCACCATAGACAATCGTTCGCTTCGTTCGTAACCCATACTATTATTATGAACGTTCTGACAAAACTGTGCCTTGCAAAGCTCAGTATATCGCAGAGAGTGACCGTCGGTACGTTTCTAGTTGTTTTTATTCTAATACTAGTTGTTATAGGGGGCTGCGGAGATTTTATCGTTATTGTTACCGTTCCCAGGGATTTACGAGCGAATGTTTTATACAAATATGAGTTTTTATCGTCGGGCCGCCCCGCGCCGGTATCGCGGTCAACTTGTGTTATTTGTGTTCGTTCTTATACAATTTACGACTTTCGATTGGGCTTGTTTTAGGTGACTTAAATTATGTATTTCTACTTGACGTTTTATAGAAAGGAGAAACAGGCGCACAAAAAAATATATTTTTTTACGATTTCTTTTTAGGTATGTTTAGAACTTTATTACATACTAAAGTTTTTATTCAAATCAAATAATTCAGTCTATAATTGCATCGATTGGCTGTATACATCGTAAATATTGTTCCAGTTTAAATTTAATATTTTAGTATTTATTCGTATCCGTGTCAGTAGATAAATCACGCGCTATAAATATTCTTGTTTAATTGAAACAGGTAGACAAATAATATAATCCTCGTTTTCATGTATTAATTGACGCTTTACCACGTTTAATTCCTCGAAATTCAATATTAAATCTATTTATTGTAGAATGGTGTCGTTGAAAGGTAAAGCCGACGCTTGCCTCTATTAATATACGCCATGAATATGAATCTGTAATCCAGACATACCTACCGACTTCGGTACTACACTATTATTAAAGTCGGTGCGGATCACAGTTTATGTGCGAACCTTCTATATATGTAAATGGGGTAGATTTGTATTGACACTAATTAGTGGTATAAGAGAAATCGCAGTAAAGCAGATGATTTCTGGTTGCCTTACTCTAGACTACGTTTCTAATCCTATCTTGTTGTACGTCTTTATATCTTCGACCAAACTATATCTCAACTTCGGAGAGTTGTGCTGATGTTGCAGTTGTAGTTCTGATTCAGGCCTGGTGAGGCCTGAATCATTTTTTATTTTTTTATTTTTTTTTTATTTAGAAATAGGTTTGCGCTTGACCGCCAACTCGCCTGATGTTAAGCGACGTTGCGGTCTACGATGGAGCGCGCTTACCTAGAAGAAACCAATTCACTCGCGATTTAAAGACACCCATATTATATCTATCGGGAAAGACCCACTCAGGAAGCGTATTCCATATTCTAGCAGTCCGCACGATGAAAGTGGAACTAAAGCGTTTCGTTCGGGTTTTTGGAATATCCACCATGAAACGGTGACGCTTTTTCGTGTTTCTGACTGTCCGATAGTAAAAAGGGCAGGGGGGAATTATATGATGCAGATCAGATGCACAATCACCGAAAAGAATCCGATAAAAAACCGACAAGCTAGCAACTTTGCGGCGATGCTCCAAGCTTTGGAGTTTTGCACGAACAAGAGAATCGTTGCCAATGAGTTTCCTAGCACGTTTCTCAACTGATTCCAAGGCTTCAAGTTGGTACTTAGCCGAGCCATCCCAAAGATGGGAACAGTACTCCATGCACGACCGAACTTGTGCTTGATATAGTAAAAGCAATTGTTCCGGCGTGAAGTACCGGCGCACCTTCGAGAGGATGCCCAGCTTTTTTGCAGCCAGCTGAGCCTTAGACTCAATATAGGAGCCGAAGTTGACATTGTCATTGTTGCCGTTATCATGAATCGACGTTATTTCTAGGCAATATATCGATATTAACAAAAAACGAGCTCGATCATGTTCTGAACATCTTCAATTTGTTCATCAATATCAGTAAACTCAATCTTTTGTCTCTCTTTTCCAGTCTTTGTTTCTGTCATATCAAGTGAAATGTCATCGCTCAAAAATTTTTCGTTGGTGTAGATTTTCTTTTAAGAATTACCATCATGGAAATATTCAACTCATCATCATCATCATCTCAGCCATAAGAAGTCCATTGCTGGACATAGGCCTCCCCCATGGATTTCCAAAAAGACCGATTGGAAGCGGCTTGCATCCAGCGTCTTTCCGCCACTTGTATGAGGTCATCTGTCCATCTCGTGGCTGGTCTTCCTACGCTGCGCTTGCCGGTACGTGGTCTCCACTCGAGAACCTTTCGGCCCCATCGGCCATCAGTTCTACGTGCTATGTGCCACTGCCACTTCAACTTGCTAATCCGCTGTGCTATATCGGTGACTCCTGTACGTCAACTATACGACCTTAATAATTTTCGTATTTCTAACTTCAGTATCAATTCTATCGGTATATCAACAAGAAATAATCCGCAACCATAGATAGGTATCGGTCAGTGGTTTATTGGTGCCGTCTCATTAGCTTTCCCAATAAAATAATTGAGAGTTGGGGAGGCTGAGGAAGGGCGGGGGATTGTCCCGGGTCGCTACCGACGCCAGTGTACTCCCGCCCGCCCTCGCGCGCGCACGTGCCTCCCTGCGCCATGTAACAATATCACATCATTGGTTCTGTGCACTATGTGGTGATAAGTGATAAGGGTTCTGTCGGTGATATTAACATGTACAAAGTGATTTTCTTATTTGTCGATTTAATCGATATGTTTTGCGTGCCGTGGATCGGAGGTTTATGTAAAAACACGCCTCGAGCTTGTCTCCGGTATAGTAATGCGATCGCCTTTGGATTTTGGCGACGAATTCGGAATGCACGAGGAAATCGGATAAAACAAGACTAAAAGCAACATCTGCTTTTCCTAAATCAGTTGTTTGTTTTCACTCGTTACGGCTACGGTTTTTTTTTTTTTTGTTGGTATTGTATTAATATGTCCAGTTTTTAAAACGTCTAGCTGTTTAGTATAAACGCATATCTGTTATGTAATAGCTACTATAAGTTGTTTTTTTTATATAAAGACCTGTATTAGATTTCATCCGTCGCGATATAAGATCAATCAATATGATGTAGCATGCTTTCTCTGAAGAAATCTGTTTACTCTCGCTTTGAGGAGACGTAATTTTTGTTTTCGTCGAAAACACTCCAATAAGAAGTTTCACACTCTTCGCGGTACGAAAAACATTTTTTTATACGATCAAAGCGCTTTGATATATTTCTCGATTTGAGAAGAAAACGCAGGTTTTCTTCTAATAAAAACGTGACAAATAACGTGAATACGGTATGTTATTGGTTCTTCGAATCCTATTCCAGAGGAGAAAGTACAAAGTACCTAATACCTATTATACTGATATGTTTGTTTTATAAATAAGTATACAACGTTTTTCACTTACAACTTGCTGTTAGGATTTCTTGTGTCGGGGATAAAAAAACTTCTAAATCGGGCTCCTTAAAAACTGCTAAACCAGAGCTATAGCTTTGATGACCATCCGTTAAGTTATAAAATACCTTCGCATTATTAAAAAAAAAAAAAAAAATGAAATGGTAATTCGCACTACGAAATAAATGAATATGAAGTAGAGGAAATGGAAAATATTTGCTGTTTTTTTTTATATAAACATCTGTTCACAACACTGATAACATCGGGTTACATACAAACAAAAAAATCGTACAGCTTTGGAAACTTCTTATTCGTATTCGCAAACCTCTTTTTTGCAGTCGATTCTAAATAAGGTGTTGATCATATTGCTGATGCACACTCGTCGTATGTTCCAACAAATTTTTCGTAATACACAACTGTTTTTACAAGAATTATTCTTGAGAATGCTTATTTAATATTTTATACATAGGCTTTGCGCATATTTACTCGATCAAACGTACACTCAGCATCATATCAACCGTAACGTAACGATTAATGTGAAGATATTGTAATATTGAATACTGGTATATCGATATCGTCGCCGGCTTTAGTCCCAGGCAGGTGTCGGCCCGCACTCGATATTTGGGAAGATGGCTTTTTCACAATTTAATCTGTCACGTCTGTCATTCCACCGGGATAATATTGTATTCTGGGAAAGCAGGGGGAACTTCTCTATATGGAAAAGCAATGTTTTACTCTTCATCGCGTTGATGTTGGTATTTGGAAAAGGGTGGTTTTTACTTGACTGCTCAAGGAGAGTCGTGTTTCGCGAATATATTTTTGTTTTCCTATTATTATCTCCTGTAGCCTAATAGCCTAAACAGATTGCATGATTTTGTAGTTAGAGGTTTTGTTGTAATTATGTTTTGTACTTCAGGATTATCGTGTACTTATTGATAAAAACCTAATAATGCATTCACAAATAATATATTATGTTCTTTAAAATCTATCTAAAAAAAAATTGTAATCATTATTAACTTTATCTCAGCCACGACAAGTTCACTGGTAGGCGTTCCCCATGGATTTCCAGAAGATCTGATGGAAGCGGCTTTCATCCAGCGTCTTCCTATCGTCTTCGTACGTTGAAATATACGGTATAAAACATATTTAAAAAAATCCAGATAAAACCAAAAACATTCTTCATGTTTAAAAGTCTATTGAAAACACTTTTCTATTTATATTTAAACGTTTGCTTTGGTATGTTCTTCATAATATCACGTAAAATGTTTTATAAAACGTTATTATCGCTGTACAGTATCAAATATCTGCAGTAATGTATCTAACGTCAGTACAATATAAAACATATTCCCGTGAATTCCACGCTATTATCAAACGTAATAAGCTATATTCGTATTAATGTATCCATGAAACATTGGGTTTGTTTCATGTTCTTCTGTAGTCCTGTATCTGCACGGTGAGGGAAATTCGTACTAGCATCTGAAAACTTGAAACATCTGTAAAACTGTCATTTTCTATATAAAAGTCGATTGCAGCGCCACCGCCACCGGGCAAGATAAGTTTGTGAACGGGTAAGACAATGTTTCTAATATTGCCTGAAGCAATTACGGTAATATTATGCACCGCGTGATTATGTTGCTCTAGTTAGCACATATTCCATCTAAATCAAGCTTTTATGACGAATAATTGGTTCTTGTCTCTTATTATGTAACCGCTGTTACACACCACTTCGGAATAATAGGCTCTATTAAAAAAAAAAAAAACACTATTAATACGATAAAAAATTGTCACGATGGCTAAATCAATGAGCCCAATTTCCGCAAGTTCGCCATTTCCCATTTAATTGAAACTTCCATTTTTTGGCTCCTTAAGGCTCTAAATTTCGTGTATTCATGTTCATATTATTCGTAAAATATTATTATTTACACGTCATTATAATCTGATATAAAAATTATGAGGTAGGTACCTAAATATCTTAAGTAAATAAAATTATTACTGTAAAATAATAATTAGATGAACTATAATACAAATCCGATTTCATAACGAAAAATAAAATAACATTGCAATAAAAACGTTACAATGTCAAAACTTACATAAATCAAGCAAGGTCAAAATATAATGTAAAAATAAAAATGTCAAATATAATATTATGGTAAAAATGTGACAATCTTCATACTAATCTTGTAAGCCCTTAAAATCATTAAAATGGTAGAACGGCTGCTATGTACGCTGTATCATTATCTTATATAGTTAATGAACAATTAGTTATAATTATAACAACTGAACGAATTAACCGACACGTTTATGTCATATCAAAAAGTTCCAGTGCCAACTTGCCGGATTCATCATCACATTTGCTCCATGGTGCCAAAAATAATTGCATTATTATCGAAGTGGCATACGTATGCCACATCTCAACTACATCAGACCAATGACATTCGTGCTAATATCATTTCCAAGATTTTAATATCTCCCGTCCGGTCGCACTACCATATAATAATACTACGATACGAACCATACTACGCAATACCATACCAAACTGTATAAAAGCTTGTGATAATATAAAATTCGGAGATCTCATAAAATTATTTCACTAACGTGTGAGTCAGTAAAAGTTGAACTATTGTTATTTAATTTTGAAAAATTACGGGTTATTCACGACTATTTTTGAGTCGAACGACTATTGTTTCAACCACATATGGCGTTATTTTTCAAAAGAGGCAGCGCGTAAGTCACTCTCGAAGGATGTCTCGTCTAGTACTATAGCCCAAAATAACCTGTAATTTTCAAATTAAAATGTGTAACCACCACTTTAGTTTTCATAATAATACTGTCGAAAAATTAATAATGTACGTTGAATAACTATAATTCATATTTAATAAAATTGAAATATTCTATACTACATGTCGTTGACACACAAAGCTTTGCATTAAGTGAAATTATATGCAAATTCAATTTTCATATCATAAATTCGCCTCTCAAATGTATGATTATCGTAGACCTCGTTAAATAACCTTATTTTATCGTCTGCTTAAATTCTATCGGGCACACGTTCGCTTAATTTTACAGCGTAATTATGGTCACAGTTCATTTTACACTGGAGTCGTTATGAAAACTATTTATTTCTGCGATGTATGCAAATTTAACTATTTTATCATTTTATGTCACGGATACTAGGGATATTAGTCCCTTTCGATTTCACACGGTAACTCGTAATTTTTAGGTTTCTGTTTAGATTTATGAGATATTTGTGAGGATGGGAAGCGGATGTCAAAATTTTGAAGACGCTCTTTCGGCAACTTTTAACAGGCCCACAGATCATATGATCTGTGAACAGGCCCAACCACACTGCGAAATGGTATAATTATGTAACTTCGTTGACGATAGAGCCGTAAGGTTGACACTGGGATTTCCTGATAACATTGTAATGATAATGACACACGTTAAGTTACAGGTAAATTTTTAAATTATCATAGGTATTTTCCATTTTCATTTGCGATGACAAATTTCTGATTAACTTGAAACTGAAAAACAGACTTTGGAACTCTGAAGGTATAATGGTGGCCACGATGAGTTTTTATTGCTTTAATAAATAGTTTGTTTCTAAAGAGTTAGAGTTTAATTCCTAAGACGGTCAGGCATCATCACAATTAAGAATTACAATTTAAAACATTTTAACCAATGTAGAAAGAATTATTAATATGCTCGATTTTACTATAGTTTTGTCCCGTCCCACGATAATATCTGTCAATGAAGAAATGAAGACTAATATACCTGCTATAAATTTAACTTGCATACAATATTAACTCTAGACTTATTTTCGTATATCAGGTCGGTCGGTACACTGGAAGAGTGATGCCAGGCATTTGTCTGTGCGTCGTAATCAAGAGATCTTTTTATCTTCGTTTAAGCCGGTTTTCACTGCCTCTGTGCACAGGACCTGATCTAGGATAAGACGCAATTCAGTTATAGGTGTTGGCTTACGTGTTATGTTTTTCCTGACCCGATAAGCGATTAACATTTTCACGTACTTGTTTGTATAAATTTGAAACGTAAACTAAATAAAGACAAACAAAATGTTAGTGTAATATTATTGCATGATAAGGTTATTCGTAGAACAACAAATTATAAATTAGCTTTCTTAAAACAATAATAAAGGGCGAACTATAAATCTGATATTTTTCTATGTATTCTAGAAAATATTTTTTCTTGTCACAATACTCAGAAAATTATGTATAACGACCGAGCTCTAAATATTTTTAACTGACTTAAAAAAAAAGGAGATTATCAATTCGACCTGTATGTTTGTAATATTATCAGAATTGCACAATTTTTGTATATGTTAGTCTATACCAGCTTCTAAACATGTGTGCCAAATTTCATAAGTGTATGTATGTTTGTCCACGCATTACGCAGAAACTAGAAGTCTTATTAAAAAAAATCTTTTTTTTATTGAATAAAGTATCTTTCAACCTAGAAGTCACTGTAAGTTTTATGAAAATCGGTTCAGTACTTTTCAAGATATGGGCTTTTGAACACTCACTTCGTTCATTGCAACTGCAGAGCAATGTCTAGTGATGAGCTTTGACGACCGTTTTTAACCGACTTAAAAAAAGGAGGTTATCAATTCGACCTGTATTGTGATAAAAAAATTAATTTCAAACAAAACGAGTAAATTCTATTATAAAAATGAATAAATAAAAGTAATTTAAAAAAATTAAACCGACTTCAAACTGAAAAGAGAGAAATAACACGAAGAAAATCAATACTAGGCGGACTGTAGGTACGTAAACCAATTACTTTTGAGGTCGGTGTCTGTATAGGACTTGTTGATGACAGTTTAGGTCCTGACACCGACCTCAAAAGTAGTTGGTTTACGTACCTACAGTCGACCAGTATTGATTTTCTTCGTGTTATTTCTCTCTTTTCAGTTTGAAATCGGTTTACATTTTTTAAATTACTTTTATTATTTATAGATCCCCTTCCGATTATGTCCTGAGTCTGCGTCTGTCCGTGAGTAATGTCGCGGCGAATGAATCCGTCGACTGTTCTGCTGACCTTACACGGACCTGCGAGGGCTCTGGGGTCACAGGGAGAGGGTGAAGGGGGATGTCATAAGGCTTTGTGATAGATGATATTATGTCGGATTATGGAGTGTATAGGAAATCGGGAGTTTTATGGAAAATATTGATGTCGACCAAGCCTTGCGTGAGTTGGCGGCTTTACAATTTCAGTTACTGTGCCTGATGAAAGGAAATTGGAATAAAATAAACAGTATTTTTCTGGTAAACACGTCTAAATAAAATAAAAACCCCGGACAAGTGCGAATCAGACTCGCACACCGAGGGTTCCGTACATACTAGTAAATAAAAAAGGGGGAAATTATATATTTTTTTATATTTGCCTTCATAAACCGAAAAATATACACCGTAAAAACATTTTAAAACCTGTTTTAGCTTGTGCTAATGAACTTCTTTCATATGATACCCCACATGATACGGTTAAAACACTTTAAAATTTGGACCCTCTTTCCTTGCTTAAAGACCCTTTTTTGTGATTAAATTAAAAATGTATAGTTTTGGGATTTTTTCTTTATGTGTACTATATTCATGACAATGCTACTTGCCAAATTTCACAGTTGTTGGTCAACGGGAAGTACCCCATAGGTTTTGATTCCCTTGCGAGTGTCGTAATATGCGTTTTTTTTCGACATATTCGACTGTGACTGTTTCTTATGATAACTGAGAAGTTTGATTTTTCTCTCTGCAGCAAGAGACTCTAGATCTGCGTATATGGTTTCAATTTCAACTCGATGCCTTCACGCGTTCCCGAGATACAAGTCTTGACAGATGGAGAGACGGACAGACGGACAACAAAGTGATCCTATAAGGGTTCCGTTTTTTTCATTTGATGTACGGAACCCTAAAAAACGTTATTAGACTACATATTATACCAATTGCTAAAGTCGCAATACTAAATCGTTTAGTATATAAAAGTACAGATAACGAAAGTACATTCTGTACGGTTATCTCGATTGGCGCAGATCTAAATAGGCGCAGAGAGACAATGACTACGCACTTATCGGGTCTTAAAGATGTTGAATGAGTTTTTTCTCAGACTAAATATCTTTAGTTGGCGTACAATATCACCAACACATATACGAGTATAACCGGATACATGTAATTGACAAATTTCTGGGTAAATGTTCCGATTTTGCTATTTTTATTTCAAATAATAGGTCTTTAAATTGATTTTTATGTAAGTAGATCTGAATTGATGTAAGTTTATATAAACAATGGTAATTGTTTTGAGGCATAGATACCATTAACTCAAGAGTAGGCTTGATATCCGCTGTTTAGACGAATAGACGTAGGACGTAACTGTAACTGGGTCAGGGTTTACAGAGGGCGGTTTTCGCATAATCGTACGTGACGTATTGCCCAATATATGCCGCGGACGGACGGTCCGACGGCGGACAGACCCGTATGATGTATGTTGACGGATGCGTGCACGTGACCGACTTTGATTATACAAGGTTTATATTGAGTTGATTTTTTTATAAAAAATTTAAAAAAGACAAAGTGCGTAGCGTAGTGTCAGCGTAGGGTTCCATAGTTTTTTTAAATGTAGAAATAGGTTTGCGCTTGACCGCCAAATTGCCTAATGTTAAGCGACGTTGCGGTCTACGATGGAGCGCTAGAAGAAACCAATTTACTCGCGATTTAAAGATACCCAGATTATATGTATCGGGAGAGGAACTCAGGAAGCGTATTCCCCAAAGTAGCAGTTCACACGATAAAAGTGGAATTAAAGCGTTTCGTTCGTGTTTTTGGAATATCCACCATGAAACGGTGACGTTTTGTCGTGTTTCTGACTGTCTGATACTAAAAAGAGCAAGTGGGAATTAGATGATGCAGACCAGATGCACACTCACCGAAATGAATCCGATAAGCTAGCAACTTTGCAGCTTGAAGACTTCGAAGTAGGCAAGAGTTAGTACTATTGCCTACTAGTTGGTGCTTGAAGACATTGAAGCGGAAACACACTAGATATATAAGTTAAAATTTTTGAATCTGAATTTCCGCAAAGTAACGCCTGATTCAATATATATATATTAAGCAGTGAGCCAACATTTTTACTATTGTAAGTTCATAACATCATGTGAGTTTCATCATTATCATCAACGATTATTATCTGCCTATTACTGAGTATATCTTTAGCGCGCCACTCTTTCCGGTCCTGTGCCAGTCTTAACCATTATCTTCCTATTGTCGTGTCCGATATCACCCGACCAATGAGTTTGAAGTTTTGAAGTCTTCCAGATGTTCGGTTTCCGTCTCGCCGTCACCAATCGTGACTGCTTTAGCCCACCGTTTTCCCTTTTGACTGTGTCCCATCACCACTTGAGTCTTATGATCCTTCTAATTACGTATTCGACTTTCGTTTGTCGTCGAATTTCTATTATTTTCTAACTTTTTTGTTTTGAACCGAATGAAAATTTGAATTGAGTGTCCTACCTTATAAGAATTATTCGTAACTGAGCTACGCTTCGTAGCATAATTGCGCTACGCCATTCGTCGCCGCTACGACGTAGAGTCTTGTAGTGTAGATAATGTAGATGCTGTGTAGCAAATCGAATGCAATTACGGCTACGAAACTGAACTCTATTTTAATTTGCGATCGTATGAATACCACATGAAAAATAGTAGTATTTTTACCCGACTACGGCGAGGCAAAAGGGAGGGTTATGTTTTTGACCGGTATGTGGGTAATATGTATGTTCATCTTTAATAACTTCTACACTACTATATCATAATTTGACACTTGTTAGAGCGTGATTATTCAGTAGTCGGGTTTTACTTTTTGAACTTATTTTTTTATTTTTAAAGAGGAGACATGTATGTTTGTTACTCGATTAAAAAAAATATGCTGGTCGGATATTGATGACACTTCATATTATTATAATTTTGACATAAGAAAAGTACATAGGCTTATGAAACATATGTATGTGTTCCAATTTAGTGACAACATTTGTGGTGGTATGCTCGGTAACTCCTTGCGCCTCATGTAGTACCCGTAATTGGCGGCAATTGACATACCTCCTTGATTAGATTACATAATATTCACCTGACACGTGCGATGCTCGAAACTGACACTTTCAGGAACTCGCACTTGAATTTTACATGAAATTGTATTAAACAGTAGTTTGTGTGTTATTTGAATATTTTATCTTAAATTCTTGTACTTTAGATGATAGAAGCAGTTTGACTAGATGAATTTAAACAAATTTTAGCGATTTAATCGTGTATGTTTAAATAATTTTAAGATCGATCTCGAGAAATCGAAGCTTCCTTTGATAAATATTTTTTGGTGTGAATCGCAAATGAATCTGTGCAGAGAAAATGTGCTCCGCCGTAGACCGCAACGTTGTGGTGGCGGCGTTTGTTCACGTTTACGATCTCTGGTGAATCGGCAGTGAAGAGCAAACGTGTGCAATTCAATGAAGTTTGTGTTTTACCCGACTACGCCTTTATGCCGTGTGGCGTCTTGTCTAGCAAATTTACTGTTACAATCATTGTATTATATACTAACTTAAATTTATGAACTATAAATATTGATACATAATTTATGCAGTGTATTTTTAACTGGCTGCGCATAATGGAGGGTTATGTTTTTCGAGTAATGTAAGTATTTAGTAATTTATTTAAGTAACATTTGCATGTGGGTATGTATGGATGTATATATGTTTTTAGTGTCACCTATAGCCTAAACGGCTAGACCGATTTTTTATGTGTGAAGTTTCTTTTGATCCGTATTCACTCCCTGAGTGTCATAGGCTGTAAAATTAACAATAAATAAACATTGTATATTTAATAATACAAACGCAGGGGCGGCTTTATGGCGAGCCGTCGTTGAGTAGCGCTATACGAGTACGAGTATATGAGTACGCGATAGCGCGTACCTCGATATTTCCCTGGGGCTAAATGAGACTGGAGGTCAGGCCTCCAGCATGCCTTAATCGGCCGACTGGATGTTAGAAACTTCAAAGGCTAAGAACCTAAGCTCCAGGGTGGAAGTATTAAAAAGCATAACGCCGCGAATAGCGTTTAGTGAAAGCGCAGCACACCTCTCGACAGCCTTAGCCACCCACACCGATGTTGCTTCTCGGGCGCCAATATGCGGCACCACTATGGGGGGCCTATTTAGTGAGTAGCGAATCATCACCTGTATTTTTGCATAATGAGAGGAAATTGGCAGGTGCCGTTTTCTCATCCTGATGCTCTCACATAGAGGTACTTCATCTTACCTGTAGTGTGAGAGCATCAGCTTATAGCGTAGTTTTAAGTCACTAACATTCCATCATAACAGCTAAGATCTGTTAAACTCCATATTGTACAGTAATCCATCCATAGTCCATCCATATACCCAATCTGTATTTTTATTATACATTTGTAAAAGGGCCTCTCAGTGTTGGTATAAAAAAATGGGGTTTCCGTAACCTCCAATGAACTTTTTCGTACCAAATGGTTGATTTTACAAAACTATTCTAAAGAATGTTTATTCAAATAAATTATACAATAGCTCTACATATACTTTCTCACAAAAACATAAACTCTCTACACATTACTTCTCTTTTTGGGTAGTTCACTTAAAAATATTCATATATAAACGAAGGTTACTATAAGAAAATGTATATGTCAGATTCTTGTTTTGTTTTCCAAATCCCGAAAAAAAATTATAACAATCAGAGTTTAAACAAACTTGCCAAAATATAGATATTGTGTATGAAAATGATTTAAGTTCAGACTCTTACCAGCTTTTACAATCTCAGGACGAAACTTTACTCATCTAATGTTATGTCTACTCGTTATAAATTAATAATATCTTCTAAAATAAGCCGTAAAACAAGTTGCTAATCTCGGCTTGCTTAGTGTGTGCGCTAAGTTACGGCAACTTGCGTCAAACATATGTCGCTGTTATTGCTTAGTTTCAATTTGAGTGTTCACACGAGGTTACGTCAACTTCGTACGTGTTCCACGCTTTAAACTTATGGTTGAGCTTTAAAAAAATAATGTTTATGTATATTTTGAATCTCATGTTCGAGATTAACTTTTTATTGATTAAAAAACTATAAACATTTTTTTCTTCAAAAAAAAGACCGTTTGTCTTTGCTGAAAATCAAAATAAAATAGTCTAATTGAGATGATATTTTAAAACAACAAGTTTTAAGATATCTATCAAAGAACTTTGAGTATCTGGATTGCTTTTTAAAAATACCAATCAAACAACAAAAAAACTGTTGGAAAAAAAACTCAAAAATATCTCCATAATCTTGATAAAACTTCTGTTTTACTGGCAAAATCAGTTATAATGCCATAATCCCTTCAAGTCTAGTAAAAATAAATCCGTTTGTATGGAGCAGATCACAGTATTTGCAACTGAGGGGATTCTTTGAAATTATGATAGGAAAATAACTAAAAATCATAGATCAACAATAATCCCTGATTTATAGGCTAGCTGCGTTCCGCGATTTCACTCGCGTAGTTATGAAAAAACGGTGATGATTATGATGATGATAAGTAGCTCATGTCCGTCTCCAGGTTCAAAGCTATCTCTATACTAATTTTCATAACGATCGGTTCAGCCGTTTGAGCGTGTAAAGGTAACAAAATTAGCTTTTATAATACTCATTATGAAATTGTGTCAAATGTATTTCAAAACACCAATACATTCATTTAAATAACAATATACTTACTTGTTTTTTATGTGGTCATAAATCTTATTTTTACTAGACTATTCTACTAGATTGTTTAAAATGACTTAATCGCTCTTTTCCCATGCTAAATTATTCATATGCTGTTGAGCGTGTAAAAAAATATGTGAAGTATTTTTATTTCAGCATGAGCACTCCTAATATAGCACATTAGTTATTGTCTTAGTTATTTCGCTTACTATTAATTAGTATTTACTGTACTTCGAAATACACAAAGCAGAGGACCAGATAGTGAATATTTAACAGTTCATAAATTTAGGCTATGATGATCATGATATACCTACTTGAGCTCTAATTTTATTTTCGCTGTAAATTTACAGTATCAAAGCTAGAAGAAAATATCCCTTTCGATTCCACGCTCGCAAAAGTAATATCAGAAGTCCCGTTGTCGGAGAAAGTCTAAAGCTCAGAGCATTTATCAATTCATCATCTCTCGCAAATTATTTTCATTCATCTTTTAGAACGATTTTCTAAATGAAAAATTTATCATCAAGTATCGTTACAATAAGGTTCCGCTCCCTTATTAAAAAACTTGAATTTGTTCCTATGTCACCGAATCTCTCCGAAAGGCCTTCGACGGAAAATCTTTATCTCGCTCTAAACGTCTCTGAAAATTCCGGAAAACGAATGTGGGAACAACTTTGGAAAACTTCACGCTTCGAGGGAAATAACGAGAAAAGAATGACTCTAAACTTATAAAATCGAGTTTTATTCGCACTCACATAAATATACTGACAGCTCTCCGGCGTTCGAGATAGATGTCAAAATTGAAAAGCAGCGAGCGACTTGTCGCCGCGTACAACTTTGTCGATGAAATTCGAACTTCAACAAAGGATGATATTGATTCGATAGACAGTCTTGTTTAACAAATGTACAAGTTATTACGGACCTTGTCTGAAGGGGAATAGAGTAGGTTTTACATTGTAATAATAAGTGTGGTCGAAAATACAATGACAGACGTAGGTTATTGTGTTAGCAAATAATACATTTGTTACGAAAGATTTGATCACAACTTAGTTTTATTACGTTGATATTATTCGGTTGAGTAATGTGTCGTGAATTTAAATGTAGAATTTTTCGACTCATTTTATTCGGTTGAACGTAAAATAACTTGAATTCACGTATATAATGGTAGTAGTAGTACTAGCTTAAAATCCAGTGTAGTCCAATTTACGCAAAATTGCTAAAATTTTCTATTTATTAATAAGCTCGAGATTTGCCTACCACACCATTTTATAATAAATTTTGCGATCTACGATGGAGCTCTCTTAAATTAAGCGTCTGAACAAAAATTAACTTTCCATAAGCTTTTATTTCTACATAGTTTACTTTTTGTCATTTGTAATTTGGTCGTATAGCTCATCTCTCTCTAGAACCTCGTTATTAAATCTATCTTCTAAATGTGTTTATGGTAACTCTATAAACAAATTAGCTTTCCCTCGACGCATTTACTATATAATATTAATATAAATGTATAGTGAATGTTATACATTCTCTATGAACGCGCTCAGACATACCAGTGTCAGTGTCGGCTCAGTGCTCTCAGTGACATTGATGGAGAATGTACGAAAACATAGTTATCGCGTTGGCGGTACTGCGCCGGAACTGTGACTTTAGTGATATGTGTGAACTGAACTTAAATCCGATAAAAATGTTCAGTAAATATCAACCTCTGCAGAACGTTAAACCCCAACCTACGTAACACGTAGACGTTATCTCTTCCAGCGCTCCGCACTCGCGAGTGGTATCACCTTCTTCTTATTTTAGTCTAGTAAGTCTAGGCCATTTATCAATCTGTGGTGTCTGGTGTCGGCGTCCGTCATTCCTGAATACGCACGAAACGAATGGAACTAAATATGGTTGGTAAAGTGTTTGGAAAAATGATGAAGTGTAGAAAACTTCAGTTTTGGTTGGAGGTCGTGTCAATTGAAATTTTGGAACAATAGATCTGGTTCTGTTGTATAAGGAGCCCAATTTTAATGTGTATGTAATGTAATTTGTAATTATCAAAATGTTGTGATCTTAAAAAATTATTAAGTGGCTACATTAAAAAGCAAAAAAACAAAATACCCGACTTCACAAAAGCAGAATGTAGACTGCACTTACGTGTTTTGTAAGAAATTATGCGTAAAATCGCCGTAAAGGATTATATAATGTGCATTCTTTAGAATAATGCTAATAAAATCTTTCTTACGAAAATATTCATTGGGAATTTCAAAAAAATGCATTTTTTATTTAATTTTGCTTGACTATTATTATTATTATTATTCTAAAAATATAGCCTATGATACTGAAGACTGATAAGGAAGTGAAGACTAACGACACCTCGCACATCAAAATCGTTACGCCTGATACACTGTTGAGTGTATTTAGTGTATTCACGCTATCGTATCCGTGTGTTATCGTACGGACCGCTAAAATGTGGAATACGCTTCCTGGATGAATTTTTCCCAATGGATACAATCTGGATGTATTTAAATCTCGATTGAATCGGTTTCTTCTAGGTAAGTGCGCTTCATCGTAGACCGCAAAATCGCTAAACATCAGGTGAGTTGGCGCTCAAGCGCAAACCTATATCGTATTTAAAAAAAACACACGCGGCGTGATAAAATGAAAGCATGTAAACAGGTCGCAATGTGATTACTGTCTGTCCGTTCGCACATCTCCCTCTTCCTTGCTGTCGTCTTTTACACACATTGCCGGCTGTGCATTCGGTATTGCATAGAATACCTAGGCAAACTATGAAATGAATCATATTTTATACATTTTAGGTAATGTAATGTTTCATTTCATAGTACAACATTTAGGTATGCTCTAGGTATTCTATATATTGCCTAGGAATTGTATAGAATAACGGATTATACACATTGCCGGTAACATATTGAACAGCTTGAAACGTGATTTAGAATGGTCCAGAATTAACCGTTATTGCTAGGGAATAAGCATTATCTCCATTATTATAATAGTGATTTAACGAGCTCGATGGTGACGTTACAAGGACTACATAAATTAGTAGGCGTAGTCGAGTCGGGATGGGGTGCTAATTACTTGAGTTAGCTACTTTGATAATATACGGATTCGGAATTAACTTTGTACTGATTTATGTTTCAATCTCTACTATCATAAGTATACATTAGATTTTTAGTGTCAGTATATTATTAGAGGGTTGTACAGTATACACTATAAGTAAATGTAAAGACGTTTAATTGTGTGTTTATATTGTATACCTATGAAAGACATTTTCCTGAGTGACTAATTGACTGACAGACAATGTAAGACTAATCCGAGACTAACTCGAGACATGAAATATGGAGGGTAATCTTTCTGAAATGTAGATGTCCATTACGAAATAATCTTAATAATCGCGGATAAAACCAACTTACTTTACGGCACTGATTTGTTCAGTACAGTGTAGAACACTGTAGAAATCAAAACATTTTTTTTTTTCTAATAACAGTTGCAACAGTTTCACTCGATATTGCCTCACTTCATCCCCTCGCACCATCACAGCTACCGCTACAAAATATCATTAAATTGTGAGTAAAACATTTATACCTAACTTGTTTTATTCAAGAGACTTGAAGATATCATATTATGTACATGGCACTGGCAAATGCTTTAAGCGGGTAAAAAAAAATCATAAACGTGACATTGGCGGAGTTGTGAAACATCACCCGGCGCGATGTGTGACTCAGTTAATTATTTTCAAACGTCGCGACATTTCAAATTGATTAACTGTTTGTTTTGTGTTGAGCCTAAGAAGCAGTAAAATAGAACGGTAGATATAAACAAATGGGGGAAAATGCAGCCTTGATTTAGTACAAGCTGACACAATTTACATGGAGTCCTTGGATATCTATAGATAAAGGGGAGAATGTCGCTATTTGGGTAAGCTTTCTTTTCCTTGTAATTGTTGTTTTTTTATCACAGACTTCTGAATGTTTTACAATGAAAAAAAAAATAACAAACAATTGAACGGAAAATAAGCCTGATAGGGGAAATAATGTAGCACGTGTGTACCCAAGTTACAGTAGTGAATAAAAACATTCCCGTTTTATTTTGACACGTTAAAACTTTCATTTTTTAATTTTTTAACACTGTAAATGGCACATAATTATATAAAATAAAGTACATTTTGTTAATTGGAAAACGCGAAAAAAATTGTTGCGAATTTCTGCACATTTCACTCGAGGAAATATTGTTATACTTAAGTTGTACTTCGTTCATTTTTGAAGTAAATTTGTTCAATTGTACAATGACGGGTCATGCCAAATAACCTAACACCAGGAAAACAACATGGTTATGTTATGGAACAACAAAGACAAACGCAAATATGTTTGTCCTAAACAAACTTAAGAACAGAAAGCAGAAGTCATTTTCACGTGATTCTTATTCCCTAGTAAATACGTATTATATTTTCTTGGCTATATTATTGTAAGCATTTACGTAAATATAGAATGCTTTGTCCAAGGAATTATTGTTTCTATAAGTAAAGTAGTATTGTATAGTTTGCGGTTGTATTGTATCTGGTTTCAGCACAAAGAAGCTTTTTGCTGAGAGGTTGGTTTAGTGTTCATAATAGGAATATTGAGCATCTGTTTTGTAGCTGGCGACCGTTAGATAATCTTTTGTTTGAGGTTTCATGCTTGCCTGGTGTTCAATAATGGACAGAAGGTCGATAGTAGATATTTGTGAAAATGAATTTTGTCAACACAAATACGTAATATACCTTACCCACATATTAAACCTATAATTAAAGTTCGTTTGTGACGATCGGATTTTGTTGAAACTTTAAAGTATGTAAGAATATAAAGTGGACTACTTTTAGATCAAAAAGTTGATGGCTCTTGTGATACTTGGCGCAGATAGTGATAAGCATGCAAACATCGTGTGCTTAAGTGTTTTCATTTCTAAACGCTGAAATCACTGGATTTGAGTGAATGGGAATAGCGTTTTATAATGCGTAATGCTCCTACTAAACTACTTTTTTAACACGCTTTTATTAGCTTCATACGTACATATGTTAGTATGTAACGGAAACTTTAAAACGTCGGATTAACTCGAAATTTGGCAGACTTATCAAGGACCGATGACAATACAATAATTTGATAAGATTAAGTGTGCTTTTTTAGTTTTTTAAACTATTATACTTATTATCCCGTTAAGTTTCTGTTGGGACAGCGTTCAAAACCACGAAGCGAAGTAATTTTTAACATAAACATGTAACCACCGTTTTTAGTGTTCCGTACCTCAAAAGGAAAAAACACGGAACCCTTACAGGATCACTTTGTTGTCCGTCTGTCCAGAGCTTTTATCTCGGGAACGCGTGGAGGTTTCGAGTTGAAATTAAAACCATAGACTGTAGTCTGTACTGACTGTAGATAGCAGATCTGTAGTCCCTTGCAGCTGTGAAAAAATCAAAACTTCTCAGTTATCGTAAAAAAAGTTACAGCTGTAAGTATGTCGCAAAAAAAAAACGTATATTTCGACACTCACAAGGGAATCAAAACCTATAGGGTACTTCCCTTTGACCTAGAGCTATGAAATTTGACAAGAAACATTGTCAAAAATCCGAAAACAGTATTTTTTTTAATCACAAAAAATATTGTCTTTATGCAAGGAATGAGGGTTAAAATGTGTACGGTCTCAACCGTACAGGGCACATTTCTCGGATGCAATCGCCATAGCCTTAACTTTGTATAACTTTATATTTAATTCACCTTATAAGTAATCTAACAGTATTATATTTAGTAGACATTAAGGCGTACAACTAGCAACAACTTCATACGTCTTAAACCATCGAGCAGAGTTTCCATCTTCTACTCCACAACAAACTGCAGGATGCCGTCACACTGCACGGCGGACTGTACAAAGTGAGTTAACCGAATCACGTGGGGTATCATATGAAAGAACTTCATTAGCACAATCTAAGACTGGTTTTTAATTATTTTTACGATGTATAATTTTGGGATTATGACCAAAAATTTTACAAAAATAATTATAATTTCCCTATTTTATACTAGCTTCGCCCGATAGTTCTTTTACCTAGTTTGTACGGAACCCTCGGTGAGCGAGTCTGACTCGCACTTTTCCGGTATTATTAAAGTCAGTCACTCTGTGTGAGCTGAATAAGATATAATACATTTTACATCCTACGTATCACCGGGTCACCGTTTTCAATAATAAAATTTTATTTGAACGGCACTTCGTTGAGACAAGTTGATTTTACGAGGGTCTGAATTGCCATACATAAATATACAGCAGTAGAACTACGCGATATAGCCGGCTCGATTTAGTAGTCTCCGTTCCCTAGTGAGTGGTCAAACGACAGAGATAACCTAGTTTAGCTCTAGTGCTGGAGATGTGCTGTTAACTTACTCAACTATCCATTAACATCGGCTATCCAGCCCAGGTTAACTTACAATCTATAGATTCTGACCTAAGAAAAGCTTATGCTTATGTCATTCGGCAGCTATTTATTAATTGTGAATAAACCGTAGTAGTCGTAAAATAAGTAACCCTTAAACCACATAACCATAGTCCCACATATACATAGCCGGACATAACTGGCGTTCGAGGCTTGGCTATGTCAAGTAAGCGAAATTTCATGCTTTTTACTTTGTTATGATTTAATTTGTCGGTATTATGTCTCAGTTGTTATATCTTCCTTTTCAGTTTTGAAGCCGATTTAATTTTATAAAATTATTTTTATTTAATCGTTTTTAACGGTATTAATTGGTTTTGTGTGAAACTAATTTTTTTATTAATTAAACTTCACTGGATAAGTTCTTTCAATTTTGAAACACACTACATTACTATTGCAACACCTAATTTTTGGGATAAAAAAGTATGTCAGATCCTTTTACCTAGTATGAGTATTAGACCTACCAAATTTCGTTCAAAGCCGCGGTAGATAGAATTGCCCTAATCCGGAAGAAACCTTACTCAATAAAAAAAAGAATTATTGCAATCCAACTTCTAGTTTCCGTGTAATACGTGGACAAACACATACATACATACGTTTATGAAATTTGGCACACGTGTTCTATATAGACTTAACGTATGTGAAAATTTTACAATTCTAACAATATTACATACTTATCAAATTGCAATCTCCTTTTTTTAAGTTGATTAGTAAAATAATCATTTAGATAATCTTGCTTAAGGAACGCCCGTTTTTAAAATTCCATTAAATTATTCAGGAATCCGCCGGAACAAAAGTTAAACATGAAATTATCATGACTCACTAATTATCTTGAAATCACAAGATCCCTCGGGTTTGCAAGTAGCCGTAGATTAGTTCATAAATATTCTGACAAAACTCAATATTGGATCAACTCGGGGTGTTACTTCCACTGGAAATTCATAATTATCTGCCCACTCACATAATGTACTCACTAAAAATTAATTATTATTTTATAATTATAAACCTGCCAAATGCAATAATTGTTTTTCAGTTAAATGTTTCGTGTTTGCTATTTAGTTTAAAAAATATATATTATATGTAATACCTACTACATAAGAAACAATAATTGCGAATACGGCAACACTCATTTTGCAGTATTCGCGAGTGGTTTTTTAACCGACTTCCAAAAAGGAGGAGGTTCTCAATTCGTCGGAATCTTCCAGACTACTCGAATTACAGAACCCTGGACCGATTTGAAAAATTCTTTGAAATTATTGAGCTGGGTCCGTGCCTTTTATAAACTAATACGTTTTATTTCTTAACAGTCCTGTTTGTACAAACTACCCCACTGGTGCGCGCCGGCCATCTTCTCATTGTAAGAAGGGTAAGGCCATAGTCTACCACGCTGGCCAAGTGCGGGTTGGCAGACTACACACACAAGATCATTGAGAACTCTCAGACATGTAGGTTTCCTCACGATGTTTTCCTTCACCGTTTGAATATGGCGGCAATCAACAATACGCACATAACTTCGAAAAGACAGAGGTGCGTGCTGCGGGATTCGAACCCAGGACCTGCGGATCGCAAGTCAGACGGTCTCCCGACTAGATTGCCGGAAACTTTGCCGTTTTTTTTTTTACTAAGTTTAATTATGTTTTTAAACTAGCATACAAGAGGAACCAAAGCTACAAAAACTTTGGGATGTTCCATTGGTGCAGAATATTCATCAAGATTTGGTTCAAAATTCAGTCAGTGACCAAGATCGTGGGAGGCTGCTAGCTGTCGCTGAACATGAATCCGGGCAGTCGCTCCACGCCCTTCCTTCTGTGAACCTCGGAACACTGCTCTTCAATGGCAGCTTCCGTATTGCCATAGGTCTCCGATTGGGAGCTGCCATTGTCGAACGCCATGTGTGTCCGTGTGGAACCGGCGTCGACAGAAAAGGACTCCATGGACTTTACTGCCAACGTAGTGCAGGTAGATTTTCCCGCCATGGCTCCTTAAATTATATCTTTAAAAGAGCGCTGGCCACCATCAACATCCCTTCAAAGCTAGAACCAGCAGCGATTGTTCGGGATGATGGCAAGCGCCCTGATGGCCTAATTCCCGTTCCCTGGGAGAGGGGAAGGGCTCTCGTTTGGGATGCAACTTGTGTCGATTCGTTAGCCCCTTCTCATCTCAGTGGAACAGATCAAAGGTCAGGAGCCGCGGCGGATGTCGCAGAAGACGCCAAGCGGCGCAAATACGTATCACTTTCTAGCGATTACATTTTTGTGCCGCTCGGTGTCGAAACTTTTGGTCCACGAACATTGACCCAATCCACAAAAAGTTTATAAAAACAATAACACCTCTTTTAGTCGACGCCTCTGGTGAAAAGAGAGCTGGTTCATTCCTCGCACAAAGAATTTCATTAGCGGTTCAGCGTGGAAATGCAGCCAGCGTTCTAGGAACTTTAATGTGTTGATGCCACACGAGCATCAACACATTTTTGATTTTTAATTTTTTATTCAAAATTTCAGTTTTTTTTGTTTATTTAAGTTGTACCTATATCTTTATTATTTAACTTGTTTAGGTTATTTTAGTTTAGTTTTATTTAAGTACATATGTAATTACAGAGATTTTATCAAAATTGGTTCAGTATTTTGGTTTTTATAACAAAATACCTAACTGGAAAAATATGTTATCCAAGTAAACAAATTGTGTAATTTGAAGTTGTTTTTTTTTTTCGTTTTTTTGAACGATTCTTTGTTATGTAGTGTAGTAGGTATTATTATTTTTTACTTTTTTATGTTCTAGTCCTGATTTAAAAAAAAATTATCGGGCGTTACTTTGCGGAAATTCATATTCAAAACAATAAGAAATATTATAAGTTAGATTTAAGTACTAGTCACGATTGCCAGTTCTATGTATTTCCGAAATATTTATACCCGCTGGCTCACATAGCGGGGGCTCGGGCGTGCCCCAGAGTTTTGTTGCGGGTCTATATTAGGTATAGAAGCATCCACTTTAATTAGTAGAGTCGTAAACAATATATTTATAGGCTTAGTTTCAAAATTCAAATCACATTATATAGCAGTGTCACATAATGACATATTATTACCCTAAGGATTAAATTACTTATAGGCTCTCTTTGCTTGGCATATGATGGACCATTATTGATTAGGTGGTGTGAAAAATATATACCATATTATCTCAAATGTATTCATACCAGTATGTTAGAGATATTTTTCATTAATTATTAAACGTTTATTGTTTGGACCTGTTATTTGGGATCGCTTTGAGCTGTATTTCTTATGGTATAATACATATTTTTTTAATTTTCAATAGTTGCAAAAGACCTCATATAAGTAAATTTATGAAGAAATTAAATTTAAAAAAATATATATTTATTTGAATGTGTTGTGTAAGTACGGTCTGTGTGGAATTCAAGAGGCAATGCCGGCTCCAGTTTATTTCTAACTCGGTTATGAGGGGTATAAAGCATTGCTCGGCTTTTTGGTTCATTCTCAGAACTTTATAGTGCCATAAAACGAATAAGTGAAAGGCTACGTAAAGAGCAGTACCATACAGGCAACGACTTTACGGGCACAGTTTTATTTTTGCAGGAAAAGAAATGTCTAAGAAGTGGGATGCATAAACAACGATTACAAGTGTCTTGTTATAAAAAATTTCTGCAGTGTTTTGAGCGGTTGAATTCATTTTTAAACGGTTTTCTTTAGCTTGACCTGTTTATTTGTTTGTTTAGGTCAAATTTAGTAATTGAAATTTTACCCCCTTGCAGTTGACGGATTAATCTGAAATTTGGTATAAACCTTTAATCCTGATAACAATACAATTTAATATATTCTGTATTATTGTAAAGCCAAGATGGCCGCCGCCACAAAATGGCGGATTTGATATTTTTACACAACCCCCACAATATGGGTATCAAATGAAAGGGCTTTTCTAGTAAAATACAGTAAATACATTATCTACATCATTATCTTAAAAATAAAATTTTCAATAAAACCCTTTAACTTAAAAAGTTTTTTTTAAGTAAGTACTTGTTAAGTTTTTAAGGAAGTTGACTTTAGTAGAAAAGTCAACTTCCTTTTTTGAAACTCAGGTTACATGCTAGAAAATTGAATTGTGTTAACAAAAGTGTCGTGTACACTGAAGAATTTGATTAGTTTTTAATAATTGTTTGTTATAAAATTATTTATTTTCATATCCTAAAATTTATGTACTAAGCAAAGTTTTATTTCTTAATTTTTAGGGCTCCGTAGTAACAACGAGGCACTTTGTTCTATTATATGTACAAAGTTTTATATATATACCCCCCTGCATTTTAAACTATTAGACATATTAATTCATTATTAACCATAATAGTATATCATATCAAAAACTTCCAACGAAAATTAATTTTGAACACTATTATTATAACTTTTTAAAATATAGCGATAAATATTTAAAATACTTAGTCGTTACATTATGCCACAGAGGTTATTTACTTTTTTCAAAGTACGCTTAGCAAACAATACTTCTCAAATATCGTTAATTTATTTCATTGTGCCTGTTTATTTAATACTTTATTAACGACACTTCTCGTTTATTATTGACATTAAATGATACATTTATTTACGATAACTTCTGTTTGATCGTCCTTAGAACTGCGTATTTATTTAATAGGTGTACAAACACGCATATAGCTTAGGTAGCTGTAGGTATGGGCATCGATTGAATGAGCCCTGATTGAAGCAGGAGCGATATCCGCGTTCCTCCACAATGCGCCCAATCAGTCGGCAACGAGTTTGTTTATCTCCTCGCATTTCTGCGAGCCTCGTACGTACGTGAGCCACTTGACGTAACGGGAAGGGTTAATTAGGGATGAGTTTTGGGCAGAAAATTGGGCATGAAATATAAATTTTCCGTATTTATTCTTTGCAAATGATTGTTGATTTTAATTAATGATGAGGTAAATATCGCCAGTGTTACAACGTATTAATGAAAGATTTTAGACAATGTTTTGGTACTTATAAATTACAACAAATTTAAACTCCTAAAACTATATTGCATGAAACGGGTCCAAATATAACTAAAAAAAAAACGTAAGAAAACATACCGGCCAACACAATATTTCCTCGATAGCAAAGAAGATGTAATTTGAAGAATCGATATATTTTCTAAACGTAATTTCTTTCTGTAACACGTATGACGCGTTCAATTCCGTTCGCTACACGTTAAATATGCATCGGCGATCGCATACAAAGTAGCGCCCGATGTTTCCAATGATTATATAAAAAATTAGCTCGCTCTCTGAGCCGAACAACACAGAGAAACAACTAAGCACTTGCTCAGTTGTTACACTACATACGCAATTTTTACTTATCAATGTCTATAGATGTGTGACAGATAAAGGAAGAGATTTTATTATTTACAATATCCGCATAACAGTAATGCTTGGCTTAAGACTTCAGGTACCTAACCTAACCGGAAAATATAAAGTGGTATCACAGGCAATTTCATTATTATGTACACACCACATAATGTGCACCATGCAATGCGCCTTTACCATATTTATTTATCTATAATTTATACAATATCGTCCTAGTAATTTCTACCACATACATATGCAGTGAAATAGTAAAGTTAAACGTCCTTTAGTAAGGTGTTTCTCTGTTATCTCTGTGTGGTTAGAGCAGAGACGCGTCCGCGGCGCGCATTTAAATCATATCGCCGGCCTATGGCCCATAAATACCGACAGAACGCCGCCCAAACCGACGCCATTTCAATGATAAATGTGCTGACATTCGATTTAATAATAACATTCGCCGGAACCACTGATGTATTGTACTAAATTCGTAGGTGAACATGGAAGTTTACTTAATAGTAGGCATGGCTGTCATAATATACACTTTAGTAACGGTGCTGATCAACTGCGAGTGCTGGAAGCCGGACTTTCAGAAGTGTCAGTGTGAGGAGTGTAAGTGTCTGTGTCAGAGTGTCAATGCGAAGTCTTCTGTGTTCTCTGTGTCTTCGCAAATCGACGTTGAGCGCGCCTAAACCCTAAAGTAGCTCGTGATGAATGTTTCAATCGAGGTGCCACGCTAGTTATCGAATCGGACTCAGTGCCAAAACAAAATCGCTCGCTAAACCGACTGATAGAATCCTCTCCACTTGATTCTTGTGCCAAAATCGATAGTGATAATGGGCATCGTGTAGCCGCCTGCTCTTATTGATAACGAAACTTGTGCCAAAACTGTATAGCGAAATTTAGAAAAATAAAAACTTTAATATAAAACAGTGCCAAATGTTTGATCCCCATAAAGTGCAAAAATTATAGATCGAGCAAAACAAATACTTCATAAAATCTATCGTGGTACAAATGTCCCCAAGAACTATGAGTGTATGTTGAGAGCGGGGATGGACCCGCTAGCCCGCTTGATGGAAGGGGCCCCCCTGCCGGGCGTGCTTGGCGCGACTCGTGACGCCCGCCCTAGGGGCGCCCTAGTGCACGCCAGCCTTGCCGCCGCCCCTGCTATCGGCGACAAGAAGGCGCGACATCTCACTGGCACCTTCTGCCTTACTGGAGATACCATGGAGGGGATCATACAGTGCTTAGTCTTCCTCAAGGCTTTTTCGGTAAGTATTTCTCTGACATAGAAACCTTAGTAGATTTTTCAAAAGTCAATGTGTGATGTGAACTGTAGGAAATCTTTGGAGGAGGTCGTTATTCCCAGCATAAGAAATGAAAGAGAGTAACTCTTTCACTTCTCATACTCGGAAAGTACGCTTGAAGTTGCCTGTACACAGAGATGAAAACACAAATTTTCAACCCCTAGGGAGAATCGTTTTTCCATCCTGTCAAATTATTAGAAAATCACGTTCTATTATACATTTATATTTAACCATGTCGAAACTTTATTTCATAATTTTTCCTTCACGGGGATGTGGACTCGCCAGGTCAGGACATTTGCTATGTTTAAGTTGTGTCATTTGTCTTGAGTCCTAGTCCTAGTCTCGAGTCTCAAGTCCCGAGTCTTGATTCCCAAATTTTGAGTCCCGAGTCTGGAGTCCCGAGTCTTGAATCCCGAGTATTGATCTTGAGTTCCCTTTTGTCTTGTGTAATTTCCTTATATACGAAATGAATAGCAGAGTGTTTACCTTGACTGAAAGACCTATTTAGACATTCGAGCTATTGGCCAAAGCATCTCGTGCCTAGATGGGTTACTTTTGACCCTTGTGTAACAATCTACTATGACACATTGTGTGTGTTGTGTGTCTACAGTGTGTTTTTGAAATCTACATATGAGTATAGTTAAGTTTCTTCGCTCTATTTCTTGCTAGTCCGTTACATAAGGTCACTTTATTTTTCAATAAGGATAAAGGTCAATTTATTGATCAAGTGTTTTGTAATAAAGAAGTATTGAAACTTGTAGGTTACTTAACTAAAGTATGTATACTTAAAAAATCATGTATCTGGAGCTTAACAAAAACACTTTTCGTAGTATTTTTTTTATACTTCTCGATCTCACATTCTAACTCACATTTTTGCTTTTGAAGAGCGATCTCCGTGTTATGTAGGTATATTAATAAATTCTACCTAGATAGGAATGTATTTTTTCTGAAGAATATCTCGGTGTAATGCGAGTTGCTCTACCTTATCTTTAGTAGAATCGACAAAGCTCCTCTCCCGAGGTTCGTAATAAGCTTTGATCCGTCGCCCCTTATTAAATTTTAGTAGTACGCATCCATCGTCGATCGGTTTTTAACCGAGAACGGTCTCTGAAGATCTTAATTATTAATTGTTAGCATTTCTTAAACGCTCTACAAGAAGAGGATTAGACTTAAGTCTGTCATCGCCACGACCCTTAATTCTAACGACGTAGAGTCGAATATGGCCCCGGAAATTAGAGCATTGAGAGCACAAAGTATCAGGGGCTCAGCACAGACGAGGAGGTTTGTCAGTTATTAATGAACGAAGAAATTACGCCGGGAATTTACTCCGCCTATTAAGATAATGTTGTGCTCGAGTTCAACAACAGATAGATTTACGCGGAATACTTTGACATCTTTGAGTTGTTAGTCCTATTACTTGACTTACAATGCCGGCTTTGTATCCGCGTCTCAATGATTTCGTATCTCTAATACATCACTTTGGATTATATCTTACGGAGTTTAGACGATCATTAAAGATAATTATCTTGACAAATTGCTTACAGGTTTACAAGTGATTAACGAATGGTTATTTCTTATATTTTGTTGTTTCTATATTTTTGATTTAGAACAACTATCACAAACTTTTCGTATATTATTGTGTATCTTAATTCTAACTTCCTATCTATAATGATATCTTATATGCGAAAGGAACTCTGTCTCTGCCTGCTTGTTACATTTACCCGTTCGTGTGATGTTAATTAACTCTTTCAAAAATGAGCTGAACGGATGGATTAAGAAGGAAAAAATATCCTAAAAAAACAACCACTAAATTTCAGCACTGCAGGATATAAGCACATCTGCTTCTGCTGCGCGTCTATCATCAAATAAATAAATGGCTGAACCAATCGTATAACGATTGGTTTAAAAGGTACAGAGATTTTGTAGATCCTGAAGGACATAAGCTATATTTTATCATCGTCATCATCACCCTTTTCATCACTACACGATTGACACCGCGTGGCACAGCTTGTGCATATACGAAAATAAACCTGATCCTTATTCAGATAAAATATAATATTTAAAACAGTTGCTGTATTTTTTCTGTCACAAGGTGTTTTATTGACAAATGTGTGAATACATATTATATTGTATCAAAGCTCAATCAACGAGCAATTCCCCTCAATACAACAAATTATTAATCACAGTGATGAATCGCGGTGCCACTCTCACGTCTCCAACTTAACGGACGTTGTAATACTCGAATAACGAGCGTTAGGGCCCGGCCACACGGGCGATGCGGCGACGCAATGTCATGTGTGTTGCTACTTCGGCTTTCTACATATCCATTGTAGTATAAAATCTAAAATACTCTTCGGAAACCACGGAAAACGGAAAAACAGTGAGATAAGACATACATTATCGCAACGACGTCATCGTCATATTTAATAAAATTATAGTAATGTGTCTTGGTACAATAGAAATACGTAATTGATTGTATTAAATAAATTTATAATGAATAATTTTATTTATTTATCCATGTTTAATCCTTAAAACTACTTGGTAGTGACGTTGCTGAGAATATTCTTAGAGTATCAGACGTCATTACTTTTTAGACAGTGTTGATTCGTCTGAAGGCTGAATAAATGTGAGTCATTAATAGTATTTTATTGCATATTTGCGGTGTGATGCCGCAATGCATAATGTGAACCAAGCCTTTTGTTACGTCGTTGTAACTGCTATGTTATAACGTGTGATATTAATTATCTGTGTCGATAACAGCCGTCCAATCAGCGTGATTTCTATAGCCAATCTTGTGGTAAGTGTTTTGAGTGAAATGTCTGGATGTGGTAGTTTATATATTAGTAAATAAATAGTGGTATTGAAAGAGTTCATTATCATCGTAAACCACTCCACAAACAACTCCACTGCTGAGAATAAATCTCTCTTTGAATTTTAAGACTTTTTGTCATGTATTTGATGTTGTTTAATAATATTACTTGTCCTATACAAAAGAGCATACAATATACTGTGTAAGTATTATTAGTTTGTATCTATTTACTTTATTATTCGTATCAGCCAATATTATTCCATTTTGTCGGACCTCGTTCCCTTTGTACCCTGTTTCTGGAATCGACCCTTGTCCTGATTCTACAATTACATGTATTACGGATTATTTCATTTTGATTTTCTTCTCAAGATTACGTCTCCCGAATTAAAATGTATCATGTGGCAAGATGAACAAGATGAATAATAAATAACACCCCCTTAAATAGGTCAGAGTTCTCATTTATCAAAATGGTCTTTGGAAAAAAAAATAGGACGATCATGTAAAAAATTGACGGAGGGATAAAAAACGTCACTGGTACATTAAGTTTTCATGGTTATTAGGGGACAAGCAACCACAAAGAGGTCGGTATAAAGTTGGACATTAAGCTGCGAAGAGCCTCTTGGGCAAGTGAGCGAGAAACGCGTCTCGCTCGCTACCGTTATAATTGAGTTAAGCTCTTTACGTTGCTGCTCACCTGACACTTTTTTCTCGGAACATTATATTTTTGTCACGCTTCCTATTATGAAAACTTAGTAAAAATTCTTTCCGTAATACAAAAATCGCGCTTGATGCCTCGGTTCGGTGTAGAGGTTATTTTCGTTACGTCACATGTTTTGAAATGATTTCCACGTATTTCTTGCATTTCCCTGAAGGTTTAAATCATGTTTGTGCTTATAAATCACTAGTAGTTCTACGAACAGTAGACCTCTCGAGAGAGCTTATTTACCTTGGGTCATCTGTACATAATACCTACCTTTTACCTAATTTTATAAATGGAAAATCATAAAATCAAGAAATTTTTTCCGCGCTAAAATGCAACAAGCACATCAACGCACTCACTGTTACACGCAATCTCAAGTTGGTTGTCATATCTCGATAACCACTTGACCAATTCTGTTTATTTTTACGTCAAGTTGTAATAATTGTGTACTTTGTCTACGTACCAAATATCATTAAAATCGGTTGGTAATTAGCGCCGCAATAAACTTCCCCCCTTTTTATGGGAACCACCCCTCCTATAAAAATCGCCGTTGACAAAAAATTAGGAATAAGGGTCTATTTTTTTGATGTATCTTTCTCAGTTTATGAAGAAAAAAAACTATTATCTACTAGATTGTACGGACCCGCGGTGGGCGAGTCTGACTCGCACTTGTCCGGTTTTTTTAGAACGCTTGCGCTTAATATAATTCTCATAAATTGGACGCTTTTACGAGGAAGCATGTGCTTTTTTTCACACGTCTGATGTTGTGCAATGGTGTGGCGTAGACGAGGATTTATTTGTTTTGTAAACTTTTAGTTGAATCAGTGACCGTAACTACATAAGTAATGTTGATTACATTTGCTTTATAAAGTCCAGTGTACTGTTTAACATGTTAAACACGCATACCACTCATTGTCTGTTCGTTTGTTGCGGCCGCGGTTCCGGCACATTTGTTCCTACAACAATGATATCCGATTACAAATGCTCCTCGTTGAAAGCTTTCAAGCTCATATTTGCATTAAAAATATGTAAGTATTATGACAACAAAGGAACTCTCCCTTTGTGAAATGTTTAAAATTGCCGCTTATGAAATATAATTAATTCTTATGATGTACTTAAGAGTTGGCTGGTTTTATAGAACATTTTAAATTTCTTATAAAGATGTCGGCGTGCTCTATTGTAAAACGAAACAAAATAAATGAATATTGGTTTACATTTCACATAACACATATAGCAATTAGTTGACTGATAGAAAACGAATATAATTTTTTTTTGTAAATAAATACTTATGATAAATAAAAACGCTCAACCCCATAACAAACATCCATGCTCATCACACAAAATGTTCGTCTTGGGTGAGGCTCGAACCCACGATCTACAGCTTAGCAGGAAAACATACTACCAACTGAGTTGCCTCTTTTTCTGAAAATATATATTTTTTAAATTATTGTTGTACTGAATCTATGCCTTTTAAAAAGTTATAACATTTATTGTTTCCTCTTTTTGCAACTTAAGAAGATCGTTAACATGTGCCAGCCATCGCTCTCCTCAAGCGTGAGTGATCTAAGTGTACTTACAAATATAAGTTTAGGAAGTCAAAAACCCCCGTATAAAAAAAATTGATGAAACATAGCTTAGAACACTCTTTATGAAATTATCTTTCAAATAAAAAAAAACTAGTTCACAATTGGTCCATCCGATTGCGAGCTACGATGCCACAAGAATATATATAGATACACAGATACACACGTCAAACTTATAACTCCCATCTTCTTGGGTCGGTTCGATTAAAAATCAAATAATAATTACTGTTACAGCTACTAAACCAAAGTCAATTAAATTATTGTGTCATTATCTCGGGAACCCATCTATCTGTATCAATAAAACGGCAGGAGGAATGGCTTTCCGCTTATTTATTTCAATAAGACAGCAGAATCTTGCAATCTTGGAATCTTCAAGGCTATAATGAATCTAGAGGCACGGCCGTGCCCCCGCCATGTGAGCGAGCGGGTACTGCTGGGACTATCTTTTCTCGAAGAGATTCGTCGGATTTTTAGATATCTTCTAAATCGAAGAGCTCCATCCTCGACACACATCGTTGGTTAATATCAACAATTTTCGCGACTGTTACTCATTGAAATGAAACAAATTTAACACTTTGTATAGGAATGGTAAATCTCACCACCATCCGTATCAGTTAGCCACCGTAGGCAAATCTTTGTTACAGAGAGCTTGGGGCATCTGTGATGATGAACACTTAACGGGAGAGCTTCAGCAAGTTAAAAAGGTGCTGCTGAAGAACAACCACAAACTCCCACGTTCGCATCACAGGAGCTGGCCCAAAGCACCCACAATTAACCGACAACCTGCTGTTTTGCCATATATTAAAGGGGTGACAGACACTATTTTTTGACTGGCCTTGTGGCTCAGTTGGTTACTACCAACTGCCTGCAGAGCTGTAGGTCGTGGGTTCGATCCCCACCCAGGCCAAACATTTGTGTGATGAGCATGGATGTTTGTTCTGTGTCTGGGTGTTTCTATGTATCATATGGATATATTTACAACAAAAAAAAGTATATATGTATTCTATCAACCATCTAGTTCCATAGTACAAGTTCTGCTTAGTTTGATCTAGATGGTGTTGTGTGAAATGTTCACAAATATTTATTTTATTTATTTATTAGTAATATTCTGAGGCGTACAGCTTCTATCTAAACCTATTTCAAGCCGTATAAGAAGATAAACCAGTTCGCAAGACCGTGGAGTATATGTACCTATATAAGCTTGACTGTGAATTTGGATTATCATACATAGAGCAGAGAAAGAGAAGCATCGGGACTCGCGTGACAGAACATATTGAACGGATATGAAAAACAGACGGTCTGCAGTGTGTAAGCAATTGAGCATGCACTAGACAAGCCTAACCACTACATCCTTTTAGATACTCCTTAAATCTTCGCTAGAAAGACGCCTTATGTACCAAGAATATTACGCGAGGCAATTGAAATTAAGAAAAACCCAAACTTTAATAGAGAAGATGGTTGGCAAGTACCACCTGCATGGGACCCGGTCATCAAATTACGCGTGCATTGGAAACGTTTTGCGTAAAAATAGTAGTAATTAACATTTCCATAACAATAAAGGCAACTGTCATGTAGTCTCATGTACGCGATAAATCCGTAAAATTAGATTCATTTCGATCAGGCGAGTTGTTGATCAATCGTAGATCCATATAACATAAAAAAAAGAATATAGGTTGTACTTACAATGAACCAACGCGAAACTAAAGTTAGTTTTTCAGTGATTATATCATGTGGTGTTAGTGCAGTCATATTCTTATTTTTATCACCTGATATGTGGCATAAAAATACTTCAAATCAGGTAGTCTCAACAAGTATGTTGAAGTGCGAAGTGCGTACGAATTGCTGTAAAATATTTAAATGCGCATTCTTTAGAATAATTCTAGTAAAATCACTTGTTTATTACGAAATAGTTCGTTGGATGTTACGAGTAAACGCATTTTTAATTTTTACAAGAGATGTGTTATTATAAAAAAAAAAATAGCCTATGACACTCTGGAAGTGAAGCCAAATCTAATGATAAGTACCTCGCACATCAAAATTGGCAAGCCGTTTAGGCTGTAGGCTGTCAATAAAAACATACATACATACATTCCAAAAACATAACTATCCTTCATACGCAGTCTGGTAAAAACCATGACCTTATATAGTATATAATTATGAGTTGTTTTCGCACATGTGCCGTGACCTTCTTTCTTCTAATATTCCCATATTGTACAAGTCATTTTCCCTCATTTCTTACATAGGTCACGTATTTTCGTGAAAAAATTGGGCAGAGAAAAAATGGTCTGTAAAGATATCACGAGACGTGCGAGATGGCAGCACTTGCTTACGTGATAACTGAACACGTGATCGACAAACTGCTCGCTACGACTGCGAGAAGTTAGGGCTTGTTCTCTGATTCATTGACCGAGCGAGGGAAGCGAGCGAAGCGTCTCTGCATCAACTGGCCAAATTTTCTTTCGTCTGTCAGTTTGTTTGTATGTTCGTACTCGCGTACAGGGCGTAATTTTGAACCAATTTTGATGAAACTTGGTATATAGGTTCTATGAATTATTAAATTTTTTGTCGTCGGTGATTTTTGATAAGAGGGGTGGTTCCCATAAAAAGGGGGAAAGTTGATTGCGGCGTTAATTACCAACCGGTTTTAATGATATTTGATAGGTAGGTAAAGTACACAATTATTACAACTTGTAGTAAAAATGAACAGAATTGGTCAAGTGGTTGTCGAGATATGACAACCAACTTCAGATTGCGTGTAACAGTGAGGGCGCGTGGATGTGCTTGATGCATTTGAGCGCTGAATAATTTTCTTAATTTTACGTTTTGTCCATTAAAATTAATATTTGTTTTTATAAGAATATACATTGTTTTTTTCATTAAAGGCATCTAAACATATCCTATTTTTGTATTAATTTTAAACCAGAATTGAGCTCTCGATATTTCGGCACAGTTACATGCGACTGACGACGATGACGACGACGTTAATAGTGTTTTAATGAATTACCGTGATAGTTTAAAAAAGTGACTTTCAGAAACGTCCAGCATTATAAGTATTAAAATTAAATTTATCTTTCAAGGTGCTTAAACTTATGGAAAAAATGTTTTTGACCGTAAAATAACGTCTTTAAAATGACTTATAATTGCGAAATCGGCCAAAATTGTATATAAGGCCTCCTTAGCCAACTTTATGTAGGTATTATGGACAGATGATCCAAGGTGAGCTGCAAATAAGCTCTCTCGCGAGGTCTACTGTTCGTAGAACTACTAGTATAAACATTAAGGATACGGATCGGATTAGCTCAGTTAATGTAAACAATCCCTCAGCGGGACGCGAGCATTTTCTCACTGTAAAAAGAGTTCACAGTCCAATGCGCGGACAATGTGCAGGTTGGCAGACTTCACACATCTAGATAAACGTTTAGACCTCAGAAATACAGGTTTCCTATTATGCGTTCCTTCACGATTTGAAGACGTGGCTAATTTGGGGTTTAAATCGTGAGTGAATCGGTTACTTCTGGGTAAGTGCGCTCCATCGTAGACCGCAACGTTGCTTAACATCAGGCGAGTTGGTGGTCAAGCGCAAACCCATTTCTACATTAAAAAAAATAACAACCTGCACATAACATAGAAAAGACAGAGACATATGTACTAAAATTACCTTGAAGTTTTGGCCACGTAATTGGAACCAATCCGGTTTCAATTAGGTGGACAAAACTTCAAAAATATTATGTATAGATAGGAATACATTTTTATGCAGCATTTTTTTTTAAGAAATGGGTGTAAATGAAAGTACTCAAAAATAATATTTGAAAATAGGCTGGCCAGCAAATTGGCAAGATTATAGGGTTCATTTTGATGTACCTAAATCAAAAAATAATAATTAAATAACAAATACTGGATATTATCAGTTTTTTGTGATTTTAAAAATGAAACTAATTCACGTTATCGTAAGACCTAAACGAAATACTTATTTTTAAGAACATTTTGAGAGAATTAATCACATAAAGAACAATGAAACTTAAATAAAAAATAAAAAAAACATAAAATTTGGTAAATACCAATATTTCCATTTTAAATATTATCATGACAAGGAAATAAAGGTATAGTTGTCCAAGATGCCACGATGTCACACAATGACCTCACTACTATAAATTTTAATCCCTATTCAATGATTTTATATGTTTAAAAAGGTTGAGATACGCGAGAGAGCGAATTCTTAACAAAAATTATCACTTCAAAGCTTAATATTTCGCAAACGGATCCTTAAATTGAAAAATGGTTTTCGCACAACCCAATGTTTTATAGCTTTCTAGTACGTATAGTCATTTAGCTAAACCGCGGAAATCTATAAGGGTTCCTTGTTTACTACGGAACCCTAAAAACGCATGTTAATACAATAATGATACAGAACATCAAAATTCTTCAGTTATTTTGCTTATAAAAGTAAACGTTACCGACTTAGTATTCATTATATTCACTTCAGCATGTAAAACGAACTATGAAAATTAAATTTCGTATTATTAAAAAAATTATAAGTTATGACATAATCACGTTCCACGACATGCCTATCTATTTTAAGACATTTTAATCTTTAGCAGTCATCCTGTTTTATAACAGTGACGCATGACATTTACGTCGATATTAATATTTTTCTTTTGATACGTAATGGCGCAGAGTCATCTTGTATTATCAAAGTGACGCTAGATGGTGCTTTTATCAATTTTTCTTGAGATATATTGTACTATAGTATAATTATATTAGTTTATTTAAGCAGGTACCTATGTACCTGCTTACATAAACTTTCACAGTTCACTGATGAATTATTGATATTGGTCAATGGAGAAGTTATTCTAACTTCTATAGTACTAACTTATTAATACTTTATATTGTAAGTATGTGAACGCCTACCATTTCAGGATATTTCTTCTGTATAGAAAATATGAGAAATTATAAGTATTCATAGATTTATGGCACATTTTGATAATTAGTCCTGTTTCATAACTTTTTATAAATTACGTTCATAAGCCTAGGTGTGCTAGTGGATCTCTTACTTTGCCGGATTTGTTTTGGTTATTTTACACGAAAGGAAAGTTTTTCAGTTATGAATATTAAATATAAAATGAATTTCACGTGACAAAGAGCAAAAACATGCCAACTGACAAACGCTCGTAATGGAAAAATGTTTCTTTGTATTTTTTCAATCAACGTGCAAAATGAAATCGTACTTGTATTGACGAAAATGTAAAAGGGAATGTTGGTCGACTTGCGTATTCTGATCACTCAACAATCATATTTGGCATACATCATTGGGGAGTGGATTCAGAGTGCAGTTACTATTATTATTATAAAATAATATATAAAAGCTGTAGAGTTGAAACATCGTGCAAATTAAACCGCTGTAGCAAAAATAGAAAGGCCCTCTGCAAAAGTTAGCAGCTTTAATTAATTTTAAATACAAAATTGGAGGAGAACGTTTAATTTTAAAACAATAGCAGTCACATTTCATCATAGCGATTGCGTCATTTTTCCTCCTCGCGGAATGAATGGCAGCTCTCTCGCCTGAATATTTCATTACTCCCCACCGTTCATGATACCCTGGTACATTATTAACGAACCCGTGCATGTATTAAAGCACGACAAACCAGGAAAATTGTGTTTTTGAGGAATCCCTATGGAATTTTTTAGCTGTTTACTCTTAGAACCGTATTTGGTTCGGCCCTGTATGAACGAGGCAAAGCTACGAATAGCAAGCAAATTTCCTGTCCTTAAATAATATATTATTAAATAATTTAAATAATTACTGTAAAGAACAGTACCTACTTCTATAAAAAAATACGGAAAATGATTTACACAAATATTTTTTTGTTGAAAACTTGTGATGTTGCTTTCTAGGGCGGTCTTTAATAATTATTTTTATAAGTTCATGCAGTAATTTTATATCTTCAAAAATGTTGGCATGTGCGAATGAGACGGACGACGGGACTCTTAATATTTAGTAATAAATATGTATAAAAAAAAAATTACATCAGTACATATTTTTACAAAATACAGGTAATGAGTGCAAAATTGATTGATTTAGTAAATCCATTCATAAGATTTGTTGCCATTATTCCACGCCATATTCAGTTCGCATGATTTATCATTGAAATATACACACGCATTTTTAATGAATGTCAGGATCTATTTATCGTATCACATAGGATACAAAAACGTATGACAAATACAAAGTTAAATACAAAATTATAAATATAAAAAAAAATGATAAAAACATAACTCGAATATTACAGTCTGCAAGCAAAGTACCCAAACGACAGCGACATTACTTCGTTGGAACGTATAGACAGAAAAAAGTTACGTATATGTATTCAAAATCCTGAAATTCAGTAGGTATCTAATATGTACAATCCATGAATACTCCGCGATTAAAAGCGTGAAAAAAAGACAAATAGGAACATCTCATTCAAGACATTATTAGGTTGATGATTAGACGAGTTTTGTTGTCAAAATTATAATTCCCGCGGTGAATTTCTGGGAAACAGAATCTGTTTTTACTGAAACTTTTTAATGCTCATGAATATATTAACAGAGAGTCGGATGTTTTGTGCGATATTGAATGTGTAATCACTCATTAAAATTAATAAGTTGAGATTGAAAACAAAGACCAGTTTCGCTCGAATTTATTATTGTACCTTTGAATAACAGATGAGGAATACAAGATAAAGGCCAGGGAAAACTATAGAACCGACAGAAAGCACCGTGCAGTTTTTGAATTAAAAAGTATACATTTAAACTACTTAGTTTTTAACTAGTTTCAAGGTAACGACAGCATATAAAACCTTAAAAATTGTGGCCGGGTTTTGTATACAACTTTCTCTTTTATGATTTTACTTTATAGTGATTCTTCTTAAAGAATTAAGAAGAATCACTATAAACTAATTATTGAACTAACGGAATTATTGAAAATCTTTAATTTTAGAAAAATGAAAGATTTTCAATAATTCCGGGCAGGTTACGAACCCTGATAAGAGATAGAGTAATGAGATAGAGAAGGCTGTAGATGATGATAGGATTACTTCTGGTTCCGTCTGTATTCCTGTCAAGACTCTTATTCTTAAGAACGCATTAAAGTATTAAGTTGATATTAGCACTTATCTATGAAATATTTAGGCTAAATTGCTTCTGAATCAACGTAATAAAATATACTGCCATTTACGTCTTCTATATTGACACTCGCTAGATAGATACGTGGATAAACAGTAAACTATTGTACACTTAAAAATTAAGAACCTTACTTAAAAGTGAATAAAAGTAATAAAAAAAAAACGACATCAAAACAATTCAATTAACTGAAAAGGGAGAAATAACAGGAAAAAATCAAAACTGGGCGTCTGTCTAAGTAGGTACGTAAACCAACTATTTTTTGAGGTCGGTGTCTATATGTGCCTTAGTTGATGATAGTTTAGGGCCTGACACCGACCTCAAAAAATAGTTGGTTTACGTACCTACTTAATACCTACGTAACGTCTAATTTTTGCGTTATAAAGTATGCCAGATCCTTTCACATAGCATTGTAGGCAAGTTGGTGGTCGAACGTTGATATATTTTATGTAAAAATAATCCCTTTGCTTATAATTACGAATTTGACGAGAGTTTTACAGTACACAGTTGGAATGTATGAACGAATATTGTTTTTAACTATAAAATATGTCTGTGTATAAATATGTAGTCTTTCAATTTGGTATTTTTGCGTCAATGAAACTGTTAACTACTTCTATGGTTTTTAAATTCGAAATTAGGCTTGCGCTTGACTGTCAACTCATCTGGTGTTAAGCGACAGTTACAGTCTACGATGGAGCGCGCTTGCCTAGAAGACACCTATTCACTCGCAATTTGAAGATATCTAGATTATATCTATTCGGAAAGAGCTATTCAGGAAGCACATTCCACATTTTGCGGTCGCACAATGAAAGTGGAGCCAAAGCGTTTCGTACGGGTTTTCGGAATATCAACCATGTAACGAATGAATGATGTATGAATTTAAGTAGTATTGTTAGATAATTCTTAATTACATATGTATACCAACTATGCATTTAAACTCGCACTTGGCCAGTTAGTTTCATAGTTAACTAAAAGCATCGTTACGTTAAGTGAGAAATCGGGCCCTGGGCTTTGAAATAACACTCCAAATAAATACAAAGGCAAATGCTAGTGCATAATAAATAAAGAATCCAAGAATAATCGCGGAATTTCAATTCGGCCCTCCGCTCAGTTCATTCTAATGTCGGACAAAAAAAACAATGTTACCGTTAAGATACTAGGGAATTAGCAATTCAGATTAGTAATTTAAATAACGGAGGGACGTATCACACGTACCTACTTTATAAATGGCTGCAGGAATGTATCTACTACTAAATATAGTTTTATAGTTTAGTATATAGATACTCGACGGAAGTTGAGTTGGAAGCTTATATATAAAAGGTATTTCGTTTTCTTTCAGGGTGTTTTAAGTGCGTTTTAAAATTCTTCGTTAATTAGGATTAAATTTTAAAATGTTAACACAAAATTGGACCTGTACGAAGCGTACATGAAACGAATTTTCAGAATTGGTCGCTGTGACGTTACAGCAAAGTACCAGCTATGTTCGACGCCCTGCTCTCCACAGGAAACGATATAGTTCATTCTACAATTTTGAAGGTTCATTCCAAAAAGGTTCTATTGCGTGTTAGTAATTTCAGTGTAATAAAGCCAACAAAGTTTTATTTATGCAATAAAAATCAAAAGTTTTTTTGGTAACATCTGTTTTTCCAGTCTTATGGCTTTAAGTCCAAATGTGAGAGATTTCCATATTTTTAGGGCTCCGCACCTCAAAAGAAAAAACGGAACCCTTATAGGATCACTTTGTTGTCCGTCTGTCTGTCTGTCTGTTCGTCTGTCCGCGTGTCAAGACCTTTATCTCGGGAACGCGTGAAGGTATCGCGTTGAAATTAAAACCATATACGCAAATCCATAGTATCTTGCTGCAGAAAGAAAAATCAAATTTCTCAGTTTTCATAAAAAAAAGTTACAACCGAATATGTCGTAAAAAATGCACATTTCGACCTATGGGGTACTTCCCGTTGATCTAGAACTATGAAATTTGGCAAGAAGCATTGTGTTAGAGTACACATATAGGAAAAAATCCGAAAACTGGACATTTTTAATTTAATCACAAAAAAATTGTGTCTTTACGCAAGGAATGAGGGTCCAAATTTTAAAGTTCTTTAACCGTATCATGTGGGGTATCCTATGAAAGAGCTTTATTAGCATAAGTTAAAACAGGTTTTTAAATATTTTTACGATGTTTATTTTTCGGTACCTATAAGAAGGAAAATATGAAAAAATACGATGTCCCCCTTTTATCTACTAGTTTATAAGGAACCCTCAGTGGGCGAGTCTGACTCGCACTTGTCTGGTTTTATTTTACTTAGAAATCCTTTCACAACGATTTCAGTCTACATTTTTTATGCGTACTGTTCACAGTAACTGTAGTGCAACTCTCTGGCGCCTTCTCTATTTCCTAAAAGTTAATCTTGGATTTCTTAAAGCTAATATGAAGATATCTTCAACATCGACGTGCTCTATGTCCGGCCACACTATCGCTTACCATCAGGCAGCTCGTGGTCAATTTATTAAGTCAGCGATAACCATGGCGACAACTAATAATTTTCATTGAATTGATTCAACTGTGATGCTTCTTATATTATCGGTCTAAATGCTATCACCTTACTACACAGACACCATCACATGGCTAAAGCTACTCACAAAAATGTAAAAGCGTATGTTAAATGAATTACGTTAAAATCTCTGTCAGAATTTTAGAAGTAGAAATAGTAGACAAAGTAAAGGATTTGTTATTTTAGCATTACATAAAACTAATTAATTTAACAGACTTCAGAAAAGGAGGAGGTTGTCAATTCGTAGCGTATATTTTTTATGTATGTACACGAATTTTTCCGTCATTCGTGAACCAATTTTTGTGTTTCTTGAATTGGTGTATAGAGATAGCTCCCAAGTTGGTCCCATAATTATTTTATAAACATTGCTTTATTAATTTTTGAATAATATCTAAAAATGAAAATGTTCATTGTATTACATAGAATCGCAGAGATCCATCGACACGTTTTTCTTTGCAAAAGTGTCAAATGTTAAGGATTATCGTATAAACATCTGCACATGTTCTTCTTCTTCTTTTTTGTTTTGGACCCGCATTAAAGCATTTGCCAGTGCCAAGTATTAGGATTTTTTCAAGTTTCTTGAATAAAACAAGTTGTAAATGTTCTAGTCACAATCTAAATCACGTATACAGTCAATTTATAAGTCGAGTCCTGCTTCAGTAAAGTGGTGGCGACTTTACTAGAAGCTTCTATGGAGTTTTGCCGACAACGTAAAATCACACGTTTCACTGCTTTATTTCACTTGCCCACACTCACGCGCTTAATCTAACACTTAATGAATAAAACACCACCATTTTTATAGCATTAATGTTAAAAATAACACAAGTTTAGGAAAATAAAACAAAGCAACAACACGCTACTAAGACGTTCCCGCCAAAACCCCCCTGCACATCTTCTAATCTTCGAAGACGAAGCCTTTGACATTCAATGACAAATCTCATTCTTGACAAAAAATATGAGCAGATGAAGAGAGGTTTCTTTAAAAAGTTTACAACCTTGAAGGATTTAGTAAAAAGAAAACCGCCTTACTCCTCATCCAATGTGTATAAGGTGAAAATTGAGTTACTTCGACGATTGAGCGTTTTGTTTAATTATTACCCGACTGAGCATGATGATATGAATTTTATGTATCCTAATCCTTTTTAATACTACAAGTAACGAAGTAACGTACTTTGAAGTCGGTTGTTTCAGTTTTTTAAACTATTAAATTATTTATTTTAATATTTTTTTATAATAAAGGAGATTTCTATTATTTTTTAATTAAAGCTGTTATTTTTAGCTCCACAGACTCCGGGGTCCGTGATCTTTGTCAATTATGCTTAATACATACATTGTTACGGGAAGACAAGATTTTTCTTTTTATCGAGTTTTTAGCTTTGCGCCTACCAACGACCTTGCTTATCGAAATCGCTGTTTAGACTCAGAATCAGAATCAGAATCAGAATTTTTTATTGCATAAAACTGGTACATTAAGGTGTTATAAATTAGTTTGGTATCACAGTCTACCCATAACCAGACCCAGACTAAGAAAGTATATCACTTGCAGACATACATTATAAGAAATTCATAAGCGTTTTATACTCTACCGTATAAAAGACTCATGACTGCATAATTAAGACCATAGAACAGAAAAAAAAACCTTCTCAAATAAAAGTTATCTCCAGTGGAAGATGTCGCAGAATGCGTTTTTAATGGAGTAATCTCGGCCGTTCTTACACTCCACTTACAAATCGCTGTTTTCGGACTTGTTTAAAGCAGATTAATGAATAAAACATCCGCTCGGAAGCTGCGTTTAGGTTTAGAATGGTTTGTGATATCTCTCGGTCGCCGTTCGCACTTCGCACATTACGCGAGTGTTGACGTTAAATTTATTACGACGGCTTGCGATTCTACTTTTCTGACCATCATTGTATATTGTTGATTTTTTCTTACTAGCTGCATCAAGCGTCTTTACTAGCGACCGTAAAATCTTTTCTGGTGGATAGTCCTCCATGGACTATTGATACTAGTACAGAAAAATAAGATTTGTGACACATAAAACACAGCTTATAAAAAAATTCAAATCTAAAATTTTAATGTTTTGAAATACATTTATCTTTTCATTGTAGTGAGGTTTTGTGCCTACAAAGTTCTTTTTAGCTTATCTTGTTTTATTTTATTAGGGTATTTGGTTTGCATTAAAACCCCAACTCTATAGTCGAGTCTAACATTTCCAAATACTTAACTGTGATTACTTTGATCTCTATTGCTTAATGGATTTTAGAATATTTAATTTATAATAAAGTATTTACATTAGTATTATAAAACAGGCCACGATTCAATCTATGTAGTATCTATGTAGTATTGAAATAATCTACCAACGCAGCTGAAAGAAATAGAAAATATACATAATTTTTCTCAAACCCAAAAAAATATACGAATTAAAAAGGCTATTATACGTTAGAAGAGTTTTTTAAAGACAAACTCATCATAGAATAAACCGTTCCGCTCTGCTTTAGATTGCTATACCCTATTAGGGTGATTATGTATGTATGTTATGTATGTAATTGAATGCAATAAAAAAATAAACAATAAACAAATAATATTTTTTGAATAGTAAAAGTATACATATATTGTATGTACTCGTACTTGCTGCGCACATATTTTGATTTTTATCGCATAAAATCATAAGTCGGCCCCTACTAAAGTACCTTAAATTTAAAAGATGAAACAAACCTAGAGATATCATATTATATAAGAATATAGTTTTCATTAAATGTCTTTGATTTTGTCAAAAATATATATAAAGGCACTATTTGCTCCATCTCGTCAGTTTACCTAATAAAAACAGTGTAAAGCACGCTGATATGATGAAGGCTCGTAAAACTGCCATTAAGGCTCTCCAACCCATCTGGTGCACTCGAAGGGCTTGAGAAAATTTTAAACTCGTAACAGGCCTAACAAATTTTAAGTAAATTGTTAAGGGTTGCGGAGTAGCCCTTCTTTATGTAGCGCGGCACGAAGCTAGGGCTGATACGCTTGCTTAATTGTTTGGGCTTTGTTTAAAATCTGATCGAATTGTGTTTATGACGTGTCGATGAAAGTATAATTTTTAACAATATGGGTACTAATTTCGGCACCTTATTAGACACTCGTTCTCAAAGAATGTCAACTGCGCCTTCGCTTTACTGTTAGAGATAACTTGGCACTCCTGTACAAATCTGGTCCAGTAATTTTGTAACCAGCAGTAATTTAGTACCAAATATACATTTTTGCAAGATATTTCGTGTATTTCATGAATCAGTTTCTCTCTCATCTTTAGTATATTTTACACTGTAAAGTGCAGTTAACTAAAAAGTACAATGTTACAAATTTACAACATGGTACTAATGTGAACTAAAAACATCACCTTCCTGTCTAAATATTGTTTATTACGTATAAATAAATAAAAAAACGAGTTGAGAAAGGGCAAGATCCCTTTGCCTCCCAATGGTGGCATAAAAAGAATTTTACTGCCGCATGAAATAGAGAATTGTGCGACAACCCTACTTGCGAAACATAGAGCCCTCCATTAGGCCGTCTCGGTGCTTCCGGTGTTTTCTTTCCGGCGCCATTCGGGCACCTTCTCCTTTCAATGGCCTCGATAAATGTATAACACGGGCTGGCGTGCTCTTGTATGAGGTACGACTGGCGATTATGAGTACTAATACGAGATCGAATATGATGCAACCGGACTCCATCTGGTAAAAGGTAACAAAAAAGGTCGCAATATATATCTTCTCTTGCTGTCTCGTTGGTTTGAGATCATACCATAATATTATATTTGTACTTTTACGCATCCTAAGAGTTTGCGTAAAATCTGTGTTCACTATTAAACTGTCCTTCAATGTTACTACAATGTTACAACATATACATCTTAATGTTACTTTGTGGCCGACAGGTTAGGCAGGCGACGGCGTGGTTATAGTAATCACAAAAAAATGCATTGGAATTCGGCTATCAAATGAAGCTGCCCGAACAGATTGTTGGGTTTTTTGTGATAGTTTTTAGGGTTCCGTACCTCAATAGTAAAAAACGGATCCCTACGGATAGGTTCCTTTCACTTTGTTGTCCGTCTGTCCGTCCGTCGAATGTCAAGACCTTTATCTCGGGAACGCGTGAAGGTATCGAGTTTAAATTAAAACCATATACGCAGATCCATAGTATCTTGCTGCAGAAAGAAAAATAAAGTTTCTAAGTTTTCGTAAAAAAAAGTTACAGCCGAATATATCGTAAAAAACGCACATTTCGATACTCACAAGGGAATCATAACCTATGGGGTACTTCCCGTTGACCTAGAACAATGAAATTTGGCAAGAAGCATTGTGTTAGAGTACCTACACATATAGGAAAAAATCCGAAAATTGGACATTTTTAATTTAATCACAAAAAAATTGTGTCTATGCAAGGAATGAAGGTCCAAATTTTAAAGTGATTTAACCGTATCATGTGGGGTATCATATGAAAGAGCTTCAGTAGCATAAGCTAAAACAGTATGTATATTTTTCGGTTTATGAAGGAAAATATAAAAAAAAAAAACCCCTATTATCTACTAGTTTGTACAGAACCCTCGGTGGGCGAGTCTGACTCGCACTTGTCCGTTTTTTTCTACTTGAGGGCGGTAGATTAAGTTTTAGAATAGGCGCCAACAAATCACCTGAACTGCAATGAAACGGCACTTAAACGTGGTCCCTAACTATGGGCCTTATAAGGAAACTCAAGGTCACGCAACGAGCTATGGAGAGGGCTATGCTCGGAGTATCTCTACGAGATCGAATCAGAAATAAAGAGAAACGTAGACGTACAAAAGTCACCGATATAGCACAGCGGATTAGCAAGTTGAAGTGGCAGTGGGCAGGACACATAGCACGTAGAACTGATGGCCGATGGGGCCGAAAGGTTCTCGAGTGGAGACCACGTACCGGCAAGCGCAGCGTAGGAAGACCAGCCACGAGATGGATAGATGATCTCATACAAGTGGCGGGAAGCAATGGATGCAAGCCGCTTCCAATCGGTCTTTTTGGAAATCCATGGAGGAGGCCTATGTCCAGCAGTGGACTTCTTATGGCTGAGATGATGATGATGATGATGAATCACCTGGGTTATGGCAACGTAATGCCCCTCTAAAAACCCTTAATAACCTCAAAGAAATGCAACTACACAAAAGCAACGTCGTATGCAAAACAAGGTACTCTGTCTGTAAATACCCGAACAGAACGATTATCGTTCTGTAAGTATTGTAGTATCGTTCTGTTAACACTGATATCTATCAGTGTTTTCCAAATTAGGTTCGGTTCGTTAATTTTCCAAATCAAATGTCAATATCAAGTCAAAGTTTATCTATAACTAGATGTTCATTGCTCCGTTTCACAAAAGGGAATTAAATTCTTGATATTAAAGAGCTCCTTTGACAAGCGGCTCCGTAATCCGAACGAATTAGTACTTATTTAAATCTACTCTAATCTGTCTGGTATTAGATTTCAGGTATTATTGGGAGTCTAGACGCATTCGCTCTCGAACGTTCAACTTTAGAATAATAATAATTAGATTAACAAACCGCGTGGCGAAATTACTAATCGTATTTTACCTTTACAGAATTGTATACGTCAGTATGGGGTTTTTACCTATTTTTGACGATGATAACGATTTGGAAAACACAGACAAATGAAATACTGTTACTGTTATTCATGTTGACGCACACAGTCATAATCGTCATCTTCCTACCCTTATCCTACTCAGTTGGGTTCGGTGCGGTACCTATGTATATTTTCGTCGTATCTGATTTCACTCTTTTCTTACTCATGTCATCATTCATGCAATTCATCCACACTTTCTTCGATGCACGTCTAGTGCTGTGCCTATTCACATTCCCACGCATTGTTATTTTGTGATATGATGACATATGCCACACAGCCATAGAGTATAGAGTACTTATAAAAAAAAAGGTACTATCGTATTGCGTCTCTAATTTTTGCAAATCTATTCAGTTGCTCGGTAACTGTTTGCGTAAAAACTCATATCATTATCGAGCTGCAGGTTTTGGAGTATTATCCAAGAGAATCATTGTTATGGGAGCCAAATAACTTAAAACACATAGATAATGTATTTTATGTTATTATATGTTTTATATTCACTTTTATTGTTTTATATACACTTTCAAAATGTGGAATGCTCTTGAATTAATCTTTCCGAATAGGTGTAATCTAGGTGTCGTCAAATTGCGAGTGAATAGGTGAATAGGTTTTTAGGCAAGCGCGCTCCATCGTAGATCGTAACTGTCGCTTAACACCAGGCCAGTTGACGTTCAAGCGCAGGCCTATTTTCGAAAATAAAAAAAGCAAAATAAAGCAGCACTGATGAGATAGAGAGCGTACTTTCATCTTGTACTCTTGCCGAACGGAACAGAGGTTCGAAACATTTAACGAGAGTGTCTCGCTATCCAAGATTATATTAAGTCATCAATATTTAAAGCCGTTACGCTTCTGTCGCTAGTAAAAGGGTTAGAAATAGTTTCTTAAAGAGATCAGCCCTTATAAAGAAGTTTTGTAGATGTCTAGAAAGTTCGGCGCTATGTTACGCATTTGTATTTTTATCTGGAATTCTACAAAGATACTTTGATATGCTTAGTTTGGTTATATTGGAGAAAAAATATCATTGGTTTATCATAAAATAACTGTAAAAGTATTTATTACACTCTTAAAAATAATAATCACATTTAGCGGTCTTCTTCAAAAAGAGCCATGTAGACAGAATCTTGCCTGGAACTACGAATACCGCTCGCGCTGCGCATGATTATTTTGCAAAATTATGAAACCCCTAGGTAAAATTGGTCGTCTGATCCGCGCCAGATCCGCTAAGAATAAATTTTTAACCGACTTCTAAAAAGGAGGAGGTTATCAATTCGTACCGTATATATATATATTTTATGTATGCACACGAATTACTCCGTCATTCGTGAATCAATTTTTATGTTTCTTAAATTGATGTATAGAGAAAGCTCCCAAGTTGGTCCCATAATTATTTTAGAAACATTGCTTTATTACTTTTTGAATAATCTCTAAAAGTAAAAATATTTTCATTGTATTCCTGAGTGAGTGCGTCAGATTATAGAATCGCAGAGTTCCACTGACACGTTTTTCTTTGCAAAAGTGTCAAATGTTGAGGTTTTTCGTATAAACATCTGCACATTTTCTAATCTGCGACGACGAAGCATTTGACATTCAGTGACAAATGTCATTCTTGAAAAAAAAAACGAGTGGGTGAATAGAGGTCTTTTAAAAAGTTTACAATCGTGAGAGATTTATTGACCTTGAAAAGTAAAACCTACTTACTCCTCATCCAATGTGTATAAGAAGAAAATAGAGTTACTTCAACGCTTGAGCGCCTTGTTTAATTATTATCCTTACATATATGTATTACAAGTAAACGAAATAACGTACTTTAAAGTTGGTTGTTTCAGTTTTTTTAACTTTAAAATTATCTATCACAAGTTTTTCACCTTCGGCGTGCTACATCTCGCACATATGGACTCGACTGGCCTTGTGGCTCAGTTGGCAGTGTGTACTACGTCTACCTGCTGAACTGAAAGGTCGTGGGTTCGATCCCCACCCAGGGCAAACATTTGTGTGATGAGCATGGATGTTTGTTCTGTGTCTGGGTATTTCTATGTATCATATGTATATATTTACAAAAAAAAAGTTTATATGTATTCTATCAGCCATCTAGTTCCATAGTACAAGCTTTGCTTAGTTTGGGCTAGATGGTGTTGTGTGAAATGTCCACAAATATTTATTTATTTAAATCACATAATTATGAGAAGAAAGTGATATATGAAAACTTAAGTTTCATTTTAATGATCTTATCAACGATAACCCACCCGAGAGTTTTAAAAAAAACAGATCACGTTACATGTATTGAGTGCCACCCCCAATTTTATGTTTTTTGTAGCAGTTCAGAGAACGAACCTACCTGCCAATATAATAGTCTCCAAGTAAAATGGCTGTGACTTACGATAGAAAGACGAAAGAGTAATATGATGAAATTATAAAGAGTTCTTCATTTCCCGGAACGGCGAATAATAAGAGTTCTTCGTGCTACGAAACCCTAAAAAGGGAACAAAAAGAAAACCAGTATACGATTAGAAAACTCAAACTTGTAATAAATAAATATTTACTTAAAGAAAATTTCGATTCTTGCCCGTATTTGTGTGATGAGCATGGATGTTTGTTCTGAGTCTGGGTGTTTCTAGTTTTCTATTCTTCTGAAAATAATAATAATAAATTTTAAACTACAAACTGAGTGCAAAGGAATCGCAAGTTGACCTTTGCACTACCAGTTGATGGGATCAATAAACTTTGTCAAATAATCACTAAATAATAATAAAGTATAAAAAAATAAATTTTGTGAACAAATAAAGGGGGAAAAACCTAGTGATTCTCAAGCGGTAGTTTCACATTTATACCAGTTTATACGATCTAGTTTGAAACGGATCCTGTGTGATGCACTCTCTAAACAGCTGTAAAATAATGTTATTACCGGCCTAGTGGTGAGTGGTGAGACCCTCCTCGAATCAATACGCAATCAAAACGTCCGCGGCACGCCCACGACGGTATTACACTAGTGAAGGGCCGCAAGGACTTGTTGTTACGCAGTGACGGAACTCGGCTGGTTCGATTACGATGAAGATAGGCTACACTGCGACGAGGATGTACGTGCTACACATTATTTATATTCATATTTATTCATAGCAAGCAATATGTTACATGTCAAATGATAAAAATAGAAGTATCTAAGTAAAGTAGTATCTGGACATTACAGCAGTGGATTGATGTGCCTACATTTTCGTACAAAGCATATTAGATAAGTATAGGTACATAATTACATATATACCGAACCTGCAGTATATATATATGTTGTTATTATTGTTTTGAAAAAGATGGCTAAAATCGGTTGAAATTACATGTGACCGCGCCATAAGAAGTGTGTTGACTATTTTAAAGATAGTCGAATTTACAACGATGGTTCCATATACGTTTAAAATCTGAAATATATAATTAATATGTACTACTATTCTGTACGGTAAAGTGAACGGTTAGCGTTCACTTTTGACTAGAATATGTACATCTACAAACAGATCAATCATTTCTGTTCAGGTAGGTTCTTGCACATATAAAGCAGGCGTATGTGTGAAAATAAACAGTCAACGCGACGAAGAGTAAGTTAGAAAACTGCGTTCTCCTTGCTACGGCCGCGGGTTCCATACAAATTATCCCTTCCTGCCCGATTGAAGGATCTCAAAGTTGCCTGCGTAATTTGATTTCGAATCGAATTATCAACAGCCCCAGACGTCAGCCAACTAATAACTAAATAGGGCGCCGTAAGTATTGGCAAAATTTACAATATTTTCCTCGAAAATGGGGGAAAATTACTTACATAAAGGTTCAAATATTATTATTTTATGGTTACACGTTCTGGGAGCTACATGGAACAGATATGTAACACAATATTTGTCAGTTCGTTATATCTGCAACTACTTTATCCACCTTCTAGGGATACAAACAGAAATTTAATCATCTTTAATATATCTTACGTGTTATTCACGTGTATCAGACAAGCCGTCCTTCGGGAGTGACGTCTGCGCTGCTCCTATTGAAAAAGACCACCGTATGCGGTTGAAACTATAGTCGAAGATTTCGACTCAAAAGTAAACGTGAGTAACCCCTAAGATATTTTAAAGGTGTGTAACCACGTTAGTTTCCATGTTAGTAGGTTAGATTCGTACTCCTGAAAAGGCCCATAAGAGTTTTTTCTGGCATACATTATTCACGCAAAAATGTAAGGTCAATACATTTTTGCGTGTATAATGTATGCCAGAAAAAAACTTGCAACATTATGTTACACAGGAGGCTAGCCATGATTACAATACACTGATAAGATATACTCGTAAATACTTTAAAACTGGCTTCTTTAAAAATTAATACTCCTTTATCTGTGGTATAAGTCATAATTGATGGCTATTTTGTTTTTAAATAATTTATTATTGTTATTATTTTTTCTAATGGAATATTTAAAAAAATATATTTGTTATAGATGAGAAGGACCACCTGGAAGAATTAATGGGTAATATTTTATAGCCGACTGCTAAAATTTCGTTCTATTCGTATGGTAAAATAATTTGTACATAATAATAAATAATTTAATATTGAAAAAGAGATATTGTAAAAGCTTACATTTATGATGTGTAAATAAATATGTGTATTTAATATATAGCTTATATATTAATATAAGCTTAAAGAAGTGTTGGACATATGCAATCACTGAGTGTCGTATTTAATGTTAAATGTAATTTTAATTTTCACTTGTTTCAGGTAAGGTCACGATATGTATCATGACATCATATCTAAAAGAGATAATGAAGCATCATAAGGTTTGCCAAGTATATGTTGTTACCATGCACGTTCCTTTAATAACATCGCTTCGTAGTAGAAAGGGATTTTAATATGGTCTTTGAATAAAATAATCTATTTATTTATTCAATAAAAAATAAACCGACTTCAAACTGAAAAGAGAGAAATAACACGAAGAAAATCAATACTGGGCGTCTACCTAAGTAGGTACGTAAACCAACTATTTTTGAGGTCGGTGTCAGGAAATAAGCTATCATCAACTAATATACAGACACCGACCTCAAAAATAGTTGGTTTACGTACCTACTTAGGTAGATGCCCAGTATTGATTTTTTTCAGTTGATTGTTTTTTTTTTAAATTACTTATATTCTCCGATGGTTAGCAACATACCTAAGTTCGAAATACTCGATTTTGTCGCGTTCGCACGCGGTCAGTAGACATTCCTGCTGCGACTGGAGCACGTTCACCGACTGCAAATATACTTGCAGCAATACCTGCGCTTTAGTTTTTATCTCATGATATTTAGTATGAAGCTTGTGCTATTTTTATTTGCTTATTATAGGCTAAAATTAATCTGTGCGAATACTATTTTTATCACACCTATCCGGGAAACGGTGTACGTTGGTTTCCACATAAAAGCTTTTAAAATATCAAAATAGGTACAGTTTTCTGTACTACTTTTCTTTAAAGAGTAAAAATACTTTTTAAATAGTGATTAGTACCTAGGATGAAAAACGGCGGCAATCAATGAGATTTTGTCTATGGAGAGGTTACTCTTTGAATATGAAGTAAAAGAATGGTAAATCTCAGCACTTACGAGGATAAGACAACATCCTTATGGCCTTGTAGTATCTTGGCCTTATAATCTCGATGTTGCACTTTCTAAACATATAAGCTGGCATTGTCACTGTTCACAAGTTAAGACATGTGTCTAACAGCGTTGCCCGACGTGGCGCGGCTGAAGACGAGTCGGGCGATTACCTTAATTGACGCTTGGCACGCAGAGCTGGGGCAACTTTTCTATGTATGATACATGAGGCAACGATATGAAAAATTTTACTACACAAAGCAAGAAGGTCTAACAATGATTATATCGGCCAGTTAAAAGAGGCGATGTGCTCTGGAATTGAAAAATAAGTTCTATGAATTCGTCGTTGTCACCTAGGTGTGTGTTTCAATGGTCATCTTGTGCATTATTTAATAGTTTAGGATACCAGCTACTACAAGCACTGCGCTGATTAAACGAATTATTAATTATTATAATTATTACTTCAGTCTGAATTGAAACAACGCATAAAGTTACAACAATCAATAGGACATTGCTCTTGTTCAATCAGCATTATCATGAATAACATGCTCGTTTTCTGTCTGGGAATATAACTTCGGCAATGACGCCATAAAAATAATTTTAATGAAGTAAAACAGAATCTATTGCGCGGGTTGTTATTAAAGGTCGACGCAGAAAGAGCCGGAGGCACAAAACTGATGCTAGTTTAACTCCTACCCGCATCTTACGGAGATTTCCCCCAATAAGAGGTAAATATATTCATAGCGGAGGTGTGCACTTTACGTCTCCCGCTAAAAATAGAAATAACGGAGTAACTACTTCAAAGAAAGGAGGGAAATAGTGGTTCTAAGGAATTTCGGAATATTTCACTTCTCTACGCGGAAACTCGTTTTTTTACCTTGATTCGTGTTTATTCGGGAAATTGAAATTTAGTTTCGTTTTCCAATAGTATTATGAGATTTTTGTGTGTGGCCTTGTTTTGTTTTGATATATATATTCGATTTGAAATGGTTAAATATACTTTTTATTTTGGAGTAAAATATATTTTCAAATCACAATGAACCTATTTCCTTCTGACCAAGCGCGCTCCATCTTAAACCGCGACAGTCGCTTATCATCAGGCGAGTTAACGTTCAATCGCATTTTTTTTTTAGAATATTATTTCAGTGCCGCACAACAACTCTTGGATTAAAATGGAGTTGCAATATATTTTGCCCGAAAATGAAACCTCTTCATCTCGGATCGCGATGTCGTGATAAAACTTCACGCAAATATAACTCTTATATATGACGTCAAATGGTAGATAATGAAGCGACACAAGTTAGGTTTCAAATATTAATAACTTGGAAGATTGTTTCGCGGGAAGCACGAGCGAAGTAATATCGCGAAATTATTATTTGACATCAAATAACGTGTTCAAGAAGTGTCATATATCTGGGCGAATGTTAATTAAATTTGTATTTAAAAGATAATTGGGAAGGTACATAACGCTCGCAAATTGTGGTTTGAAAACGGCGGAAGTGTCTGCTCTTGGTATAATATGGTTTTAAATCGCTTGATAAAACAAAGTTGAATACAAAAAACTGTTTTGACATAGCTTTTATTAAATTGAAATAGTAGATTGTTACACAAGTGTTGACAAGTCAGTGATGTTATTATACGTAGATAAGTTTTTTTTTTATACATTATAGATCTACGATTGACCACCAACTCGCCTGATGTTAAGCGACGGTGTGGCCGAGTTTTTTTTTTTTTTTTTTTTATTGCGAATAGGTCCACGTTTGACCACCAACTCGCCTGTTGGAAAGCGACGATGTGGTCGAAGATGAAGCACGCAGACCCAGAAGATACCTATTCACTCTGACCTTAAAAAGTCCCAAATTGTATCTCTCAGGGAACAGAGAAGCCGGCAATTTGTTCCATTCCTTAGCTGTACGGATCAAAAACGTAGAATTAAACCGTTTGGTTTGTACTTTAGGAAAATCCACAATGTATGGGTGATAGTGGGCCGACTTTCTACTTGTCTTGTTGAGGATGGAGCTCGTCGATCTAGAAGATATCTATTCACTCTAGCCTTGAAAATTCCAAGATTGTAGGTCTCAGGAAACAGAGATGGCGGCAACGAATTCCATTCTTGTGCAGTACGCAACAGGAATGTGGATCGATAACGCTGAGTACGGATTGAGTATGATTGAGTACGGATTGGCATTTCAACGAGAAATAGGTGGTAATTTGCCGACTTTCTGCTAGTCCTGTAGTGAAATGGGGAGGGTAGAATTAGGTCGTGAGGGGTTTTCCCTGGCTCTGCGTGCAAGCCTCAAGTAAGGTAATCGCTCGACTCTTTTTCAGTCGCGTCAAGTAGCGTAACGCTGTTAGACGCGTGTCGTGACTTTTAAACAGTGACAATGTCATCCTGTGTGTTTAGAAAGTGCAATACCAAGATATACAAGACCAAGACACTAAAAGGTCTTAAGGATCCACATCCTTATCCTCGAAAGTACTGAGAACTGAGATTTGCCTTGCTTTAACTTCGTAGTCAATGAGTATGAATAAAGTTATTGTTGAGATCGTATGAGGCTTCTTTTCGGCTAAGGTAAATAATATTTTTATATACCGCAACTATTGAACTTCTTTCCTTCTTACGTCTTATTATAACAGCTATAAACCACCAAGATTTAATGCTCATATACTCTACTACGCGATGATTATTCGGTATTATACCGAGAAGGGATACCGATGACATTAAGAGTCTCCAGTTTGGAAATCGTCTGTCTCGTTCGCGCATACTACCATTTTTACAAGATATAAAATGAATGAATGGTTACCAAAAAAAATTATGTATAAAAATTAACTAAGATCAAAATGTTTTATTTTTATTTTTGCGGAAAACTTGTGGTGTCTATTTGTGTGCATTTATGATTTTTTATAAATTCATTCGCTCATTTTATATCTTTAAAAATGGTATGCGCGAGCGAGACGGACGATTTCGAACTACAGACTCTTAACTAAAATAGCCTCGTATTTCCACATCACTCTTGCACCAACTTCAACAAAAATGAATGAGTGATACTTAAGATGTAGTCTCCAAAAGACGCTTTCTAAGTTTCATGAGGAGTATAAGTGTCGACCGAGCGACGAAGTCATCCGTCACGCTGTCGAGACCGCTAGATGGATCGTCTGAAAGCCGTTTTAGATTTGCTATTGTTTTCTTTGTAGGTTCATGTTATATTGAAAAGCTGGGCTTTATGATATTTTTGGCACTTAAAGTAATATATACGTATTATTTTCTAGTGTATGTATAAATAAATAAATATTTAAAATATTGGTGGACATTTCACACAACACTATCTAGCCCAAACTAAGCAAAGAAACTACTATGGAAACTAGATGGTTGATAGAATACATATTGAATATTTTTTTTTTTAAATACATACTTATGATACATAGAAACACCCAGACACAGAACAAAAATTCATGCTCATCACACAAATGTTTGCCCTGGGTGGGGATCGAACCCACGTACATACATCTCAGGAGGCACCACTGAGCCATGAGGCCTGTATGTATGTATGTGGCTATGAATGTATGTACATATGTTTCTATAGGACAGCCTACAGCCTAAAATGAACTATTTCGTAATAAATGAGTGATTTTACTAGAATTATTCTAAAGAATGCGCATCTTTGATCTTTTATAGCGATTTGAAGCATACTTTCTCAAAAAAAAAAACGTACACACTACAGCGTATCAAGCTGAACGAAATCGTAAGTTAGACTGCAAAAACTGCTTTATTGCTGTCACCCGACTGTTGACATTTTGTTTTTCTTTTAATATTTCATACTTGTTTGCAATGGTTTATTTTATAATTAAACTTACTATACTCTGATGGTCACACTAAGGTCAACGTCAAGGGAAACGTCAATGCCTATCATCGCGATAAATATTGCGTTAATTATTAACGCGATGAAGTGAGTGGCTACACTTTAACGGTCAACGTGAATGTCCATTATTGGCGCTAAATTCCTTCAATTTCAAGCAAGATGGACGTTGCAAGTGCTACTCTGTATTTGATGAGTGTACATTTTTATTATACGAGTATATTTTATCATTATCGAACGAATAAAAATAACAGAAAAAGGTAAAAAAGAAAAATAAAAGGTAATAATTCCATGATTCGTAACAAAGCATTATTTTGCAATGTACGATTTTTTAAAGTTTTAGAAAAAAAACATGGCTCTGTTTGCAGAATCTCGAGAAACGCAAAACTTTTTCGTTATTCCACTCCATAGCCATAAGTGGGTACGTTTTCTGCTGGTGAACACGTGCGATCCCGTCGCGCTCGCGGTGCTCACTGACAATAATATCTAGGTAGTGTGGCCGCTTCAAAGCTTTACTTCTCGCGTTAATCTCTTTGATGTACCACCACTTGAGTTATCGGCTAACGTCAAACGGCGATGTGAATGACGTTGTCAAATTATCGCGTTAAGTAGTGGCCACACTAACGTTAAACGTCAATCATCGTGATAATTAACGGCATTTCCCGCTAATGTGGCCCCGGCATGAGGCATGTTTATTTCAAATGTTTTTCATTTGGACGTGACAAGCAAGTCATTCGCTGATGTATGTGACCGTAAATAATTATCTAACAATTTAGTATTTGTCTTAAACTTTATGCATAATTAATGTACGATTTCGTTTCAGTAATAATATATTCAGTAAAGTTAGTGCTATAGCCCCTTTGAATCTGTATAGTTTCCTATTATACCTCGTTCTTTACCCATAACTTGAACACTATAACTTAATAACCAGGCACTTCTAAGAATATCTTTATATTCTAATCTATCTAAAATATTCTCAACTGTCTGTAGTACGACCATCGTCCGTCTCGCTCGCGCATACTAATATTTTTAAAGATAGAAAACTTTTAAAAAAACTCGTCATTTAGTGCAACATCACAAATTTTCGACAAAAAATTGATTTTCATCAAGTTAATTTTTATGTTTATTTATGAAAATTTACATCCACGCCCAGATTACTCAACATAACAACAATAAATAAAAGTTAGTAAATTGTACACATTTTTTACCTAACCTGTTGTTCTGGCTCTGAAACTTCGCCGTGCTCGCGTGACAAACATTTTTGTGAAATACTTATTACAAAACAAGCGCGATTATTTTTTACAAATCATATAGAACGCCGTTCGTATTTTTTACAAAAACGTATGTAATTTACGTAAAACAACGGAAAACGTAGGTATTTGGTTTTTGTAAAAAACTGAACGTCGCCGTCGCGTCGTCGCAAACGATGCACACTGCACAAGTCGGGTTTTAAATTTATATTAAGGTGGATTCAGACAGCGCCAGGCATCCGCAGTTAAAGCAACAAGAAGGGCTTAGAAGGGTTTTCAGGTCTGTGTATCTTTCTATATTACCTCTTATATCACAAACGCAACTAAGCGCCTTGATCAATTTTGATGTGCGAGGTAACTCGCACATCAAAATTGATCGGTAGATATGTCTTTAATTCTCGTAAACATTACGCCTATATTCATTGGATATGTACCATTAACAGAACCCAACAATGTGCATAGGGATGGTGGTGCCAAAGGTTTATGCCTCATTAAGAAAGCGTTTGTTAATCAAGTGACAACGCTAACGTCTGAAATCTCCAAATTACTTATGTATTGATAATAAAATATTTTTCCGAAAGATTTTGCGGGTTTTATCGAAATTCGTGAATCAATTGTCTTAAGAGAAACGATGACGACCCACTCTTCGATCAGTAAATTACGTGTTTTAAAAAATGAACTATTATCCCCATTGTCTTAAGAGAAACGATGTCACACACTCTTCGATCAGTAAATTACGTGTTTAAAAAAATGAACTATCCCCATTGTCTTAAGAGAAACGATGTCACACACTCTTCGATCAGTAAATTACGTGTTTTAAAAAATGAACTATCCCCATTGTCTTAAGAGAAACGATGTCACACACTCTTCGATCAGTAAATTACGTGTTTTAAAAAATGAACTAACATCCCCATTGTCTTAAGAGAAACGATGTCACACACTCTTCGATCAGTAAATTACGTGTTTCTCATAAAACAGAAGAGAACTGTTTTCTATCCGATGATCTAATATCCGATTTCGATAATTCATTTTTACCCGACTGCGTAAGAAGGAGGGTTGTGTTTTTCGAGTGTATATGTTTGTGTGTATGTGTGTGGGTATGTATTATGTTTCTATACGATCGCCTACAGTCTAAACGGCTTGACCGATTTTGATGTGCGAGGTGTCGTTAGATTCGGGTTCACTTCCAAAGTGTCCTAGGTTATATTTTTTTATAATAATAATAATAATATATCTCTTGCAAAAATAAAAAAATTCGGTTTCTTTCGTAAACTCCTACGAAGTTTTTCGTACTAAACAAGTGGTTTTACTAGATTTATTCTAAATAATACGCATTTATAATCTTTTACAGCGGTTTTACGCATACTTTCTTACTAAAAACCTACACTCAACAGCATATCAAGCGTAACGAAATCGTAAGTTAGACTGCAAAAACTGCTTTTTTGCAGTCGTGTATTTTGTTTTTCTTTTAACATAGATACTTGTTATATAGTTGGGAGTTGGGACTTGGAACGCTACTGGCTATGCCACTGCGGTTTGCGTTTTTCGAAATTCTTTTAATTTTTTTAACTTCTAACGAAATTTGAAACCAAAATATCTTTAGAAAATTCGAAAACCCCGGTCAAATAAAAACGGCTGAACCGAATTTGATGAAACATAGCTAAGAATGCACTAGATAAAATCTTCTTTCAAACACATGTCAAACTTTATAACACCCCTGTTAATAATCCAACCGTAAAGGCGTAGATATTATTGATATCAGATATGAAAAGATTCGACCGGAAGTGAAAAAGAATGAATGGCGCGATAGAGGAGACCTATACTCAGCAGTGGGTGGACAATGGTTAATGATGATGGTGAAGAAGAGATTCACGGAAACTGGTTAATGCTTAGGGGTAGGAAACATTTTTCTCCTATTTGTATGGAAAATCGCACGACAACACGTAACTCAATTTACCTTAAAGTCCTCTGGTAACTATTATAGTAACTGTAAGGAAACTTTGAGGTTAATATCACTCCTACAAATATGTTGTATAAAATCGCTCGCAGTGGGACCAACACTCTGTTTGTTTATTATTTTCTCCGTGTTTTCTCAAGCCGTTATTGGGAGATTTAGACGTGCGTCAAAAGAGTCGCGCCTCTCGCGGAATTGATGTCTTTTTAAGCAGATGCCTTTTTTCTTTGTTTAGACGTAAAGGGATTTTGTTTAGAATGTTGTAAAACAAAATAGAGCGGAGAGAAAATATATTACTCAGAAAGAAAATATATTTTTACAGACCAATATAATTTGCCAATTTATGTTTATAAAAGGAACATCCTCCCAAGAAACATATCATTTTTAGGCTTCCGTGTGCTTCTAAGGGTGCGGGAGCTTATTCGTGAGGCTACGGTGTCTGTTTGTCTGTCTGTCCTACACTTAAACGACTGTATCTTATGAACGGTGATAGATACAAGTCTGAACATTGCCGAAATTGTACTGTTTAATTTGATCTAAATCTGCAAATAATATAAACTGTTCAACAGTCAGACAAGCTCGCGTAAATAATTTTTGAAAAAATCTGAAACCATTGTGCCATGTAAAACCTTGTTGATTTTACAAAAAAGAAACTAGTGGAACTTGTACTTTGCGGAATTTATAATTATGTACATATTTCGTACCTTCATTCGTAAGTTGGTGAATGTGTCTGAGTGAAGTAATTGTCCTTTATAACTATTTGGATCTTTCTACAGAATATTCAGAGTACCTAACCTAGCTTCATGCTGCCCTAGGTGGTATATACCATTTCTTTTAACTTTCTTCCTGCCATGGCAAAAGTCCCGAGTTAGAATTTCCACAGATATTATATGAAGGTTGCTTCAGCGATAATTATTTACTCCATTATACAATTTTTATTATTATTTAGTACTTGACCACCAACTCACTTTCTACCTTACCAAAAAACGTTTCATAATTAACTTTGATCATTGTCTCAAATTGTCTGTTTTCTTTCCGCAAGTGTCATGTGTCAGCAAGAAGTTGACAATAGTTATTTGTTATGCAAGGCTGCAAAGTTGGTTTTCTGGGCGAGTTCTTGTATTGAAACCTAAGCAAGCGAAGGATTTTAGGATTGAACCACGAGCGAAGCAAAGTGATTCAAATATAGAATCCTGAGCGTAGCGAGGGTTTCGAAAGTACGAGATGCAAAATAACTTTGCTGCCGAGAGAAACACAAAATTTTTCACCTCACTACAGCGAGGAAAACGCTAGTCCAGTGCTGCCACCTGTGGCTGGTCAGTGCGATTATTCAAAGAAATGAGGTTGGCGCACTGACATGAAATAAGTATTTAATGCATTTCCAGTGGACTTGCGGTATAGAAAAGTATGGAATAGAAAGGTTCGAATTTTTAAAAACTCTTTCCACGCTAGCAGACAAAATGCACTTTTCCACTCAGATTTCTAATGACAAACAGAATCTTTCCGAGCTTGTGAGGTGAAAAATATGTTAAGCATTGCTCAAATATGAGTAATCTTTTTCGCTAAGACCCCTAATGTTAAGTGACGTAATTTCTTGTTGTGTTATGTTACCCGATGAGGTGATAGACACCCCAAAAAATGTTAAATTTTTTGGTAACTGTACAAAATGCTCCAGGGTTAGCAAAGGCTACCCTGCAGATTTAGAGACATCTTATCAATGTGCACCATCCTATCTTGAGGTGGATACGACCCACTCTTAGTCTTATAGGTGGCGTTTACGTTTCGAATAAGCGCTGTATAGATAACTCTATTTGTCATCGATGCCGACACACATACATATACGAGTATATATAATATTGATATATATACGTTTATTTCATATCTCTAAATATCATCTATACAGACATCTAAATAAATTGATTAAAATATCTCATTATCATAATATTTTATTACGCCTGCAATTTTACATTCGATAAAATTTTATTACAAATGTAAATTATGGGGCATTCGAATTTTATGGTAGTTGTATTCGAATTGATTCACAAAATCTATACTGCTTTTCACCGTTAATAATCGGTCATGATGATCATAGGTGATGCGTCCTTGGTACCCGTTCTTGTGATTATCATTGTTAGTGCTCAGTTGCTGCAGGCGGCTACGAAGCCTTCCTTACGGATTATCTACGGCAGGGATGCGAAACCAGGAGAGTTCCCTTTTGTTGTGCGATTCGAGAAGCAAGTGTTCTATATATATGGGCATAAAACTGAACTGAATAGAAGATTTTTATATTGTTTAGGAGCGGCTTTAAAATCTGCATGGACGCTAACAGCTAGTCATTGTATTGACAAAGATAATGTACAAATAATAAATTTTACAGGTTATGCAATAAAAGTAAAAAATGTAGTAACATACGGGAATTCTGATGAAAATGTTGCAATTTTGGACTCTGAGAAAGTTGGTCATTACAGTTATGAAATTACCCTTGTATTCAATGATGTAGGTCTAGTAAAAACAGATCCTATATTTCTTGACAAATATGGTAAAATTAGTAGCCTTGACTATCGCACCCTCTACGGACAAGAAGCCACAGTTGTCGGCTCAGTTGGAGGCTTAAAAAAAGACGAAAATACTATTGATACTACGCTAAGTTTGGGTAAACCATTACAAGTCATGAATGGCATGTTGCGAAGTGACAAAGACAAAAGTGAAAGACTAACGTATTTCAATTCGTTTCCTTCGATATGTTTGGTCCCAACATGCGATAAAATGCAGTTTCCCACTCACGGCGATTCAGGAGCACCCATACTACATGCGTCTGGTATAGTATGAGTAGTCTCGAGAGGAACAGTGTGGTTGATGTGGAACGTAGTAGACAAATTAAGCCTCAACAAAAACGTTCTTACTATCACACCAATGAGCTCCTGCCTAGACTGTAACAATGTAACAAATACTACATGAATATATTATTGAAATCAATCCAATAATAATCCAATTATTACTGTTAATTCCATCGATATTCTTGTCCTTATCAGCTTTATCTACAGTAAAATATTAAGTTTAATATATAAATCCAAGAAGATTAAGATTAATATGAAGCAATTGTCATCATTCGCCCGCAAAAATATATAACTAACGTTCTAGCTAACAAGGTTTTACTAGTACCTTGAAATCGGTATATTTACTATACTTCGGATTTTGAGTTCCTGATTTTTCAACGCAGTTGGTTGCACCACATTTACAGAGAGATTAGAGAACACGAATAAGTTGAAAAAGTTAACAGCAACCGTTCTCAGCTCCTTTATTTGTTTTTCAAGAACTTCAAGATATTTATTATATTCAAAATTCTTGATTAGAATTGGGTACTATCTACCTAATATTATCAATATATCGGGCAATAAATGTCCTCATAGCAATTTTCCCTCTTTGACTGAAACCTCACAAGCTTTTGTCTCGAAACAGACACTTTTGAAGAACAAAAGTTCTACCACATCAGCAGGTCTAAGATGTGTGCCAGGTATAAAATTTTCTCGACTTTTTTGTAAAAGAGACAGATATATAGATCGTCATAATTGTGTCACGTTCTCGCGCGACAAAAAGAGTAAAAATTATACGAGTATAACTTTTCTCGCAACGCGCATCCTTGGCCAGCAGGTTTCATTAAACTTGATTCAGTTTTGTTCAAAATTACAACCCGTATACGACTAATGCAAATAAGCAAGCATCCGGACAGATGCAATCAAATATTTCAGATGAATGCCTTCCTCGGCATATATGAGTGATGCTGTTTTCATACGTTTATGATAAAGCCAAGTTATTTGTAGGAAAGGACTGGAGTAGATAATCTACTCAGGCACCAAATTACGTGTTTCCGAGTATGCTAATATAAAAATATAGTAAAAATATGCATTACAAATTAAAAATGTAATTTTATATGGAAATTCTGATGAAAATGTTGCGATTTTAGGATCTGAAAAACTTTTACATAGAAGTCAAGAAAGAGAATTTATATACAATAATGTAGGGATAATCAAAACAGATCCTATATTAGTTGAAAAATATGCCAAGATGAGTAGTCTTGACTATTGTACCCTCTACAGACAAGTAGTCACAGTCGTTGGGCTTGGACGCATGATACAAGACGAAAATAATATTAATGATACGCTGAGTTTGGGTAAACTATTGCAGGTGATGAATGGCATGTTGCGAAGTTGTGACGTAGACAAAGTAAAGTATTTAGATGCGTTTCCTTCGATATAATATATTTGGTCCCGACTTGCGGTAGAATGCAGTTTCCAGCAAAAGGCGATTCCGGGGCACCCATACTGCTTGCGTCCGGTGTAGTAGGAGTACTGTCGAGGGGATCTGCCTGGCGGATGTGGAACCTGGCAGACATTTTAAACATCATCATGCTCTTACTATCACACCAACAAGCTCCTGCCTCGACTGGATCTTTAAAATAACGAATACCTCATAAACGTGTTATCGAAATCAAAATCATATTTTTTTATAACCGAGGTTTTGTGAAATCAATTTCTTGAGTTATTGCAACCAATATTTTTGTCACGTATGACAAAAACGTTTATGTCGATTGCTCAACACGTTTTGTTTTAAAAATATGAAACAACGTATATTTTTATATATATATTTTTTTTTTGTAACTACAACTTATATTATACTGTAACTTATACCATTTGCCATGATTTTATTCCTTCTTTAAATCAGCATTATTACAAAGCTCTGATTCAAACTTTCTCTAATATAAAAAAAAATGATGAGCTTTTGTTCTAGTTATTATTAGATTCGTTATAGTTGAAACGACGATTATAATTCGTCTGATTTTTTTTTGTAGTCAAGGAACATTTTCTCTACTTCTTATAAAACTGTACATTGCAGATAGATTTGAAAAAATATTTTTAAGAGTTTACGGAAGCAGCAGAATTAAAAAAATGCAGTTTTTTAAATGTTTATTTTTTAAATTATTCTTCTTAATTTAGTCTTAAAGCTCTGAAAGTATTGAATGTCTTAACATAGGGGCAAATTATTCTCTCGAATTCTGCGCATGTATCCACAGGCTCACCATCAGATACATTGTCAGCTAATTGGCCACTTATACCCGGTCGCAAGTCGTGGCTCGCATTGTGCCATTTTATTCGGAGAAAATAGAAGCTGATAGCAATGCGTTCATCTCTCTTGAAGCAACTAGAACGCTCTGTGTGTTGTCTAGTGACCTAAAGGGGTTATGAGTTAGCATAAAAATAGTAAATTGTGAAACAAGGGTCGAAAGTAACCTACTAAAGTTAAGCTACATATCCTTACCCCTTTTACGTTACCTTCTGGGACGATTCTTTTTCCGTTCAATATTTCCTGTCACTTTGTTGATAAATTCTTCCTCGCTTATGTTGTATTGAAGAGTCGTTAGTGTGGGCCCAGGAGGAGCTAACTCTCTGAAAGTTTCCACTGGAACTTTGCATGTAAATCCTGTTCTCGATAATTTGGTTTACCCTCAAAGTTTGTTCACAAAAATGCGAGAAAATGTGAGCTAAAGAACGCGTTTCGCATTACCAAGATTTATTTTTTAAGGTATAACATGGAAACGCATACATAATTCGTTTTTTTTTGTAGGATTAAAAGTTTATATAAGCGTTTCCATGACAAAATATAAATAATAGTCACACATTCTTACTATGAAAGTGTGTGGTTACCACTCTGGGTGATATCCTACATTTTTAGGGTTCCGTAGTGACTATGAGGAACCCTTATAATTTTACCATGTCCGTATGTCTGTCTGTCCGTATGTCACAGTCAGAGATTATCAGCCCTACATAAACGAAATTTGGTATGTAGATGTGTTATATGAACCGCTATAAAATACCTTCGTCAAATTTTCACTAAAATAAAAATAGGGGTGGAACTCCATACATATAAAGAAGGGATGTTTTTTTTGCCTCGCCTCATCGTTGATTTTTCAAAATAAAAAAATATTGGAGGGCATTTTCATACAATAACATCTAACTTCAAACTAAGCAAAGCTTGTTCTATGTGAACCAGATGGCTAATGATACATATTTATGTACTTTATTGTACGTATACATACATATTAAGACACATATAAACACCAATATACAGAACAAACATCCATGCTCAGCAGAAATGTTTTGGTGGGAATCGAAATCACGACTTTCAGCTCCGAAGGCAAGATGTACTACCACCACTGAGCCAGCCTGTCTAAAATGGCAACCTTTATCACCTCTCGGTGGTAAGGCGACATAAACTAGCAGAGGTATCATATTTATAACCTCCCGGCGGTCTCAGATTATCTGGTTTTATTTATGTGACGAGGGTGTTTTTGATGAGGGATGGCGTACCGTTGTGTGTAATTTACGTGCTCTAAATCTCCCACAGGTTGCTGCGACCCTGGTATCTGATCGGGGCCGTAATAAGTTTTCTGAGGTGAAATTGTGTTTGGGCTAATTTATTTTTTATGTTCAACACACAGTATAGTACTAAATATTCTCTGGCACAGGCAACATTATTTGGATTTTGCCTTTGTAACGTATAAATCGAGTGTATTTTACATACATATGTATATGACGTTTTCAGTTTTTATAATAATCGTGAAAATATAACAGTTAGAAGGGTTTTAATAATACCCAGTATTTTTTTCAGAGTACGTTAGGAAATATTTTGGATATCTGCATACTTGCTCATAACATACTAAACGTGTGTGATAGTGCACCCGTCGAATATCCAATCATACTCCCGGTGGAACTTCATAGCGACACTGCAGAACACTACTCCACAATGTCCGGGAACTAAATATACGCTCACACTGGATTAGTGCGAGCATGGCTTTGAACGTTTGTATTGTCCACAGTTGTGCTGGATGTGACCATTTTATACATTATACGAGTACATACATATACATACATATAAGTATCTATTTTATTTTTTATCAAAATGTTAGAGCTCGGTAACACTAAGAAATTTACTCGTATAAAATTAGTTTTTGACGTGAAAACGTATATTCGCTCATTAATAGTGATAGCCGGTCGAACTTTCTTGCGTTACAAAATTTCAATCGCTCATAACTACGAGCCCAATAATGCGATAACGACGGTTGAAGTTGCAATGTATAGTAGTAGTTAACCGAGCGAGCGAAGCGTCTGTGTGTCGTACTCGTTTACAGGGCGTAATTTTGAACCTATTTTGATGAAACTTGGTGTATAAGTTCTATGTTTTTTTTTTGTCGTCTGCGATTTTTGATAGGAAGGGTGGTTCCCATAAAAAGGAGGGTGGGGAAGTTAATTGCGGCGCTAATTACCAACCGATTTTAATTATATTTGGTACGTAGATAAAGTACACAATTCTGACAACTTGTGGTAAAAATGAACAGAATTGGTCAAGTGGTTGTCGAGATATGAGATTGAGATTGCGTGTAACAGTGAGCGCGCGTGGATGTGCTTGATGTATTTTAGCGCAATTTTTTTTTTTTTTGATTTAACGTTTTCTCCATTTAAAAAATTATTATTTGTTTTTCAAAGCTTTTATTCTACTTGCCCTGTTAGTATGGGACAAATCTTGCGTGTTAAATTAGAACCACTTCCTGTCGTTAGATTAGGTTGAAATTTGGTTTACTTACGTAACTTCGGTGACAATGCAATAATATGGTACCTTGAAGCTGGTCTCAAGATGGCGTCGGAAGGTGGCTATCGGAACTCCTAAACTAAACAAGATAAAACCGTCGAGTTTGGACTCGTTTCAATAGTCTTGACAAGCACTCTTTTTTTTAGTCTAGTAATTTTTATTTTATTTTTAAAACAAGCTTTTATTTAAATGGTCTAAAACGAAGAGAATAAATTTTATATTGATATAAATAAAAGCTTGTTGCGAGATTTCAAACAACATCGCACCTATCTACTAAGTAATATTTAATTCCAACAAAAGACTGACGCGTTCTTATCATTTGCTTAGAATTAAAGTTAGTTTGTTCTTTAAAAAAATAAATATATAAATATGCTTGTGTTCTTGCGAAAAGCTTTTATTTATATTAATATAAAATGTATTTTCTTCGTTTTAGAGCATTTAAATAAAAGCTTGTTTAAAAAAAATGTTTTATTATGATAATTATGATATTATACATTATTTTTTTAATTAAGGTCATCCAAACATATCCGTAGTGGCGTAGCGTAGAGTTGTGGAGTTTTCGTACATTTTATTGTGTTTAATACTTTTGTAGAACGCAACGTAAACCAACTTATGAAGGTATTATGTACAGTATTTGTTTTTTGCCCGTGACTTCATCGAATTGTGGCTGCGCGTGATTGTTGTGAATTATACTACTGTGCAAAATGATAAATGAACGTAGCATGACAACGCATATATACATCAAAATCTCTTTCATGTGTATAGATCTCGTCATGTAAATAGAACGCTGTTTTGTTACCGTTACCCTATCGCTCAGCGTTCTTTTTACGTGACGTGATCTATAGTAAAATTGTCAAGTTTTTTTTTTCTCTATAATATACGAAAATTGAGAAAATTTTTCGTGTACAAGCTGATGCACAGACTCAAGCCAAGTCTAAGACAACATAGCTCCGTGTAGTTGCGTGCTATCAGCAGTAAACGCGTATGCCACTATAATTCCTTATTAAATTAACCTTAAGTATCTCTTCCATAGATTTTTCATGTATGTTTCTCCAGTACGTTATTCAATTCATCAACATCCCGGGTTGTCGGATTATATCCGATCCACAGTGTCGAGGTCGAGTGTCGACTACTGGATCGGATTACGTAACTGGCAAACGTTAGCTTTGTACAGTGTTCGACATGTCAAATTCGTAAATATTGAACTTATTTTTGCGATATCGTGAGATTTTTGGTAACTGGCCAAGAATATGTTGATACGCATATAATATTATGATAGGGTTATGTAGTAAGTAAGTTCTTGTAGACTGAGTGACCAGCCTTAGTCATCACGTTGTAAAAGGTCAAATGCTTGGCGAGCATTTATTCGTTAAAATCGTTATACAAAAAGGGCCAATAACTTTTGAGCTATAAAGTTTGAATGATTTACTCATATCACTTTATCTCCAAATATTGTAACCAAAGTAATTTCATTTTTTTTTTCTAAATTTTAATTTATCCTTTGTACTAGTAGTATTGCACATTTTAAAGACAACATTTTCGCACATAGCACATCAGAAAAGAAAAAAAAAATATTATATCATCTTACTTTCACAGACTAGGCCGACTATTTACCATATTGTAAACAGATATTAAAATGTTATATATATAATAATATTATTGACCTATAACAAACCAGACCTACTCCGTCCATTAGGTACCATCGTAAGTTATACATTGTAAGTTGGTCATTGGTAAGTTAGATACATACTCGTGCATGGATGGACCAGCGATGCATGGATGTCCTCGTAGTGCTAGCGCGGTTTCGTGTGTGGTATCATGTAAGTATAATGGCCTGTGCAAGCTAAATTGCTTTTTATTACTTTATAGTCAAGTGTCGATATATATGTATATTTAAACGAATTTGCGGAACCTTCTGCAACTGTACTATCATATATTCTGTGCCCATGTCAGTGTTCCAAATACACGTCCGTCCGGGGATTAGGTCGACACGTTAGTACTGAACGATACTACCGACACTATGTATATACTAGATCAGCTCGTTCCCTATCGCGGGACTAATCCGATACACCCCGACGGATTTATTAACAAGCCATTGTTTAGCCGTTTCTGGGATTTTCTGGTTACCTATTGAGTTTGGTTTGGTTGATTCGCTAAGTAAGCGCGCTCCATCGTAGACCGCAACGTTATTTAACATCAGACAAGTTGTCGGTCAAGCGCAAACTTATTACTACATAAAATGAAGTCGTTTAAAAATTACTGACATTTGTGAAAATGAAATAGGCATACAACACGTTACTCGGGTTCGCTCCTGGACTGATTAAAATATATGAATAGAATATTTGGTAAATTGTTGCTTGTTTTTAGTAAAAATATTTTTAGCAAACATACGAATTCGAAAGTACATTTATATTGTGCGGAAATTATATTTAGTTAGAATCTTATTGATTACAGAACGAATAAAACTTATAGATTTTTTCCAGATGAAGATCACTTTCAGGCAAAAAGTGGCCAAACACAGGCTCATTAAAAACAAACATAGAATTTAAGTTTCTTAGGGTACCGTAGTAACAACGAGGAACCCTTATAATTTCGCCATGTCCGTCTATCTGTCCATATGTCACAGTCATTTTACTCAGACTATCAACCCTACATAAACGAAATTTAGTATGTAGATTGTCACCTGGTAAATAGCCCGGTTCACCAAGCGATAAAACGGAAAGCCTCAGTTGCCTTTTCCTACCTAATAAATAAAAATATGAATTTAAAAATACACCATTTAATCAATGAAGAACGAAAAGAAGAATATGTATAGATAGGAATTAGATACACACCAAAATAAAATTAACCACTGGCTCAAGCCACCCTGGAGGCGGTGTCCGCCGCGGAAGCTAGTCTCAGTCTACGGGTCGCCTGGGGTTCAGCACCACCCCAAGATGGTCCGAACCAGTGGTTTACAAGTTACAGAATTTTATCAAAAGGTTAAAATAATAGCGTATCACCATCAACGACTACCCGCTCGGTTTCGGTATAACACAGGAAGAAAAGAAATGACCTCTCAGGGTCCCTAACTTCAGTGAAAAGGGGTTGACCACCCACCTGAAGCGCAGGGTGCCTGTGTAGGCCACCTGGAGACACACAGCTGGTGACTGGAACCGGTCCGAACAAACGCTGAGCGTCCTTCCTTCTAACATTGTAGTATTGTAAGTAGTATTGTAAGTTCTTCAAAAATTGTACAAAATGATCCAAAATCTTCAAAATCGTTCAAAATGATTCAAAATCATTAACAATGATTCAAAATCTACCTAAATGTTCAAAATCGCTCCATAATGTTCAAAATCGTTGCAAAATGTTCAAAATCCCGCTAAAACAAAAGACCAGCAGTTAAGATTTTTCACGCGTCCGGCGAGGGTACCTACGTGTCAATCCACTTTGGTGAACACTTACCAGCAGCGGTATTTGCGTCCTCCTGAGGAGTTCCGCTGCTGGCTCCCACCCCCGACGCGTGTAATCCTCCAGAATCTTATCTGAAAGAACAAAACTCATGAAAAACGGACCCCAAAATTTCCATGTGAGGAAGTCTCCATTTTACAACGGAATTTTTTATCTTACCTCGCCGAAACCATGCAAACTTTCGTTCGCTGATTTGGTACAGAAGGTGGCTCCGTCCTCAAAAGCTTCCAGACTTCAGCACGCACAAAAAAAAAAATTACCTTTTTACTTCTCACCAAAACCAAAAAGAAATATTTTTTCCAATAATCTGTCTCGTCACCAGTGTGGCTTTGCGGCGGAACGATTTCCCGAAATTGGGGTAAATTTCCCCTTCTCCTTTCCATGTTTGTTGTCAGACACGAAATATCCACTGGCCGAGAACGGTCCAGTGGCTCCCAATGTTATCCACAAATGTCTGACAACAAACAGGACGACAACAAAACCACCGCTCGCACCTACACACCGATTTTGTATCCGTAGGTTTAGCGGCCCTTGCAAATTTTTCCCATTTACATTGGGAGAATGTCACACTGACATCACTGCTGAGACTGACGTCACAAACAGTGCTGCCAGGGCGAGAATTCTTAAAGTATACCAGCTAAACCCACGAATACAAAATCTTGGCGCGAAATTCAAAAATAATATCTGCGTTGAAAACGCCATGTTACAAGATGTGTGCCGTAAACCGCTACAAAAAGCCGTAGTCAAAAAGAAAAAAAAGGGTGGCTCTTCAAACATATAAAGAAGGCATAATTTTTTTTCAACCCTACCCCATCATGTGGGATGTCGTTGAATAGGTGTCTTGAAATAAAACTAAGGTTCAATATATAATTTTTTCCTCTGATGTGATGTGTTGGAGTTATAGCCCGCCAACAAATTGTGTCCCCTTGCATTTCTAAACTATTGGACCTAGAAATTCATGATTATATTTAATAGTAGACCGTATTAAATACTTTCAGTGAAATTTGTTTTGAACACTCTGTGATTATGACTTCGATAAATAGCGATACATATATTTAATACACTTAAATCATGATAGTACTGATCTTATTGACCTTTTTGCAAAGTATTCTAAACAAATAAATACTCGCCAAATAGTTTTGTTTTAAATTACAACATTAGCTAACGGAACCCTACTATACTTACGTGTGTTTCGACACGGTCTTGGCCACTTATTAACATGAATTATACTTGGTTAACTAAGACTCAACAGGGTGATCCATACATGACTTCCATCTTTAAGCTTGTTCCTACGGTATCCGTAAAAGGGTTTATATAATAAGGAACATTATCTGATGGCGAGTCCATCAGTATCGCATTACCCTCGGGTGTGACACGTCGTCGGTTAGCGCGTCGTCAGGCGAGCACATCCATCATACCCGCGGGGAAACCCCTACACCCGGAGAATCGCAAGAATACCGCATTTTATTCCAAGACAAACTTCTACGAAATCTTGATTGTCTTTGTAAGAACGTTGTATATTCATTTCTATTATGTTTGCGAGTGAAATTAAGACGCCGATTTGTCAATAATTATTCATACATTTTTATATTTTAAGATGCGGAGTTGGGTGGCGTAACTGTTTCGCTTACACGTTTTAGTCTAGTCTAGTCTTGAGTAGGTATAAAATTAGTAAATATACATTTGCATACATTTTTGAAAAAAAAAACAATAGTAAATTATGATGGTTTTATAAATAAGTGAGGCAACTTCGGCAAACGACTAAAATGGAAGAACTTGCTTCTTTTATTTGATATTTGATATTATTTTATTTTATTTGTTTTAATTTGATTTTATTTTATTTAATTGAATGTAATTTAATAACTTTATTTGTAATTTGTAATGCTATGACTTATGGTCGAAATAAATGGAATTTGAATTTGAAAATTTGAATTTAGAGATTTCCGAAGTAAGTTTAAATCGCAAGTGAATTGGTTTCTTCTAGGTAAGCGCGCTTCATCGTAGACTGCAATGTTCCTTAACATCAGGCGAGTTGGCGGTCACACGCAAACCTATTTCGACATTAAAAAAAAGCACCAATACTAAGACATACGAGTAAATCAAATAATGAGTGTGCTAAGATGGTTAACGGATTTTCGTCCTCTTTGCAATCCCACCCAAGTAAGCCCTTTTTCTGCGCGATCTTCTCATGTGTGAGTTTACCAAAAATAAGAATCTGCTCTGAATTTATTGGATGAATATTTACTCGTATCGATGGCCATTCGTTTTCCACCTCCACTCGTCACAGCTAAATGACGCACGATACGCCCTCATACCGACACCCGGTCGAGCCCGCTGGCTTTAACAATATCTGACCGACCAGTGAAACAAGATACTGACATAATACGACCTGATACCTTTTCACTATTCCACCGAGCACAAGAATTATGCTAGTGTGTATAATATCTGTATGGGTGCTAGAAAAATCGAATTGAATGTGATAAACGGACGGACGGATGACTGAATTGATATTATTGGAGTTTTTTCTATGATCTATGTTTCACCACCATATCACTTTATTGTAAACGATTGTCACAGAGGAAAGAGCAGGTTGATCTACATAATAAATGTATATTAATTTTGGGTACTGAAAATTTCAAGTTCTCATGAAACATAGAAAGACAGCAAGGACTTTCCACTTTTGTGCCGTATGCATCAATAATGTGTATATATGTATGTATATATGTACATATATATATAATCGCTTCCTGCGGAAGACCTGCGCTGACTGTTCGCTGCCAGTAATACGCTAAGCTGGAACCGGTTTGTGGCGGACACATATTATAAACGAATAGTTTTTGCTTTTATTTTACTTTTTTTCTGTGTTCGTCTGTATATTCTTGTCTTTTACAAAGAAAACAATGGTTTTCTAATTGTTTTGTAGGGAAGGGGGAGGGCCAAGTGAGGTAGTGAAACTAGTGAAGTTCTTGCGTGCACTCACCGGAATAAATCCGATAGAATATCTCCAAATATGCTACCTCACAGCGATGTTTTAGACTAACTAGATTATCAACCCATTGAAAAGTTTCTAGCTAATAGTACTCCATGGAAAAGGTAGCAGCATTATTCCACACATAATTGGGCTTGTAGCTGATGATCTGAATCTAGATGAAAATAAAAAAAAAGTTATTTGTACTCATAGTATAGAAACCTAAAACAGATTCGTAAATATTCAACCTCGAACAATTATAAGTTTATAAAACACAATTAACCCCGACAAAAACGGCTGAACCGATTTTGATGAAACATAAATAAGAAATCTCAATGAAATCGTCCTTCGAACAAAAAATCTAGATCAAAATTGGTCCAACCAATTTTGGTCCATGGTTATTATTATCAAAGAGAGCTACCGTATCAACGTGCAATCAACTCCAGTTCATTTATCTAAGTGACGCAAATTTTGTGTGACCGCGGTGCCGTCTTTACTAATACAGGGTTGTTTTTCATGAATATGTATTTAATTTTCTTGTGTCTTTTCACAACTTGATGAATTTTGGTAGGCGGTTGATCTAACAGAGATGTTACACAGTTCGATGAGCGTCTAAATATAGATCTGACTTTCGTTGTTATTATATTTTGTCTTTGCCCTTTTACAAGTGAATAAAAACTTGCCTGTATTAATGTTTTCATTATTGTTTCATAGGTTTTAGTCACTCTTAAAAGTTTTAGATTTGATTTCGGGGTTGGCGTAGCTTATGAAGTTGATCTATCTGAGCTTGTACGTTCTTAAATTTGTCATGGAGCAAAAACATGAGAAGCGAGCGAGCTGTATAACAACTCTCATCTGAAGAGTGCCATTGCCTCGACTAGACGGAGGGCTCTCCAACTGAACAGGCCTTCGCGTCTTCTTAAAGCTGCCCAATTTATTGACGTATTTGTTAACTTCTCACTTGAAATTAAATTATGCGTTTACATTAATCACTTTAAATATTATTAGGTCCTCATTTGCACCCGAAGATTAGGTTTAGATCATTAAACCTTTCCACTTCAAATACCTTCCAGATAACGTCCAAGTTACCAGGCAATTATAACTACGACTACCGTATGTGTACCAGATAATCAGCAGAGCCGTAGACCGAACCCGTCGTTACTATGCCCATAAGCTTACATGTCGAACAAATCCTGCTCGTTTAGATTATGCTCATTGTTATGGGATTGGCATCATTTTGATGTGAACCTTACTTTGAGAATTGATCTGCGTGATTCGACTCTATTGTTTCATTCATAAGGTTTATTTTAAATGGTGATTTCATTTCATCATGAACTAGATGAGACTCTACCAATATAGTGGTAAGGTCTATTTCTATTTACTGGGGTCGACGTTGTATATTTAGTCTTGAAATTATCAGAACACTCTTCAGGACTCGGGTCTATATGGTTTATTTTGTTTTGAAGGAACTGACGGATTTATTTTAAGTATGATTTATGATTAAAATTGGCTTTATTTTGTGTAGATGAAGGTTTATTTTCGTTTGTGGCTTATTCGCCATGGTCCGATGGGCTGCGTTTGAATTTTTCATTACGAACGCTCTCCGACGCGTACCACCTTGCGTTTTCAGGATTATATTTGTATTCATTTTCGTGGTTGTGTATGATTTCTGTTATCTTGGTAATCTGATTACGGAATGATTGGTTTGGGGTCAGACTTTCGAAACAGATTGTAAACAGAGTAATTTGTTCATTAATATTTATGAGGAAGGAACGGGAAAGGTACTTATTTATTAGTAGTATCAGTTCATGTCATCTCTGGATTCTTTTTGTATAGCTTTTAATGTGATAAACTGCTATATTTATCATATTATTTCTTTTGATCAGGCGGATTAGATTGGCTGTTGGCGTGGCGACGAATAAAGGATGGTCAAAACCAATTGTTCTGACCAAAATAACCGACCAAACTAATTTTATCCGATGCTTTGAGTATAACTTACTTACACATAACATATACCAGATCGTGTTCATTCCGATACAGATCTTATTTCATAAATATATCTTGTGGAATAGTTCGTAACGCGAAGATATAATTCAATTTGCTGACTCGAGGGCGTAAATCAATCGTAGTCGTTAACGTTGTCTTCTCTGGATAGTAGGGCTATGATAAGGTAGATAATCTTAAAACGAGATGTTAAAATGATTATAAAAAATTGGGCAAGTGCAAATTTGACTTAAACACCAATAGTTCCGCATAACTATGATGTTTAAGACGCCTAAATGACTTTTTATACCTACATAATTAATAAAAATACAAAGTTCACGCAGAAGTGGAAATTTAATGGCAAGAACTATCAAATTAAAAATATGTTTATTTTCATTTATTTGTGACCACGATTCTTGCTTTCATGAACGTAGGACTACGGGGAGTCCCCTATATGTATATAATATTTTTTTTTATTTCCTAGTGTCAAAATGTATTTACAAGTATTTGGTATTAATTTCTACTTGGTACCTTTACACGCTCCTGCGAAAATGGCTCTTGACTAATAACGAAGTGAACTTCAAAGGAAGAGTTCTCTTCAGCCGACTTCAAAAAAGAAGGATGTTCTCAATTTGATTGTATTTTTCTTTTTAATGAAACACACAACTTTCACATATATCAATAGATTTTGAAAATTTGCTTTTTATTTGAAAGAAGGTTTTAAGATTGGTCCCATAGAAATTACATCAAAATCAGAAAACAAGTTAATTGTAAACTCACTTCATCCAACTAAACGACATTGCGTATTTTGGAGTCGGTTGTTTAATTTTTTTTATTACAATAATTATTGCGTTTTTAAGTATGGCCCTTCAAAAATAAAACATCTACTTACATTAGCAACGACTATATTATAGCGCTAATTTAATTAATTTTCCAACAAATATCAATTTAGAAATTGCATACTATGTCTGGAGAACCATTCTGTTATGCGCAGAGTTATTTCACTAATCATAGCACATTCTCCGCTTTATCTCTTTCATAAAACATGGTAAGAGAATGTTTTTTGTGAGTTCTCGTCGCAACTAATCAGCGTGGTTTATCTCTCGCTGTCGGAGGATTAATCATAAAAGTTCGGTAGATAACTGAATTACACCGAGCCTGTCTATCGGACGTGAATTATAGCTTTATTTGCTGTTTTCGCACAATGCATGGCAAGTTATTCAAGGAATATTCCTTGGAAAACTTGCCATGGGATGCTGATTAAATATGTAGAATATAAAATGAAGATGTTTTATTTTTCTTCCATTTCTAAAGCCTGATTGACGATAAATCGCTTTAATGCCTCTCAAAAGGGTCTTAATTAGTTTAATCTTCATTTACAAGATTACATTTTCTCTCCTTTGTAAGCTTTTAAAATAACAAAAAAGTTTATCTAAGGCTCACTCGATACCATCAGAGATTATGATAATCCCCTCTTGGTACTAGGACAGAATAAAACTAAAAGAGGTCAGCACAAACATCCCAGAAATGTTAACTGAGCAATTACCACGCGACAAACGAGGCCCAACTGCGAGTCAAAAGAAATAGCCTCATTTTCCTTGGCTTATTTTTGCTGAATGAACTGAAATTATTTTTTGTCCGCTAATAGAGGAGACATTCGTAACCGAACTAATTACGGTGCTGGATTCCGCTTAAAATATTTTGTTATATAATTAAGTAAAACTTAATTATTGTTTTTTTTTTTTTTTTTTTTTTTTTTATTAACAAATTTATTCTCCACAGACTCCAGGGTCCGTGCCTTTTATGAACTAATATATGCATTTATAACTACTTACATTTTTTTTTTTTAAGTTATGCAAGAGGAAGACAAAATTTTAATTTACACTTAACTAACATGCATGCGTGTATACGCCGAGCAGCTCCAGCTCCCGCAAGCAGCACCCGTTCACGAGTTGACGCATGTGCCAGCCATCGCTCTCCTCAACCATGTTTGAGGGAAGAGGGCGACCCGCCACACGACGCCGCCGCAAGAAGAAGCTTTTTAGTGAGCGTGAGTGCTCTGAGTATACACGCTTTCTTATTATTATTAAATAACACAACGGGGACAAATAATACATACAAGAATTTACAAAATTAGGGACAGACAACTAAAGAATAAAAATAACCTAACACCTAACACTTTTTTTTTTTATAACAAACAGCGAAACTTTCCATTCAGGGCCTCCACTACCGCCGTGTTGCGATCTTTGATAGCCAATTATTGTTTATTCCAAATTCGTTATTTCTTTGTACTATTCCATAGTTTGAACAACAAATAATTAAAACTTCAAGTAAAGGCTCCAAGCACTTCGTTTCGACGCTTGCGCCACGATTCGCCATAAAACCGACAGCGGGGTGGAGTACTGAGAGCTGCACGAACGCTCGCTGTGTAATGCGTTACAGACGAGTCAGTACCCAGCTTTATAAGGTTTAAATATTGTCTTTCCGTGCTTTACTTAGCACATGTACGAGTGTAGTAGTGTGTGCCGGATGCACACAAGGCGGTCATAAGCGGGTCGGTCCGCTTAATGTAATTATGCGCAAGGACGGTCCCCTAGGCTCATGCGAGATTAATATACTCCAATGTATACCCTACGGACCCTGATCTAATACAAGAGGTTACATGTGCTGATTATACATATATCCGATGCTTATGTTAACCTAGTACATTTTATTGTTTCTCCTTGGGAACTTTGGACAGCATTTTTTTTATTTATATTTTTTATGTTTACTCTATTTTAAATTACTCACATGACACGAACTGTCAACGAAACGGTCACTTGTCATATTTCATTTCTTTTTTTGTGGAATTAATAAATAAAGCCTTTATCAAAAGTATCTTTTTCAAAAAATGTTTACGCAAGCTTGGCTAGCACTTGTCCAGTTTTTGGTATTGTTGATTTACATGAAAGTAAACCCTTTAATCTTGCCAATTTTGAGACGAGTATCAATTACCGTTCAAAAGATACAGCTGTTTAAGTGTAGACGTAGACAATCTAGTAGGCTTAGGTTCCAAATTCAAATCACATTATAGGATTTCATTACATTACGTAATACCGGTCACTACCCGCTTAGTAGCATTGAAACAAACAGGAACAAAATATTAAATTTAAAGGCTTACATTTAGTATGGGATTACTTAGACATACTTTAGACCCTATGGCATGACATGTCGTGAAAAAGAACATTATTTTGCAGGTGGTTAAAAATGCCTTTTATACTGCTTTACTACTTTGTAAAATATTTAATGTCATCTCGAAAATTTCACGCTCACGCCGTGCGCCGTCTTAAAGTTCACTATACATATTTAAATAGTGACCTCTGGTTAAATATTTAGTTCTCAAGTGGAGGAGAAGTTACGTAAATCGGCCCTCTGGGAGCGTAGGGAGTGTGGTCGGCCGCCGCCTCCTCTCCAGCCGATAATCATGTTTCTTTTAAGTATATGACATGCTCTAAATATGAATGTTAGACCAGATGATATCTTCACATCAGTCTATGAAAGTATGGTTATGGTATTTTGTAACTTCTTATGACGCGGCAAACTCAATATTTACTGGTTTCTCATATTCACTCATAGAATTCATTCATAAATTGCTTGGAAACTGAAAGAAAAGTTTTTAAACACAAGGTTTCATTAAATGCTTCTTAAATTTCTCACGTGAAGTAAAACTCTCACTGTTTACACTATCAAACGGCTGATTCGATTGTTATGAAATTTAGAACAAAGATGTTACTTATTTAGTGACGAACAAAATGTGTCCTACTGAGAGTACTCGTATAGACTATGAATGTTTGTTCTACTTGAATCTTGTACCGTGGACTAATTTCGAGATATTACACATGTGTGTAAAATATCACAGCCAACTTAACTTATTTAGTGACGGCTGATTTTTATATACGATATTTAGGAAACTATTTTAAAGCCATTTGTAGACACCTAGACGAATCGTAAAGGCTAATTGTATATTGTGAAGTAGTGTAGATAATAGGAGCTACACGAAAACCTGTTAGAGATACAAGTATGAGGAATACACGGGATTCCACTCACTCACTATCGAACTTAGTAATCTAACTACTAAGTGCTCATTCAACTGGATCACACTAAGTTTCAATCCTCGATCCTATCTACGGTCTGAAATTAACATTGAATTTCACTCCAATAGTCAAATGCAGGAATCGTGTCCTACGGTGGAGCGGCAATTTTCCAATAGTTCTGTTACGGTATATTGTTCCATTACCCCCCTCTTTTCCACGCTTAATGGGGAGGTGGAGATTAAACTTGCAACTTGCAGCATGCCTGTGGGTGAAACTGCTTGGACCGCTAACCGCAGCTGGTGGTCGGGTTGAGCCTCTTTACATTGCCTGTAATGGGCTGGCTTTAATCTTTTATCAAATCTCTAGTGTTGTTGTTTTGGATTAAAGTTTAATCCCCAACAATAGAACACATTCTTGTAACCCTAAAACTATTTTAATGTAGCTAAATTTTATATCATTTGACATTTACTTTAATTTAATTGACATTATTATTTTGATTGCTTAACTTTAAATGTAATATATTAAATATCTTTGGTGTAATAATATATAATTTTTCGCTCTTTAAATGATAAATTCGTTTATTGATAAATTCGTTTATTGAGATAAAAACGGAAAAAGACCAATTACAATTATCTCACGCTCTTGTAATGTATGCCGTCTCCATCTATAATTATTGTGACATTTGGATTTATTATTTATTATGTTAGACTTTTAAATTATTGTTAATGTACACAATCTTGATGGACTTAAATAAATAAATAAGCTTAAAGTGTGTCTACTGTAGCATTGTACTTCCAAAAGGATGAACAGATTTTGTTTAAGTTTTTTTGTTCGAAAGGTGACTTGTCGACAGTGCTATAATCTGACGAGTCGTTTTTGTGTCAGAGAAATTTACTTTTTTTTATAGATTATGTAGGTATGTATGTACTCATATTTTAATATTAACATAAATATTATGTGATACTAGAATTATTGTGCAAATTAAATTGAGTAATAATGAAAATAAATGTAAAATATTCAATGAATTAGGAGCCAACAAATTAGGAGCCAATATTACGCTCTAATACCCTCTAGCCTGCTAAGACCCTCGCCCTCCCATGTTATCCTCAAACCAAGTCCAAATTTGGCGTCAAACGCGGCCTCATGTAAATGCAATACTAAAAATAATCATGAATTATACGAGTGTTCTAGAGCAAAACACGTAGGCACGGTAACCAATCGTTCTCCGTGCACAGAGGCGCGGTTTCCCCGGGGAACCAATACGATTAGCATATCATCGAGTGACATTACATTAACCGTCTCCGAGCTGGGAACAGGTAAAAAAGATGGGAGTGGGATAATTTTCCGGCTAACAACGAAAATTACTAGAGTATTATTGCGTTATGGGTTCTTCGTCTCGTAATGGAAATGCATTTTTAAACGTGTTATACGATATTACTACAGATCTATGTGAAAAAGAGACACTGATATATTTAGCCTAAAGCACTAGTCCTAGAGACAAAATTTTACAGGTAGCCAACCTCTCGCTCGAAGTTGGACCCATACAGAGTCCCTTGAATTCAGGGACACATTGATGTTTAGTCGCACTTCTACCATTATTTATTTACCATAATATGATTTTTAAAGGCTTCAGCATCCATTTTAGTGAATGCTCCTGAACATTCGCTTCACAACGGTAATTTCACAGTACGGATTTTAATTTATTTCACTTACTCAAAAAATTAATTAATCTCACATTCATAATTTATGAGACATAATTATAACTAGGTTATTTTGAAAATTGTATGGTTAGGTTTTCTTTAAATACAATATAGGTTTGAGCTTGATCGTTTACTCACCTGATGTTAAGCGATGTTGCGGTCTACTATGAAGTGCACTTACCTAAAAGAAGCCGATTCACTCGCGATTTAAAGACACCCAGATTGTATCCATCGGGGAAAATCCACTCGGGAAGTGTACTCCACAATTTAGCGGTCCGTACGATAAATGTACGATAAATAAATGTATGTCCGTACGTATGTATGTCCTTCAACAGTTTAAAAACCTGTGATGACGATTTGCCCCTCTTTTAGTATTTTAGGTGAGTAACATTACGAAGGTTGATAGATCAGTTCATCAATGGAGAGTCAATAGTGACCCAATTTCAATATTGACTTGGCGTCCGTATCTGGAAACAGATGAAAAAGTTAAATATTCATTCATTTCGCCCCGGGCACGCTCCTCCCTAATTTAACATAACGAAAATAAACCGGTCAAGCGAGAGTCGGGCTCGCGCACAGAGGGCTACGTACTAACGCGATACAAAACTCAATAGACGGCATGTTCTAAATATAAAATGAGTTACGTGACGAGTAGAAACGTCATCCAACTATCAAATAGGTTTTTATTAACATGGTAACTACATAAGTGTAATAGTAAGTATAGTAAAATAATAATCGTAAATACAATAAAGTAAACAAGGGTTATGGGTCTTTCCGGATGGATATAACTTGACTTGTAACTTGGGCGTTATGAATAAATTATTTGTATAATCTGGGTGTCTTCAAATCGCGAGTGAATAGGTTAATACCGTAGCCCGTAACTGTACTTAATATCATGCGAGTTAGCGGTCAAGCGCAAGCCTATTATCGTATTTTTTTGTCTGATCTGTTTATACAAACTGTCCCACTGCTGGGCGCGGGCCATCTTCTCATCGTGACAAGGGTAAGGCCATAGTCTACCACGCTGGCCAAGTGTGGGTTGGCAGATTATCATATATAAAAATAAAAACCGGACAAGTGCGAGTCAGACTCGCCCACCAAGGGTTCCGTAAAAACTATATTTTTTTTTTATATTTTCCTTCATAAACCGAAAAATATACATCGTAAAAATATTTAAAAACCTGTTTTAGCTTGTGCTAATAAAGCTCTTTCATATTATGATACCGCACATGATACGGTTAAAGCACTTTAAATTTTGGACCCTCCTTCCTTGCATAAAGACCCTATTTTTTATAGGTCAATATTTTAAGTTATAGGTCAACGGGAAGTACCCCATAGGTTTTGATTCCCTTGCGAGTTTCGAAATATGCGTTTTTGCGACTTATTCGACTGTAACTTTCTTTTATGAAAACTGAGAAGTTTGATTTTTTTACAGCTCCAAGGGACAGTAGACCTGAGTATTTGATATGAATTTCAGCTTGATACCTCCACGCGTTCCTGGAAAAAGGGTCTTGACAGACAGACGGACAACAAAGTGATCCTATAAGGGTTCCGTTTTTTCCTTTTGAGGTACGGAACCTTAAAAAGAAGACCAGCGTAGAAAGACACGAGATGGACAGATGACCTTATTTATAAAAGTGGCGCGAAGACGTTGGATGCAAGCCGCTTCCAATCGGTCTTTTTGGAAATCCAAAGGCGAGGCCTTTGTCCAGCAATGGATTTCTTGTGGCTGAGATGATGATGATGATGAAACAAGGTTGATTTAAAAATAAATCTTTAAATTTTAACGTTCTGTTTTTGTTACGATTTCTTCTCAAATTGACTGTGATGTCACATATTTGTTGAGTTTCATTCAACTGATTGTATTTTTTAATCACCCGGTTCGCATTATCTTAATAGTGAGATGGTAGGGAGTAACTAGTTTCGTACGAGAGTTTTTTCAAAGCGGGTTGAGCGAGCGTTGAAATTGAACATAGGGAATATCTGTTCACATGCCACCGAAACATGCATGCCATGTACGCGAACTGGGTTTTTCGAAAAAAATACTGCAGCATCTATAGGTAGACACATAAATGGAGGTTTAAATTAAGTTAACTTTCACCACACAGTCACTAAATATCAGGTGGTCTTATTTTTCATGCACCCTAAAGTTATCTGGAATAGATCGCTGTTACGGAAACCGCCTTTTGTGCCATTTTATTGTGTGTTCATTTTGTCATTAGATACCTTTTTTTTTTGGTGTCGATAATGTTATCGATTGACTGATTAGTACACAATTAGTAAAAGAAACTGAAAATACAGACACCTTTAAATTTAGGCTAAAACAGTTCCTTATAGATAAGGCATATTACACTCTAGATGAATTTCTAAAAGATAAAATATAGAATAGAATTAGAATTTTGACATATATAATTTAACTTGACATTTATAATTGAACTTGACATCTATAATTGCTACGTTGATTGAATTAATAATAAAGTAGATATAATTATATAAGTGTCTATAATGAATATTAAATGTTTAAAATATTTGCAAATTTGCACGCCTCAAAGGGGTTAGATGTAGAGATACTTACTAAATATATTATTATTTAAGACCTATTTATTGTACCTATGTCTTAGCAAATAAATCAATTTGAATTTGATTAATTGAACTGTCGAAACTTGCTTGACAGCCGTAAAAAATATGTTGAGGTTGACACTCGTGTGAGCACGGTACCCTAAACGTGCTTCGTAGGCTAAATTTGATATTTTCCATCGACTAGTTTCCGCGTATATTTCGTTTTTTCCTTGTTTTTTTGTCGAATAGTCGGAAACGTATTCCGGTGTTCCCGATCGCGGATGTAGCGCGTGTGTCAGGGAAATGGAATGGACGTCCGATTGTTGTACCTGATGAAAAATGCTCCTTATTTTCGAGATCGGATGAAAGCTGATTAAGCTTACTCGGATAGTTTCCTTGCACGAACGGAATATGTAATCTTTAATATATTGTGTCATTATTTTTGTGATAATTGTTATTATTTTTAGTACAGTTTTGGTACGAGAATTGTATTTTGTTAACTACATTTTGTGGAATGATGTGCTCATAAAAACTGCAAAAGTAACAAACAACTAAACTTTTTGTTAAAGCGTAGAAGTAACTTTACTTTATCAATCATCATCATTATTTTAGCCAGAAGTCCACTGCTAGATATAGTCACCCCCATGGATTTCCACAATGACCGGTTGGAAGCGGTTCAGCGCATTGCCAACTTGTATTGTATGAAGTCTTCTGTCCACCTTGTAGTTGGTCTCAAATAGATTTGTAAATATAAATGCATGTATTGTGAAAAGTATTTTTACCCAACTGCGTAAGAAGGAGGGTTATGTTTTTCGAGTTATGTACATACATATTGCATGCTCATACAGAAACATAAGTTGTTTGTGAGAAAGTATGCGTAAAATCGTTGTAAAAGACTATAAATGCGTTTTCTTTTAATAATTCTTCTAAAATAACTTGTTTATTACGAAATAGTTTGTTGGAGGTTACAAAAAAAACGCATTTATTATTTTTACCCACATTCATACATGTGTATGTGGGTATGTTTCTACATATATGTGCAACTATAGTCTGAACGGCTTAACCGATTTTGATGTGCAAGGTGTTAGATTTATCTTCAGCCCCCGAGTATCATAGGCTATATTTTTTGTAATAATAATAATACATCTCTTGCATAAATAAATAAATGCGGGTTTTTTTTCGTAACCTCCTATGAACTTTTTCGTAATAAACAAGTGATTTCACTAGAATTATTCTAAAGAATGTACATTTGTAGTCTTTTACAGCGGTTTAACGAATACTTTCTTACTACTTTATATACCTGTTTTAACTAAAATTTAACTAGTACACATAAATTTTATCCACCGAAATCTTAATGCGTGCCTTTAGCGTTAAAATATATCTAGCCATATGTTGGAAAGCAAAAATTTATGTATGACCTTTATGCTCTGCATATTTTGTTTAAAAGTAGTCATATTTATTACGTAATTTTGTTTACATACGTAAATTACACGTATTTTTTTATATGCTCATTTAGCCCTATATAAATATCAAAGTCGAAGTATTCATCTCGATATCTTTTTCCTACTGAGATTAGGTTACTAAATCCACCATATAATATACAATTATGTTCAGTAAAGTCGCAAAGTCTATGCCGCCGGACCATTCATTATAATTAATAGATAGATCTGTCAATCATCAAAAAAGAATGAAAAAATCGAATGTGTAGTGAATGTGTATCGTTCTTTAGTAGACACGTAGGAGGTAGAGCGACGACCTGCGAAAAGTGGCTGGTGAATGCGATAACTAGACGAACACATAGACATAAGATCATAACTCTTCCTTTGCAGTAGTCGGGTAAAAGCACAATTATTCGTAAATCTACTACATCTTAAAAATAGCTGTTATTACTATCTTACTACTCCGCGGCATAAATCAAATCCAACCTCTATCCTCTCCCAATATCAAACTTATCCCGGTACCTCTGAAGCAAAAAATACACCAAAACTTTATACACCCTCGCCGGGGGATAAATTAGAAAAGTTATGTAAGTTATCGAGTGGAAGCCGAGATTTGCGCCGTTTATCGCTTTAATAATGAGTGTAATCTAAAGCTCTCGCCGCCGCCGCCGCCGCCAGCCGCCGACACGACTATTTCACCTTTACGTCTGTGACGCGCTAGTGACGTCTCCATCCGAGTTTGACGGATCTCATGAAGACGTTGTTGTGAACGGGCTGCTTTTCTTGGTTTTACATTTCTGTTAACACATTGTCCAAGAAGAGGTTTTTTTTCGTGTTTATGTATGTTAGTAGTTTATCAGCTTGACCAATTTTTATGTGTGAGGTATAATTAGACTTGTTAACTTTATAACTCTGACACTAGGGCTGGTCACTTTAGTCTATATGAACTTACTTTATTAGACTTGTTTTCTATCTTACGTTTGTCATGGGCTATAGATTCCAGTCAGGTTTTTAGTGTTTATTTTTTCATAAGAAGATCTACGATTGACCACCAACTTGCCTGATGTTAAACTACGGTGTGGCCGAGGACGAAGCTCTCTAGAATATATCTATTCACTCTAGCTTTGAAAATTCTAAGATCGTAGCGCTCAGTAAACAGAAAATGTGGCAAAAAATTAATTCTTGGGGAGCACGCATCAAGAACGTGAACTATATTAGTTCTTGAATAATATTATCTGTATTATACCTGTGACTTCTCTGATGGTATGAGGTTGGAAAATATAGATCTGAAAACTTAAAAAAAAAACAAATAGAGCAATTCGTAGGAAACATACACGGTGGAAAAAAATTATGTTCGTGTGCTGCACGCATAAAAAAATGGACAGAAGTTGCCAAATCAAACTCAAACGCAAGCCAATAAATAAAAAAAAGGAAAAGAGTGGTAGTGGCATAGGAAGGTGCCCTACAAATGTCGTGTCTGTAAATGTAGCGGCTTAGACTGTACGTCGTATAGCAGTTAGGAGGAAGCCCAATACAGGTATTGTAGATCGCGCTAAAACTTACCTACCTAGTTGTAATCCGCTCTGATTCGGCACAAGCGGTCGGACATTTATCGCATCCCTATTCAAGTAGAAACTTTTCATCTTTAACGAAATTAAAACTCATTTTTCGTCCTAATATTCTCATTTGTGGTCGTAATGTAAAGGAAATTCTCGCCCGATTCCTTCGCCTCCGCGCGAAAAGAAAAAATATTAATTACATCCTTTTAATTTCCGCCGTTTTTGGAAAACCCTCGTTGTTTAATATCTTTGTTTTCTGCGTTCACGTTTAGTGGCCCAATTCTGGCTCGCTCAATGATATTTTCGTCTCGTTCTTGCCTATAATATCTATGAAACGGGAGGCAAAATCGAGATGATGTCGAGTGCGCCAGAATCAAGCCTATGGACAATGACGTAGCGTCGTAAAGTGGTTACAACGACGGGACAAATTAAATTAGCATGGAAGAAGTGGGGGGTACCTACAAATGAGTGTGTATCTGTATTGAGGTTGCGTTCACCGCTCGCAAGCAATACTATATTCATAGCTAAGAATATCGTTTTTCAAACAATAATGTTTGCGCGCTAAGCCGGTTCATGTCTTAAATACGAATATGGAATTACATAATGATAATGTGTCTAATTTTAATAGTGTACCAAAATAAATTATGTAGACAGTCTGGACAATTTTATAGTTAATTTTCTTTGCTTTGTAAAATCACATGGGAAAATTTCGGAAAAAAATCTTGTCTATAATTAACAAAAGTGCTGTATTACATACAACACTCGGTAGATAGTATAGATTCCGAGATCTGGCGAATTACGGCATTCGCTTTGCTCGCGAATCGCAAAACCGCAATAGTCACGCTCGTTGAAGTCTATAACTTGTATAATGATCGTCTCGCTCAGTACACGGGGCCAGTGAAAGGACGCCCTCGTGGAGGCGGACGGACAACGGCCCTCCTCAGTTAATTTAATTTTCCCCTTGAATTATGAGGAGAGTAGAGTCCGCGGACAAGATGCTTTATCTCTTTGTGTATATGTGCTCCTGGCGCTGTTTAGGGCAAGTTTTCGCGGAAAACTCGACGACAAGTTTATTTATTCCTAGTACAAAACAAAACATGAAGAGAGGACTTTATTAGTACGCGCTTAATTTTGTAAAAAGGTATCAATTTAAATGTATATTACTGAATGAACTTAAAAAAAAACCTCTTTTGTAAAACTAGAAAACAACATCTCAAATATTCGACAAGAAAAATAATTTGATCCAAGTCAGTTTTCATACAAAAAATAATTTTAGCGTTAATCATTTCTAAAAATTATTTTAATGTATGAAAATAAACTTTGATTAAATTTCAATTTGAGTCGAATATAAGTATTGTTACGTGATGTTGTTTTTCAGTTTTCTTTTATGTCATTTTATATCTTAAAAAATGTGGGTATGTGCGAAGGAGACGAACGATGGTCGGAATACGAACTCTTAAGACCAATTCTAAAACTTAATAATTAAAAATTAATACCGGTGCGTGTTCTCTAACTTTAATATTTCACTTTTATATTATTATCGATTACAAACCCGTGAGGTACGACTAGTAATTTAGTAATTTTGAGACTGTTTACGGACTAAGCATCCCTGGTAAACAATCTCACACACATTAATTTGTCTTATCACCGAGTCCGGGCAAAAAGTTCGTAATGAAGAGCAAGACAGATGAGCGAACAACTCCCGAACTCGGCTTCCTTCTGAGGAAGTCGTTTACCTAGAACGGAAATTAACCAACTTATCCGTAAATGTTTATATAAATAAACTTTGATCATTTAACTTTGACGATTTTAAAATAGATAACAGTGGAGTCGAACGAGCATTTGGAGTATCGTGCGTACATTACTATAATGGTGAACATTTTCACACAATAACATCTACCCCCAAACTAAGTAAAGCTATTACTTATATAAATTTTTAGTTTTCGTATTAATTTTTTATTTCTTAGGGTTCCGTACCTCAATAGGAAAAAACGGAACCCTTAGAGGATCACTTTGTTGTCCGTCTGTCCGTCTGTCCGTCCGTCCGGGTGTCAAGACCTTTATCTCGGGAACGCGTGAAGGTATCGAGTTGAAATTAAAACCATATACGCAGATCCATAGTATCTTGCTGCAGAAAGAAAAATAAAGTTTCTAAGTTTTCGTAAAATAAAGTTACAACCGAATATATCGTAAAAAACGCACATTTCGACACTCACAAGGGATCAAAACCTATGGGGTACTTCCCGTTGACCTAGAACAATGAAATTTGGCAAGAAGCATTGTGTTAGAGTACACATATAGGAAAAAACGGAAAACTGGACATTTTTAATTTAATCACAAAAAATAGTGTCTTTATGCAAGGAATAAAGGTCCAAATTTTTAAGTGAATTAACCGTATCATAGGGGGTATCATATGAAAGAGCTTCAGTAGCATAAGCTAAAACAGGGTTTTAAATATTTTACGATGTATATTTTTCGGTTTATGAAGGAAAATATAAAAAAAAATATATGATTTCCCCTTTTTATCTACTAGTTTGTACGGAACACTCGGTAGGCGAGTCTGACTCGCACTTGTCCGGTTTTTTATTTATTTATTTGGACAGCCAAACAGGTTTTTAGAACAAATCCGAACAATGTGTATGTACACATATGTACATAATAATTTGAAAGTGCATCATACTTCATGTAAGAACAAAGATAACCGAATCATTGATGCACAATACTTGTTAGGAAGCATACCTACTTATTCATTGTTTATTGATCATTTGTGCATTGCTATAATGCTATTTTACAGAGATATCGTTTCTATCGCCGAAGTGATCCCACTACCCACCCGTGAGATGGGAACCACTTCGTTACGCCGTCACAGAGCGCTGGTAACTTATTTATTTCCCATGGAAGCGGAAACGTGGCGGATATTAAAATGGATTGCTTTCATCGTAATTGTAAAGGACTTATTTGAGAGAATAACCGAGGAATAAATCGTTAAGGAATGTCAGAATCTATGATATCTCTCGCTAAGATGGATTTTTATTTGTTTTGTTGTGTACTTTATCTATCTACCAAATATCATTAAAATCGGTTGGTAATTAGCGGCGCAATAAACTTCCCCCTTTTTATGAGAACCACCCTCCTCTATAAAATCACCGACGACAAAAAAAAAACATAGAACCTATACGCCAAGTTTCATCAAAATGGTTCAAAATTACGCCCTGCAAGCGAGTACGAACATACAAACTCACAAACAAACTGACAGACGAAATAAAATTTGGCCAGTTCATGCAGAGACGCTTCGCTCGCTCGGTCAATGAACCTAAATCACGGTACGGATTTTGGGCACTTTAACGAAAAATTTATAAGGAGCCGACCCCCTGCTTGTCCTGTGTTGGAATGGGGAAGGTGGAATAAGATCATGAAGCTCTTGCACACACTCGCCGAAATAGATCCAGAAATTGCCAAGCATGCTACTTCTTAAAAATTATTAGTTGCGTGTACGTTTATTTCCTCCCAGGTCTGTAGAGTGAATTTTCCAAGACGTTTCGTGTCTAAGGTAATGTTTACATTTTCAATGTGATGACTCCCAAAATGTTGAATTCCCTTAATATCTTGTCATTATATGGGGACGTACTCGTAAAGTCGCTTTCCGGCCGTAATTTCATTCATTCCCGAAAGTACCGTAGTCGGATAATTTCCGCTGAGCTGATTTTAAAGCGCAACGTAAATATTTGTCACATTACTTTATTTACTTTCCTAATCTTTCGACAACGTCGTAATTCCGCTCGACAAATAAGCCGAATGGGTAAGTGGCAAAAATGTTCTTTACTTCTCCCGTTTTATTTTGCTTTGAGTCGATTTTACAATTTAAAAATGTTAGGTGGCATTACAGCGTGTGTGCTTAGAATTGTATAAGGTTGAAATTGAACTGAACAGAGTTTATTTGTGTTTGAGTCGAAAGAAAATTTACCACGAACATTTTTTTTATACAAGATATATCTACGATTGACCACCATCTCGCCTGATGTTAAGCGACTGTGTGGCCGAGGATGGAGCTCGTCGTTCTAGAAGATAAAAAAATTCCAAGATTGTAGGTCTCAGGACATTATTTCAAAACTAACCCTGGACGGCCAAACAGCCGCCTATTCGTAGTAAAATTTTCATGAAAAGAACTTAGACGATTGCCAGTCTGGCTTCTTCTTTATTAGAAAAGTCAAACACACATGATGTTTTTTTTTTATTATTATGTCTTGGTTACAGCTTGTAACCAAGCCATAATGAGGTCTTGTAACTTACAAGACCGTTAAGCCAAATAAATGATGGTTCCTTTGTATTGGACTTGCCAGTATCGAGAATTGTGATTTGTTTAATTTTCATGAAGTTTATAGCCTAAGCTAAATCGAGTTACTATAGCCATCCTTCGAAGTGTTGATAACTTTACAAGAGGTAGAGACCTCTAGACATAAATTTATTGCAACAAAAAATATATAACAGAGGAAAAAACGTACATATTGTAAATTTAATATATTTTTTACCACAATTTAATTACAGTATCATCAACAGTATAAAGTATCTATAAGAGTTTATACAGAGCTTCTATGGTATTTTCTTGACAACATTGAAAAGCCATATTTCATCACTACATTTTACTTACCTACACGCGAACACGTACGTACACTTCGAATTAAAATAACCAATTTTACATAGTTAAATAAAAAACATCACTTTACGATAATTAACCATAAATAAAGACATCTATTTTTCACATTCGCTCCAAAACTACAATACAGATACTTACAGCACAAAATACTACTTATTATCTTCAGACAAATGATCTTACCTAACCCTCTTCTTATTTATTATTTAAAAAATATAAAACATATTTTTTTTATGAAAAAAAAACCGGACAAGTGCAAGTCAGACTCGCCCACCGAGGGTTCCGTACAAACTAGTAGATAAAAGGGTTTTTTTTTTTTTTTATATTTTCCTTCATAAACCGAAAAATATACATCGTAAAAATACTTAGAAACCTGTTTTAGCTTATGCTAATGAAGCTCTTTCATATGATACCCCACATGATACGGTTAAAGAACTTTAAAATTTGGACCCTCATTCCTTGCTTACAGACACTATTTTTTGTGATTAAATTAAAAATGTCCAGTTTTCGGATTTTTCCTATATGTGTACTCTAACACAATGCTTCGTGCCAAATTTTATAGTTCTAGGTCAACGGGAAGTACCCCATAGGTTTTGATTCCCTTGTGAGTGTCGAAATTTGCGTTTTTTACGACATATTCGGCTGTAACTTTCTTTTACGAAAACTGAGAAATTTTATTTTTCTTTCTGCAGCAAGATACTATGGATCTGCGGTTTTAAATCCAACACGATACCTTTACGCGTTCCCGAGATAAAGGTCTTGACACCCGGACAGACGGACAGACAGAGAGACGGACAACAAAGTGATTCTATACGGGTTTCGTTTTTTTCTTTTAAGGTACGGAACCCTAAAAAATGTCAGCAAATAAATTCATTTTTATATTGTCCTGAAATAATACCAGGATTGCTTGTGTGGTTGTAACTTCTGAATCACATAATAGTGGTCGTATTTAATTTGACCCCGAATCGACATCGATGTAAACCCGGTGGTACGCAATATAGGGCATGACTCCCCATTTCTATAGCGTTAGAATTATACAAGGTTTTATTCAGCGGGTGCGAATTATTCACATCTGCGATCTGACAGCAAAAGTTAGATGAGTTCCGGGATGTGGGACCTACTCGTGAATAATTGGTACCAGGCGCGTGTTTGATTCGCACAACGCACAACTTTCACGCTACATGTTTTCCTGGTGTTTATACCAACAGGGGCTTTGTAAAGTGTTCGCTTTATGTTTTGTTTACGCTTTCCGATTCACCATCATCCACAGCCTTCCAGAACAGTATTGTCGGATTTAAGTTTCTCATCATGTCATCGTTTATTGAATCAAGTACAACTCGATGAATTTAAGCGTAAGATCTCTAAGATAAAAATTAATCTTAGCAGTTAACTTTAAGTGCGGTTATTACGTATAATTCTGAAAAAATAAAACGTACAATAAAAAGACGTCCAGCATTAATTACGTGGAATTGTAAAAAAATAAATGGAAATCAACAGTTTTTAAATATCGTGGAAGTCAACTTTCTCGATCTAAAAATGGTAAGAAGAAATGCAATGGTCAATGGTCTGTCGAACACCCTGTACTGTTTATGTACAGAAAGTTTCGGCTAGGGAGCAAATACGAAAATCGCTACTGCAGGAAACAGTATCGCGTAATACGGTCCGTGTTACTCGGTGTATTTCCCTGGTGCTTTGTTGAACGCCTAGCTCGCTTTGTTCGCAGCTAGTTTTTAAACAAATAACGCTAGAGCTTCGGCTCAATTTGTTTTGAAATCAAATTTTAAATTTATGATGTATTTATTATTATTATATTCATAGACATAATTAAATACCACGGACGGTCTTAAACATCATGGTGATGCGTGGTTAGAGATGTTGGCTCAAAAGGGTACGCACAGACATAACTTAGCAAATCTGGCCAACTTAGCACCTCCGACAAATATACAATATCACATACCAGTGGCGCGGCCGTAGCTGCGGGTCCTTTATTGGCCTATTTGGTCATCAACGCTAGTGTTCCAATCCGTAACGCTGTTTTAAATCTTCTGACAAGATGAAATAAGACCGATGACGTTGATTCATAGATATGTGTTACAGAAATTTATGCATTTTAAAATCAAAACATCCAGCATTTCTCATCACGAAGGTTGACTAGCACTCTGCAGTGTGAACATCAACGGTATTACCTAAAAACGTTACTCAAATTCAATGAGTGCTCAGTATTCTGTCAACTTCTCGCTGGTACAAAATGTCGATTACATGGAAACAAGACGAGAGTATTTGATACCGATTTGAGATATTGGTCAAAGTTAATGACCCACGATAAAAATATTTTGTATCCATATCGAGGACTTAATATATAAATGTCCAACATACTCAATATAACCGGACAAGTGCGAGTCAGATTCGCCCACCGAGGGTTCCATACAAACTAGTAGATAAACGGTTTTTTTTTTGTATTTTCCTTAATAAACCGACAAATATACATCGTAAAAAATATTTAAAACCCTTTTTTAGCTTGTACTAATGAAGCTCTTTCATATGATACCCCACATGATACGGTTAAAGCACTTTAAAATTTGGACCCTCCTTACTTGCATAAAAACCCTATTTTTTGTGATTAAATTAAAAATGTACAGTTACGGATTTTTTCCTTTATGTGTACTATATGACAATGCTTCTTGCCAAATTTCACAGTTATAGGTCAAGGGGAATATGTCGTAAAAAACGCACATTTTGACACTCACAAGGGAATCAAAACTTATGGGGTACTTCCCGTTGACCTAGAAGAACTATGAAATTTGGCAAGAAGCATTGTCATAGTGTAACGATGATGATGATGATGATGGTGATATTTCTAGAAGGAAATGCTCCTCGACTATTTAAATAAAGAATTAAAGAATTTTTATTTAAAAATAGGGTCTTTATGCAAGGAAGGAGGGTCCAAATTTTAAAGTGCTTTAACCGTATCATGAGGGGTATCATATCAAAGAGCTTTATTAGCACAAACTAAAACAGGTTTTTTAATATTTTTACGATGTATATTTTTGGATTTATGAAGGAAAATAGAAGAAATATAATATAATATCCCCCTTTTGTCTACTAGTTTGTACGGAACCCTCGGTGGGCGAGTCTGACTCGCACTTGTCCGTTTTCTTTATTCCTTTTGAGGTACGGATTCTTAAAAATTACAAAAATCGAGAGCATCGTAATTTTTGTAATTTTCTCCTTTACGTGAAATGGAATTGTTTCCTTTAAGGAAACAAGACGAGAGTATTTATTACGGATTTGAGGTATTGATCAAAGTAACTTTTTGTTAAGGCTGTTCAATCTCTGGTCTGCTTTATTTGTTTGAAAATTATTGCAATTTTTTGGGCACAACTAAAAATTTGTCCACAATCGCCTAAAATCTTTACAGTTTGGTACCAGGCTCGCAGCGCAGGGTAGCATACAATTTAGCACTGTGTTGGACCCTCGTCACCGCACGTGACGCACCCCACGTGACTCACGCCCCTAAGTGATGAAAGTTTGGGCCAGTCGGGATGTAAGCTGTATTACACAAGCAACAAGTCAAACATTGTTTAATTGGAATTTGATAACGTTATCACGACGTACAATAATAAATTTCTGAAACGGGTGCCTAGAAAAATGTAAATGGCTGACAATCAATACACAGCCTAAACTGATAGACTGGAATTTATTTTAATTCGCTTTAAAAACAAATAAGCGGAAATTCATTTTTTCACTTAAAAATTAAAATGTTGTGTATTTTCACACTTACCTGCTCGTAGTATTAAAGCTGGTACTCTCGTCCGCTTCGGTGTCATCAAACTAGTACTTTTTAGGGTTCCGTACCCAAAGGGTAAAAACGGGACCCTATTACTAAGACTTCGCTGTCTGTCTGTCTGTCTGTCTGTCTGTCTGTCTGTCTGTCTGTCTGTCTGTCTGTCTGTCTCCAGGCTGTATCTCATAAACCGTGATAGCTAGAAAGCTGAAATTTTCACAAATGATGTATTTCCGTTGCCGCTATAACAACAAATACTAAAAATTAAAAATAATTAAATATTAAGGGGGGTCCCCATACAATAAACGTGTTTTTTTCGTATTTTTTTGCTCAATATTAAAAACGGTAACAGGTAGACACTTCAAATTTTCACAGAATATTTAATTGTATATTACCTTTCAAAATAAATAATTAAATAACAATAAAGTAAATATTAAAGGGGGGCTCCCATACAACAAACGTAATTTTTAAGCAATTTTTACTCGATCTTAATTAACAGGTAGAAACTTGAATATTTGTAAGTAAATATTTAGAAATATATGAACTACAAAAATAAATACCTAATCTAATACAAAAACAACAAAATGAAAATAATCCGTGCATCTAAACGCGGTGCGAGCGCCGCGCCGCCCGGGTAGCGGGGGAGGTAACATCACGGAGCGAGCCATGCCATAGCCGCGCGTATTCGCGCGAGCGTCGTTATGCCGCCCGGATGTGTATCGAAACCTACCTATAAGTTTGCAATTTACTACTTGGAATTTCGTTGATTTCTCGTTATTTTATAAACAGAACTAAACTTTGTAGTATTATAGATGATAGTACGGAACCCTTCGTGCGCGAGTCCGACTCGCACTTGGCCGATTATTTTTATAGTTTTGATGTCTATAGCTGGAAATTTGTCCACAAATTGTTGGACGTGTTTCACCTTTTTACCCGACTGCGTAAGAAGGAGGGTTGTATTTCGTAATTTCCACGAACTTTTTCGTGGTTTGTGTCGAACAAACAAGTGGTTTTACTAGAATAATTATTCTGAAGAATGCGCATTTATAATCTTTTACAGCAATTTTACGCATACTTTTTCACAAAAAAAACGTACACTCAACATCATATCAAGCATAACGAAATCGTAAGTTAGACTGCAAAAACTGCAGGTATTTTGTTTTTCTTTTAACATAGATACTTATTACGAGTCATCTTCTGGACTTCTTGACTCTTCGATCTCCTACGTGAAAATACTCCTGAAGCGTAGATCCCTTAGATATTTAAGTTAGATTTAAAAAAAATTAAAAACATCGTCTTTTGTTAAATTCAAGTCGCGAATTAAGTAAAATTAAATTTCAGTATAAAATATGTGATTAATTAACTAGGTCAGCAGACAAAAAAGCATCGTCTCAAGGTCTGATCACGCCAGACGGTATTCATTTGGTATTCCGAACTGCTTGTAACGCCTGAAGTACAACTCGTAGCCTCGGCTATTCAACAGAAAGGGCTGCGAGGTGAGTGTTGAATGTGGAGGGCGCCTTTAGAATGTTTACATGAGTTGACCTCAAGCGAGATTGCGCGTTTCGATCGGGGTGCTAGGGTTGTGTTGATTTTGTTTCCACGTGCATACATTCGATATTTATATACTAATAGTTGCTATCATCTATGTTATGCTTATAGTCAGAGATTTCTACTCAAAATTGATGACGTGAATGACCTTTCTTTTCAACCGACTTCAAAAAAGGAGGAGGTTCTCAATTCGACTGTATTTTTTTTTTGTTTGTTACCTCATTTACCTTCTTTCGACTGGGTGAACCGATTTTGATGATTCTTTTTTTTTTATTTGAATGCTGGTGCTTCCCGTGTGGTCCCATTTCAATTTGGTCCGGTTCTGACAATGGTATCCATGAGAAGTCGGTTGGTTCAGTTTTTCAAACTATAATTATATAAAGCTGAGTAATGTTTGTTGGCGCCGATCGTCGCGAATTTTTCATACTTGCTCTCGCAATTCCTCTATCCATAATGTGCCATAACATGTGTAAGTTAGTAATTCGGAGATATCGTTGCGTAATTGCACTTTATCAGCTGTATCTTTTGAACGGTATTAGGTGATAATTCTCAAAATTTGAAAGATTGTAGGATTTATATATAATCGATGCCGGTATAAATATTCTATACCGCCAGGTATTCTACGTAACTGGGCCTTACGCAATATTTTTAAACCTTATGAACGTATGCCTTGATATTTAAAACTAGCTGCGCCCCGCGGTGTCACGGTATGCCAAGTGATGAAAAAAACTGATGATGATCATAAAATATAGGAGACAGGACATAGGTCCTTCTGGTGCTTAAGTATCTCTTTACCAAATTTCATAACGATTGGTTCAGCCGTTTAGCCGTGAAGAGGTAACAAACTGACAGAGAGATAGATATGCCGAGACCCCATTGGTCGTTAAAGATGCACGCGGGGTCACCAATATGCCAGAGGCTGGAGGGTTGGTGTTAATGAGACACATGCTGGTATCGGTCTAATTTATTGCAACTAATAACTAAGCTTATATACTAAGTACTACGTGCTAGAGGCCTCCTATCTATATCAGTCATACTCTTATTGTTTACGTATCCTAAAGATGACTTAACATTCTACATATAATCACGCATCACGAACACTAAACTATGTGGCTACTATTGTAGCCACATAGTTTAGTGACGACAGAGTTACTTTCGTTTTTATAATATTAGTTAGGAAGTTAGAATACACGCCTATTTTCTATTTAAAATCTATACCGTAAAGTTTCATCAGCCGTAACGTCCTGCCAGCCATCCTCGAGCTCTGATTACAAAGATTTCATTAATAGCTCGCGTTCCTTTATTTTATGGTCGCCGAATTAATAAGGCGCCCTTTACAGCTCGTTGTTACGTCTCTTTTTCATTCCGTCCCATGTTTACTACATTTTTATTATGAGAGCTGTAGGTAGGTTAAGAGCTATAGGTTCATTTGAAAATTACTAAAATATTAAAATTATCTCAGCTTTGCCAAATCAGTTTAGTTTTATTCTAGTCTCAATATTGAGTTTTTAGTGCCCGTGAGTGGCAATTTTTTGCGAATGCTACCTTGGGTCGGATGACACGTTAAATTGTAGGTTCCGGTTGTTTGATCTTAAAAACAGCAATCATCAAGCCAGGTCAGAGGTCTTTCGGCGGTTTAATAATTCTGACATTAGGGCTGGCCACTCCGTCTATATGAACTTAATTACTTTAATTTAGTGCTTGCTATTCTCTTTTTTTCGAAAAAAATAATAAAAGATCTAATGCAAGTCATTATATCTGATCTAGTAGATATGGTGAAATATTTGCGACTATATAACGTTAGAATTTTAGGGAGTAGATTGGTTTTTATTAAAATGTTTTTATATTTTGTTACCGGCCTAGATTTAGAAATATTCTTACGAAAGTTGAATTTGAAAAATTCTAGTTGATTTAAAATTCCAGTACTAAATAATAATAAACCCAGTAATATGTTGTTTTTGTTGTTAGGGTTCCGTAGTCAACTACGAACCCTTATAGTTTCACCATCTCCGTCTGTCTGTCTTTCCATCTGCTTGTACGTCTGTCCGTCTTTCCGCCTGACCGTGGCTTAGCTCAATGACTCTATTACTTCTAGAAAGTAGTAATTTAGTATGGATATACACATTTATCACACAACAAAATGGTAGAATATGTAGAATATGTCCCCTACACTTACAGTGGAGATCATTAAAAAAAAATCATTGTTTACCTCACGATACCCCAATCGTTGAATAGGTAATCTAATAATATTGCAGGTGTACAAAAACCATTTTTCGGCTTAGAGGCCCGTTTGCGAGACATTAAATAAAGTGATATATTTTTGTTATTTCAAGTCCTTCCTTCTCCCTGCCAATTACGCGGATAGCTTTGGAGATGTGAAAATATACATGCTAGTAGCAAACATAATTAAATAAAAAGGAAAACTATCACAGCGAAATAGACTTTACAAATTAACAACTTTAATTTAAATCGTAAAATCATAATATATTACCATACCCTACCCACTTGACCAATTATTTAAATTTCATGAGGTTACTTTTATGAAGGTTACCTTTAAAATTGCTGATGAATGTAAGCATCAAATATTTTTATTATTTGTCACCATTCAAATCAAATTTGCTATCCTTACTAATATGTAATAGATCTAAACTTGTCCGTAGTCTCCCATACTATGTTTTGTTGGTATAGGGCTCCCATAAGGCCGGGGCCGTTTGGAACCCAGTCTTCAATTCGCCGGCTTTCAAGGAAAGGTATTAATTTAAATTTGGTCACGAGCACGTGCCTGACATTATGTGTAAGTCTATTAATATATTATAGGCTTCTAGATTTTTACAATTTATGCAACCATACAAGTTTGTAAAATCATGCGCATTTTTATGATTTTGTAAAGAAATTATTTTATTTTCATAAAGTTTTATTTATCTTTCAACCAAGATGGACGTGATGAAATATTTTGTGGGAAGTCCTTTATTGTCACGTAAATTTGAGTCGCATACTGTCCGCAGTGCGCCATTGTTACGTGATGCTGTTACCCTGGTAAACGTGGGAGCTGTTTGAAATTCCACTGGCCCGCTGTTTGCGCTTGTTCCTATAAAAATTGTGAAACCCATTTTGAATATTTTAAATACTCGCTCTCTGTGCTATGAGCCATATTGTTGTTGAATTGAAAAATATTTCTGGTGCAACTTCACTTTCGCAAACTTACGACAGATACAATTTTACGGCAGATACCAATATTCTTTCGATTTGATTTATTTATTTATACGCTGTCATTGACCAACGCTTGTAATTAACATGTAGTTGATATTGAATTATGTGCACGATTATGCGTATACTATTGTTTTTTTCATTTTTAGGGTTCCGTACCTCAATAGGAAAAAACGGAACCCTTATAGGATCACTTTGTTGTCCGTCTGTCCGGGTGTCAAGACCTTTATCTCGGGAACGCGTGACGGTATCGAGTTGAAATTAAAACCATATACGCAGATCCATAGTATCTTGCTGCAGAAAGAAAAATAAAATTTGTCAGTTTTCGTAAAAAAAAGTTACAGCCGAATATGTCGTAAAAACGCACATTTCGACACTCACAGAGGAATCAAATCTATGGGGTACTTCCCGTTGACCTAGAACTCTGAAATTTGGCAAGAAGCATTGTGTTAGAGTACACATATAGGAAAAAATCCGAAAACTGGTCATTTTTTATTTAATCACAATAAAATTGTGTCTCTATGCAAGGAATGAGGGCTGCCTCAAACGTTCGCTCGCTCGGATCCGAGTGGGAGGCGCCGCTACTATAGCCCCTACTCGGATCCGAGTAGTGAGCAAGGAATGTGTTAAATATTTTTACGATGTATATTTTTCGGTTTATGAAGGAAAATATAAAAAAAATATATGATTTCCACCCCTTTTTATTTAATTTGTAAGGAACCCTCGGTGGGCGAGTCTGACTCGCACTTGTCCGGTTTTATTTAATGTAAAACATCTATTGGCGCGCCTATGCAGTAAAATCATTTTGTGTGACGTGACGACGCCGACGGCACGACGCTTTTTCCCGTAGTCATGTCCTACGTTACCAGTTTTGTACTCCTTTGTGCTTGCGTCCGCGACTCAATAAATAATAAAAATTGAAGTTATAGTATTAATAGTAAATTTTGCTTTGTTTACAGGTATGTAGAGTAGCTGAGAGAACGTTTTATTGTGATATCCGTAAGTCGATTTTAAATTTGTAACGATTATTAGAAGCGTATGTTTACGTTTGGACTCGCAGCTCAGTTGGTAGTATGTCTGCTTGCTAAACTGTAGGTCGTGGGTTCGATCCCTGCCCAGGACAAACATTTGTATGATGAGCACGTTACTATGTATCTTAAGTATATATATATATATATATATATGTATTTACAAAAAAAGTGTATATCTATTCTATCAGCATCTAGTTTCCATAATACAAGCTTTGCATAGTTCGGGCTAGATGGTGTTGTGTAAAATTTAAATTTATTATTAATTGTTTCTAATAAAATAATTGTCATAAAATGTAGATAAATATGCAATAAATGTACCAGGAAATCATAGACCCTAAGTGGTTGCATTCGCAATTTGGCACCCCACAGAGATGCTGTGAAGGGGCGAACTGCACGATCGCACACGCGGAGAGAAAATCATCATACGGTACGATTACGTTATACTGTGTTCGTGACAAATATTCTTGTGGAAATTTCGTAGGGTGCCTCGTTTATAATTGTGGATCTTTTTCGAGTAAATATTATGGAAATCATTGATGTTATATAAAATTTTGTTTTTGCTCTTACGTTAGCCGATTTGAATAAATTACTTAATGTTATTAATAAATGAAATTGTCAATTACATGAAGCCGATCGTACCTATAATTCCATCAGTCGTATACACGCGTGATCGCTCGAGAGACACCCGCAGATTAGCAACCAGTCGCCATTGCGTAATAGCTCCGTGATTGGATTACAGCCTCCTCTCCGCTTTACTTGCCTGGTATCCATTGAATTGATTTACTGGGCATGATTGTGTGTTCACCTTGGATACTCCTCGAGCTTATAAGGCCTCAATTCAAAAGTAATTTGATATACCAACAAAGAAAATATTTAAATAATGCGCCTTGTTAAAGTTTTTCAACGGTGAATTTAAGCGTGTCGGTTTTGTCACGCAAATAACGGAAAACAATGCCAGATAATTTGAAACACTTATAAAAATGCAAATCCGAAAACCCCAGCTCAATTCGCACAAAAACATTTTAGCAAAATAAATAAGAGTACGGTTACTTTACCCTTGTTTCACGGACATATTAATCCGGCCGATGAATGGCAGGCCGCGATTTAGACGCGGCCGGATGAAATATACCCGGTCGAAATTTACACGGATGAAAATATACTCCGGGAGAAATTTTGCCTTTCCCAATGCGTGCGGTGATCCGCTAGCACGTTTGTTACAGTATAAATGTAAGCGTCAAAACTGTAGGTAACTAGAGTTGGAGCGATTGTTTTGCTCACAATACTGCGTTACTTTGTTCTCGCACGGGAAATACGAGTAAGTGATTGACGTTTGAAGTTGCAAAATGTTAGCGAGAGTGGCAACGTGGCGACGAGTGTACGAATCTGATCATGTTTTTTGATATGATGAGAGAAATGTACGTTTGGTATTACATATTTTAATTTGAAAAATAGCTAGCATACGTAAAAGTTCATTAGAAAAATTTAGTGCGGCATTTCTTTTATCGCAGTAATTTGTTCATTTTCAAATCTACAAGAAACGCTTTTGGGAAACTTGCTGAATGTAAGAAATATTCCGTTTTCGGACGGATCTGATAAGCGGCGTAAAACGAGGGCTTACTCGTATTCTGAAACGGGAACCTTACCGTTCGGGAAAAATACACCCGGATAGGGATCCAGCCGCTTGTTCCACGATTGTAATCTAGCAGAAATTGCCGAATTACCTGCCGGAAAAGATACCGGCGCCGGATATTGAAGTGAGGCCGAATTAAATTTGTCATATTCTCTACGATGTCGAATTTCTCATGAATGGAATCTTGGGAGGAAATGTCGTCGTTTATCAAAGATTTTATATAATTTGAATGTAATGAAAGTTATCTTTTATTTTATTTTTTTATTTAACAAATTATTCTCCGAAGACTCCAGGGTCCGTGCCATTTATGAACTAACATATGTGTTTATAACTACTTAAATATTTTTTTAAGTTATGCAAGAGGAAAAAGAGAATGTTATCTTTGTATGTATTTAAAACAAATACGTTTGTTGAATTGATTGATTGGTTGTTTGTTGGAATGGATGGAAGAATTAGTGTTCAGTGTGATTTATTAAGAGTCCGTAGTCCGACCATCGTCCGTCTCGCTCGCGCATACCCACATTTTAGAACATGTAAAATGACTGCATGAACTTATAAAAATCAGCGTTTGTAAAACTAGAAAACAACATCACTAATATTCGACAAAAATTTAAATTTGATCCAAGTTAATTTCCATACATAATAATTTTTAGAAATTATTAACGCAAATATTTTTTATATATAAAAATTAACTTGGATCAAATTGAATTTTTTGCCGAATATTTGCTATGTTGTTTTCTAGTTTTACAAAAGACAATTTTTTATAAGTTCATTCATTCATTTTATATCTTAAAAAATGTATATGCGTGAGCGAGACGGGCGATGATCGGACTACGGACTCTTAAACAAGTATATTTAATTGAACAAGGTATACGTTACACAGCCAAACACAAAAACCTTGTTCTCTACATATTTTATTGATTTATTATTTATTTTTAAAAGCAATCGTTATACATGTGTTGTTTATGTACAAAAATATACGTGCCTATTTGGACTATCAAGTCATGACATTATTTGTACCAAGCCCTTCCTTCGCTGGCTTAACAATTTAATTTAAAATGTCCGGATTACCAATTTGTTACTCTGAATCCCTCAAATTTTATTGGAATATTGACTAAAGTATGATAAACGCATTGATAGTCAACAGACTGTACTAGCGAAGTTTGTGAATTTGATGTGGGAAAGGATAGGTAAAACCACGAGCAACAGCTAGTGTTCCTGTGAACGCGTACATGAAATTTAAATGTGAGTAATTCAGTGGTCCGTGGTCGATAATCATTAAAATTCCACGTCGTGTGAAGCGACGTAAAACGAGCGGGTCTGACCCTGCCCGGGCAGGCGGTGGTGGCGTGATGTATAGCACCGAGCACGACTTCATGGACCACCGGACGGATGGGAATGTCATAATATGTTGCAAGTTACCAGGAGCGGAACTATTTCATGTACCTACATTGTGAATTATATAGTAAACTCTAAACTAAAAACATATAATACATATATAATTTTATTCAAACAAATCGTCATGGTTGCAAAGTAACGTTTGACCGTCAACTCATTTGATGGTGTGTAAGCGATTATGTGGCTGTTTTTTTTTATACATTATAGATCTACGATTGACCACCAACTCGCCTGATGTTAAGCGACGGTGCGGCCGAGGATGAAGCTCGTCGATCTAGAAGATATCTATTCACTCTAGCCTTGAAAATTTCAAGATTGTAGGTCTCAAAAAACAGAGATGGCGGCAACGAATTCCATTCTTGTGCAGTACGCAACAGGAATGTGGATCGATATCGCTGAGTACGGATTTTTGGCATTTCTACGAGAAATGGGTGGTAATGCGCCGACTTTCTGCTAGTCCTGTAGCGAAATGGGGAGGGTGGAAGCACATCGATCTACAATTAATCTATGCATTAAAAATGCCGAGTTTGTAGTTCGCAGGAAACAGGAAAGACAACAGGGAGTTCCACTCCTGTGTCGCAATAATAATGCGGAGTTTATAGTTGTGTATAAATTTAAGATATTGAATAATGATACAGTGAAACTCAATGACTAGTAAAAGTAATTTTAAAACAATCGACTTCAAACAATCTAATTAACTGAAAAGGGAGAAAAAAACGATAAATTAAATCAAAATGGGCGTCTACCTTACTAATAAAATTGTATTCACTAAACTTTACTGGGTAAGTGAAGTGTAATCAAACACACTCCACTACTATTGCAACTACTATATGCTTACTAATAAAATTGTATTCACTAAACTTTACTGGGTAAGTGAAGTGTAATCAAACACACTCCACTACTATTGCAACTACTATATGCTTACTAATAAAATTGTATTCACTAAACTTTACTGGGTAAGTGAAGTGTAATCAAACACACTCCACTACTATTGCAACTACTATATGCTTACTAATAAAATTGTATTCACTAAACTTTACTGGGTAAGTGAAGTGTAATCAAACACACTCCACTACTATTGCAACTACTATATGCTTACTAATAAAATTGTATTCACTAAACTTTACTGGGTAAGTGAAGTGTAATCAAACACACTCCACTACTATTGCAACTACTATATGCCAGATCCTTTTACATAGTGTAAATAATAAACCTACCAAATTTCGTTCAAATCCGCCCAGTAGTTTCAATTGCATTATTGAAACGTTCATATCTTGAAAACTAACTTAACCGATTTCTATTAAATCACACTGTTTCCTAATATGGGAGACACTTTATCTAAATAAAAATGCAATACGACTTTTGGTTTCCGCGAAATACTTTGACAAACATTCATACATTACATTACACTTATAAAATTTGGCTTTTGTGCTTAGAAGTCCAGATAGACTAACATATGCGAAAATTGTGCAATTTAACAATATTACATGCATATAAATATACATATACATATATATATGCATATATATTAAATTGATAATCTCGTTTTTTTTTAAGTTGATCAAAAAATAAGTCCGCATTTGACAAGTCCGTACATACCTTCATGTACCAACTCAGTGTGATCAGATAAGGAGAAATTGACTTAGTAATTTTAACCTTTTCTATTCTACTATTGACTGGAAAAAATTCGCGTGAAGCTAAATAAAAAGGTTTTAACCACGTGTAATAAACATATAAGTTGATGTTGCACCTCCGTTCCCGATACATTTGGTTTCTCACTGAATTCAGAACATTGTGCGAGTACCTACACGATGTTGCCTAGGTAAAAATTTAAAATTTGATCCAAATTTAAATCTAGAAGCAACGCTGCAGGATGTATGTTGTTTGTCAGACAATAGGCAAGACAGTCTTTTAGTTAAGTATGGATTTGTATCGACGGATGTAAAATGTAATACACGATATTAAATTTCAAGTGGGTAAATACATTAATGTTGTATTAGCGCGTAATCTTCAGAAGCCCGAAGTTAATCTTACATAGCGTACCGAAAACATAGAATCAAAATTTGCCGATTCGCATCCACATTCTATTAGGAATCCGGTCAAGAGACCGCAGTGTTACATTCAAAGGGCGCCGTTTTATCTGTCACAATGGCGTACTAACTCATTGTTAATCTACGGCAGACCGTTAATTTAGGAAACAAAGGCGCGGATTCCGTACAAATGGAATGACGGACGGAGCCCGGATTATGGACTTACCGGCGAGATTGGGCCGATGCGCTGTAACACTGTTGTTGTGTAGGCTAGCTTTTCGGCTGGCTAGCAGCCTGGTACTTTGTTTTGGTTTCAACTGGTGTTTCATTGAGCTAGGTGTCATGTAATCTCTCTTATTTCTTACCCAACTGCCCAAAACAATAGAAATTAACACTTTACCCAGAATTTATTTAGTAAATTAAGAAGGTCCTTCGTGGTTAAAAAGCTTGTTGTTTCATTCTATCTGATGTTTGGAAAAGAACCTGTCAAAAAAAAAAGACAACGCCAGATCCCTGCGGTCGGCTTTCACACATTTTCGATAATATTCACGAAATCACAAGATGGTGTGTGGTGTGCTGAACGCCACTTCATAAAATACGTGTTTTTATACAATTCCGATATCTTTACAATAAAATGTTGGTTTTATGGAATTTCCAAGATACATATTTACTAGGTTTGTATCGAAATATTTTTTAAATTTATAATTTCTTAGTATGTTATAAGCTGCGTAAGTTTGTGTAAAAAGCGGACTTTTGGAGGTTTGTTTTGGATTTGTGCCTCATAGTTTAAAATTTTTAGTTTAATAGACACCTAGATACGGCACAAGATATTTGTTATAACAACACGTTTGAATAAAGTTTTGTTATTATGTCATGAAGGCGTACGTACTCTTGTATTGTAAGTACAGCGGGTTGACTGCCCTTAAGATCTATCATGTTTTAATCACGAACATTTTAAATAGTTAACACTTGTCACAAAATAATTGCTTATCTATATTAAAAGTAAAACAAAATAACCGACTGCGGAAGAGCTATTATTGCAGTCTAACTTACGATGTTGAGTGTACGTTTTTATGAGAAAATATGCGCAAAATCACTATAAAAGGTTATATAAGTCCATTCTTTAGAATAATTCTAGTATCACTGTTACAAAAGATTCACTGAACGTTACAAAAAAGTGCAATTTCATTTTTTTGTATTGTTTTGAATTGTATTATTACAATAATAATAATATTTTATTATTATTACAAGAAATATAAATAGCCTCTGAGACTTACGGCCTTACCGAAAAACGTTACTTAACTTTAAGCATTGTTTAACATATTTTGTCAACTTCTCGCTGACAAGTAATGCCACTTGCGGAAAGAAGACAAAGAATTTAAGACGATGCTTAAAGTTACGTTTTTCGGTAAGGCCGTTAGGGAGTAAAGACAAATCTAACGACACATCAAAATCGGTCAACCCGTTTAGGCTGTAGGCGATAATATAGAAACATTCTTTTACATACATACATAAAAACAAACATACACTCGAAAAATATAAAACTTCTTCTTACGTAGTCGGGTAAAAATATTTTCCACGTTCATATTCTCAATAAAACTTGGCAAATATGAAAAATCATTTACGAGGTTTTAATAGCTTACCAACAAGTTTGGTCCGATGAGCTGTTGCACCGTTATTGCGTCGTTGAGGAGTCTAGCTTTTCGACTGCCTATGAGTCTGGTACTCGACTTCTACACTGAACCAAGTACTAGGCTTAAAACACGCTCACGAACTTTCTATGCGAAATCGTACAAAACTCATTCATGAACCGAGGCTTATATACATATGTAATTATGAACCGACGTACGTGGTTTCCTCTTTCCA